>OY982543.1:15945216-17236382 GCA_963859965.1 Ceramica pisi
TCCGCCATGATTTATTTCGACAACATCGCGCGCCCTTGAGTGAACTGAACCGGACCATTCAATAACGAACGTGAGTCACTCAACTGTTTACTCGTTCATCGTTCATTCAGCAAAGTGCGCGTTGAGCTGAAAGATTTTCTTTTGTTTTCCTGCCTAGTACACACAGACGAACGGCGCCGAGGTTGAATTTGTTTTTCGAACGTTTTTGGGTTCGTACACAGAACATAGTAAAATCTATTGTTTTTTTTTGTGGACTGTTTTACCCTTCTACACGATTTCTTTCTTTTGTTTTGGGATATTACAGTGATTTTATTACCTACCTGTGTTTCAAAAATTTTGAAAAGTGAGCTTTTTTTAATGACATCATTATCATTTTGTGTTCATCTCAAAATCAACATGTTTTCTTTCTGCATTGCGTCCAATTAATTAACGTGAACGTCATATGGTAGGTGCTGTATTCATTCGATCCGTGAATTTTGCTGAGCAATTATTTTTCCGATTTAATTAATTCAATGGCTAGTGGCTAGGTTGTGCCTTTTGTTTTTCAACGGCTACTAGAAAGTTAAATGTGAAAGGTAAGATAGACTTTACGCTCATTTAATTATTTTAACGAGTGGTGTGTCTTTTTGTTTTTTTTTTTTAATAATAAAACGGGGTCCCACATTAGGAATTTCTCCTGTATAGCGTGGCGTTTAGAAACATACAAATTTACATACACAAACAGCCAGACCCGGAACAACTATCTAGGCCATACAAATATTTGTTCCGTGCGGGAATCGAACCCGTGACACGTAGCGCAGCAGTCAATTGCTCAACCACTGCGCCAACCGTGCCGTCAACACCACAGCGACAACCGTGTGTCTACTTAACAAACACATTTTGCTTAATTCATCATAGTTTTTATGTATAAGCCAACATAAAGCAACACAACAAGCAACATGAACAAGACAACATAGAGCAGTCAAATAAGATTTTTCTCTAACCTTTTATCTGAATTATAAATATGAAAGTTTGACAAGCGTGCCAATTCTCCTATGTAGGGAAATTAGAGGTGTTTTTGACAGTTTGCGACTGAGATTAGAATGCGAAAGTTGCTTAAAAATAGTAGAATTAGCCCTCAGTATTGTATAATATGTATAGTAGTTTTATGTTGTAATGATAGTATGTTACTAGTTTATACTTAGCGTTTTTTTATGTATAGATAAACTTATGATAGCACAGGTTTAAACCTTAGTGGTTTTAGTTGTTATTTAGTACGATAAATCCTGTACTGTTTTGTTTGATTGTTAAAAATAGGAAAAAAAATAATATCACAATATTATTGACGACTAATGTGAGCCGTAAGTTTATTTTAATTTCTAACACGATAAAAAAAAAAAAACAAAGATAAAAATATCCCTTCAGTATTCGGATTCGAAATTCGAAAGAGGTGAGCGAGTTCCCGCGGTTGGCGTTCCTACCAGGTCACACGATTTAGTGGCTCCTTCACGCCTTGTAGCGTATTTTATTAACGGTCTCAATAAACGGCACTTTCTGTATGGCCGCGGAGAAGGTTAAATATATTGCAGATAAATGTGCCACGGTCAGTTTTATAATTAATCAAGATTAATAACTGGAAAGGGTTTTCTGAATTTTGCATTTCCACGAAGAATTTTTGGTCTTAGTATTTACAATACCTAAGTGCTTGCATCAACTTTAACTGCTTAAAGTTTACATCTGCCTAGAGTTAGTTTTCATTATAATCTCCCTTTAAAGGCTCGGAAAAATTGCTGATGTTATAAAGGTCATGATGTTTCCTTCTTCTTTGACCGTGTTCCGTTTTCTAGAATGAGTGCTCTAGTTTATCAGAGATGCGCATTTGATTGAACGGGTTCCTTGTTTTGCACCTGATACGTCGTGATATAAAAACTCACACGTTTATGTAAGGTGAAAACCTCAACGTAACGAGCAGGCTACTCTTTTGCTTCTATTTTAGTGTACCTACCCTTTGTAAAAAAGCACTAGGACATCTCTCGTCTCTCCAAAATTCAGTAAAATATCCCAAAATGTAATGTCCGTCCATTCACAAACAGAGCACGTAGACGCTTCGCCACAACCCACTGGGGATCATAGGCCGCACACTGCAATTCTGTCGCCTACACATTTACTTTTTCAATTCTTTTTTTTTCGAACACTTTTTTAAATTTAAATTCGGAAGTTACAAACGTAAATTGTGGCTTATCATGCAAATTATTCGAAGTGATACGCTCGTTAGTATGTATGTCGTGTTTTGGGGACTGGATTCAATATTGGATAGGATGAATGATATTGAATTTTTATTTTTATTTACGCCTAATATTTACTATAGTTATGATCAAATAATATAAATAGCGATAGGTTTTACTTACAGTCTAAAGTAAAACCACCATAAAACTGCAATTCATATCCGCTGTATAAAATATTGTATCTAATACTTATTACAAATCCGAAAGTGTGTTTGTTACTCAGTAAAGCCTATATAGTTGAACCAATTATGATGAATTTTATAAAGAATTAGATGAAAGCCCGTTTCAGCTACTTCAATACGAGCGAAGCTGCAGACAGAAGCTAGTATAAATATTAAATAAAAATTATTTTCCTTTGCATAAATCCTCTTTTCAACTGCTATTTTCCATTAGCGTTAATATAGACTCAGAGTTATGACGTAATTACAGACTATGCTTTTACAATATTAGCCGGCAGTGTATAAAAACCGGCTCTATCCGCATCAGCTGCTACGTTTCAGCTCATTTCAGTGCGGAAATGTCAAGAAAACGTCAAATAGGAAACAGGCAAATGGATATTTACAAGCTTTTAACGTTAGCATATATATGACCATACTGTTATTTGGGTTTTATTTTCGTGTCTTTGTCACAGTAAATAGATTAACTATATGTATAAACAACATGCGCAGATAGTGAAAACGTTTTCCGGTTCAAATAATCACGAGCGTGGTAGCGATTTCTGGTAGCGATGCCTTTAGAATGAAAAAGTGTTGTGAGCCGGATTTTTTATATTTGTCCATATTTTTTATAGGATTCCTCCGAAAAGGTTTAGCCGATTGTAGTTTTTCTTTTTTGTGAACACTCAGCAGGTCTGGGAATAGATCGTAGGGTACTTTTTTATTGAATGAATGAATGAATGAATGAATGAATGAATGATACATTTATTTGCAAGAATAATGGTAGGTAGCTGACATAAGTTCTTAAAATCTATGTATATTCGGCATTTCTGCCGTGCAAATATTTTACATGCAGTACACATTTAATAAATAATTAGCATTAACTTATAGTACAAGTATCAATTTCATAATTTAATTTTGGGTTTTCATGCAATTAATAAAATTAAATTAAATACAATTCCAGTCATTTACAATTATATATCAGTGATGTTATCAACGATATATAAGTAATTGTCAATGTCAATAAAAATAATATGAATAACAAAAATGCTTAATGTTGGAAAAACAACGTTTGCCCGGTTAGCTATTTTGTATATAAAAAGCTATAAACGTCTATGCAGTCAACGTTAACTCACGTCATCGAAAGGTCATAATGTCCTGTTGTTATTGAAAAGTAATTAAAGTTTTATTTTATGCAATATTATCCGTAGGAATTTTACACCCGCACCACATAATCGATAATCACAGAAGTCCTTCCGTCCGTGCGCGCACACTCAAACACTACTACTACACACTACGTAAAATAATAGAAAATAATAAAGTGCAGTAATAGCAATACCTACATAAAAAGAGACTGGAGCCTTTATTTTTGTACCTTCAAAAGGAGCCTCAAATTTTGACGATGAGGGCAGGGAGTGAAAGATTCTCACTTCATTGTAACCAATCCGGTTGTCACATGGGGAGAGGGGGCTTCCTTCAAAATCCACCCCAGAACTCCTTCTATTCAGAGACTGGAAAGGTGCGTCCTCTAAATTTCACTGTGTAACAGTCTCCCTTGAAGCCAATTGGAGGGCTTAGAGTCCCAATGAGTGCCCGAAACTCCAAAAAGTCCCGTTCGTAGCGTCCGTGGCAACAAAAACCGCCAAAAACCTTCTGTTCGTATCTTCATGGTGACCGCACAATCCGCATACGCCACCCACACAAACATGGCGCTCTCGTCACTGAAATACTTATATACGTCATCGTGCGTTATTCTGGCAAAGAGATGAGCAATATTGTTTGTTGTTGTGGCCATATTGTTCTAGAAAAGGCAGGATATTTCCACCAAGAGTCAACAAGATGTTTGTTTACTTTCCCAAAAAACTGCAGGTCTTATTACTTTTATAAAAAACTTTTTGGTGTGATGCTCTAAAATGATCCCAAAGCAATCTATTCTTAAATTTAGAATCATTTGACTTCCTTACTCGTATTATAAATTAAAAAGTGAGAAGGTGATGTTGAGAGTTTTGTACGATTTTGGCACAAAGAGATCGGGTTGGTAGAGATTATTGTACCATGGAGAAAGTTATATGCTACTTATTTTTTGTATAACAAAACTTAAACGTGAGTAAAGTACTTTTAGCGGCATGAATGCCGCCACAAGAAAAATGAACGAAAACAAATCTGCATCGCAACAAAAAGAACCGCGACGCCATCTATCTAACTGGCGGCGAACTAAAATCCTAAATCGCGCAAGCAGAGTTTACAGTGCGATTTGAACATATACATCCGCCCGAATATGAACTATCGGGCAGTAGCCCCCCAGGTACAACAACCGCCTGGGCGGAGGATCCTCCCTTTTCTATGGGGGTTTGCGGGATTTTACTCTCTGTACCGCATACCTCCCCAAATACAAAATCCTTTATTTCAAATAGACCAGTTACAGGCACTTTTGAATAGTCAAGTTCTGTCAGTCAAATAAATGAAGCTAATCCTGCCGCGCTAGCGACAAGAGCAGCGGGTTGTTCTGGAACATAACACACCCACCGACCCCGTCTCCAGCGCGGCAGTTGCACGTTCCAAAGAGTAGATCCTGTGGAGAAGAACGTGCAAAAAATACTCAACATTACGGATTATTCTCGCTTAAAGCCCATACCGTCATGTTAGCTACTCATAGACAAGATTATCATTTAGCAATTAGCTCGGGCACCATGCCACCGTGTGTCGATGGTGCCAATGAGTTGCAGTGGCGTTGAAATTCGGTTGTTGTTGCATGTCATCTTACGTCATAACACGTTGACAGTTTGAATTTAGAACTTGTTACCGACTTCCACAATAGATATTTTTCTACCTGTGGTAAAAATAAAGACACCGATTAATTTAATTAATTTTCTTAACACAGCTTCTTCTACAAAAATCACTTTTGTTGGAAACCATCTAAAGTACTTGGAATTTCTAAACAAATCAGTTAAATGTATTGTCGCCAAATGACTTCACACGATAATAATTTCTGGTCTGTACAGATGTAACTAAGATATTTGTCTCATTGTACGATATTATTAGTCACTTACATTTTTTTAAATTTTCAATGAAATACGTCATGCAGATCCATGCCAAGTTTCTTAGAATTATAACAATTTGAAATGAAAATCATTTTAGAAAATGACTTGGAAAATTTTGAAAAGCGGAAATACGACGAATGATCGCAGTATTAACTATTTTAAATAGTAAATACTTGGATTCATTCATAAATATCTATACTAAAGCTCTACAAAACTATCTATACAAAGCAGAAGAGTTTGTTTGTCTGTTTGATTGAACATCTCTAGAACTGCCAGTCGGTTTTGAAAAAAAATCATCAAAATCGTTTCAAAAATTTTTGCATTCATAATATTGATTACGATTCACGTTTCGAAATAATATGCAAGAGATTACAAATTCACGCGGTAATTTTCCAGATTCTTCAGATTTCAAACGTGGAATTCCACCGTCATCGTCATCCATGTTTGTTTCATTCATAAACGTGCAGCACATTCATGCAACGTGACTGATTCCAAAACGAGGCTCAAGGCTGCCAGTTATTAATATTCTTTTTTTTTCTCAATTTCACGTGAGACAAAGTTCAAATTCTATTGCAACCCTTGATTGTTATTTTTGTAATGCTCACTTGAAAATCAACTTAAATCGTACAACGTCAAAGTCGACACTTGAGTTGGTGGCAATATGGATTGACCAGCAATCGAAAACTTTTGTCATCTTCCCGGAATCCGCTTTTCTCGCGTTTATCAAGAATCTCAACTTTTCCAAGCGGAGGAATGCTATTTACAGAGTACGGAGCAAGTCGAGTACCTATCGTTTAAATTACGTAGTCGCATATCTGTACGGCTGCATCACTCCGGCTATAAATACGTTGATATGCCCGTAAATAGATTGATACGTTCATTACAATCACCACGGTCGATTAAATTCATGGTAAATTTTTATAAAAATGTTTTCGTTCTAGGGCACATTCCTGATTCGATAACGATGTAGGTATGCGAATTTGTGATGTAGGTACATGTAACTGCTCAAAAAAACCGTTTATAAAATAAGACGTTCTGAGTTCAAAGGGTATTGATTTATGTTTCAAAAATTTTATCCTCCTTCTGAGTTATTTATTAAAAAAAAGAGTACATAGTCTTTAGTAACCTGCCATTACATCCATGATAATTATCAATTCAGGCTTAAAGCTAGGTCCCTATTTATGTGGGGCAACTCATATGAGCAGTTCTGTAGTACAGTGTAATACAGCCCAAATACACTGCGCAGCGACTAAAGTTGTCAACTCAAATGCCTTGCATAACAAAAAAACTTGCTTTACCTACTGAACTTGCCTTGCTTTCATGTCTCTGTAGGTATGTATTAAGTATAGTACATACTAATTCCATGTTTCAAATAAGGAATTTGTCTATGAACTCCTCGGAATTTCACCTTCAATGACTTGTTTTGCTATCGTTCACAACTTGGCGCGAAAGTTAAATGAATGAGAATGAGCGAATGAGTGTACCTAGTAGAGAGTACTATGACATGCGTCATTGAACGTAGATAGTGAACGTATTTGCATTTTGCAGATTCTTGTACTTAGATTATGCTAATATGTACCTACTAAGGTGGATGTGGCAAATAATTATTTAATTTCAAAGCTTTGGATGAAGTTGAAAATAAGTGTTATAATTTTTTAATAATACGATTAATACCACTGATTTAAACTGGTGAAAATATTTATATTTTATGAATTTTGTCACTGACTGAATTTCATTTACGTTAAAGGTATAAAATATAGGTAAATACGTATGTGTCTGAATCCATTTCCAGCCTGTGGAATTTTACTGTTTTAATGGCGGTAATCTTCAAATTGCCTGGACACCAACTTCACTTTGGATTCCGCGACTTTTGCATCATAATATTATAAATGTTGACAAGAGCCTTTTTTAACTGGAGTTCCTTTCTTTGTTTCAGTTGACGACTTATACATCAAATCACCACGCTGCCGAAATGACAGGGCCCTTATGATATTCCGACTGGCAAAACCATCATTCATGAACATTGTCATTTTACTAATAATGTGTCAAATTCTAGGGTAGCAATGTTCAAAATATTAAATGTTATGATATAAAAATATTAAATTTATGCTTTAAAATTTAGTTCGCAAAGTTTAGTTTAGTTTAAAAAATCGACCATAAATTTTTATACCACAATAACTAAACAGAAACAGTGTTTGTGTGTGATTTTGTATGTGTTATAAAATGACGGTGTGTTATTAATTGCGTCTGCTTCCGTTCATATCCGACTGAGTATAAATCGGCGGGAAATTCGTGGGGTGAGCCAAGATGTCGTCGCGAACGGGGCAGAGAGGCACGTCAGTTGCGACCAGCCAGCGGAAACACCGCTCGCGGTCCACCACGAGATACGACATGGAGAAGAAGCCGAAGAAGAAGGACTTCAGGACCTCAGGCACTACTAGTCTAGTGTCTATCCCCAACAGCATCAAGCTGCCTATGCTGAACAGTGGCCTCATATCGCTTGGTAAGTTTTTTTTTTAATATTTGATAAAAGTTTGACGTTTTTTCAGAATTGCCATTAAAAAATAACAATTTACCTTTCCAAATTGGATGTATTCTATTTCAGGACGTATTCTCTTTTTGAATGTAAACATTTTTTATCGGTATTCGAATTTCAATATAAATAAAACAAAAAGCTTTTTCCGATTTATACGAGGAAGCGCTTTTGAACATGATATGTATGAACTTCGAATAGAGTTTATGTTTTTCAAAATAGGGAAATATTGTGAATTGGCTCACGTTAGTAGTATTAAGTTTCAAAAAGACTTCGATTTAACTCACAACCGAAAACCAATTGAATGCGTTGATTTTCTTGGAAATATGAACATTTCGGGCTAAACAGGGTTTCCGTCGAGAATATTTTGCAATAACTACAGGAGGATAGATAAGATACTGACATTTTACTGCCGCGAAAACTTGAAATTACCGCGCAAGTTTACAGCTCCAAAAACGTCTGGTAGAGTAAAATTACTGTCTTTAGTTAGCACTACACTTGTCTTATTGGATAAACATTTCATACTTTAGTTTTGGAATAATAAACTTTTTTGCAATTGAGTAGAGTACAGTCATGTTGTATTGGCTAAATTCTGCAAATGTTTGGAAGCCAATTGTATTATAGTGTCGCTTCAACAGGTGAACATCGGCAATTTTTAACCGACTTCCCAAAAAGGAGGAGGTTCTCAATATTCTGTTATATATATAGGTATATTATGTTTGTTATGGAAGAAGCCACTTCCATTGTTAAAGTTTCATAGTTGCACTTGGGAATACTTTCGCTGTGCGTACAGCCAAGGAAGAGAATTCCCGGCTGGAGTCTGTTTTTTTTTTATACATAAAACGGGGAAACTCTTGGCCCAAATCTCACCTGATGGAAAGTGATGATTAGGCCGAAGATGGAAGCGAGTTTCACCCGGAATCCTCTTACACAGAGGAACTGCAGTGCTATTCTGTAACAACATTTTCGTGTCTCGACAGCGGAATCCGAGGTGAGTTTCAAATTCGTATAAATATAAGACCTTATGATGTGTGAAATAAAGTTCACTTTGTAAGCTTAGTCACTCAGGTGAAATCGATATCGACATGGTTATTTACAGAATAGACTAGCTGGTTATCATACCTCTAACTGCCGGAACACAACAATGATGCTAACATAGTTGTTGTTGTTGTTTCCTAAATCTGGTCGTCTTTCAGTCAAGAGTAAATTCGTCGACCGTATGATCACAGTTCATCAAGTGAGATTGCGGTCATACGCAAGACTCCCAATAAAAATAAAAACTAGTCAACTACGAGTCGAATCTCATACGAAAGATATCCGCACTATAAACCTTAAATTTTAAGTTTAATTAATTTATATCATTTGATGTTATAGCGGCATTAAATACACACTGAAAATTTCAACTGTCTTCTTATTACGGCTCTTGAGATACAGCTGATAGACAGACGGACGGACAGCGAAGGCTTAGTAGTAGGGTTCCGTCGGTTACCCTTTGGGTACGGAACCCTAAAAAGCTAAAAAGAACTATGTAGTCTTAACCATTCTAGCCATTTCTTTTACGCAGTCAATTCATCGTTTCTATGGTCATTTGTCTCCCTCTCATGTTACCCATAAATAGTCTAGCATTTATACTGAAAACTGATAGAATCATTTCCTTTAACAATAATAGTGGGAAGTAGGTACCTACTTCGAAGATAAATAAACACTCAAATTAGATCTCCACCGCGGAATCCCCGAAGAGCAACAAAAACAATGCGCGGGAAAATGATAAATAATATAGAAAAGCTCCGTCTATTTATAAACATGTATCAATGGTCTGACTTTGGGTTGTTTTAAAGTAATTCCTGATGATAAAAAAAAAAATATATAAGGAACTGCTGCAGCTGAACCGCGCAACTTCGTCTGAAAGAAAGAAAAAAGAAAGAAAGATGTTTATTTGGGACTCGCAAAAAACAGACAGACACACACCCACACACACACACACAACACGTCACATTTTCCATTAATGCTCTACTCCTATTTGTCTTAGCGTTATGATATAGGTAAAGCCTATAGCCTTCCTCGATAAATGGGCTAAATCTAACACTGAAAGATTTTTTTCAAATCGGCTCAGTAGTTCCTGAGATTAGCGCGTGCTAGCAAAAACTCTTCAGCTTTATAATATTAAGGGCCAGTTTCACCGGTTACGGATAAAGTGTCGGTTAGCCTATTAGGAACTTATCTGGCAGATGAACTAAAACTTTTGGTTTCACAGGTGTCGGATAGCGATATCTGGCAGATTTATTAAGTATTTGAGTATTATAAAGTATTATAGTATTATAAGTGTCGGTTAGTTATCCATCACATAACTAACCGACACTTTATCCGTAACCGGTGAAACTGGCCCTAAGTATAGATAAGGTTTTCCACGCGACACCGTACGTGCATATCCCGTTTTTACCCAACACACTCCAACAAGGAAGCAACATGGCCAAATTACAGCTTTCTACGACGACTAGTTTTGGCTGTGCGTTGTCTGTCAATTACAGACCCGGTTTCTGAGGTATTAATCGGTCTTTTATCGGTCCGTTAAAGTTATTTGTCACAACGTTTGTAACAACACAGACACAGCAAAAAAAAATACATTATAAAAAAAGAGTGGCAAAAACATAAAAAAGCAATTAGGTACAAAAAAGAACAAAAAAAAATGTGCTGAGGGTTGCTATCTCAGCATATGCTAGGCGTCAGACACCCAGCGCTGGTTTTAAGATTACGTTGATTATAACAGACAGATAAACGACCGACAAAGTACCGATCATCAGTCAGTTCAGTCAGTCAGTAGTGACGGAATATTGATTTAGGTCACAACGACTGCTTATTAGCAGTCGTTGTGACCTAAATCAAGATAATATTGAAAAAGAAGACGTGTACAAATTGTTAAAGGACTAGCTGACCCATGCACACTTCGTTGGTCCGTATTTCTCGTTTTTTTTTTTTTTTTTTTTACTATTAATAGGCATACGTTTGACCACTATCTCACCTGATGTTAAGAGACTCACAAATAACGTGGCTTTCTATTGATGAAAGAATCTTCAAAATAAGTTCAGTAGATACAAAGATTACCTTCTACAACTTCTCAAACCCACAATCCCACAAACTCACAAACTTTAGTCAAGCAAGCAAACAAACAAACTCTTCAGCTTTATAATATCTGTATAGATCTAGACAATAATGGGTACGAAACTACGATAAAACTGCCTAGCGGTAGGTACGGTTCGAATGCAGCTGAGTAGCTATATTTTACACGGAGTGAATACCTTTCAGACCTCCACAACCCAGTTACTGGGTAGCACAAAACCTTTGGGCAATATAATTGGTGTCCTATTTTTATGACTTCTGAATACCTTAAAGCCAATAGCTGTCAATGGTCTTCTCATGACAGGAGCTCGTGGCTAAATCTTTAAGGTTAAGCAACGCTTGCCGAGGTTGTACTGTGGATGGGTGACTATGTTATCATACCGAGTTTTCTCCTTACCTCGGAAAGCACGTTAAGCTGTTGGTCCCGGCTGTCATTTGGAGATCTTTGGCAGTCATTACGAACAGTCAGAAGCCAGAAAATCTGACACCAGTCTTGCCAAGGAAAGCCCCGTTACCCAGTTAATGGGTTATGGAGGTCTTGTAGGCAGCCACTCCACGTAAAACACAAACTGAATCCAGTTTTACTGGAAGCCAACCCCAATATAGTTGGGAAAAGGCTAGGCAGATGATGATGGTCTTCTAATAACAGCTGGGACCAACGCTTAGTGGGTTTTCCAAAACAGAGAAGTCTCAGTGGGTAAAACTTTAGGGTAAAGGTTTCCACCAGAGATAACATTACCAACACGTCCCTCGCCACGCAATCTCGCACATATCTGGTGGAAAAGCAGCCTAAAAGACGGTTACCCATCCACGGCCCGACCTCGATAAAGTTGCTGCTGATATTACTTAGTCACGAGCTCTTCCACCATGGACCAATTAGACTTGTTTTAATTGGTTACTTAGGCACTTTTTCTGCGGTTAATTCTTTAATAGGTGTACCTATGGATGTGGATACCTTCCCGAAGCTGTTAGGGCGTACCGACTAATGCAAGCCATAGATTGTTAAGAAACACTTACCTATCTTCGATTTTTTATGGCTAGATGCCATTTAATACCTAGCCTTTCGGCCACGATATTTTTTTTATCTAGCAAGTTATAAATATAGTCTTGACGACACGGTTGGCGCAGTGGTTGAGCGATTGACTGCTGCGCAGCATGTCGCGGGTTCGATTCCCGCACGGAACAAATATTTGTACGACCTACAAGTATTTGTTCCGAGTCTGGGTGTTTTTCTATCTATAATATGTATGTATTTACAAAAAAAAAATGTATATAAGTAGTTTATCAGCCATCTCGTTACCATAACACAAGCATTAGGTTGCTTAGCTTGGGACTATATGGCGTTGTGTGAAATGTCCAAGGATATTTATTTATTTAAGGATATTTAGTCTATGTTACTCAAGGATAAAGTAGCATTTAAGTGGTGAAAGAATTTCTGAAATTGGTCTCGTAGTTTCTGAGTTAAATCGCAAAAAAAAACAAACAAACAAATCTTTCCTCTTTATTATATTAGTGTAGATAAGTTATCATGTCTACTGTTCGGCGCACTGCTGAGGATGTGGGCTTGGGGTCAATATCAGGTTGTAAATTGTACTGGGTTTTCTAATTTAGTGTTTCTCAAATCAGCCCGAAGTCTAGATTTGTGCTCTATGACCCATAGGCTTGCCCTACCTTTACATTTTACTGAAACAAGTTATAAGTGTTGTCGAAAAAATCTGCAACCCTAGCAGGCACTGACCCTAGCGGGCCCGGTCTACTGTGTCAGCAAAGTAGAAAGGCCCCTAAAGAGTTACCACAGCCCTGGAAAGCAAACGGCACTAGGAGACCGCGGATGGGTTTTAGTCAGTAAGAGTCTGACACTCCCTTCTGCTCAGCCCGATTTCCCATCCTTAAAGAAAACACACACAGCTAGATACAAAGCCACAAAACCATCTGTCTATTATTGGGTACCTAAATCTCAAGTGACTTTTAGTGGAAAACCATTATGGGCAATAACACATGTGCATTATCTGTTCCGAATAACAAATAGGTACGCAGTCATGCCAAAATATATTCGGCTATTTTGGCATAAACATGGTGAGTTAAAAGGCGATAAAATCTCACTAAAAGCTTTGTTAGATCGTCTATCTAATAACAAACAAACATAATGATAATGACGATAATCTCGGATCACTATCGATCTATATTGAACATGACCTTACATAGTACGTAATAGGCCGCCAAAATGTCAGCCAGTAAACGTTTTTGAGGAGTAAACTATTTCGGACTGCAATGGCTTTATTCTAGAACGGTTCAAGCAATCTAAAACCGAGATTTCATACATATCTCTCAGGTCCAGTGAATTCAAATCGAGATTTCAAGGTCAAAGTCCTATATAGAATACGAGCCAAATTCGAAATTTAAATTCTGTTTTAAGTATTTTTATTTTTTGTGTTAAGACATCCAACTTACAACCGGACATAGAAAATCTCGACTTATATTTTTTTAACAATTTGGTTGAATACATTTAGTAATAAAAATATATCGGAATGTAAATGTACCTAGGTAACAAGTATAAAAAATGTATGTAGGAAACAAGTATAAATACATATCCAATCTCATCCATGCGAGTGATACGTACATAGAACATTTCAATGGCCGTTCGAAAACACATACATTTATAAATAGCATAATATGTGGAGCGAATTTTCCATTGCGATACATCCGCCTCTGGGCGTTCGAAGCTCAGTGTAACAACAATAAAGATAAGGAGAAACTAAACGTTCGGTTCGGAATTTTAAAATGTTTGAGGATTTGTTCTTCTTCTTCTTCTGTATTGCTCTGGACAGCTTCACAATGTACTTACAAAATAAAAAAAAAATAAAAAATGTTTCGTGATGTGTTTAATGATATAAGATGTTTACTCTAGATATTTCAATGGACATCTTGCTCATTCAAATGATATAAGTAAATTCTAATGGTAGAATTTAGTCTGGGAAAAACTTCTTTTCTAAAAATCTTTTACATGTTATTTTCTAACCGGATGCGGCTGAACAGCAGTATTATACATGGATCGACTATATGACGTTCATAATTTAATTGGAATGTCATGCTCTATTGATGAAAATCGAAGCAACAGAATGCACTTGTTTTATTGAGTAAAAATCACACTTTGAAAACTTGTGCCAAGTGAACCATGCAAAGATAACATGACAGTTCCTTCCAAGCACACTCCACCTAAAATTTCACGGTGTTAGTTTTATAGAATATCATCATCATAATAGCCGAAAGATATCTACTGTTGGTCATAGGCCCAAGTGTCGCCACAACAATTGGTGGTACTCATGTGCGTCTCGCATGTATTAGACGGCACGGGTGGCGCAGTGGTTGAGCGATTGTCTGCTGCGCTGCGTGTCGCGGGTTCGATTACCGCACGGAACAAATATTCGTATTGCCTACAGATAGTTGTTCCGGGTCTGGTTGTTTGTGTATGTGACTTTGTATGTATGTAAATACACCCACGATACAGGAGAAATTCCTAGTGTGGGCCGTTAATTATTCAAAAAAAAAAGAATTGGCTACCCGCGATCATCACCAGGACATTGTTCCACCTTGTGGGAGGCCTTACAACGTTGCGTCTTCCAGTACGCAGTTGCCACTCTAGAACTTTTGACTTTGAAGATGGTCGATGGGGCCGGAGTTGTAGAACAGATCGGCTGAAATCCTCCTTCATGAAACAACCAACCAAAATTTAATAAGCCAACAATATCGACGAAGCCTTGTTATCATGAAAAAAATCATAGATTAGCCTATTTAACGTCAGATTTGATCGGTAATTGCGGTAACGAAGATTAATTTCTACCGGGATGATAAATTGAATCCGTGTTACGAAGCACAGGGAATGTCAACCATGATTTATTATAGGCATTACTGAAGAATGTATTACATTTTTCAATATTTTTAGATACCTTATCTCTATGTTAATTCTTTGTAGCTAAGAATCGCGCTATAGGGCTATTAGGATATTTTATAAATCAACAAACTTATGAGGTAAGTTTTCCTTGTCCTATAAAACAGTAATCGTTTCTTGGTGTCAAAAATCTTCTCATGGTGTCTAGTATCACTTAAATTGAGCTATGTGAAAATCAATAAGATTATGATGAAAAGTTCGCCTCATTCTGTATAACAGCACAATACTTTCTCCGTTACACATAATCGCTAATCTTCAATATTATAATGCTTGTGGGAGAGTAGGTATGGGCCAGTTTTTGAAACTATCGCTAAGTTAAAGGCAAACATTTACGAAAGCGCATCAGCTGTAGTAATTTATTGATTGAAAGAATAGATATTCAACAGGCAATCACATCAAATGAATTTCAATTTGTGACGCGTCAAGAAGGTATTCCCAGAAACCAAAACTAAGTCCGTCCTCCATAATTCTCATAAGTAAAAACAATGATTTACTACGACTACTGCCCGAATTTAAACTGAGATGATGATGCTACGTAAAAATTCTTCCAGTAACCATTGACATTCCAATTTGCGTAAGTGCCCGTTCCATCTATGACGGATCGTCTGTTTTTCCATTTCGTAGAGACGGATGTGCCAGAGGCAGTACAATTTATGGCGGTCTGTCTTAGTGTGAACGCGCAAGTCCGGCTGCCGTCTTCCGTTTAAACTGACGATCCATTTTAATAGGAACGGACACTTAATCTTCCAACAATTTGGATAATATAAATGTATATATGTGAAAGTTTGAATGTACTGATTTTTGTTTCTCAATTCAATCATGCCAGAACGGCTAATCGGATTTGGATGAAATTTGACACAGATAGATCGTTTATTTGGAACAAGGAAAGAAACACAACACACAAAAGCACAGTTACATAACACTAGAAAATACAAATAATTAAAAAAAGGCAGAATGTATGGCAATACTTTGCTACGGAATAATTTGCCAGAAGTCTGAAATAGCACAAAGGCTCTCTTATCCCAATAGTTTGTTCCCTTGATAATTTCCGACACTCTCGGGGGCGAAGTCACTGGCAGATGCTAGTCCAAATATATGTATGTTTCGCATCAGTACCGGGTAGTGTTGTACCGAAATAGACTCAAAAGGCTGTTACCCCGCTCTAGGTCAAGATGACGCCAGTACCTACGTGTTTGTTTACATTCTATGGCAACTAAACGCGTTGTACGGTTTTAGGTGCGTGTATCATCGCCATATTGTCTGTAGACAAAAAAAAGGTGTTGTTTTTTGTAATGTTGGTAGCTATGGAAAGAATGACGCGGGAAATTGTATTGTTGAAAGACTCGGTTTGGTTTGTTATATCGCATCTTCTACGTATCAATCTATTCTGTGTTAAAACATTTTGTGATTTTAAATTGTATCAATTAAAATTCGAACGCTATTCACACTGAAAACTTCATTCAACCCAAACGAAAATATTTGCTTTTCCCACCTACCCTTCAATAAATTTATTTCTACCAAGAATCCTTTACCTCGGCTAACCAGTAGGTACCTACCTACATAAAGTTACCCCTACATTTAGACATAAACAACGTTTAGAGGCGGTCACGTCTTGTTTGCTCGGCCGGCTGCCTCCAATTAAGTTTGGCTGTATGTAATTGATTCCGTTGCGCGACGTCGCTCTGTATTCTCTATGCTTTATGATTTGAGTAAACGGTTTGTATCGTTTTATTTTAAGTGAATCGGAACTAATGGAAAGTTTTTAGCCGTTAATCATAACTGGAGGCACCGTTTTGGATGGGAAATCATCAAATGACTCCTTCCTTTCTGAGCGAAGCGGATTAGAATGTCAGAGTCTTACTAATTAAAACCTGTCCGTGTTCCTCCATAAGCCCTTGGTGACTCTTTCAAACCAATTCCGCAAACTGTAGGTACTATAATCATGGCTTTATTTGCTCATGACTAAGGGCGAATTTTTCATCAACAAAACTGAACGCGATAAACATAATTATATACCACGTTTACGAACTGTCGTCTTTATTTTCTGCGGAATATTGACACTGACAGCTCTTGAACGCAGTTTAGATGACGTACAGAGTGCTTAGTGTGAGTTTTTTAACGTTCTCGATCGCGTTAGCGTGAATGCCAATTTGTATTGAAACTGAATAAGCGCCACCTGGTGAGAATAACATATAACCTATTTTTTTCTATACCTACACTTTGACATAAGCAAACGTTAACGTTAACGCGATCGAATACGTTAGAAAACTCACACTAAGCCCTCAGATCGCGTTCAGTTTCATTGGTGAAATTAGGTTACATTTACAATGTAAAACCAAAATAAGCAAAGGGACAAGTCCGCCATACTATTACCAAACACTGTAACTACTGAGAGTCAGAAACGACAGTGGCTACCACCAGCTAGCGCCGAGTCCCGGAGAAACAATATTCAACTTTCTTCGATCCTTCAACGAAGTTAATCAGAAAAGAAGAGTGATTATACGATTTCCATGGGTCCAGGGCATGATTCTGGATACCTTAGACTTAGAATTTTTCGTCGGCTCTTTTTCTCATTTTTTTCATTTTTTTCAAGGGTTTTTTTCACTTTAGACTGCTCATAATCGTTATTCTAACCTAACCCAATGAGATTTTTAATAAAAAAATAATTAATTAACTACTTTCACTAAAAAGAGCAATCTGAATAAAACCACAAATAGATATCTATATCTCGATTCTCTGTATTGCACCTACCACTATTCTCTGCATCACCCAAAGGTTGACTGGTAGAGAATGCCTATGGCATTAAGTCCGCCTCTGTACTCTTTTTGTGCTGAAAGTGTTAAATAAATAAATAAATAAATAAATATCAGCTCAGCTGAGCTGATACCTATTTGTGGTACTCTTGAAAAAAATTAGAAAAGAACCGACGAAAAATTCCTACACTGGAGTGTCCAGAATCATGCCCTGGACCCATGGAAATCGTTTGTGCGTTGATGTCAGATACACGCGGTATACACATACTTACATATAGGTACAACAAAACATAATTTATACTTCCCATTTCACCAAATAAGATTAGCAGAAAATTCTTGAAAACGAACTCAGTCCCCTTTATCATACTAGAAAATTCTGTAAAATCTCCGTTGCATCAAATAATACATAGCCACTTATCTCTGGCATCTCATTGTTGATATGTGAAACAATAAACTGAGTTCGCGGAATCCTCTATCCAATAAGCTCGAGAGACTATGTAAACAAAATATTATTATATTTCTTTTGCTTTTCTAAATGTACACAATCTTGTTACCAACGCCACAGAATAAGATAGAATAGAAGACTCACTCAATTTAAAAGTAGGAAATCGGACCCTTAAACATTTATTGACTTTCTTAATATAAACAGAATTATATTCATTCTCTAGTAATGAAAAACGGTCCATAATTTATTGTTCGGGTATCTAAGTACTAAGGAATATTAGGAAAAGGTCAATGCACTTTATTGCAAGTTTATCCGATGCCTGCCATAATTCAGCCAGTAGTTTTTATTTTTTATTTATGTATAAATATAGGTAGTATTAATATAATATGTCCCGCGCTCAGATCGCTCCGAATCGAAGATAGCCGATCGCGTGACAAGCTTGCTTCGGTCCAGACGGGTACGCCCTAGATATAAAGAGAAAGTATGGGTGCCGTAATTTATGTATTTTAAGACTTTTTTATAAATCATTGACGCGACTTTATACTACACTAGCTTTTTCCCGCGGCTTCGCTCGCGTTAAGAAGTATTATTATTAATTATAGTAGCTCCAATCTTTAATTTCAGTTCAATCAGTCGAAAATCCGAGAAGATTTAAACAAACTTTCATCCCCGATTTTATCCTCTTAGGGGTGGAATTTATCAAAATCCTTTCTTAGGGGATGCCTACGTCATAGTAGCTTTATGCATGCAAAGTCTTAGCCTGATCGGTTTCAAATTGACAAAGTTTCATACAAACTTTCATCCCCTATTTTACCCTCTTGGGGGTAGAATTGATCAAAATTCTTTCTTAGCGTATGTTTACGTCATAACATCTACCTGCTTGCCAAATTTCAGCCCGATCCGTCAAGTGGTTTTTGATAGATCACTATGTCAGTCAGTCACCTTTGAGTTAAACGTTTTTTTATTATTTATATAGTTATTTTATTATATATAAAAGACGTTTGGAAACGCTTAGTGCGAATTGGTGGAATAGCAATAACGTATTCTGTCAACATCTTTGTAAACTTAGGTGAAGTGAGCCAGAAGTGAACTGCCACTGCGTCTTGTTTGTATGGATTGACAGCTCATTTCATTTTCACTTCACCTAAGCTTATCGACATGTGTATAATGCCCATCCTAACCTACGGTGCTCTGACCTGGTCGCTTACCGAGTCGCAAAAGTTCCGCCTTGTAGTTTGACCGTTGGGCAAAAATCTCCACACAATGGGTGCCCGAAGATGGACGGTGCCGCCGAGGTAGGCCCAGAAAGAGGTGGCGAGACGAGCTGGACGCGTACCGTGAGGGCTGACACGAGGTGGCGCGGGACGCGGGAAAAGCATATTCGGAAAGACTTGGGGAGGCCTTTGCCCAGCAGTGGGACAGTAAAGGCTAAAAAAAAAAAGATAACACGGTGATATGTTAACAGAATCGCAATTCTGTTATCCTTTTGAAATTACAACAGATTCGCACACCGAAAAGCTGCAACTTACGCCATGTTTTCTCTCGAAATGAAGCTTCTGCATGTTAGTACTCTTTGCCATAACCGCTCATAGCAGATAATCTCGTTTATTATCAATAAAATACTATTACATTATTCGTATTAGGTAACCAGCGCTCTGGAAAATTTTATGGAAATAAATATAGATATTTATATTATTTATTACTTATGTAAATAGCTTTATTGGTATGACGATTGGTTACTGTGCGGATCTGGGTATGAACTGAAATAGTGTATTTATAGATAGTTAATGTACTGCTATCTAGAAATATGTGGCACGCCATGAGAGCCAATGTTTTTCTTTGAAAAGTTTTCCTAAATGTTTGTAATTTGATAGCCTTATTTTTCTAACTAAATGGAGTGTTTGAGTGTAGGGTAATGTGTGTATTCCTAGTGCGTATTTCTTCCAAATGTTTTCTTTCATTTACACGACTAAGTTTATTGAACTCCTTTGGATAAAAATAACCGTAGGTTAGGGTTATTATTTTATTTGTTTTATTGAATAGTTAATTCATAATATCCATCGCACAATGCAAAGTATTATTACAAAAATGTGGACATTCCTTCCGGCCTGCATACCAAAAATAAACATATTTCAAAGGTTGTATTTCCAACGCATACAACTTCAATTTTTTATTTATTTCCCAAGTAAGAAAGCTTAACTCGAACACAATAAATATCAATCCTATTACCTTCAAGAAAAAAAAAAAATCCATCGACTACCGCGAGAAACAAAACAATCTTAAAAGAAAATGCGCCGTCGCCGTGCACTCGCTTTATTTTCTTTCTGGGGTGAAATGAAAAATGGTCCCGTATATTGGGGATGGGCGACACCGTTTTGGACCATTAATCCGTTTGTCCGGGGATCACTTATCCCTTTTTTCGGCAATAATATTATTGGTTGTTCGGGACCAACCCGAACTTCCACTGTGTAGATACTAAAATCATAGAGTAAAAAGAAAAATTGTGTCGAGTGCCGGTTTATTTGTAAGGGTCGAAGATTATGTTTAGTTTGGCATTTGATATTATTTTTGGGGGTAAATACATGTTTAAACGCGAATGTGTTACGTAAAATGTATATGTTCCGCCAACTGGAATGAAATTTTTCGTATAATTGACATTACTCGTCTACCGTTTAATTTGTGATCTGTCCAAAACCAGCAACATCATTCAAGAATCTAGGTAATCTTGCTTTGCATGGTTTTACCTACTTTGATTAAAAAAATCAAACACTATTCAAACACTGAATAGTTAAATGCAAATAAGGCAGTTTTCAACCAGAAATTCAACGAAGAGTGTTTCTAGCAATTACAAGATTATTTTTCTTTTCGTCTTAACCATAAACCAAAACGCAATGAAAATAAAGCGATAAGAGCAGTCATCATATCTTTTTTTAAACCAAGGATGAAAAGAACGTAGGTACCTATGCCCATCAATAGCAAAAAAAGGATGAAAACCACAATGTAAACCTAACACTGTCTAACCAACTTCAGAATTCAGTGAACTGCATGTATTTCCTCCATCCCATGATATGATATTTTCCGGGTACTCCCATATAATCCTTTATACAGGCCAATAGCTCAAGAAGGGTCCCATATAAAGGCCCTGTTATTAAGTTATACATAATTTTGAGGGGTCCTGAATGAAATGGGCACTTTAACTGGAGATAAAACGGACCTACAGAGAGGTCCGGTGCGATGTTTCAAGCCAATACTACAGTTTTTGAACGGAGATATGAATTTTGGACTTATCCGATTGGACTAAATTGTCTAATTAAGTCGCTTTTAGGTACTGATTTTGCTTCTGATTAATCGTTAAGGCAATTTCGCGTACTAAGGCGACAAATGGGTAATAAAACCTGTCTAATTGATCAGGGGGGGGGAATATTATGCTAACAATAACGCCTCAAGCCGCATTTGGTAAAAACGGCTTAATTGCTCACACGGGACCGTCAAAAGAATGGATTAATAATATTTACTGAATGCCGAACAAACGTCCCAAAGTCTATTTGCTTCATACATCGCTGATTTTCATTGATTTCCTCAGCGTAAACAAGTAGAGGCTTTCTGTTGTTTGACAATCGCGCGCTAACAGGCGACGAAGAGAAATGTTTTTATATTGTGTTTGTCGGCAATGGAAAGCCCGTATTCAGCCAAGCTCAACCTCGTAAGGCAGAAAAAGTATTTACGACTTTATTTCATACACATTTACAGGTGGCTACAATGTATTTGCTATTCCAGGTCTTTGAACCAGAAAAACGATAACTACAAAATACTTTCAACAATATGTTTGTTCTACTCAATCACGCAGATACATAAATCTTTCGACCAGCAATTTTAGTGCGGGCATTTATGCTCTATGGTATAGAGATTGATAGATTATCAATCATTTTTATGTACTGTTCGATGACAGTGTCGGGGTTGGGCGAAATGTAATAAAGTAGGTAGGTCGTTGTTCGAGTGAGTCCATTTTCTGGGTGTCCCGTTTCTCTTGTACGTAGTGTATACGGGTAGTATATAGATAACTCCATTACGTGACAGGCTAGAAAGAATCGGCGTTCGTATTTCAAAACTTACTCCGGCTTCTAGATTGTTGTGCTTTTTTTCTTGTGTTTGAAAAGTGTTTGTTAGCTTCCTTTTTTCTTTAGGTTTGAAAGCAAAAAGTTGCGCAGATGATAAAATTATAATAAAGAACGAACGTAAAATTGCGAGAGCGACTAAATCGCAGTATTTTTATGAGCCATGATCTCGCAATAAGAAAAATATCAAAATATTTTTCACCGGAATAAATAAATCTTTTTATTACTATTTGTTTCCCCCGATTACGAAAAGTCATCAAACAATTTGAGACTTCATAAAAAACTCTTCAATTTCATTTCATAATAAAACTATCACCATTTCCGTAAACCGATTATCTGCTAACACACATCAAACGAAAGTTGAAAGCAATAAAACAAAATGGCTGTCAATTTCCCGCGCGAATGCAAGCTGTCAATGCAGATTTGCGCGCCGCGAGCAATGACGAATGTTACCGAAATAATCCAGTTCGTGTCTATGGCAGGATGTCGGGAGTGACATATTCAGTGACGTCATCACACGTCAATTTAAATATCTGGGCTCATTGACAACTCTTTTGTTTTACGTTGCTATTGATATTGCGCGTTTCGGGTATTCGGGAAGCTTTATTACTTCCTACGCAGAAACATGTAGCTTTTACGCAGGAGCCTATTGTTTAAGTCATTTACGTGGAAATTTTAATTCAGTAGAACTTACTGACTTTTTAAACCTTTGTGAATATTTTCTGAAAAAAAAACAGCGTCAATACCGAATTAATCAAATATTATGTGACAGTCTAAATATAATGTTCATAACCTTGCCTGTTAACACGGGAATTGTTCCTCAGACCTCAACTAAACAGTTGCGATATCCTAAAGTCCTCTAAAAATATAGCTATTCCTCGTACATTTTTCTTTCGGCAATAACTCTGTTGTCTCACCCTCGAATCAAAATAAACATCTGTAATAGTAAATCTAGATACTACACCAATTCTGTATCTCATGGCTTTTCGCCAGTTATTTTACCTGGCAACGTTTCTATTCCTATTGGCTATCGATATTCAACCTACTTTTTATTTTATTTCCCGCATCGGATGTCGGATTCCCATAACGTTTTATTATTCCAGTCTGACAGTTATGCAAATTGTGGTATAGTTTTGACAGCTGTGTTAGAACTTCTAGATCCATTTATTTTTGTTTATCTGTGGTGCGCTAAATTGAGGTATATATTGGGCATAAACTATAGGTATTGTGAACAGAGAGTGGGTCTTTTTTAATTCAGACTTATGTTGGTATATTTTTTGCTAGTTTTTTATCAACTGTTAGTTTGTTTATTCAGTTTATTATCGCCTAAATTAACCAACAGTGACAGTCTAATCTAACTTCTAAGATAAGCATTGCCTTACAACGTGGGCCAGTCTTTTGGGCTCACTTCCAGTCGATAGCGATGGGGACGAATTTTTTGATGCCATATTTTAGTTAGGAGTTTTTTTTTTCTATGTTTAGGTTAAGAAAAATGAATAAAGAGAAAAGTAACACTTAAAAAAATGTTTGGTGTTACTTCTAGCTAATATTATTAATGCGAAACTTTGGATGTTTGTTACTCAGGCACGCCCGAACGGCTGAACGGATCTGGATGAAATTTGGAACAGAGATAGATTATAGTCTTTTTATCCCAGGAGTATGTTCTCTAGGGATCACGCAGGCGTAGCGACTGGCAGAAGCTAGTAATTCATAAATGCTGTATAACATAATTATCGTTGGCATTAATCTCAGTTGATCCCTTAAATAAAAACCATATTTTATAAACAGTACCCCTAGGACACACCTCCTCAAACAATATTTTCGTACGAAAAAAAGTAAACTACGAAATACAATAATGCTGAGGCCACACTATTTGTCTACCCTACTAACCCTGTGACCAAATGATAACGGAAACAGCAGTAGTGCGGTGGCAGAGAAATAAAACGAGGAAATAACGGAAAGGGGGACAATAAGGGGAGGGAGATCACGTCCTTGAAGCGGCACGCGACGGGGGATTTCCTGTTTCCTCACAGATAAGGGTATTCGCAGACGGTAGACTTTTTGTGGGATCGTGTTTTCGACGACCAAAAATCTTCCGGGCAATGCAGCGTGAGTGCCTTGCGATAGAATGGAAATTTTAAGTTTTTATTATCAAAACAAACAAAGAAGCAGTACCCACTTAAAACTTATAATCAGCCAAAGGTGGACTGCCACGACCTTCACGGTTGGGAGTTGAGTTGGTTTGGGCAGATTGGGATTATTTTACGACAAACAGTGAACTGCGACAGACTGATTTGGTTGGATTCCAGAAGGAACTTTATTGAATAAAAAAGCTGCGGCAAAGTCCAAATTTAAGCGTCGTCCTAATGACGCTAACAGGGAAAGATATGTTTCAATTCGCAAACACTGCAATAAGGTGTGTAGGAATGCAAATCGCCATCATATTCATGATTCCGTCCAAAATGGGGACGCATCCAAAGTTTGGAAATTTCTTAGGTCATTGGGGGTCGGGAAAACCCAACAGGAAATTATCCCTAAAGACATAGACATTGATGATATGAATAATCATTTTACTGCTTCGTCCAATTTTGATAGGACAATAAAGTTGAATACGTTAGATCATCTTTCATCTCTTCCGACTCCCAGTTATTCTCCATTAGTTTTTGGTCAATTTTCTGCATGTGATGTTAAGAAGAGCATACTATCGATTACTTCAAATGCAGTAGGAAGCGACTGTATCAGCCGTAAGATGTTGCTCCCAGTGCTGGACGTGATCCTTCCTGTCATCTGCCATATCCTTAATTTTTCTGCGTCGAGCGGTGTCTTTCCAGGCTCATGGAAAGATGCGCATATAATTCCTTTACCAAAAAAGTCCAATCCTACATCCTTCTCCGATTACCGTCCAATATCTGTCTTACCATTCCTATCCAAAGTCCTTGAGCGGTTAATCCTTAACCAAATAAGCACTTTCCTCGCCAGAAATAATCTCTTTAACCCCTTCCAGTCCGGATTTCGTCCTGGTCATAGCACCACTACAGCGCTTCTTAACATTACGGAGGATATCAGGTCAGCCATGGAAATGGGAAATGTAACGGTTATGGCTCTGCTAGATTTCAGTAATGCGTTTAATACTGTGGATTACGATGTCTTGCTTGGCATTCTTTGCTCTCTTAATATATCTCCATCAGTAATTGACTGGTTTCGTAGTTACCTGGTCGGTCGCCGGCAACGTATTTGCATCGGAGAGATCTTGTCTTCCTGGTGTAGTACTTCTGCCGGGGTGCCACAGGGTGGCGTTTTATCTCCGTTACTTTTCGCAGTGTTTATCAACTCAATCTCCAACAAATTGATGTCATCCTACCACCTTTATGCAGATGATCTTCAAATTTACTCACGAGCTCCTCTTGGAAATCTGTCCGAGGCTATCTTTACCCTGAACCTTGATCTGGCTCGTATTTGCGAATGGAGTAAGAGGTGCGGACTTATGGTGAACCCCATCAAGACACAGGTTTTAGTGGTGGGCAGTTCAAGGACAATCTCAAGGATCGACTGGACGACTCTTCCCCAAGTCTCTTTTGACAACTCAGTTATTCCCTTTAGTGAAAAAGTTAAGAACTTGGGTATTTTTATTGACAAGAACTTCTCTTGGACTGCCCAGCTACAGGAGGTTAGCCGGAAGCTATTCGCATCTGCTGCATCTTTGAGAAGACTGCGTAATTTTCTGCCAACTGCCACCAAGATTGCACTTGCACAATCTCTTCTTCTACCCATCCTTGATTATGCAGCTTTCAGCTATCTTGACCTCACTGAAGTGCAACTTGATAAACTTGAGCGCCTTCAAAATTTTTGCATAAGGTTCATATTTGGTTTGCGCAAATATGACCACGTTTCCGAATTCCGTGTTAAGCTCAAGTGGTTGCCAATTCGCCTTCGCCGGAATGCTCATATTCTTTCCCTCTTGTATAATGTGCTCTTTTCCCCTTCCACTCCTCTTTATCTAAAGAAACGATTCCAGTTTCTTTGCGACTCTCACACGAGATTACTTAGGTCATCAGATAACTTGAAACTAAAAATGCCAATGCATTCCACTACCTTTTTAGACAATTCTTTTACAGTCCAAGCCGCTCGTCTATGGAATGCATTGCCTGTTTCGATTAAACGCGCACAATCGCTACCTGTCTTTAAAAAACTTGTTAAGGAACACTACATATCACTGTGATTCCTTTCCATCTGTAATTTCAATGTTGTTAACATTTTCTTACTTTATAATACATATGTATGTATTTATGTATCTATTTTAGTGGTCATATTGTAATGCTGTATTTCTGTTTGTTTATTTGCACCAAGTGCAACCCCATTTCGTGTCCAGGCTATCACTTTCCATTCCAGGTTGCCTGGAAGAGATCGCGGAATGCGATAAGGCCGCCAATTGTATGTCTTTAGTTTAAGATTTTCTGTACGTTTTTTAAATTTGGTGAACAATAAAGTATATATAAATAAATAATAAATAAATAAATAAGGAATGTAAACGTCACAGACTTTCTGAGCTGTAGATTCGATTGCACAGATATTCTGTCGTGTGCGTTGACCTTAAGAGACGGGGACGCTTTATGTTGTCCTTATAGGCTGAATATTTGGCATTTCCAGCCGAACAGACGCAAAATTTGCTTCTAAGCCACAGTTTTTCTGTCCTGAATATGTATTCGTCGCTGATTTTCAGAAGAATGGGCGTGTTGTGTCTGATATTCTTGTTAATCGCTGTCGAGTTGGAATGGTTTCAATAATATGAAACAATTGGAACGATAATTTTACGATACTGCTAAATGACAAACGAAAATAGTTCATTGTTATTTATGTTTGGTACATTTTGAGCCCACAGTATGATTGTGTTGACGTTCTTTGTGAGCATCGCAGTTTTTTTTTCTTTAAATGAGAAAAAATATCAAGGGAGAGAAATAGTGTGCTCATAACTTCTCCGGCAGATGGTTTATACAAACTTAAGACTTATTTATTAAAAAAAGATTACCGTGATTATTAGTTTAAATAAACAATGATTCATATCAGCCGAAAGAAGTCCACTGCTGGACATAGGCCTCCCCCAATCGTCACTACAATGAGCGGTCCTGTGCGTCACACATCCATCGGTTACTCGAGACCTTCACCAGGTCATTGGTCCACCTTGTCCATTCCAACGTTGCGTCTTCAACATGGGGCCGAAAAGTTCTGTTCATTGTAAGCGTTCGTAAGTAAAGTTCTTCTTGAGACATTATGGTACCGTATGTGGGACAAGAAGATGCCACCGACCACGCAACTTCCTGAACGCACGCAAAACCGAGTCAAATTTGACTGTTGAACTCTTTCTCGAAATTAGCCCTACTTAACTGGATATTTTGTCCCAGGTTCGAGAGTAGAGTTTCCGATCTTATAGGAGTGGGTGCTACATGGGTCTTCACCATGATCTTGGTTTTCTCCGTGTTTGTTTTGAGACCCACTCTTTCGGAAGCTCTATTGAGGCCATTGAGATTATGGCTGGTAAACAATTTTATTGTGTTTCATTTTTAGTACGGTTTTGGGAAAAAAAAAATCAGAAGCACTTTACCAATAACATTACTAAAATAAACACTCAAGCAGAATCTCAAATCAAACCTCATTAGTTTCCAACGGAACTCCAAGTTCCTTTAAAGTTTCCACTACTAAGTCCCATCAGAATGGAAGGTCTTAGAACACAGGAAACAAGATCAAGTGTAACTAACACAGTTACTGTCTGAACTTCTGACACATACCAACTTAGTAAGCTAGAACTAAAGGGATGTAGCTACATATATATTTGAACATAGTGAATAGGACTTATCTTTTATCTTATCTCTGATATCCCGATTATTTGTTACTGGCACAACAATCACAACATGTCTTCATCAATATCACATAATATAAACTTTCAGAAAATCCATCAGAATCATTTCTTTTTGAACTAGCATATTGAAAGGACTACGATATAGAACACTTCACATGTAATTTATTTAAATTTTGAATGGTGCCGACTCAAAATCCTAATAGGTACCTATTTTGTGTTATTTACTGCTGTGTAGGCGATGTAAATAAAAGGAGATGTGTGAGGTAAAACTTGGTGTGTTTATACTTACGAACCACTTATTTCAAATTACATATAAAAAGAAAGACGACTTTCTGAGACCCAGTCTGTGTGCGCACTGGCGCTCCCCGATCGGCGTGGACACGCGTCATGGAACAAAACTGCTGCGTTAACATTATTGGAACTTGTGTCACTACAGGTATATTAAATTCTTCCTATAGGTACTAACAGACACCAACCAGACCAAAGTACTGGTCGTAGGAAGCTGAAATTTGGCGTGTAAGCTTCTTAGGGAGCGTAGGCACAATGACTGAGTATACCCCGAAATTCGTACAGGAACGGGAAAGAAACGGGTAAATTTAACGGTTTAGTTTTTTGCCTTAAAAGTCAGTCTTTTTGAAGGGCATGAAAGCCCCTTACAGAAGTCACTCGATCCATGTATGATTTCCACCATCCTTTGCCACAGTGATCCTTCTCCACCGAGAAAATAAACAACCCTTTTTCCCGACGTACCTCAGTAACAAAGTGTTCAACCATCTAACCGTTTCAAGGTCAAGGTCAGCAGATTATTAACCCTAAAGTTTCGCAGTGTGCTCTTAGTAGTGTTTGCGTTTTACCACCACCTTAGGGCTCTTTGTAGTAGGTATTAGTGTTCCACTAACAGGCACAACTAGAGCAACATAGGTGGGGATTTAGTTCACTGTCATATGTTTCATTATGTTGTAAGATACAGATGTTTGATACAGATGATAGATGCTGACAGAGAAAGCACAGCCACTAAATCTAGAAACTAGTGTGTGTCAGACGGAAATACAGACACACAAGTGCTCCTATAAGGGTTTCGTTTTGCTTATATAATTTCGGAACCCTAATTAACCCTTTGTGTAGACTATAACAATCTCAAATATAAAATGAATCGCTGAATGTGTTGCTAAGCGCAAATCTCGAGAACAGCGGCTGTTCTCGACTGAACCGATTTCGTAAATTCTTTTTTTGTTGTGTTTGTTATTTATAAGGAGAAGGTTTTTATGTAAAAAAAAATTCGCGGGGGACAGCTAGTATATGAATAATTTTAACTGAAAAGCAGTGACCGTACGGTTTTGTAGTAGTTTTAAATAAAATCACCAATTCTGTTGTTTGTGACGTGGCAGTCGCGAATTAGTAGGTACTTTGGAAGAAAGTTTGAAAAACCCTGTCCTAAAACAAATAACATACTGACGAAAAATGGTTTGGAAACTCATTTTCACCTATGGGAATTCCCTGTCAATTACCCGGCTTAGGGTGCTTGTCCCATTGCGTGGAGCGAGACTGCAGTGAAGCGGAGAAATGGAAAAATAAATATTAACCAATCACGTTAGTCAAAATGTCAGTGACTCACGTGGTGCGGAGATTTTATGTTACACCATTGCTTGGAATTTCTCCGTTTCCCGCTCCGCTGCCTTTTCCACTGTATTGGACAGGCACCTTTATTTTTGTTTTTTTTTTCTTTTTTCAAGTAAATTTTATTTATTAGATAAATAACTAGCTGACCCGCGCAACTTCGTCTGCGTGACATTTTCCATTACTGCTCCGCTCCTATTTGTCTTAGCGTGATGTTATATAGTCTATAACCTTCCTCGATAAATGGGCTATCTAATACTGAAAGAATTTTTCATATCGGACCAGTAGTTCCTGAGATTAGCGCGTTCAACCAAACAAACAAACAAACTCTTCTGCTTTATAATATTAGTATAGATTCCAACTGGCCAGTGATCAATAATAATAGGAGTTCTTAATACTGATCGGTGATTCAAAAGACCAACGTGACCTTACCTAAGAAGCCATATTATTGTAACGAATTTATCCCTAAATCATCCCTTCCTACCCGGAAATCATTTCTACGTCTTCAAAGAACAATTGTAGTGAAATTGATGTACACACATATTATGTATTAAAATTTCATGACCAAAAGTAGTGAGGCGCACTTAGTCCCAGTCAACCAAGGGAGGTGGAGAAATGCCACTACAGGTGATTCCCAACTTTCTGTATAGAAATGGATAGTGGTTTTTTAAACCTCTTTAAATTGATACTTGCTAATCCTTGGGCGCATCATTGGGCGGTATTTTTCGGCCATGGACGACCCCCTACGATCTCACACACAATAACAAACTCACAAACTTTACCTGTTTATAATCTTAGTAAAGAAGTATCGATAATAGTTAACTACCTGGCTCAAAAAGTAGAATGGCCCAATTTACCATTCTGTATAACATAGAAACAGCGCCATGTGAGCGTTTTCAGAACTAAACGGGATTGACTTGAAGGTTAAGTAAACGATGTAATGGAAATTGGTAGCCGGGACCTTTTTGTGACGTATGGAAACGAGTTTCACAAAGGCTGCCTATTATAAAAACATGTTACTTTACCGTAGATCTTTACTTTGTTCGTGCTGAGGATAAAAATTGTGTCTTAAAACATTATTATTTTGTGAACTATAGGTACCGACCGCACCTAACGTAAATACATATTTACATGTTTATAGGCTAACACGGTTTGTAAAACTGCTAGCTTAGTTCTTTTAGTTTTAGCTCTCATTAGATGAGGCAATTTTTAAACGGCTTCAAAACAGGATGAAATTCTCAATTCTTGTTTTTTTTTTTTGTTTATTCTGCGATATCTTTGCCAATTTTCAAAAAAATTTGGTCATTCTTTGTTGATTGGTAGAGTATTTTCTAGAACGTGGTCCCGTTTATGAAACAATGTGTACTATGTTAGCTAAGCTAAACTATCTTCGCTTACCTCGTGGTCAGTGGCTAGTTTTCGACCACCGCCGGTTTCACTATTGGAACTGGTATACCCAATCAAAAGCAAATCCAGCAATTACAAAGCTCCATTCTGCATTGCGATTCACTAAAAGCTATTCCCTAGAGTCATTAGCACATTAGTTAATCAAAGGCCCTATACAGCTAACAGAATTAGTGATCAAACAATGTTGATGCATCGTCCTGAATTGTCTATACAAATCGGGTTCGACATTGAGCCCATTGTCCTAGCTGAGTGATAAATACTATACGATGTGACGTCACATGATGACAGGTTAAGCCTTGACGTATAGTGTTGGTGTTGGGACATTAACAAAATGGAATAGTAGTAGATGTATCGCATTTCTTCGGATATATTAGGAAATTTAATGTTTCTGCTTGATGATTTTGCAATGCATTTGACCTAATAACTTCGGTAGAATATTTAATGCATCGCGCTCGCTTAGTTCTTTGTAGTTGGCGCTTTCGTCGCGCTTTCGGATAGATGTGCAGCACGAGAAGAGCCAATCACATGCTGTTTAGAGAACGCACAGAGGTATCCACTGTTAATCGTTCAATCATTGGTACACGGACCATACATTTTGACAACTTCCTCTCACATTTGCGATCAGCACAGCTTGCCGGATTGCCACCGGACACGAGCCGTCCGTTTTCAACCAACACATGGCCAAAACTGTTTTGGCCATGCTTACAGTTCAGTACGCCCTGTTTCAAACCCGATGGCTGCGTACACCCGCCTGAAAATTTATGAATGAACGCTTTGTAACCTTGCTGTTTGAAATAGGTTAGCGTTGCTTTCAGTTCTACATTGTTTGGGAAAAGTTACTTGAATACAAAAAAGTTCCTGGTTGTTGTAGTATCAACGTTGAAAGTTTTCAGGCAACTAATATACCTAGATCCCAGAACCAGAAAAAACTTAATTTTTCTAGGTATCTCTAACTTAGCTAGAGCAGAGTCTGTAATTTTATCGTACGCAAAAACTACTTACTACTAAATAAGAAAATAATATTGCATTTACCGAAAAAGAAACAACACCACCAAAAAAGAAACTAAAAACGCTGCCAACACCAACAAAAAATCTGGCTAAATCCAGATTACTCCAGTACGATCCAGTGCAAACCAGTTCGCGGCGCTACAATCCGCCTGCGGGTCTAATTGGCGGTACGGCGCCGGAACTAGGTGCTCGGCCGTCTTCCGTTCTACCCTCCGAAAGCAGGTTTTGCCGCTAGATACATTATGTTGGGGATAAATGCTAGCTTTTGGACGGCAGAAATATTTCAATTTTATGATGGTATGAAAATTATGATGGGTAAAATTAGCCTTTAAAATATTTTTTTGCGTAGTATGGTTAGCAATGTTTAGCATACAAAACTGATGTCCCGATCTACTTACATTTTACAAACACTGGCGAGCATAGCAAAAAGTGTTATTTTTTTATGTGAATTAGTCTGTGATAGCCCGAAATTCGTAAGTTGGTGGTATGACATTCCCGTGTTTCGGAAAGGCTTAAGAGTCCTATTACATTTTTTACGGAAATTCATGATTTTTGACGCTGTAGTTTTCAGCAGCAGTAAGATATTTTAACTATTTGATCCTGAATAACGATAGTGCCAGTCTCTTTCTTGTAAGTTAGAGTTACAAATTTTCATTTTTCTTTTCGTGTAATTTACTATAAATATTTTACGAACTCAGTTTGCAAGAAAAAATGTCGGCGATGGAACTTTGACGGTCAAATTCACATTGTTACAATCAATTCTTTTAAAAGCTGAAATTACTAATAGGAAAGTTGAATGTTTTACTTGTTTATTGGAGTTCTAGAATTTCTTTAAAGTCCTTGAGTTTTCACGGAAAAAAACGTAAAGAAAGCCTAATTTAAGCCAGAAATGTCTTCATTCAGCGTCCATTATATTCCAAATAAAAACAATTTTATCAAATAAATTATTATGATATAAAATTTCAATCTACAATGAATACGTTTCATTAGTTTTCGTTTGTCAATATAATAAAACAAAATTACATTAAATAAAATGAAAGTACTATACATTCTGCGTCAATTCAGCGCGCGCGCTCCTCAGTCTCGCGCGAGCGCCCAAATAAACTATAATCCTATTCAGACTAGTAAGTATCAAAATTGTTTCGCGGACTATAGATGTACCCCCAACGCAGACCAACGTAACTTCTTCTATTGCAAACGAGCATTTACGATTCGTAATAGGACTCTTAAGTCCTTCGCCAGATCTCTCTCCAGTCGTGACGGGTTGCCGTCTCAACGGAAAATGAGAGTGATGTAAAACGGATTGCACCTGTGTTTGCGCATGCACTACTGCACTATAAATATGTCCCGCGTTGATGCAGCGATGGCTAAGCTCCATTGAGTTTGACAGCCATGGCCAACATTGGTCGGAAGGACCACCAACTACTACAACAACACACACTACTACAATATGAAAATCGTTTTAAGGTCGACAACATTGATAACAACGTAAACACACACCGATTAGTATTGCCGACAAACATCTTATACAAGGACGGAAGCATAAATTATGCGATCCAGCCTACACGGTGAGTAATGACCGTATTTACACTTTCGGAAGCCGACAAAGATGGGCAATGTTGAAGTAAACATGCTTTATCTATTAATGAGGATAATTTGTTTTGAGTCTGCCAGTTTGGGAGGAGTTCGTGGCTGAATAACAACTTCCGCATGTCGATTTTCAAGGTTAAGCAACGCTTGCCAAGGTCGGTCTGTAGATGGGTGAACATGTTCACATATCGAGTTTTCTCCGTGCCTCGAAAAGCACGTTAAGTTGTTGGTCCCGGCTGTCATTTGTTGATCTTTGGCAGTCGTTACGGATTGTCAGAACCCAGTAAATTTGACTACAGTCTTACCAAGAAATACCGTGTTACCCAGTTAATGGGTTGTGGAGCTCTGGTAGGCAGCCGCTCTATGTGAAATACTGGTTTTCAGCTGAATCCAGTTTGACCGAAAGTTGACCCAAAGTAGGTGGGAAAAGTCTAGGCAGATGAGTCTGCCATTTTATGTTACAAGAACATATTTGGTAAGTCTAGGTCAATTTTAATTAATATAATTAGCTTTTTCCCGCGACTTCGTACGCGCAAATCTTCTCTTAATGCTTCCCCTGTACTCCTCAAGGAATGAACATGCTGAATTTCAGCATTCTACGTAACGTAGGTTCGGCTGTGTGTTGTCTCTCAGTCACTCAATATTAAACATACCTATTGATTGATTGAAATTTTTTACTATTCTCAAACGGTTTATCGTGCTTTCTGCGGCACGGTGGAATCTCAATAATGATGATCACCCATCCACGGGTCGACATCGGTAAGCATTGCTTAACCTAGAAAATCAACCCGTGCAGCTGTCCTTTTTATCAAACTGCACTATTTAAAGAACTGAGCAGATACTAAAAACTATGCTTTACTAAATCAATTATAACTTACAGAACTTCACATTCTGGAAAGTTTATCATAACATTGATAGCTGTATCTCTACAGAAACTTAGGGCTCGTGAGTTAGACGCGTAATAAACACCAAACCACAGACTGTTAGAACACCAAAGTTCACGGGATTAGGGCTTTGTAGTTTATGGTCAGACATGGCATTCGGCAATTAATACAACCACTAAGAAGCCATTAAATCTGGCTATTATTCTATTGATAGCGTGGCTGTAAATACTTCAAAGTTCGGTGTTGAAAGGGTAGTTTTTTTAGATTTTGTTCGAAACATTGCTGAAATTAATCAACAGATTATTGATTTTGAATAGGTGATTAGGTGATTTTGATCCGTAAACTTGGGCTCGATATTAGGTGGTTTTCAACTTATCGAAGTTTTTATGTTTTTTTATTGCTTCACGACCAAATACTGCAAATTGTGAGAAATCTAACGGACTCTCTATTCTTCATCAAGAGACTTTCTTGCAAGCAAGCTTTATATATTGTTGAGAAGATAATTCAGCAACTTTTGTTTTGCTTAAACTTATTAGAAATTACTTTGTGTGTACCTACTGACGATACCCAATAACCATAGTATTGAGCTACGAATTCCATCCTGACGCGAGATGAACTTTCAGACTTCATAGAAATATTATTAACTCGTTAGTATTGCCAAAGAACTCAACAGAAACATTCAAGCACAGCTCTGCATAAAATTACTCTCGGAAAAGTTCCTAAAGTATATAGAAATTCACTTGAATCGCTTGATATGCAACTCAAACGTTGCTAACGTACGTAAATGTAAGTTTGAGTTAAAACTGCAATTATTTAAATGTAGAACTTCATAAACTGTTCTTAGCAAAAGAGTATGTTGTACTACATCTGTTTCTTCTTGAGAATTGAGTTATGTATCTGTGTGTTAGTGTAGTTGAGTATTTGTTATTATGCAGATATATTTCTGTTGATTGAAAAAACGTACGCAAACCGAAAGCCCCCTACTAGGTGAACCGGAGACTGGGTTGAGGCGGCGGATGTCCGCTATAAGATTTAGAGTGAATAGAAATCTAGACTCCTTCAGGCTGGAACCCTGGTCTGAAAGCAAAGGGAATTAGAAGGAACGTGGATGGGTTTTACTCAGTAAGAGTCTGAAACTCATTCAAGGAGTCCTTTGATGATAAAAAGGCTGTTACTGAGAAAACCAAATAACACTACCTGACCCAAAAATTGATCGAACCCCATGTACAGTATTAGTGCGTATGATCAACAAATTAAAATTAAACAAAACAAAACTGACTTTCAAAACTCTTATCTTCAGACATAAATGTCAAAGGACTTCATTTGCAGGTTACGGAAGACAATAACATGCGACATGATGTAACCTGCTAACCGACCTTCTTTCTAATCTTTATATAACGGTCAGACCAAAACTACGCAGAACAAATAATACCAACAGAAATTGTTCTCAAGAACGAAACACTACTAGGTTTCTTCTCATCTTAGTTTTCCATCTAACTTCTGGAGAAAAACTAACAAAGTATAGGTAGTTTAATCTCATTTCTCAGTTGTTTATTTTTCAAAGGAAAACAAACAAATGTCGCTGGAACTAGTTGAGTTTTCACTCGTATTAATAAATTGGATCTGGCTTTAAGAGCGAAGGTATTCGTTTTTTGGGGTCCGCATGAAAGACTGCCACTCTGCTAGTTAATTCTCGAAATTAATATGACTAGTGAAACTATGAATTATTAATGAAAGAACGGGATTTCCATATCCTTCTTTTTTTTATTTGTGGTGGGTTTGCTCTTGACCTTAGTCTTGGTCAGAAATGACAGAGACAAAGTCTACGATGGAGCGAGCTTACCCAGAAGGAGCCTGTTTACTCTAACTTTGAAGAGATTACGGTTGTAAGCGTTCGGAAACACAGACGCAGGCAGAGAATTCCACTCTTTTGCTGTCCGCATTATAAAAGACATTTGGAATCACTTAGTGCGAATTGGTGGAATAGCAACAAGGTATAGGGATGGTAAGCTGCAGTGCGTCTGGATGTCCGATGGTATAAGGGTGCTGGTGGAATGAGGTCGTGGAGTTCTTGGGCACATTCGCCGAAGTACAATCCGTAGAAGACCGACAAGCAGGCAACCTTGCAGCGATGAGCCAAGCTGTGAAGCTTGGTAGCCACCAGTTTTTCGTCACCGATGATCTTTTAGTTAGGAGTAGCTGTATTATTTTGGCTCATCAATTTTTAGCTTCATACTAATTGCACTATGACTTTGTATGGCACAATAAACTATGTCGAAGCATAGTTGCATAGTGTACTAAGTCTTGCGAGGTAGCAGGGGGGCTACTCTCTAAGCCCAAAGTTCATGGTTTCGGGCTTAGTTGCGGGCGTATTATATGCCTTATTTCCTAACCACTTAGAATTAATGATAACACGATTGATTAGTTACTGCCAAATCGTATTACCATTCATTCTTAGTTCGAGATAAGGGCTCGAGGTATAAGGTGATAACGAGTAGAATACGCCGGAAACTACGGACTTCCGGCTTAGAGAGTAGCCCCCCTGAGCCGGAAGTGTCCATACGAGGATGGACGACGACCTATAGACGAAAGGTGATACAAATAAGATAGACGAAAGGAAAGGTTGTAATGAAAAGGCAGAAGTTTAGTCAAGCTAACAACCTTAACCTTCTAACCACTTTTTCAAATTCAAAAGGTTCAGAAAATTACTAATCATGGTTATATTTTAACTAGCTGACCCGCGCAACTTCGTCTGCCTCACATTTTCCATTACTGCTCCGCTCCTATTTGTCTTAGCGTGATGATATATAGCCTATAACCTTAGAATAATAACGCATAGAAGCCGCGTCTAGAACAAAACCCGAGCAAAATCGTGTGTCCACTTCATTTTCTTTGTGTGCGTGAGCCGAATGTGTCTACGTTCCTCTAACGCACACAGATATAGCTTTCAGTGATACCATTACTAAGCCGTATTACTAACCCACAAAATATGGGAAGACGCATTACTATTTTGCTATCAAGGCAAGTATTTTATGTTTTTGGGAACTGGAAAAGGTAAACATGATTGTTCATGTAATATGACATATTTTTTCGGAAGGTATAATTCAATTTATTTCAAAATAAAAGGAAATAAATCGCATAAAGAATGAGATATTGTTCAATGCGTTTAGAATGCTTGATGGGTTATAATTATAAACAATGTTAAAACATCGGGTTTGATATGAATTAACAGTAAGTATTGTATTTTAAAATTACGAAAATGAAAAACATGAATGAAAGCAATGTGGGTATTTCTTCCTCACAAATAGCAACACTGTGTTATGACAAGTTAGGTTATTAGAATTTTGTTTTATTTATCGATTTACGTAAAAATAGTGCATAGAATGTGAGTACTTATTTGGGAAATGTTATTTTATCACATTTTTTTGTTTTCCTGATGTGCTATAACATCCTTTCACGCAACAAACTGTCATTTTCAATTATTTACTCGCAAGCTGTGTTCGACGGAACGTGACATTGAGTACTGACGGCCTGATGGCTAAGTTTGACGGATTAGGCTAAGTTTTAGTTGCCTCACTTTTTGCACTCGTACTAGGTTTCTATGCGTTATTATTCTAAGCCTATAACCTTCCTCGTTATCTGGGCTATCTAACACTGAAAGAATTTTTCAAATCGGACCAGTAGTTCTTGAAATTAGCGCGTTCAACCAAACATTCAAACAAACAAACAAACTCTTCTGCTTTATAATATTATAGTATAGATATAATATTACTAGCTTTTGCCCGCGACTTCTTACTCGCATATCCCGGTTTTTTCCCGTTCCCGTAGGAATATCGGTAAATCATCCTTTAGTGCTCTTTTGCACTCCCCAAGGAACCTACCTGCCAAATTTCAGCTTTCTAGGACCAGTAGTTTCGGCTGTGCGTTGTCCGTCAGTCACTCAGTAACGGAAGAATTTTATCTAGAAGGACAATAAAATAATATAATTATAATTATTATAATAATTATATTATTTGAAAGAAGAAGAAAGCAAGAAAGAAAAAGAGTTTATTTGCGGCCAATATAACGCAAACCAAAAATACACAAAAATTACAATTATTTACATCAAAAATTGGGAAAATATGTGTCAGATCCGCGCAAATATTAAATTGAAAAAGTATATAAATATTTGTGTATAAAGTATTATGAACTCAAAAATACTTCATGTTGTTTATCCTCTCAAATAATAAGCCTGCTCTTCGTACGGAACCCTCGGTACGCGTTTACCGTGCAAACTAAGCTCAACTTTTATTTTACGTATTTTATTCGCACATCCACGTCGAAATGAATTAAAACTCGTGTGTGAATTGAATTTACACTTTTACTTTTTACCGTGGGAGAACGTACAGTGGAAATAAGTCGTTCAGTGTTTTTCCTGTGAGTGCCTATGGCTCTCATTTCAAGTACACCATTCGATTCACTGGCCAAAAAAACTAAAATTATAATCCTTATATCATCTGCCCAACCTTTTCGCTACTACATTGGGGTCGGCTTACAGTCAAAGCGGTTTCAGCTGAACACCAGTATTTTACGTGGAGCGGTTGCCTACCAGACCTCCACAACCCATTAACTAAGTAACACGGTATAGTAATATAATCCTTACAATTATGTCTAAATGTTTTTGTAAAAGACATAAATGTAGACAGTAGGTACGGCTATGATTAAAATTAAATGCAAAAAAATATGAAAGGTTATGTAAATAAATACTTTCCACAACTTTTAAAAAATCATTGTCAAGAAAAGTAAGCATGTATTTTAAAAACTTACCCGAAACATAACAGCCACAGAATTTTTAAGTTTCTACACAGTAAAAACGATTTTAATATTATTACAAGTAAATATCCAACTTTCATATTATCCTTCCGTCCTTTTCAATTTCCCCAAAAAATCTAGCAGGCTTACCACAGTTTTACCAAAGTACAATATCCAATCAAAGACAGATTTGCAGGGCTCATTTGGGGACAAAGAACCCCAAGATTACGTGGGCTCGATTGGGGCCTTCCTTACCGATTCAGGGTCATCCGAAAGCCTTTTGTTTTATTGAATTAGGACCGAAATGTGTGGAGATTGTTTTTAAAAGACTTTCGCAGGTATTCTTTGTTTTAAATTGTCGTTAGTGTGGCTTACGTGGTATTGGTAATAGATTAGTAGAAAAAGATATTTCCTGTAGTATTTTCTGTGGTTTTCTTGTTTTTGATTTGTTGCTAGTCAGTTGTGGTTTTTCTAAACAGAATTTTTGTTTATAGATATAAAAACTTCTGGCGATCTGATTAAAATATTAATTTGATCACTTTTTTTGAAAAGTCAAAGTAATTTTCTTTTTTTTTTTCATTTATTTTTATTTTTTTTTATCTCAATCTCACTTCATGGACTGTAAACATAGAGTTTATAACTCTTGAGTTACATCAATATTCTGGTTATGCCATTTTTGTTGTTTTCAAAATACTCTAAAATTTATTTTTGTCTATGTTCTTTGACACAGTCCATTCCACCATTTAATCGCTTCTTTTTAAAACAAAAACAATAATGCAGTTCATTTCTCACCGAGATCAGGCTTGTTGCCACCCGGACGCTGACTAATGTTGGTCGACAACTTGTAACTAACGGCCTGGGCGACAATCGACTTTTTACAGAGTGGCTTTAGTAAATTAAAAATGCCTGTACCGCGTTTATTAAGAAATGTTGTAATTTTATAGCATTTTGATTAGTGTTTTTTAAGTTTTATTTGAGATGGGTTTGTTCTTGACTCTATCTAGTCTACGATTTTTTTTTTTTTGACTCCCAGGTTGTAGCTATCAGGAAACACACTCATGCAGGGAATTCCACTCCTTAGCTGTACGCACAATGAATGTATTCCCAAAACTTTTTGTGCGTATAGGTGGGATGTCCACCATGTACCGGTGGCACATCGCCATACGTCTTGTGGTCCGAAGGTGGAATGGGCTTGGCAGAATTAAATTATGCAATTCTGTCGCACACTCCCCAAAATGCAGCCGATAGAAAACCGACAGGCCAGCAACTCGGCGACTATGCTCAAGACTTTGGAGCTTCGATTCGACGAGCTTATCATTGCCGATCATCCTCTTGGCTCGTTTTTCAATTGACTCGAGGGCATCAAGCCGGTATCTGGCAGATCCGTCCCAAAGATCCATGACACGATCGAACTTGCGCTTGATACATTAAACGATTATGAAATGAGTTAACTCAGAAGAAGTCTGTCCACTCTAACTTAGAAGAGATCAGGGTTGAATGTGTTTGGAAACACAGACACAAACACAGAATTTACTGGTTTAAGTAGTTACAACAGCCGCACGGATCGATCTTCGAGGTTGAGCAACGCTTGTTGGGTTCTGCGTCTACCATTCGGTAGATACTGCCTCCGAGCTCCGAGCTCCTGCCTCGAAAATACCTGAATATAATATATATATAATAATAGAGTTTATTTCGATTTATATATAATAAATATATATAAATCGAAATAAACTCTCAGCTGTTAGTTTCGGTTACCAATTTATTGTGCATCTTTGACAGTCGTTGGTTCACCGTGCAGGACGCCTTCCAACAGCCTACCGGAAGTCGAAATAAGTAGAAACTCAAAAAACTCAAGCATTTATTTCAATTAAACCATTTACAGGCACTTTTGAATTGTCAAGGTCGGTCGGTCCAAAAAGTTGAAGCTATTTGCACTTTCTAAAGCTCTATGGAGAAGAATGAGCAAGAAACTCCACGGACACTCTTTTAAAAATAATAATCAGTCGGTTGTGAACATAGATATAATAAATAAGTTTTTTTTTTATAGTAAATAAGTTTTTTGTTTTTTATATTTCTGTGGTTGTGAAACACCAGTATTAAGCTGCTTTAATTGGACAGTATGGAACGGCAGCGTATAGGAAAAGTAATTTCTTGCTGCTTTGTTCAACGAATTCATCGACTTTAATTATTTATCTGTGAAGCTCTTACTACTGAGGTAGATAAATGTATGAACACAATGGTGTTTTTTTTTTTTGAGATGATCGAAAGGCAGTTTCAGACCCTTACTAACTAGAACCCATCCGTGTTCCTCCTTATGCCCTATGCGTTCCAGGGCCGCGGTGACTTTTTTGAACAAATTCCGCAACACACAATGATGTAGGCCAGTAATTAAATTAAAATAAATTTGCTGTCCTTACAAAATGTATTCTATAAAATAAGTTTCAAATATACGCTATTAAAATCACTGAGGCTTAACGCGACCCTCCAATTTGTTCCAGCTTCCTTGCTCACCAAAATTAATAACTACTCAGAAAATATTCTCTTTTTTTTTCGTTTGAAAATAGAATGTGTTCTTAATCGGCTTTGCCATTACTCTCTTTGGAGATTTAAAAATATCTTGTAACCACTGGGAAAGTAGATAAGTACTGAAAACTTAATGTTACCTACGGTTTTTTCGCTTGCAATTTTTGATACGAGGTACAGCATAAAGCTACACTAATATTATAAGGAGGAGTTCTGTATATTTGTAACGAATAAACTCAAAAACTACTGGACCGATTCCTAAAATTCTTTTGCCATTAGAATACCACATTATCCCTCAGTAACATAGGCTATATTTATTTCTACAAAAAATAGGGATCGTTAAGAAAATTACAGCGTGGAAAAAGTCGGGGGCGAGAGCTAGTTTGTAATATTCTGCGACGAATTCTTTGCAAAAGTTAGACATAAACTTTTTGAATAACAGCCTCTGTCTTTTTTAAATTTATCCAACGGTTGTCTTTCAAATATCGCTTTTAGCGATAAGACCACCTATTATTGTAAAGTTTTCGACTTCTACCATTTTAGCTTATGTGTATTCTACAGAATAATGCATAACCTGGGTATTATATTATTTTCATTTTTTTAATATCTAACTAGCTCATGCCCGCGGCTTCGCCTGCTTGACAAATTATAAACTAAAGCCTTCTTTAAGAACCACTCAACACAAAATCTGTGCGTAGTTTTTGAGTTTATCGCGAACAAAAAGACGCGGCAAAGGACTTTGTTTTATAAATATGAAGTGATAGTGCATATTATAAGGTAAACGGATGTTTTACATTTTAATGACTGCCTAATAAATCGAGGAATGCTATCAAATCAGCTATAATTAATCAGATTCCCCAACATTATTAATAATACTGTGACCTTGCGTGTTTGTTAACTATTGAAACCCACGATTCTATAAAACCTAGATCTACTAGACTAGAGGGACGGCTAATGGGAAGTTCTACTTATCATAATTAAGTATCTTTGTTATTGACAAACTAACCAAACACATAAAATCACGTATGCGTTCCACAAAGGGTAAAGCAGAGATATGCCGACTTTTGATAATTCCATCTGAATGTGTTTGAGTACTAGTAAGATCGGAGGGTAACTGTCTTTTATTTATCGCTCCCTGAGTAAAAACATATTATGACATTTTTCTTTTAAACACAAAACACCTAAGTACATGTCGTGGATAAAGATATCATTTAATAATTCGTTGCTGATTTGAGTATTGTAGTAGTGGGTAGTAGTAACCGCCGTGACGTCAGTTGTCAGTTGTAATGGCGGTACCTACGTGGATAGAGTCGTATTGGAGAGTGGGGACTTTGCCGAGCGCACTTTTCCTCGAAACACCGACTAGGACACTCGTCCCGAACGAAACTGTCGGTTTACCTATTTTAATTAAATTAAACAGACTTATTTAATAATGTTATAAATGCGAGTTCTTCTAACTCAAAAGACAGATGTGTTGCTATGGAGTTTGTTGGCCACGTCTTCTCCATAGCTAAAACACTAGGATGTGGTAACGGGCGGGCGTTTTGGGGGACTGTCTATTTGTAAAGTACACAGCCACAGTTAATAAAGAGAGCTTAGTACTGTATTGAGTGTTTTATTCTACAATGATCCTGATACGACCGAACCCAAACGATATTGGCGCTATCGCTCAGCCGTCGCTGACGCTGGCGCTTTCTTTAGGAAAGCTCTCAATTATAAACCCCACACGAACGCCAGAAATTAACACCCCAACAATCAAGAAAATCCTCTTAACGAATGCACCTAATCTCCACACAATGGCAGCTCATCATCATCCACTCAGAACCTCTTGTTTCCGCTCAAGTCGAGGCACTCAGGCGCAATGTGATCTACTCAGTGAGGCAATTGGTTGAGGACTTGATTGGTTGGGGATTGCATTAAACATTTTGAGATTTGAGATTTTTTGAGATTTGACTTAGGCTGAGTTGTACCATAGAAGAAGTTATAGTTAAAGTTTGCGTCAAATTTAACACAAACAGTAGCGCTGACTTTAACAGTTATAGTGAAATGTGTTGCACCAGCGAATTCATTAGCTTTGTTAAAGTTAAAGGGAAGAGTAAAGTCAAGAGATTATATTCAACGCGTTTGATAGTTGACGGATAATTTAACACAAACAATAACACTAACCAGCGGAAAGTGAGCGGTTACAGTTACGGTTAAAGTTATGACGTCATTTAACTATTTGTCAAATGGTGCAACTAATTTTTGGCCTAATCGATACTTTAACTGAAGTTTCGATGTTTGTTATTGTTAAAGTAAGATGGTGCAACCCAGCCTTAGTGTGTGATGTTTTTCTAAGATGTTGCAGTAATACTGTGACTCTACAGGGTGAATTTACTTTTATTATCTACTAGCTGACTCGCGCAACTTCGTCTGCGTCACATTATCCATTACTGCTCCGCTCCTATTTATCTTAGCGTGATGATATATAGCCTATAACCTTCCTCGATCAATGGGCTATCTAACACTGAAATTTTTCCAATCGGACCAGTAGTTCCTGAGATTACCCCCTACATACAAACTTACAAACAAATGTTACCTCTTTATAATATTAGTATAGATGTTTGTTTTGGGTATTTTGTCAAAGACATGTCAGCTCTATGGTGCTGTAAACATAAATTGGCTTTCTTAAACAGTATTAGTTTTTTGATATTACTTAAAACTTAATGAATTAGAGTTATTCGTGGAGGACAATAATTAAATGGCACAATTTTTTAATCATATCTGAAGCTGGTACAAATAAGATGGATTGGATTATGTCTACATCTAACTAATTTATTTTATTAAAATCCTTCATGAATTACTCGCGTTCTACTCCGTTCCGAGCACACTCCTTCAGCAAATGTTGCACGTCCAATTAGGAGAATCAGCCTTTTTCAGGGTGAATTTACTTAGTGGTCGAATTTGAAACTATGAGGAATACCGAAAATTACTCAAGGAGTGTAGGTCTTGGAACAGATACTCTTACTAAAGCCAAACCATAGTCTATCGTTGCTGAATGGTTCGAAAGTCACCGCGGCCCTGGAACTCAGAGTATTTGAAGGAACACGGGTGGGGCTTATTTATTTAACACTTTATGTGCACACATTCAACAAATAGATGAGAAGAAGGAAACAGAAAAATTGGTGCAAAGGTGATGCTTATTTCTAAAAAAAAACCCCTCCAGCACACCAACCTCCACGCGCGCCTCAAAGATAGTCAGCACACAGAGGGGCCCGAAATGGCCGACGCCTGCCGGAGTCGCGGGATTAGTGAAAGGACAGTCGAATGAAAGAGATTTAGACCGCGTGCAAGTTATACAATAAAATAGTTGTCAGTAAGGGCCCTTTTCCTGTCATGCGTGTCCTCGCCTGCGCGCGGATCTGGTCCGCATGCGGGTGATATGCTTCTAGCCACACGCAGGACAAAGATTTCGTTTGTTGCTGCAGTGTCGTGTAGGTCGCCAGTGACTAAACACGTGACGTGGGTCGTACGCATGGTCATAGTCTATAAACATGCGTGCAACCCGCGTCACAGTAAAAACAACACTGAAGACAGAAGAACGCTGCCTACATCCGGATAGCACGCATGCGGGCTGTACGCCCACAGCCAATCCGCATTCGACACGCATGCTGCCCGCATGACAGTAAAATAATGCATGAAATGATAGGATGCGGGCAGCCCGCATGCGGACCAAATCAGCGCGCGGGTGAAGCTTGCTCAGAGCGGGAGAAGCCATTTGATGATTATCCATCTAAAGAACAATGACCATTCTCTCGATCATCGGGCTTTTGGTCTTTCATTAAACATTAGAAATATAGATAATGTTACTATAGAATCAATTCATTATATTTCTTGAACAGCCTTCTTACATTAATTTGGATAATAACTTAGTTTACTTCGGGTAAGTAATAAATCTTAATATTATTATACTTGTTTTCCGTGTTTGCCTTATAATAAACTTAGCAAAACGGATGGAATTACTTACTAATTTGAATGACAAATTGAACGAACTTTGTTACATCCGAAGTTATTTTATTATGTTGATAATAACTATTTTTCTTTTTAACATTGCTTAACAGTCTTTTGGTTTCATTGGCCAGTCGATAAAGCTTTGTAAGGTTCAATGAAAAAAGATAGGATAGGATTTAAATAAATTAGAAAAGAAAAAGTAGATTTGTTTTAGAGAATTAGTTATGTATTAGCTTTGAACCGGGCTGGGAGCCCTAATAACAGTTAATACAAACAAGCCAAAAAAAAAACTAAATGAAACACTCATTTAAACTAATATCAAGTGATATCTCAGCGGCAGCAGCCTGAGGTATCACAATACCACGTCGAAATAAGTGTTCGTGTGAATACATACATCGAAAGAAAAAGGAACATAATTAGGGTTCCGCACTGGATCGGTACGGATCCCTATAAATGTTACCTTAAAAAGAACCTAATGGTGTGACTAAGTCTGTCCGTCAGTTACAGTTTGATGTCTCAAGAACTACTAACGCTATCAATTGAAATAGTTTTAGATTTAGATGACTCTTGTTCAACTATTTTGCAAATAAGAAATAATTTAAAATGATTTTTGTTTCGACACAACGGCTGAAAGGGGTTCCAAAAAATTCGAATTAGGGCTACTAGGTCATGTTGGGTATATAAGTACTTATCTTATGAAAGAACGCAATTTGCACATTCACAAAAAAATATATTTTAGGCCGCACGGTTTTGGACTTTTAATGCAAAATGAAACAAAATTTATCGTTCCCTGCTTCCCTCCCTATCTCCGAAACATACATAAAAATCTGATATTAGATATAAATGTATATGAAGATAAACAGAGCGGGGAGCGACCGTTAGGACGGGTTTAAAAGAGCCCGCGCGCTGGGAGAGCTGGGTGCTCTTTCAACATCCAACAGTCGGCATTCTACATTCTGCACTCAACATTCGACCACTAGCTCTCCAGGAGTCAACAAGAATAAACAGGAAGAAACCCAATCAAGAAGTGTTTTCTTCATAATCAAGAAACCCTTAGGGCGCATTCACACGGGATACGTCTTTGACGATTCGGTATAAAACACGATTCGCCTTGACGGATAGATGTTCACATTGAATACGGAATCGTGTTTTTTCACGATTCGTCAAAATATCCGAATTGATGTTCACATGTTGTTTCGTGATTGTGTTCAGTTGAGAGTAAACTACCAAAGACAATGGACGTGAATACTTTAATTTTGTACTGGCATTATCGTCGATCTAAAAAAAGAAAAACAAGAAGAATACACTGGGTGCATCCAATTTTAAGGCAAAGACAAAGTGTTGGGGATTTTTATACTTTGATGAGCTCGTTACGAGAAGATGATACCAAATTTTACACTTATTTTAGAATGTCTAAAGATACCTTTGACTTCCTTCTCCAAAGGTTGGATACGGATTTGAGAAAACAGGATACATGTATGAGAAAGGCCATTAGCCCTGAAGAAAAGTTGGCGATAACTATAAGGCAAGAAAAACTAATTATATTATTTATTATTCTTATTTATTGGTTATATTTATGATAATTTAGAACATGTTTTTAGAAATTTGATAGATCCAGATAATCACTTAATTGACTTAGAGCTGTAGATAGTGCCGGTGATGCACTTGGATCATCGCGATGGATCAGCGATGTTCCAGGTTGTAGAGGGGTGGGCGTTTCTGCAGACACTTCTGCATTTACTATCGATGAACTTTCAGGAAGAGGCCGAGTATTATTATTATTAGACGTTCCTCCCGGTGATTCTTGAGGCTTAGTATAATAACCACCACTATTATAGTTGTGATGATGTGAATTGTAATAATTTTGATGCCAATTCGAATAGTTTCGTCCAGTTTTAATACTCTGTATTAGGTTAATGACCCCAGATTGGAATTCCAGTATTTGATCATCATCAAAATGCTGAAGGGATGGCAGAACCCCCTTAAAAAAATTCATGTTACGGTCATCACTTCCAATTGTGTTTAATTGATGATCAACAAGTTTCATCATTTTATCATCCAATACGCTGCCACTATCCATTCTTTTCTTTTTTGATGATGATTCTAAGTGTTTCTCTTTCTGATTTTCTTGTTGATCTGCATTTTCTCTTTGGGCTTCATCTCTTGTATTTGGATTATTGTCATATGTTTCACCTGGCTTAATAATTGGCTTCAAAAAGCTCATCTCTTGATTATATTTGTAGGGCTTAGATTTTGTACCAGACCCAGATTTTTTTGTTTCTTTGTTTTCATCTAATGATTTCCTCCAAGTGTCTCTCAATTGTGTCCACCTTTTCATCACTGAACTTCCTGAAACAATAATTCATAAAACTGTATGAACGGTTTTATAAGAAGATTTTTATTTACATCGCATTATTCCCAATATTACAAAACAACCACAGATGAATATATATATACTAGAAAACAACTGTAATAATAAGGACACGGTTTCGAAACACGTCACGACAAGACGAGCGGTCTGTTGTCGGGCGAATATCTATTCACAAACGCCGTTCGCTGTCCGTCTGTGTATTTATGAATTATTATACATAAATAAAATATACAGGGACCTGATCTGTGGTTGTTTTGTACGGGCTACGCCCCATACGTTTTATAACGGTTTTTGCTTTCGTAAAAAGAGGATGCTTAGTAAGCTGAATTTGTATAATTGAAGAAGCGCTTGAAGAAGTTGTATTTTCATTTAGACTAATCTATCCCACTAGGCAGCCAGTCAAACATATGAAATCGTTTGGGTGCCTAGTGGGAACGCTTATTCTGAATGAAAATACGACTTCTTCATCCCACTAATTTGGTTTTAATGAAATATTTTTTTAGGTATTTGGCGTCAGGACTTTCCTATGAAGATCTTCATTTTAGTTATCGAATTGGCAAATCAACCATTTCCACCATCGTAGTAGAAGTGACGCAAAGTATATGGAATAATTTATATGAAGAATTTATGCCACTTCCTAATAAGGAAGAAGAGTGGTTAAAGATAGCAAGTGGATTTAATGAAAAGGCCAATTTCCCTCACTGCCTTGGAGCAGTTGACGGGAAGCATATTAGGCTTCGAAAGCCGTCAAATAGTGGTTCAGTATATATGAACTACAAAGATTTCTTTTCAATAGTGTTATTAGCAGTCGTAGATTCAGATTATCGATTCGTTTACGTCAGTGTAGGTTCCTATGGAAAAGAATGCGACTCATCAATATTTAAAGAGTCAAGTTTTTGGAAAATGTTGACAGAAGGCCGTTTGAATATACCCGAACCAAGGCCTTTATTTACAGAATCAGAAGTTCAAGTTCCTTACGTAATTATTGGCGACGAGGGATTTGGTTTACACACACATTTATTAAGACCTTTTGGTGGAACGCATCTTGACAGAGGTAAACGAATATTTAATTATCGTTTAACCAGAGCGAGAAGATACGTGGAATGTGCGTTTGGCATTCTAGCAAATAAGTGGAGAATTTTACATAGACCCATAGACCTTAAACGAGAAACAGCTATTTCAGTAGTGAAAGCTTGTACTGTCCTCCACAATTTGATTATAAAAAAGGAGGGAATTGAATTAGAAAAAGAATTTAATTTTGAAAATTTACTACCCCAGGAAGTATCACCGAGTGTCGGAACTGGCAATTCAATGAGAAATGAATTTATGACCTACTTTCTATCAGAAACTGGATCAGTACCATGGCAAGACAACAAAATATAGGCAGTATAGATTTGTATTTAAAATTTTCTCAATAAAAACTTACCAAACAACTGTCGGTCCTTTTGATCCATTTCTTCAAAATCTTCTTTCAAAATTATGCATATTTCCCGCCATGCTGCTGTTTTAGCGGTTTTGTCCTTATAAATTTCCAAAAATTTATTCCATAAAACTGGCCTGTCTTTGATTGCAGCAATCAAAACTTCGCGATTTATTTGTTGGTCATACAATTTTTCTTTTTCTTTTTTCGACATGATTTTATTGAAGCGCAGCGCTACACGTCTTAACAAGTCAAAGGAATGTACTGAATTGAGCGGGCGCGCGGCGGGTGGGGCAGACAGGCGGGCGGAGCAGGCAGGCGCGCGGGGCGCGAGCGCCAATCACGATTCGAGATTTTTAACGAATCGTCATTCTAATGACCGTAGTGACCGACGTATCCGTCTACGTCTTTTTTCACGATTCGTGAAGCGTGTGAACATGGGTATATAAAAAGCATTGCTCCCGTCAAAAAAAATAACGAATCGTGAAAAAACACGATTCGTGAAAAATCACGATTCGTCTTCGTGTGAATGAGCTCTTACTGGAAAAATAAAACGATGTCTCTTATTAGCACACTTTTTCAGAAATCTTCAACGAAAATTATATTAGTTCCATTATAGGTAAAGAGATGGCGCTGATCTAAAACTGCAATATGCACCAGTGTTAAAATTCTCTGACAAATATAGGCCTCACCGATGGAAAGACATTTATTTTACCTACATGATTACTAGCTGACCCGCGCAACTTCGTCTGCGTCACATTTTCCATTAATGCTACGCTTCTATTCGACTTAGCGTGATGATATATATCCTGTAGCTTTCCTCGATAAATGGACTGAAATAATTTTACAAATCGGACCCGTAGTTCCTAAGATTAGCGTATTCAAGCAAACAAACTAACTCTTCAGCTTTATAATAGTAGTATGGATACGGTGCTCGGTGCACGGTGCACGAGTCCCATGGCTTCGCTTTCATTGCCTATCCCACAGAAACCGTGTATGTACTAGACATTCTATCAACGAAAGAAACCACTTTTGATAAACCTTCAGTTCGATCCAATTTCATTCAAAACCAGTTCAGATATTAATAAAAACCTTACGGACATTTATGTCTTTTTAATGCCCAGAGCGAAGTCTGGGAGACAGTGTAAATTGCCTTTTACATAATAAGGATGACATTAAAAACATTCCCTTTAACCTTGTAGTAAGTAAAACTACTGATCCTCCACCTACACAGCCGCCACGGCCACTTGTTGCCACGCAACGTTCCGAGTGCACCGCGCATGCGCGCTCCTTAACCTCGCTCAATCGTAATGAGACCGGCTTGTTTTCCTTCCAGCATAAGTGCCGTCACTCCCTTTGTCTTCTTTTCTCACTGGCTTAAAAGAAAACAGAATGTTGGTACTACCTACTTTACATACTACCAACATTCTGTCTTTTCGGGTCATTGAAAAAAATGTCTTGAATTTTACGACTGTAGGTGACTTTTAGCAATAAAAGAGTACCTACTTACTTACCTGAGTTTATGGTGTACTTACGGTATTCGGTGATGGTCGTACCAGACGGTTTTAAATGGCTATTAACTTGGTACTTACTTAATATCGTTGTTAAATTGGAAGGTTTTTTTTTTCCGAATGCATTTAATGTAACCTAAAACTGTTACTTGGAATATATTTAAATAATCTTAAACTGAGGGAGTACGGAACCGTTTAAGAACATAGTACTCTAGTTACAAGTTTGATAAATATGAGATTGGCTTAATTGAATAATCAAAACATGCTGCTGAATTAAGAAAAGAACGTTCAGATGTATGCCTGTTTTCCAATTGCACTATGAGACACATAATTATGTAAATGATTGCCTATATTATAATAACCTGTAAAAGTCCAACATTGTGCTTTCTCAACCTCTGGCTGCAATAGAATAAAAACGAATAGAACATTCTTTATTATGTAGGTACCTACACCCTATAAATACAGAAAAGTTAGAAAAAAAGAATAAATAAAAAAATAAATGAAGAAAACATTATATAGGGTGATACAATTGGCAGCCTTAGATAAAGACGCAATTTTAACAAGTGCCAATTCTAGTCAAACATTACAAACATGAACTATATTCTCCATTTCCGCACTTAACAGCATCAAGTTGTATGTAATTAATTGCTTACATTTACACATGTACATAGCCATGATAAATTACTTTATGACGTCACTGGGTTGTATGTAAACTACGTGACAAATTACTTGTTTTGTAAACAATATGTTTTGTTTGTTTAGGCTTCACGCTACAACTATCAGGACTGGATTTTGATGGTATGGGTTATTATTATTACTGGGTAAGACGTAGCAGCTAATTTGCTGATGCGTATGTTTAAAATAGGGATCTTATTTACCCATTATCTATACTAATATTATAAAGCAGCAGAGTTTGTTTGTTTGTTTGGTTGAACGCGCTAATCTCAGGAACTACTGGTCCGATTTGAAAAATTCTTAGATAGCTCATTTATTGAGGAAAGCTATATATTATATCATCACGCTAAGACTAATAGGAGCGGAGCAGTAATGAAAAATGTTACGGAGACGACTTTGCACGTGTCAGCTAGTATATTATAAATAAATAATACTAGGAATTATACAAATTGGCAATCAACAACGTTCTCCACAAATACACACATAGACAAAGAAAATTTTGAAGAAGCAAAAGTCGGACAAGATAGAATATCACATAAAATAAAAATAAACACAATAGTTTCAGCTACTACATAAGAACGCTAAAGATATATCGTAGGTTCCTAAAAAAGTTTAGTATGAGAGCTGTTACAACACTTTGAAGTAGCCTATTCCGTGCTGTTATTAACATTGTTAGGTCGGATAATCAAACGATATTGATAGTTTTAAAGGAGAGTTTTACGTCTGACTGGATTATTTTATGAGTAGAAGTAGCTTTTGCCGGCTAACTAGTTTTTCGTATGCGTATATACAGTGTCCCAGAAGTCAACGTCAAGCCGGAATCGGGTGATACGACAAATCATAATAGTTACAAAAAAAAATCTTAGTCATGTATTTTTATATTACGGTAAATTCTTTTTTTCTTTCGAGAAATGTACACCCTGTGATGATGGTTTTGAGCTCCTTTGGCTACATATCTTGAGAGTAGTAGAGTAGTGCTTGTGTAACTTGTTGTTTTAAATTCTAAGTTATTTTTATTTTTCGATAAAAAAAAAGAAATTATTGTAATTAAAAAAAAAATTACGTGACTAAGATTTTTTATTATTATGATTTGTCCTATCACCCGATTCCGGCTTAACGTTGATTTCTGGGACACCCTGTATATCCCGTTTTTTTCCGTTCCCGTAAGAATTTGAGTAAATACTCTCTTAGTGCTCTACTACATACCCCAAGGAACAAATCCCCAACGATCGGAAGTTTTGGCTGTGCAATGTCTGTCGGTCTGTCTGTCAGTAACAGAAGAATTTTGTATATTAGAATAAAATGAATTGTTAATTGATTAGAAACCAAAATTTTTTCTCGCTTTGTTGGAGGAATCCTCAAAGGATACTTAATGTTTCGGAAGAAAATATTAACGGCATACAAATAAATTCACGCGTACGCCCGACTGGTATCGTCTTGCCGCTGCAAGCCAGCCTCATCACTTAAGATCTTCAGGAAATTCTAAACTGCCATCTTCACAAATTTAGGAGTATTCTTGAACTGTACTCTGTATTCATGAGTACTTAATGATGATGTGATGTGATGCGACCGATTATGGCCAAAGCGATTACTTCAACTCCGCTGTTTGTGAGCTTGCATGTGGCTTATTAACCAATTTTCTTTCTAAAGATCCTTGCACATTGCGGGCACGTGAGCACACCATCTATGAAATTTTAATTAACTAGCTGACCCACGCAACCTTGTCTGCGGCACATATTCCATGAATGCTAGGCTCCTTTTAGTCTAAGCGTTATTTTATGTATCCTATAGCCTTCCTCGATAAATGGGCTATCTAATACTGAAAGAATTTTTCAAATCGGACCAGTACTTAGTTCCTGAGATTACCCCCTACATACAAACTTACAAACAAATGTTACCTCTTTATAATATTAGCATAGAAGTATAGATTGCTGCAGATGGTTGGACTTTCAACTGGTCACGCTTGGCATCAAGCTCAAGACAAAATCATGAACTCATAGTTCATTACAGCTGCATCACATGATAAATTTATTGCTACACTTCTGATTTTCTTTGAACCAATCCTTTATAAGTACAGGTTTATACTATCACAAATATTAGATGAAATGTAAGACCAATTTCTAGGAACATAACTGTATGGATTCTAGCTTCTGGCTTTGAATACCACAAAGTCAATGAGAAAACGCGCTAAGAGCGATTAGGATGAAAAGCGGGATTGGCACAGCTAAGCCTCTTGCTTTGCACCTCGTAAAGCTATCGTTAAACTCACTCGAAAATATACTCTACTGCTAGCAAAGTAGAATATTATTTTAATTGTCTTTATATATCTTGCTCTTGAATTATTAAATCTAGCTCTGCTATATGGATAATTAAAATTTGTCATTGGATTATTGATTTTTCTTTTTAAGGTTCATTAACCTCAGAACTGAATGCTAAAATAAGCATCGAATTTATGGTTATTGTTAGGCACATTTTAACTGACTTTTACTTATATATATTATGGTATGGAGGAATATATTATTATGATATAGGATATTTAGATAACAGGAAAGGATGCCACGACAACGCTTGAGACACTTAATATCCACAAAGTTGCGCAACTGAATTTCTGTCGGCAGTTATGGTGCGTCATATCAGCCGAATACGTTGGAACGTAAATTCAGCCGCGGAACTTCCGTCGCGTACCTTCGGCATAGTGTGTTCAGATACTATAAATGTTTTAACGGTTCCGTATTTTCTTTTTGAGGTACGGAACCCAAATTAAAATACGAAGAAACGACTAAAAACACCAAAAAAAGAGAGGGGGCGCTACTATCAAGTTTCTGCCCCGGTTCTGAAAAATCGTAGATCCGGGGCTGCTTTTCAGCGATTTTTGCGAAAAACGTAACAATAGATTTGATAAGGATCAAAATTATGTATATTTTTTATCAAAGAAAAGAGCTCGTCGAATTTAATCTACAATCACACATTTTCAAAACCTTCGGCATATTCTCCAGGTAAACTCCTAACTGACACCCCAATTGTCACTATGTAGGGACCTACTACTACTAAAAACCATTTTACTTACCGAACATACCGGGCACAGAAAGTAATTCTCAGAGTCTTACATACACCATCAATCTCATAAAAATATTCTTATACTATAAATCTATTCTACGACATATCTCATGAAGTTAATATAATGAATTCCGTGATCCCCGTAATGTCCATCTCCTTGGCATTATGAACGCGTCAATATGGCCGGCGCCGCCGCCATATTGTATTTCATGACGTCACCAAGCGACCCTTGATTAGAACGTACTAGCAATAAGGGTGGTAGTACGTAATGCTGGTGAATGAAGGTTATTATGTGATATGTTAGAGCATATTTACTGTAGTAATATGCCAGGGATTTGAGTTACTGTCATGGATAGTTTAGATTTGTTGTTAGAAATATGACGGCACGGTTGGCGCAGTGGTTGAGCGATCGGCTGCTGCGTCGCGTGTCGTGGGTTTGACTCCCGCACGGAACAAATATTTGTATTGCCTGTGTGATTTTCGCACTGCACATGCCGTCAAAATAATATTTAATGCTCTCGTACGTAGCAAGCTGGAAACCAGCTCTTGCGTTTGGAATCCACACGAAAGTACCTACGCACTTTTATTAGAGAAAGTCCAAAAAGCGTTCCTTAGGTACCTATATAAGCAGAAACACGGCTACTATCCTTACCTCTATCCGACAAAGTTCTTACTGGGTTGCCTCGGATACAACTCGCTAGAGGTAAGGCGTGCTCGAGATCAGCTCACAATAGCCTGTAAGACGCTCCGTGGTGTTATTGACGCTCCCGATCTGCTTCATGTGCTGGCGCGCTTCTTTGTCCCAGACAATTACTGCCGGGGCAAAAGGCACAGGATGTTTGCCATGCCTCCATGTCGTACTGTTGCACGTGCTAAGTCGCCAATTCCTCGCACTCTGGCTGCGCTTAATGATCTCTTAGATTCCAATCCAACAAGCGATCTGTTTGCGGATGGATGGACGAAGATTTTATTGGTATGTCAGAAGTACTGCGAGAGTAATTTATGAAAGCGTTGTTGCCTTTTATTTATGTTTTCCTTTTAAATTTTACTTTGTTCATTTTGTATATTTTTGAATGTGTTATAATTGTCTCTTTTATTTTTATAATTTTTATATGTTACTGTAATTGGTTTACGGCCGTTGTAATTAAATAAATAAATAAAAAAAATAAAAAAAAAAAAAAAAATGTACAGATAGTTGTTTCGGGTCTGGCTGTTTGTGTATGTGACTTTGTATGTTTGTAAACGCACCCACAATACAGGAGAAATTAGTGTGGGGCAACGTTTTTTTATTTTAAAAAATGCAAGCAGTTACGCAGAGGTATCGCCCTTGATTTAGACTTCGTAATTTTAAGCCGTACGGCTAAGTTATAAAAACTATTTTTGATTTTGATATGATTTGAAGGAAGCTTCAGAAAGCTGAAGATAGCTTATCGATAAAATCTATACAAATATAAGCTGAAGAGTTTGTTTGTTTGGTTGGTTGAACGCGCTAATCCCAGGAACTACTGGTTAAAATTAAAAAAATATTTTAAAGTTGGATAGCCCATTTATCGAGGAAGGCTATCTTAAGAGTCCTATTACGAATCGTAAATGCTCGTTTGCAATAGACGAAGTTACGTTGGTCTGCGTTGGGAGTACATCTATAGTCCGCGAAACAATTTTAATACTTACTAGTCTGAATAGGATTATAGTTTATTTGGGCGCTCGCGCGAGACTGAGGAGCGCGCGCGCTGAATTGACGCAGAATATACCGCGTGTATCTGACATCGACGCACAAACGATTTCCATGGGTCCAGGGCATGATTCTGGACACCCCAGTGTTGGAATTTTTTGTCGGTTCTTTTCTCATTTTTTAATTTTTTTCAAGATTACCACAAATAGGTATCAGCTCGACAGAGCTGATATCTATTTGTGGTTTTATTCAGATTGCTCTTTCTAGTGAAAGTAGTTAATTAATTATTTTTTTATTAAAAATCTTATTGGGTTAGGTCAGAATAACGATTATGAGCAGTCTAAAGTTAAAAAACCCTTGAAATAAATGAAAAAATGAGAAAAAAGGCCGACGAAAAATTCTAAGTCTAGGGTGTCCAGAATCATGCCCTGGACCCATGGAAATCGTTTGTGCGTCGATGTCAGATACACGCGGTATAGTACTTTAATTTTATTTATTGTAATTTTGTTTTATTATATTGACAAACGAAAACTAATGAAACGTATTCATTGTAGATTGAAATTTTATATCATATTAATTTATTTGATTAAATTATTTTTATTTTGGAATATAATGGACGCTGAATCAAGACATTTCTGGCTTAAATTAGGCTTTCATTACGTTTTTTTCCGTTAAAACTCAAGGAATTTAAAGAAATTCTAGAACTCCAATAAACAAGTAAAACATTCAACTTACCTTTTAGTAATTTCAGCTTTTAAAAGAATTGATTGTAACAATGTGAATTTGACCGTCAAAGTTCCATCGCCGACCTTTTTTGATGCAAACTGCGTTCGTAAAATATTTATAGTAAATTACACGAAAATAAAAATGAAAATGTGTAACTCTAACTTACAAGAAAGAGACTGGCACTATCGTTATTCAGGATCAAATAGTTAAAATATCTTACTGCTGCTGCAAATTACAGCGTCAAAAATCATGAATTTCCGTAAAAAATGTAATAGGACTCTTAATAGGCTATTATCACGCTACTACCGATAGGGGTCACTAATAAAAAATGTGATGCAGACGATGTTGCGCTGGTCCTTAAGAGCGTGTATTCCGTCCACAAGCGCCACCAATCGTTTTTTATTAATTGTGGTAAATTTAAGACACGTAGATAAAAAACCGCTCTGTAGTGTACTGAAGAAATGTATCTATTATTTTTTGACAGCTATTTTTAATACATAACTCAAACGGCAATGATTGAAAAGTGGCCACTTTTAGCAAAAATATCGAGTTTGGCAACTATTTATGTTCTAAAGTACAAAACATAACTCTCAAAACATAATAAATACATTTCTTCAGTACACTACAGAGCGGTTTTTTATCTACGTGTCTTAAATTTACCACAAATAATAAAAAACTTTTTCCAAAAAAAATACAACCGACTTCCAAAAAAAAAAACACTACAAAGTAAAAAATAACTTTAATTTCGGAACTCGGTGTTTTTGTTAATTTGTTCGTTTTTGACACCGACTTCCGAAATTAAAGTTATTTTTTACTTTGTAGTGTTTTTTTTTTTGGAAGTCGGTTGTATTTTTTTTGGAAAAAGTTTTTTATTTTTCACTTTTCAGTGGTACCCCACACCTAACAACATCACTGCAAATACAAACGCACTTGTTGCCTATACTATTTTCGAAAGTTCCCCTCGATTTCTCTGGGATGCCATCATCAGATCCTGGTTTCCTTATCATGGGACCATTTGGGAAGTATTCCCTTTCCAACAAAAAATCATTTTTAAAATCGGTTGGCAAGCGACGGAGTTATGCCCGAACAAACATAAAAAAAAAAAAAAAAAAAAATACAAACATCCGAATTGAGAACCTCCTCCTTTTTGGAAAGTCGGTTAAAAAAACGATTGGCGGCGCTAGTGGACGGAATACACGCTCTTAATAATACTCGTCCAGGAAAACGGGCCGATTAAAGAATATGGTGATTTATTTTTATAAACTGAATTTCGTAGTTACCCTCATTTTCTAGCTATTAAAAGAAAAACAAGAACCTAACTTCTCTAATTTGATTACAATTAAAAGTAAAATTACATTTGTTTTGCTTCCTTCATCGTGGCATATTAGTTAATTAATTTTCTTTGTTCTTCATCAAACAATATTTCGTAATACGGTTGTTTGACATTTTTTTTTTTGTAATTTCCTTGACGTAAAAGCGTTGAATATGTTGAAGAAATGATTTTTAAAGAATCGATGAGAACTCATGAGCGGATTTTGAATTAGTGCATCGCAGAATTAAAGCATAAATATGCAATGGCTCAAAAACTATACAATAAATGACCAAATCAAATTATATCAACTAACAACGAATAGTTTTAGAAGAATTTGAATATATTGTATATACGACGGCACGGTTGACGCAGTGGTTGAGCGATCGGCTGCTGCGTCGCGTGTCGTGGGTTCGATTCCCGCACGGAACAAATATTTGTATGACCTACAGATAGTTGTTCTGGGTCTGGCTGTTTGTGTATGTGACTTTGTATGTTTGTAAACGCACCTACGTTACAGGAGAAATTCCTAGTGTGGGGCAACGTTAACAAGCACAACAAGTACCTACTTTAACATTATTAATTAGTTATTAAGTATTATATTTTTAGTTTGAATGTGAGGACTATGTGGATTACTTTTTATAGCAAGTAATTTTAACATTTGTCTGGCGGTGTGAGTGCTTTGTACGGCCTACCCAAATGTCCTTTCTTTGGTATTTTTCATCAGAACGTTGAGCTCCTAAGTAGATCAGAGTTGAAATACACGACTACTGACAAATGCTTGCACTGTCTGGACACACAGGTCCTCTCAAAACTGCGTGGTACTTTCCTCAAAAGGCCACCACAGACTTGAATCCATATGGTTTTCATATTTTATTCACGATTTTATGGACTAGAAACTATGAGCTCTGAGTTTCTTTCGGTTTTTCTTCTTAGGGTATTCAGCTAGGAAACATCGTCCTGACCAAAAAATATTGACATATAAAAGAGTTACATGTAACCTATATTTGCAAAATAAATATAATTTATGATTTATATACCTGGTTTTAAATTTTTTGATAAACATACACCTAGAAGCAATTCAATCATCTCTCCACTTGAAGTGGTGTCGGAAGAAAATGTAAAAAATCAGTTAATTTTGCGATTCCTAACGCGACGCAATAAAAGAAAAATCTTATTGTAAAAAAAAAACAATACGTGATGATTTGGGCCCCATTTTCAACATCAAAGACAAAAATTCCCAAAAAATATTCCAAGCACGAACGAGCTTTGGTAAAGTCCTTTATTTTACTTGAGTTATATAAGTATTCCCTATGCGATCATTTGTAAAAAACGTGCGAAGGACACAGTACTTATATTTAATTATACCCGGGTTTTAATTCACTTATATACCCGGATGTAAGTACCTCTGTGACTTTGGGTCAGTCCCGGTACATGTTTCAGTAATGAGAAGTTTTAATCACTTTTTTAAGTAATTAAAAAATGTTTAGGAGGTGTCCTAGGGGATGATTTGGATATGGGGTACTTAATAGAGGTATCACAATAATTGATTATATTATTTCTGTCTTATTAATCACTCTCTGGCCTGCTTTAGCATAAAATAGAGTTGTGTGGTAAAAAGAGAGGGAGAACTTTTGCCTTGCAGTGGGACAATATAGAGAATTTTAACCTATCAATACTTGATAGGATAAAATTTAAATTAATGAGTAAAACATATTCGACGTGGAAGCAAATTAAATAAAGAAACCCAAAAACAAAGATTAAAATCATAATTCAAACAACCTTTTTAAGAACCTTTTCACCAAAAATCTCTATCATCCGCCTGTCGTTCTGTTCTTTATCAAGCCACAATATCATATTAAACATGGACAAAAAATATTCAAAACCCGACTCGCTAAAATAAATAAAAAGTAAGTCATTTAACAAACCCTTGTTCGTTGAAGCATCTGTCCCAACATTACACTGTTTAAACGTGGAACATATTTTTTGGTTGGTACACTGTCCGCATAAATAACGAATGGAGTGCCAACCCCACGGAGAGAGGTCGCAAATAACTCAATACTTGTCACTAAGAGAGCTTGGCAATCTTGTTGGTATTTTTCCACTTCCTTTAGCAGCCTTGAGCTAGTTGCGCTAGTTGAAAGGCCTTTTGGTTACGCGTTTGCACAGAGTAATCTACTGCCAGAGGCTTCTAAACTGTGCTTGTTACTTTTCATGTTAGTCCAGGGTGAAATAACCTTTTGGGCTTCGCCGCAGTTGGGTAAAAACTTCAGTATTTAAAGTAAAAAATCATGTTGTTTCGGAAATGTATTATGAAACTTGGATTTTAAATTTATGGCAAAAAGTCGAATCGAGTAAAAACTTTGTAATTTTTGAAAAATTATCGAACTTTATAAAGTAATCCTTTTTGAAGTTGGATACTATGACTGATTGATAGAAAAGTAAAGGTTTGCTTTTAGGAACCCTATGACTAAGCCTCCGGTGTCCGTCAGTGGACTGTATCTAAAGAATCGTGATAGGTAGACATTTTAATTTTTCACAGATTGTGAAATTCTATTGCCGCTATAACAACACATAATAAAAATGAAGATTTATGGTACGGAACCCTTTGTGTACGAGTCTGACTCGCACTTGGCCGGTTTTTTTACAATATCTCGCCACCCATTATAGGTACGAGAGTATCTGTATTTTCTACAATATATTTTCCTACGTAAAAAATAAACACAATCTTGTTTATACATACTCTTACAATAAACTTCAAGTCTATCAGACGTAGAAGACGTGTTTGCTGTAGTGAAAAATTGTGAGATATTTAGCATGTGTCGTTGTAACCTCAGCAAGTACATCAGAGTACGTAAAGTCGCTATTTACATGGTAACAGGGTGTTTATTCGGGAGGCACGGAGCGAATCTCGCTCGCAGAGTACTTGGGACGTGGTACAAGGCAAAGCGAGAGGCGGTTTTTGTAAAATTGTATCGTTTCCACTATTGATATGGCTCGTAAGCCAATCTAGCATTATACTTATTATACATTACACTCGGAATTATATTAATCAGAGAGATTTCAAATATGACCACTTATGACCCTTTTGGTTCTAGTACCTGTAGAAGTATTCACAGATTGCTTTTATGGCATATTAGAATTTATGGTAACACAGTAGTTAGTCACATTTTAGTTTTATTTTATATATTAAGTGTGTATAGTTTGTTTTTTAAATAATTTTTTACCTATATTTGTTTCATGTAAATCTGAAAAATGAAAATGAGGTTAATATTATTTCCGTTTCCCTTTATTTTTGTTGTTTTTTTTAACCATTCCACTGCAAGAAATACATTTTAATTACCAAACTAACCAAACTTATGTTTTACAACGTAGATAATTCAACGTTTTTTTTTTTCATAAAAACATTTTTGTGTTAGGCACTATAATAAATTACCAGTGTGTCGAAAGAAGTCGATATCTAATACACTACAAAGTTACAATAAATAAACAACATAGCGTGACAAACATGCGACCACGGTACAAATTAAATCTATACTAATAATGTATAATACATATATATCTATACTAATATTATAAAGAGGTAACATTTGTTTGTAAGTTTGTATGTAGGGGGTAATCTCGGGAAGTACTGGTCCGATTTGAAAAATTATTTCAGCACTAGATAGCCCATGTATCGAGGAAGGATATAGGCTATATATCATCACGCTAAGACAAATAGGAGCGGAGCATTAATGGAAAATGTGACGCAAACGAAGTTGCGTGGGTCAGCTAGTAATTAATGTAACTAGTTTCCCGTTCAGTAAGTCTCTGTAAACCTCTAAACGTGAAAAATTAAGTGGAGTAAGCTAGAAGTGAAGTATCATTCAACCCTCATTCTATAGATTGACAGCTTACTTAACTTTCACTTCATTTAAGCTTTCTAGGTGAGGTTTTTACTGAATAGAACTACAGTTCACCCCTTGCACCACACACCAAGGGTAGATAGAAGGGGGTCGCGACCGGCGCCACACCGGCGCGTCGCCGCAAAAAACACGGCCATCCAACCGAACAAGACTCTCGAACGCAATGAAAATAACTGTTATGTTGGTATAGGCCATGTCTCGATTATGTTCGAGCCCTCACTTCCGCTTTGTTTAATTTTCACTCCGTTTCCGATTCTCGTTTTAAAGTTGGTTGATTGGCTGTTTGATTAATTTGCTTTGTGAGGTTGGTACAAGCTGTTGTTGTGATCGATTTTCTAATGACTTTGTTTGAATTTACGAGTAATACTTTTACTGCTTTTCCTAAAGGACAAAACTGTTTCTTTTAGGAAGTTTAGGTAATCCCTGGAAATCATCATAAAGACGATGACTAAAAATTAACTAGTTCAGATATTTTCTACCGGAAATATTTTCCGGTTTGGCATATTATGCTCTATTTTTTTAAAGCGGCCCTTGTAATTGAAAAGACAATTAATTGCTTTAGTAATCTGGAGTTTTTTCAATTACGACGGCTGAATATAAAGCAAGTTCTGCTAGTGGATCTTATAGTCGTTTCCTCTTTATTACATACTAGAGGCCGCCCGCGACTTCGTCCGCGTATAAATTCTCGTTATTCCCGTGTAAATCCCGATCCCTCGGGAACTCCGGGATAAAAGATAGCCTGTGTTATTCTGGGTCATCAGCTACCTACATACCAAATTTCATCGTTATCGGTTCAGTAGTATTTGCGTGAAAGAGTAACAAACATCCATACATACTCACAAACTTTTGAATTTATTATATTACTAGCTGACCCGCGCAACTTCGTCTGCGTAACATTTTCCATTAATTCTGCGCTCCTTTTTGACTTAGCTTAATGATATAGCCTATAGCCTTCCTCGATAAATGGGCTATCTAACACTGAAAGTTCCTGAGATTAGCGTGCTCAACCAAACAAACAAACAAACTCTTCTGCTTTATAATATTAAAACTCAGAGGTTCTCAGATTTTGTTGTGCAAGGCGTTGCGAACGTTCGACACTCGACTCTCGTGCGCGTACCTGAGAGTTTCTCTGATTTTGTTCAGCAAGGCGTTGTGAACGTTCAGGTGAAGATTCTCCCATACGGCGTATTCTTGCTGCCCGTGCTTGAGAACTATGTTTAGTAAGTTGAGACCTGGCTCTCTTAGGCATTTTCAAATGTTTAAGAAAATGTTAATAGCGTGTAATATTCTAGCTCTGAAAAGAACTGTTGTGTAGCCCTGAAAAGAACTGTTGGTTAGCCCTGAAAAGAACTGTTGGTTAGCCCTGGAAAGAACTGTTTGGTTAGCCCTGAAAAGAACTGTTGTTTGGCTCTGAGAAGAACTGTTGTTTAGCTCTGAGAAGAACTTTTGCGTAGGTGTAGTTTTAAGAACGAAATCTAAAGAAAATCGCACGAAAATTATTAGACTTCGCGCACGACCGCTGCGTAGGGAGCCGACGTACTTATACTTATCTATGGAGCCGACCTCGCGGCTGAGCCGCGCGGGTACCTTACTCATAGATCTAAACTCCCCTCCCGCACGCGCACCCCCGCCTTGGTGACGTCCACTTCGCAACGGGCCGTGCAGCAGAAATCGTAATATTTTAATTTCGCCGTAACATCAAAACCAAACGTCCGATTTTAATCATTTAAAGACCAAATATTATCTACATAAACTGTACTTAGTGATTAAATACTTTATTTTGATAAAGATTAATAGCATGAGTAAAATAAACGCGTTTGAATGTAGTCCAAAAAAAATCAAGATTTTTAAATAAAAAAAATGGTTGTTGTGCCTCACTCGACATAGATAGGTATAGTGTGTCGCGGACTTTTTTGTAGATATTTATAAGATGTACAATTAATTAGAACAATGTATGGTTCTATCTTTTATAGTTTAGGCAGCGTACACAAAATAAGTAACTTTTCTGGTTGATTTTTACACCTTGTGTCCGAAAAACCCAAATATCTTACGGAACCCTATTTTTTTCCAAAATATAATATAGCCTATGTTACTCGTGGATAATGTAGCTTTCGAATGGTGAATTTTTTTTTAAAATCGGTCCAGTCGTTTTTGAGCCTATTCATTACAATCAAACAAACAAACAAACAAACAAAGTTTTCCTCTTTATAATATTAGTGTAGACTAGGATAAACTACTGTTCCACAGTATTTGACCACCAATAAAAAATATTTTAAATGAAACAACTTCATATTAAACTATTTATTGGCAGTTAGAAAATACACTTTTTAAAATTTTATACTCAACTTTTAGTCCAGTTTTGTATTTAATGACGGCCTCACAAAGCTTAGGCCTCACAAAATGCAAGTGTCCTAAAACCTTTGAGCGGTAGTGTACCTAGAGTCTGTTTTTTTTAATCTAGGAGACTAAGTTGACAACTGCAAATGTCAAATCTGATTTAAATGCTATTTTAATATAATGTCAGTTTGCCATTTGCACTTGTCAATTTAGAGTCACGGATTAAAAAACTCACCTATAACTTTGAGCATTTTCCCCTCAATAACAGCGCAAGATATACAATAGTGAATACGCTCAGAATGTTGAATAAAATCTTTATAAAATCTAATTTTGGTCGTTTGAAAGAAAAACGTTTCTACCAAAATGTTCATAAATAAATTGCCTATCCATTAGTGTAAGTACAAAATCAAAATAATCGTTAGTTTTCGAGATGCTGTATTTATATTTTCATTTTTTTTTCTCATTTCTGTAGTTTGGTTGTGAGGAGATTAATTAAACATTATACTTAGTAATAAAAAATAAAAATCCACCATTTTGAAGCCAAGATTATGTAAAAATTTCTTGAATTTTTAGAACTTGATATTCCTTTTGGATAAAGAGTATATAGCTATAAAAAAATGCACAAAAAACGGTTAGCGCTGCGTTTTGCACGGGGACGCACCTTAAGACTATTACTTCAAACTTATTTCTTTTGTATCAAATAAAACTAATGAATAAATTCTTTTGTTTCATGTACGCTGCTGTATAAACAGGTAAGTGAAAACCCATTATCTACTAGAAAGCCAAGTGTTTCTCCTTAGTGTCACTCCAGCGGGTTTCTCTTTTGAGGGTAACTAGTTCCTAGGAAAGTGCACATGCTTTCAACGTGTTCCAAACACGACACGTGTCTGTGGCCTCTAAGATAGCTTTAAGTGCTTCTTAACAACTTAAGAATGTCATAAAGTTAAAAATAGAGAAACCACTTATAACCTTTTTGGTTTAGTGAGGAAATATTGTCGTAGATTGCTTCTTTAGTAGACATGATGTTAGTGAAAGTAGTTTAGTCACGAAGTAATGTATGACCATTTGATGATTTTATTTTAGAATGTTAATGGGAGTTTTTTTTTCTAACTGTCTTGGAGGTCTTAGATTTAGTTTCAGGTACACTAGATATTTTTACAGTGACACTTAACTCTGCAACGACGATTTTAACAGTATTTGAAATACTTTTATAAATTGACAAAGCTTAGATCTTTATATTGAAAATGTATTAAAACGGGCTTAAGGTTACTTAAAACCTAACAACACAGTATTAAGTTTAATGGGCCATAAATCCCTGAAACAAAAGGATTAACAGAATATTTTATTATTTCAGAACGAGTCACATTTAGACCGGAGAGTAAGTTAAAGGTTTTCAAAAATTTATTTGTGTTTAGAAAGCCTTCGCTAATCTGAATCTAAGAAAATACGTCAAGCCTTGCTATTCAACCTTTTTATTTTCAAACACTTTGGTCATAACATTATTTTTTAGTTCTGTTAATCGATTTTCAAATCGATTTTTTTTGTTCTTCCACGAAATGCAAGATGGCGGATTTTCTAATGAGCTCCAGATGAAGCCAAAGCTTACAATCGCTAGAATAGCAGCACTAATGCTTCCATTGTTGCCTTCGTAGATGAAAATTAGTACCTATATTGTGGTAAATAACAACAACGTTCATTATTGTAAACTTAATGTTTAGGTATCAAAAATGTTTGTAGGTTAGACTTTTCCTATAAATTTTCAGCGAAAAAGAGATTGGGTTTTCATTTTCACATACAATAAACTGATGAAATCAAAACTTCGATTTTTAAATCCATTGATGGTTTTCTCCTAAAAATCACAAAAAAACTTGTATGAAATCCAAAAACAATGGTACTTTTCTACAATCTGCAATTTTTCCAATATTTTATGAAAGAGCTGCTTAAATATTGCTATCAGATTTCAGTAAAATCCTCCAAATAAATAAATATAAAATACTACACTGTACGAAATTCCGAAAACAATTCATATTCAATTTTGGTATTACGGAAGAATAGATAGTTGTGAAAATAACCGCACACTTATAAATCAAATCAAATTTAATTTCAAATTTAGGATTCTGTGAACACAAAACCAATGTGATCTAATTTTAGTAAATCCCCATTCGTTTTATAGGGAATTCTGTGAATCGCCTTGAATTGAAACAAAACATAAATGTAAACGTAAGTAATGTTCTATTTTCGACTATTAAAAAAAAAGATGTGTTGAAAAGCGTTCCCTTTTATAACTTATCTATTTGCACAGTACAACAAAGTTATGGGTACATAGACGCCATCTTTTTTTATGTAACCGTCACATATTGGAACTTTTTTCCGCTTGTTCAGAATTTAATTTCCCGCTTTTATTAGATTTCTGTAAAACAGAAGTGGCTGTGCGTTACGTCATTATGTTTTTAATTTCAAAGAGAAACTCTCAAAAGGTACCAGAGGCTTTAGACAAAGTGACATTTTATTAGCCCAAAATATAAAGGATTGATCATCGTGACCTTTTGTTTTATTTTGTCAATCCAATAATTTTTGACGTAATGACAATCGCTCCCGCCAGCGCTGACAGAATGCCACTTGTCCTGAACCTCTCTCAGACACATTCGATTAAAGTTCCTGATGATACCTGACATTTTCGTGATTAAAATATTTAGAAACACAAAGGAAAATCAAAATCATTAGAAAAGACATCATTCACAAAATAGTTTTTACTATAACAACAAATAATAAAAAAGTACGGAGGCAATATTTTAACAAGTGTTTGCTATCGCAAATTAGTTTCAAAGCTTCAGTTAACGGACTCAATGCTACTAACAGATATATAGCGACACAAGTAGGTCAACGTTTATATAGTTAACCATATGATATGTCAAAATATATATACATCGTCTCTATGTAGAGGAACTCCTGATTTTTATTTAGGTCAAATTCTTTGAAAGCAATTTTATTATGTTTGTTTATCTTAGTTTAGTGTGGGTAGTTTGGTAAAAGTTTGTAGATTAAGTAGGTAGGTACCTAGATATAAATAAATTCACTTCAGAAAGTTTACCTATGTTTTGGCTCATAAACAAGTGTTTTCTGAGGATTTAAATAAACAAGTGTTTTCTGAGGATTTAATGCAATGTTTTAACATACTCGATTGCGTTTATGTAAACTTTTGCTTATTGTCACCAGATGGCGCTTATTCAGTTTCAATACAAATTAACGTATACGCTAGCACGATCGAGAACATGAAGATTTTCGCTTCAGTACTTTTTAAGATTTTTGAACGTCTGAAAATTGAAAAGAAAGAGTGATTGGCTCGATACTTTTTTTATCAAACATGACACTAAATTACAATTTTAAACGTGTACTGCTAAGAGATTTCATCACGAATATACAAAAAGTTATATCAAGAGATAGAAATTTTTATTTTGAAGTAAATGTTGAAACCATATTGTATAATTTATTTATCAGTTTTGGCCAAGAAGAAAAAACAATCAAAATTTAGGCATTATTTCGCTAGCCGGACAGTCGCTGTTGTTCGTCAAAACACACAGTACTGCAACCTCGCCTTAAGCCGTCTGGTAACAAAATAGCAGTAATGAATGTAAAGTTATATTTCGCGTAAAGTTTTAAAGCCAATCAGCACTAGATTCAAGTTATTCCTGAACTTGGCGCAGTCATACAAAATAACTTAGCTTAACATGAGATTCATGAAACGTTAACACGCCCTTAAAACTTTTCGCGCTTCGACATGAGAATACAAATAATAAAGGCGTCAACACGCTCGCGACGCCAGATACTCCGACATTTGACGTGAAACAGCGACAACTTCGATTCACTTTGGAAATAAAACTGTTTATCACCATTACAAGTACCAGTACCTTTTTGTTCTATTCTCTGTATACTTTTTATTTTTTTAAGTTTCTTGTGTGTACATAAATAAATACAAGTAATGAAATGGAAAAAAATACGAATCACATATATTATAGTGGAACTTTTTAAAAAATTGACGTCATCCGATTGGTAATTTTTACAGTGATCTTGCCATCATTACTCCGTTATAAGAGAGAGATGGAACTATAAGGGACAGCGAATATCCCTGCTTCAGATTGTTTTTTATTTTATTTGAGATGGGTTTGCTCTTGACTCTAGTATAGGTCAGAGGTGACAGAGACAAAGTCTACGATGGAGCGAGCTTACCCAGAAGTAGCCTGTTTACTCTAATTTTGCAAATATTATGTTTGTAAGCGTTCGGAAACACAGGTGCAGGCAGAGAGTTCCACTCCTTTGCTGTGCGCATTATGAAAGAGGCTTGGTAATGCTTAGTGCGAATTGGATTCATACTGACATTCTTCTTCTTAACGTGTCAATGACATAGAGTGATTAGATTTTGTTTGAATCTCATAGTAGAGAGCACCAATTGATGTACCCTAAGATAATATCCAAAAATATTATCGTTAGCTGTATTAAGCAAAATAGTCAGTATCTTCTCTCTATCACACAAAGGTTTGTTCTGAATAAAACTTACAGCGGATTTCACCAATGAAATTGATCGCGATCAAATACGTTCAAGATTGTCAATATTCTTCAGAAAATAATTAAACTTATATCTCGTAACCGTGATTGATATGTTGATTGCGTTCAGTTTCATTGATGAAATCCGCCCTTAAAGAACAATGGCAGCCAACCACACATTAATTTAGCTGAGTTTACATTCTTACTTCTTTTAATGAAAAATAACTTGTTTAACTCGGCGTCAACTACTGAATAAGTCTGTGTAAGAATTTTTATTCGAGAAAGCCGAGATTAATAGAAATTCAGTCATGAACTTTTGTAGGATATGTCTATGGTAATCCAATTCGAAAACAACCGTGGCACACCTGTGACACGTGTTTCACTAACAACGAATCAACAGTTGTCAAACCAACTAATATTTTTTTTTAGATTTGGGATACTAGTCTTTTTGTCCGTCATTAATTGAAAGTTATTGATTTATTTTTACACTACAACGTTTTTACATCCCTGTAAGGTACATTTCCACTTAGAAATAAACAGTATTTTTAGTTAATTTATTCCGATTAATTAAAATAACAAACTAAAACTGATTTTATTACAATAATTCTGTACTTACTGTCACTTGGCCGAATAAATACAAAATGGCGACACTAAACTTCAATGAGAAATTAAATTACTTTTCATTTAAAACATCTTCTTTATTCGGCTTTAACTAGTTAATGTGATAATTTGAAAAAACGTAGAAAAATAATGGAACTGCCTTCGTATGTAAGTCACTTTTAGACGCTTAAATCAAATTCAGTTGTTCTTTGAATGAAGCTCGTCTTTGTACAGACGCCAGCACATCAGCCTATCCGAAACTGTAAAATTTTCCTAATCAAATTAGAACCCAATCTCTTTAGCAGTAAAGTACAAGATCTATTAAAGAAATAGGCTTGTGTCCTGAAAAAATCTAATTAGTCCGTCAGTTAGTTAACAAAAAATGTTTGACCCGTATTTTTTCTTTTGTTACGAGAACCAAAATTGACGAAGTTACGACGCTTTTAAAATTCTCAATACGTCACGCCGTGGCATAATTTTTAGCAGGTTGTGACGTCACGAGCCCCCACTTCCAAGTTTTGATGCGTTTTATCTTTGTCAATATTCATTGATTTACAAAAACAAATAATACGTGTCCATTATTTTTCAATATTCTAAATGACGGACTAAATAGTTTTCAATTTGTGGATGGTGGAAACTAGCCTATTGGACAGTTTGATGTGCTGGCATCTGTACACGATATTAAAATGATCACTGCATAGTAAATTGTTTCTGTGTAGAAGAAAGAATTAAGAAAATCGAGTGTTTAGATTGCTCGCGACGAAAAAAGCATGACGTACAATGCTAGTCCATTAACAGTAAAGAATATGAACAAAAGAAACGGAGTTGATAATAGTCTACTTAACAGAAAACATTCAGATAAGAAGTCTCATAGTTTCTTTACCAATTCCACTAAAAGCAATTACAATTATATTTGTTGATCTTGCTATTGAAATGGAAACAAGAAACAACGGAGAAAAGCAAACGAGACAAATTGTGTAGTTCATTATTTTCACCATAATAGTGAAATGTTTATAGGGCGTGATGGTACTCATAAATATGCACATTTTAGGTTAACGTCTTATTAAGTTTACGAGCGGAACTTGGCCTCTGGTCGCACAAGAAGGAAGAGGGAGGGCGGAGGCATGCAAAAGAAGATAGAGGGAGGGCGGAGGCATGCACAAAAAGGAAATGGGAGGACGGAGACATAAAGAAGCAGGCCCAGTAGTGGGACATAAATAAGACAAGTTAAAAAGCCTTCAAAACTATAGCAAAAACCTGTAATCACAGACATCCTTAGGCGTGCCCTTTGGTATCCTACGGTAGACAATGAACGATATTTGCTAAAAAAGTGTTACGTCTTCTTACTGTAATATTCTGCCATCCTTGACAAAATGTAATAGTTGACTGGCAATACGAGAACATGATTTTTTATCACCAAACATGGCAACAATAAGATATATTTACAAGTTGCACACAAGCCGTCCCAAGTTATCGTAGTAACACTTTTGAAACATGATTTCTCCCCAGACGCAAAAAGTTTTTCTTGCTAGCTGTCAAGATTGGCGTCTCTCGCAAAAAATGTTTTTTGCAAATATTTTTTGTAATATTGGAAGTGTTTATTCATCGAAATAGAAATATTATTATAGCAAATACACAAGAATTTATGGCAATCGTATTCTTGAGAATGAGCATAATTTATTGGCCCATTGTTACAAAAAATTTAAAAGCAAGTGGTTACTTACAAAGTACGAGTAGGCTTACAGTGACAGTTAAATTAGCGTGGTCAATTAAACAATGGTCCCCAATGGTCGCCTGTATCTTGGGTCTGGTTGCATTTTACAATTTCATATATTTATGATATGATTACGATTTTGAAATCGCTTGTTATTATGCTGTAGTTAATAATCCTCCGTAAATAATAATATATTATCTTTTGTTAAACGCAGGATAGAAACTAAATAACAACACAGTTAATGAGCGTAGGTAATTAGATACACAACTATAACAATAGTAAATAGAATATAGGCAAAGCTTCGCTTTCTGTGAAAGTCTGTTTGAGTATTATTTAACACAAATAACAAACAAACGCTTAGTAGATAGCTCTTTACTAATAGATAAATAAGTAAATTAACAGCTTCTAGTTTCTAGTTTTAATGAAAATAACTTTGTCTATCTTTTATAGAATAAGTTCTGGTTATTTTATTTCTACGTCTCCTAATAGAATATGATCTTTTTTAGAAAAAAATATACGCTTAAAACGCTATTGATCTGAAATATTCAATGGACTTAAATAAGTCATCCACTTGTTTTAAATAATTCATCCACTTGTTTTCTATTCGTCTGGTGCTCGGTTCCATTTGACTAAAGTTTTCTGAACTTTGTTTTAGAAAATCGTTTCTATGTGAACCATTTAAACCAATGTTTATTACCAACACACATATATTTTTTCAAGCACACTTATTTTTTACTTTCATATTTATTTAAATAGGTACAGTAAATAGATAGGCATTCATACTCACCAATTCACTAAGACACACCACATGGTACATATACATAGCGACCTTTTCAATGTACCTAAGTACCTCTGAATATTAATCTGTGATCTTAAATCCACATTTGGCTTAAATTGTATGATTTAATTAACAGTTGACAGACATTTTTTTTAGTCTTTCTCTAAGCGCGTCGATGGAAAATAGAGTGATTCTTTTAATTTGTTCAACTTATTTTTTTTTTTTCATTTATTTTATTAGGTACTGCCACTACAACCAAAGAAAACTTTTGTCAGAAAAAGAAAGCCTTCATTAACAAAAACCCTTTCATGTCTTTGCTTACCTACTCTTGTAGATAAGCAAAGGCATTAAAGCAATTACAGCCTCTACCAAAGACAAAAAAGCAAAGAATCCGTCCTAAACGAGCAAATCACCTGAAAACTGTTCGTGAACAAGATCCATCGTTAGATACTTGTTTACATCTGTACCTCCATTAACCCTTACTCAAGGCTTTTCTGCCAAGTTCCGTTGCCACCGTGGCCCCAAAATTTGGTCCTGTCAAGAAACATTTAGGGGTGTATCTGGCTACGGTCCAAATTCCGGCTGTCAGAATGGGCGCGTCGGTGGCGCGGCGCTAGGGAAACGTCGCAGGGACCTCTGCTACGATTTCATTGTTGATTTCCGATTGGGTGACGGGATTTATGTCAGCCCAATATTTTTTATTTAACGTCTTGTTTTTCTTCGATTTGTGTCAGGGTTGCGTGTATTTCCGTCAGTTTCTGAAAGGAGTATTTTTGTCAAGTTTCGCTTCGAACTCTAATTTTTTTTAATAAATTTATTTGAAAAAAAAAATAGTTTGTTTTTATTTTTCTACTTCTAGTCTTGTCAATTATAGAAAGAACATGAACTGAAATTTAAATATTTTTTGCGTGTTATCAGTCGACTGTTAGTTACTTAAGAACGTATGTTAAATATTGTGAAATTACACGTACACACTGTGTTGTACGTGATTTTACACATACCATTTTAATAAAAAAATAAAATGTATTGCTAATAAAACCGTACTGTTATCGGATACAAGGCACAGGCCACAAAATAAAACTACCTCGTGTTCTATTTTGGAATTCACGAAATTCAGATTTCACAGGCTTTTTGACGGCTGAAAAAATTCATTGATTAATTAAAAGCTCCGTAGGTACAGTTTATCAACAAAATATAAAGTTTCAGCCATTTCCAAGTTGGACTCGTTTCTTTATAATTTGATACCTCGACAGACGGAATAAATTGAAAACTTGATTATTTTAGTGAAATGAATGAACAAGAACCGCAATGAGTAATTTAAAATGAAAGTGAAGTATACAATCGTTGTTGGTTTAAACATTTAATTTTAATATTCAAAACGTTATTTCTAAAGTATCTTTGTTCCATACTTATATTATTATATGAATGCGGGAGTAAGGCAGTCTGCCCATCAGTTTATATCACTGTATGTCGTTTTGAAACCTCTTAATGTTTTAACAGCTAAACGGGATGAAACTTGTGTCGAAAGACATCCACTGCTTGACATTGACCTGTTCAAGTGTAGCCACAACGACCGGTCCTTTGTCGGCTATCCGCGACCCTCATCAGATCATCGGTCCACCTTGTGAGAGGCTTTCCAACGCTGCGTCTTATAGTACGCGGTTGTCCTCCAGGAGTAAGTACCCTTGAGATAATTTCAGACTTTCAGAATCCAGTAATAAATATGCACCATTCTCTGCGTAAATTGTATATCAAAAGCCAAACAAATCGACGTTTCAAGTCTTGCAGAAATCTAGAAAAGATGCCATCAATCCGCATTTCGGTTTGCAAATGCTTCCAAGCCTATTTCCTTCTATCCCTGGAGAGGCATCTGTTTGGTCTGGATAAAACGCTTTCACGTTTCACGACTACAGAGCATTCAGCTTTATCGTTGTTTTCATTTACCATTGTCTTGTTACGACATCAAAAGGAAAGATTATGTTTATGTGTGACGGCGTAAATAAGATTAGTTTTTTTTTAATAGAAATATCAGTAGCAACATGTAAGCTATCATGTTTGTCGATGCAATATCCCCTGCGGCTGTCAAACGGGCGATATGTCGGATGTTTCATGTCGTTGCCGCCATGTTGGACGCCATTTTCTCGGCGACGGTGACGTGCAACGACATTTCTCCCCGCGGACACAAGTTGAGAGTTCCATTTTCAAAGTTTGGAATCGGTTAAGTGAAACATTTGATGCGAATTCAATTTTGAATTGGTTTCATGTAATCCTTTCTTTTTTGTGTTTCAACATGACAATTAATTGCGCTTCTATAACTTCTAAAAAAATTGACATTTGGCTTTAATCATTCCGTAATAAAGCGAGACTAACCTAGTCTCGCTGCTGTTATCTCTGCGAAAATGTCTCCACAAGCTTTAATATTATTTCATCAGATTTTTTTTTCCTAACAGTTTTCGTAAATATTGATGAATGAATCCCTCAAATTCTCATCAATTCTCGATCACGAAAATACCCAACTTTCCTCCAATATTTTTAAGACAAAATCAATGGAGGTTTATCTAAGGAGTATCGAAGATTCCAAGCTCACTTGTCATTAGCTATGACGGCACGTCCACCAGTTCAAACAAGTCTTTCGATACGAAAGTTAATCAGTACTGCGGAGAATAGGACCTCAGTAATTGGGCTATGTTGTATCTATGATCTGAAGTCTGCTTTGTCGGCCACAAAGGCTTGTTTATGGTCTCAAATAGCTTTGTGTTTTCTAAGAGCTTTCTTGAGTATAAGCAATTCGATAAGCTGAAAAAATTTGATCTCGTGTTTTTGTAAATCTCATTTTAGGCAAAAGTGGTCTTTGTTCTTTTTCGTGTGTGGTCTTTAATAGGGGTCTATGCTTAGATTTTTATTTTGAAGTCTCATCTTTTATTTAATAGGACGCTAGTCGATGACGCTAGAAAAGGATATATAGAAATACTCGTTACTAAATTCTACCAGTGGCTCTGCCTGTTTTAAGTTAAAATATTATCCCAATCTCTGAACATATCCCCGAAATAAAATTTGAACTGTCAAATTCGGTCAGTCAAAAACATGAATAACTATTTGCACGTTTCAAAGCGTAGATTTTTATGGAGAAGAACGTGCATGAAACTCCACGGACACTCTTTTGAATTTTAGAATATACCACAACACATGTTTTGTAATTTGACTATTATTGCATCTCCAATTTCCACGTCTTTTATTTAGTACTGTCGACACCGTCTATCTCAATGTCAACGACCCTTTAGAATTTTCCAAGAGGTTTACAAGTATCTACAATTGGATTAGTTGAAATAAACTTGAGGTTATGTCGGGTTTATTGTTTCGAGGGTTCACGGGTTTCGTCTCGCCGCCGTCTTGTCCTCAGCATCGAGGGTTGTTATATAGAAATTCTTGTTTCCGTGCAAATGAACTTTAAGGTTCATTGGTCAAGGATAGGGATCAGGGTGACCTTTGTGTACTTGTGTTGCTTGTTCATCATCTTTATCAATGGGCTTTTCACCTTAAAAATTGCTGTAAGCAGTATCTTTGCAATTCTTATGTCCTTTTGGAAAATGACTAAAGACATATAAATTGAATAGTCACAAGAATCGGGGTATTTGACTGCTTTTTTTATTTTATCGCTCATATCTTTGAGAACAGACAAAATGCAGTTAAAAATATTGCTTAAAAATGGCAGTTTTATCAGCGTTTTGTTAAAAGCGTACAACTTCTCTGTTTTTCCAACACTTTTATTTATTTTTCACCAATCATACTGTTTTAATAACATCTATCAAATAAGTATTTATTCGTGGATATTTTTTATTGTAGTCAAATACCCTGTTGGAGGATTCTTAAGTTATTGGTAACAAGAAGGTTGTTGTTATTTTGGTCAACAATTCCAGTAATGGTTTAGATGTGATTCCAGCACACTTATTTTCAAGATAACCCGAAGATATGGACATGATACATAACTAAATGTAATAGCACTTCTTCAGTATGAATTCATAATTAACTGATAAGAGCCCAACAAGGGTAATGAAGCACAAAAAAGCCACTTAGAAACCACCACTGCACATCAATGGCGGCAGTGCTAGGTAACCCAGTTCTAAGGCAACTAGAAGTTAAACCGAGCGTGGCAGAACTTGGTTTATATATTCCAATCCAAACCCTTGAATTGGAAATCGGTTAAGCCCGGACGCATATAAAGTAGCACAACAATCTAATGTACTCGCCGCTGCGCATACAGAGCGTTATATATTTTTCTGTTCCTTTTGTAACTCTTTGGTCCTTATGGAGTAGTTTTTTTGCATGCGGCTGGACTTGTATCGAGTGAAACAAAACTGGCGAATTTGTAATTGGATACTTTGTGGTTCTCTTCGCTCTTCTTTTTTCCTCGTCCTTTGCTACTCCATATTCTAGTTCTTGTATAATTAGAATATGATATTTTCTTTATTTTTGCTACGATACAAAACTGAGAAATATGTGAAGCAGATTCCGTTTTAGTAATTTACATTTTTTTGGCTTCAAACCAAATTCCATTGACAACAATGTGAATAAATAAGAAAATAATTCAATTTCGTTTCTTTCAACCGACAGTATGATCAATTACACGAATGCTAAAGATTTGCCTCAGCATTTGTACTCAATAGAGAAAATCTTCAGCTAGAGGATAGAGCGTTGACCTCACCCACGCACTTACAAGAATTTATTGAATGCTCCCCCGACCTTACTCCAGTGTAAATATATTTACTAGTAAAGGCATTTTCTAAGAGCCACTTTCAAGTTAGTTGATTATAATTTGACTAGTTTTATTCTTTCGTAATGGTTGTTTTGTACAGAGATTTTCAGAAATTGACCTCTAAATGGATTTATTCTATTTGGTTTAACTAGATTTTGATAAAAAATCAATGAAACGATGTCTGGAATGTGTAAAATGATCATATACTTGGCAAATAACAAGATAGCAACTAATATAAAAGGTATGGAAGAAGAAGTAAAGATGTTGCATCCCACCCAAATAAGAAATATTCGATTGTTGGCCTGCGGACGGCGAGCGTTGGGTGCCTCGCCGTCCGATTAGAACTAGGTCGGCGGCACGTTGTGTTCCACGCGAGTTTCAAACAGATGTCTGCATAGTAGACGGGGTCCGCCAGGGCCAGTGCCTGCCAGGGTACAAGATTTTTTCTAAAAAGTCACCGGGGCTCTGGAACAGAAAGAGCATTAGGAGGAACACGGATCGGTTTAAGTCATTAAGAGTCCCACACTCCTTTCTGCTCTGCCAGAGAAAGCGGAGCGGAGTCATTTGATAATTTCCCATCCTTAAAAACGGTAATTACTGCGTATTTAGTTGCTAATTCAATGGAAACTACAAACACAAAATTCCAAATACATTCTCTTTCATTAATTTGACTTATACCGTTATTCTCATCCCCATTAAAGCTAACATTTCAACCTTCGTTTATATTTCTGTGGCTTTAAATTTCGTCCAATAACATTCGCTTTACAGAGATAGTTGTCTAATTTAACTTCTGTAGCGGTTCGTAACCAAGTAGTTATAACGTGAAAATTAAGCTGAAAGTTTGAGTTAAGCTTTATTATTATAAATACTGGGTTGTTGTGAATCTTCACAATGTATTGTGAGGTTTTGATATGCGTGGAGGTTCTATGTTGGGATTGGTGGATACATACAACCGAAAAAAAGGTTCCTTTAACAACAAAATTTATTTTTGGCTTTTTTTAATGGACCCTTATCTCCAATTTATACTACATTTCACATTAAAATAAGAAATCATCTAATAATTCAATATTAATGGGACCAGTTTTAGAAAACAACTTTAAAAACTGGTCCCTGGACACATATTATTGTAATTCCACGAATTCTTCTAGGTGCGTTTAAGAAGACAGCTAAAGCCTGCCGAGCTACTGGCGTACGAGTAGGCAATCCGAGTTTCTGTCTACTGTCTATTCAGCAGCTCGCACTGTTTAAACTAGCCATAACAATTATGATGAATCATAAAAATATAGTCTTTACTGAAAGTACCTCTGAATTTGTACGGAACCCTCGGTGGGCGAGTCCGACTCCATTTGTCCATATTATGATGGACTTGAATAGGAACGCTGATTGGTATTGGAACACCAATTTAAACGTGTGTATGCGTTTAGGCACAAACCGGGCATTTTGGTTCAAATATTTCATATTATCCATGCAGTAGCTATATTGAAATCGTAGAATATTTGAATGTGCCTATGAAAGGAAATATGACTGAATTGGCCGTTCGTTGTGGTGTTAAACATTCCCACTTTGATGAGGTTATGTAAACAATTTTCGGATTTACTGATTTACAGAATTTTGTTATCAATTAGCTTTCGGCGTTTATTTAAGCGTTACGACTGGACTATACATTTATAATGATGAGCATGAGAGTTCTAAACGACCGAGAAGCTTTTCGATGCGGTTCTGAATTTGGCAGGAAACCTTCACATTACCTAGCTATAAAAACATACCACTTGCTCTTCATCAGAAAAAGACAGAAGTCAATTTAGACGTGAACAAAATTCTGGTTCTTTTCCTAATAGGGTTGCATAAAGGGTTGTTAATATTAAACAGTTCTACAAAAATTATGTTTGGAAGCCCCTTTTGCCCAACCCCCTCACCCTTCGGGTAGATAGGACGTACCCGCTTCTACGATGCTGGAAAATCGGTGAAAATGTGTAAAATACTTACATAAATTATGTTTCAATAGAACTGAGATGCCAACGTAAATAAATACCTAAATAGATAAATTCTTTGTTGTACTATCAATTACAAGGTACAATTCCCTGGCTCAACTACAAAATGATGCATGGAGGAGACAAAAAAATAATCAATGCGTGACCAAACATTAAAACAATGTCACTAACAATGTCAAAATTAAAATCAAAATAATAAAAAAAAGATGAACAATAAAATACAATAATTTAAAATGAAAAAATAAAATAGAATGCACGTTAGAGTTTGTGGAGCGTTATGTTTGAGTGTGGTAATCTGTATGTTTTGTGTGATAATGTTTATTTGCGTGAAAGGAGCTGCCCTTTTCACGCAATTATTTTTACTTGGCAATTTTTAATAGAATTTCTGTGGCTTCAGGGTCGAGATTTTTAAATAGCAGATATGACAATATTGATGACGCGATTACGAGCTTCGTCTGCCAGTTTGGTACCCTATCGCTGATAACAATTATTTCTATGACAGTATCACAGATACATGCATGCTCCTAGTATTTATCAATGAAATTGATGTTTCTTTAGACAAACCTCTTTAATTCTTTACTGAACACCAAAACAACTTTTAATGATACAGTCATAATAAAGTACATGTACAAAGGCGAGCTTAACTCAAAGTTGAGTTTTCTCCCAGCAAACCTCTTCCTCTACCTCTTAACCTCTTTGAAATATTATAACTTCACCTTTATATTTACTTTAATTCCGTATATAAGGATATACGTATCGGAATTAAACGGAAACTATCGGCGTGGCCATTGATTCAGTCAAACTAACAAAGTAGGTAGTTAGATTTCAGACAGATTTTCGTTCTGACATCGGGTGTTACTCATGAAAACACACTTCCTTAGTGTTAACGGATTCCCAAAATATTATGGAAAACATTCCTTGTATATACAGCTTCAATGGGCATCGTAAAACAAAATACTCATAATGCGGCACGTGGCCTAACATATTATATCGGTAACTCATATCATCTCTATGATACGGCGTTGGGCGGCGGCCAAATTATGGCCAACGTAATTATTTGGCCGCCACACGGAAAAGAGACGCTTAGTGTTTAAGAGGTTTAACTAGAGTTCGACTGTATTGGACTGGAATAATTTAAGTGGTATTAGTTTTTGTGGTGCTCATGGCTAGGTACTAGGTAACAGCCACGTTGGCCTCCAGCATACACCTTGGTGCACTACACCAAGTCTTAACATGGGTTATTGAGCTATAGAGTACCTGAGCTATAGAGGTTAGATCGGCAGTCGATTCGTATAAAATACTTAAGTACTGGTATCCATCTACATTTGATTATATAGAACACCGAATTTAGCAGAGTAAAGAACAGGCAAGGCATTTTTTGTGGATTTGCTATGCTATGAGTGGGCCCTAATACCCGTCAGCCCATCTATCCTTTCCGGTAGCGGTCATGGCTACGGCGAAGCAAAGGATGCTAAGAACCCCCGAAGTGGTTCTGGCTATCCCAAAAACACTGACGACTGTACATTTTTTGTGGAAGGCGTCCAGCGTCTTTCGACTGATCTGATGAGGGCGTGCTTATCGAAAATATTGTAGGTACCTAGTTTAAGTAGCTTTATATGCTGTAGGCAAGCTGATGATGATTTTCTTGTTTTAAAGCAGAAAGGTGGAATCTCTATCACTCGGTATGAAATACTAATGATGTTAGTACTCGACTTCTCCAAAAGAAACGTAATGTTTTTATTCTAAGGCCTACATCCAAAAAATCTCGCAACCTTGCCATTTGTAGCAAATTTTCCTACAATTTGCAAACACATTAGGACCCACGGAGACAGCAACACATTTTCACGTCATTAGAATAAAATATCCATATCTCAGACATTTTCATTGCTTATGAAGGCAAGTCACGCCCAAAACGTGCTTGTGACCTTCACATATTTTCATGAAGACTATACAAAACAAATGAAAACTTAGTTTTTAAGCTTAATGCTTGCCAGTACTTTTACGAGTTTGTAATCTCCTCATAGATTTGAATTCTATGCTGCATGGAACCATATTTACAAAAAAAAAACATAAACTGTTTAGCAAGTTCTTAATTCAAATTCTATAGAATTGCAGAACCAGAACGCTTGGGTTTATTCTACTCAAATTCGAATTAAGATGTTTGAAATCCGAATAAGTTGGCCAACCTCAAAGTTTTCAGTTACAAAATCAATCAAAAGAAGCCTATGTAGTTCAATAAAATTGTAGACTGTATTTAGTATTTTTAAAAACATTTCCTTCGAATTACCAACACAAAATTAAGAGCCACAATTGTTTACAAACATCATTTTCCTTTACGGTCCCAAAAACTACAGAATAATTTCTAAGCAAAAAAGGTTAATACAGAGGCCAAGGAACTCATCGCACAGCCACAAAGGGTCATAATTTATGTCTTACTTACGCCAAACAAACTTCTCTATGGCCATTATACTTTGGACGGTCGTCGTCATCAGCATCTTGCCTAAAATATGGGCTTTTTGCCCGAATGGAGTAGATCTTTTAGAGCCCCAAACTTCTGTATGAAAAACGAAACCTTTACTATAGAAAAATTGTTGTGTCTGTCTTCCTATCACAGATAATTTGTGAAGAATCTTATGGACTAATTTCGTTGTAATAGGAAATAAAAATAAAAAAATAATAAAAATCCTATCCTATGACAAGGAGATACAAAGGAGAGGGTAATGCTTGAAGTTTCCTTGCGTGATCGAACCAGGAATGTCGATATCTACAAGAGCACCAAGGTTTCATAGCCCAAAGTAAACCAAACTGAAGTGGCAGTGAGCAGGAGACATTGGTCGATCGAGTCGAAAAGTTCTGAGGTAGCCACTGCGTACCGAAAGACGCAGCGTTGTAATGTGAGGTTTGGGGTTAGCGGGGACCAGTTCTTATGGCGATACTTGGGGGTGACCTATCTCCAGCAGTGGACGTCTTTCGGCTGATATAATAATGACAATGATCTTTTTCTTCTTATCGTTAAGTTCTAACGACCAAACACACCTTAGTCTCAGAGTTTCGAAACCGCCTCAAGGGCCTATGATATGGTTTATTTGATGGGCTTGCTGTGAAAGTCTCATTTTATTTCATATTTTTTGAAGAAATCCAAGAAATTAGATGAAAATTTACCATCTTTCCTACTTATCTCCGCCTGCGGAACCCATTGCGCGCGAGTTCAAATTGCACTTGGTCGGTTTTGTATTATAAGATTAAGCATCTAGATAGTACACAAAAGTCTTTGTTGGTTGACTTGATGGTATGATTTCAGAGCTATTTTATTTAATCTAACTTCAGCAGTGTTTATTTCATCTCAGTCTTCTTTGTTTTTGTCTAACAGCTAAGCAAACTGAGATGAAATAAACGCTGCTATTGTAGAAATAACTTTCTATGATAAATTGAAGCGGGGAGGTCTGCTTTGCTAAGAGATTTAATCCTAAACAAATGATTACAAAATAATTAATAGTTTTATTTTCCGTTCCTGTAAGAATTTCGGAAATGTTTCCCCTTTACTCCCTAAGACACCTACATGCAAAATTTCAGGTTGCTGTGACCAATAGATTTGGCTGTGCGTTGTCTGTTAGTCACTTTGCCTTTTTTTTAAGGATGGTAAACCATCAAATGACTCCTCCCGCTCTGGGCGGAGCAGAAAGGAGTGTCAGTCTCTTACCATCTTATTACAAATCACGATCTAATTTTAGTACTCGGATTAATACTAGGTACCTTTATATAGGCATGACTAAATAAAACGTTAATATAAAATGAAGTTTATCACTAGTTCTTGAACCATCTATGGTACTAAAGTTAGTCCGCCGAGGCCCTTAGTTTGACTTCGGTACTAACTTATTTGAGGTTAGCATAGATTAATATTGTGTGTCTTTCAATGTAATAATCGTTACAAAATATGAATTAACATGATTGATTTGAAACATTTAGGTGTGTTTTGATTTGTCTCGGTGATTAATGGTGTAAATCCTTTTGAATTGAGTGACTTAGATACGTGCCCTTTGCATTCCAGGGCCGTGGTGACTCTTTCAAACGAATTCTGCAACCCTGATAGGCATTGACCCTAGCGGGCCCCGTCTGCTATGCTGACATCTCTTTGAAGCGCGCGTGGAACACAACGCGCCTTCGACGCGGCCTGTTTCCAATCGAACGGCGAGCCACCCAATGCTTGCCACCCGCAGGCCCGCGCCTACAGTGGCCGAGGATCGCCATGCGACTCCTTAGTCAGTCATTTTGCTTAGCCTCTCTTCGTCATTCTTCGCCAGTGGCCGTCAAGACATCAAAATTCTTCACTTTCAGGTTAGAAGTAGTCTGCCACGCTTTTCCAAAGAGGCATCGATGGTTTGTCTGGTCATGTGCTCTTCTAGTCTTCTTATTACAGGGGATTTTAAGAACTCTACTACAGTACTAATTACTAGTCGATTGCTAGGTTCCATATTCATTTTCCAAACTGGTTCAAAATTCATAGATCGAAGACAGATTTGTATCTTGTAATTAATGTACTAGTCATTCAACGACTGATACAAATTAGGCAACTATTGCAATAGAGCCTTACCATTTTATCTACACCATTGTAAGAAGTTCTTAATGAAGACAGATTTCTAACAATAAAACAGATCCCATAAATATAACACTCAGCAGTCTCATTGTTTTCGACGCCATAAACGGCAATGGGGGATCCGATACTCAAGGCCATTGTCTTCCCGACTCAGAGAAGTTAGATTGTAAGATTAACGTACCCTTTTATCTCCTGTTAAAACAGTTCTGTTTCTGTGGAAACAGTGATGAAATACGAGGTAAGGGAGGATCATCTCGGTGGGTGTTTTGGCAATATCACCACGTCATGCTTTATTAACTCAGTTTTTGTAGTGCCAATATTTTTAATTTGCGTCCACTTTATATCCGTATTTAAGAGGAAATGTGGGCTTGTAGACTTCGTATGTAAAAAGTTATATTTCGAGGTTTGGCTCTCGCCTGTTTCCTCCTCCAATATTAAATCGATTCAATAGATATTACACAAGCTGAATAAGAAGGATATAAACTGTGCCCCTATGTTTTTTTCTATCCATTAATAGTGGCCAAACTTGTTCAGTAAGGCACTTTTGACAGCAGTTTATTGGACAATTTTGAGCATGTTTTGAGGGTCTTAGTGCTTTTACGTTTAATATATCATCATAAAATAAAACATAGCGACACAAAATATATTCTTCTTATTCAGTTCATGAAATATCTCTTAAATCTGTCCAATATTGAAGAAGGAAACAGGCGAAAGCCAAACCTCGAATTATGACTATTTACATACAAAGTCTCTCCGCCCGCGTTTCCTCTTAAGAGGAGGCTCCCTAAATTTTATGTTAATTTGCATTAATATTCTGAAACAGTCACACATACTATCAAAATGGAACTTTAGTATATGATTTATTGGATTTTTTTCTTTCCATGTACACACATGGACAGTTACGTAATTGTAACATTTTCACTCGATTCATTTTTAATTCAAAAATCATGTCTTTTTTAAAGATTATTCCTTTTTTTTTCAAGATTGCGTGGCTTTTATGTCTTAAATAAATATTAACAGTAAGAAAATATAGTTTACTATCCAGTCACAAGATATTTTTTCTCTAGATCAATTATTACTTCAGTTATAAACGAAATAAGAATTGAGACTTACGACATTTAGTTTCGAGCTCGAACGCGATCAAAGAGCGCATGCGGTATTCAACTTTATTACGGCTAGCATAGCGTCTAGCACCATAGCGGTAGTGGCGGGGTGCATGGGGCGGAGCTTGCGTAGAAATTATTTTAGAGTGCCTGCTCTTAAGGAGTGAAATTCCCTGCCGGAGGAAATACAGTCATGTACATGCAGAGGTTACTTCTAGGCAAGCCTGCTCTATCGTCGAACACATCATCACTTACCATCAGGTGATATAGTGATCAAATGTGAGCCTATCAATAGATAGTAATTGTTGGTATTTAACCGACTTCATTTTAGGTCCCATATTGGTTCACTCTAAACTGTATGCTTTTAACATCAAGAAATATGGTACCTTCAGGACTTAAGAAAATCTTCTTCCTTATTAAGTATCGTCTTCAATTTATCATCTAAAACATGAAAATGTTAAATATAGGGTAAAACCAGGATAGTTGCCCCAGGGGTATACCTAGGCAACTAGGTATACCCCTGGGGCAACTATCCTGGTCGAAACTTTAACTCGATTTTAATTATTCTAGTTTCACAAAATAGTGATTACATTTTATTTTATTTAGCCACCGAGAGACTCTACAACGACGACTAATTTGACCATGTAGCACGTATCTGTGCGAAGGCAAAGTGCGATCAAAGTTTTACGGAATAAAAGTTTTTTTTCTCGGCGTCTAAATGATGGCGGATTTGAAGCCCCACCGAAAAATAAAAAAAAATACTTTTATTATAATTTTGTGACAACTATTCCGTTTATAGGATAGTTGCCTTATCCATATATTATAAATTACATCTATATGTCCACAGAAAGAGTTAGAGGTCCACAAAAAATCGCCTATACTCTGGAATTATCAAAGATAATGTTTTATCCTTTCACAAATCTGAACATTATAAACCAAAGTACTTACCCATTGTAGAAATAATGTAAAGATAAAGAAGATGTAAAGTCATTTCACAATGTGTGGCAACTATCCTTGACCATATCACACAAAGTACCATTTACTTAGACATTTTCATCTCAACATCACAACAAACCTTAACATGACACTGCAAACTAATTAAACTTAGAACTAAGTCATGACAAAACAATGTTTAAATGTTTATAGCACTTATATACATTTACATAACATAATATTATATATGTGGCAGTTTAAATGCAATTTGAGCATGCAGCTCCAGTGCGCTAGGGAAATTGGAACATCGCACGAAACGAAGTAAGTTTCGTGATACATTATTGTTAATATGCGGTGAATATTATGTTTTGGGAAATGAATTTACGGTGTCAGTTGTAGTGTCTTAATGTTTGAGTTTGGTGGGACGTTTAGAGTCAAGACTGTTTGTTAGTAGTTAGAATTTATATGGACTTCATCATTGGAGCTAGTGGGTAAATTATAGCAGCACGGGTCGAAAATCTTCAAAGTTTAGCAACGCTTACCGAGGTCAATCTGTAGATGGGTGACCATCTTAACATATCTAGACTTCTCAGTAGGTACCTCGGAAAGCACGTTAAGCTGTTTGGATTGACTGTCATTGGTACATCTTTTGCAGTCAGATTGTCAGAAGCCAGAAAATCATCATGCATTTGGACCAACGTCGCAACGTGGCCCGTTAGGATCAGAGGATCTAAACGGAAAGGCTAATTTAGCAGAATCAGAAAGCAAATCACGCAACCCGTTACTGTCAAATTTTCCCAATCCACCTTGAACCTAATGCGTTAGTGATAAAGATGAAAATGAAATTTGACAGATTGTTGTGTGATTAATATTATGATTCTAATATGATTCTCCTAAACTGGCCTTTTTAGCTCCCCAGGTGATGGTTTCAAAAGGACCTGATGTATTTTTGAGAAAATCACGCCTCCCTCTTTTTGAGTCGATGGTTGACTCCTTAAATTATTTCGGCCCAGTAGTTGACTTCTTTAATTGCAGTATCAGTGGCATTCTTTAAATACCCTGATACCCTGTCGTCTGTGTAAACCACTCACCGTAAATCTATGGTAGAGTGTGAAGTGAACTGTCATCCCACCTTGATTACACGGACTGACAGATTACTTCGTGATCACTTCACCTAAGCCAATTCGTTATGTTGACAGAATCGCACTGCAGAGGTCTAGTAGCCGAATGTTGAAAATTCGAAATACTAACCTTGATTCAGTAACATTTCTTTAATCTATAAATGTACTAGCTGACCCACGCAACTTCGTTTGCGTCACATTTTCCATTAATGCTACAAACCTCACGGAGCCCGAGACCTTTCCAACGAATGCAAAACCGTTTAAAATCGGTTCGTGCGGTCTGGAGTTATAGCGTCAGGAAGGAAAACTCGACTTATTTTTATATTATAGACTAGCTGACCCGTGCAACGTCATCTGCGTAACATTTTTCATTACTGCTCCGCTCCTATTGGTCTTAGCGTGATGATATATATAGCCTATAGCCTTCCTCGATAAATAAGCTATCAAACACTGAAAGAATTTTTCAAATCGGACCTGTAGTTCCTGAGATTAGCGCGTTCAACCAAACAAACAAACTCTTCTGCTTTATAATATTAGTATAGATTAAAAATTGAATCTCTATTTCCCTTGGTCATCGCATCACGCGTGAACGGCTGCTTTCGTTCCTTTTTGTTAGGAGAAGGTTAATATGAAATGAAAAAGAAACCAACCCAAAGGTTGACTGGTAGAGAATGCCCTGTTGCATTAAGTTAAGTTTAAATAAGTAAATAAAAAAGAAAGTGGCAGTTGACGGGAGTGAAGCCGCGGGGTACAGCTAGTATCTTATAAAATGTATAGGTAACTAGGTACCTGTCTGTTTTTCGTTTACAGACAAAAAAACAAAATAAGAAAATAATAAATATTAAGGAAAGTAAGCTTCATAAAAATATAAACCAGTAATGGGGAATATTAATTATCTAAACAGTTTATCTAAAGATATACAAAAATATATTACTAACAGTGGAAATAGAATCAAAATTGCTCGAAAAACAAACGAGATATAATTATTTTAAACAAATATATCTGTCCCTCTCGCGAAAACGCTGTTTTCTATGGCGGATGTATAGACGTCACGGAATGTGATGTCAAATTCCATGTCGGACTTCTCGTTCTAAAAGTAATCTTTGAAGCGTTATAACTTCATCGCTGATGAAGATATGAAAAAAATATTTTCTTGAGTGTTTACTGGCGCTTATAAGTAATTCATTTTATAAATAAAAAAATCGCGTGCATATTCCCTATTCCAAATATTTTCATATTCTGTAAGTAAAACATTTGTGTTGTGTGGTTGTTTTACTATAATTCTGAGGAGAGCTTTTAGCGTTCACGGAGTATGTGAACGCTAAAAGCTCTCCTCAGAATTATAGTAAAACAACCATCTTATTACATGAAGGAATATGCAATTTTAATGCATAAATTCTCTAAAAGCAGCAGTATGTCTTCATACTTTCATTGAACGATAGATTGAGTGCTTTCTTTACCTGTCTTAGGTAATATAAATGTTATTGCCGTTACCAATAAAAAAATACTTCTCAAAAGACAAAACTAGCTTTTTCAACCCAGGGTCTGCTCGAGAATGCCTTGTTGCATTAGGTCCGCCTATGTACTGTCTACTGTACATTCAGTTTAAGTAAATAACTAAATACAAAATTAAACCAACAATCAAAACCAAATAACTCAAGTCAAAATCCATTCCTCAATTGTCAACCGTCGAAATTCCACAAAAGATCCAACATTCATCCCTCAGTAATCCGTAGATTGATCGCGTAAACTCAAAAATACGAGCGTCTCACGGCTTTTCAAGGGTTAGCAACAAAAATGGCTGCCAAATTGATAAAGCAGGCTCTGTGATGGCACTGATAAGCCGCGATGGAGCGATAAAGCGAGGTATGGCGGGAACGGCGAGATTCCGCGAACAGCTAAATGTTTGAAGACATTTTTCAACAAGTTTATAGCCTTTTGTTAGGTTATTTTGTTGCTTTACTTATCTATACTAATATTATAAAGCAGAAGAGTTTTTTTTGTTTGGTTGAACGCGCTAATCTCAGGAACTACTGGTCCGATTTGAAAAATTCTTTCAGTGTTAGATAGCCCATTTATCGAGGAAAGTTATAATTATATCAACACGCTAAGACAAATAGGAGCGGAGCAATACTGGAAAATGTGACGCAGACGAAGTTGCGCGGGCAGTTAGTCTTGTCTAATTATATAAGGCTATAATTTTTGTGAAACGATCTGTCAGATTTTTTTTTTGTGATTTCAGGCATTCTAAAGTTTTCACCAAGGTCCAGTTAAAAGTATAACCGAACAACTTAAAACATAAAACATTTTAAAATAATTTATTCATAATATGCAAAGTAAAACCCACTTAGGAACCAGTACAGAATATCTAGAAAACCTTTTCGTATTCAAAGTAGATTTATAAAAAAGTTTCTCTTTACAAAGTGTTGGTAAATCGTGTACCTACCAAAAAATACCACTCAGCATTCATGTTTTTAAATCGTGTGCTTTGTAAGTCAATAAAACTAATACAAGCGGCCTCACATGCGGTTTTATCCCGCGACTGGTTCTAAAAAGCCGGCCAAGTGCGAGTCTGACTCACGCACCGAGGGTTCCATACAAACCTGTAGGTTGCGATTTACGATTTATAACGTATTAAAAAAAAACTACTAACTAGATCTCGTTCAAAACAATTTTCTCTGGTAGTTTACATGGTAATATACATCATATTTTTTTTTTAGATTTATCATTCTCTTATTTTAGAAGTCCCCGTGACTTCTAAAATAAGAGAATGATAAAGAATGAACATGGGACACACATTTTACCACTTTGGAAGTGTCTCTCTCGCAAACTGTTAAGTTTAGAAAAAAATGACATTAGAAACCTCATCATTTTCGAAGACCTATCCATAAATACCCCACACAGGGATTGATGAAAACAAATTTTTTTGTGTTTCAGTTCTAAGTATGGGTAAAATTGACCCCCAAAATTTATTGCTTTTTTTTCAATTTTTTTGTGAAAATCTTAAAAGCGGTTCACAGAATACTCTACTTACCAAGTTTCAACAGCATAGTTCTTATACTTTCGGAGAAAAGTGTCTGTGACATACGGACGGATAGACAGACAGACATACAGACAGGCAGACATGACGAATCTATAAGGGTTCCGTTTTTGTCATTTGGCTACGGAACCCTAAAAAGTATCCGTCATCGTATGAGCTATTCTCAGACCTACCTACATTTATTTAAATAAGAAAATCATTTTATTCGATAAAAAATTACATTTTGTCTGAAATCATTGTTAAATACCAATATCCGCACGTGTGTCATACAACGTTTTTCGACACATTATATAAATAGATAATTATTGTTAATCATTAAATAGCGTTCTCGCTATTTTGGCGGCAAGAGCATTCAACCGTTTTCTACAATTGGCGCCTCATTCAAGATATAAGGTGGAGTAAATTCCATATTTATATCTGATTCCTCGCTTGAACACATGTCATATTCTAATTAATATTATAATTGAAAGTCGCAACAGCTATCCTTGACGTTTCTAATTGAAAATGGCGCGAATTTGCAAATTGGGCAACGTGTGCGTTTTTAAAATAAGTACGCGCTTCCGTTTGAATTGTATTAAATTTATTGTACCGGTCGGATTTTTTTTGACCAACTCATTTATTTATTTCCTACATTTTATTGAGTTATTATTATTATTTATTGAGTTCTGAGCAAAAAGTTCTTCGCTAAAAAAATGTTTCGCTTACCTAGAAGAAACCTATTCAAGTTTCTACTAGGCAAGTGTGTTCCAACATCGGCCGCATCATCGCTTACCATTATGTGAGATAGTAGGTAGTCAAACGTGTGCCTTTCATTGGTAAAAAATATAGTCACTGTTCTATTCTCATAGTTAGTAGTAGGTATTTTGTGACAATATAGCTTGCCATTTATCTAATCTTAAAAGAGCCAAGGACTATTGAAAGCCCTCAACCCTGCCCTTGCTTGTGTTTAGACGCTCACAATAACGACCCACCATCGTATCGCCTCTTCAAATGGCTTGTACTCGTTATGTTATGGCCTATTTTTGCCTGTTTATCGAAGGGTTAACTTTCAAAGTGCTGTTAAGACGTGATCGGGGTACAAGTGGAGTGATTTCAATGTAGTCTTACCAGACTTATTTCTTATGTTATTTAAATAACGAGTAAGGAAGAACGTAACGAAGTATTTACCTATATACGGGTCAGCTACTTGCTTATTTTAAGTTACTTCTAGGCAAGCGTTCTCCATCGTTGACCATATCATTGCTTGCCATCCGGTGAGACATAGTCAAACGAAAGCCTGTCCAGTAATTATAAAAATAGCTTATGTGTTAGAATAATTTCTAGAAAATAGATAAAACAGTTTCTAGAAAAAACCTTATTGAATGATTGCACATATTCACTAAAAATATATCATAGTTTCATTGAATAATAAGTATATTATTGGGTATAGTAGGAAAATATACAAGATCAACAGCAACAACAATCATAACACCTGCCTGTACTTCTCACAAATTTGAACTAAACCACTACATATCAATAACCCGTTTCTTATAATATCCCGTTTCTTCCCGTTCTCGTAAGAAATTCGAAAAATCCCCCTACTGAGTGCAAATAAATTATGTATTATTTATATTGAACGTTCAAAATGTTATGAAGTCTATGCGAGGCCTATCTATGCGTTGTCTATTTTATTTTTGCATGAAATCCTGATGAACTAAAATTTGATGAATTTTTAAAAGTTATAGAACAAAAGTTGTTGGTTATGATGTTAGTAACATAGTCCTGAGAGGTTGCCGGTGTTTTACAAATAACCTTGTATACCTAAGTCAATTAGTCAGGTTCGCCTTTTATATAAATAGACTAGCTGACCCGCGCAACTTCGCCTGCGTCACATTTTCCTTTATTGCTCCGCTCCTATTTGTCTAAGCGCGATGATATATAGCCTTAGAATAATAACGCATAGAAACCTAGTACGAGTGCAAAAAGTGAGGCAACTAAAACTTAGCCTAATCCGTCAAACTTAGCCGTCAGGCCGTCAGTACTCAATGTCACGTTCCGTCGAACACAGCTCGCGAGTAAATAATTGAAAATGACAGTTTGTTGCGTGAAAGGATGTTATAGCACATCAGGAAAACAAAAAAATGTGATAAAATAACATTTCACAAATAAGTACTCACATTCTATGCACTATTTTTACGTAAATCGATAAATAAAACAAAATTCTAATAACCTAACTTGTCAAACACAGTGTTGCTATTTGTGAGGAAAAAATACCCACATTGCTTTCATTCATGTTTTTCATTTTTGTAATTTTAAAATACAATACTTACTGTTAATTCATATCAAACCCGATGTTTTAACATTGTTTATAATTATAACCCATCAAGCATTCTAAACGCATTGAACAATATCTCATTCTTTATGCGATTTATTTCCTTTTATTTTGAAATAAATGGAATTATACCTTCCGAAAAAAATATGTCATAATTACATGAAAAATCATGTTTACCTTTTCCAGTTCCCAACAACATAAAATACTTGCCTTGATAGCAAAATAGTAATGCGTCTTCCCATATTTTGTGGGTAACGGCTTAGTAATGGTATCACTGAAAGCTATATCTGTCAGCGTTAGAGGAACGTAGACACATTCGGCTCACGCACACAAAGAAAATGAAGTGGACACACGATTTTGCTCGGGTTTTGTTCGAGACGCGGCTTCTTTGCGTTATTATTCTAAGCCTATAGCCTTCCTCAATTAATGGGTTATCTAACACTGAAACATTTTTTCAAATCGGACCCTGAGATTAGCGCGTTCAACCAAACAAACAAACTCTTCTACTTTATAATATTAATATAGATTTATAAAAGACATCAGTTTTCCCCCCAGTTATTAAATAAAATGAAACGAACAATATTATTTGCACTAAGTATAGGAATATTTTAATCAAATTAAAAGCCTGTTATCACAACAACACATCCATTATAATCATCACTTTAACGTAATAAACAAACGTAGCAGGTAATAAAAGACTAATAAAGAAGATTCATATTATTTTCTGCTGTTATTAGGCGTTAAGCAAATTACTTGTGTCCTCTTAGGTTCTATGTAAACATAATTTGCTGTAATAAAACCGTATATTTCTTTGTGTTATGTGATAAATGATGGAAATCTTGGAGAAGAATTTATTGAAGATAAATTATATTTAACAAGTTAGGGGCGTTCAAGTATTACGTAAGCACCAATGGGGGGTGGGGGGTCTTTACTGTGCTTATTTTTGATGACATGGGTGACGGGGGGGTTTCAATGGTAATTACCTACGTCAGCAATATTTACTTACTTTTTTGTTTACAAATCTGAGTAGACTTTGATTTTACATAATTATGGCTTACTTACTTTTACAATTTGGTTTTACTCTCACGTGATGTTTCTGTTTAAACTACCTTTGGAATCAAAATGTCTCAGACTAATCAAGCCATAAAACGGTCTGCAAAATCACGGGTCGTTCAACTCTGAACCCCTCACCATTCATCATTCACTCAATCACTCATTTATCATTCAGAGATGAGATGGTTCATTCAGTAAAATAGGCACAACTCTTTCACCCAAAGGGGGACTGACCATTATAGCGGAGCAAGGAAGTGAAGCGAATAAACTGAGAAATACTTACCAATAATGTCAGTAAGTCATGTGGTGCGGAGATTTTATGCAATTTCACTGGTTAAAATTACTGCGTTTCTCCGACCCGCGGTAATAGACAGGCACCCTTAATGTCAATTTTCCAAAGATAAATCTTTGCTGATGAGCAGTCTAAAGTAAAAAAAATCCTTGAAAAAATTGAAAAAATTTGAAAAAAGCCGACGAAAAATTCTAAGTCTAGGGTGTCCAGAATCATGCCCTGGGGAAATCGTTTGTGCGTCGATGTCAGATACACGCGGTATAAGACGGTTTAATACATAATTTAAAAAAAAGGTGACTGCTATATTTAGAGACTTATATTTGCAGTGACAGCTTTGCGCTTATAACGAAATGCATAATAATTTAAGTAATTAAAATAAATAGCTTAGATTAATAAGTTTAATGGACGTCAGGTAATTAACAAAGAGTTGTGTGGCTTAGAAATATAAAAATTAGAACAACATTACACACATTCACTAGCAGCATCACTTAGAAACATTTACATTTGACCAGTATACATTAAATAATAAAACATACCTAAATAACAATCCATTGCCGACCTGAGGGCCAATCCTATTATTTTTTAAACAACGCATTCGCTTCTTATTCGCAATCTGTCAAAAACGCCTATAGGTAATTTCCACCCATTTATGTATTTCTCTCAGTTACACTTCACAATTTTATTGAGAAAGAGAGAAATTTACTGTCACGGTGACAAAAGTGACCAGTTCGCGCATAGGCTAATGGTGCTCCCACATTGCCGTTAGAAATTGTTTAGTAACGTTAGTAAACATTTGTTGGCTAACATTATATAACAAATGTTAAAAAATGTTTTCATGTTAGAAAATGTTTAGTAATGTTAGTTAACAAATTATAACAAAATAAAACATGTGTTACCTTTTATTACATTAGTAAACATTTTCTATTAGTGTAGGAGCACTTATAACATGTAACAGTTTCTATCAAAGTGCAACAATAATTGTTAACATTTGTTAGTAAATGTTTTGGTGTTATAAAATGTTTACAAACATTTTATAACGGCAATGTGGGAGCACCATTACTCTACAAATAAGAAAATGATAGGAATAACATTTGGATGATACAAAATTAAATTTAGGTGTAGCAAGAAAAGGTTATAAAATACTCAAAAGTTTTCGCTCCGAGAAAAGTGACGAAATAAGTTTTCGTAATCGGACTTAATATCGGAGCGAAAATTAATATTGAATTTTTGATTCGGATCAATACTGAAGGAGAGAGGTAGCTTTGTTTATCATATTTTCCTTTTTTGTACCAATAAACAATCTATCTCTTAGGGCGGGCTTTTAGATCTGTAGATCAGGCAGAAAAAATCAGTCACCTAAACTTCGTTAATTTGCGTTTGTCGGACAATATTTAGCTTGACCAGTGGTCAAACAATTATCTTTAAGTTCGAAATTCGTAGGTAAAAAGCTAATTGATCAAATTCATGAAAATTCAATCACAATTTTAACCATTGGCTGAATTAAATACTAATTAAAAGAAAACTCACCTTGGTGATTACCCCCAGTCGACGGCCTTATTCAATCAAGTTGACAATTACCGATGGCTTGTTACGTGTTGGCGTTAATCGATTGAGTTGAAGTGCCTGGATGATCTGGCACTATAAACATTGACAACTGGTTTAAAAGATCCATGGAGTTTCTTGCACGTTCTTCTCCGTAGGATCTACTCTTTGGAACGTGCAATTTTTGCGCTCGAGACAGGGCCGCTGAGTGTGTTTTTTTGTTGCAGAAAAACTTGCTGCTCTTGTCGCCAGCTCGGCAGAATTAGCTTCATCTTTTTAACTGACAGAGCTTGACTATTCAAAAGTGCCTGTAACTGGTATATTTAAAATAAAGGATTTTGTATTTGTATTTGAACTTTCATTCAAAAGTACTTCAAAATAAGAGTATACAAATACATGTAAAACTCTAGTCTTTGAACCATAATAACAAGCTGCCTATCTCAGCAATTTCACTTGTAACAATAATGCTAAGCATTTCATAGAGTGCCTGACAGAGCACGTGCTAACTAATGCGGGTACACCCCGCTCTGATTACACGTGCCTTTGTGCACTATTCTTCTTCGAGTATATCCAAATTGCACCGGAAAATACTGGTTTGGAATACAGGAATACACTTAAGTGTAGTTTAGTAGTATAATACCTTGACTGTCGAGTTTATTATGTGTAGATGTAGAAAAGAGATTGTGAAGATACAGAAAGTACATAGATTAAAGGATAAAATCTTGAAGAATTTATAAAGACAGACATTTTTCTTATAGTGGATTCGCACGATACCGACTTTAGTCTGCGCAGACTTTGAACTCTGAATAAGAATGTCTGCACAGACTTACAACAACAAAGTCTACGCAAACAAAACTCAGTGTCGTGCAGCCAGCCAATTACACATTATATCCAATCTTGAAACTTGTGCTGAGCTATAAAGCAATACCTTTACTTGTAGTAAATTGTAGTTGATAGCAAAAATCTATTTAATTGGTAACAACAAAACTTACGCTTAGTTTTTTGAACGGATATTTCCCAAAGTTAATGAAAAAAAAGTTAAGCGGCACTTTACAATTCATTCAATAAATCACAAAAGTCAACAAACGCTTGGAACTGTGTCACATTACGTTTGGGATCAATTTTATTCAAGGAACTAAAGACGAGCGTTCAAGAACTAAATTTTAACCGCAAAATTAACACTAACTGCTATCGCTGCCAAAATGTTCCCTAACACGTGTATTACCGCATTCTAAATGTTACTAACAATGAAATATTTATTGTATTGTATGTTACTGACATGTTTTCTTCCACAGCTGACGAGAACGGATCCATATCGGAGACGATACCGGACCGGCCCGTTGAACTGAAGAACTTCCCAAAACTCTGCGACCAACGGAGAAAGTATCCTGTTTTATACAAATTAGAGTTTCAAGTAAGTGGCTCAATTAATTATTTACCTACTTTATGGTTATTAAGAAATATTTGGATGCAAGTAAGCAATCCACACAGCTATAATTGCGACAGTAGTTTTTGAATTTTTTAGCTCGTAGAGACACTACAAAAGAAAAAGATTTTCTTATAGAACCAAATCACTCAATAACGTATTGAAAAATGTATATTTGTATTACTTAGTCGCGTCTATTTGATGCAAATTTTACCGGAAAATGGCAAACACCGTAAGATTGCAAACTATTTTTTCTAAATAAGTCACGAACGTATTGGAAACTATTGAATTTGGATGGGTTATATTACACTAGCTGACCCGTGCAGCGTCGTCTGCGTAACATTTTTCATTACTGCTCCGCTCCTATTGGTCCTAGCGTGATGATATATAGCCAATAGACTTCCTCGATAAGTGGGATATCTAATACTGAAATAATTTTTCAATTTTCCAGCTGTTCCTGAGATTAGCGCGTTCAACCAAACAAACAAACAAACACACTCTTCTGCTGTATAATATTAGTATAGATAGGTACAAAACGATTTTTTCATAAAACATCGACAAATTATTATCTGTTCAAGATTTATTACAATCTTACGGAGTCTGCAATTTTCCGGTGACATAATATGCCCTAAAAAAACTCCAAACGTGTTCTTCGGCTCTCTTAGCTACACTCAGTTTCTCAATCGAGAATTATTTAGACTAATTGTCAAACGCGCGTTAGCTGCTGAATTTGGGTAAATGATTTATCAACTGGCAATAGCATTAGATACGACTTGCATTTAATTTGTGATGGATCGACAATTTCATAATACAAACCGGAAGTTAATATAATATATATAATATATATAATATATATAATAATCTGCCGGTCGACTCTGTAAACTCCTCCTCCTCTCACCATGAAAACTCAGGTGAAGTGAGCGCGTAGAGAAATGTCATTCCATCTTGATTGCATGTATTGACAGGTCATTTTGTGATTACATCACCCAAGCCTTCACTTCGACATGTTTACAGCAGCAGGTGCATTCATTCGACATCTTTTCGTGTAAACTTAAGGTGGAGTGAACGACAAGTGAGCTGCCGGTCGATTCTGTAAATATGTCGAAGTGAATACTTGGGTGAAGTGATCACGAAATGAGCTGTCACTCCATCTTGATTATATGATACGGATACGATTGGGGATCGCTTTACGAGCCGCGAGACTAAGCGGACGTGTGCTGTATTTGATTTATTATGAAATAAACAATTACGATAAATAAATATAAATATTGCTCCGTCAGTATAAAATTAAAGTGTGTCGTGTGTGTCCTAGTTTACCGATTAAGCATGATGAAATAAATAGTGTTATAAACATACCTAAGTAAAGTGTTTTTGGTAGAATGTCCAACCCAGGATCGAGCCCGTTTGGTCGTAGCCAATTACTACGGCGAAGTCCTCCGCCGACGCCTACCCAAACATTACCCCCGAGTGACTCAAACCCACCAGCACCCGTGGAGAAAGAATTGCCGACTGAAGTCATCAGTACGTCGGAGATCCAGAAGTGGCTAGGATCTATAGATGGGCTTCTTAACGAGGTCTGCACTATAGTCGGTGATGGGAAGATGAACTCGGACCAGAAGCTTCGTGTCCATACTCTCTGCCGGAAGGTCTCAAGTGGGACTTCTCAGATGGCTGTTTTATACCAATCTTTGAAGTCAAAAACGATCCAAGCCCATTCTACAATTCAGCACCTACAGGCTCATCAGAACGTCGTGAACTCTCTCCAGCAATTTAGAGAGGTCGTAGAGGCAAAGTTAAGTCCATCTGAAAATACCTCTTATGCTAGCATGGTGAAGAAAGGCACCGATAACTTCGTCCGTCCTGCTAATTTGAGATCAGTCGCCATCTATCCCAGCGATAAGACCCAAACAAGTGACGACACCAAGTCACTTGTCCAAAAAATCATCTCCCCAGAACAACTTAAGCTTCATGTCCGTGGCCTGAAAAAAGTGAAAAATGGAGGCGTTCTGATAAGCACCGAAAAGAAAGGCGATATTGATAAACTCAAGAACTCAGAAAAACTGGTTTCATTGGGCCTTAAAATAGAAGAACCTTCTAAACGCCGCCCTAGGATCGCTGTCATTGGTGTCCCCGTAACCCTTACTGAAAAGGAGGTATTTGACTGTATTTACGAGCAGAACCTATCAGACAAGTTGCCGCATATTACTCGTGAGTCCTTTCTTGAGTGTATCAAATTGAGCCATAAATCGGGTAAGAAAGACCTTCCTACTTGCAACTACATCTTGGAACTACCTGCTAGCTTAAGAAAAGTGTTAATTAATCAGAGCCGAATTTTTATCAATTGGACATCATGCCCTGTGAGAGATTTCACGATAGTCACCAGGTGCTTCAATTGCCAGCAGTTCGGACACGCAGCCAAGTTTTGCCGGGAAACTAGTCCTACTTGCAACCACTGTGGAGAGAGTGGTCACTCCTTCAAGGACTGCAGCAGCAAAGTTTCTCCCCCTCAATGTGCAACGTGCAAGCGCTTCAAGAGGAAATGTGACCATCCAACTGGTGATGTAGGTTGCCCGGCCCGCAAACATGCAGAAATGAACTACATCAATTCAATAGACTATGAAGGCGCCTAAGAGCGCCACTAATCACTCAATTTAGTAAGCAGATAAACAGGTAGCTTATATTTATTTTCTCTTTCGTAGCTGTAATGACAAATAATCTCATTTGCGATCTAGATAGTTTTTCTGTGTCGGAGTCTAAAGTCAGTAATGTTGAGGACTGTAAACACCTTATTCCTTCTGGTGACAGAACTTTGACCCTGCTCACACAGAATATTCGCAGCATAAACCGAAACATGAATGGTTTTGAAGTGTTATTACGGAATCTAGACATAAACTGTGATATTATTGTCCTAACAGAATGTTGGTTGTCAAAGCTGACGGGCAACTTACCATCTCTTGACGGTTATTATTCCTACAAGACTGACAGAAATATAAACCAGAACGATGGAGTAGTAGTTTATATCAAAAATAATTTAAGAACAGAAAAAGTAGAACCTGTATTCCTCGATAGCAATTGTTTATTAATTAAAATTATTCCTGACACGGCAGTCGTGGCTATTTATAGACCTCCTTCTCAAAATATGGACAGATTTTTAGACTCACTCGACACTAACTTAAAAAACATAACATCTTTTAAAAACATAATACTTTTGGGCGACATTAACATTAACATTGCGTCCGGGAAAATAGATACCCATGTACATAATTATCTAAATATTTGCTCATTTCATGGACTTCTACCAGCTCACTATTACCCCACGCATCAGAGCGGCTCATGTTTAGACCATATCATTCTAAAATCAAAAAATCCATCGAAAACATTGGTTACTAATTCCACGCTTACCGATCATCAAGCTGTTTTACTAACATTACAAATAAGTTCACCTAGAAAAAACTGCATGCGTAGCTACACTAAAGTCAATATGACAAATCTTGAAGAGGACATACGCTGTATTAATTTTGACCCTGTTTATAATTCAAACGATGCAAATAGTTCTTTAGAGTATTTCATAAACTCAGTACAATCTGCACTAAGGAAAAACACGTTCACTAAAACAATTCCTGGAAAGTATAGTTGTATTAAACCCTGGATCACACCCGGTCTTGTTCGTTGCATAAGGCATAGAGACAAACTTCACCTGAAATTAAGACTCGCTCCTGATGACGATGTACTGTCTGTTACTTATAAAAAGTATCGGAACTTCTGTAATAATCTTTTGAAAAAACTAAAAAATCAATATGACAAAAATGAATTACAGAAGGCAGGGAAAAATAGTAAACTTGTATGGAAATTTGTAAAAACTCATACATTTAGATCGAAAAATCCCGAACCTCCACTTGATCTAATATCAACAGAGATAAACTCATCCGAAGCAATCAACAAAGTAAACAGATTTTTTGTTAACGTTGGTAAAAAATTGGCCGAAAAATCATTAAACTCAAGTGTTATTTCCCAACAAAACCCGACCACGACATCCTCTACACTAAATTCTTTTGTTTTATTAGACACCGACGTTAACGAAGTAATCAGCATGATAAACGGGTTAAAGGATGTTTGTGCCACCGGGTGGGATAACATACCTAATAATATTCTTAAACGATTTAAATACCTACTTGCCCCTCCTCTTACCCACATTTTTCAACTATGCTTATCTAAAGGAATATTCCCAAAAGCACTTAAAAGGGCTGTGGTCACACCTGTATTCAAATCTGGAGACAAAAACTGTGTGAATAACTACAGACCTATTTCGGTGTTAACAGGGATTTCAAAAATGTTAGAAAAAATTATAAACATTAGATTAATAAAATATCTAGAAGATAACAGGCTACTATCAGATAGTCAATTTGGTTTTCGGGCCAAAAGATCAACTAGCCAAGCAGTCCACGAATTGACTAATTATGTTACTACTAACCTAGATAATGGTATGCACACAATTGGGATCTTTCTAGACCTTGCCAAAGCTTTCGATACTATTTCTTGTACCTTACTTTTGCACAAGCTTGAAACACTTGGGATAAGAGGAGAACAACTTTTACTATTTTCTGATTATCTCAGCGATCGTCGTCAATGTGTTAAAATTGGTCAGCATACTAGCTCTGAACTTAAAAATAGTAGCTTTGGTATTCCACAAGGTAGTATTTTGGGCCCTACATTATTTTTAATCTATATTAATGAACTATGCACCCTGTCACTCCAAAATGGTGTTATATTATCTTATGCGGATGACACCGCTCTATTGTTTTCAGCTAAATCTAGAGTTGAGGTCTATAAATATGCTCAAAATGGTTTTAACATTGTGTCTAATTGGCTCCGTAATAATCTTCTGACATTAAATGCAGATAAAACCAATTACATTTTATTTACAATGAAAAATACTAACGTTCCGCTTACTAATCTAAACATTCGCGCACATAATTGTTGCACGTATGCTGACACCGCATGTTCTTGCCCCACTTTAGCTAAAGCTGACCATTTAAAATATCTAGGTGTCACCATTGACACAAATCTAAATTTCCGTAAACATATCGATTTACTGTGTACGAGAGTTCGTAAATTAATATATGTTTTCAAGAATTTGCGGAATATTGCCGACTTTAACTTAATTAAACAGGTCTATTTAGCTTTGTGTCAATCCATTCTCACATATTGCGTAACTTCTTGGGGTGGTGCGTCTAAAACAATTTTACTCCCATTAGAGCGTGCTCAAAGAGCAATTCTTAAGGTTGCTACATTTCGCCCTTTTAGATTTCCTACGCACCAGCTCTACACTGAATGCAATGTGCTTACAGTGCGGCAATTATTTATTATAAACATAGTACTGCTTCAGCACACTGCACTTCCTTTTGACCCTGTACCTCCTGACAAGAGAAGGAAAGACTTGGTTTGCATAAAACCTCAAACTAGACATGCGTTTGCTCATCGTTTTTTTCTATTTTTGGGACCTTTTCTATATAATAGGCTTAACAAGTTACTTAGTTTCTTTAGTGTAAGGTATAAAAAATGTAGTAAAATGTTATCTGAATATTTAGTGACACTGCATTACACAGACACAGAACAACTTCTAGAAATTTTGGAATGATGATATTTGTTCCCCTCGTAAGTGTTTATTTTTGTATTATGACATAGACTTAGTTTTTAAATAATTATTAAGGTACCATTAAGCTTTTTCTCATTTTTGTTAAGGGATTCTTTAATTTTTATTTATTTTAACTTTTTACTGTAATAGACCAAAGTAGTTGATTTTTTTTTTTTTTTTTTTTTTTTTTATGCAAAACGGGGAAACTCTTGGCCTAAATCTCACCTGATGGAAAGTGATGATTAGGCCGAAGATGGAAGCGAGTTTCACCCGGAATCCTCTTACACAGAGGAACTGGCTATCATACCTCTAACTGCCGGAACACAACAATGCTGTTAACATTGTTGTTATGGCGACAGACTTAGACATGATGGTGGTAGCTTGCCAGGCGGACTTAGAACAAGTCCTACCACCAACCAAACCGAGCAAAAAATTTGCCCCCGCTGGGAATCGAACCCGGGACCTCTGGGTCTGAATCAGGTGGTATAACCACGAGACCACGGAGGCGGTTAGTGTCACCTGTTTAGCACCACCCAGGGACCACGTGTAGGGATTCGCTGAAGGGTATTCTCCTACGGACGCGGGTGACTCGGCCCCCAAAATTTTAAATTGATTGTAAAGTGATGACCTGAAACACAGGTTTAAATTAACCTAGATCGGGCTGGTCGCTACCTAACATTGCAATTCCGAACAACCATCGCTTGCACCTATTATAATAATATCTTAGTTTTAGTTATTTTTAGGCGCTATAATTGTATGTTTAACGTATTACTGTTAGCTAAATGTATACTTTTTGTAAATGTTTTAATTGAATAAATTTAATTTATTATTATTATTATTATTATACATTTCGATGTGAACGCTTGGGTGAAGTGAGCTGTCCACTTCACCCAAGCGTTCACTTCGAAATGTTAACAGAATCGCACCGCTGTCAATCCATCTTATTTGTATGGTTTGACAGCTCACTTGTCATTCACTACGCCTAAGAGTTCACTTCGACAAGTCTACAGAATCGACCGGCAACAATCGCACTGTAGTGTAGTGTAGATATACAGATATTTGGATGAAGAGTAGACGAAATAGTATAGGATTTTGTCTATGGTTACTCTTATCAATTAGGTAAACACACTGCCTACCTACCTACCTACAAGTTTAACAGCCCCTTCTATTGAATATTAGAATTAGAATAATTGTTAATTGTCATGTTCTTCAGCAATCCTGTCTTTGTTGCGTAAGATCCGCCTATGTGCCACTACCGAACATAAAGTTTAAATCAATAAATATAATCCTTTAGAAACAAAATAGGACATGCAAGAACCCAAATTCCATTTTCAATACCGTTCCACATACCACCGTCTCGTTTGGTGGGAGGCCAAAAGACTCCATCTTGGAGATAATAAGTCACTGTAATAGCCAGCCGGACCCCACCACGTACCCTGGCTGAATGTGAGCTTTGTTCATTGATAAACGTTCTTAGGAAATTAAGTGCTCCGGAGATATGGGGGATTTAACTTCGGCCTTCCTTGATCGGTGATTTTTATGTGGTTTTTAACCTTCTTGAAATTTATGTCTACATATGCCTCTTTGCGGCATACTAGCGTGTGTAAAAGTTAATTTTTAATGATTTTACTGGTCTACAAATTTTTACTTTGAAAAAGTATTTTCGGGTTAAGAGCGTGTATTCCGTCCACTAGCGCCGCCAATCGATTTTTTATTATTTGCGGTAAATATAAGACACGTAGACAAAAAACCGCTCTGTAGTGTACTGAAGAAATGTATTTATTATGTTTTGAGGTCAGGCCTAACGCCTCCAGATCCCATGGCGGCAATCCGGCAAGGAGACTCGCCGCTTCGCGCGTGATCGTGCGGTACCCACGGGCCAGCCTTACGGCTACCACCTGTTGGGGCGCGTTCAGACAGTGGGCAGCACGCTGTCTCATGGACCGCACGAACCCCGCGTAGAGCCTCCGGCAGGAGGCGTTTGGTACCCCTCATTCTCATACTAAAAAAGATTAAAAAAAAGAAAAGATGATCGGGCTTAGGTCAATTGCTTGAAATAATCATTCGGAAGGAAGAGATGGAGGACAGTAGGGGAAAGGTGTACGAGATGATTCACGTAAGGGAGAATGCTTGTAGTTTATATAATATTCTACTTAGAGCGGATATAAAAACGTATATCCATAGTAAAGGACAAACCCAAACTTCATAGAAACTTGGGCCTGGCGGTACAGGGCAGCAGTTTGGCCATAAATAACGACATTCAGAAAGGTTTCACGAGCCCATTTTTCACGTTTACCAGAAACGGCCAAATGGGTAGTCTCACACAATTTTTACCTATATTTTAAGTTATTATTATTAAATAGGTAACTAGATTTTGCTCACGACTTCGTACGAGCTTATCTCTTTTTTCCCGTTCCCGTAAAGCCAGCCTTTCTCGTGAACGTGGCCATCATCTATCTATACTTATAATAAATCTGTAGAGAGGTCAATTCTGTACATGAAATATATTTCCAAAATAACTATCAGGAGGTGATTAGGGATCGATACTGATGCCAAAAATGCAATCAGTACAATTTTTGTCTGTCTGTCTGTCTGTCGGTCTGTCTGTCTGTCTGTCTGTCTGTATAACCGTTATAGAAACAAAAACTACTCGACGGATTTTAATGAAACTTGGTACAATTATTATTCATACTCCTGAGCAGGTTATAGTATACTTTTCATCACGCTACAATCAATAGGAGCAGAGCAGTGAAGGGAAATGTTGGGAAAACGGGAGAAGTTACTCCATTTTTTAAGCTTCCGTCGCGTGTGCAACCTTAATGGTGAAAGCTACACAGAAATTATGTATGACGGAAATGTTCTCCTTAAAATTATATATAAAAAATATCCAACGACAGCATATGTCTATCTTTTATGATTGACGAACAATAACACGTGTAACTCCCGATAGCTTAGCAGTTCGAAGCTTTCTGATTGTATTTGTCTACTCTTACGTTTATAAAACTCTCAGTCGTCCCTAATTAACATTAATAAAAGTTAACATTATTAATTATTCCATAAAAAAAGAATAATAGAAATCGGTATAGAAACACCAAAGTTATACATGAAAAACGCTAATAATAAGCCATCGCGCGTGAATACTGAATCATGCTATAAGGATTATTTTTGTGGTCGCGAACGCACAGGCAGGCGGCTAGCTTGGCGCCTAGAGGCTAGCGAGTAGCATCGGAAAACGGCTTGCGACAGTTTGCAATATCCTTTAATAATTATAATGTCGAGGGGAAGATGGTTATAATTTCACTTTACAGCAAACGAGTAATATTATAGATGTGAAAGTTTGGTTGTTTGTTACTCAATCACGCCAGAACGGCTTCTTAATGAAATTTAGAACAAAGATAGATTGTAGTCTGGAATAGCACATAAGCTACTTTTCATCCCGGGAATATGTTCCCTAGGGATCACGCGGGCGAAGCCGCTGGCAGAAGCTAGTGTTAAATAATTTTCCAAATCCGACTGATAGTTCCAGAGATTAGCTCGTTCAAACAAAAATGGAAGCGCTCAGGATTTAAGTTCCATTTAGCTGAGGCTTTCAGAAAGATCACTTCGATTTTGAAAACTATATTTATCATAACCTTTATCTCAATTTATTCAAATGTATCTCAATTTGAGAATGTTTATTTAGATTTTTGTAAAAACAATATGCCCAAGTGCTAACGATTATCGCCGCAATAATGATACTTTTGATAAAAAACTTTTTTGGGCTTTATTAAAGGTAGAGAGGTTTAATTGTAACTAAAACGAATATGTGTCCCCGATGGCCAACTTTGGTACTTGACTCAAATTGTGTACATCTACCTACATAGTAATTTTTTTGTGAAAAAGTTACGCATACTGTAGCGATGAGCGTGTATAACATTTATGACTCTGATAACAAGATCCCTTCGCTTCAAGAGCATTGAATAAAGTTGCCTAGTACAAAGACGTACCCAAGACTAAAGTTAAAGAAAAGAATTAAGAACCTCCTCCTTTTTTGCAAGTCGGTTAAAAAACCTAAAAATAATAATTGACAACAAAAATCAACGTTAAATAAACAACGTTGTTATAATTAAAAAAAAGACAAAAGAAACGTAGTAAGAAGACGCGATTAGACTGACAATTTACGATTCATCGTCAAAAGAAGTCGTCTATGAGACATACTTCTTGAAGACAGCAGAAATTGTAATTTGGAAATGTAATTTTCGAGGGAAAAAGCGGATTGTATCAAGTCTACAGTATCATAATACGTCCATTCTTTGGAGACGGAAAAACCGGCTTTCATAACAAATGAAGTCGCAAAAGTCTTCAAAAGGCTTCATAATTTTGTTGTTGTGAATACAAAATCCTGATTTTTAACTTGATCGTCGTTATGGCCGTACTCTTTTGTAAATTTAATAGAAATATGAGATTTATCAGTTATTTGAGTACCGCGATCGTTGGAAGTTATTTCTTTCAGTTCTTCTTTTATATTCCCCATTCTTATACTTATAAAACGACTTATTTTTATAAAAAGGTTTGCTTTAGTACCTTCATCTCAAACTCCCTTATTATTTCGTTCTGTGATTATTTTGATATTTTTTGATTTGGCAACACAGTTTTACTCATATTAACAGGTTGTTATTAATACTTGGAGAAAAACCGAGTAACTACTGTACCTTTTTACAAAAAAAAATTGGCCTGCAAAGTTCCAAAACAAATTAATAACTATCATTTTACATGATCTCTCAAACTTAATCTTTGAAAACAAGTAAAAATTAAATGGCCGAAACGTACAAAACTTTTACAATAAAACATACAAATTGAATTATTGTCAAATACTTTACTTTACTTTTAGAAATAGATTATGAAGTTGTGGCATAATTCAGTTTCGCGAGTTAATCTTTTGGTTCAGTTTAAAAAAGAAATAGCATTTCTTTGTCGAAGCTGCTCCCCGTGCGCCGATAGTTTAAAACAACCTGAACGGTATTTTTCAGCAGCGGTTTTGTATGAAGAATTGCTAGCGGAAAAATAAAGAAAAATGGTGGTTCTCCGTGCAAAGTCTGCCAATAACTGTTGAAAGTGACTTTAGTTATACTTTAGTTTCCTCTTTTATCTCTTTATTCTATTATGACCTGACTTTAAATTTTATGGAACTTATGGCACGCGCCAGATAAATGTTCAATATCGGTCACTGACCCACATTCATTTATTCTACGTCAAAGTCAAAACATTAATTTCAATAAGGCCACTAAACGGCAGTTTTAAACTTCATCATTTACATTTTATGACTTTCTTTATATTCAAAACTGAAAGACATAAAAGCAGTCCTGAATCGACTTCTGTTATAATCCTTTACGTTCTCAAGTACCTAATGAAAAACAGTTCATAATTTATTGTTCAGGTATCTACGAAGGGATATTAGGGAAAAGTCAATATACTTTATTGCAATTTTTTTGGTGCCTACCATTGCCGGATGAAAGGTCCAAAGCCTTTCTCTCAGTTCTTTACCCAAAAATGTTGGGATCGGCTTCCAGTTTAAGAAGTTAAGCTGCATACCAGTTTTTGACATAGAGTGACTACCTATCTGACCTCAACCACCCAGTAACTGGGAAAATGATAGCCATTGGTATGATTGCTTCTGACTTTAAATTGGCGCTACAGTTTGAGACAATCCAGCTGAATACCAGTGTTTGACATAGAGTGACTACCAATGTAACACCCAATAACTGGGCAAAACCGATACCCATTGCAAATACTAGTTGTCTGACTACAATCAAGACGACAATCAAGGATACTAAAAGGTACTTTGTTGTCCTAAAAAAAATATTAAGAAAAGTGCAAAGGGAACTCAACAGAAAAAGACACTGTGACTATCCGTCACTCCTAGATAATTAAATACTTATTTAATTTGTTTCAAAACATTTCACATGTTGCCAGATACTTGAAGGATCATAAATTGCTGGGCCAGCCGTCCACTTAATTTCGAGAATCACAAAATATGTTAAGTATCTGCTTTTGAAATGTGTTGCATGAGATTTGGTACTCAGGAAATCAATCAATCTTTGATTTAATGGGAAGCAAACGCGCCATTTGCCAGACGTTATTCGAATGCAATATTTTACGTTAGTGGAAATACGACCTACTCCTCAATTTGTTAGAGTCGATATTCGTTAGCGGATAACATTATCGACTCAGGGGCTTGTACCTGAAACCCGAGAAATGAACAAAAAGCACAGCACTTATGATGTGCACTTTAACCGGGGTAAAACCCACAGGCACTTTTGGGCTATTATTGAGAAATTGCACAAAAAGCCCAACAGGACGCCGGTCGGGGACGCTCGTGGTTTTGGAAAAGCGCGTCACTTGGCGTTAGGGCTTGGAAGGATACGGAGCCAAGTTAGGATTGATGGCTCTGACATCGCGAGACTCTGTAAGCGATAGGCTAGTGAGAAGACTGATAGTAGTCAATGCCATATGGCGAGATGGTGTAGAGCTGTTGTATCGCGAGTGCAAGTAGTATTTATTAGATTAATATAAGTTAGAAATAATTTAGTATTGAATACGTGTGTGTGTGTTTGTGCTGGTGTGAATGGGTGAGTCTTTTATTGTTCTAATTTACTCTGGGCTGATATTGTGTTTCATTATACACAGTGACACTAACGGAGCCGCAGGCAAACCTAGTTGTCTATAGGTTGTAAAACAGAACAGACAGATACGTGTTGCTAGAGAGTTTGTTGTGCCATTTCTTCTCTCTAGCCCAAACACTAGGAAGTGGCGACGGGTGGGCGCTTTAAGGGCTGTCTATAGGCTTTAAGAGTTGAAGTTCTCAACTATATTTATTTCTTGAGTTTATAACTCTCGATTGTAGTAACTATTTGTATTTGTATTGATTCTTGAATTTATATTCTCTACCTGCGACCACTGATTCGGTCAGATACGAACACTGTGTCTTACAGATGTACTTGTTGTACAGAGAGTGCGCTTCCTGGGGTTGGGTTGACCATATCTATCTTATATTATACAGTCTAAGGACTTAGGGACCATGTCTCTATATTATGAGCATGATGTTTGACGTTCTGCCGCTGGAACTAGTCGCTCCGTTGCTAAACAAGGACGGTCGCACGGTTGGCGCAGGGAAAGCCGCCTCGTCACGTTTACAGTTCGACCGAACTGCTAGGGACCGCGTTTCCTATAAACGTGTTGCCGACACTTTGTCGCTGAAAAGCCGCTGGTGTCACTTAAGGAAGTGTTGCTCTGAGTGCTATGGGTGCAGACGTGAGGTATCGTGCGAGTAACTATTGACCTTATACCAGTTACGCTAGCGTAAAGGTTTCTCACACGATCTATTATTAATTAAATTAGAGTAATTGATTTTCCCTTTGTTATAAGGTGAGCTTCTGAAACCATTCCTATTTTATTTCATAACTATGAATTCCTAAGTCCTTCTATTATATATTTCAATCCAAACTTTGACCTATCAATGTGATAAGGCATTGGATTATTTCATACTTTTGGAATTCACTTCATAAAAGGCGGGAGGATGTCCAGTCTGGTCTGAGTCCTACGGGGACACGCGTTGGTTGGGGCGTGTTTCTCCCCCTTCGGGGGGACCGACCTTATCTATTAGGGTTATTTAGGAAAAACGAAAATTTTATCAGCCTAGGGTAACTTAGGAACAGTCACAACACAAATAAAAATAAAAAGGGAACTACAATAATATTCAAAAAGTGGAAATTAAAAATGTTGAGCGCAGCTCTGTCAGACAACAGGGCCGCCTAGTGCACTGAACATAAATTATCTAGGTTAACTCTCGCTTGACGTGACCCACTTATTGTGCTTTATCCTATTAGATGGTGCGAGTGATAAGCAGCCGTTTTTCTGGTGGCGGTATGCGGAATTTTGTTTGAAAACTGACTGTCATTTTCACAAAAAGAAAGGATGTTCACTGAAATGACAAAGTGGTGATAACATTGATATAATGTTATCACCACTTTGTCATGATTGACATAGTAATAAAAGTGGTTAAAATTTGGTCCAATCTAAACTAAAAATTAAATAGCAAATTTTTTGGGAATCTATACTTTTCTGTAATGCGTGACCTAATTATGAACCTTCTAGAATTCTCTGTTTAAAAAAAAAACAATTATAGGAACCCTTGTGTTTTTTTTACCACAACCTAAACGGCAAAATTTTTCCTACTCCGTGTTAAACCGATATTTTGAAATTTTATCCAACCTGCAGTTCAATTCTCATCTGAGTAAATTAAACCCCTTTTAAAAAAAGAACATCACTTCTACCAGTGCCAACCGTCCATCGCGACCTCCCGCAATTTTTCCGATATTCTACCTTCAAAAAGCTAACGTATAAAAATCAGAAAAAAAACTTGGCACCGTCTTTTGTCAACTTTATCGGAGCATCGGGACGAGTGAAGTTTTCCTTTTTTGTTGGCTTTCCCATCACTTTGTCAGCGTCCGGTGAGATATAACCTCGAATAAAAAATAAACTTATGGTCGACCGGGAAATTTTATCTGCCCTTTGGCGTTTTACAAGTTTTTATACTGTAGGGTCTTTTTTGGCTTTTGTATCTTGGTCAAAAGTAGTGGAAAAGTTATTAGAAAAGTATCTACATATTTGCTTGCCTTTACAAAATATTACACATGTTTCAATGTGTTAGTTGTTAACACGAGCTGAAATAAATATTCCATAAATATAATATTTGCCCATATTAGTGATTGACTTTCAGTCAAAATAATAGCTCTGTATATTGCAAGCTGGCCTTGTTCTTTAAAATAGTAGTTCACTATCTCCCTCAATCATTGCATTAGTAACATGAGAGCTGTTTTGAATATGGCTGCAAATTTTGTGCCGATATTTTTAAACTCGGCACATGAATGATGTTTGCTGATTCCGAAGGTTCGGTTTTGCCTTCATATTTCAATAATCCTCTATTTTTCCAACAATGCAACCATTGAACTGGTTTGCCGATAGCAAATTCAATGACTGCAATATCTTTCACCATCCGGTCAGCAGTATCTGGAGCGAGCGTAAGTTTTAAAATGTTGCCAGCACATTAATATTGATACCACTTGGTGTTTTGTTTACATCACTGCTTAGCATAAGTAAAGCCAAAAACTTTTCACTTTAATCAAGTTCACTTTAATTTTTTCAAAATGCAAAATTGTGCAAAAGTGTTTTCTTTTTTACTTCGAAAAACAACTTTATTCCGAATTAAACGAAAAACATTTGCGTGTACAGAGGCTGTCTTGATTTGCAGAACAAAAAAAAGCAGCTATTCCCTACATTTGTTTTATTTTAAGTACTGAACAAGTTAAATTTTTTCCTTTCATATTTTAGGGTTGACCTTGTAGTGAAAGGGGTTCCTAATCAAGATAATTTTCAGCCCTTAAACGCTACCAATAATTCTTATGTAACCACGCATGATACCGTCAAAAGCTGTCTGTGTCATTCTGACATGGCTAAAGAAAAACAGCCGCACGGATCGATCCCAAGATTAAGCAAAGCTTGCCAAGGTTGGTCTGTGAATGAGTGACCATCTTAACATACCGAGTTTCCTCCGTGCCTTGAAAAGCACGTTAAGCCGTTGGAAAATATTAACGTGTTATCCAATTAATGGGGTGTGGTGGTCGGGTATGCATTCACTCTACGTGACTGGAAGCCACGCCCAATATTGTTGGGAAAAGGCTAGGCAGACAACACATCACATGATGACACATCTATTTTGTCGACCGTGCTCGCACACTAAACAAAATACTCTGATTCTAAAGTATGTACAAGAAAAGCTAACAAAATCATTAATGTGTACATTTCTGTTCCAGACGGCGGTCAAAGTGGAAACACACTCGTGTCGACACGCAACAAAGAAGACGAATTCACATAAAAACCAAAATCAAAAAGTCATACCATGTAAGTAACTAAGGACCACTTACATCCGTCTCTTATACAGGATGTTTCAGAATTGCGTCATCATATCTAAGGTGATGTTTTTTATCTCATATTTACTACACATAACATAAGTCTCATATTTACTTATTAAAGAACTGACTTTTAAGCAGAATTACTTTTATTAGCATTTATTACAATCACAGATTTGATGATACCAACTGCATAAGACTGTTTATAAGTGATTTTATTTTTTGACTATCTCTTTGTTTTTCGTTGTGGTTTTCTTGCGTTTTGATCCACTGTGTGATCTTTGCCAATGGTACCTCCGACATGCGACAAATATGCAGCTCAAAATGAGCTGGACTCCTTCTGAAAGGACGGGCCAAAAAATTTGCTGAAGAGCGGGGAAAGTGGAACGAATGAGGCCTTAGCCGGTTAGTCCTGCAGTGGGACAGGCTTATAATAATAATAATTGTTTATCGCGGTCGGATTTTTGAATTAAGTCAAGTTTCTTTTTATTTATTCTCCACTGTATATACTACATGAGATATAGAACATCACCCTTAAATATAACCACGTACATCTGAATCATCCTGAATAACTTCGTAGATACTAAAGTCTGTCACAATACTTCTAAATATGTATGACTTTATTCTTGAGTAAATTTATATGTCATTTTGAGTAGGTACGACTTACATTACGGTTTGTGACTGGAAATTTAGTACTCTACATGAAACTTGATTCCTGTAACTTGTGTTAAAGCTTTTACAGGTAGTATTTTTATGTTAACTTGGAATTTTAAATTCATTACATACACGTCACATAGAATAATTGGGCTACGTTTACTTCGAAACAGATCCGGCTCGAAGTACCAAATTATGCGTGAGAACTCAAAGTGAAGATTGTTTCATACTTTCAGCTACAAGCGCGACTGATGAGGCTTTTATCTTTAGTGAGGCGTTTATCCTTAACATTGGGACAATAACCTTGAGTAGGTTGTTACCTGTAAAAACATTATAGAATATTATAAAGCAGTTAACGGGTTGTGGAGGTCTGGCCGCTCTACGTTATTTACTGGTATTCAGCTAAATACGGTTTGACTGGAAGCCGACTAGTGTACAGTTCGGAAAAGGCTAGGCAGATGATGATGATAAAGCAAAACGTTTCAAAATAAAAAAGCCTTCTCATATTAAACGTTCGCGATTAAAACGTATGCTAGTCCATCAACGGGTTTATCACCTCATTCCTAACATTCCTCAAAGTACGTTTTTATTCGTAGCTCCCCATAAACCTTGCTATAAAAGAGAAATCTTTTTTATGACTTCATCGTGGTCTTAGCACGTTAAACTTGAATTTTGGTTCATTCAATGGCGGTAAAAGTCATTTGTGGGAGAGAAACTTTATTTTAATTTTCGTTGGTTTAGACACGGTAATTTTTAACTATAAATTGGTCTTTTCAACTTGCCTGGGTCAGAACTAAATTGGGGTAGTTATAAAACTTTGGTCTTGTGCCGGTTTGATTTTATTGCCTAATATAGAGTAGAATGATTCAATAAAAAAGCTATTAGGATGAGTTATTGTTCTATGCTAAGTGATTTTAAGATACTTCAGACAAGTTTGCATAACTTACGTCTCAGTATTACATTAAATTCATACATTTGCAGTTAACATTCTAAATTTTCAATTTTCCGCGTCAAAATTAATTTTGGAACTGTTAAAAAATTAGTTTCCAACAGCTGCATATCAGAACATTTTACGAAAATCCATTACTTGTCAAAAGCAAAACTGTCTCATTCCACACTGAGCTCAACAATCAAGTCCGTGAATTAGTCCGTGAATACAAAATGGCAACTTCTGAGGCACGGGAACTGCGGTGTACTGTACAAGTGTACAAAGTATAATCATTCTTATGAACAGTTCTTTACCGCGTGGTTTTGTTAGCTGACAGCTGAAACAACCGCTTGTTTTTAGCAATCCCGAGATACTATCTAGAGGCAAAAATTCCTAGATGTCAGTACTCTTAAATAATATAGCTCTAAAAACATCATATTCCCCGATAAATTCTGTTTGTCCTCGGCCCTCATAGGTATTTCACTTCCAACGGGCACCGCAACTTTAATAAAAAAAAACAGCGATAGGGGATATTACAATTGCAATCGCCTAATATCATTTCCCATAAAAATACATTGATATTCCATAGCAGGTTAGCACCCCATCTTCCTACAGCAATGTCTGCCACTATATAGTGTGCAGGGCCTACAATTTGTCCTCGAATAAAGACACAAAGGCAACTTGTGAGCCACGGAAACTGCGGTGTACTGTATAGAGTACAATAATAATGTTCAACAGCTTCGTTACCGCGTGGTTTTGTCATCTGACGGCTGAGACAACCGCTTATATTGTCTGAAATGGCCTTTGATTTGTGGGCAGGTTCTGGCGGAATTTATTTTTGAGGACTATGTTTGTTTTTTTTTTTCATGTTTCAAGGTGGTCAGAGTGTTGTCTGGAACAGATAATGGTATAAATATTTAAAGGATTTTATTTTCTTTGTTGTTGTTGGCTTTTAAATTCTGTTTATGAGGCTCCCACAAATAGGAGCAACAATATGAACACTGCGAAAAACTTTGTACTTTGAAAATGCTCCATGATTAGAATATGTCACCGTATACTCAAACCCAATAAGTTTATAATACATCGCGTAAGATTGTAAGCTCTTTCGTCTCTATAGGTATAAGACATATGGCTATATTACTATATTTAAATGAATATAGGATTTTTTTATTTAGGAATGGGAAGATGCCTTGCTTTGAGGGCAGATGGGTTCGCTGGCAGAGCTTTCCTCACTTTGACTGTACGCATAATAAATGAATTTGGATGAGAAGCGCTGAGTACAACTAGTCGACTAAATATATTTGTTGTATTTGAATACAATTTCAAATACAATAAATATATTTAGTCGTAATAATTATACACAGTATAATTATAGAGTTATTAATCTAATAAGATCTATAACAATCTTACGGCGTTAGTAACAATCTAGTATATTGAATAAAATGCCTCGTCTCATCGTTGTCGCGTTTGTCAGACTAAATAAATCAATTAGAAACCAAAAACCAACATATTATCTGTCATAACAATAATCAGATACTTTGTTATAATACCAGTGTTGATAAAACAATACATGTTTAATTAATTAACATACAACTTCATTCTTGTGATGGGTTGAAGCTAATTATGAACATTTTTAGTCAAACAATGTAATCGCATGTATTGTTCAAAAATGTTCACTCATTTGTATTGTACTACAAAGTTTATTAATTATCTGTTGGTTTACTTACCACGATTGAGTGGTTTAATTTTGGTAAATTTATTGTTTCAACTACATCAAATTGAAAGTAGTATATCGTACGTAACGTTCAATCAGTAAAGTATTTCATCTATTATTTATGAATTAATTATTATTTGTTTACTTTATTTGTTAATTTATTGTAAGTTTAATTTTATGAAACCAACCATAACCAGAACCATATATCTCAGTTTATATTCAAATAAGAAAAAAGTTTCAAACTGTTTATTTATAACCTTATTTATAAAAAAAAAATACTGTGGTTACAAGACTACAAATTGAAATCGTCTATAGAAATTTTAATCCAGAACTGCTACTCATCGGTCAATTAACATATGGTTAGTTTTTATAAAAAAATAAGGCCTTAATGACTTATGGTATGAAACCTAGGAGATACTGTTATCCAGCAGTAGGTAGTTACAGTACGTAAATGTTAAGACAAGAAGATTTAATTATGACAACAAAATTAAAACAGGCTACTTCTGGGTAAGCTCGTTTCATCGTAGACTTTTTCTCTGTCACCTCCTAGACTACACACCCACTACATTCCACCTAGACTAGAGTCACGAGCTAATCCATCTCAAATAATAAAAAACATGTTTTTTAGCGAAGATTTCCGAATAATTGACAATAAAAGGATTCATAATGATAAAGTATCAGATGACTCCTTTTCAGCTATTAAACTTTGCAGTATAGCTTAAGAGCGTGTATTCCGTCCACTAGCGCCGCCAATCGTTTTTTATTAATTGTGGTAAATTTAAGACACGTAGATAAAAAACCGCTCTGTAGTGCACTGAAGAAATGTATTTATTATGTTTTGAGAGTTATTTTTTGTACTTTAGAACATAAATAGTTGCCAAATTCGATATTTTTGCTAAAAGTGGCCACTTTTAGCAATAATTGCCGTTTTGGCTATTTAGCCATGAGTTATGTATTAAAAATAGCTGTCAAAAAATAATAGATACATTTCTTTAGTGCACTACAGAGCGGTTTTTTATCTACGTGTCTTAAATTTACCACAATTAATAAAAAAACGATTGGCGGCGCTAGTGGACGGAATACACACTCTTAATATACGAAAAAAAAAATGTATTAGCAATGGTTTCTCGACAATACTGTCGTTCTACGGAACAACATGGTTTATTTATGATCAATTGTCAGTAAACACCTCTTCGCAACCCCTTTCAATTTTTAAAATGGCTCCCAGGAGATGCCTTTTAAAATGGTTGTTGGAGGCTTTAGTGAACTGTCCCTGGAGAAAGATCTGGGGACAAAATAACGACAATCAAGACCAATGATTCCTCCAAAACGGTCCTGTTGTCATTTTATGTGGTTGTGGTTATAGATTTTTTTGCACACGGGGTATTTAGTATTCCCTCGCGTCCGCTATCGATGTGACCCTGTCATTCTTAAAAAAAAATTGTTCAATTTATAGTCGCAATTAATTCACCCATAAACCGAAGGTATTTTAAAAGATTGTTGACTGATTGAGACTAAGATTATAAATGTGAACGTAAAATAATTAAAAAAACAAGGTCTGCTGCCCAACTCAAGTTTTCAAAAAGCGTTAAAATTCAGTTTCATGTCAGACGCAATCAAAGTCAGGTCAAAGACCTGTCAGAACGTTTGGACATGTAGGTTCGATTCAAATGCTCCTTAAAAATACAATACAATTGGCCCTTTCTTGATAAAAATATTTATCGAAACATCGATGAGTCAACCATAGCATATCAAAACATAAAGTATGCTTGACATATATTGCCCAAAAAGTCTAACTATCAAATACCATGCTCTTACGCCAATACTCTTCTAAACCTGTTGTGTGACGTCATTACAGCTCATTTGGTATTCTCCACAGATGACTACAACCGCGTGGTGCTAGAGACGGTGGACCGGGAGCCTGACTCCGACTATATTAATGCTTCCTATATAGATGTGAGTATTATTACTAAGTCTTTTTCATATTTTATCGTATAACAACACTTGCAAAGGTGAGACACACTCAATCATAAGAATAAACCGGCCAAATGCGAATCGGACTCTCATGCGAAGGGTTTCGTACCATATCCATGTATGATGAATGTGTGGATTACCTACGGGTAATCAACGGTACGGAGCCCTAAACTTTAACAGAGAGTGCTACCTAACTCGGCATGTGTGTTGCTCTGACGTAACGCTAGTAGCGCTTCGATGCAACGTATTAATTTGTAGTAGACAGCGAGGTCATAAATGCATTTATTCAGTCAAGTGCGATTGATATTAAATTATAATGTGAAATATCTATCTATCTACCTATATACTTAAAAAATAATTGCCGAAATGTATGTACGCGCAATACTTCGTAACGACTGGTCCAAATTTGAAAATTCTTTTATAGTTGTGTTTTTAATTGTCAGGCCGAGGTTTGCATGAAAAAAAATTTTATCCGGGCTGAGCCGAGGGGGACACTTTTCTAATATGTTTATAATTTTTTTCCTTTACTGATTCAATGACTGACAGACAGCGCACAGCCAAAACTACTGGTCTTAGGAAGCTGCACGTAGGGTCCTTGGGGAATTTAGGGGAGCTCGTAGAGAGGATTTCCCGAAATTCCTATGGGAACGGGAAAAATCAGGATATGTGCGTACGAAGTCGCGGGAAAAAGCTAGTAACCTATAAGATATTGACTTTCTTGTTCGTTACGAGGTCTAACAGCTTTCTGAAGTACCTAGGATTTGTTTAAAAAAAAAACAAAAATTCATCTAGCAGAAACTTTTTCGTTCAATGTTTACAAGAAATATTTTCCCCAACATCACAGCCTTTCATTAAACGCCACAGCTCATCTTGCAGCGTATTATTATGAACACACTAATTAAACGGTCGTACTAAAGCCAAATTATGTTTAATTAGTAGAGGGTAATTACTGAGAAGCGATTGATGCTCGTTAATTAGTTATCATATTCCTTATTACTGTGAAATTGATACTGTTTCGCCTTCGGTGTTGGCTTATCTGATCATAAAGTGAGCTACCAAACTTTATTCAGCATCTTTATCTAGTAATTATCTTTTGCCTCAAAGAGTAGGTTAATTCACGTCGGTACTTAAGAAGCGTTCAAATTCAAGTCACAATGCAAATGAACCACAATCAAGGTCGGCTCCCAGTCGGACCGGATTTAGCTGAATACCAGTGTTTTACGTGGAGCTGCCTGCCACAATAAACTTGACAAAATGAATGTAAATTCAAGACGTTTATGTCAGTTTTCCAATGCGATCGCTCTTTAAAAAACCGGCCAAATGCGAGTCGAAATCGTATACGAAAAATCACGTTAATTGTATGGGAGACCCCTTAAATTTTTAATTTAATGTATTTTTTTTATATTTTGTCGATAAAGCGGCAATAGAAAACACTCTATTTAAACAATATTTCGCAAAAATAAATTAAGGCACAACACTTTCGCTAGGCTATTTTGAGCCGTTACGGGACAAAGTGCCTTACAAAGCGATACAAAGGATACGCTTCCTAAAGCATTTCTCAGGCAAAGACTGCGCGTGCTACGCCGTAGCAGTCTCGTAGACGATACATGCTACGAGTTTGCTTCTACAAGTTTTGCTAACAGCTCATACGCGGCAAAAGCGTTGGTTTAGCTTGACAACAGTCCTGGATATTCCAATGCTCTTTAATACGTATATAATAAATAAAACACGTCATCATTCTTTAGAATCTGGCTGGGAATCTCATGGATAGTAATAGATAACTCTTTTACTAGATATACCAAATGGATTATAGATGTTTCCAAAAATCTAAAGAGAATCATTCTAAAAGTTTGAAAGATACTTTATGGTACTCGCTTGACGGACAAGACACTGTCCAATAAAAAAGTAGCACATAGTGTATCAATAAAAAATCACCAGAAAAAAAAATAACATCAAAACACTAATATCAATTCCGCAAATGCCAGCAGTTTTCCGAACGCCCACTCCAGTACATAAAGGTTCCGGAGTAACAAACGTTTGAATTCACCATTTTATAAGATGGCCGGACCCATCAAGGATCCAGTCACGTTCTAACATAATGACTGGACGAATTGTTGGGCTCAATATCCAACAGTAAAGACCCGAATCAGAAACTGGACGACCCTGAAGGACCGGAGAATATCAACTAGATATTGTGTAGGATTGAAATCGGTTCGAAGGTTTCTTAAAGTGAGTTAAGGACTTAGGACCCAATTTGGTGACAAAAGAGTTGCTAGTAAAAAGACTGGGTTGGTCATAGGGTCAGCTCACACTTAAACGTGATACACTTTTTACCGGACTGCGCCAAAGAGAGCTTCAATTATACAGGAAGTATAGGATTATTCGCATTAATTAGCAGTCAAAAACCACTAAGGTTTAAACTTGTCCTATTAGGAGTTTATGTATAAATACTTAGAGCTAAATACACACTATTGTTAGAAAATAAAACTATCTATACTTAATAATATTATAAAGCAGAAGAGTTTGTGTGTTCGTTTGGTTGAACGCGCTAATCTCAGGAACTACTAGTCCGATTTGAAATTCTTTCAGTGTTAGATAGCCCATTTATTGAGGAAGGCTATAGGCTATATATCATCACGCTAGGACAAATCGGAGCGGAGCATTAAAGGAAAATGTGACGCAGACGAAGTTGCGCGGGTCAGCTAGTACAATACTAAAAGTTATTATTAATAACATCGTTAACACATTCTATGTGTTCATCTGTTTCTTCATAACATCGAAACACCTAATCAGAATTCGACAAATGATGTAGTTAGAAGTGCCTCAACAGTCTGCTGGTTAAAAGCTTTATGAAGTCACACTAAATTAAAAATGGCGCCTCTATTAAATTTAAATTTCGCGGTCAGTAAAACGTGTAAGTACCCTATTCCTACACATAAAAGTTCAAAATTGCATTGCCACCTCACACAGTGCGAGCAGCCTTTAGTCCCGACTTAAGATGATCCTTATTATTGTTTTATTTATTTAGCCCGTTAAACTGGGTTAGATTAATCTTTATGACTGTATTGTTTGATTCGTTTGGCTATAGGATCTCTCAACTCAGTGTGCCTTTTGGCAAAGGACTCCTCCAGTGCTTCCATTGCTTCCTGTCTTGAGCAACTCTCCTCTATTTGGGTCCAGCAGTAATTTTCAGCTCGTCTTCCCAGCGCATTTGTTGTCGTCCTCGACCTCTCTTGCCATCTCTTGGATACAAATTCATTGTAATTTGGCTCCTCTTTTCTTGTATAGATCTCAAGATATGGCCGGTCCATCTCCATTTTTGGAGGTCTATTTTTTCCAAGATATCGATTAATCTGGTTTTTGATCTTAATTGCATATTGCTAATTTTATCTTGCCTTCTTGTTTCTGTCATGCTTCGTTCTATACTATCTCATCTCTATAGTACCTACCCTTATTAGGTTGATAATTATTTAACCACAAAAAACCTACGTAATGCTTTAGTAAAATTAGTGTATCAATAATTAATAAGTGACCAAAACAGATTAACTAATGGTTGTACTTACCGTATATAATGAATACCCTACGGGCAATTTAGAATCGATTTTGTACTAACATGAGGGGCCGATAAAACTAACTATCATTAATGTCATTTCATGATTGATCGTTTTCGGAATTAGTTTGGGCAAGCTATTAAATAATTTCGAAAAAAAAAACTGAGTAGATTATCTACATAATTGTAATTCCCTTGCCCTATTTCAATTAAAATTTATTTGGTGTCGTCGTACTTTTATATCTGGTTGTCACCTCTATTCTAGACCTAGTCTAGAATAAGTCCAGTACAGCGGAGCGAGGCCGCGGAGCGGAGAAAATATTAACAAACTATTATTAACATTAATAATAGTTGGAAATATTAATATTAATTGGAAATATTAACGTCAGTCAAAATGTCAGTTTGTCACGTCGTGCGGAGATTTTATGTAATGTCATTGGTTAAAAGGAGACAAGTCACGTTTCATACAAAGTTGGGCCCAAAACTCAAATGTACCCTGGTTACCTGGTTACCTGTGTGAAAAAAAATAACTTACCCTGGTTGGAGAAATCCTCCTACTATGGCGCCGAATCTCTGCAACCATTCCTTCGGCTGTTTTATTAAGAAAAGTTTTAAGTTAGATTTCTTGAAAAAGTGTTCCGACTTGTCCCGGACTATCGATATTCAAATCTCCGCATTTTCCCCACACCTTGCCAATTCCCAATAAATCCCCAATCAACTTGAGATTCCCCGCAGTTTGGGGAATTTCCCACACTTTGGCAACGCTGACTTGAGTGTCAAGCGTTCGCGGATGGTGATGGGGACGATGAGTGCATTTGCATTGGCTGTACGTGAAGCGTGTCTATTTTAAGGATTCTGTACCGAACGAAAGTGTAGGAATAACTAATGGAACCCAATTACTAAGCCTCTGCTATCCGTTTGTCCGTCCTTCCATCCGTCCGTCTGTCTATCTGCGGGTTGTATCTCACGAACCATGTAGAAAGGTAGACGTAGAGATCATAATGATGGTTAGATTTTTTTAAAAAAAGGCCCATCATCTTTCACACCAACCCGTCTTAGAAACAAACACTAGAATTTTCCAGTTTTATCTCAAGATAGTCACATAATATCCTTGTTTTAACATAAAACTAAACACTATCATCCCAGCAGCTTTACAAAGTCTAGATAATAATGAAAGCTAAAAGGAGTCTAGATATTAAATTTCATGTTAACGCTACCGTCTATTTATCAGACAATATTCTCCGAAGCAAGCGCTTTAGCGAAATTAAAAAGCTGCTGAGTAGCATAAATGCACCTGTACAGGTACAGTTACAACCTAGATAACAACAGAAGGTCAACTTCATATAACGAGCCAACGTACGCACACTCTGGCATATTACGCTGATAGATGGAATAAGAAATATCAGAGGAAGTCTGACGGTATCACTGGTTACGGAAAAGTTGGATGTTAAGCGAATAGAAGTGGAACTCCCTGCCGGAGTCTGTATTTCCTGATAGCTACAACCTGGGAGTCTTTAAGTCAAGAGTGAATAGGTTACTTCTGGCAAGCGTGCTTCATCTTAGACCGCATCATCGCTTACCATCAGATGAGAAAGTGGTCAAACGCGTGCCTATCAAAATTAAAAAAAAAGAATATTACATGGGCAATTGAGCATATAATATTTATTTACAGTTAATAGGCAACTGTATATAAAAGCAGAAACTGACTGACTGATCGATAAACGCACAGCTGAAACTACTGGTTGTAAGAAATCTGAACTTTGGCATGTAGCTTCCTTATACTCGGTAGGGGTGCACTAAGAGAGGATTACCAGAAATTAACTTGAAAAACTGGCCAAGTGCAAGTCGGACTCGCGCACCGAGGGTTCTGTACAAACCTGTAGGTAACCTATATATTATAAGCAAAAGTTGCGATATAGGATTTAAAACGTATTAAAAAAAAAACTACTTACTAGATCTCGTTCAAACCAATTTTCGGTGGTAGTTTACAAGGTAATGTACATCATATATTTTTTTTGGTTTTATCATTCTCTTATTTTAGAAATTACAAGGGGAGGACACATTTTACCACTTTGGAAGTGTCTCTCGCGAAAACTATCCAGTATAGAAAAAAATGATAATATTAGAAACCTCAATATCATTTTTGAAGACCTATTCATTGATAGGACACGAAAAAAAATATGAGTTTCAGTTCTAATATGGGTACCCCCAAAATATATTGTTTTTTTTTTCTATTTTTGTGTGAAAATGTTAATGCGGTTCACAGAATACATCTACTTACAAAGTTTCAACAGCATAGCTCTTATAGTTTCGGAAAAAAGTGGCTGTGATATACGGTCGGACGGACAGACAGACAGACAGATAGACATGACGAATCTACAAGGGTTCCGTTTTTTGCCATTTGGCTACGGAACCCTAAAAACGGGATATGCGAGTACGAAGTCGCGGGTGAAAGTTAGTACGTTATATATACCTACCGTGAAATTTTAATGGTTTTTTTTCCACGGCTGAACGATTAGCCACCAGTGTACCAGAATCGAAACATAACGTTAAAGTTACAAAATATAATATTTCTGTTTTCAAATTATTAAAAAGGATATTCATAAACTCGAATTCGTGAGAAACAATTGTCTTCTTCCCTACACTCTAAGGAGAGCGAATGCGATGCGAATGTGAAAATTTGTAGAATTGGCACTGTGACTAAAAATACTCAGTAGAGAAAACTGCTAGGTTTTTATTACGTTTTCATTATGTTTGCAAAAATCTTTTTGGAACTATTGTACGTAAATAGTGCCCGGTGCTTGCCCATGAAGTTTCTAACTAAAAAGCCTGGTTTACTACGTGTGATTTACGGGACCGGCCACCGTAAGACGGTACAGCGTTATGACACGGCACCGTGTATTTTACGATGCATCGCACACAGCGAACCGCTCGGTAAAAATATCTGGGCACTACGTAAAAAATACCAACATAATCGCACTTGCCCGTTTTTTTTTTCAAAACAGCAGCTTTTGGCAAATATTGAGCAAAAAATATTTGTTGAAATACAGAAAATCGTGTTAGGAGCCATTGCGAATACGATTCTGTTATTCAATGAGAGTGTTGTACAATTCGCTGACGTTTCCATTACTTGACTGGAATCGTAGATTGCAATCTCACTCAGGTACAAGCTAACCTTTTCTTGTCCTTTTTCGCAATCATTCTATAATAATGCACCGTACATTTTGTTTTTCTGATAAAGATGTTCAAACTCTTTTCGTAGGCTGAATTTGATTTCCTGTGCCTATTTTTTTTACCCGCTCTTTTTTGTATTATCTTATAAATTATGTCAATATCGTTTTTTTTTCTGGCAAACTATCTTTCTATATTTTATTTAACTTGAAAAATTTATAATTGCATTTAAATTCATTAACTAAAGACTCCTGTTTGCTATGAAAACACATATATATAAATTGAGGGGATCACATAGTTGTAATCTGTATATACAATAAAAATGAATCCCTATTTTCCTTGGTCATCGCATCACGCGTGAAACGCTTGGCTGATTTCGATAATTCTTTTTTCTGTTTGTTACTGTCCGGAGAAGGTTCTCATTAAAGAAAAAATAAGAAATATGCAGCTGCCGGGAGCGAAGCCGCGGGGCACAACTAGTAAAAATAAAAATATCAATAATTTTAGGTGAGTAGGTAATCGATTTTGATACATGTGGGTAGATCTGTGAAAATTGTTAGTGCGGATGTGAGACTAATAGACGATTAGATTAATAACCTGATGCTGTAAACTGTGTAGCAGATGACGTCCATTAAAGTTTATAGTAGTCGTAAAAGTCATGTTTAATATCCAGTGCAGCCTCTGCGCGACTGTAAACTAGTACCTAGGTGTGTAAGTTTATGTATGTACATATGTTTTACAGCACATATACTGCCTGTGCACGCCCTGTCCTCCTCGGTGACTTATGCATACAGGCTGTCCCAAGATTTTGCCACATGGAGAGCAAATACGTTTAATACTGTTAGATAAAAGAATTTACTGAATGAACAATTCATTTTTATTTTAAACACACTACGAACTGCATTAGAATTTAAACTATTTGCCTGTCTGAACCGGGTATCGAACAGGATATAGAAAAAATGGAACCTGTAATTTAAGTGTATCTATCGACGGCTCAACATTTACATCTACATTTACTGTTTCTAAAATAAAATTACTTAGCATGTAAAATAATGGATAGACCACGAAATTGAACATTGAATTTAAAAGTTTTATCGGAATAATGACTAGCCATTTCTCTGACTTTGTCAAGCTTACTCTTTAAGATTGTTTCGAGATTTTAGTTCCTGAGATTAGTGCGTTCAACCAAACAAACAAACTCCTCAGCTTTATAATATAAGTACCTTGCTCCACATCAACCAATTAGATCCAACATTGCGTTTCATTTTACAATAGCATATGGAGCCTATGTACAAGTGGAGCTCGTGGCTAAACATAAACAGCTGCACAAGTCGATCTTCTAGGTCAAGCAACGCTTGCCAAGGTTGAGGCAGCCGTTCTACGTAAAATACTGGTATTAGCAAAATCCGGTTTGACTAGAAGCTGACTCCAATACAGTTGGGAAAAGGCTAGGCAGATGATGATATGGAGCCTTTGTACGAGTATTCTGTATAGGTATGCTTGCTATTATACAATACGGGCGATTCGGCTTACGGATGGATATTCAATATCTAAATTGCACTGCACAATTACGTAGTTCCAGGATTTCAAGGATTAACTACGTAACAAGCATATCAAATCGCATTATCGAAATAGGTATTTAGTTCGAATGGCAATCCGGGCTGATACCTGTTAGCTGCTAATTATGTACCTATACCTGTGTGAAACTGCTCGTCGTGATAATGCTCGTCTATTAGCAACCAAAGATAATATCTTTGGTTGCTAATAGACGAGCATTATATTTGTGGATAATGCAGTGGACTGCAACATTACCACTAAACATTTAAGTTAACCTTGTGTTTATTATACCATTATGTTGCAGTTGTTTATTATCCCTTAATAAATAAAATTTAATTTAATTTAATTAAACTGTGCAGTACTGGAAGAGTACCCGGGGAAACTTTTCAACCGTGTCCTAATCTATACTTAATATTATAAAGAGGTAACATTTGTTTGTAAGTTTGTATGTAGGGGTAATCTCAGGAACTACTGGTCCGATTTGAAAAATTCTTTCAGTGTTAGATAGCCCATTTATCGAGGAAGGTTATAGGCTATATATCATCTCGCTAAGACAAATAGGAGCGGAGCATTAATGGAAAATGTGACGCAAACGATGTTGCGCGGGTCAGCTAGTAATATATAAAATTCTTCCATTACTGAGTGAGTGACTGACGACCTCTTCTCAGACCTACTGAGTATACCACAAAAAATGTCATAAAAATCGGTCAAGCCGTTCCGGAAGAGTTCGCTAACAAAATATCGTGACACGAAATGTTTATACAGGGTTATTTGTAAAACATTGACAACCTGTCAGAACTATGTTACTAACATCATAATCTACAACTTTTGTTCTATGACTTTTAAAAATCCATAGTTCATAGGTTTCCATATAAAAATAAAAATATTTAAATTGAACGCTCTAAATGTTCCGAAGTCTATGCAAAGCAAAAGGAAGGTCTTTCTTTTTCTTTAAAAAAGATTAAACTTCTATGATTCTATTTAAATCAACCTTTATTTCCTTGTTCACAGAGTATATTAAAACCAAATGCGTACATCGTAACTCAGGGTCCAACCGAAGACACGGTGGTTGATTTCTGGCGGATGATATGGCAGGAGCGAGCCGCAGCCATCGTCATGCTCACCAAGACTTTCGACTTTATTAAGGTAAGATTATCAACTTTGTTAAGTGACTTTCAACTTTATTATAGTTTTTTATTAAAATAACTTATATTTGTGGCATACAAATATAAGTTATTTTAATAAAAAACTATAATAAATCGTCGACCACTACAACGCTTTCCATAAGGTAAGATGGTGTCAAACACGACATAATTAAAAATTATATTTCCTAATACTCTTTAGGGATTGTCATATTGTATGATTCAAATAAGTTCTTAAATATTCTGTGTTCTGTGTTTTGTGTTTCCTGATAGCTACAACGCGGGAGTCTTTAAGTCAAGGTGAATAGGTTACTTCTAGACAAGCGTGCTCAATCTTAGACCGCATCATCGCTTACCATCAGGTGCGATAGTGGTCAAACGCGTGCCTATCTAAAAAATTGCTGGTCCATCAAGGCACACAAAGCTCTGAGGCTAATCGTAAGGCTTCTCCCTTCCAGGTATAGTCTTTGCTTAAGCCAGCTCGAACCAACCCCAGTTGTGTCAAATTTAACAAAGTGTTTAAATTAGGGTCTCAATTTTATAAAGAAAAAAGCACTACACCAAAGGTGTCTTTTCATTCGAGAATAAGATTCCATATAGCTATGCTACGAGAATGTAAAAGCTAAGCTACGAAACTATGTGACCGTTTCCACTGATGCTTTACAGCTGTGCGAGGAAGATGCGCAAATCACGCTGTGCAATGTGCAACGTATCGATAATAGGGAAGGCACGCACTACTCTGCACATACTCGTAGCTACACCACTCGCAACCATCCATATGACGCAACCATAGCTCACAACACATTTATAAAAAGCTGGCCAAGTGTGAGTTGGACTCGCGTGCAAAGGGTTCCGAATCAATTTATTTTTTAATGTGTTATTTTAACACTACAAACTTCTTATAATCTTTAGATATGGAACTATTATCTTGCATTTTTTTTTTCAAAATTTTAGGCTTAGTATTTTAGGAGAAATAGGGAGGAATGCCCATTTTTGGTCTAATTTCTTGAATAACTTTAAAATGTTAATTTTTAAATTATGAGAAAATACAGTTATAACCCTCACACTAAACCCTTTCATTTGATGTCACACGATACGGTTTGAACTCTTTTTGAATTTTCTACTTTGATCCCCATACTAAATCCTTATTTACTAATTAATTATCCGTGTTAAGGTCACAGAAGTTCATATGTATACCAAATTTCAACATAATTGGTCCAGTAGATCCGGAGAAAACTGGCTGTGACAGACTTACATACAGACACCCAAGTGTTCCTATAAGGGTTCCATTTTTTTTTCGGAACCCTAGAAACTTAGCTTATTGCAATCTTCTTTTATTTGTTGGCCAAAAAATATGATTGGTTAATATCAGACATATCCGCAAGGTTGAATTGCACATCTCTAATGGAAAGCAGAAGGCACACATAGGTATCTACTTAGAGTCTATAACATTAATCTCTATATTGCAATTCAAATATTCAAATCTCACTGATCTGCCTAGCCTTTTCCCAACTATATTGGAGTCAGCTTCCAGTCGAACCAGATTCAGCTTAAAACCAGTATTTTACGTGGAGCTGCTGCCTACCAGACCTCCAAAACCCATTTACTGGATAACACGGCACTTTCTGACAAGACTGGAATTATTTCTATTTGCTTCTGACAATCCATAACGACTGCCAGAGATCTACAAATGGCAGCCGGAACAAAAGAATTAACGTGTTTTCTGAGCACCGAGATATAAAGATGGTCACCCATCCACAGACCAACCTTGGCGAGCGTTGCTTAACCTTTAAGATCATCCCGTGCGGCTTTTATTATTGAGCCAAAAGCTACTCAAATATTCAAATCTCACTACTCAAATAAATAAAACCTTTAAAAATTTCCACCTAGCAAAATAAAAACAAAAATCTTAGTCCGTACTCATCAACACCGTTGCGCGACATAATAACTAAAGAACCACTTGCAAATGAAGCTATTACGTCCGCGCAATTCGCTTTCATTGCGATTCTTGTACAAAATTTGTCGCTATTTCATACTCCATTTCCTTAAAAATACTGAGCGCACTTTGGTAATGGAATAAAGTACTGACGTCTGGTGAACAAAGTTATTTAGCTACCTTAAGCACATCATTCTATCGACACGTGCAAGGATTAATATCGTAACTCAGTTTTAGGCAGTTTCAAGTTACAATGATATTTATGCTGTACAAAAAATTAAGTTTTTTTTTTGCAGTCACCTGTATCTAAATTCATTTGCGTGAAAATTTTTACAGAGTAAAAACATTGTAAGTGAGAGACAAATGCAGTTAATAAAAGAGTTATAAAATTGTACGAAAGTTACAATTTTGTTCTTGGAAATTATTATTCCTTGTAAAATTTTCCTTGTAAGCTTTAACATACTTTATGCGATTGTATGTCTGAGTTACAATTTACAACGTATTTTTTTTTTTCAGTATACCTTCTGAAATGTCATTGTAACTCATAAAAAGTCTTTAAATATACATATATTATTATTACATCTATATACTTATAATAAATCTGTAGAGAGGTCAATTCTGTACATGAAATATATTTCCAAAATAACTATAAGGGGGTGATTAGGGATCAATAGTGATGCCAAAAATGCAATCAGTAATTTTTTTGTCTGTCTGCCTGTCTGTCTGTCTGTCTGTCTGTCTGTCTGTATAACCGTTATAGAAACAAAAACTACTCGACGGATTTTAACGAAAGTTGGTACAATTATTATTCATACTCCTGAGCAGGTTATAGTATACTTTTCATCACGCTACAATCAATAGAAAAAATGAAATAAAAAATGAAAATGTGAAAGTTTGGTTGTTTGTTACTCAATCACACCAGAACGGCTTAACGGATCTTAATGAAATTTAGAACAAAGATAGATTATAGTCTGGAATAGCACATAAGCTACTTTTAATCCCGGGAACATGTTCCCTAGGGATCACGCGGGCGAAGCCGCTGGCAGAAGCTAGTATAATAATATAATCATAAGAATGTGTAGCTATTCCTTCGTCTAATCAAATTACCAAGGTTTTTAATTTTAAGACTTAGACGCGCTCTCCTCTGAAGTTATCAAATATGAGTTACAATGTTTTTGCCTTGCAGTTGTCGCTATGTAGGAAAAAAAAGTGTAGCACATGGATGCCGAACGTTGGGTACCAATCGCAAAATTATTATTTATGCCATTTCAGTAGCGTTGGTTAATCTCGTACATTTTGGAATACTTGAAAATCGGTTTTACTGATAGGATGTCTCTTTTTATGTAAATAAGAATTACATGCAACGCAAAAGTACATTAGACTATCTAGTGTCTTAAGCTTTCTTCAACAGTCAACGCAAAGGGCATTAGGAGAAACACGGATGGGTTTTAGTCAATAGAGGTCTGACACTCCCTTCTGCTTTACCCAGAGCGGGAGGACTCTTTTGATGATTTCTCATCCTTATAAAAAAAGATCCACACCTCTTTATAATATAAGCAGGTATAGATTGTTATAGTGGCAATAGAAATACACACTAATACATTGTAAAAATTTCTACTGCCTACCTATAACGGTTCTTAAGATACAGCCCGCTGACAGACAGACAGACGGACAAACAGCAGAGGCTTAGTAATAGGGTTCCGTTGGTTACCCTCGGGTATAGAACCCTAAAAAGTAAGCGCATACAAAGGTACTGTACTCACTGAAAAGCTACCATGCTCAATTTTATTGAACCTCTCTTCTCCTAAACGTAGGTTTGCAACCTCTCACATGTTTTGTTTGATACACAATTTTATTTGGAAGATGTTATTACATAATGCTGAAAGAACACTTCCTTCGCACAGTTTTAGTAGGGTGCTCAAGTTTTACAAGTATTTGTTTTATGATAGGCAGATTTGAATCTTTTCATTGGTGTCGCTTTCGTTTATATTTCTTCCACGGGTATAGAGACGAAAACTTTGGTAAAAATTATAAAACATAGTTACAAAACACGAACGTGTTGAGTTTGTAATAATTACAAGCAAAAATAAAATATCAACTCGCATCCCTTTTATCTTCACTGTTGTGGTAGGTGACATTTTTAATTATTCTTGTAAAAATGCTTAAATTACGAGTTGAAGTCCGAAAAACTCAGATGCTGGTCCTTAAATATGTAATAAATAAATAAAACCTTTACTCGCACTGTCACCCAACACGCTTGTACTTTAACATCAAACAGTGTACGAATCGGAACAAGGATGATTTGTAAGCCATACAAATATTTGGTCCGAAGAGTAAATAGAAAGCGTCCCTGAACAAAGTCAATGTGGTATTCAGGCCATGCACTGGCAATTATTTGGTTTCAGCTTTTGCGGATCGAACACCATTATTTTGTGTAGCATTCAGCTTTTGATGAAAGCCGAAGGAAACCAAATCATTGATTAACTAGTCCCGAAAGGGAATTGTTTGATCCAGGTTCGCTTTGATGAATCTCTGTACCGTAAGTTGGTAGTTTAAGTTCATTGGTATTTTCCACTTCAAAATATCTGGCATGGCAACAAGCAAGCATATCGTCGGGGATAGTGTAAATGCACGAAACTAGCATTGGACAATTCCGCGTATCTGAAAAATGTAGTCATACAATATAGTATACAGATTTTAATTGATTTATCTATATATGTAAAACAAAGACGGGTTTGTTACAACACTTATAACTCGAGATCTGCTGAACCAATTTTCGTAGTGGTTATTGATTCGTTGGTTTTGTCTCCGACCCGAATAGCAGAATACATCTTAAAAACAATGAAAACTCGATATGTGCAATGAATACTTAATTGACGGGAGCGAAGCCGCGGGGGACAGCTAGTAGTAATATAATTATATAAAATATACTTTAATAGATTTCTACTGTCAACAGTACATAAAACTCATGAATGATTAGTGATTACTCACCATGTAAAATGAGGTCAAAAGCCGTTTATTTAAGAAAAATATTTACTTATAACCTTACGTATGGTAACGCGCACTTTATGTATGGTAGAATCGCGAATTTTCACTGTCCCCGACGATATGTAGTTAATCATTTAGTCATGTAATAATAATTACGTACAGGCACATTTGAAACGAAACGTGAAATATAATAATAGAAATGGAGGTGACAGAACGATCTCGTAACGTATGTGCAAGTAACCGTCGTCGGCGCCCGCGCAATGATATCGACCGTGTGCGAGCTTCTGGGTTCGTGTATTATGAAAAATCCTGTTCGTGTATATATAACAAAGCAACTAAAAAGGCCTGAAGTAACCCAAATCCTACATCGCACAATCAATGTTATCAGCACGATTTGAACAAAGGTATACACCAGCCCGAGAATAATCATCGGGTAGAAGCCTACTAGATGGAATACCAATCTGGTCATGGATCCATTCTTTACCATCGAGGCTTCCATTTTATTCCACAAACTTCCAAAGCCATACAATACAGTCGACATCTAAATTATATTTATATTATTTTCTGTCTGTCGCAAGTATATAAATAAAGTCTAAAATAAACGCCTTTAAATTCATATTTGAACGTGAATTTTGTTTCAAGTACTAAAACGGTTTTATCTCGTACACGTTCGAAGATTTGACACTCAATTCGTGTCGCCCTTATCTGACTGTAAAGTATGTTCTTTCATTGAAACCATAGAGTAAAACAGAGCAAAAGGACCAGTACCTATGTTCAGGTGCTGAAAAACTGGGATACAATTTACACAATTTAATTCCGCTGAGCCTTTTCCATTTTCTACAAGACTATTTTCTACAAGAATTTACTACAAGACGAACGGCAATGCGTTATTGGTTTGACGGCACGGTCGACGCAGTGGTTGAGCGATTTCCTGCTGCGCTGCGTGTCGCAGGTTCGATTCCCGCACCGAACAAATATTTGTAAAGCCTACAGATAGTTGTTCCGGGTCTGTCTATTTGTGTATGTGTATTAATATGTTTGTAATCGCACCTAAGATACAGAAGAAATTCCTAATGTGAGGATATTTTATTAAAAAAAAACAACTGGTACATGGTGGACATCCCACCCGTATGCATAAAATGTTCTGGGAATATTTTCATTGTGCATATAGCAAAAAGGAGCTCGTGTCTAAATAATAACAGCCGCACAGGTTGATCTCCATGGTTAAGCAACGCTTGCCGAGGTAGGTCTGTGGATGGGTGACCATCTTAACATACCGAGTTTCCTCCGTGCCTCGGAAAGCACGTTAAGCCGTTGGTCCCGGCTGTCATTTGGAGATCTTTGGCAGTCGATACGGATAGTCAGAAGCCAGAAAATCTGACACCAGTCTTGCCAAGGGGAACCGTGTTACCCATTTAATGGGTTGTGGAGGTCTGGTAGGCAGCCGCTCCTCGTAAAATACTGGTTTTCAGCTAAATCTGGTTTGACTGGAAGCCGACCCCAATTTAGTTGGGAAAAGGCTAGGCAGATGGATACAGCTAAAAAGTGAAATTCCCTATTGGAGTCTGTGTTCCTTGATAGGTATCTTCTAAAGAAGACTGAATAGGTTACTTCTAGGGAAGCGTGTCCCATCGTCGACCACAGTATCGCTTTCCAGAAGTTAATATTGTGTTCTAAAACGATTCAAATTCAAGTCGCAGTATCATTTCAACTACATTAAATCTCAAAAACTTGTCAAAATATGGGGAAATTAGAGTGGTTTTTGACAGATTGTAATTGCGATGTGAATAAATTCTTAATCTACTAGAATAGGGTAATTGACCAATATTTAAAAAAAAAACTACATGAATGAATGAATACTTATTACTTACTAGCTGACCCGCGCAACTTCGTCTGCGTCACATTTTCCATTATTGCTCCGCTCTTGTTTGTCTTAGCGTGATAATATATTATAGCCTATAACCTTCCTCGATAAATGGGCTATATAACACTGAAAGAATTGATCAAATCGGACCAGTAGTTCCTGACATTAGCGCGTTAAACCAAACAAACAAATAAACTCTTCTACTTTATAATATTAGTATAGATTAGAATAGATGAAAAATAGATAAATCAACTTGACTCAAATGCAGACATGGGCGAAGATCATTCTTTCAAGGAACATCTTAACACCGCGATTCAGAAAATTGACGTCCCACGCCAACGCCATCTATCGAATACTGCACGCAGTTAATCTCTAGGTATAGTCCAGTCTAAGTTTGATAGATGGCGCTATTTCAATATTTTACTTCGGAAAGACTATAATAATTAAAATTTTATTAATTCACATTTTTTATTATAAGGTATGAACTGATTACGATGAAACAAAAAACTTAATATTACTACAATTTACGCACAGTTTATTGAAAGTTACGTGAAGTAATAATGAGTAAAGAAGAATGACTAAGAAGAAGAGAATGACTAAGTGCACATAACCCTAATTTTACTTCTGGAAAACTTTAAATTCAAATATCTTTTGATAGACTGAACCGATTGCAATGAAACAAAAACTAAATGTTACTCCAAGTTACGCTCAATCCTTATGTGTAAAAGTTATCTACATTGCTTTCGCAGATTTTACGTGATGCCCGAACAAATAAACAGACAAACAGACACAAATTCTAAAAATGCTGGAAATGGGTTCTATTGGTTGTTCTTTAACACACCCTAGCTATTTATATGGTTTTTTTTTTCATGTACAAAAACCACGTTTCAACAGTTTTATCAACAGAGAAGTTATACGCTTTTGAAGTTATTCTTCTATCCTTGTCACACAAACTGTCCTTTGTGCTGGATGGCTTCAATTCAATATGGCAGGACTTGTGAGTGACGTCACGAGCAATAAGTGCTGTCTCTTTTTATCACAGATTTTAAAACGTTGACAACACCGCCTATTTTTTTAAGACTTTTAAGCAATATTTTAACTGCGTTTTTTCTGCTCTCTAGGTTTTGAGAAATGTAACAAAAAAACCTGTCAAAATACCTATTGCCCCCACAGACATTATATGTCTGTGATTGCCCCACAGGTAAACAGTTAGCTGTTTGCTATTTATTTGTATTTAATTGATGACGTAGAATGGAACTTCTTGATATATTCTGACGCACACCCAACATTTTATCGCGTATCACTGTGACCAAAGAGTTATAGCACGATTCGAGGAATATTTTACGCCTTATTTGTGGTAACTTTAAAAACATTCTGGAACACTTACAAAACGACATGCACGCGCGCGGCATTTTCTCAGAGATTCTTAACTTTATGTTGGGGATTTAAGAGGTATGGTAAAATTTTGTGAAAGGTATAAAATTGTTCGTGCATTTTACATGTTTCATAAATTGTTTTGTAATGGTAGCACACGTTGTTAGAACGAGTCTTTAAGAATAGGTTTGCCTTTTAATATCAGCTTAAAACGTGTTTTGAAATTCTATTTTGTGTTTTCGAAGGTGTAACAGTATTTTTGCTTTGTCATAATTGTTTGTCCTTGAAAGGCTCTTGAGACGGATTTACTTTAGCAGCTTTAGCAGCGGCTATGCAAGAAGTATTTGTTTATTCTCTTTAAAAAAAACGACCGCAAATTACGACTAAAACATCAAATGATTAAACTAAAATAAGTGATTACAGATTGCTTGAAAAAGTGGCTTGTTTGAAGACAATCGTTTTTCTCTGGTGAGATTTTTTGAGACATTTCTGGAAAAGTTTCTCCATGCCCTTTATTTTGATTCCCTACAAGACTATTTAATAAAAAACTACTACTTCACTAAGCTAACGACGACCCCTATCTCCTTTAATATACCTTCAAAACTAAAGGGGTGCTAGTTTTGACCTATTATCCTCCATAACAAAATTCAAAGTGATGCCATACATTTGTTCAGCGCACAAATTGCGGGCAACCCCAATCATTATAATAATTCAATATATACCTACGAATGTCAGAAACATTTCGCAAACTGAATTTTGGACGGACAGGCAGTGTTTCTGACGGTTCTGACACTTGCCCGACGGGTTCCGCACACATTGTATTTAAGTGTTTTTGTACATCCATGTATTTTTTTCATACAATAAAACGAACTGGTTGTAGCTTTTATTGTGTATCAATAGATTTTCTACAAGAAACTCACTCACTCACTCTGAGAAAATCAAGAAAAAACTGGCCAAGAGCGAGTCGGACTCGCGTTCAAATAGGGTTCCAATTTCATTTTTGGAACACTTAGACACATAGATAATAAATAGTTCTATACCAATATATTGCAGGTTTCCTGTAATATGTCGGTACAGAACTATTTATTATCTGCATTTTTTTCAAACTTTTAGTGTCATTTTTGGAGATAAGGGAGGGAATGGTCATTTTTGGTCTAATTTCTTGAATAACTTCAAAATTGTTTATTTAAAAATTATGAAAAAATACATTTAAAACCCTCACAGTAAGCCCTTTCATTGGATATGTCACACGATACAGTTTGAACAACTTTATAAAATTTCTAATTTGACCCACAAAAGTGACCCCTTTACTAAAAATATAATTATGTACGTAACGCGTCCATGTTTGGGTCACAGAAGTCTATATTTGTATCAAATTTAAACAAATTCGGTCCAGTTGGTACAGAAAAAACTGGCTGTGACAGGCGGACAGACATACAGACACCCGAGTGATCCTATAAGGATTCCATTTCTTACAGGTATATCAAATAAGTAGTACCTACACTGAAGCAGATAATAGAAACTATAAACCCTTCCAGGAAAATCAAAACTAGGAAATCATTTCGTCGAAAACATCTTTGCTACAAACTGTTAACTGTCAAATTTTGCAAATGGCCGCCCTTTTGTGAATTTATATGAAAACCGTGATGATGGCTGGCTATTCGCTTAATATTCTAACATCACCGTAATCTGGAAATCCGAATATCTTGTTTTACCTATAAGGCCCGAACTCTACAAAAGCGGAGATGAGACAAGCGGCGACGAGTTTTCAAAAACCAATAGAATTTCGTTAATAAATAAAATAAATAAATAATATTCATTTATTTTCGGGTATTTTACAATTACATAATATAATAATAATAAAACAATTCATAGTAAATATCAAACATTCATAATAAAAGCAGAACAAATTACAATTATAAAATTCAAAATAAAATACTATAAAATTCAAATGTCAAAATCACAATAACTCAAATAAATACACAATTTTTAATAACGCCTGCTAAACCGCTGCCGCTGCTGCTGCCTGTTAATCGCATATCTCGTCTTCTTTCAGCTTAAGTGGATACCATTGAGCGGAGAATTAGTATTATATTTGTGTGGCGCGATGGAAGCAGAGATGTGACCAATTCCTCGCTGAGATTGAGCTGCGCCGCGGTACAAAGTGGAGATGTGAGCTTTGCCTTGCAAGCTGACGATGGTGCGCAGCGGAGACCATATGTGTGCGGCGTGCTGTGTTGTCAGCGCACATCTCCACCCGCGGAGATGTGTGCTGGCTAACACATCGCCGCTACAGTCTAGCCAGTACGCACCCTAGCTGAAAAACATCTCTTAGGCTGCGTTTCCACCAGAGATGTGCGAGGATGCGTAGCGAGGGATGTGTTTGTTAAGAACCAATAGAATCGCTTGCGCTGAGCGAGGCTAGGTAAATTAAGCGATTCTATTGGGTCTCAACCGACACATCCGTCGCTACGCATCCTTGCACATCTCTGGTGGAATCGCAGCCTTATCGTCTCCGCACATCTCCGCTTAGGTCGAGTCCGGACCTAAGGCCGGAGTAAGGCAGTATCCTAATCTGACGGGATTAAACAAACAAGAAGGGATCCGTCGGTATTGTTTGATCGCTTTATGATTTGTTGAGGCAGTTTCCCTCAAGAGGGGCGAGGAAAGTTGTAGTGAACTTTGAGGGCCTGTCGAGGGTTCTGATGTAGTCAAAATGGTGATACTTATTTTGTTATTTATGGGGATAGAAGAAGGTTTTCGATTGAATTTGTCGTGGTCCAGCTGGCTAATACAAAGTGATATTCTTTCAGCAAAAACGGTTGTCAAAGATATTGTTTAGTAGTAAGATAAAAAAGAAAATAACGTTATGTTTTATTAAATACCAAAAATAGTTACAAAACTCTTTTAGGACCCTTTTCCTATCATGCGTGTTTTTGCCCGCGCGCGGGGCGTATCTGGGCCGGATGCGGGTGAAAGCATGCTCCTGGCCACACGCAGGACAAACATTTCGTTTGCCGCTGCAGTATCGTGCTTGTTGCCAGTGACTTGAACACGTGACGCGGATCGCATGCGTGCTAGCTGCGTCACAGTAAAAACAACACTGAAGACAGAAGAACGCTGCCCATATTCGGATAGCACGCACGTGGGCTGTGCGCCCGCAGCCAATCCGCATTCCGTGCTGCCCGCACGTTAGGAAAAACATGTATGCAATGATAGGATTCGGGCTGCCCGCATGCGGACCAGATCCGCGAGCGGACTGAATCACGCATGACAGGAAAAGGGCCCTTCCACAAACTTAATAAAATTGTATGGGACACAATCCATCCTCGATCCACTATTCATCCATACGTTATCCATCTTCTCCGGGGTTGCGGAATTTGTTCGAAAGAGTCACCGCGGCCCTGGAACGCAAAGGGCATTAGAAGGAACACGGATGGGTTTTAGTCAGTAGGAGTCTGACACTCCCTCCTGCTTTACCCAGAGCGGGAGGAGTCATTTGATGATATCCCATCCTAAAAAAAAAAAAAAAACAAAACCATCTTCTAGTGACATAAGTATGTATAAGATGATCGTGTTCACGAACGTGATACCAGGGACTACTGAAAAAGCGAATGTAATAAAAACGGTCCTGTAAACAGCATGTATGTGAAAAAACTGTAAGCCGTATGTTTAGGAATTATCTCTTGACTGACTTTCATATCCTTAGGGAATTTTACTAACTCTATGTAGACCGCCGCGAAAGTAGAACAAACTTTTGCATGTACAATATTAATTAGTAGGTTATTAAGGTTTGCCACGTGTACAATGCGAGTTGAGGTTACTTTACGGTGTTGAACTTGGCTTGCTCAGGAAGTAACATCTTTAAACGTTATGGATACAGGTTGATTTAGCTTCTGGATGTAATTTGAAGCCTCAGTAACATGAAGAAGACCAGAAAATGATGTGTACATGTGGCTAGGTACCTAGGATAACATATAATTATCATCAAAATCCCGACCTCACCAACTGCAGGGCATAGGTCTTATAGGTTGATTGCAGCATCGGTGGCAGTCATTGTCTCCCAAAGCACAGGTGTATGGGCACTTTGGGCACTCCAACGTATGACTCATGTTCTGAAATGGGACGCCGCGCTCACATTGGTTATCCGATGAGACTTCGAAACCCCATTTTGCCAAGTTGTGGGATTTCAAGTAGTCAGGTGATGGTAGTTGACGTTCTTCCCACAGCTTGCTTCTCACCTTAAATGGATGGTCAACTTTACTTAGATTGCAGCAATATTGTCAGCTCGTTTTGTCACCGGGCGATAAAAAATCTTCTTCTAAACCTTGTTTGGACATCGTCACTACTACAATCCGCATTAGATAAGGACATTAAGTCAACTTAGACTCCCCCGTGCTTCGGAAAGCACGTTCAGCCATTTGTCCCGACTGAAAAAAAAAGAGGGCAGAGAATCTCTGAGCATATAAATAGATAACACAAAGGAATTTTATCTCTTAAATCTACAAATGCTTAAACACAAAATAATGGTTTGCCAACTCGTACGCTCGTTAAGTTTTTAAGCAGACTGTATAAAAATCTGACTATTTGTAGCGTTCCGATGTAGTCTCAGTTTTGTTGCATGTAGCAAAAACGCGTTCCTGTGAGCTAGTTATGAGTTTGAATAGTTTAGCGTGTGAATCGTGCGAGTTTTACTTTGAGAGCATTTCAACACTGCAGCGGGTTGTTGAGTTATTTCTTTAGCATTTCATGTATTCATATCGGTATTAAATCGTTAAGTAAGTTTTTCAGCTAAGTTTTATTTATAATGTGTTTTTTTATACTAATTAGCTTAAGTAATTGTTTTTTTTTTTCGTTTTTTGATGGTAATAAATAGAGATCGACAGGAATCAATATGTTAGCAAAAAATAATCTTTTTCTTTCTGTCGATAGGCATACGTTTGCGAAGCGATGATGCGGTGTAAGGTGGAGCACGCTTGCTTAGAAGTAACCTATTTACTCTTGACTTAAAGACTCCCAGGTTGTAGCTATCAGGAAACACAGACTCCGGCAGGGAATTCCACTCCTTAGCTGTACGGTCAATTAATGTATTCCCGAAACATTTTCTGCGTTTAGGTGGGATGTTCACTATGTACCGGTGGCCATCGCCGTACGTCTTGTGGTCCGATGGTGATCTATTACTTACTGGAGTGTCATAATTTTGTTGGACGATTATTTTGGTCCAATATCCTGAGCTCGTTGTCTCCAAGCAACAACGGATCAAAATATCGTTTATCTCGTTAATTCCAATACAATATTTACACTAAACCTTTACCCTTGTTTCTGTTCATCATCACAACAGCCGTAAAATGTCTACTGCTGGACATAGGTCTCACCCAATTGTCGCCACAACAACCGATCACGCAAAAAATATCTCTGATGCTCCTAAACTATCCTTCTGTTGTGCAAAAATCTACCTCCCCCAACCTCCTCCTCTATCTTCATCCTTTCCCTGAGAGAACCTGGCCCAGAAAGGACTGGCCTCGTTTTGTGAAGACTATTCCTCACCAAACGAGGCCAGGTCCTTTTAGTGTGTAAATGAATTAAGACTTATCGCATATTTTGCTTTCCTGTCCAGGTGATGTGCGTCCAATACTGGCCGCCGAACAAAGAGAAGGACGAAACGTACGGAGATATCAGCGTGGGCATCGTACAAGAGGAAGAGCTCGCCAACTTCCACATACGAACCTTCAGGCTGTACAAGAGTGAAAAGAATGTAAGTCTATCCAATAAATCTATACTAGAAAAGTTTAGTTACCTTGTTAAATACAGGTAAACAATCTTGATGTGACTTTTAATCTTTTTTATTAAAAGACTCAGTTTTAAACAATGACGTAATAAATATAGACACGTCATAAACCAACATCGAGGCGCTTAAAAACGGCGAAAATACTAGATATTAACTAATACGCATGAGAAAGGGAAAAAAAATATGTCACCGTAGGGCGGGATGTCTGTTGCTACAGGGAGATAAATATACATCTTCAGTTACGTCACAGGATAAGTAATAGTCAAATTGACATCAAAACAAACGTAGTGTCGCGCGACAGGTTGGTGCGTAACTAAGCGCGATGTGGCCAATTGGCTTCATTTCATGCTGTCATTTTAGAGTGCGAACAACGTATCTATGGTTTTATATATCATTGGTTTTAAAAGTGAAATGCAACTAAATCAATTGAACTATTAAGGTCAAACTTCAACCCCGACCCCGACCAAAAAAGAGGGGTGTTAAATTCTTCTTACATAAATCTCTATCTTCTTCCTCTCAATATTATCTGACCTCTTTTTACCCACCCAATTAACCCAACCATCGTTTCTTCGTCTACATACTCAAAATCTTCCACCTTTGGGTGAATACACCTTATTCAAAATACCGAGCACTGATCTCGTAGTAGACTACGGCAACTATAGAAACGTTATGAACTAATTATTGAAGAAGATATCCGCTCCGAGTGCCGTTTCTACTAATATTGATATTCGCATCGCATTCGCGTCTCAATCGCAAACTGTCAAAAATGTATGACAATTAAAGCTTTTTTGACAGTTTGCGATTGACATGCGAATGCAAAAGTTGTTAAAAAATTTGTAGAATTTGCACCCCGGAAGTTACGTCGGTCGGCCCGAAAACGTCCAAAAATTACTATTATTTTCATTTTACCTATTTATTAGCTGACCCGCGCAACTTCGTCTGCGTCACATTTTCCAATACTGCTCTGCTCCTATTTGTCTCAGCGTGATGATATATAACCTATAGCCTTCCTCGATAAATGGGCTATCTAACACTGAAAGAGTTTTTCAAATCGGACCGGTAGTTTTTGAGATTAGCGCGTTCAACCAAACAAACAAACAAACTCTTCTGCTTTATAATATTAGTATAGAAGTATAGATTGGTGTCATAACAATAACAAAGCCAAGTGGGACTGTGATGTCTGTTAGTCAAAAAATATATCCTGGGGGTCTATAAAGGCCACTTTAGCAGAATCAGAAAGCACATCACTATCCGTCACTGTCAAATTTTCCCCATCAATCTTGAACCTTATGCTTCAGCGATAAATATTTAAATGAAATTTTACAGATGGTTGTGTGGTTAATATTATGATTCTGCTAAATTCCAAATGGTCCCCTGCATGATAAATTCTTGAATGCATTTATATCTAACGCTCACCTCCACCTACCCCAAAGAACATACGTGATGTTACAAATTTCAATTTTGCAATCTTGTAGAAAATTCCTTTGAAATATTTGAAAGAATCTCTTTATTTCTCAAACTTAGATTACACAAAGGGGTTGTGAGAAATATTTCACAGTCTCAAGTAGTCTGCACATTCATTTATTTCTTGTTAAGAAGATTATTCTCACTTCTGCAACAGAAGTTCAAGAATTTATTATTTACGATTTCATTTTTCTTCGCCAACTAGAAACGATGCGATAAGATGTAGGCTTTGATATTAGTAACTGGACTGGGTTGTGCTTTTATGGTGTTAAATATCAAACTTTGCACTTGCCCAAGATGAAAAACAGTTAATGATTCCGAGGTCAGTTGAACCTTTTTTAGCACTAGCGTATTGTCCAGTTGTGCGCAAAGGCCGTACTATAGTGCCAATGCCATCAAGATTCCATTGAAGTCCTATTCAACCTGAATAGCTCCGTCTCTCTCTCACCTCGGAATCAAGATGGTTGTCCCTCGTCATAGTAGTTCCTCTGGATTCGACACGAGTATCATCTGTTTAGCAATTGCAAAAAAGCAATTGGTTCCGTTCGATTTTTGTTCGCGATAGCAAAGGGTTTGAGCTGGAAATATACATGAAAAATATAATTACTATAGATACAGTTTATATAACAACAAATAAAATACTAACAGTGAAAATAGAATCAAAATTGCTCGACAAACAAACGAGATATAATTATTTTAAACAAATATACCTATCTGAAAACGCAAAAACGCCGATTTATATCGCAGCTGTATAGGCGTCATTGACTTTGACATCAAAGTTCATATCGGACTTCTCTTTCTAATTGTAATCTTTGAAGCTTTATAACTTCATCGCTGATGAAGGTTTAAAAAAAGTTTTCATTGGTTTTTTTACTAGAGCTAATAAGTATTTCATTTTACAAATGAAAAAAAATAGCATGCATATTTCTCTATTGCAATAGGTTCCTTTCCTTCAATAGTTCCATAAGAAAGAGAGGAAATTTGGCTCTAGGCTATACACTAGGAGACCTGACTACCTGGTTATTTTTGTATATGAAAACGCCTAGTAGAAACAATACAATCATTTTAAGTAATCATTTGTGATTTAATGAATTAATTGAGAACACGACAACTACAGGCAACAATATTAATAAGTTAAGTCAATATTTCGTTAAGTAATAAAATTAATTTGATTGTACATGATTGCCGCTTATTTTGTTCGTACAATAAACTCGCCCATTTTCAGTTTTATATATTTATTTTTAATTATGTCGACACAGCAAAAATCATTATGAGGTGGTTGACAAATTATTATTATGAAGCTGATAAATCAGTAACAAATACTTTTGTAACTTTAATAGTAGTGTGGTGTTGTGTTATTGTTTCACATTCTTTAATCTTCTATTTTTATTGTTCTTATTAAGCTCGATCCAGTTTGTATGGAAGACAAATGCTAAGGGTGAGGCCAGTGAGGCCATACGAACGTAATTTTGTGAGTTGTGTGTCGCGTAAAATGAGTCTGCGAAATACGGTTTCATACTAAAGTCCAACTCATTTTGCGTCGCCGTGTGGCAGGTGACAGAACTTCAGTATGAAACCGAATGCAGCGTTAATTCCGCCGACTCATTTTACGCGACTCACAACTCAAAAAATTACGCTCATCTTACTTCACCCTTAAGCTATATTTATGTATGTAGCGAACTGCAGACAGCAGCAGCAGGGACGTGTCGCCGCGTTGCACTTTACGACCTTTCAAAGCTAGCGACACGTCACCTGCAGCTATTTCATTGAAATACCTAGAAACTAGAAGTAACACGGCCACACGTCACCTGCTGCTGCCTGCTTTCGGCTATGAACTTGAATGAAAGAATTTTCTTCATTCCGTAGGATCCACCCAATGGTAGAGTATGGGCTTCTTTCACTGTACTTTATCGGGATTTAATAAAAATATACATTGCTTTACGATTCTCAACTCTATTATCTTCCACAGGTGGTGGTAGAAGAACGGTTCATCCTGCAGTTTCACTATACGCAGTGGCACTCCCACACATGTCCGTTCAGCAACGCACTGCTGGAGTTCAGACGACGCGTCCGTGCAGTGGTCGGTAGGCGACTGGCCACGAACCCGGCTGCTGGACCCATGGTGGTGCACTGCAAGTAAGTGGAACCTTCTGAGAGTGGCTTAGAGTTCATTTTCCTACGTAGTTGTGGAGGTCAGACGACGAGACCGTGGTGTGGTCTGTAGCAGCCTGACTACCACCCCAACTGCAGGACCCATCGTGGTACATTGCAAGAAAGTAGAATATTCCTAAGAAGCTGTTTTATTGGCAGCTAGATTATGTGGCTGCGTCCTCTTTTATTTGGCGACATTTGGCGGAAGTAGCGTTGCTGACCCAACAGTAAAACAAAATAATATGTTGAACTAATTATGTAGGATATCAATTTAATTAAATGAAGTTAACTTTAAAGATTTTTATCGGATTGGAAAGCTTTGAAAACAATCTATCATTGGACTACACGGCGATGCGTAAACGCAACTTCACCTTACTAAAAAAAATGTTTCACGAATATTTTCACTGTATGTATAGCTAAGCAGTGGAATTGCTTGCCGGAATCTGTGTTTCCTGATAGCTACAACCTGGGAGTCTTTAAGTCAAGAGTGAATAGGCTAGGTACTTCGTCAACCACATCATTGATTACCGGTGAGATAGAGGTTGAACGCGAGCCTATAAATGAAAAAAAATATCATAACCCTCCTTTTACTTCGCCCTAGTCGGGTAAAAAACAAACGTAGAAATCAACGTTTACTTTTCAATCATATACTTATTCATAATCTTTGTTAACTAATGATAGGCATACGTTTGACCACTATCTCACCTGATGTTAAGCAATGATGCGGTCTAAGATGGAGCACGCTTGCCTAGAAGTAACCTATTCACCCTTGACTTAAAAATTCAAGTTGCCATCATAGAGTTTAATATGCTGATGTCAGTTGCCAACGTCAGCAAATAACTGAAACACAGCTTTTGCAGCAATAGGGAATCTGCATGCAATTTTTTTATTTTCAAAATAATATATTCATTAGGTCTAGTAAACAATCATGATATTGTTTTTTTAAATACCTTCATCATTTATGAAGTTATAAAGCTTCAAAGACTACACTTAGAAAGAGAAGTCCGATACGAACTGTGACGTCAAATTACACGACGACTATTATTATACAGCTGCCAAAGAAAACAGCATTTTCGCGAGAGGGACGGATATATTTGTTTTAAATAATTGTATCTCGTTCGTTTTTCAAGCAATTTAGATTCTAATTTCACTGTTAGTATTATATTTTCGAATACTTTTAGATTAATTGTTCAGTTCATTAATACTTTTTTCATGCATATTCCCTATTATAAAGACACTGTGAAACGGTTACAAAAACTACGAATTGTTATTTATCTCTCTTTATTACAGCCATCTTGAAACTGAAACCCCTGACATTACGCTTAAATTGCACTTATTTTACAATACTTTAGTCTAGCTCACTTACCTCAGGGATAACTAACTGCTCACAGTTACAGAGTAAAAATATTACTATACTGCTCTGCAGCAACACTGAAACATTGTAGCGAGACATATAGCAAATTAGTTTACTCTGTGACTACTGTGTGTCAGCAAATAACGTTTGATGCAGTCCCTCAGTATTTGTCTTGCCAGTGGGTTTACTGAATTATATTATTTTGACGTCAAAGTTTGTTATTGCCGTGTGTTTATGTTTGACGTACCAACATACAATATTGCTAGGTTGTAATTTAAGTTTGAAACGTGTTGTGTTTATTTTTGCTGTACCTATGGCGACTTTTAAGGCAAATTGCTGCTCGTTCACAGCCGAAATGTTCGATATTCATGGCAATGCTTACAGACTTGCGCCGGTTGGTCCATGGAACATATTAAAATACCGAAATTTCTCGGTGCTTCAGAAAGCACTCTAAGTCATTGGTCCCGGCTGCCTTTTGTACATCTTTGACCGTAATCACTATAGTCAGAAAATATGTAAGACAACAATCTTGCCAAGGGATATCGTGTAACCCAATTCTTGGATTGTGCAGGCTAGATAGGCTGTTCATCAACTGCCTAGCCTTTTTCCAACCATATCGGTGTCGACTTCCAGTCAAACCGGATCCAGCTGAATACCAGTTTTTAAGTAGAGCGGCTGCCTACCAGACCTCCACAACCTGTAACACGTCAGATCGGACACCTAATAGGGCAGCTTTCGGAGGCCTCCATGTTAACTAGTACTCAGCTGCGACCAGCCAGACTGAAAACTGACCCCAAAAATGTTGAGAAAAGGGTAAGCAGAATTATTGAAAATCTGTCGCCTGCCCTCTGACCCGCAAAGGCAGACAGACGCGTGACGAATAAGGAGAGGGAAGCTTTTCCAAGCAGTGGTATTTCACGGCCTAGATTAGATTAGATCTAGAAATAAAAGTAAAATATTACCTTCCATTTTCTCATGACGTAAAGAGAGGATCCCAAATGTTAATACCGTATCTTAATCGTTTTGTTCTCTTTCAGTGACGGTGGTGGTCGCTCCGGGGTGTACTTAGCCATTGACGCAAACCTGGAGTTGGCTGAAGAAGAGGATTGCTTTGATGTGTTCGGATTTTTGAAGAAACTCAGGCAATCTCGGAAAGGCCTTATAGAAAATGAGGTAAGGATCATTTCTTAACAGAATTAGACTAGGTTACATACGGTTATATTTTATAATACATTTCAAAAAAGTGGAAATTATATTTATTTTTCCTACTCCTCCGCTGTACTCTTCTGATTAATTTCGTTGCGGGATCCAAGACAGTTGAATCGTTTCTCCGGGACTCGTCGGGTTTCATTAACTCGGCGTTTTTCTGGTGGTCGCCACTGTTGATTCTGGCTTTCAGGAGTTGCAGTGGTTGGGAATGTGTGGCGGGCTTGTCCCAAAAAAAAAAAAAAATCTATTTCAAAATGCTGCTAGGCAAGATTATTTACGATGAGAAACGCCAAATACTTTTGAGCGACAAAAAATGCAATGTTTACAAAAATATAAAACACACGGTCTTATATTTTCGTAAACATTGCCGCTCTAAAGTATTTGACTACCTAAAAAAAAGAAATCGAAAAAGAAGTTAAACGTCATACATTGTAATTTTAATTATATACAATATATCAATATTTTGTATTTTAGACTCACCAAAGTGTCCTTTATATTTCACGGCCTCACAAAATGCAGGTGGCCTAATACTTTTGAACGAACTTGCTTACTGCTACCCTTCATTGACAAATAATCCAATCAACCAGCAAAAGTCGAATTACGAGCTCAAAAAATGTATTCAAACGATTTGAACTATTCTGAAGCATTTCCATTCCATTTTCATAAATCATACTCAACAAATTCTAACAGAATTCACTTTAATTTCGGGTCCTTGTGGTTCCAAATGGGCTCGCTTTCAAATTACAAAACCAAAAAAAATTATTATTATTTTTTATTATTATTATTTCAAATTATAAAAACCTTAATTAATAAATCAAACAAGCTTATACTTTTTACTTTACTTTTTACTTACGAATAAAGCGAGCCCATTTGGAACCACAAGGACCCGGTTTCTCAAGAAAATGTTAAATCTTGTGTTTCAAAATAAAGCAAGCTCTGCTCTTAGTTGCAAACAACTCATTCCTCTAATTGGAGATTTTCTTCTGACGGTACACAATAACTGCAGAAATTGAACACCCTATAGTTTCGTGTCTAAGGCTACATTTCCACTGTGTCGTAGCGTAACGACAGAAAATACTGAGCAAAATTCTAAACATAAATGTAAATTGTTTTCGTTACCGGTTATTTACAATGTGCCGTAGTGTTTGTCCACTGAAAAAATCTAATTAGTCCTTCAGTTAGATTGTCAAGAAATATTTGACCTGTTTCTTTTCTTTTGTTGCGTTCTCAATACGTCACGCCGTATAATATTAAGTGCGTTCTGACGTTACGAGCCCCACTCCCAAGTTTTGATGCGTTTTTTATGTTTGTCAATATTCATTGATTTACAATAAAAAAAGCACTTGTCCATTATTTTTCAATACTCTAACTGACGAATTAGATAGATTTGCAATTTATTGATGGTAGAAAATAGCTTATTGTAATGTACTCTTTAGATCAAACAAATGAAGCTATTGTTATTGTTAGTTTTTTTTATTCACCTCATTTTTAACCAAATACTTTTTATAATATCAGTGACAGGTAGGTAGCTTTAGTTGGAAATGTTAAAACTAATTTGTTAAAAATGTATCTAAAGAAGGACAACAGTGGGCATGAAGCCTAAGGTACTCGTCATTGCCCAAGTTTAGTAGGTAGGTACTAGTAGTGATTTACCGAGAAAATATAATAAGTCTTATATACCCTGAGCAGAATTCGAAACGAGACCCAGCCGTTTGTCTGAGCTCGTTTTAATTGGGTACTTATAGAGCAGATTGTACGAGATTGCACTTACGACTTACGTGCATTCATGGGGGATTTAAACCAATGTTTGATAGATTTCCACTAAAAGCTGCTTAACTGATACATATGGAACAAGTAGCTTGAAATATTGAAATATGAAACATTCAGAAACTAGGCTTTAAATAAATGTTTGCCCCTGATACAAACCTAACCAGTTCCAAATAAAATATCAACTTAAAATATTGCAATTCACAATTTATACAATTTTGTGCATAACAGTTTTTTATGACCCGCTTGCTTGATTAAAATTTGCTCATGGGGCTATGAACTCAAGAAGCTAATTTTTAGTCAAGGATAGATTCCCTACATGATAAATAGGGAGTATTTATTTACAAGTACAATAATTCTTCTCCCTCCAGGAACAATACAAATTCGTCTACGATACACTAGAAGAACACGTCGTCTGCGGCATCTCATGGTTCCCTGTCTCCGAACTGTCCCAGAGACTGAAGCAGAAGTCCCAACGGGATCCGGTGTCGAAGCTCAACGAGTACCAGAAAGAATACCAGCAGATCTGCAAGCAAACACCCAGGTTCACGATAGGAGACTGCGCGGGGGGACACCGAGGGGATAACAGGGAGAAAAACCGGGATGTCCTGGTTGTGCCTCGTAAGTATTTTTGTAATTATAAAACGTTCTAGGGACACGGTGTCAAAGCTCGGTTTGTATCAGAAGGAACAACAGCATATCTGCAAGCAAACACCCATTTTCACGATAGGAGACTGAAAGATATCGAAAGTTCATTTCACCGTTTCGTTACAGCTGTTAAGTTCTGCACTGAAAAAATCTAATTAGTCCGTCTGTTAGATTTTCAAAACATATTTGACCCGTTTTTTTCTATTGTTACGTAAACCAAAATTGACAAAGATACGACGACGCTTTAAAAATTCTCAATACGTCACGCCGAGGTAAAAGTTTTAGTGCGTTCTAACGTCACGAGCCCCTACTCCCGAGTTTTGATGCGTTTTGTCTTTTTCAATATTCATTGATTTACAAAAAAGAAATATGACGTGACCATTATTTTTCTAACGAACGGACTAAATAGATTTGAAATTTATTGATGTTGGAAATATTTTTACCCTAGCATTATAGAATGCGTAATCTGTCAACGCCTGCAAATTAAAACAAAAGAAGAAAACTATTAAGACAATACAAGTTTGTCCCGATAAAGCCTATGGACGTTGACAGGTTAAAATTGGCTTTAGCTCCATTCGCTTTTCGCCGAACGATTTTGGTCATACTTATACAGGTCCGCTTTTACCATATCGTAAGAATGAGAAGGCGGCAGCGGCAGAACAACGCTGAGCTCTTTCTATAGCACTCGGATGATAATAACACATTTGTCCTCATTTTATACTTGTTTGCTGCGAAAGCTGAATAGACGCGGAAAGCTGAAAGGATGCGTATGCGTCTGCATCGTTGTTTTCTATGGGCATAATCTGAATAGAGCTGAATAAGTGGGAGTAGTCCCTAAAGATGAATTTTTGTTTCAGCTGACAACTTTCGTCCATACTTGACGTCCTTCCAAGGGAACAGTTTCACGGACTACATCAACGCTGTCTTTGTAGACGTAAGTACTTAGTTACTACGTACCTATATCTAAGAACTAGTTATGTTAATATACAATCTTCATTCCGCAAGCTATTTGAAAAAGGCTTACGTGTTACGGCGAGCATGGTTTTGCAAAGTGGAAAGATGATATTAATGCTTGTTAATGTGGGCATAACACTTATGGAACTTATTATTTCTTATTTGAGTATAAACACCGTGCTCCGGATGATATGCATAAACTTTAGCAAACGTTTCTATAGGTAGCTTTAACAAATCAAATCCAACAAAAGAAGTAGTTCTTAAAAGCCTTCGTTACAAAGTATTTGTAATTTCACTTAATTGAGCTATGCAGAATGAAAAGGTCTTAAATACAATTAAAATGAAAAGTCTATCAAATGCTATTTGAATTTAATTTGTTTTTCGTTGCCAATACGGATATAGAAGCATGCATATCGGTTGATTTACGATATGGTATTTAGTTTGTATGCAAATTAACAATAACATTGATATTAACGGTCCCTTATTGTTAGTTATCGTGTCTTTGGGTTTGGCAAAATCACATTTGACGCCAGTAATATATTCATTTTTTCTGCCCCTAACAACCTCTGCAATTCGAAAATTTACTTAGATCACCAACTCAACAAAAATATTTATATTTACAACGATATCAAAAGTTCTCTCCCAAAATGTTACACGCATTGTTAGAATTTAGGTGCACATGTGCACCTACGGTGTTCAGGAGGATAAAAGTACCCACTACCCACACAGGCAGACCTAAGCAAACCTACATAAAACCAGTCCTGCTCATCCTTAATGAAATGAAGCACAATTTTATAACACAAATGCAATTTCCTCAGAAAAGTGTCCCCTGAGTTACTTAGAAAGTTCATCTTTCAAGTTAATGTTACTTTATTACGACACCGTGGCCAAACTTAGTTGTCCTGTTGATAGTGCGTTCTTAGAACTTGAACAGTGGTTTTATACATAATTTTGCACTGTAGGAAGTAGGAACTATTTCAATTAGAAAAGTAAACACACATACAGCATGCAGTTTAGTAAGCTCTTGATTTTGTTTGTCGGGTTACATCGTCAGAACAGCCTCATGTAGCTGCTCCTTTTGGCTAAATCTATTCTGTGTGGACGAGCGTATCCTTCCCGCATAATCGTTTCGTTTAACGCGCGGGCTGGTGGTCTGTCATACTCATGCCTTTATATGTAGTGTCACATTTAAAATTGACTCGGCATTACTATCCTAAAAAAAAAAACTTTAAAAAATCCAGTTTTAATACTACCTATTGAACTAGACTACAAGAACCTAGGCATATTTTCTTGTCTGTACTGTTAACTGTTGAAAAATTACTTCTTCTGAAGCCAACCCTAGACGGAGAATCAAGTCATAGCTGTCATGAAAAATAACTTTCATCAAAATTGAAACGATACTTTAATCTGTATGGTAAGATGATTGGTTCTAATTCAGTTTACAAGATTTGACTACTACAAACAAAAATTTCCAGTTAAAAGTTTGAAGAATATCGATGTCGGAGCTAGGCCTTAATCAGCACCATCTTTCTGCCCGTCCTTATCCCAACACCTGTTTTTTCCTACATTCTGTCCTTTCAATCCTCATGCTATCACTGACTCCTTTTTTCATGTCACTCCTTCCATATTTTCTTTGATCTCCCTGTTGATAGGGAGGTCAAAGAAAAAAAAAAACAATTACATTCATTTTTTTTTTAGTAACATGCGTATCATCCCTCCTCTTCACATAACCATACCAAACGGGGCCTACAAAACCAGTAATATTTCCAAGCTTGTAAAATGTCGCCATTTTAAGCGAATCCTTAGTAAAGCCGGCAATATTTTCAGGGCTACACAAAACCTCGCGAGTACATAGTAACGGAGTGGCCGCTGGTCAGAACGCAGGGCGAGTTCTGGTCGCTGGTCTATGACTACGAATGTGCTGCTGTCGTCGTGCTGTGCGTGCCTCCTAAGAACTCTGTAAGTATTTGAGATTCAAGAGATCTTAGGCTATATTGAGATCAAGATTTGTATGTCCAATGCTCTGTAGTGAAGCTCCTTATATTTTATTGTTCTCTCTAATTTCCCCTATGATAGCCGTATATGGTCTTCGTATATTCGAAGAATCGTATGCGTCTTGTTATGAGATGATCAGGCTGAGGTACTTGACAGAACCGTGATTTCTGTATTGAGTATTTAAAGTTGAGTTTTTGTTAAACACAACTAACCTACTTCACTACTACCCAAGACATATTCTTAACTCAAAAATACTCGATTCAGAAACCCGCTCTGAGTACCGAAAAAGGTCTTCGATTAAGTCTTTTCTCAGTATTTCCTTACCTTCCGCAAAGTAAGCGAAAGACGAAAAACCTTATCAAGAATCTCTCCATGCTCAAATCAAAATGACTGACCAAAAAGATGGGTTCGTTATGTGAAACTAACATGTTTGTTGCAGCAACAATTCCCCCCCTTCTGGCCCGAAGGTCGTCATTCCAAGAAGTACGGGCCAGTGTTCACGATAGACCACGTGTCGCACAACCACTATACCAACATCAAGACTTGGATCTTCAGGATCAATAAGAAGGTAAATAAAAAAAAATGCAAAATATTTTTTTGGTTTACCAACAATTTATTTCCTTTTGTATTTACAGAGCTAAGACCAAAGCTTCCATCAAGTATACGAATTTGTGAGAGGAATGTCGTTTGGTCTTCAAACTTCATCATCATTCATCGGTAGTCGTTGCGTTTGATCGTAGTTAATTATTTATGTAAATTCAGCAATGTCTCGGACTGGCCCGTAGTGGCAGAGGACAGATTGTAGAAAAGGGAGTTTTTTGTTCAGAAGTGGGATATAAAAGAGCGGTCAATGGACGTCACTTCTCTACAATAACGCAACAACTATAACACTTCCAGGTTTTACTTCATACCATTACTTGTAAGAGATTGTAACCAGCCTCGTTGTTCAACAGATTATCTCTCTCACTGAGCTGATGGCGGGCGTCAAAGCTCCCACGAAAACTGTCCAGCTGTTCCAGTTGACTTGTTGGCCGATGGGCCATAAGGTGCCATCGTCGACCAACTCGCTGGTCGAGCTTATGAACATGGTCGAGCGATGGCGGCAGCGCACCGACTATGGACCAGTCTGCGTCGTGTCGCCGTAAGTTTTTGGAATACTTAGGAGTCAATGGAGACAAGACAATGGAGTGGTTTCTCAAACACAGATATAAGTAGTTTTCGAATGATTTGACTAAGAAAATTTTGTCTGGACTTAAAAAAAGTCTGAACAATGAACACTGAATATAATATACCGCTGTTGTGGTTTTGTGGAGGAAATTATCTTGTCACTAATCACACGTCGGGCTGTTTCTTACTCCAGTATCAAAAAGAGAAGATTAGGCTACACGATTGGTCGTACGACCAGTTTGTGCGTTTGCCAGTCGTACAACAAGTCGTGTCGTAGTGTATGAAAGTTATTTCACACACGACGATGTTTTTGTGTAGTGACGGGCGAAGTCGTGCCGGCGTATACTGCGCCGCCAACGCATGCATCGAGCAAGTGATCCAACACGGCGAGGTGGACGTGTTCCAGGCGGTCAAGACTGTGCGCCGGCACCGGCCCCAGCTCGTAGAAAACATGGTATGTATATGTATACCGCGGTACCTTAGCAGCTCCACTTATGTTAGTCGTATCGGTTCTAATGCAGTCCTTCCTCCACAGACCGAATACAAATACTGCTACGATCTCGTGCTCCATTACGTGCTGCACTATTTAAATAAAGACATGAATGAAAAGAAGTGAGAGTGCGAACTCAAGGACGAACTCTGGTTCATCGAGTTCGGTCGCGGCGCGGCGCTGCCCACGACACCGGAGGACACGCCCCCCTCCGCACCGCGCGCGCCCCCTCGCCGCCCGCGCCGCGGCCTGTCGCTGGACCGCCTGCTGCCGGCGCCGCGGCCGCCACTGGCGCACGCCGCCACGGACGAGCCGCGCCGGCCGCGCCGCGAGCGCCCGCCGCTGCGCCGCTCCTTCCGCCTCGACGAGCACGACGCAGCCGTCGCCGAGCGCCGCCGCGCCTTCGGCCACGGACCGCGTGCGCCCTCCTTTGACGAGGACGAGGGCGACGCGTGCGAGTGCCGCGCCGAGCCGGACGAGCCGCCCGACGTGCCCGACGACGCCGACGACTACGAACCGGAGTTCGCCGCCTCCCCCCCGCGCGCCGCGCCACCGCCCCGCGCCGGCTCCTCAGAGCGCGTGCTGCACGATGCGTCACCGCGCGCGCCCGCCCGCGCGCACTCTCAAGGCGTCTTCGAGCGACGCCTTCCTAAGATATACAAGTTCGGCCTCATGGACAAATCTAAAAGAGCTAGCTCTAGCGCTCTCTACGAGCGAGCCGAGCGCTCGCCCACCGAAGCGTTCTACAACGCCACCGGCTCCACTCGGCTCAGCTCGCAGGAACTCTTCGAGAAGTTCTGTTCTGAAGAATTCACGTCCCTGTACGGACGCGACGACGACCGGCGCCGCCGGCCGCCGCACTCCAAGTCGACGGGCAGCAGCGGCTCGGACGTGCGGCACGAGCGCGCGTGCTGCCGGCGCACGCCGTGCGGCTCGCAGCCCGCGCTGCGCCGCCACGAGTGCGCGCCGCGCTCCGAGCGCTCCACCGACTCCGACGACACGCGCGACCCCGACGCCGAGCCCGCCCAGCTCGACGACTGCTCGCGCTCGGCGCCGCTGCTCAGCCCGGACCGGTTTGAAGCCCGTTTCACTTTTGACATCTCTGAGCGCAGCGAGGTTACGTCGAATCGCGACGAGACTCCTTCTGATGCGACCGAAACGCGGAACCTCACGCTGTATGAGGAACCGCACTCGGACCGCACGAGTCTATGCGAGTTGTACGATGCAGCATTCACTTCGCATCGACCTTCGTTTCGACGAGATGGATCACGACGCCGCGCTGGCCCTGTCGACCTCAGCACGCTTGATTTTCGCGCCATCGACGATGAAAGCCCGCGGCACAGTCGCCGCACTTCACAGCGAAGCGTGGACGATACGCTGCGACAGAATTCGGAGACGCGCAGTTGGGCTTCAGACTCTGTGTTCGCGACTCCCGAGCGGCACGCGGCGGGGGACGTGTCGCCGTCGTCGAGCGGCACGCACCGCTCGCTCACCGTGCCCGGGGACTCGCCGCGCGCTGGCTCCGCCGCGGGCTCCACCGTGGCCGACACCACGGTCGCTGACACGACCGTCATCGAGGAGGAGCCGGCCAGCGTCATCGAGCGCGCCGAGTACGCGCTGGCGCTGCGCCTGGGCCGCATCGAGCTGGACGACGAGCTGTCGGAGCGCGCGGCGTCCACGCCGGCGGGCTCGGCGCGCCTGTCCAGCCGGCCCTCTATGCACAAGCTGGAGCCCATCGAGCCGGAGCGGCTGTGCGGTGGCGCGCGCGGCTCAGACGCGTCTGCGTCCACCGAGCGCCGGCGGCGGCGCGGAGCCAGCGAGCCGCGCCGCTCAGCGCGCTGCTTCCCGCTCTGACTGCGCGCCGCGGCGCCGGCCCGCGCGCGCCGCAGCCGCCGCGAGCCCCCCCGAGTGCCTTCCCGCGCCGTGCGCCCTTCGGCCCAATCTCCGTGCCGGGTGCTGCGCGCGCTGCGCTGCTGGCCAATCGCGGCGCGGCGTGCTGGGGCCCCCGGTGCCGGGGTGGTGTAGCGCCCTGGGGCCCCCGGCCCTTCGTCCGGCCGCCGCTCCTCTGTACATTCACCCCCTCTAGTTCCCAGTGGTCGCCGGACCGTAACTGCCAAAATGTCTAAATAAATGTAACTATTAATTATTTCGTCTAGTTACTCGTAAGTAGTGTAGCGCCGTCTTTTTCGGTATCATTAGGTAGGCAGTGCCTAAGTCAACTACGTGCGTAGAGCGTAGATTCTAAATCTGGTAGATAGAAATTGTTCCCGGGTGGGCCGCGGGCGCCCCGGTCGCAGTCCACGACTGACACAGGGTCATCGTTTAGATAATTACACTTAAGGAATGCGCTGCCCATACTGACGCGTGTGCTGTGCTCGCGTTAGTCTCACGGGATGTAGAGATAATTTAATTTTGACGTAATCATTGAATGATTGACCAGGAATAGGTGGGACGTGCATCTGTGTGAAAGCTTCACATTCATATTTCAGTTGAGATAAAACTTAATCCCTAAGCTACAAAAGTAAAATCAGATAGTCAACGTAAAGCAACATCAAAATAATTATTAGCCACATTCGTCAGTGCGGGCACTATGTACCTAATGTCGTGAATGTAAAGTGCGATATGAACTAGTTAGTACATAGTATATAAATATATGAATATAGGTGATTTATGTGCTTTTTATATTGAGCTGAAGCGATTCTTCACTGACGTGGAGTTTCTGGGCACACGTCGACTACCGCAGTTAGACTGAACCTGGTACTGTTCTGTATAAAAGTGTTTCAATATTTAATATTTTATATTCTCGATACCTTACGTTAAAATGTTTTGGTGTCGTATGTCGGTGTTATTCAATGTTTGTCTAGTTTATTCCAATGTGTTAATATTTTGTGTCATTATTGTATTACACATGACGATATAATATGAAATTATGTATTACTGTAACGGATTACGTATAAGCTTGTAATTTGCTGAATATTTCGCAAAAATATGTCGATATTTAATATTTGCAATATCGTGCTATGATGTTAGTTTTATACATATTTCAATGTGCCAATTCTTCCATAATAAATACCTAAATATATGGATTGAAATGTATTTTGGCTCACTTATAATTTTGTAAAAAAATAGTTTCACTAAGTGGAACCTACCGTGTTTTATTGATTTTTTACAAAATATATTTGACTGTTTTTAATTTGTTGTTGATAATTGTATCTTTGTAGTTTTATTTTTAATTCTTAAGATGAATGTAACACTTATTTTGATATGTATTTGGTAAAAATACCATTCTCCAGTGAACAAAACTTAAAATGAACTATATTTTTGGGCTTCAAGCCCTTGGTCGATTTTAAGGATTTAAAGATAAGACACTTCCAAATATTTATTTTAGTGGACGTATTATAGTAGCTCATTTGTTATTGTCGTCCATCCATTATTTATGTACTAAATATTTAAAACGTATTATGTGTTTTACTATCAAAAAAAATCAAATATTTTTAAATGGCGATGTCAAAGTAGGTATCGATGCTTAAAAATTTATAAAATTAATTTTAATGTATTGATTTTTATTGTCTGCATTGTGACGCCACATTGCTATAAAATTGCTTAATTGATCGATACTCTTATTTATAGCAAGCATTGCTTTTATATCATATTTTTGATGTGAAAATTATATTTAAAATTTAGTTTATAGTTCGTCTACAAATATATTTATTCAAAACGTAATGATTTGTCGAATATAACGCACAACCTTAAGCCAATCCTAACATTTTATTAATATTATAAAATAAAATAGTAAAACCCTTTTGACTGCAAACATTTTTATAGTGCCATTTTTTGAACAAGTATACGCTTTTCAAGAAAATAGCGGCTAATTTAGAAGAAAATATAATGTCAACGTCAATAGTTTATGGTAATTTGGAAATTTTGTAACAGTAGAATATTTACCAACGTAAAACCGCTTTTGTATTGTCTTTAAAGTGGACACGCTTTGCAAAAAATTACGAATTCGGAATATTATACAATTTTGATAGACGATAACAACTGTGTTGGCGATTGTACAACGTTTTTAAAAGACATTATTGAGAGTTTTGTAATTTTATGAATTATTTTTAAATTTCAGTGTGGTGGTAGAAATTACAGTTTCTCAGGTAGGTTCTTTTATGACAAAAAGTACTCATTTCCAACTGGAACGAGTAGAAAGTACATAAAAATAACTTATAGAGAATATACGAGTACATACCGATTTTTTGTTCATGCAGGTATTTGCTCTCTTCAGAGAGACTTTATAATATCTGAAATAATCTGAAAATGCGTTTTTATTTACAATAAAATGGTCAAAACCTAGTACTGTTTACCTAAATTGTTGTTTCTGCCGCCCTCTGCATATTTTCTGTTCTATAATTTTTGGATTCAAATATTTATTTATTCCCTAGGTACGTAGATATGATGTTGTAAATGCTTTATTGTAAGTTAAAATTTCATGTGGACCATATTCGATGTTTTTTTAGTAATAGTTATCTATTAACATGTGAAACATTTTTTTTATAATTAAGTAAAAACTTTGAATATAATAAATTAATGACGTCACGCCGCACCGACCATCTTTATGTAAATAATTAGAAAAAAAAAAACTAATTAATGTAGTCGAAAGTACCTACTTATACCAAATTATGAATATTGTATACCATATACATATTAATGAATTTGATTATTTATTATATATTAGGAAGAAAGTGAAAATTGTAACTATTACATAATTTATATAGAAAAATTGTGATTTCAAATTTTCAACTTCCAAAAATATTGTAAAATAACTTATTGAAATATTGTTGTCATAAATGTTATTTGAAAAGGTAATTTTAAAATTTATACATGGAACTTAATGGAAAATATATTTATTTGTTGTATAAAATTATTTGTTTTATTTTATTTTTCGTTAATGTGTTCTTTGCATTCGTAAATATCTCTAGCTTCTATAGCGCAAAAGCTGTTACAAGCACTCAACCATGGTTAGGAGCTAAAATCCGCTTATCCCTTGCTCATATAGGTACATACCTACTTTTATTTATGTCCGTGGCTCCGCAGGGCCACCGACGCCAATCGCTTCCATATTTGTTAATAATTAATTAGTACTCTAACAGAAAAATTGGTACCTTCGTAGTTTTAGAGAAAATCGACTTTGAAGGTGTGTCCGCGGTAGTCACGCTGTTTTCAGCAGGACCACCATGAGCGCCAAAAAAGGGGGCATAACAGTTATTCTAAGTATACAAATAATTAGTAGATACCTTATATGTGGTTCATTTTGTAAAAAAAAAAAAACAAAACTGCAAGATTTGTATTTACTGAGATATCAACGATGCCCGCATTCTAAGTATAATAAAAATAAACAGGACCACCGATGCCAATCGCTTACATATTATGGAAGCGATTGTCATCGGTGGTCCTGCGGTAGTCGCGGACATTTTTTATTTGCAATGTAAATGTTGCTCCACACTAGAAATTTCTTCTCTCACTTAACCAAACAGCCAGACCCGGAACAACTATCTGTAGGCCATACAAACATTTCTTCCCTTACCCTGATTGTTCGACGGGACGGCAACATTTTTATTTTATTAGTTTTATTATTTACTAGCTGTCCCCCGCGGCTTCGCTTCCGCATTTTTATTTTCATTCATATGAATCTTCTCCTGAGAATAACAAACACAACAAAAAAAGAATTAGTGCCCAGCCCAGCCACCACGGGAAATAGGGATTCATTTTTATATAGAGATTTATTTTCACAGATGACTTAGATAATTAATAAACTAAGCCCCACAAAACCGTTGTAATGGTTTGACTGTGAGGTCGGAGAGTCTCTCCATAATACACGCTCATTTGTTTAGAGTAGGTACCTGTAACTAATATTACACTGTAGAGGCCATTCGCAGAACCAGAAGTCAAACCTGCTCGCTTCTGAGGTACAAACCCCAACCCTAAAACGAGCCCAAAAACGAAATAAACATAGGTACACGAAATACTGGTGTAAAACCACCATACAGCGAAGAAAACGAGTATTTGCGTAGAATTATCTAAATTACCAGTAATTACACAACGTGAAGGTAATTGCGACACTCCGTACTTCAATTAATAAAGTAATTTCTTGGGGCTAACGCGACGACACAGTGTTTGCAAAGATATATTATGTAACATAGGTAAGACGATACATAGAATTAAGGGGAAGAATGAGAACATTTTATCTGTTTTGGAAGATGTATTTGATTTGAGTTAATGGGATAATTAATTTGTAAGATTTTCTACTATATTTTAACACAAAAATAGCCTATCAGGGTTCCATCTATCGTCGCGTCATGGAGACGACGACTGTCGCAACCCAGTGCAGGGCACGCCACGATAGTGGCGATAAGTCCCCTCTTTGAGGAGTGGCTAGAGAGGCGCCACGGGGTCCTCACCTTCCGCCTGACGCAGGTCCTCACCGGACATGGATGTTTCGGGAGGTTCCTGCACCGAATCGGGCGGGAGGAAACGCCCGGATGTCACCACTGCGAGGATCGACCGGAGGACACGGTAGAGCACACTGTGCAGGTGTGCCCCGCTTGGGCGGCGCACCGCCGTGTCCTTGAAACGGCGATCGGCGGCGACCTCTCGGGTCCGGCCCTGGTCCAAGCCATGGTCCGGAGCGAGACGGAATGGGACGCCGTTGCCTCCTTCTGCGAAGCAGTCATGCTAGCGAAGGAGGTGGCGGAGCGGGAAAGGAGACCCTCTCGTCCCGGCCGCAGCGGTAGACGCCGCGGGCGTCGGGGGCCACCACGGTGGCTCGCCGTCCGTGCGTCTATTGACGACAGGCCGTGTCGACGGGGCGCTAGTGTTCCACGCGCGCCTCAAAGAGAGTCAGCAACACAGAGGGGCCCGAAAGGGCCGACGCCTGCCGGAGTCGCCGTGACACCGTGGCTCCGGAACACAAAGGGCAATGAAGGAACATGGATGGGTTTTAGTCAGGAGAAGTCTGACACTCCCTCCCGCTACACCCAGAGCGGGAGGAGTCATTGGATGATTTCCCATCCCTAAAAAAAAAAAAGGGTTCCATCTATATCTGTACCTAAATGCATCAAAAACAGTTCAGCGCTTTAGGTGTAGATTCGTAGGAACACAAAATTCAACCTTAGAAAATAAGCAATGGTACCTAAGACAACTTATATCTCTTCAGCTTGGGTCGGTACATCAATACATTTCAGCCTGACAATTGAGACTGGTTTCAGAAAGACGTCCTCTGCTGCTAGGCCTAATAGCTACGTCGGCATCGCCTTTGCCGCATATAGCAGTTAGACGCTTTTCATCCACCTTTGTGAGACCTTCCCCATGTTAAATGACTCCAAATGTTGAAAAAAAGATCACAAAAACATAAAAATCTTATATAAACCCTCCACGACAGTAATTAAGTGGCTTTCGCATATTTTACAAGCGCCTTTAAAAAGCCCGGGTCCCCGAGCATACATTTAATATGTTTTGCAGAGTAATGCAGTTTGTGAGCGGTAGGTACCTACTATGCATTAGTGCAGCATGATACGTTTATGTTATTAGAAGCAAGATTAAGTAGCTGTTTTGAATAGGAAGGAAACTACAGTATTATATAAACGTTGGGTGCAATGTATGAACATTTACTGGGTGAATTTTTAAAGTGTGCGTTAATGGCCAAATCGGAATCTATGATGATTAGCGAAAAACACTGAAATCAGTGTTGAGCCTGGTTCTGATGAAAACTAAAATCAGCATCATTGAATTTTTTAAAGTGTTTTTCCTAGCCAGGATCCAACCGATTGATTTTGAAAAAAACAACAGCTTGTATTATTGCAACAACTGAAAATGTCGCTACCAAGAGAAACTCTAGGAAGTATAAATAACACATGGCAAACTAAACGTAAGCCCTCATTTTTAACAAATCTCAGTCTGAAAGTACTCGATTAGCAATAGGTATGCGATTCACTTCTACTTTAATCTACAACAGTATCTACAACAGCGTTCGCAAAAAATGTCTTGATACCATCAACGAAAAACGCCAAAGAGTGACCGGTACATGGTGGATATCCCACCTACACGCACAAAACGTTTTGGGAACACATTCATACATACAGCAAAGGAGTGAAATTCCCTGCCGGAGTCTGTGTTTCCTGATAGCTACAACCTGGGAATCTTTAAGTCAAGAGTGAATAGGTTACTTTTAGGCAAGCGTGCTCCATCTTAGACCGCATCATCACTTACTATCAGGTGGGATAGTGGTCAAACGCGTGCCTATCAAAATTAAAAAAAAAGACCCAAGCCCTCCTATACTTATACCTATAACTCCGGTCTGCTGTATTGTCTTAGCTGTGACCGAGTATTATATTAAAAGTAGATGTGTTGCTGGGGAGTTTGTTGGCCACTTCTTCTCCACAGCTAAAACACTAGGAAGTGGTGACGGGCGAGCGTCTTTTGTAAAACTTGAAGTTCAAAAAGTGCTGGCTGTTAGTCTAATTCGAATGAATGACTTTTGTTTTTTTTTTTACTTCTGTCTAGCAAGTCATATTACGGCACACACTAGGATATAGTGTCATGGGGTCGCCGTTGTCGAAATCTGCACGCAACTGCAACTTCAACGGCAACTGTTCGGAGAAAATTGTGATGTTATCTTTTAAACTTAATTGAGTTATCACCTACAGTGTACACTCTTTATAACGTCGTTCGTTACAACGAAAAACTTTCTATAACACAGAAATTAGTCCAATTTGGTTGGTTTACCACAAAACCCATTCATTAATTCACCAATACTTTACGTTACATTTATTCTCTATTACGAAGAAATACAGAAATACTTTCCTTATGTTTGTAACTTCATAACTCCGTCAATTATGAACCGATTTGAAAAATTCTTGGTTCTATCTGATAGGATATACTTGTAGATTGGTCTCATTTAATTTTTATCAAAATCTGTTACGAATTTTGGATTTTAAATCGTAATAGCTGGAATTCATTTACTTTGATGATCGTTTTTTGTCATCCAAGTAATCGAAATTGCGTATTTTGCTCTCTGAGATTTTGCAGTGGTGTTGTTAGGTGTGGGGTACCACTAAAAAGTGAAAAATAAAATGTCTAAATATGATAAAAAACTTTTTACAAAAAAATACAACCGACTTACAAATAAAAAAAAACAACAAACTTTAATTTCGGAAGACGGTGCCAAAATACGAAGAAACTAACAAAAACAACGACTTCCGAAATTAAAGTTTGTTGTGTTTTTTTTTATGGAAGTCAGTTTGTATTTTTTTGTAAAAAGTTTTTTATCATATTTAGACATGAACAACTTATTAAAACAAAACAAAACAAATTTTTTGAGGTGCCGAAATTTCTAAGAAAGATACCTGAGGTTATAAACAGGCGTCTCGTTTTTGTTATTGTTAATTGCCCTAACACGTGTGCCATTATTAAATGGGCTAGCAATGCGGCTTGGTGAAGCAATTAGTGAAGCGACTCGCCGCACGGCGAAAATCGACCCGTGTAAATACCCCATAATTGGGCTAGCGATGCGGCTTGGTGAAGCAATTTAGTGAAGCGACTCACCGCACGGCGAAAATCGACCCGTGTAAATACCCCGTTATTGTAGGAAATTTTGGTCTCCATTACTAAACGCACCATCCAAATATTGGCATAGCAAAACACGTCAGGCAAAGTTAACAGAATATATATGTTTAGAATAATTTACCTATTGTATTGATAGTAATGAAATTAGAAATGATTGTAATTGGTTAAGAGTCCTATTACACTTTTTACGGAAATTCATGATTTTTGACGTACAGCGTCAAAAATCATGAATTTCCGTAAAAAGTGCAAATCATCAGCAGCAGTAAGATATTTTAATTATTTGATCATGAATAACAACAGTGCCAGTCTCTTTCTTGTAAGTGAGTGTTACACATTTTCATTTTTCTTTTCGTGTAATTTACTATAAATATTTTACGAACTCAGTTTGCAAGAAAAAATGTCGGCGATGGAACTTTGACGGTCAAATTCACATTGTTACAATCAATTCTTTTAAAAGCTGAAATTACTAAAAGGTAAGTTGAATGTTTTACTTGTTTATTAGAGTTCTAGAATTTCTTTAAATTCCTTGAGTTTTCAGGGAAAAAACGTAAAGAAAGCCAAATTTAAGCCAGAAATGTCTTGATTCAGCATCCATTATATTCCAAATAAAAACAATTTTACCAAATAAATTAATATGATATAAAATTTCAATCTACAATGAATACGTTTCATTAGTTTTCGGTTGTCAATATAATAAAACAAAATTACAATAAATAAAATTAAAGTACTCTATATTTTGCGTCAATTCAGCGCGCGCGCTCCTCAGTCTCGCGCGACCGCCCAAATAAACTATAATCCTATTCAGACTAGTAAGTATCAAAATTGTTTCGCGGACTATAGATGTACTTCCAACGCAGACCAACGTAACTTCGTTTATTGCAAACGAGCATTCACGATTCGTAATAGGACTCTTAAATTTGGTTTATTTTTTCTCTTCCCTCCATATAACGGAAACTCTTTATAACGAAAGAAAATGCTCGGTCCCTTGAAATTCGTTATAAAGAGATTAAATTGTATTTTTTAAATTAAATTAAAATTAAAATTCATTTATTTCAGGTTAGACCCATTTCAGTATTTGTACCTAATTGCTTGATTACTTATTCCATTCGTTGACTGTAAGGCGCAAAATAATAAAGTCAGATTATAATGTACTCAACGTTCTGTGCACGTAGTATATAAACTATTTATTTGAATTAGACACCCAACGTTACACCAAACGCGTTCGAAATAGGATTGTCAGCCCCGCAATGCATAGTAGACGAACTGAAAAAGAACCATTATTTCTGTACCTTCGCAACTACACGTTATCCCCTTGTAATGTCCTGAATGTGAGGTGCTCTGGGAGGGGAGGAGGTTGATGTTATACTGGTGGTACTACGGCATAAAGTGCTTTGCTTGCTCGTGCATAACACAAGCCTAACTATGCGTTGGAACAAAGATGAAAAACATTTATTTTGTTACTGAGGTTTTCTGTCAGGGTATGAGTTCAATGTTTGTTTTTATTCAGCTTTGAAGCCACATAAACTGGATAGTGGTTTATAATTAACCACTTTTTTCCCGCAGCTCCGCTCCCTCAGTCAGCTAATAAACATTGTATCTCATCACTAGCTTTTACCCGTAACTTCGTGCGTGCATATCCTGTTTGCCAAATCCTAGTGGTAGGTAGTTCCAGAGATTAGTGCGTTCAAAGAAACAGACAACCTTTCATGTGAGAGTCTGACTCACATTTGGCCGGTTTTTTTAAACAGACTTAAGGTTAATAAATAAAAACAACGCCATCTGTGCAAAAAACTAGACAAAATTGGCCAAAAGCGAATCGCACGCGAGTGCCAAATGAATTTTTTCAAGATGTTGCTTTGACACTATAGACTTCTTATAGTTTTCCCTATAATCTTTAGGTAAAGAACTATTATAATTATCTGCATTTTTTTTAAATTCATGGATCAGTAGCTTCGGAGATATGGGGGCGAAATTGAAATTTTTGATTTAATTTCTTGAATAAAAATTTGGAAAAAATATATTTAAAATTCTCAGAGTAAGCCCTTTCATTTGATATTTCATACGATACAGTTTAAAAAGATTTTTTTTTACTTTTTAGTTTGACCCCCAAAAGCGACTCTAATACTAATAATTTATGCAAAACGGTCACATAAATTCATGTCTGAACCAAATTTCAACAGATTTGGTCCAGTGGATCCGGAGAAAACTGGCTGTGACAGACAGACAAACATAATAAAAGACCGACACTCAAGTGATCCTATAAGAGTTCCGTTTCATACGGATATTCTGAACCCTAAAAATGTAGTCAAAACATCACGGGGTAAGTTTCACTGACTCGTCTCTATAAATAAATAAGATAAACTCGCATTCTTACGTTAACCTATTAAACTTGCGTATTTTTTTCCGTAAATAAAAGATATAGCAAATATAAAATAAAGTATTTAATTAACATAATAAAAACACACAGTTTACAGCAGTTCAGTTTCAATCTATCACTATAACATTATTTAATATCCGTGCTCCTGGTATCCTCCTCGGTGACCCCCATGGCTGTGACCCCCTGAACTGTGACCCCCTGATGGGTAAGCATTGTTACTGGGTCCTGATCCTCCAAATCCAGAAGAACCAAAGCCAGAGTTGCCATGAGGACCTGGTCCACCAAAACCTTGATTTCCCTGGCCCGGCTGTGCGAAGCCTTGGTTGCCAGGCCCGAATCCTCCCTGGTTGCTAGGTCCTACAACACCTCCTTGAGGAATGTTTGAACCGGGCTGAGGGTATCCTTGCCAGCCTTGTCCAAAGCCTCCCTGGTTACTAGGTCCTACGCCGGGATAGGCACTCTGTCCGCCCTGACCGAAACCACCTTGATTGCTGCCATATCCTCCCTGGTTGCCACCATATCCTCCCTGGTTGCCACCATATCCTCCCTGGTTGCCACCATGTCCTCCCTGGCTACCGCCGCCATAGTGTGGGAATCCTGCAGACAAAACATTCGTGGTTAAAGAAAATCAGAAAGTGGTCCTGAGTGTGTAGATAAACATTGAACTTTTTATTTTTGCCTACACGAGCTGCGGAGTTGTTCGAAAAAAGACAAAAATCGTTGAGAGTCTAGGGCCAATAGCTTATTCAACTAAACTAAACGCATCATTTTTATAAGGAGACCAGCTGACCCTCGCAACTTCGTCTACGTCACATTTTCCAATAATGCTCCGCTTCTGTTTGACTTAGCTTTACCTACTCGATAAATGGGATAACTAGCACTGTAAGAATTTTTCAAATCGAACCAGTAGTTCCTGAGATTAGCGCGATCAAGCAAACAAACCCTTCAGCTTTATAATTAAGTATTATATAAGTATAGACCAGTATAGACAATAGTAGGAGACCTACTGAACCCTCCGAATAACGGTGTGTCTATAAGGCTAGAATTTTGTATAGTGATGAGTCACAGCATGCTAAGTAGGTACGGTAATCATCGCCTAGCGCGCATCAGCCCTGCACGTGACCAACCCTATACCCTTGAAAGTGTAAATAAACTTGCTACTGTAAGCTTGAAATTGTTATATGATTATGTTTATTCATTGTGAAGTTCAAAAAAAAATTGACAGGCGTTTTGAATCAGCACAAGTGTCTGACAGGTGGACCGAAAGGTGTGTAGTATATGAATTAAAATAAACTTTATTCTGTAAACTTCAAATTTATATACACAGATATATGTGTTTCTCTAAGCGATTTTAAGAAGGTAGGTACAATGACACGCGGTTCTAGTTAACATAAGTCCTTGACAGGTGAGGGGAAAGATACTATGGGAGTGCGAGGAAGAAGCATAACGTGAAATTAGGGGTGCGGATGAGACAGTTTATCTAACGGTCAAATTGGAGGGTCGTATACCTGCATCTGTAGGAATATTTTAAACGAAATATGTCTGTCGTAACTATTTCTGGCGACACTCCTCCATTGTTTGGAGTGCAATCGCGCTGATGCGATTAAACAAACGGCGTACCTAGCAACGGGTCAACGCTCATACACGCAAAGCAAATGACGTTAGTCAGAAGAAGAGAGCCTTCAACAGGGCTGCCAAGTCCTGCAAGAAGATGTTGCGGAGGGCTCGGTTTGACCACATTAGCCGAGGCTTTTTGGTCTCTGGCTAAATCGGTCGAATCGAATTACTAACATATAGGGTTGATCACGTGCAGGGCTGATGCGCGCCAGGCGATGGTTACCGTACTTAGAATGCTGTAACTCATCACTATAAAAATTTCTAGCCTTACAGACACACCGTTATTCGGAGGGTTCGGTAGCTCTTGATCTATAACAAAAGACCATAGAAGACACGATTATTTTGTCTAGACAAAGCAAAATCACCAGAAAGCGATGCTATGCAGAATCGATACAATGGCACAATAGTACGATCTTATGCAATAACGGTAATTGACCTTTCCTTAACTACCATCCGGTAACTAGGTACTCGCAGGTACCCGGACAAATAAATTATGAATCGTTCTTCATAACTAAACAATGTAAATGATCACCTTAGATGTCGATTCAGGACAGCTTTATTTCTTTTTTCGGAATTAAGTACGTCAGTAAAATAATGGATCAATGACCGTTATTGCAAAATCAGCAAGCGTCAACCATAGTATTTTTTTTTTAGATGGGCTTGCTTTTGACCCTAGTTTAAGTCTGAGATGATAGAGACAAAGTCTAGGATAAACCGAGCTTACCCAGGAGAAGCCTGTTTGCTTTAAAGAGATTAGGGTTGTAAACGTTCGGAAACACAGACACAGGCAGAGAGGTGCACTCCATTGTCATGCGCATAATAAAAGACGTTTGGGAATGCTTAGTGCAAATTGGTGAAATAGCAAACAAAGTAGTGATGGTAACTTGCTGTGCGTCTACTCTGGATGTCTGATGGTAGACGGGAGCCGATGGGATGAGGTCGTGGAGTCTAATAAGTACACTCTTTAAAAACTTACAACAATAAATTCTAACAACTCCATCCAAGTTGAACTGCACTCCACAAGGTCCATGGACAGTACAATGACATTACAAAACAACCGCATCACGTAATGAGCAATAACGTTATCATCACAAATATAACATTAATTAATTAAACTTAACGATCGGAAGAGCAAAGTTTATCGTAGACCTTAGGTAATGTATAAATATAATTATGTAGATATGTTTACAAGTGATAGGAAAAGTTTTTTGTTTGGAGTAATGATGACATTATTAGTTGTTCTTGACAAATAAGTTCAAGGGTCCATTCTTGTGTCACAGGGACAGTCAGAGACTCAACTATGACGGGCCATTGACATTACGTCTCAGTTGTGAAAAAAGGATGGCGCTATAAGTCCTAGTATAGCTCCGTCTCTCTCTCACAACTACGGCACTAAATGGAACACCACATCTGAGTGCCACTAATTTTCACATTCGAATCTCTTAACAACTCTTGCTTTCGCATCTCAATCGCAATCTGTCAAAAATGAATGAAAACTAAGGCTTTATTGACAGTTTGCGTTTGAAATGCAAATGCAAGAGTTAAAAAAAAAACAGTAGAATTGGCCTTCTGGTCAACACACATAGGGAACTCAAATAAAATCAAACATTTATCCCTAAGTATTCGCTTTTGGCATTAGCGGAGGGTATGTCTATTTTAATAGAGCATAATCTCTTCTCCTGGCTGCTATTAATAAATTCCACGTTAATATCTAACCCAATAATACATTGCCTTAACTAAAGGATTTAACCAGAGAGTCTATAAGGTTCATTCTCCATTCATACAAAGATGGAACAGTACAGCCACCCGAGCCATCTCCTACAACTAAGTCACAAAGAGGTGAAAGTATTTCTCCTAATGAAACAAGAGGCACTTTTGCAGCAGTTAAAAAATCAAGTCAAAAGAATAAAGGACGTATCAACACAAAACGAAGTAACCGATTTCCGACCTTAAATTATTTACTTAATGTCGGAAATTGATTATTAGTTTTCCATTCGCAATGATAGATTGTTATGTAAAAGAACGTACTAGAAGAAATTTCATAGTTACCTACTCCTTTGTAAAAAATAAACTGTTCGTCAAAATATTAAAATAAAAATACAGACCTTTCATTTTAATGCACTGTCCTCACAAACACGACTGCACAAGTTCTTTCACCGAGGATGACTAAACTGCTATCTACTATGCATGCCTGATTAATGTATACCTAACTAGGAACTAACTACGGTCGTTGACCCAGTTCCCTAATCACTGCATGCATACTCGAGAATATTATAATACTAGTTTCTGCCCACGACTTCAACCGCGTGATCCCTTGGGAACATACTGCCGGGATAAAAAAGTACCCTATGTGTTATTCCAGACTACCTCTGTGTCAATATGTGTGTTTATGTTTTCAAGCGTATGGCACTCGTGGGCTGCAGCTGAAAATCAGCGTCAGGTCCTTGTGTTGCCAGCTGGCATTATGCTGAGTTTTAATAATCTGTATTATTTAATTTTTAAAAAATAAAAAGAAAGAAATCCTTTCTGGCGTTCTGACATGAATGAGCAACAAACATCCATCCATCCTCACAAACTTTCGCATTTATAATATTTATAATTTTAATTTTAGTATGATTTATATTATACACGCCAGTATTCCCGGTGAGGAGCATGCAGTAGGATACTCTGAAGCGTGCAATTTGAGAGATATTTGCCTACTCACAATTTCAAATTCAAGGTTTGCCAACGAGCTATGTTATTAAGTTAACGAATCGCGATAGAAACTATACTGCGCTTCAAAGCCTTCCTACTAACATAGTTTTTTAAGCTCCCACTGTTACTAACCATAATGGATCATGTAATCTGGTAAATGAATAAATAATAATAACTAATAATAGCACAGATCGTCGCCATGGCTCAGAAAACTGCCCATCTTAAATGGGACTGGGCTGGACAATATCTTCCGCATGCCCAACAAGCAATGGGCCCGTAAATCACAAATATAGTGCCCCGAAATCGCTAAACGGGACCGTGGTGGTCCATGAAAACACTGCGGGATGAAGTGGCAAAGGACTCGGAACAAACGAATGAATGGAAGCAGGTGATTTCCAGCGGAGGGACTGTCTAGACTAGATACTTAGGAGCCGTTACAAGCGATTCTGTCATACAACTGAGGTATCTTAAGCAGTTCAATCCCGGTAACAAGTTTCCGAAAGCTTCTCTTCTAACAATAATACAAATAGGTAAGTACACAGGTGCCTTGAGGTACATATTTTTAAAGCACGATTTTGTTATAAGACGATAGCCCGACGTGCGCGTTCACACTTAGATATACAGTCATAAATTGCACTGCCACTGGCATATATTGGCATACACTGGTTTCTTCAGTTTAAACAGACGGTCCATCACAGTGGAAAAGGGCACTAAGAGCTCGTTTACGTAGACGCGGGGCGTTGAGCGAGGCGTTGAGCGGGCCCCGTAGCATGCGACGCTGCGCTCTCATACAACGCCATAACAATAATTATGTTTGAATTTAGTGCAAGCCCGCAGTGTGCGACGCCGCGTGCGCTTCTTCGTAAACGCGATGCGCAACGCTCCGCATCTCCGTAAACGAACACTAGACTAATAAAACAGTGTTTCACTTAAGTAATATGTTACTTACCGTAGCTAGCCACAGCCAACGCCACAACCAAGCACACGATCTGGAAGAAGTAAAAATATGTAATTAGAAATGTAGGAACATACAACAACAATCCAAAAACTAAGAGAATAAAACACCAGAATCTAAGTGAAGCGTTTTGTTGTGCTAAGTAACTAAGACTTGAGAATTTAGTTTAATTTAATAATTTTCAGACACTTGACTGTCTCGGAGTCCATCAAATAACTCCTTGTCCGCTTCTCCGCAACACAATCCCTTCAAACGACTGACCCCCTAATACTACATGTTCCTTCATGTGCCCTTTGTGTTCCGGAGCCACGGCATCTCTTTCGAATAGTCCCACGACTCCGGCAGGCGTCGGCCTTTTTGGGCCCCTCTGGGTAAACGACTGACCCCCTTCCGACAGCATAGGCTATGTATGAGCGTAGCGTCACTCCTAAGTAATAAGCAGTTAACCGCTGGGGCTGGATGCGGGCTGCTCAACACCGGGATGGTTGGCGCTCTTTGGGGAAGGTTTACGTTCAGCAGAGGACGGCAATTGGCTGATGATGACGACCATTATAACAAATGTACTAACCTTGAAAGCCATCGTGTTGAGTAAACTAGGATTAACAATTATTGAGACGATAATTCCGAAGTGATACTGATGAATGCTCCAACAGTTTTAAAACATTACCTTATATACAGCGTGTTATCTAAGAATTTGTGCGTTTGACCTTAGATGTGATGTTCTCAGAATGTATGATAATATAGTTGTACCTATATAATATAAACAATAACAGATTGTCTTATCGTGTTATGTGAAATAGATCATTCATAAGTTTATTTACAAACATTATTTGGAGCTGAAACGATTTGATCTAAAATTCGTAGAATTTGTCGTCAGGAACGAGTTGAAGATAAAATTTTTAGATTACCCTGTTCTGGGAACTGTAATTTAGTAGAATAAGAAACAGGAAAAGGTGATAATTTTCTGGGTAGCTAAAAACATTTGTACCTACTGCCAACAAAGTACTATGTTGGCAGAAGGGACCAATATTTTCCGTGAATGTCTAACTAAGTATATACGGTGCAACGAGATTTTACAGCCATATAAAAAAAAAAACTTTTCAACTATGATGCACGACTTAAAGAATGAAGTAGATTACTTATTAGAATTACAAGTACCTAGCAGAAATCGAAACGTTGATTAGCGGAGAAGGCTTTCTTTTCTAAATAGAACTAAAAATCTGGTAAGAACTACGTCATATATCCACAAGGGGTTTTGTAGCCAATGTAAACATGTCGAAGTGAAAACTGAAGTTGCTTTCAGACTACGCTATAATATAATTAATTATTTATACGTTCATAGCACACCAAAATCGCTCACCATGCTTTGTTATGGACACGTTCACACTGTACTGTACTATTATATTATTGACAATGTATGGTGCGCGATATTGTTGAGCTACGAGCTATATACTCTATGCTATATATTATAGCGTAGTCTGAAAGCAGCTTTAGGCGAAGTAAACGACAAGTAAACTGTCAAACCATGCAAAAAAAGATTACATGACAGCCACCTTTTTTTTGTCAACATTTTACCGGCTAAACTTGGGTAGAGCGAGTGCCAAGTGAACTGTAATTCCATCTTATTTGCATGGTTTGATAGCTCACTTCATATTCAGTTCACCTATGCTTACACGTTCAGAGGTTTACAGAATCACACTGCATGGTGTAAGTTTGGATAGCGGCTTCGCAGGACCAATTTGGCGGGGATTTAAATTATGCGAGAGTGATTGTGGCGACTGGTTTTATTTGGGAACAAATAGAGACTTACTTGGAAGTTTTGGATGATCGCCTGGGACGATGGCTGATGCGATTGGATAGCGCCGAGTTGAGGTCTTGCACGTGATTTCTTCCAGCACTACACTTGACGATTTTTTATTGTCCCATTTTGTGTCGGCCAACACTCACAGAATGTTATTTGGTTTGAGGTTTGCGGTCGCGATACTGCCATTAGATGGACAGCATATATAGCGCTATTTATAGTAGCGGATTTTGCGGAGTGGTTCGTCAGCATGTAATTGCTGTCGCGAATTTTACCGAACAGAGTTAGTTTTAAAGATGGCGTCGTTCCTATCCAATAAGAGGGAAGTAGGTAGATGGATAGATAAAACCAGAGTAGCCAACATGAAATATATAACGTGAGAAAAGTGTTTTGAAAAACATGGTAGTGGAACGTACCACGTTCTGATATGTTATAGTAAAAAACGTATACTACAAAAACTTGCGTAAGCACTGCAGCTCACTTGTCGTTCACTCCTCCTAAGTGTATACGGTGAGATGGGAAAGAATAGACCGGCTAAACTCACCCCGACACGACATGGCACAATGATGTAAGCCCCGGCTTAACACAAATATAACACCACGACTAAATACCGTCAGTCGGAAAGGCAGGGCAGACGTGTAAGGACAGGGCAGAGGTAATCCCAGGCTCCAACTACTACAAAGGATTCTTTCCTGGAAAACCAAATATTAATTCTGTTTCTGTGTGTGTGTGTATGTCTGTTGTAATTGTGTTTGCGTGCGTGTGTGTTGTAATTGTGTTTCTGTGTGTGTGTGTTGTTCTGTGTGTGTGTGTGTGTGTGTGTGTTTCTGTTGTTTAGTTGTTTTTTTTTTTTTTGGCTTGTACTCTTGGATTTTTAATGTGAAACATTTAATACGGTGGGTCAGACCGGTTTTTGGCTTGGCAATGCGTCACCAAGTCATAGTTTATTATATTACAAGCGTTTGCCCGCGACTACGTACGCGCATATCCCGCTTCTTCCCGTTCTCGCAGGAATTTCAGGAAATCATCTCATAGTGCTCCACACTTGCCAAGGAACCTACATGCCAAGTTTCAACTGTTAAGCAATAAATATATCTTTATCTTTACCTAACTTTCTACGACCAGTAGTTTTGGCTGTGCGTTGTCTCTCAGTCGGAAGAATTTTATGTAGGTATTAGAAAGGATTACTAGCTGACTCGGCAAATGTTGTTTTGCCAAATAATAAAAAAAACCTACGACCTATTCTCAGACCTACCAAATATATACAAAAATAAAACATAAAAATCAAGCCGTTTCGGAGAAGTTCGATAACAAACACCGTGTCACGAATATCTATACTAATAATAATATTATAAAGCTGAAGAGTTGGTTTGTTTCAACGCGGTAATCTCAGGAACTACTGATCAGTGTCAGATAGCCCATTTATCGAGGAAAGCTATAGGCTATATTATATCATCACGCTGAGACAAATAGGAGCGGAGCATTCATGAAATATGTGACGGAGACGAAGTTGCGTGGGTCAGCTAGTTTTAAATAAGTATTAGAAGAAGATGAAGATATGTTGAATTGTAGAAAAAAAAAACAAGTTAATAAATTATAAGACTTTAATATTGTTATTATTATAAGGACGGCATTGAACCAGATTACATCAGTATCATTATGAGAATACAAATACATTATAAAGACGTCTGTCAGCTCAGTTTTTAGTAGACATAAGTACATTAGACTAGATGGCTTGGCAATAGCCTACCTGGACCAGAATCATAAACTTAATTTAAACCAGGAACACCACTAATCAAGAATTCTATTTGAATTGGAACGTCCAATTATTAGGTCAAGGTCGCATTCATATCCTAGTCTTCTAGCTAATCTCTTTAGAAGCAAAAACCTTAACTGACATTTATAACAACCATCGAGACGTTTTACAATACTTTCGCCCAGTTGATCACGCAAAAGTTTTTGATTTCTTTCGACCTGTTCCCGTAAGTATATTTCACCTCCCTCCCCCAGTTGTTTCTCTAGATATTTTTCATTTCCGTTGCCTATTTCCCATAAAAGTGTATTGTTTCCTTTGCTCAGTTGTTCCCATAAGATTTTTTCAATTTTTTGGCCCACTATTACAAGTAAAAGTTTATTTTTTTCTTCGGTCATAACTTCTAATAAATTATAATGTGAGGGTGAGGCCAACGGAGTGTTCGGAGTCCACGGGTACCCACGTGCGTCGACATGTGCACCGAGATTCAAATCTGGAAAAAAAAACGAAATTTTGTTTTTGTTACTTATGCATTAACAAAAACCGCCCAAGTGAGGTTCCGAGTCAGACACTCTCTGAATAGGTATACAGTTTGCTCTTCAACTACAAACGCAAACTGCGATCGAACTCAGAGCAACCCCGGTCTGGGTCAGTATATAGTTTGGCAATACGCGACCCGGAGACACTGTATGGCAAACAATTGAAGATTAGTTACCCATGGCGTGAAGTAGAAGCTGACACCTATCAGTCTTTTCAGCATCAGGATCTGGAACAAAAAACCCTCAATATAATCGATGCCCTGAAAGAAAAACGCAACCTCACAGAATAGAAAATAAAATACTCTTTATTAAGTACTACACCATAAACGATATAGAAAAAATAAAAGAAGAAAACATTACATAGGGTGACACAATGGGCGGCCTTATCCCTAAGAGCGATCTTTTCAAGACAACCTTTGGATGGCACTTTTGGTAGTCTTAGGTGTATGATTTATATGAATGAATGAATACATACTTAATAGATAAATAAATACAATTGTAATTATGAAAGAAAAAGCATAGAACCCAAGTAAAAACGATCACAGAGAAAGGACTCAAAATGAAAATTAATAACTCTGGTGAATTTCCAAAATCTTAATTAGATTTTGGTCACATTTGCAAGAAACCAAACCCAGGGGGGGTTTGGTTTGTTGTTATTTAGGTAAATTGTTTTATAACTTTTGTATTTTTTTCGAACGAAACTTTATTTTTATCAAAAATCATCTTCATAGACTAAATCTAATTACCTCATTCATAGTCTTCCAAAACTGCTGTAAAAAGTTGAGCAAAAGAGCACCCTAACTAGACTAATTCTTATTTTTGCCTCCTCAAATCAATCAAAATTTACAACGATAATGTGCATTAGAGATCAGGAGTGGGAGCTAGTGACGTCACTCGTTGGTAAAAGGGTTCACTGGAAACTCGCTTACGTCCATTAGGCCAAAACAGTGACATCATTTTAAATCCTCATTCAAAAATAGAATGTAGTACTTACAGAAACCAATCACGAGCAACGCCAGCGATAGTTGCAGGATCTGTAAACAATACATAATATTAAAGGCTTGTATACATGCCAATGGCCTTGTGCATTAGGACGAGTGCTGGTGTCAAATAGACGAGGACTTAACTGGTCATATTTTGAATATATTGTAATAAAAGTAATACATATTTAGCTGTAGATATTTTTTATACTCTTTGATAAAAAATCAGGAATAAAAGTTTCATCTCAACGATTTGGAAGGGTTTTTTTCGATGTAATTTTTCCGTAAGTGCCGACGAAAAACTACTTCATCTTTACGCTTTTTTAAACTTTTATCGAGAAGCCTTAATAATTTGCATGATTAGCATTTTATTTCGACATGAGCGAATTGATGAGCTTCACTGAGAGTTCGTCGCATAGTTCCATTTCTAGCGGCGCGGGCGCAAGTACCGAAATGATGTTGACCGCGCTTCCCCGCACCCGCATATCTCCCGTAGTAGGGACGCATATATAAGGCTTATCGTTCTATCGTCGAGCTAGTAATGCCCGATCCAGCAGTCCCTAGCTGTACCCCCCCAGCGACGCCCTAAGCCGAGGTCCGTACCCCACAGGGGGTGCCCTTAACGTGTAGTCGCTTAGTTTGTAAGTTTTGAAACAAGCCCGGCTGGTGGCTTTAATTCTATATTAAGGCCTCACAGGCAAGTCCGGTTAAGCAGAAGCCAATCTTCTCAGGTTGACCTGCGAGAGGCATATCAATAAAAAAAAAAAAAAAGAATCGTCGAGCTAGTTCCCCCCCGTCTTTTGCCTAACGAGCCAGCCCGCGAAGCTGAGCCAATAGCATTAAACTCCCCAAATAATGGAAACATGACCCAGTCAGACCCTTGCTGCCCTCCCCCAAACGATGCCTTTGAGTCGAGGTCCGTACCCCATAGGGGTTGCCCTCAGCGAGCGGAGTTTTAGTATACTTGTATGTAGCCCTGGCTGGGGGCCTTAAATTCACCTAGGCCGCCACAGGAAAGTCCGGTTAAGTAGCTATGGCTTTATAGAGTCAATAGCTGCGAGAGGCCATCGACAAAAAAAAAAAAAAAACGTCGAGCTAGTGCAAACCTGCGAATGTACCATACATAAAACGCAGATACGCGCGCTTTATGTATAGCCTAACCTACGTGTAGGTTTACAGGGGAAGGTAATAAGTTTATATATTTCTTTAAATTTGAATGTATTCTATGTTCTATGTATTGTTAACAGTAGAAATCTATATTAGCTGACCGGGCAGACGTAAAAATACCCTTTTTTTTTGTAAGTACCTACCCTGCGACCTATTTTCAGACCTGAATGTACATAAACAATTTCATAAAAATCGGTCAAACCGTTTCGGAGGAGTTCGTTAACAAACACCATGACACGAGATTTTGATAAATTACAGAAGATAAGTTATTAGTAGAAATCAATTAAAATTAATACTAAATTTAGTATAAATTTTAATTGATTTCTACTAATATCTATATTAATGAATGGCTATATTTTTCAGAAACGCGGAAGTATCAAATTCAAAAAAAAAAACAAACGACATTTATTCAAATTAGGCTGTGAGCCAGCACTCTTTGAACGTCAAGTTTTAAAAAAGACACAAAGCTAGCCAGTCCCGCGGATTTGCATTATCCCTGACGCTACAGCAAACAACACCGCTCAAGTAGATACAGATGGTGATGTTAAATTAATCATCTAAAGAAGGTGCCTGGCAGCGGATGGATGCGGACTGCTCAAGACTGGGATTGTTGGCGCTCTTTGGGGGGCTTATGTTCAGCAGTGGACGGCACTTGGCTGAGATGATGATCACTTTTTAACCGACTTCCCAAAAAGGAGGAGGTTCTCAAATCGGTTGTATTAAAAAAAAAAATATGTTTATCTAATAACTCCGTCAACTATGAACCGATTATTATTTTTTTTGTTTTATCTGAAAAGTTATACTTGTAGATTGATCCCATTTAAATTTTATCAAGATCGATTCTGAAGTTTGTATTTTAAATCGAAATAACTGGAATTCGTTTACTTGGACGATGGAAAAATAAAACTTTTTACAAAAAAAGCAGTTTTTTTTATTATTTGGAAGTCGGTTATATATTTGTAAAAAGTTTTTTTTTTAAGTTCATTGGATAGAACTCTCTGTCGCAGATCGAATTGACATTAGGTATTTGTACTTGGCGATCTATTCGACTAAGGCCAAAATTCAAATTATTTTCACAATGGATGGTCACTTATAAATTAATCGTTTGTTTTTTTCGCTCTACTGTAAAGTGAGTTTAAGTAAAAAACAGTCAGTTGTTGCCACTTTAGCGGAAACAGAAAGCACATCACGCTACGCTACCCGTCACTGTCAAATTTTCCCAATCAATCATGAACCCAATGTTTTAGCGATAAAGATGAAAATTAAATTAGACAGATTGTTTTGTGGTTAATGCAATGATTCTAACATGATCCTGTTAAAATGGCCTTTTTATAGCCGCAGTTCACCCACAGAATTCATTTTGTGTAACATTTTTTTTAGTAAACAGTAAACTATATTCAGCCGGTCGCTTCTGTAAACATGTCGAAGTGAAGACTTGGGTGAAGAAATCACGAAGTGAGCTGCGTACGATACAAAAAAGAAGGAATGACAGCTCACTTGTCGTTCACTATACACGGTGAGATGCTGACAAAATAGACCGCCTTTTATATTTAGTATTCTTCTTCTTCTTGCAATAAATACAAAAACCGGTCAAGAGCAAGTCGGACTCGCGCACCGAGGGTTCCGTACCATCGTATAAAACGTGAAATGTTTTTAAATTTACATCGGCGAGGCCTATATTCGTCAGAGAATTTTAGCACTGCAGTGTTTATTGCAGATTTAGGTTAGAGTCATTTGTTGACCGATACTTGAAGTAATGTAAGTTAGGTTGGTGATTTCTAAAAAAGTGTGCTGTTTAGAGACATCGTTTTATTTTTTCTGTAATCTTTAAATACAGTTCTATCACAGAGAATAGTTTCAGATTTTTCTCTATCCAAACTTCGGAGATAAGGGGAAAAATGCTAAAAAAAATTACATTTTTAGTCAAAACTTTTTTCACATAATACTACTACCACTTACTACACACTACTACTACTACATACTGCTTTCTACTATTACTTTAAATTTTTAAGAACTACTTCCAGTCGCTTTAAAAAAAAAAACTTATTTTCTAAATAGTTGAGCAAACGTCGTCTAAAACTGTTCCAAATTTCAAGTTGATATTTTTAGTAGTTCTTGAGATATCCTGCTGTAAAACTGCATAATATTTACCATTTTGGTACGGAACTCTAAAAATCTCATGTCACGGTGTTTGTTATTGTACTCCTCCGAAACGGCTGGACTGAGTTTTATGATTTTTTGTTAAAAATTCAGTAGGTCTAAGAATAGGTCGTCGGCCATTTTTTTATTTGACAAACAACCTTTGACCAGTCAGCTAGTCCATCTATAAACGCACAGCTATTTACATATACAATGCAAGTAGTGCAGCGCGAGGGACGATGGTCGAGACGGACGGACTAAACAATCTTGAGCCGATGTATTTATGTTATGTACCTTTATTACAATTGGCAAATGGCAAAGAGGAACTTCATCTGTTCTGAAGAATAGAAAAGATTTTTAGATTACAAAAAACCGGCAAAGAGTGAACCCAAACGAAACATGTTTAAAACTTGTTACATCGCTTGGGACGTCTATAGGTGATAAAACAATATAATGTGAAAGAGTATTGAAGAAAAAAAAGCAATATCTACAAAAAAAGTTAGTTACGAGTTAAACTTTTAAAGTACTTTCACTACAAACACTTTATTATGTTTCAGTTAAAAAAAAACACCAGTACAAAGTAGAACGTTTCACATTAATTTTGTTATTTAATTTCTCTGCCCTAAGTGACAATTGTTTGCGAAAATTTATCATGCGTCACACTGGTTTGACAAATAAAAAGATTTATTAAAAAAAACTTAGTGCCTATAAAATAAGTCACTTATAATAATTCAAGGCTGTTTCAGTACCTACTGTAGGTTTCTTTTTGAAGTATTCAAATCAGTTCTCCTATTCAAATAAAAAAATCATAACTTTGAACAGTAGATGTAAATTATAGCATAGGTACTGAGAAAGGATTTAGCGTAAATCAATGTTAAAGTAATCATTGTTATTTACCTTTGTTTCACCCATTGCTGAGTAAAGGCGTCCTCCTCTATACCTACTATTCTTTCCTGGTTGGGCGTATATTATCCAGCTCCTTCTCTTAGGCCGTAGGTATTTCACGTAAGTCGTCTACCTGACGAAAAAAAAAGAACAAACTATGATCGTCTGAATTGAAAAAGACAAAATCTTGAAAAAAAAATCTAAACTTAGATACGAAAAAAAAAACGAAAACCAAATATCAGCTTAATAACTTTTTAGATACATTAAATACAAAGATAATTTATTTCTGAGTTTATGGTACATTAATGTCTTAATATAAAATAGTTTCACATAGACTACCATTGCCGGTGTAGAAATATTAAAAACAAAATAAAAAACTGACAAAAACCAGTTTAATATTAGCTGTGATAAAAGTTACGGTTTACTTAATCTCTTACCTGTAAAAAAATAATGCACCGCGAATCAAAGCTTTGTGGTCGTAGTATAACGCGTTCACAACACTCACGACTCGAAAATCTGGACGTAGGAAGAAATGACACAGGTCCTTCTTTCACGGGTGCTTTCGCAATACTCATGGACTAGCATTTAGCAGTACTGATCAGAGCCAATTGGAGCTCTTTACAATGGCTCACTCACACTCACAAAAGGGCCCTTTTTGTTTAAAGAAAGCATCTAGCAGGTCAACTTTTGGGGCGGTCTACAGATTGGCGCCCGCTCGCACGTGGTGATTTTTTGCTAGACTGATTTTTTAATCGATGATAATATTTCCAAATACATACACACATATCATATAAATGAAGGCTTGGTTAATTTTAGATTAAGATTTTGATATTTTTTAAAATTGAAATTACGATAAAAAACCTAAAAAGCGCGATAGAATTGCGATATTGTCATAGAAGTCTGCTTAAGTCTTTGTTATTTTTTTAATGACTTCATGTTATCAAATCGAGGAAAATAGTATCCACTTATTTTCAAGGGAAAGTGTCATCTTTCACGGTTTAAATATGCTTAGGCATGTTCAGACATACCTAGGTAAGTATATTTAAAGCGTGATAGATGCACGATAGATGAAACTTTTCCTTGGTATGTTCAGACATACCTAGGTAAGTATATTTAAACCTTGTATCGTGATCATGATCACAATTTAGGTTCTAAACAAAAAAAATCCAAGCCGAGTGCAAACCCAAAAATAGATAGGTACTAATTTTCTAAGCCATTTTTTTTTAATACTATTAGGATACTTAACTCCTAAACTATAAATTTATTAATCGCTGAAAATACGTGACGATCCTTTTCTTTGGACTTCCTTCAGAGCGATGCCACACGAGCGTTGCCGATTCGTTGCGTCCGTAGCAACGCTGATTTCTCCGGACAAGTTACCACACGAACAAATTAATACGTTGTTGCAACGCAACGCACCGCTCCTTCACGATGCAGCGTCGCTTTTTAACATAGAAGAGTGTTTTTAAACGACAATTGATGAAGTAAGATAACAATACGCTGCGTTGCCGCTCCGACACATCTTTCGCAGCGCAGCTATTCAACCCCCTCCCCGCTACGTAACTCTCGACCCCCTGTCCGTTGCGCGCGCGTTTCATAACAATCAATGCACGTCGCTTTAACGCAGCTTGAGGCGTCATTCCGATTAGTATATTTAAAACAGCACTTGCAGCGCAGTGTCATCGCTCCTTCGTCGCAGCGCTGATGCAACGCCTTGTGTGGGTCAGCTAGTATATCACATACCTAATTCATAGTATTGCAACACCAGAAAATGAACGCCATGCAACACAGTGCGCGTCATGTAAAAATAATGCAGTAAAATGTAAAGGGGGTGCGTTTGCGCATGGGTACACTCGCGCAAGATGCGCCTATTGTTTTATTTTTGAACGAGACTTTCACTCGCAGCTTCATAATTATATGGTTATTGGAAGGTAAATTAAAAACATATTTGATTCAGTGTAAAAAAAAAATCTGGCCAAGTGCGAGTCGGACTCGCGCACCGAGGGATCCGTACAAACTAGTAGGTATTATAATACCTATTATAAGCAAAAGTTGCGATTTACGATTTATGACGTACTTATTAAAAAAAAACTACTTACTAGATCTCGTTCAAACCAATTTTCGCTGGGTGTTTACAAGGTAATGTACATCATTATTTTTTTCAGTTTTATCATTCTCTTATTTTAGAAGTTAAGGAGGGGGGACACATTTTACCACTTTTGTGTGTCTCTCGCGCAAACTATTCCGTTTAGAAAAAAATGATAGTATAAACCTCATATCATTTATGAAGACCTATCCATAGATACCCCACACGTATGGGTTTGATTTTTTTTTTTTTGAGTTTCAGTTTTAAGTAAGTATGGGGACCCCCAAAATTTATTGTTTTTTTTTTCTATTTTTGTGTGAAAATCTTTATGCGGTTCACGGAATACATCTACTTACCAAATTTCAACAGCATAGTTCTTATAGTTTCGGAGAGTGGCTGTGACATACGGACGGACAGACAGACAGACAGACATGACGAATCTATAAGGGTTCCGTTTTTGCCATTTGGCTGCGGGACCCTAAAAAGTTATATTGAAACTGCTTCCATGAAGTCGTCGTGGGTGACGTGAAAACCAGATAAGCCATTATGTTGGTGCCAGAAGCGGCCATTTCATCGTCTTTGCTGTCGCCACTTGAGCTACTTATAGTACCAGCCCTAAGAGCAGGATTATAAAATTTATAACCTGTTGTGGGCTGATGGTCTTAGAGATCTTATCTTGCCACATAATATTACGGTCTCCATTCCCGTCCATAAAATTTCACATTTCATGAAACTAATTAGGCCTATAACTTTTATGACTTAATTGGTAATTCGTCGTAATTTATTCCTTTAATGTTAAGATCGTGTTCGTTTACATTTGTGATGTCCTCGACATGTTACGAGTATCATCGTGTCTCCTACATAACAGTGTGGCCTTCGTTCGCAAAAAGTTTGGCTGTCAAACTGTCACAAACAAGCTTTTGCTGATTAAATTTAAAAAAATACTTTGGCGCCAACTTACAACCTTTTGAAATTAGAACGGAGCTACTGCGAAAAGGAAACTACTTATTCAAAAAAGGAAACATTTTAATTTTAATTCCAAAGCTTCAATATTAGTTTTCTCTTTGAAGAGTAATGAAAACTTTTTGCGAAATTTCTCTTTTATTCTGTTGCAGCGGACGGTTAACAGACAGATTTTCCTAGAAGTAACCTATTATTCACTAACTTTTTTTTTAAGGATGGGAAGTCATCGAATGAGGAGTCATTTGATGACTCGCTGTGGGTGGAGCAGAAAGGAGTGTCAGTCTCTTACTGACTAAAACCCATCCATGTTCCTCATAGTAAACCCTTTGCGTTTCTGGGCCGCGGTGACTCTTTCGAACGATTTCCGCAACCCCAGCTGGCACCTGGTGGCTGCTGGCAGAGATGTCAGCATAGTAGACGGGGCCCGCTAGGGTCAGCCCTAGCGGGCCCTGTCTACTATGCTGACATCTCTTTGAGACGCGCCTGGAACACAACGCGCCATCGACCCGGGCCAAGTTCTGATTGAGTGGCGAGCTACCCAACGCTCGCTTTCCGCAGGCCCGTGCCTACGGTGGCCGGGAATCGTCCTGCGACTCCCGACGCCCGAGGCGTCTCCTTCTGTTGCGGCGGCCAGGGCGTGAGGCTTCCCTCTCTCTCACGCGTTCAGCCCCTTCCCTTGCCTCTTCGCTTCGGACCATGGATTGAACTAGGGCCGGACGCGAGATGTCGCCGCTGCCAATCGCCTCGACGAGGACATGGCGGTGCTCCGACCAAGTAGGACAGACTTCCATCGTATGCTCCACTGTATCTTCCGGGCGATCCTCGCAGTGTAGACACCCCGGCGTGTCCTCCCACCGAATTCGAAACAGGTATCTCCTGAAACAATCGTTTCCGGTGAGTACCTGCGTCAGGCGGAAGGTGAGGACGCCGTGGCGCCGCTCTAGCCACTCCTCAAAGAGGGGGCTTATCGCCGCAAATGTGGCGTGCCCAGTGATGGGTTGCGAAGGTCGCTGTCTCCATACCGCCATGAGATCCTACCGGAGCTTCGTCCGCCATGCTGCGATTTGCCGCGGCAGAGAAATCTCGCCCCGGCGTCTCCACGCGTCATTCGTAAATGGGCGTGAGGGCCTTCGCCTTTGGATCCCATGGCGGCAGTCCGGCAAGGAGGCTCGCCGCCTCGCCAGAGACCGTGCGGTATCCCCGGGCCAGCCAGATGGCCATGATCCTCTGATACGCGTTGAGGTAACGGGCAGGTCGCTTCCTCAAAGAACCTATTCACTAAACTACTGATGACAGTTACCAAAGAAACACAAAAGCAAAAGTTGAAAATACGAGTGAATTTAAAAGAAAATGAGATTTACTTTTCTTTTAGTAATTTCATTGGACAATCGCACTTCGGAATCAGGCCATCGCGCTACCGTTTTTATAAAGAAAGTCGATCAGTAATGCTGATGCATTTAGAGCTATAGCCATACCCAGATCTAAATCAACAGACCGTTGCAGCGGATTTATTTTCTTAGATGACTAGTTATAGATTTCTGAGTAAGATTTTTGGCTACAAATTGTGACAGAGTTGTAAAAAAGATAACAGTCTCGTAACAATTAGATCTTCTTATATTTAAAAATCTCGTGTCACGGTGTTTGTTAATCTAACTCAACCGAAACGGCTTGACTGTTTTTTTTTTTTTTTTTGTGTACATCAGTAGGTCGTAGGGTACTTGTTTTTTTTATTTGGTAAAGCAACGTTTGCCGAGTCAGCTTATAATGTTCACACTGATGGCAGTTTGGTTCTAGGATATGCCAATTTCCTTACGACGATTTTCGCCAAGTTTCTTTTACGTCTAAATTACTCCGTCCATATTACTAATAGTGTTAGTAATATGGGCCTAGTTTAAAAATAAATAATCACATGTTTTTTTTATATACACAGAATAGCAGGTTCTTAATTCAAATGTTTTATGAAGAATTTAAATATAGCGTCTGTTAATCAGTGTTATCATCATGGTTGGTATATTTTTTTAGCTGATTGCCTCAAGATACGTACTGGTACATAACTCGTACCCTTCCACTCGTGTACAAAGGATAGGTATCCACATGCACTAAACGTTTTGGGAACTTATTCATTGTGCGTTCAGCTAGTAGTGGAATTCACTGCCAGAGCCCGTGTCCTAATAGAGCTACAACCTGGGAGACTTAAAGTCAAGAGTGAATAGGTTACTTCTAGGCAAGCGTAGGTACTCATTCTATTGACTCCTGATATACAGGTACACCTAGTTCAGGAGTCAGAGGCTTCAAACAAGAATTTGTAACCTATTGTGTCAATAAAGAAATTTATAATTTAATTAATTTATTAGAGTTTGGGATTCTTTAATGAAAAAGAGATTTTCCTTTGCACAAAAACGTTTTCAATTTATTACTTATATCGCACACAGATACAGAATAGCCATAGACTAAATAGTAACAGACACAAGTCACAACAGATAATATAAGTGCGGTCAATCAACGAACTAATAAAATTATATATTCAACACCCTCTCTATAATTTTATTTTCCACACCCTGTAACTTCTTAATATAATGATCTCTTAAAAACATAAATGTCTGAGCTGGCAATGACTTAGTTAAGATATCTGCCAACTGATTGGAACTGGATACATGTTTAATTTTTATTATGCCCTCCTCAACCTTTTCTCTTATAAAGTTATATTCTACATCTTTATGTTTAGTTCTTTTATGGAAGATGGGATTATTAATCAGCCTTATTGCACTTTGGTTATCTACATGTAACAAAACAAAATCATATACTTCACCTAAGTCTGATAACAATTGTCTCAACCATATAATTTCTTTGGCAGACTCACTGGCAGCTACGAACTCTGCTTCAGTAGTAGAGAGGGCAATAGTCTTTTGTTTTTGACTGGACCATGTGACTGGTCCTTCATTTAACAAAAATATGTATCCTGTGGTAGACCTTCTTGTGTCTATATCACTAGCAAAGTCAGAATCAGAATATCCTGTAAGACTGCTGCTCTCACTATAAACAATACATCAATCCTTTGTATCAATCAAATACCCAATTATTCGTTTAGCAGCATTTACATGATGTTGTTTTGGACTGTTTACATATCTACTCAATAAGTTTACTATGAAGCTAATATCTGGCCGTGAGACTGAACATAAAAATAACAGTGAACCTATTAGTTCCCTATACGGAAAACTTACAATTTCTTCATCCAAATTCTTTGAGATTATTACATTTACATCAGATGGGGTTTTTACAGGATTCGCATCACTCATATTAAATTTTGTTATGATTTGCTCAATATAATCTCTTTGATGAATAACAATGTGATTATTCTCCTTTTTTATTTGCATGCCCACAAAGTAAGTTAAATTCAATTCTTTAATTTTGAAAGCTTGTTTTAGATATATTATAATTTCTTTAATTAAATTATTATTTGGGGAAACCTGGGGAAACCACAAGACAGTCATCTACAAAAATTAATAAGTAAACTTTGATGCCATTGAAGTCTCCTATATAAATACAGTTGTCTGCCTGAGATTGTACAAAAACATATTCTTTTAGATTTGTAAATTTTTTATTCCAGCATCTAGAGGCTTGTTTCAGACCGTATAAGGCTTTATTTAATTTTAAGATATAATCTTTACTCACTGACACTCCCTCAGGCACCTCCAGATATGTCTTCATCAAGATTACCATTGAGAAAAGCTGTTTTGACATCAAATTGTTGGATCTCATAATTGTATTTAGCTGCAAGAGAATGAATGATTCTTATGGAATCATATCGTATAGTTGGAGAAAATATTTCTTCATAATCTACTCCTTTTACTTGCTTGAATCCACGTGCACATAAGCGAGCTTTGTATCTTGTGACCTTTCCATTTTCATCTCTCTTTAATGTAAAAACCCATTTTGTTGTTATAGTTCTTTGGCCAGTTTTTTTAACTGGTGTCCAGGTCTTATTGTCTTCATGTGCTTCAAGTTCTTCACTCACAGCTTTAGACCACTGATCCTTTTGAGGATCCTTCATCGCTTCTTCATACGTAGATGGTACTGTGAATTCCACAAAGTTTGCTTCATAATTTCTGTTATGTCGAGGTCTTAGATTGATATGTCTTTTTTCTTGTTCTTCTATCTCCTGAGATAGTTTGAAGGTGGAATCATCATCATCCTGACAACTGTGCAGACTTTCGGCTGAATCTTCCGTTGATGTGTCACTGTGATTTCTTTCTCTTTCTTGTCTATTTTCCTTAGTATCATTACCTTCAGTGTGTGTGCCTTCTTCGTCTATGAAGATTTTTGAAATATTTTTCCTCATTTAAGGGGCTTTATCCTCATCAAAAGTCACATTTCTTGATATTTTTATTTGTTTATTTTTGGTATTGTACATTCTATAATTGTTGTTATCATATCCCACCAATATCATCATTTCACTTTTCTTATCTAATTTCTTTCTTAACTGATCAGGAATATGTACATATCCTACACTACCAAACACCCGCACATGACTTAACTGCGGCTTCACACCTGTCCATAATTCTAGAGGTGTTTTATCGGAAGATTGACTTGACGAGGTCCTGTTGAGTAAATACACTGCTGTATTAATAGCTTCAGCCCACAAATATAATGGCACATCTCTAGCATATAGCATCGAACGAGCACTCTCAACTATGGTTCGCAACTCCCTCTCTGCACGACCATTTTGTTCTGGAGTGTAGGGTGCTGTGCACTCATGCGTTATGCCTTCCTTTTTTATATACTCTTCAAATGCAGTATTTATATATTCTCGTCCATTATCAGTGTGTTAAATCTTCACACTGTGCATGTATTTGTTCTTGATCATAGCATTATAGATTTTAAAATATTCTAATACATCACTTTTATTCCTCATAAAATACACATGCCTGAAACTTGTCTTAGCATCTTTGAACAATAGAAAATATCGCATACCTCGCACTGATGTGTGACTCATCGGGCCGCATACATCACTGTACACCAGATCACCTGGCTGTATTTCACTTCTTGAAGATTTCTGAAATGATAGACGATGCTGCTTACCATAAGCGCATGCTTCACAGGTGTATTTTTCTTCAATGTTACCTTTAATTTTCAAACCTTCAACCACATTGCTCATGCTCATATTTTTAATTTCTTTCAAATTTATATGCCCTAGTCTTTCATGCCATTTCTTGATGTCAATACTATCTTGCACTAGGTTACATCTTGCAGGAACTACAGTTTTAATATTCAATTCATATAAATTATTTGTCTTGATTTGTGCACTCATTACCACTTTTTTGTTCAAGTAAATTAATGCATTATTTCCTTTCTTGACAAGTGAGTAACCTTTACGCATTATAACACCCTCCGAGAATAAATTTCTTCGTAAAGTTGGAACATTTAGTACATCACTTAATATACTTGAATGCCATTGTTCATTGACATACCTTTCTATCATTATTTTTCCAATTCCACATACTTCAACCAATTGTTCATTACCCAGGGTCAATGACTTGTGATTGCATTCTTCTAGTTCCATGAATATGTCTTTTCTGTAGGTTATATGCGCTGAGGCACCACTATCCAATATCCAGATGTTGTCATCGGTATATGTATATATCTTTGTCTTCAATATTGAATGCAAGCATATTATTGTTAGGTTTTCTTGCATTTTTCTTTGGAGCACGACATTCCTTTGCGAAATGTCCTCTTTTCCCACAATTGTAGCACTCGAAGCGATGTTTAGTATTTATGTTTTGTTTTGGACCATCACCATTTCGTTCATTTTGTTTAGGTTGCCCTTTGCTTTTAGAATTAGTCACTAACAAGGCTGTTTCTTGCTCTTCCTCACAAGTTAAGCTTGCTTCCTCATCTAATAAACGAGCAGTTAGATTAATAATATTTTGCTTTGAAGGATCTAACGACAACCACGCTTGGCGGAGTGTCCTATACTTGGGGGGGAGAGTACCAAGTATTTTTGTCATGATGGCTGTATCACTCACAATTTCGCCACTTTCTTTCAATAGCTTGGCTAAATTTTCAATTTTCGAGATATGTTGAGCGATTGTGTCATTTTGTGACATTTTGTACTGATAAAACCTTTCTTGTATTATCATTTTATTCAATTCACTTTTTTGTTCGTAAATTGATTCGAGTTTCAACATTATTTCACTGGCGGTTTCACAATTTTCTATTAAGGTTATTTGCTTCAAGTCCATGTTGGATGTTATGATGAACATTGCCATTCCATCATTTTTTAACCATGTAGAACTTTCTACTTCTGGCTTCGGCTGACTGATGTCAATTCCTTTGGCTTTTAGAGCGCATTTGATTTGGAATTTCCACTGCCGGAAATTACTTCCGTCGAATTTTTCAACACTCATTGATCGCGTGTCCATTTTGGTGATTATGACTTATGACCAACCAATATTCGTGACAAAGTATTTCTACGAAATGTTTTTGTTTTCTACTTTGATCTTCAATTTCGAGAGATTTCCTGGGCCCTTAACCTATTAGAGTTTGGGATTCTTTAATGAAAAAGAGATTTTCCTTTGCACAAAAACATTTTCAATTTATTACTTATATCGCACACAGATACAGAATAGCCATAGACTAAATAGTTACAGATACAAGTCACAACAGATAATATAAGTGCGGTCAATCAACGAACTAATAAAATTATATATTCAACATAATTTATAATGCTTCGACCACATCATCGCTTAGCATCAGGTGAGATAGTAGTCAAACGTGTGCCTACCAATATCATCATCTGCCTAGCCTTTTTCCAACTACATTGTGGTCGGCTTCCAGTCAAACCGGATTCAGCTGAATGCCAGTGTTTTACGAGGAGCGGCTGCCTACCAGACCTCCACAACCCATTAACTTGGTAACACGGTACTCCTTGACAAGACTGGTGTCAGATTTTCTGGCTTCTGACTATCCGTAACTACTGTCACAGATCTCCAAATGACAGCCGGGACCAACAGCTTAACGTGCTTTCCGAGGCACGGAGGTGTGTGCCTACCAATAGTTAAAGAAAAATATTTTTAGGATTTCAGGCCCCGATAGTGAAATCATATAAGTCACTTTGTTGCACACACAAAACACTATAGAAGGTTATGGAAGTCTGCATGGCAGTCTGTATCGTGTGGTACCACCATTACACACGGATTCCTCCGTGCCTTGGAATGCACGATAAGCCTTGGTCCGGCTTTGAGTATGATCTCTTTGACAGTCGTTATCTGTAGTCAGAAGACAGAAAAACTGACACCAGGCTTGCAAATGTTTATCGTGTTACCTAATCCAATTGAGCAGTGAAGGTCAAGCAGGCAGTCGCCCCTTATAATGTACTGGACCTCAACGGAATCAGTTTCAGTGCCGTTTGCATAGCAATCTTCGAACTCCTCGCCACAGACTACACAACAGCAATGCGATTCAGTAAACATGTCGAAGTGAACTTTCAATAAATTGATGTAATCAAGATGAAGAATGACAACTCACTTCGTGTCCACTTCGCCCAAACCTTCACTATGAAATGTTTACAGAATTGACCGGCAGATTGTCTTATTATGGAACGTGATGAAGACCATACTTCTACTTATTTACAAACATTATGCAAATGTTAAACGGGAAATAAAATGAGCACAACTTCGTCAGACACGAACTGAAAACTGTAATTTGGAAACAAATGATGATATTTCAGGAAACTGTCAAAACACAGTACAAATCTTTATTTTTTAGTAGGGTAGGTTAGTAGTATAAGGCACAAAAAAAACTCCACATTACAACATATTATCAAGCCTGTATAGGTACCATAAAATGGTAGAGCAGAAGTGTATCCATGTAGAACTTAAGGCGGGGTTACAGTACTTTTTAAGATTTTTGAACGTCTGAAAATCTAATTATTTATGAGTTTTTTAATAAATAAAAATCATTAGATAAAAATTGAACATACCCTCTAGTAAATCGTAAAGATAGAAACGCGATTTAGAGTGATTGGCTCGATACTTTTTTTTTATCAAACATTACACTAAATTACAATTTTAAACGTGTACTGCTAAGAGATTTCATCACGAATATATATAAAAGTTATATCAATAGATAGAGCTTTTTATTTTGAAGTAAATGTTGAAACCATATTGTATAATTTCTTTATCAGTTTTCGCCAAGAAGAAAAAACAATCAAAATTTAGGCATTATTTCGCTCACCAGACAGTCGCTGTTGTTCGTCAAAACACACAGTACTGCAACCTCGCCATAAGCATTCAACTGCATTTTAACTGGATCCTCTGAGCCACTTCTAAGGATTCACTGACACTTTGGCTAACCCATAAATTGAACCCAGGAGTGGATATAAACCCATAGAAACAGTTTATAAAACAAAAGTAGTTTTAAGAAAAAAAAAACATGATTATAATATATGGACTATAATATTTAGCATGTTATTATTATACAAAACGATTCAGCATAAATTGTATCAGTATCATTATAACTACTAATATATATGTATTTTAGTAAACATAAATCAAATGTAATCAGATTCCCAAATTAAATTCAATCCTGTACAATACATCCTCTAGATTATTGCTTCCTTTTCATTTCTTTTCTCCGTCCTTATAATTTTTGAAAATACTATCTAGTACACTTTGTGCAATATTTGTCTGTAATGTTTCTTTGTTATCACCCTCTTTAGGTACAACGAAAACAGTTACATTAGCGTGAACCAACCCTTGTCCAGTCTGGTTAACCGCTGCTACGGTAACTCCAACAGTTCCTTCAGGCAAGTCTTTCTTCTGACCACCATCTTTTGACCCGTTATTAACTTGATTGAAATCTGGTCTTACATAGTTTGGCTGCCTGGGAGGCAGTCGTTCAGGATGCATGTTTTCACCTGGTCTGGGGTGACGTGGTGCCCAACGGACAGGACCATTCCTAACTGGATGGAAACCTATTGGTATTTGGATGGGAGCCCCTAATCCTGGGTATATGGGGCGGGGTGGAAATTTATCTGGCCCAACAAATAAACCATTTCTATAAAAGTTTGTTGGAAAATCTAAATTAGGCGCTTTGAAAATAGGGCGTCTCATAGTACCAGGATGTCTTGGAATAAAACCCCCTGGATAAAGGCAAATCGGGTGTTTTGGGGTAAGGGGTAAATTTCTCGGCAAAAATCTTCTTGAGACAGGAAGAATCGGATGAAAACCAGGACGTCTTAATTGTGAACGTGTCAAAGCCATTGGTTCTATATAAGGTGCAGTACCAACTCTGGATGGTGCTGCTAATCCGAGTCTAAATCTTGGGTCTAATTTACTGTGGTCACCAACACCAACACCGCCACCCAAACCTGCGCAAAAAAAAAAAAGAAATTTTACGTTTTAATGTCGTTTTTCCACAACGTCGGTATATGACACTAGAACGAAATGTAAGGAGTAAATTCTTACTCCTTACACAATCTATCCACCATCACCACCACCTATCGGCGACCACATCCTCGTTTACCATTTGGTGAGATAGTGGTCAAACGCAAGCCTATAAATATTAAAAATGCTATATGAGAGTCATCTGGGCTAATGACATCAGAGTGTCAATTCTACTAATTTTCACATTCGCATCTCAATCGCAATCTGTCAAAAATTTATGAAAAATAAGGCCCTTTTGATAGTTTGCGATTTCACATGCGAATGCGAAAGTTGTTTAAAAATTAGTAGAATAGCCCTCTGGTCAAAATATTTATTGATGTGTGTTTGCGAATTTCCAAAACAATTCAAGGTATTGACAATTCCATCAAAAGTTAAAAATCGACCAGATGTCGGATAACGGCGTTTTAGTTATACCACGTAGCCATCAGTCATATGATGTTACAAGATCCATTTATAAGGAACCCATACAAATTCTGGCACTAAGTTGCAACCTACCAAGAATGCCTTACGAAAACTTAGGTCAACATTAGAAATTAACCATACAATGGGATTTGACACCATGAAAACAAAGATGAAGTGAGCTGACAATACATACAAACAAGATGAAATGAAAGTTCATTTCACGCTTATTCCACACACGGTGTAGGTACATGACGAGAAGTAAGAAGGAATAGACCAGCTGGACCGCAGTACAACAGTCATGCTTGCGACCAGCACACCAAAAAGGGGCGAGTTTTTTTGTAAAGGCCATCATTATAGTGAAGTTACTTACATGAACAAGCTACAGCTAACAACAGCAATAGGCACGCAATCTGGAAATAATAGTATAACTTACTAGTAACAGTGTACAGAATCACAACACATAATTATAAGATCTACAACCAACCAATACACAACCTCATTCACAACACTCACACCATAGAGTATATAACCACTAGAGAGCGTATAGGCCGATTTCTTCTAAGTACGCGGCTCACTACAGCGGGCCGGGGGACGAGGAACAACGCGCGGCTGCAATTGGTCCGTTCAAGGTCAAGTTGCATAGGTAGCCTATGGTTAGTGGTGGCACTACTTGATTAAAGGAAAATAGTCGATATCGATAAAATGGATTTTAACATTATAAAAATACTCAATCCAAACAAACAGCGCTATATCTTGTTTAAACAAAGTTTCCCTATTAACCTTATCTTTCCACTTTTATTTTAATTCTGAAATCTTCGAAAATCTAAAATGAAAACATGTATGTCAAACACACAGATGAAAAATCTGAGACCCTCCTCCTATTTTTAAAGTCGTTTAAAAGTAGTTACGTGTTTAATGTAAGTATGTGAATTGATTAAAAATTGTATTAGTTTATGATCATCGATAAATCGACTTCAATCATTAAACGTAACAGCACAGATTTTTTCGATAAAAATACAAAGGGGAAGAAAGGGATAAAAATATAAGTATTTCCTAATGAAAGAAAGAGACTTCTCCAAAAGACATCAACGCGCGCTTCTCACAGTGTGCTCGTTCACCTAACCACCATTTTATATAGACCCCTGCAGTGGCTCATCATCTGATTCAAATCAAAAATATTTTGCGTAGTCTTTACTCTCCGATGCAAAGTTATGCCATCACTTTTGTAACAAAAGGTCTAGGAATGTTTCCCACACAAATTCACCGGGTACGAAGGCATTTTTATGGGTTATAAAAATGACAATTGCATAAAAATTAAAACGATTTGTAAAAACTTAGCATGCCCACAGGTCTAACAATTGGTCACAACTATAATGGTTATTAGTGCCGCTGCCATCTGCGCAAAAACACTAATAGTTTTCGTGCGTCGGGGCACTGTATGCGCACAGTCAAGTGGTTTAATAGTCTTTGACTCACACACATAAAAGGGCTTTTACTCAAATTATCACTGGTCCAACTTTTGACCATTGAGGTAGTAACTTATGTCGTAAAAATTCTGGTACCCATAAAACAGGTTAAATCTTTCCTTGGGTACCAGAATTCAATAGAAATACTACTGACACAATTATTACTCTATAATATGTCTTTGTTAATGTTGCTTTGTTAATTATTAGTTGTTTTTGTTTTTTTGTACAACATTTTTAATTAAATAATTAATTCATTTATTATTATTTTTAACTCATGAACCTCTCATTCGATAGATTGTCGGTTTAACATTTTTTTTTTTTCAAGTTTTATTTAAAGATCTAGCAAAACGCTTAGTTGACGCTTCGCGTGACCCAAGGGCTGGCTTTAACCTTGGACAGAGACAGAGATCATTGCAACGTGGTAATGCCGCCAGTCTTTTGGGCTCAGTTCCAGTCGATAGCGATGAGGATGAATTTTTTTACGCCATATTTTAGTTATGAGTTTTATTTTCTATTTTAAGTGTATATAGTTTGTCCTTTAAATATTTTTTTTCCAATCGGAGTCACCACACTAAAATTTAATATTATTTATTTTTGAATTATAATATTTTTTTAAAAACATTAAAAAACAGCAATAATTTTCCTTCATTTAAAAAAATAATTGGCATTAGTTTTAAACAAAATGAGATTTTTTCTTGAATTTGAGCGCTTTTTGAGTTAAGTACTCATAGAATGTAACATTTTTATGAAGGTCAGTGCCTACAGAAAAAAGTTAACTGGCAATAAAAAAAACAGTCTATAATGAAAAACAAGTACTCGTAACACTAACCTGGATAGTCATTTTGTATCAACAACAAACTTGAATTATGCGTCATCTACAATCTCCTTCTTCGTTATATAGGGCGCGTTATCAGTAAAAATTTGTGCATGTGTGCCGACAGACGAGGCAATGTATCAAAACAACTTTAAATCAATCACCGGTTATTTGAACTCGCACCTGTTAGCGGCTTCTCTTGGGATAATTTTCAACTTTATAGACACCCATGAAAGTTATAATCCCGGGGTGAAAAGTCTCTGAGTTTATGTTGTCATAGTAATTTACAAGTAGTACACCAAAATCATGTGCACACTCAGTTTTATTCAATATTATATCGTTCCAGAAATATGCGAAGTTAGTAGCTTTTTTATGTGGTTAGTAAAAGATATGAAGTGGCATTTTGGAAGACTAAAATAAAGTTATTTGACCAAACAGTTTAGTAAAAGCCAGTATAAGTCGCAGTGCTCCGTACACTCCCCAGCAAACCTAAATGCCAAATATCAGCTTTCTACGACCAGTAGCTACAACTGCGCGCTGTCTGTCAGTCGTCAATATTTATTGACGATTGTCATCGGCATACCATAAAAAATTAGAGTGTCAAATCCAATTTTGTATGACTTAACAGGATTTTATGTCGTTAATAAATGAGATAAAAAGTAAATGGGCCTAAAACAGATTCCTGAAGCACACCTGACATAACGACTACATAGTCATACTCGAATACATTGACGGCAATCTTCTAAGTGCTTTGAAATATGTATGATCCAAACCATCAGAGCAAATTGCCACTTATGCCATTAAAACCGTTTTTCTTTTTCAAGAAGCAATTTGACATCCATCGATCCATCGGGGGCCGAGTCACCCGCGTCCGTAGGAGAATACCCTTCAGCGAATCCCTACACGTGGTCCCCGGGTGGTGCTAAACAGGTGACACTAACCGCCTCCGTGGTCTAGTGGTTATACCACCTGATTCAGACCCAGAGGTCCCGGGTTCGATTCCCAGCGGAGGCAAATTTTTTGCTCGGTTTGGTTGGTGGTAGGACTTGTTCTAAGTCCGCCTGGCAAGCTACCACCATCATGTCTAAGTCTGTCGCCATAACAACAATGTTTACAGCATTGTTGTGTTCCGGCAGTTAGAGGTATGATAGCCAGTTCCTCTGTATAAGAGGATTCCGGGTGAAACTCGCTTCCATCTTCGGCCTAATCATCACTTTCCATCAGGTGAGATTTGGGCCAAGAGTTTCCCCGTTTTGAACAAAAAAAAAAAAAACATCTACCTCACACACACACACACACACCTCACATTTCTGAAAATCAGAAAACAAAGTATCAACCTGCTTGCGCAATACGTATATCACAGACAAAACTACTGCTCGTAGAAAACAGATAATTTGGCATGTATTAGCATCCTTACACTCCGTATCAATAGAATTTGGGAAAAATATCTCTTAAAAAATCCTCTCCTAGTGCGGAGGTTTTTTTTTCGGGAAAAAACGGGATATGCGCGACCATTAATTTTTGGGCAGATTGTAATAATCGGCTATGTAAAATGATTCAATGCCGTTCAGTAAGAATATTTTCTAAGATCGTCCTGTGTGTGGTGGTACATAGGCAGCACTAAGAGTACCTTTTAGAGGAAACAAACAGACAAATTTTCTGAATTATAATGTTAAAGTAGGTACGGTTATTTTTGTCTTAACGTATTTCCCCACTGTGCTTTCTGGATCCCTATCACAATTAATGCTTCTGATATTTTATTATATACGTCGGCAGTGAGTCACTGATAAACCTTTGTCCTTTAGTAAGGACTAGTGGCACACCCTTGCTTTGCGCGAGAAAAACAATGTTTTTGCTATTAAGTTATTACAAACATAAAACTTTCGGAAGTCATTATTTAATTCATGGTAGGATATAATTTGGAAACCTATAAAAATAATATAAAGTTTATTGTGGCTAACAAAAAAAAGCACGTTGATAACAAGGAAAGTGACGTTTTATCTCTGGTTGCTTATCTCGGCCTGTTTAATGAACATGTCCAACAAAGTATCATTCAATGAATACCCAATTACATAGGCAATAGATAATGTAAGTGGTGGAACCATACGATACCAATAAATCAAGTGAATTTCTGTTCGTAATAAGTTTTGAACTGTAAAACATTCCGGTCTGCTTCCTAAGACCTTGAAGTAACTTTTGCAATATATTTTATTATCTCACTATTTATTATTTCCTGTTTTTGAAGGTTTCGCCGCAGGCGTACGAAGATCCAGGGGGAAACTCCGCTGCCGCGGCAAATTGTCGCTCAGCGGACAGACTTCCGGCGCGATCTCATGGCGACATGGATACGGCGACTATCGTCTTTGAGAGGCGCCAAGGTATCCTCACCTTCCGCCTGACGCAGGTCCTCACCGGACACGGATGTTTCGGGAGGTACCTGCACCGAATCGGATGGGAGGAAACGCCCGGGTGTCACCACTGCAAGGATCGACCGGGGGACACGGTGGAGCACACTGAGCAGGTATGCCCCGCTTGGGCGGAGCACCGCCGTATCCTCGAAGCGGCAATCGGCGGCGACTTATCGTGTCCGGCCCTGGTCCAGAGCGAGACGGAATGGGACGCCGTCACCTCCTTCTGCGAAGCAGTCATTCTAGCGAAGGAGGTGGCGGAATGGGAGAGGGAGAGAACCTTTCGTCCCAGCTGCCGCGGTAGACGCCGCGGGCGTCGGAGGCCACCTGGTGACCTCCGGCCACCGTAGGCGCGGGCCTGTGGACTGTGAGCTATGGGTAGCTCGCCGTCCGTCCGACTTATGACGACAGGCCGTGTCGACGGCGCGTTCGTGCTCTACGCGCGCCTCAATGAGAGCCAGCCAACAGAGGGGCCCGAGCAAGAGCCTACGCCTGCCGGATTTGCGGGACTATTTGAAAGAGTTACCGTGGCTCCGGAACACAAAGAGCAATGAAGGTACATAGATGGGTTTTAGTCATTAAAAGTCTGACACTCCCTCCCGTTCGAAAGAGTCACCACGGCCCCGGATCACAAAAGGGGTAAGAAGGAATACGGTTTGGTTTTACTCAGTAAGAGTCTAACACTACCTTTGAGCGGCAGGTAGTATCAGACATCAGACTAGAAGGTAGCCCAGAGCGATTTCTAATACTTAAAAAAGGAGGATTTTACTGAAAATGTGAGTACAATGTTTTAATTTTGTCTAGTATTATTAAAAGATGTTTCTAAATTGTTTCTGAGTAAGTGTAAGGCTGGGTTGCACCATCTTACTTTAACAATAACAAACATCGAAACTTCAGTTAAAGTATCGATTAGGCCAAAAATTAGTTGCACCATTTGACAAATAGTTAAATGACGTCATAACTTTAACCGTAACTGTAACCGCTCACTTTCCGCTGGTTAGTGTTATTGTTTGTGTTAAATTATCCGTCAACTATCAAACGCGTAGAATATAATCTCTTGACTTGACTCTTCCCTTTAACTTTAACAAAGCTAATGAATTCGCTGGTGCAACATATTTCACTATAACCGTTAAAGTCAACGCTACTGTTAGGCTGAGTTGCGCCATAGAAGAAGTTATAGTTAAGGTTTGTGTCAAATTTAACACTAACAGTAACGCTGACTTTAACGGTTATAGCAAAATGTGTTGCACCAGCGAATTCATTAGCTTTGTTAAAGTTAAAGAGATTGCAAGTCAAATGAGGCGTGATTTACCCCAAATTCGATGCGGGTAACATTTTTAAAGATGGCAAAATTAAACATAACCGTAAAAACTCGTTTGTAGCGCTGTCATCAGTGTCAATTCGGTGTCTGTTAAATACAAATAAATAGTTCAAGAAAGCTGAGAAATATTTATATTATACTTTACCGAATTTCGGTGAGCTATATGAGGAAAATAAAATCATAGACGACAATTTGCTTGCAAACATTCAAACAAAGTAAGTACCTATTTATTGCTTTGTCAGATAACGCGTGTTAATTTTTGGTTGAACAATTTTACGTACTATGAATATCCTTATTACGGCTTTGCTTATATTATACTTTATTTTATTGTTTCAGGGAAAGAAGTGTAAATTTCACAAAGATAGAATTGGACAGACTTCAAGCACTTTTGACAAAATATAAAAATATTATATTTTGCAAAAAGACGGACAGCGTTAGTTCTAAGCAAAAGGAAAGTGCGTGGAGTAAAATAGAATGCGAGTTCAACGCTCTTGCAGACACTCCACGCACAGTCAAACAACTAAAATATAAATTTGAAGAGAACAGCAAAGAAGGTAAAATAATTAATATTTATTTTTCTCTAAAGCTTTTCGCATTTTCTTTAAATACACAACCCAATTTATTTTTTTACGTTTACAGTGAGCTTGCAAAGAGCGCCAAGAAATGCGTCGCACTGGAGGAGGGCCACCACCTACAACACCATCTGGTGTCAGTGATGCTACAGACTGGCTGAGGGCAATTAAACCGTCATCAATTGATGGAAATCTTGCTATTTATGATGATGATGTCATAAATCAAAAGCTTACTGTCTTTGTGAGTTCTAGTATATTAAACACTAGCTGACCCACGCAACTGCGTCTGCGTCACATTTTCCTTTAATGCTCGGCTCCTTTTTAGTCTTAGCGTGATGATATGTAGCCTATATCCTTCCTCGATACATGGGCTATCTAACACTGAAGGAATTTTTCAAATCTAAATCTAATAATCTAAACTTACAAACAAATGTTACCTCTTTATAATATTAGTATAAATTATCTATTTACTTTCGTGTAGTTTTAAAATAAATTTAAAAAAGTAATTGTTTTTAATATTCTATTAACAGCCTGCAAGAGAGCCGGAGAAAATCATAGAAGTGGTTGAGGGCAATATGACTGAGGAGTCTCATCTACCAAAGAAGGTATTATTCATTATTATTTTGTTATGGGTTGTTAATACTCCGTTAACGCTCTGCCTGTCCCACCAGGGAACACAGGCGTGTCTTTATGTATGTATATAGTTCTTTCAAAATTAATAAGAATCTTTTCAATATTCTGTTTACAGCCTCATCAGGAGAAAATTGTTATTGAAGTAGTCGAGGACTATATGACTGAAGAGGCGCATCTTCAATACAAGGTATTATTTACAATATTAAAATAAAAACACCTAACATACATATCAATCAACCTATCACCATATGGGCAGGCATATTGCCATATTATTGTTTTGAAGCCAGTTATCAATATCGTTACATGTTTTACAGATTCCTGATAATAAAAAAAAAAACAAATGAGGCTTCGGCGACTCATGAGAAGTGGGACTTTGATCCAAGCACACCCTCCAGTTCTCCTAAGAGACTAATGTCATCACCACTAAAAAGTAATGTATGATAATCACAAATAGGCTAAAATATGTAGAGAAATGTATCACTATCACTATCCCTATATCCCTCGCTTTCTCTGTCCCTATATCCCTATGTATGCTTAAATCTTTAAAACTACGCAACGGATTTTGATGCGGTTTTTTTAATAGATACGAGTGATTGAAGAGGAAGGTTTATAATATGTATAATAACATCACAGTTTTTCTGTAGTGTATTTGGTATCAGCATTGTACCCGTGCGAAGCCGGGGCGGGTCGCTAGTTTATATATAAAGTGCTCTTATTATTCACAGGTCTAGCTATAAAACGAAGAAATGCAGAAAATCTAAATACGTCGTCCGGCAATTGCTGCGGGAGAAAAAGTTATCAGTAATGGATAGCCTGCAGGAGCTGGAGCTCCAAAGAATTAAAGACTCCATCAGGCACGCCCAGGAGCTCCATGAGCAAACGCTGCGCCATAATGAGGAGCGGCACAAATTCGAAATAGAAAAAATACAACTAGAAATAAGAAGATTAAAAAAGTCTGATGAATTAGTATGATTTTTTAAATTAAATAAAAAAAAATACTTGATATTCTATTTTTTTTTGTTAACCCTCATTGACATAGCCTATAAAATAACTATGACCGTAATAATTGTGACCTGTTAAGATTATCATTCCTTGCCACTGTATAGACTGTATTCTCTTCCTCATTAGTCAATTCATAACTGTCCTGATTCATATTTGACGTTAATAATGGTGGCATAGGATTCCGATATTTTTTTCAAATATTATGCAGTACAGCAGTATAGCTACTATGATGGGCTGGACTCTCTCTAAGTGAGTTCTTATTTTCATGGACAGGGCAGGAAATCTTCTTTTCCAACATCCAAACTCCGTTTCTACAACATTCCTCGTACGGATTTGGCTCTCATTGTATAGCTTCTCTCCGTCAGTAACAGGATCACGCAGAGGTGTTAGCAAATATGGCTTTACCGCATAACCTTTGTCGCCAACCAACCAGTATCCATTAAATTCGCCATCTTCCAGTCTGCCCTTGATGACACTGGAGTTAAAGTAAAGTCAGCCACCAAGCTACGTTCTTAGAGACTCGAAATCTTGCCAAGAAACATTCGTCCTCCCATGTGGAAAAACGATCGGGTCTAGGTAAAACTACATTTTTCGTCTTCAGAACTGGTTTCCGCGAGTATTTCTTTAATTGGAGCAGGGACATGATGTTTAGAGATTATATTCAACGCGTTGGACAGTTGACGGATAATTTAACACAAACAATAACACTAACCAGCGGAAAGTGAGCGGTTACAGTTACGGTTAAAGTTATGACGTCATTTAACTATTTGTCAAATGGTGCAACTCATTTTTGGCCTAATCGATACTTTAACTGAAATTTCGTCTTTTCCACATATTTCATCGGTCCCCAAATGATAGGTAAACGTCCGTAAATTTTCACGACATTTCATAAAACTAATTAGGCCTAATAATTTTTATAACAATTTGTCGTAATTTATTCCTTCCATGTTGTGATCTTTTTCGCTACAACTCCTTCCAAGTGTAATTTTTATGTCGTATCTGCTACAGTTTAGCCTTCGTTGTTGCCGACACGATTTTTTTTTATGTTTGTTACCTCATAACTCCGACTGTTATGAACCGATTTGAAAAATTCTTGTTTTATCTGAAAGGATATACTTGCATTTAAATTTTATCAAAATCTGTTACGAACTTTGGATTTTAAATCAAAATAGCTGGAATTCGTTTACTTGGATGATGGTTTTATATCATCCAAGTGATCGAAATTGCGTATTTTGCTTTTCTGCGATTTTGCAGTGGTGTTGTTAGGTGTGGGGTACCACTAAAAAGTGAAAAATAAAAAACTTTTTACAAAAAATTCAACCGACTTCCAACTAAAAACACTACATAGTAAAAAATAACTTTATTTACGGAAGTCGGTGTAAAATATGAAGAAACTAACAAAAACACCCGACTTCCGAAATTAAAGATATTTTTTACTTTGTAGTGTTTTTTTGAAATTAGAACAGAATAGGTACTACGCAGTATTTGCACAGCAGTATGACATTCTAGCTCAATGGCCGCTGTTGCTGTCGAAAACTCAACAGCCGTAGTCGACGGAGTATTCAGAAGTTTTCCGTCAAGTTAATATACATAAAAACCTGAACGGCAATCAGAAAATTAATTTTCAAGACCGATATGTAATGAACTCGCATGTCGAGCATTTGTGGTACCATCCACAGTTTGTTACAGCCAGAACTATCCCAAAGACTATAGTTTCCAACCAGGAGGAACCGAAACCAAGTCGCATAACGAGAAGCAATCAGTTTGAGTGTCGTTCGCATACCATCCTCCCTCACCTCACCAGAGTGTACGGTAGCGAATAGAGAAGGCATCATACATAAACCTCATGTTTCTCATGGTGGTTGTCAGAAAAAAATACCATAGTAAATCGTCACTGGTGGTCAATATGTAGGAGAAAACGGTGACACACTGGGCCGCCTTCCGTTTTGAATACATTTTTCGAATTAAGAACTATTTCAATAGGGTTTGAAATAGTTCTTAATTCGAAAAATGTATTGCCAAAACCTAATGCCAAACATTGGCATGAGAGGAAATTTACGTATTTTCAGGAGCCAACTTTCAAAAAACACCTCTCAATTTAAAACTGAACATTTTTTAGGCACGGGAATTGACCTTCAGGGCTTATACCCCTTGCCAGTATTGCGAGTTCGAAAGAGTCACCGTGGCCCTGTAAAGCAAAGCGTAGGTATTAGGAAGAACACGGATTGGTTTTAGCCAGTAAGATTCTGACACTTCCTTCCGCTTCGCTCCGAGCCAGTCATTTGATGATTCCCCATAATTAAAAAGGGGTTAAAGGAAAAGAAAGAAAGAAAGATGTTTATTTGGGACTCGCACAAAACAGAGAGAATTAAAAAACAATTAAAACTAACGATAAGTACCTAATAATTAGTTACTTGACAATTATATTATTAAATTAATGTATCCAAGGCCAAAAAGGTCCTCATCTCAGCCTATGCTACGATATTTAAAAAAAAAACATACAAGCTTAGTTTGTAGTTAAAAATTTCAGTGACCGCCGAGGCTCCGCACTCTTTCTATCGGGCTTTGGTTTACGCACTTAGTCCTTATGTTGGACCATTGTACACGTTCCGTACTCTGTGCTCCTTTCTAATGATGATTGTATGAGAATTACACGCGTCTGTTTAATTCCTGGTCATTATTTCCGCGTTCCGTGTTAGTTTGTTCTGACGATAGTTAGTAGTTTGTTAGCCTCGATGTGCGATGATGCCTCTTGTTCCCTTGAGAGTCTGTTTCCGCGTGACTGACTTGGATAAGGCGGGTAAGTTTAGGAGGTTGCGCAGCATGCATATTTTAGTAAGTCTTGGCAAGATGATTAAAATTTTCAAGTGAGCATGGTCGACAAACACACGAACAAGACTAAAATGACAAATGCCCACAATATGTGTGAAGCGAAGTATTTCAACGCACTCAAACCAAAAAAAAAAATTCATAAAAATAATATTTAGGTAGTAAGATTTTTTTTTTAAACGTAGCCCGACATTAGGAATTTCTCCTGTATCGTGGCCCGCCTTTTGTGCGAAATACACTGAATTGTGTGCGTAAAAGTTGTGGGGTATGTTTGTTGAAAACGTAATAAGGTTTGAGCATATTCAACCCAGTAGACCAAAATCATGATTAATAGTATGCAAAATCTTTGATGCTCCATCTTCTGGGAGAATGTGCGGGCAGAAATATAGCCGGTTAAGCGGTGACGTAGCCGCGGGTACAGCCTCGGAGACGTTTATAGTCGTCGGGACGATATGGCCGCCATTTGTCCACCCATTTGTCACCAGATACGCTATATTTGCGGCAGATAGCAGACGCGTATCGCTAGGGGGAAACAGGAAGGTGGGGCGGAGATATGCGTGTGTTTTAATTGAGGTGAGGCGAAACTTCATTGTTCTTGTTAAGACCACTCTATGTTACACCTTATATTTTATATCCTTTATTGCAATTTGTTGTGATGTACAATAAAGAGTAAAATATCCATCTATTTAATCTATCAGGCTTATTGAAAACCTACAAATGTATGTACTTTTTTTTGATTCGGACATAAAAGACATTATGGAATGTCTTTTAAAAGATTTACTTTTACAAAATTAATAAAGTTACTCTAGCTGTCCATGAGTGTTATGCAGCCCTGTCGGTGATTATAAATCCAGATTAAAATTAAACCTTTCCAAAGCTTATTTTCAGGTTATGTATGTGTGTTTCTGTGGTTTACCAAAAGAACGCTGGAAGTCCTGCTCATCCAGTATAATCATGTTTTCAGAATCCTGTTCGGACTGCCCCGTTTTTGTAGCGCATCTGAAATCTGAAAATGCGCAGCACCGAACGAACTTATGTTATGCTGTAATTCGAAAAAAAAAACGCCCTTAATAACACAATATTGTGGGACAGTAACAACAGTATTCTGAGGACAGTGGCAGAGAATCTACTCTCCCAGTTTGAGACGTTTTGTGGAGGTGATGAACGCTTTTAGATAATTAATTAGGAATTACTTAATTGCTTGTTTAGATTAACTAACATTATAAGAAAATTTAATAACACATCTTATGTTGTCCAATTTATAGAACTTATTTATTCAAAACAAATTGCAATTTTACAACTATTGGGCGATGCTTAATGATCATCTTCTTCATCGCTACTTTTTCGATAATAGTTTTATTATTCGCCTCTTTAAAGGCAATGCTAGCATCAATTCATTGTGAAAAAAAGATACAGTACTATTCGATCTGTATTGTGTATAGAGAGCTCAGTCTCTCTCACAAAAGGAATTCATTCGGCATAGTATAGAGTTTTCGTGTAGAGTGTATAAAGTATATAAGTAGAGTATATATATATTATATAGAAGTGATTCGGCATAGGGCGGCGGCATAAATCAATTATTTAATCTTAGTTTAGTTAAATTTAATTATATACAAGTTATGTTAACTTTTTACTGGTAATTTTAATAATTTTGTTTATTTTAAGAATAATTATGTCAATTTTGATTTGTTTGTAAAATCACTAGATTTATTTTTTGCTAAAGGATTATTAATGTTCCATAATTTACTATAACGGAATAATTTAAATAAAATGTACATGTGGTGTTAGCCTGTAAATAATTGTTGCACTTATAAATGTATACCGTGTGCTCTTAATTAAAATGTAATGTGTAAACAATTGTAGGCTGACCTAAATAAATAAATAAATAGGGGTCTGTTAACAAAAAACATAAAATTGTAACATTAAACTATGCATCATCTCGACTTTAATTCTTCAGCAAACAAATCCATTCCTATCTCTCCACGACCGATATAACCAAAACCACAACCCACTTTATATTCAACCTTGATCCTTATTCCACATACAAATACATACGAAAATCAATAAATCAGTAAACAAAGTTACCAACAATTATATTTAATGCCTGTATCTTATTGCCCCAAGCCACTCTGACTTGTGTAATCGGTCGCGGAGGTCCAATTACATGCAACGTGGGTAGAAGCGGGAAAAATTTCAAGTCATTTTTCTTCGTCGAGAAAAGAGAGTGTCATTCGTGATGGAAGTGTTATTTGAAGGTGGGAAGCGTTTGCTATATACTACTGATTATGTTGAGAGAATTATTTTGAAATGTTTGTGAATTTTTTAACTAAATAATAGTTCACCTGCAACTAAATAGGTTATGTACAAACTAAATAGTTCTACCAATATTGGTAGAAGGGTATAACAATATGTACATGACAATATAATATCACTCTCACGGGTAATTTTAAGTTCGGTTCGTGGATAATGACCATCCGTTATATACTGAAACAACTTTCTGGCTCGGAAAGAAAGAATTCAAAATGGCCGTTCTCTAAAGGAAGATTTATAATCCAGAATGACTTAATGGGCACTGTGGAGTCCTGCACTATCATCGAGGAAGGACTCAAATTTATTCTGACCTTAATATATCGAATAAAAATGCTACGCGAAGTCTGTCTTAAGCGATCCGTGAATAAAAGTAAAAAGACTTACGTTTTAAAAGATCTAAAGCGTTGCAGTTTTTAGCCTTTTTTATTAGTCTGAGCGATCACTATTTTTAAGTTAAAAGGATTATTAAACTGGATGATGTTATGTTTTTATTACGTTGTCTGTTAAATAAATTATTTAGTTGCGTACATCGTTTCGCGGTCGCAAATGAGATTGCGAAGCATGTGGTTTTTGTATTTCTTATTGATTATTTCTATTTAGAATTCTTCAATACTAACTCGTAATCTGAATAAACATCTGGACTTAATATTATAAAGCTGAAGAGTTTGTTTGGTTGAACCCGCTAAGCTCAGGTAATCTTTTAATATTTCACAGACCATTTATTGAGGAAGGTTTTCGATAGACTATAATAATATAACGTCACGCTACGACCAATAGAAGTGAAGCATTCATGAAAAATGTGACGCCCGCAAAATTTCGTCACAATTTTCTTCATGAGCTCCCATAGGGGATAACCAGGAGTAACTAAAGCTTCGATCCTTAAAAACTCCTTGCTAATAGGGAATATGCATACAATTTTTTTATTTGCAAAATAAAATACTTCCTAGCTCTAGTAAACAATCATGAAATTATTTTTTAAATACCTTCATCATTTATTAAGTTATAAAGCTTCAAAGACTACAGTTAGAAAGAGAAGTCCGATACGTAATGTGACGTCAAATAACACGATGACTATACAGCTGCCATAGAAAACAGCGTTTTCGCGAGAGGGATAGATATATTTGTTTAAAATAATTGTATCTCGTTCGTTTTTCGAGCAATTTAGATTCTAATTTCACAGTTAGTATTATATTTTCGAATACTTTTAGATAAACTGTTCAGATCATAAATATTTTTTTCATGCATATTCCCTATTGTTTATGGTCATACGTCTCGATTCTTGCCCAGCTCACTTTGTATCCATAAAAATGATCTGTCTTTAGATGTTCAATAATAGTGCTACTTAACAAAAGTTTCACCGTGAACTTTCATCACAGGTAGCTGTTAATCTTAGATTCTAGATCTTAAATTAGCATGAGTGTTGGATTATCAGCTCACTTCACTTTTATTTTCAAAATGACATTATTACAAAAAACTGCCACCTTACCTGTTTTACACCACAACTACAAACAATTATAATCCTTTGAATACGAACTAGGAATAGAGAAAAAATCCGCCATCTTTAATCGTGACGTCACCCCTCGACCAAGTAATTCGATCAATAAGAAGTTGGATGGATGAGCCATCAATCTTCACGGATTACAGTACAGAGGATTTAATCACTGCATGTCGGTCGGTAGCTGAGAAATCTTACAATGAATGCTTGCCATCCATCTTTTGAAATGTCTAAGGCTTTAAATATTACATATCGAGGAGGTTTTATCTTGTTTGTTATTGTTAAGCTGCTTTCAGGCTACGCTATAATATAATAGCATATAGTATACAGCTCATAGCACAACAATATCGCGCACCATAGGTACATTGTTATGGACACGTTCACACTGCACTGTACCTACTATATATTATTGACAATGTATGGTGGTAAAATCGCTTAAATAAAAGCGTTTCACTTTACTTTGGGCAGGTCACATTGCTCGCAGAACAAATGGTTTGGCCGGGCCTAAAAGTTCTGAAGAGGTGACCGCGTACCGAAAGACTCAGCGTTGAAGGCGAAGGCCTCCCACAATATGGACCGATGAGCTAGTCAGGGTCACGGGTAGCCGAAGGATGCGAGACACACAAGACCGGTCGTTGTGGCGTCGCTTGGAGAGGCCTATATCCAGCAGTGGACGTCTTTTTTTTTTTAGGGATGGGAAATCATCCAATGACTCCTACCGCTCTGGGTGGAGCGGGAGGAAGTGTCAGACTTCTACTGACTAAAACCCATCCATATTCCTTCATTGCCCTTTGTGTTTCGGAGCCACGGTATCTCTTTCGAATAATCCCGCGACTCCGGCAGGCGTCGGCCCTTTTGGGCCCCTCTGTGTGCTGACTCTTTTTGAGGCGCGCGTGGAACACTAACGCGCCGTCGACACGGCCTGTCGTCAATAGACGGACGGACGGACGGCGAGCCACCCATAGCTTGCCGTCCACAGGCCCGCGCCTACGGTGGCCGGAGGTCACCAGGTGGCAGCAGTGGACGTCTGCAGTCTGATATGATGATGATATTGAAAAGAGTTTTTATATGACACTAGCTGACCCGCGCAACTTCATCTGCGTCACATTTTCCATCAATGCGCCGCTCCTGTTTGTCATAGCGTGATTATATATAGTCTATAGCCTTCCTCGATAAATGGGCTATATCTAACACTGAAAGAATTTTATAAATCGGACCTGTAGTTCTTGAGTTTAGTGCGTTCAAACAAACAAACTCTTCTGCTTTATAATATTAGTATAGATTATATTAGTATAGATGAAACCCATAAAACGCGTAAGTATGCTAATCGGTAAAAGCTGTACCCATCACTTCTTACAGAATTTGCCAAGATCTTTTCCAAATGCATTGTTAATCTTACTGAGACTTCTTCGGTACGTATTGCATGTGAATAGGCAATGATAATGATAATTGCAATGGAAAATATCAAAATTATCTAAATATCTTCAAGCGGGACTAAGCTAACATAAATACTCCAATTGAGGATAAGGATTAGCAACATTTAGACGTATTGTTGCATAATAATTGTTCGTTAGTGTTTGATTGCACAAAATTTTTAGTTCAATAAACAATTTAAAATTTATTTATTATTTATTCACCACATTTCATGGAATTTAAACAACGCTTGCTATACAGGGTTATTTGTGAAAAACTAACATCTTAGGGAGTGAAAGTACACACAAATGTCATGTCATAAAAAACTTTTACTTTGATACCAACACTGAAAACTGACCATCTTTCATGTCTGACCTAGGCCAGAGTCAAGAGCAAACACATCAAATAAAAAAACTCGAAAAAAATATCAACTGTTTCAAACATTTTCATCAGCTAAATATTGCGTTTTGTATGAAACAGGTGATATCAAATTTCCAAAACGAAATATTTTGTAGTGTAGCAATTGGACTGAATAAATTTGTGCTTTACACCTAAAACATCCTTCAGACCGAAAGTCCAATATAAATTAAAATGGACTGAACTTAAGATCACAAGTAACTGCGCTCACATTGAATGGAGCTAATTCGAACGTCCTGGCACACTTTACAGTTGTTATAAGTTACTTTCAAACTTACAGATTTTCATTCGGAAAGCTAGAGATGTTGGGACTTTGAGCGAGCGGAATTTCTTCGGTTTATTGTACCTATAGTAAAAGATTTGTAAGGATAAAGATTCTAATAAAAAACTTTTTACAATAAAATACTACCGACTTCCAAATAAGAAAAACACTACAAAGTAAAAAATTACTTTAATTTCGGAAGTTGGTGTCAAAATATGAAGAAACTAACAAAAACATCGACTTCCGAAATTAAAGTTTTTTATTTTTCACTTTTTAGTGGTACCGTACTAACCTAACAACACCACTGCAAAATCACAGAAAAGCAAAATACGCAATTTCGATTACTTGAATGACAAAAAACCATCATCCAAGTAAACGAATTCCAGCTATTTCGATTTAAAATCCAAACTTCGAAACCGATCTTGATAAAATTAAAATGGGACCAATCTGCAAGTATATTAAACATAAAAAAAATACAACCGAATTGAAAACCTCCTCCTTTTTGGGAAAAAAACACATTACAGTCACTTCACTTGATCACCTTCACCATTGCAACCGATGACGTCCAATGCTAGACATGGCCTCCCCAGTTGTCACCACAACAATCGGTCCTGCGTCTCGCATCCATCGGTTACCCGTGACCTACATACAAACACGACACTATGCTTGCTTTAACAGAAAATCCCCAAAGTTAATCAATTATTCTCAGTATAAAATCCTCTCCTCATTCACCCACACAAAAGGGCTATAGCTATCAGTTTTAGGGTTTTTTTACTTGAATGTACCCTGGCGGTTGGGAATGTCATGCTCACTCAAAAGCCTAGCTGATGGTGTATGCGTAGGATCATTTGGCTCCATTCAAAATAGTTGAGCCGAATGGGCCTGGCGCATGCGTCATGTTCGTGAACGGGCGCCGTCAGTTGGGACTGGTAATTTCTCAGCTGCCATAGTTTATTTTAATTATTTCTTTGAATTTTTACTTTTTTATTCCGGACCCTTTTATCCTGCACGTCTTTTACATCGTTCTCACATTGTAGTACTTCATGTAGGTATGTATAATTTCAACAGGATGTAAACAAAATTTTGTAACAATTTATTATTTTCAAAAGAGTTTCCGTGGAGCTTCTTACACGTTCTTCACCAAGCATGGTCACACAGTTCACCGGTACTAAGCTGCTCAGACTCAGCGGTCCCCTGCAGCCCCAAAAAGGTTATTAGACAATCTTGCGGGAGGCCTTCAACGCTGCGTCTGCCGGTTCACGGTCGCCGTTCCACAACCTTACGGCTCAATCGACTATCCGTTCTGCGAGGTAATGTACTCTGTACACTGCCACTTTAGTTTGGCAATTCCTCGGGCTTTCATTTAATTACATTAGTTCCTCGTAGAACTAAAAAGTAATAAGTACAAGTTACATAAGCCAATGCGAGCGCACAAACGATAACAGAGGAGCTGAAGCAAGCGCCTTGGCTGAAATTGGTCGGATCTCATCATCATGAATAAGTATTTAAGTAAAATTAAATAGATAGTTCTTATAGTATCTTATTCGAGATAATATAATGATTATCCTTTAAAATCAGTAAATGAAGCAGCTATATCCTACAGCAAAATTACCTATGACCATTTTTTCTCTCCAGTGGGAACCTTGTGTAAAATTTTACGCAACCATTTTACTATCTCCGCTAGTTTCAAAGCCCTTTCGCCCCTAGGGGCTCGCGGAAATCACAGTACATGGGAAGGGTTTTAACCTCCAGCTCGCCAACTTAATTAATTTTGAGGGCAAGCCGCATCACTTGCAAATTGTCGGGAACTCTCACTTAACCCTTGTAACGGCTGTAAGATCATCTATCGATGGATTGAGTTTGTTGACCTATTTGCATTTTGATGTACTTGCTAATAGTGGCGGTTTAGGGTCATGATTTTATTTTGTGAGGAGTGGGAGCTTCGGGGAAATATAGAATTTTATTAATCAGCTGTACTCCAGCTTTATTGGCAAGCCTGTAATAAGGGTTTACCCTTACCTATATAGTAAACACCAGACAAACTTCGGACACAGTTGAGTGCCACTAATTTACTTGAAGCAACTGCTTACTCAAAGCATTTATTTCAAATAAACCATTTACAGGCACTTTTGAACTGTCGAGGTCGGTCAGTCAAAAACATGAAGCTGTTTGCACGTTCCAAAGCGTAGATCTCTATGGAGAAGAACGTGCAAAAAACTCCACGGACACTCTTTTAATTAAATCATGTGTGTATGTGTGTATGTAAATATGTATTACAAAATCATGGTAACATTATCTTTGATTGCTTCTAAATATGAGGACAATGCAAAGAACAAGAAAGTATATTAAACAATCCAAAAAGAACAGATATAAGCCAGTGGCAGGTAAGAAATTACCTGTCTCAACTGACGGCCACAACGTAGTAGCTGGGTAATACTTTTACCCTTTGACAAGACTTGCGCCAGATTTTCTGTCTACAGACAATCTGTACGACTGTCAGTGATCTACAAATGACAGCCGGGACCAACGGCTTAACATGCTTTCCGAGGCACGGAGTAGTCTTCCAGGCGGAGGTATGCATGCACGGACTGACCTCCGTAACCGCTGCTTAACCTCGGAGATCAAACCGTGCAGCTATTATTATTTAGCCACGAGGTCCTCATAGATGTTTTCTATTTCAAAAAAAGATTTTCTAAATAATTTTTCATGGAGATTTTATCACCTAATATAACAACCCAATTAGTAGCTTAATAATATCACCCTCGTAATATTCTCAAAATAACTTTCTCCCAACAGACTGGTTAAGTTACTGAACATCTTACACCGCTAATATGCGTATGGGTTACTTCGAATTATACCCCAAACAACACTTAGGGTAAACTTAATTTTAGGGAATATTTTAGATAATTCGATCATCTCACAGGTTTTTTTTTTGTTTCAGTTTGAAATCATCTTGTTTCTATACCTACTATAGAAACAAGATGTTTTTTTTTGTTATTAAAGTGCGCGTGTCTGCTCTCCATGTAGGTTTACACCGGAAGGTTATCTTCTATTATATAAAACATCGCTAAATTTTTTGCCAAGCGCAATCTCGAAAACAGCTGAACCGATTTCGCTAATTCTTTTTGTTATTTTCCAGGGAAAAAAAGTTTTGACTTCATTTTTACATACAAAGTAATAATTCATGAGTGTTAGGTACTGTTAATAGTGGAAATCTATCAAAGGCTTTACTATATTGTTTGACTACATTTTTCAGATACGCGGAGTTATCCAATGCCAGTTCCGCGGATTTGCACTATCCCTGACGATATGGGAGCCTTCGTGTGCAAGTCCGATTCACACTTGATCGGGTTTTTACTTTCGTAAAAGGTCATGTCTACTAGTAGAGATCTCTCTACTGATCCGATTCTAAAAATTGTGTACAAAATTCAATCGTGAATTGCATATGTGACAGAAGGTGAAAATATTATATCTATACTAATATTATAAAGCTGAATAGTTTGTTTGTTTGCTTGAACGCGCTAGTCTCAGGAACTACTGGTCCGATTTGTAAAATTCTTTCAGTGATAGATCCATTTATCGAGGAAGGCTATATGCTCGCTAGGACAAATAGGAGTGGAGCATTAATAGAAAATATGATTCAGACTAAGCGCGGGTCAGCTTGTGGACAAATAAAAGTTATTCACCCCGTTTGCCCAGGGCTAAAAAGAACCGACTTAAAGCTGTACTTAGACCTGACCACAAGGAAGTATGGAAAGGCATGGAACTTCACGGGAACACCATGGGCCCGCTGAAATGCAATACCCGGAAAAATGCACAATTTTTGTGGGATAGACTACGGGAAAAAACTCTAACGATATACTTATAAGCACCTTTTTTATGGATGGGTAATCATAAAATGACTTCTTCCGCTTTGGGCGACGGCCTATGGTGGCCGGGAATCGCTCTGCGACTCCCGTCGCCCAGGGCGTATTCTTCTGTTGCGACGGCTGGAGCGTGAGGTTTCTCTTTCACGCGTTCGGCCTCCTCCTTCGCTAGCATTACTGCTTAGCAGAAGGAGATGACGGCTTCCCATGCCTCCTCGCTCCGGACCATAGATTGAATCAGGGCCGGTCGCGAGAGGTCGCCGCCGCTTATCGCCTCGATGAGAACCCGGCGGTGCTCCGCACATCAAGGACAGACCTCCACCGTATGTTCCACCGTATCCTCTGGGACTTATAAGCACCTACTACTATGTTAACACCTTCCATTTAACCCGTGTCTCCCCTTTTAATTCCATACAACCAATTTCCGGTATCAACAGTTCAGGAAACTTTCCCCGCCAAAACTGATCGAATGTTTCCGCGATCAGTACCGGTCAGGGCGATCAGCCCGAGTGCATCAATCACGCGGCACGTCCGCTCAAATGATTGATCACGCTAATGAGACAAAGGATCGATTACACTTCCCGATAAACCGGTCAATGGTAAATAGCTGTAATAGGATTGTATTGTGGATCTGGTGGTTAAGGATTAGCCTTCTGCAATCGTGGAACTGTTCATACCAAAGGTTGTGATGAGATGGTGCGATGAATTTATCAGTGGAAAACAGACATAGTAATTATCTCAGTAGCTTATTTTGTGGGATAGAGTAGTATTATTAGGTATGTACTTTAGACGTAAGATTATTTTTTTTTGCATTGTATCTATCAAATGATTCCTTCCGCTCTAAGCAGTGCGGGAGTGTCAGATTCTGTTCCTCCTAATGCCCTTTGCGTTCCAGGGCGTGAATATTATGTCATCGCCACATTGCTCTATACCATGAAAGATAAATATCGTGAGGATATTGACCTGTCTAAAAGGGAAATTCGATAAGCCCGCGAAAACCCTTGAAGTCAAATATATACTTGGTCCTTTTCAAGTACATTTAGTATTTCTAGAATTTAAATAGTTTTAGGTAGAAAAGAAAAAAATCTAAACGAATGATAAAAATCACTACATATTATAAAACAAAGACCTCCGCCGCGTCTGTCTATCCGTCTGTTCGCGATTAACTCAAAAACTACTGCATCGATTTTCATGCTGTTTTCACCAATGGATAGAGTGGTTCTCGAGAAAGGTTTTAGTATACCTATCATTTGTCATGCGGGCGAAGCTGGCTAGTATTCTTTACTCTCAGGATAAAATGTTCCGCCACCCTTACAACATAAACACTCCACCGTAACGCCAGTGCATACTGCAGTTAATTGTGTTTACACACAGACAGACTAATTAGCATATATTGTGTTTGTCCGGTTTATGCGCGTGTTGTAGGTAATTAGCTAATGCACACGTCAGTCAAATGTCCTCCCTTGGTAATAGTGGTAGCAGTAACAACGAATTAACGTAGTCTGGATATAAAACAAACAAAAATGAAATGGTGATGTAAACAGTTGTGACTAGATTTTTTTAGGATTTCATTACGTAGTAAGGTAACCTACGGAACCATATTGCTAAGCGTGTCTGCCAGCGAGTTGTATCGCATAAACCATAATATGTTGACGGTAAATATTATCACATTTCTATTAAATAAAAAATAAATCGTTTATTTGCAAAACAAGTTTTGGTTATTTACATTATACGTGATTGAAGCCTCCTTTTAAGCAAGAAATGCCTGTATCAGGAGACTCCACTCTTCCACAAAAAGATGTACATACAATCCGTTAAAGAAATTAAAAATCTAGGATATGCTATATAATATTGATAAAGTTATAACTTATAACTAAGTGTCCAGTATTTAAATAACTAAAATTACCAAACTTATTTCAGTTGCGAATTTGGCGTGTGTGAGTGGAGAGAGTTTGTGTGGTATGGTGTGGTTTAGTAGGGTGTGTGGGTGTGTGTGTGTGCGTGTTTTTGTGTCAATGTACGTGTTGAAGAAGTGTCTCAGTATCACAACAATCACAAGAAAAGCTAACTTAAGAAATAATAAAATCAAAAATTAAAGGGACGGGGTTTACAGTCTACTCTACCTCTCTTTAAGGAGTATTATAGTCAAGAGTGACTAGGTTACTTCTAAGGAAGTGTGTTCGAAGACATCATCGCTGAACCGATTTAGATGAATTTTCGTACAGAGATAGATGGGGACCCTGAAGAGGAGGAGAGGATCAAGAGTTGCACTCCGGGAGTGCAACTCATGCATAAGTGAAAACTTGAACATTAACGTTGTGCATTTTTGAATCATCCGTCTTACGAATTTTCGATCAGCTCACGTGTCCTGAAGCGTCATCTTCTTACGAATTTTTGATCAGGTCACATGTCCTGATGCGAGTTTAATATTTTATCCCCATCCCCAGAAAAGTGATCAACGCTAAAGAAGTTTTCACTTCAAAATGGTTAGGTTAGTCGTCGTAGTAACATATCCAAAATAAAAGCCCAAACAAACAGGTAACTCAATCCCAATAGTGTTAAACGAAGAATTCCTTTTAAAGTAATCCTACACTAAGTGTAGGTGTGACGTCACGGATTCGTTGGTACAGGAGAGTGGCCCGTATTGACGCAGCTGAGGGAAACACTTAGACGTTTTTGTTATGCTTTACAGAAAATACTGTGGAAACGTTAAACTCGTTTTTGAGCGTTTGAATAAAAATCAGCAGTGCGATTCTGTTAACATGTCGAAGTGAACACTTAGGAAAAGTGAACAACAAGTGAACTGTCAAACCATACAAACAAGATAGAATGACAGCGGGTCTATTCTGTTGACATCTCACCGTGTTCACTTAGGTGGAGTGAACGACAAGTGAGCTGTCATTTCAACTTGTTTGTACCCGAATAGTTTTATACCCGAGAACTTGTATTTTTATTATTTTCTGCCTGAGACATCTGCCTGAACTTTAGAACTGGCTCTAAAGAGAAGTAGCAAACTTGGCGATATGGGAGATTATCAGCTCATTCTATACACAGTCAGATTGCTTTGCTTCTGACCAAACTATGTCCCATCTGTTGGAGTATCCCAAATGTCCACTCATAGCTGCATGCACGATCATCTGAAAAATGCTTCTGACGCCGCTATAAACGTAACCACTTACTGGGCCGAAATTGTATGGCTGTACCATCGTCACTGGAAGAAGGAGACACCGGTGGAGGTAACCAAGCTTTATTAATAACATCATGTGAAGAACCCATACAAGTTTATGGTTCGTTTCTGAACATAACATGTCTGCACAGACTTACAACAACGTCTGCGCATATACAATAATATTTTTATTCAGATTTCAAAGTCTGCGCAGACATAATTCAGTGTAGTGTAGTCCCACTTAACAATGTATAAGTCGAAATTGTGTAGCATTGCTACGACGTTCGTAGATACTCGTAGCTTTTCGTAGGCTGAGCGCTACGAGAAAGCCTACGAAAAACGTTCAACAAACGTAATAAAACTTTGTTTTAAACTTGGTTTTTTGATATACATAGACTATGACCTCGATTCGGAAATAGATAACTTGACAAGAAGTTAAGAGCGTTTTAGATAAGTATAAAAACACTTTTCACACAAGCGAAGCTGCTGTGTGCAGAAAGTACTAAAAATACTCTACAAAACTGACTAATAGAGCTAAATGAAAACTTATTTATACCACTTAGCAAATTATATACTAAAGCCTTCAAACTCTTCGAACCACTCTATCCATTGGTGAAAACAGCATGAAAATCGGTGCAGTAGTTTTTTACTTTATTGCGAACAGACAGACAGACGCAGCGGAGGACTTTGTTTTATAATATGTAGGGATTACCATTAATTACTCACAATACCAGGATAAAATAATACCGGTATTACCATCGAATTAATCCGAACACTGCTAATTGGGGTAGGCGAGAATAATACGTATGATAATAGCAATAGCAATGACTGAACGATTGTTGTTGAGTGGACGACTCGGTATGTTCTGTGGTTGTATTCGGAATATACATTTAAGAGCGTGTATTCCGTCCACTAGCGCCGCCAATCGTTTTTTATTATTTGTGGTAAATTTAAGACACGTAGATAAGAAACCGCTCTGTAGTGTACTGAAGAACTGTATTTATTATGTTTTGAGAGTTATGTTTTGTACTTTAGAACATAAATAGTTGCCAAAGTCGATATTATTGCTAAAAGTGGCCACTTTTAGCTTTAATTGCCGTTTTGGCTATTTAGCCATGAGTTATGTATTAAAAATAGCTGTCAAAAAATAATAGATACATTTCTTCAGTACACTACAAAGCGGTTTTTTATCTACGTGTCTTAAATTTACCACAATTAATAAAAAACGATTGGCGGCGCTAGTGGACGGAATACACACTCTTAAGCTAATGTTATGTGCAGTTTTGCAGTGACATCTGAGGACAGCGGGTCTTAAAGGCCACATTAGCAGAATCATATTAGAATACTAGCCTTTTCCTTACTATATTGGCTCGGCTTCCAGACAAACCGGATTCAGATGAATACCGGTATTTTACGTTGAGCAGCTGCCTACTACCAGACCTCCACAACTCATTCAATGCAAGACTTCAGTCAGATTTTACTGGCTGCTGACTATCCGTAACGACTGCCAAAGATCTACAAATGACAGCCGGGACCAAAGGCTTAACGTACTTTCTGAGGCACGAAGGAAACTCTGTATGTTAAGATGGTCACCCATCCACAGATCAACCTTCGCAAGCGTTGCTTACCTTGAAGATCGATGCGTTCGTCTGTTATAGTAAAGCCTTGAAGAACGGCCCGTGCGGCTGTTTTAATTTAGCCATGAGCTCCTCTATAATAAATCGATTCTATGAACCCAGTAAAACTTTTTTGATAAAAAAGGTTAAAACAAATTAAATTAGTCAGTGGTCTACAATCAGCAATATCGTCATTAAAAATCGGAGAAAATGTGTTTCTTTTTGGACTGTGCTGGACGAAATTAAGAATCCACTTGATTTACCACCATTCGTTCGATGGTCGGTTTTGTTGATTTTGATTCAAGATATGTTTGTACCAGGAGATTAGGTACCTGGGCTGGTCGGCATTTTAACCGATAGAGATGATACAGTGCCCTGCATTAGGTACCCTCTTCATAATTATATTCTTAATTCGAGAAAGAGATCAGGATACGTAACTGAACGTAAATTTTGTATATGCAATCTCTATATCTATACTTAATATTATAAAGCAGAAGAGTTTGTATGTTTGTTTGGTTGGTTGAACGCGCTAATCTCTGGAACTACTGGTCCGATTTGAAAAATTCTTTCAGTGTTAGATAGCCCATTTATCGAGGAAGGTTATAGGCTATTATCACGCTAAGACAAATAGGAGCGGAGCAGTAATGGAAAATGTGACGCAGACGAAGTTGCGCGGGTCAGCTAGTATTAGAATAATATCTAATACTAGCTGACCCACGCAACTTCGTTTGATATGTAGCCTATATCCTTCCTCGATACATGGGCTATCTAACAGTGAAAGAATTTTTCAAATCGGACCAGAAGTTCCTGAGATTACCCCCTACATACAAACTTACAAACAAAAGCACAATATAGATTAACTACACTACACAAAATACTATACTAAACAAAACAAACAGTATAGATTAACTAGATACACAAATATCAGTCAAATTATATTTTTTCGTCTTTATCGCTAACGCGTTAGGTTCAAGGTTGATTGGGAAAATTTGATAGTGATGGGTAGCGTGATGTGCTTTCTGATTCGGCTAAAATGTCTAAAGGCCAGCGTATTGGGCCAGCGTGTAAAGACTTAGGGCGCATTCACACGGGATACGTCTTTGACGATTCGGTATAAAACACGATTCGCCTTGACGGATAGATGTTCACATTGAATACGGAATCGTGTTTTTTCACGATTCGTCAAAATATCCGAATTGATGTTCACATGTTGTTTCGTGATTGTGTTCAGTTGAGAGTAAACTACCAAAGACAATGGACGTGAATACTTTAATTTTGTACTGGCATTATCGTCGATCTAAAAAAAGAAAAACAAGAAGAATACACTGGGTGCATCCAATTTTAAGGCAAAGACAAAGTGTTGGGGATTTTTATACTTTGATGAGCTCGTTACGAGAAGATGATACCAAATTTTACACTTATTTTAGAATGACCCCAGATTGGAATTCCAGTATTTGATCATCATCAAAATGCTGAAGGGATGGCAGAACCCCCTTAAAAAAATTCATGTTACGGTCATCACTTCCAATTGTGTTTAATTGATGATCAACAAGTTTCATCATTTTATCATCCAATACGCTGCCACTATCCATTCTTTTCTTTTTTGATGATGATTCTAAGTGTTTCTCTTTCTGATTTTCTTGTTGATCTGCATTTTCTCTTTGGGCTTCATCTCTTGTATTTGGATTATTGTCATATGTTTCACCTGGCTTAATAATTGGCTTCAAAAAGCTCATCTCTTGATTATATTTGTAGGGCTTAGATTTTGTACCAGACCCAGATTTTTTTGTTTCTTTGTTTTCATCTAATGATTTCCTCCAAGTGTCTCTCAATTGTGTCCACCTTTTCATCACTGAACTTCCTGAAACAATAATTCATAAAACTGTATGAACGGTTTTATAAGAAGATTTTTATTTACATCGCATTATTCCCAATATTACAAAACAACCACAGATGAATATATATATACTAGAAAACAACTGTAATAATAAGGACACGGTTTCGAAACACGTCACGACAAGACGAGCGGTCTGTTGTCGGGCGAATATCTATTCACAAACGCCGTTCGCTGTCCGTCTGTGTATTTATGAATTATTATACATAAATAAAATATACAGGGACCTGATCTGTGGTTGTTTTGTACGGGCTACGCCCCATACGTTTTATAACGGTTTTTGCTTTCGTAAAAAGAGGATGCTTAGTAAGCTGAATTTGTATAATTGAAGAAGCGCTTGAAGAAGTTGTATTTTCATTTAGACTAATCTATCCCACTAGGCAGCCAGTCAAACATATGAAATCGTTTGGGTGCCTAGTGGGAACGCTTATTCTGAATGAAAATACGACTTCTTCATCCCACTAATTTGGTTTTAATGAAATATTTTTTTAGGTATTTGGCGTCAGGACTTTCCTATGAAGATCTTCATTTTAGTTATCGAATTGGCAAATCAACCATTTCCACCATCGTAGTAGAAGTGACGCAAAGTATATGGAATAATTTATATGAAGAATTTATGCCACTTCCTAATAAGGAAGAAGAGTGGTTAAAGATAGCAAGTGGATTTAATGAAAAGGCCAATTTCCCTCACTGCCTTGGAGCAGTTGACGGGAAGCATATTAGGCTTCGAAAGCCGTCAAATAGTGGTTCAGTATATATGAACTACAAAGATTTCTTTTCAATAGTGTTATTAGCAGTCGTAGATTCAGATTATCGATTCGTTTACGTCAGTGTAGGTTCCTATGGAAAAGAATGCGACTCATCAATATTTAAAGAGTCAAGTTTTTGGAAAATGTTGACAGAAGGCCGTTTGAATATACCCGAACCAAGGCCTTTATTTACAGAATCAGAAGTTCAAGTTCCTTACGTAATTATTGGCGACGAGGGATTTGGTTTACACACACATTTATTAAGACCTTTTGGTGGAACGCATCTTGACAGAGGTAAACGAATATTTAATTATCGTTTAACCAGAGCGAGAAGATACGTGGAATGTGCGTTTGGCATTCTAGCAAATAAGTGGAGAATTTTACATAGACCCATAGACCTTAAACGAGAAACAGCTATTTCAGTAGTGAAAGCTTGTACTGTCCTCCACAATTTGATTATAAAAAAGGAGGGAATTGAATTAGAAAAAGAATTTAATTTTGAAAATTTACTACCCCAGGAAGTATCACCGAGTGTCGGAACTGGCAATTCAATGAGAAATGAATTTATGACCTACTTTCTATCAGAAACTGGATCAGTACCATGGCAAGACAACAAAATATAGGCAGTATAGATTTGTATTTAAAATTTTCTCAATAAAAACTTACCAAACAACTGTCGGTCCTTTTGATCCATTTCTTCAAAATCTTCTTTCAAAATTATGCATATTTCCCGCCATGCTGCTGTTTTAGCGGTTTTGTCCTTATAAATTTCCAAAAATTTATTCCATAAAACTGGCCTGTCTTTGATTGCAGCAATCAAAACTTCGCGATTTATTTGTTGGTCATACAATTTTTCTTTTTCTTTTTTCGACATGATTTTATTGAAGCGCAGCGCTACACGTCTTAACAAGTCAAAGGAATGTACTGAATTGAGCGGGCGCGCGGCGGGTGGGGCAGACAGGCGGGCGGAGCAGGCAGGCGCGCGGGGCGCGAGCGCCAATCACGATTCGAGATTTTTAACGAATCGTCATTCTAATGACCGTAGTGACCGACGTATCCGTCTACGTCTTTTTTCACGATTCGTGAAGCGTGTGAACATGGGTATATAAAAAGCATTGCTCCCGTCAAAAAAAATAACGAATCGTGAAAAAACACGATTCGTGAAAAATCACGATTCGTCTTCGTGTGAATGAGCTCTTACTTGGTGGTATGTTGGTAGTTGGCGGCAATATTGGCCGGCCAACCGAATGTTGTCGGTTTTTCGTACACCAATCAAAGGATCTTGGCGTGCTTCGCAAACAGTGTTCACTCGTTGGCAAACGTACACCAATGTGTAAACAGCGATATTTGGAATTCATTATTTTGGCCCAACATGCTGGCCCACTGCCTTGGCCCAATGTGTACAGCGGCCTTAAGGCAGATCTGATTTTATAAGCAGGCAAGAGCTTTAGTAGTGCAAAATCATCTTAGTAGTGTATTAATTTAGGGTATGCATTAGCGTTCAGTTGCTTGCTTCTTTGAATTTTCGTCGAATACGCGCGGCTTCTACATGCATGTCCATTCCATGACCGATTTCATTCATAAACAGTCCTACTTACCACTGCTAAATATATGCCTCTCTTTCTTTCTTGTCTTTCTCATCCAGGTTCTATCCGAGATGGCACCGATTACATTTATCCGCCACCACTCGATCGAACTTTCCTTCAAATGGTTATTTTATTGCTCCTTCAGTTATCGAAGACCACAGGTTATACTTATCGAAAAATAATAAAACACATCCTAGTCCAGTGGGGGCTTATTTCGAGACTTATTTTACCGCACTGTTTCGTCTTGTGAAGGAAACTTATGAAGGATTTTAAGCTAATCTAACTTCCCTAATAAAGAAGACCACATCATATACTACCAGGTCTTTATCGACCATCCCGTTACTAAACTACATATAAGTAACATAATATCCAAAAATCACGCAAGAAAACTTTCTATACACAAAACACTACACCATACAAACACCAACAAATACATTGCACAGTGAAACAGCCGCGGTTGACCGTGAGACTTTCCGAACGATTTATTACCGCCCGATAACATTGTGAAAGAGGTCAAAAGTGACCCACATACTAAAAAATTTACGATGTACGAAACGCGTTCGAGTTTGGGTCCCAGAAATCCATAATGTGAACCAAATTTCAACAGAATTGGTCCTGTGGATCCGGAAAAAACTGGCTGTGACAGATGGGCAGACAGACAGACACCCGAGTGATCCTGTAAGGGTTCCGTGTTTTGTTCGTAACCCTAAAAGACCTGTCTATCTAGTTAAAAAAAAAACAGTAAACAAAACACAACACCATACAAACACAAAGTGTAACAATGAAACAGCCGCGGTTGACCGTGAGGCTTTCCGAACGATTTATTGCCGCCCGATAACCTTGTACTGTGGCCCATGTCAGGTTTTATGTTACGCACACTCATCCATTATTGTCTATTATGAAATCGTGTTGCTAGGTGGGAATTTTCCTGGTTTAGGGGTTTTAGTACGCCTGCTTTCATTAACGGTAAGACACTTAATAGTCTTTGCACCTAATGAATGACTAAATAAAAATGAAGGGTAGTTTTTCAAGTGTGAGTGTGTAAACGGACTTGAGTGCAGGTTAGTAATTAATTAGTTTTTGAAATATAATTTGTAAACATTTCAGTGTTTTTATTTGATTGTGCGGCGTAAAGGCCACTTATGAGTTTTAGCCTATATTTGTGTGTTCTTTTGTGACAAACAAACGCGTGCTCCGATTTTAATGATTCTTATGTCAGTCAATTTATTTTGCAAGCGCTTTCAAACAGTCATGACAGTAATCAAAATCCAGTTGGTGCATCAAATCTGTTATTGAACTGAACCAACTGCATCAGACTGCATCAAAAATGCCATTTTTTTTGTACAACAAATTTTTCTTTCCTTTTATTCAATTACATACACATTTATTACAAAACAATCTAAATATGTAAGTAGTCCTCATTGCTAAGCACTAACTGTATTCCTACAAATTGTACTTCCCTTCTGCTAGACGAAACAATTTGCTCACAACCTCGATGAAATAGTCGCAATCATCGTAAAGACTTATACTATCTTGTAACTATCCCACTGCAAATAAGCAAAAAACCTATTAGTAAAGTCTAATGGAAAAAAACAATGTCAGCATGATATAAAAAAAGTTCCTAGAATTGCTTGGTAGAGGCCTTCGACTAGCGGTGTGGAGAGAACGGTTACTTAATCTAAATACGTTACTTCGCTCAGGAAGGCTAAAAAGGCCACTTTAGGCGAATCATAATATAATTCACACAACTGTTAAATTTGATTTTCATCTTTTGAAAGTTTGACAGTGACGCGTAGCGTGATTTGCTTTCTGATTCTGCTAAAGTGGCCTTTTTAGACACGCAGAGCCGTGTTAAACATGCTATATTTTCCTCGAAGACTCCTGAAACCAAAGTGTCTTATAGTCAAAATTAAGAAAAAACAAATGACTATGTGAATGACGTAATACATTTTAATTTATGACGTCATTCTAAACAAATCTGACTTTCAAAAAGTGTTGATAATGGCAGTCCCCCAAACCGCCCGCTTGTCACCAATTTGTAGTGGAGGGATGATGAGATAGTGACGAGACATAGTTTGAAAAACTTGAATTAATAAAATTAGTACAACAAAACTTCTCTATTGTATATTTTTATTTTGAAAGTCATGTAATAGAGACCTTTGCTCACAACTGGACATTGGAGATACAGACATATTTCGAGACTCCTTGCTGTCACTAAAATTCCAGATTCGAATAACCAGCATCAGTTAGCTGGACTCGAAAATCTAACCCGTCCTCATGCTCAACAGTAAGGCTTACGACTACTAAGGGTGGATTTCACCAATGAGACTGATCCCGATCAGTACATCTAAACTGCGTTCAAGAGTTGTCAGTGTCAATATTCCACAGAAAATAATTATACTGACAACTCGTAATCGTGGTTCATAATTATGTTGATCGCGTTCAGTTTCACTAATGAAATCGGCCCTAAGTAGGTACACCAACAAGGCAACCAATCATTAATAAAAAATAAAATAATCTTTAATTTGTATAGGAAACATCCATATGGGTTAGTAAACAAAAAGATAACTTATTCCTATGTTAGTAAACTTATAATCCATTTAGAGACAAGGATGTTATTTGAGATACATCTCCGAACAGCATCACCTAACAAAAGAGAGTCGCACCTCCCCGCTATGGTCTTCAGGATGGAGTTGGAGCTGACCCGCACTCTGCTGAGCAAAGAGGTAGAATTTTATATAGGTAATTAATAAACCTTCCTAAACTTTTACCAGATAAGTTGGGTTCTACTCCCAGTCTGACCAGGACTTATTTCTGTTCTAGTTATTCATCAACCTTAATCTGCTCATCACAATTTATCATACCTTCACGTAATGTTTCATGTCAGCTGTGTGTGTGTTACATAAGGCCGGTTCTCACCGCAGATAATTATGGCAGCAGTTTATCTAGACGGCTCAAATGTGCCGTGTGCCCCCGGCCTAATCACCCCTCCTGTAATTTATGTTTACCACAGAGTAGGTAACAAATGGACTGATGAAATATGAATGGTGAATGATTATTTTTGCAGGCACACTTCTTCAATATTATCAACAATCTGAAATATATCTAATATTTTCCGAAAGCAGAAAAATCTACAAAAGTTCCATAACCCTATTGGCGTTACCTAGATAATGTGTAAAACCTGGTTACTAATAACGAGTTCAGGCTTAAAATTCTAAGATGTAGTAATTCCAAATAAAAATCTTAGAACTCAACAAAAGCACAATCTTAAAATCATTGTAATTAGACAGATAGGTGTGAAAATAAAGAGGTTTTCATTTGAAAATTTCGTGAGAAAAACGCCATCATTAAACATTCAGTGCACTCAACTGCATATACTGCAGCTGTCTGAAATTGCGCGTGTAACAGAGTAAACACTAAACCTAAAAGTAAAGGTACGCATCTAACCTTCAATTACATATAACCTTTAATTTGAATAAATGACTTTCGTTTTTTTTAACTAACCCTGAAAATTTGCAAACCTATTTACGGCAGTCGATTTTTGTTTTTACAATTTCAGGGTTTGTCCCATAGTACAATATATTAATTGTTCAGTACAATGACCCTCCATTCAGGTTTTGCGTGTATTCTTCTGTGTCACGTTGAATATGATGAAAATGCGTATGATAACTCCATTTTCTAAATACTCTGGCCCATCTAGCCTACAAATGAAGATTCATCCTTTTTACTGAAATTTTGATGTCGGTTTTATCTACAGGCTATTTATCTTTCAGATATCCCTTTTAACTAATGAATTTTATGTTAAAAAGTCGTGATGAAACCCTGCCTGGTAGTTGCTGTCCCTTCGTTGCAAATTAATTGGGAATTTTGAGATCCTTGTGTATTATCAGGACAAAAATAAATCGATATTGAAAGATATTTAGATCTGTCACCAAGTCGGATATAGGAGAACTTCTTTTTTTCTTTTTTCATTGTTTTTTTTTTTATTTCCAAATCAAATGAGTTTGCTTTCAAACTGAGTGTGGATAAAGTTACCTACAAAACAGTACAGATATTACATAGGACCTAGCACGAATATTTTTGACCTATATGAACGTAACGTAAAATTTGACCATAGCTACAATACTCGTTTTGCACAAAATATTTATTTGAATTTAATACTATATTCATATTTTTAAATGATATAAGTTGTGTATGTCCCATGAAATGAAAGCGAAATACTATAGGGTTTCACATTCTATTTCCATTTACGTTAACGTGACTATACGTCAAAATATTCTTGCTAGCCCCTCTGTTCTGTTTATTGCACAACAGATACAAGTGAATGCAAACCGGTTTCACCGAAAACTCGGTTTTTCGGCATATTTTCAATGGCTAAAAACCCGTTTTTTTTTTCAAAATTCTGGTTTTTCGAATTTTTTCATTATTGCCGAATGACACATATTACTACAACCACGTGTCAGTCAAAACGATGCATTTGATGTCAGCTATTTTGCTATCCAAATGTTGCCAAACGGTTCTGAGTGATAAAAAACAAATCACAGAAACATAAGGCAAAATATCTCAAGACCGCCCTCGCACATGGTTAGTCTAGCACTACGTTACTGTTACTAGGCCAATGAGACGTTAGGGGCTGGCCAGCAGGATTTATAGCCGTGTTCATGACCCGACCAGCGCCCTCGCACTAAACACAGCACAGAACATTATTTATATATTACCGTAACGTTTCCATAGGGGTCAGGAAGACAGCGGACTAAAACTACACACTAGATTTCTTTTCAACGTTTGCACGTACTGGGCTTTTCTGACTAACATAACCATCATTATTTTTTAATCCGTATATCGCTAGCTGACGCAAATCAACTCCGATATATTGCAGCTCAACATTAGCGTCACTTTTGCTCAACAAATCGCAAAGGTGTTGACACATCTAAATTTACGTCGCTACACGCTCCATTAGCCTGCCAACGCACTAGCGACTTGACCGCGGGGGCTGCTGACCGCACGGCTGGCCGCTTTTCCAGTTGAATATGCAATCGCTACCACCACAAAACTATTCCAACCGCTGGCCGCTCCAGCAAACCGCTGGTCGGTTCAACCACTAGTGCGTAAGAGGACATACCTTGCTATGTTTGACAGCTACACTACGTTACTTTCACTCAATAACTCGCTACTCTGCTACACCTACACCTACACCGCAGCAGGCGCCATGCGTTTCCACTGCACGACTATGGCAACACGGTAGTTACAACTCACCGTATGCTAATGTCAGGGCTTACCTTTTCCTACACACGGTATATTGCCGACAGGCACCATACGTCTACATATTTTATCACATTACTATTGCACCGCAATAGCTCAACAACCCGTTGCAGTTATGGCTCAACTCTAAAATGATACCTACATATAGTATACTAGCTGTCGCCCCTGGGTGCGCCCGCGTGAATGACGAAAAATAATGTGTTATCCTATGTGTTATTCCAGACTATAAACTACCTCTGTGCCAAATTTCATGAAGCACTTTAAGGCGTTCTGTATATAAGTAGTCTAGGATTGGAAAAAATATTAAGATTGCTGGCAAACACCATACTTCTCCACTGTCTTAGTACATTACTGTTCCATCACAATAGCTCAACAACCCGCTGTAGATACGGCTCAACTCTCCGATACACACACAATAATATGCTGACAAGCGCCACAAGCCTCCAATACCAGAAAATATCGCTTCAGCTCAACAATTCGTTATCGTTCGAGCTCAACTCCCCGATACTCATACAGTATATTGCCGACAGGCGCCACAAGCCTCCACTACCAGAAAATATCGCTTCAGCTCAACAATTCGTTATCGTTAGAGCTCAACTCCCCGATACTCATACAGTATATTGCCGACAGGCGCCACACGCCTCCACTACCTGCAAATATCGCTTCAGCTCAATAAGTCGCTATCGTTAGAGCTCAACTCTCCGATACACATACAGTATATTGCCGACAGGCGCCACACGCCTCCACTATCCTGCTGCGTTTGATGCCGGCGTGAGGGTTGCCACATAACATAACAATACTCATTTTTATTGTTATTGCAATCACTGTGTTTATCATCTTTAGTTATGGGTGGAGCACGTAATTGCGAACCTTTATCAAGTTTTATTATAACTATTTAGTTATATTGATAGTAATAAAGACAAAGCCACTTCAATTAAACAATTTAAAGGCACTCTTGAATGTCAAGATTTATGGTAAACAAATAATTATTATAGGTGAGTGTGGCTGCGTTTCTACCAAAAATGTGCGAGGATGCGTAGGGATGGATATGTTTGTCAAGAACCAACAGAATCGCTTCATATTCATATATATCCTCGCACAGCGCAAGCGATTCCTTTATCTAGTTGTCCATTCGCAAAAGTCTTATGGAGGAGAATGGAAAAAAAACTATCATTCTTTTTGAAAATAAACTAATTATTGAGTATATTTTTTTTTTTTCATTATTTGGTTTACATTAATTACTTTATTATACGTATGTAAACAGCTATTTTATTTGCCTCGCAGCAAAAACCCATAAACTGTACCCTTAAATAATGACATTATAAGCCCACTGACTGATGCCCGCGGCTTCGCCAGCTTGACAAATTTTATACTATAACCTTCCTCGAGAACCACTCTATCCATGGGTGAAAACAGCATGAAAATCAGTGCAGTAGTTATTGAGGTTATCGCGAACAGACAGACATACCGACAGCTACGCGGCCGAGGGCACTGTTTTAAAATATGTAGTGATAGGGATGTTTTAAGAGTAAAAAATAATATGATTCTATCGTCCGTTAGTGTCGAAAAATATTGCACACTTTTTTTTTTTTGTTTAATTAATCAATTTAAATGGACAAATATAAAACATATCAAAGATCAGCCGGTTGATTCTGTAAACATGTCGAAGTGAAGGCGTGGGTGAAGTGATCACGAAGTGAACTGTCAAACCATACAAACAAGATGGAATGACAGCTCACTTGTCATTCATTCCACCTAAGTCAACACGGTGAGATGTCAACCGAATAGACCGACAGGAGAGAAGCTTGTGACATCACAAGTAAAAAGTGTATCGAAAAGTGTTTTCAACACCTTGTTTAGTCTTCATATTTGTTACGTGAATAAAACAAACGACATTTGATAAGTCAAATACCCTATTCACGATTAGCCGACAGCCCTGACCAGCTTTCAACCAAGCTTTGATCAACGCGCGGAAGGCGTTCCGACAGCTAAACGCTCGCAGTGTGTCCAGTATGTCATGTGTGTCCACTGTGTCCAAACAGCAGCCCGTGTATTTATATATGTACTCGCATGTCATTAAGTGTTGGAAACTCAATCGAACCGCGATGATGGAAACAGTGAACTAGAAGATTAGCTTGTTTTTGGTTATTTTTTTGACACCGACTTCCGAAATTAAAGTGATTTTATAGTTATGTTTTTTTTTTAGAAGTCGGTTGTTTTTTTTTTTCTAAATAGGTTTTTTAGTCAGGTGAAAACAACATGAAAATTGGTGCAATAGTTTTTGAGTTGATCGCGAACAGACAGACAGACAGACGCGGCGGAGGACTTTGTTTTGTAATATGCAGATGAGGATAGTCGTTACAGCTAGATAGTCAGAAGTTTCAAATTCTGAAATACAGTGAAATACTTGTATCCAACTCAAGTAGGTATACTCCGCAAAATAAATCGAAAATCACAGTTCTTCCTTCAAGCACCGTTTGCAAAAATGTTCTGAATATTGGTAACAAAATTAGTTATTTCTACGATTGAAATATAAACTCATATAAACTCCTTGAAGCTATTTAAAGAAAGAACTGTAATTTTCGATTTACTTTGACAAAGTTCCATCCCATTCTGATTGTGCGCGGATTATGCCACATGCTGTTGGCCAACCCCAAAATAGTTTTTCAACCAACGAACGTATTAATTTTAAAACATTCTTCATGAACTTATTTGATATTTTATTAGTTTGATGTGGATCATCTGAAGATGAGTCAGCAAAGTAGGTATAGAAATAGAATATAATGTAATACTCTTTATTATGTACACCATATAAGTTATAGAAAAAATAGATGAAGAAAACATTACAGGTGACACAATGGGCGGCCTTATCGCTAAGAACGATCTTTTCAAGACAACCTTTGGATGGACCTTTGTTATCTACATGTAGTCTTCACCCATTGAAGAATCACATCATGATCATGTTAGGTCGTCACGAGTCAAGAACCATTTTTTTTGTTGTTTTTTTTTACCATAAGTTACTTTTCACACCACCTGCACGGAAACTTCAGATAGGTACCTAATCAGATTATATGTCGTGCAAACTAAACCAAAAGTAAGTCATTATTGTCTAGCGCCTTATAATGAAATTCAATACAATATAATTGCCCGGAGGTCAATAATCTGATTTGGAACTCATTTGTGATTTGGAATTTGGAACTCAACTTGGAAACCGACGGTGGAACCGCGCGCAGCCTCTTCAGGACTTGCGAACAATTTTCTCGCAGTAGGTGTGAAAAGCAGGGTATGCTCCTCAAGGATGAAGGTGTATTTGCCTTGGGCTAGCTTGAATCCCTCGCTGTATTCAGGATTCTAGTTTTAACTCCGTCGCTGCGCTCAGGAGTTAACTTTCGAATCCTTCATTTATGTTCGGGATTCGAAATGATGCCCGTGACATAACTTATTGCTCTATCCTCTCGATGCAGGAACTAATATTAGCCCGTTCTTGACCGCTGTACCGATTTGGTTTTGAATTCAATTTATTATTTATCCTCAAAGAAATACACACTCTGTGAAAACGACAACGGTCCACCCACACAATTACGGTATTACCATATTCAAAAAATACCAAAGCAATATTCTGCTGTTTTAATTCTCAACTGGCTACCCCAAGTGCAGGTTTCGATAACGGTGCAACTTTGGTCATAAATAAATGATCGAACGCATAAACTAACTTGTCAATAGTTTGGAAACTAGTTTGTGTTCCAAGACTTAGATGATAGAACTTATGTTCACCTATGTAGGCGTGAGAATATGCTGGATAATAAGGATGACTGCATAAAATAAAAAAAGATAATTTCTTTGGTTAGTATTTCTTCACTCCTCTCCTGTCCGCTCCAATGGACAGTCAGCCTAACAAACTAAATTAACTACTATACTGTAGTGAGAGTTTAACTTCAACTAAAAAACAGTTGATAAGTATTACGAAACTGTTGATAATACAAACCAGGGATGCAAATAGTGAAACTGTTTTTCTTAGGGTTCCGACAAAAAATTTTCAAAAATCAAAATGGAATCAGAATGGTATACATGTATGGACTTCTGTGACCCAAACATCGACGCATTACGTAAACTAAATATTTTTTTAGTAGGGGTCACTTTTGGCGGTAAAACTAGAAAATAAAAATAAAGTTTTTCAAACTGTATCCTGTAATATTTCAAATGAAAGGGTTATAAATTTTACATTACATTAAAATGAATTATTTTGAAGTTATTCAAGAAATTTGACTAAAAACTACAAATCCCCCCCCCCCTCTTATTTCCTAAATAAAAAAGACAAAAAAAATTAGAAAAAAATGTAGATACAGATAAAATGCAGTTCTATACCTAAAAAATATAGGAAAATCTATAAGAAGTCTGTAGTGTTAAAATAACATGCTAAAAAAAAAAAATTGAATCGGAACTCTTTGCACGCGAGTCTGTATCGCACATAGTCAGTTCTTTTTTTGTTTGAGATGGATTAGCTCTTGACTCTAGTAGTCGTAGTCTAGGTCAGACATGACAGAGACAAAGTCTACGATAGAGCGAGCTGTCTCAGAAGGAGCCTGTTCACTCTGCCTTCAAAGACTCTTGTCACTCTCTTAGGTACTTAGCTTTTGATAGCTTAAATCTTACAGAACACACTTATTGCAACTTCAAAAACCAGCATTTAATTTTTATTACAGATACCGTAAAACGGGTTGAATAGAAACGCTGGGGTGAAAAGAAACAAAACTTTGATGGGGATTTTCACTTTAATTCAATTCTGCTTACAGCATAGGACTCAATTTTTATAGTCAAAAATTAGTTTTAAAATATAGATATTTTTTTAAGAAACCAATAATGTGGCAGTCAAGTGAAAATACCATTCAAAGTTTTGTTACAATTCACCATTAAATTTCTGTTCACCCCATTTTACCGATATCAGCAGTGCTATTCTGTAACAACATTTTCGTGTCTCGACAGCGGAATCCGAGGTGAGTTCCAAATTCGTATAAATATACGACCTTATGATGTGTGAAATAAAGCTCACTTTGTAAGCTTAGTCACTCAGGTGAAGTCGATATCGAAATGGTTATTTACAGAATAGACTAGCAGTAAGTATTAGTAGGACTAATAGTGACACAAACGGGATCCAAAAAGGAAATCTTATTAATTTACATAATACTTTACGCAAACACACATGTACACAGGCGGACTTAATGCCTTAGGCATTTTCCACCAGTCAACCTTTGGGTGTGATTTATATAATACTTTTAATTTTTGCTCGTGACTTCCCGTTCCCGCAGAAATTTATATACTACTTTTAATTTTTGCTCGTGACTTCCCGTTCCCGCAGAAATGTATATACTACTTTTAATTTTTGCTCGTGACTTCCCGTTCCCGCAGAAATTTATAACGGGTGTAAGGGACAGCCCTCCTCAATCTGATAGGGTGATTTCAGTATATCGTACTAAGTTGACCGGTACATGAAATTATTTCAGGAACTTTATGGGAATCCAATAAAACTGATTTGTTTAATTACCTCACTCGCAATGTATCGCTACCTCTGCAAAACGCACGCAGCGAATGGCAGCGCAGCGAGCTTTCGAAAGGATAGCTGCGCCCGCGCTACGTTTTAACAGCTGATTTCATGCGTCGTTCGTGAGATTTTTTATTATTTATTTTTTTTATTTTTTCATTTTAGCTGTGTTATTTACATTAATGGAGTTCTGCATACAGATAATGTAACTTTACATTGAAATAAAGCAAAAAAAATGAAAAATCGAAAAAAAAAATCCTGAGGAAATTTCCACTGGAATATGATTCAAAATAAGGAGCTGATTGCACCCTGTTAATTTGTGGAAGGCTGTCCCTTACACCCTGTATACTACTTTTAATTTTTGCTCGTGACTTTCCGTTCCCGCAGAAATTTATATACTACTTTTAATTTTCGCTCGTGACTTCCCGTTCCCGCAGAAATTTATAAACTACTTTTAGTTTTTGCTCGTGACTTCCCGTTCCCGCAGAAATTTCGAGAAAACTTCTCTTAATGCTCCCCTACACTGCCCAAGGAGGCTACGTGCCAAATTTCAGCTTTCTGCCATCACTAGTTTCGGCTATGCGTTGTCTGTCATTCACTCAGTAACGGAAGAATTTTATATATTAGGTTGTAGTGAACCTATGATCACTTCATACTCAAAACTTGAACTAGTAATAATGCACTCAATATTGAACCCACTCACACTTGAAGTTTGCTCCCCTTCTCTACTAGCTGAGTGTCACAAGTTGTTGAAAGTTTCGCATTCGGACCACTTCGTCTGTGTTCACCGACTGTTCGATAACATGCAAATATTTGAAGTTTGTTCCGAATCTAATAAGTTCTTCGATAGCCAGTGCATTGGGTTATTATAATCAAAATACAAGTTCTCGTACGATCTATTTCATAAAACTATTTAAATTCAAGTCGCAATTTTGACTCAAACAATGTCAAAAACTTGTCAAAATATTGGGAAATAACCAATGTCAAATGCTGTCAAAATCGGTAAAGCCGTTTCGGAGATTAGCCAGAACAAACAGACAACTGACAAAACTTAAAAAATATGTAACTTCAATTTTATTTTTTTTATCTGTATTCTTTTTTTGTGTGCTTTTAAAAGCTACTGGTTTATAAATAGCTGATAAGTTTATATCGACTATAAAAATAGATAACCTAAAAACCTTATAACAGCAATATTGTAAAATCTTTAGCCTCAAATAGCTGCGTCGGTAATTACCTGTTCTAAATATTAATTAACCTTTACAATGAACTATAGAGGTAATTGTTTGACTATTGGAACCCTTCGCAAACAGGTTACTACATAATTACGTGAATTAACCGACGTATTCGGTGTTTTATTAATCAGTAAATAACACTTATTTAAAACAACTAACGACGCCCGGCTTCGGACAAATGCAAATAGGCTTGTGTCCTGAAAAAATCTAATTAGTCCGTCAGTTAGATTATCAAAAAATAAATTTGACCCGTGTTTTTCCTTTTGTCACGGGAACCAAAATTGACGAAGTTACGACGCTTTTAAAATTCTCAATACGACACACCTTCGCTTATTTTTTTGTGGGTCGTGACGTCACGAGCCCCCACTCCCGAGTTTTGATCCGTTTTATCTTTGTCAATGTTCATTGATTTACAAAAACAAAAAATACGTGTCCATTATTTCAATACTCTAACTGACGGACTAAATAGTTTTGCAATTTGTGGATGATGGAATCTAGCCTATTATATAGGTACGTCACCGGAAAATGGCAGACTCCGTAAGATTGTAATCTTAATTAGATTATATTTTCAGGGTGTTTTTGTTAGTTTCTTCGTATTTTGACACCGACTTCCGAATTAAAGTTAGTTTTTACTTTGTAGTGTTTTTTTTTTATTTGGAAGTCGTTTGTATTTTTTTGTAAAAAGCATTTTATTTTTCACTTTTTAGTGGTACCCCACAACGACACTGCAAAATCGTGGAAAAGCAAAATATGCAATTTTGATAACTTGTATGACAAAAAAAATAACCTCAAAGTAAACGAATTCCAGCTATTTCGATTTAAAATCCAAACTTCGTTCTAACCGATTTTGATAAAATTTGAATGGGACCAATCTGCAAGTATATCCTATCAGATAAGAATTTTTCAAATCGGTTCACAGTTGACGGAGTTTTGAGGTAACAAACATAAGAAAAAAAAACATACTACCGAATTGAGTACCTCCTCCTTTTTGAGAAATCGGTTTAGGAAACCAGCAGCGATACATAATCAGATTTTACAAAATAGGCATGTTACATTTATAATGGCCAATAATAGGTTTCCCTGTATAACTGGGATATATATATATAACACTTGCGAACGGACTAGTTATTTCAATTAAACAGCCAAACAAACTTACAATATAAAACAAAAGTAGAAGTTAAAGGAGAAGGGAATGACTCCATACATTCCTGGGCCCAGGTGTAAACTGAATCAAACTAGCCTTATTTGTAAGAGGATATAATAACAAGGCCTCACTGAAAATTTTGCGAAATTTGGCTATCCAAGAATCAAGTATAATAAAAGTGAGGTTATATAACAACCTTGTAGTTTTTTTAATGTTTTTTCGACACATTTGCTCATAAAATGCATTTACGAAGCCTGCATACATTGTTCGAAAGTTCAAAATTACGGACCATACAATGGAGCGTGCGGTAAAGTAGGTACTCTCACCTAAGTACCTACTTTACCGCACGCTCCGATGTATGGCGCCGTGCGTATTCTTTACGGTATTTTTTTTAATGTCCATAAACAATATAATTATAAGAATTCAATCCGTCTGCATCCGTCAGCCAAAAATGCTTCCGTCTGCGTTCGTTCCGGAAGCGCGTTTTTTTTTGCGAAGAACTTATTGCTCAGAAGGTTATTGAAGAAAAAATGAGACAGTTGATGTAGTTCTAATTACCCGACTGTTACACTTGTTTTTTTCGAGTGTATTTATGTATGATGTCATATTTCTTTGGCACACTGTAGCCTAACCCTGTGGCTTGATAGATTTTAGCTTGGAAGGTGTCGTTGGATTCGTCTAAATAGTGAGAATGATACTGGATAGGTATATAAACCGTGGTGGACGCCGCGGGCGTCGGGGGCCACCTGGTGACCTCCGGCCACCGTAGGCGCGGGCCTGTGGACGGCGAGCTATGGGTGGCTCGCCGTCCGTCCGTCTAGTGACGACAGGCCGTGTCGACGGCGCGTTAGTGTTCCACGCGCGCCTCAAAGAGAGTCAGCAACACAGAGGGGCCCGAAAGGGCCGACGCCTGCCGGAGTCGCGGGATTATTCGCAAGAGACACCGTGGCTCCGGAACACAAAGGGCAATGAAGGAACATGGATGGGTTTTAGTCAGTAGAAGTCTGACACTCCCTCCCGCTACACCCAGAGCGGGAGGAGTCATTGGATGATTTCCCATCCCTAAAAAAAAAAAAAAAAAAAAAATAGGTATATAAAAATTAAAATATCTGAGCTTCGGTGCCATTTTAATGACTTCAGCTTTTTTAACCTGTCGAGTGGGGAATCAATATAAAGGCTCGAGGAGACAATTTAAAAATGTAACTTATTAAATAAATGATTTTGTCAAAAAAATCCGATTGGTACAATATATAATACAATTTACAATATATATAATTCTACTAAAATGTTTCACGCAGACGCAGACGCAAACGGAAGCGCGTTCTTATTTTAAAAACGCACACTATACCAAACACACACTCCCCATTTGCAAATTCACGCCATTTTCAATTAGAAACGTCAAAGATAGTTGCGACTTTTAATTATTATATTAATTAGAATATGTGTTCAAGCGAGGAATCAGATATAAATATGGAATCTACTCCACCTGACATCTTTTATGAGGCGCCAATTGCAGAAAATGGTCTCTTGCCGCCAAAATCGCGAGAACGCTATTTAGGTAATGATTTACCAATATTTTTTAACAGATAATGAAAAAGTTTGTCTAATTATCTATTTATATAATGTGTCGAAAAACGTTGTATGACACACGAGCGGATATTGGTCTTTACAAACTCGTGACTATGGTAAACCCTCGACTTCGTCTCGGGCTTACATTTGTCTACTCGTTTGTAAAGACCAACTTACCGCTCTTGTATCATAAATAACTATTTTGAAATACTTTTGTCTGGCTTCGGTTGTGTCATGGTTTTATGCATGTAGCGTGTGTGACGTGTCGAAGAACTGACACGTTTGGCTCTCCCGCGCCCTGGACAGTCGCTACAGTCAAAGACCACCAGTTTCTACATTCAATACCCTAGATACGTAAAAAGTCCTATGTAAAGCCGAGGTCATGGGGTTAAACAATAAAATATGGAAAATACGTGCGCACTCAGAAAGTCAGAACGAAAGAAATATTCAAAGAATTCGATTCGCTATGAATCGAATCCACGAAAAAACACTTGTCACTCGACTTTCATACAGATTCTGAGATTTTACCGATTTATTCATAATGGATTACCTACTCGCAATTCAGGCATAATGAATGAATGAATCGATTATTTAGTTTCAGAACTTAATCTAAGTTTTCTTGCTTCCTAGATAGAAACATGGTACCATATTTTGTGATTTACTTTAGAAAAATATAACGGTTTTTTCAATATACATTTCAACTAGTTAACTGCTGGGCCCAGAAGTCCCTTTCTCCTTTAGATCAAAATTTTAAAGAGTTTAAAATATAGAGGTTGAATAATAAAAGATAGTAGAAGAAGAAAATTGGTGGCTTGTCACTTAATTTCGTTTATAATTTCCATTATTCGTCTTTTGATAAACACAAACCTTCCTCTTTCATCGCTCTTTGTACAGTGAAAACTTTATGAAAATCCGGTGCGCGGTTTAGAAGAAGTAAGTAGAGAAACTGACGAAGAAGACAGCGACTTTCAAATAGAAGGTACTAGCTTTTGCCCGTGACTTCGTTCGCGCATATCCCGCACGTACTTGAGCTTGGGACTATATGGCGTTGTGTGAAATGTCCAAGGATATTATATTTTTTTTTTTTTTTTTTTACTTTCTCGGGTCCCTAGAGACCCGGTCTTTTGGTAGGCATACGAGGGGCCGAAACCAACTCGCAGAGGCCCCGTTTGAAATTTCAAATGTAATGGGGCACCAACCGGCGATTATCCCTGTATGCACTGAAAGTATTCCCAAGGGCAATCCCCGGTTGGAGCAGTACTATTGCAGATTATGGAAACAAAAAATGAAACGCTATGGGTTTGGGTGGTTTAGTGGACTGATAATCGCTTATTATAGAAGAACTATTGGCCCCTGCCTGACCACTAACAATATACACGGCTTTAAAATGGCAGGGGGTGACTTGCACACATATATTATATACTAGCTGACTCGTGCAACGTCGTCTGCGTAACATTTTTCATTACTGCTCCACTCCTATTGGTCTTAGCGTGATGATATATATATATATATATACAGGGAAATTGAAAAAATACCCGAAACCTCTTAGGCAGTGAAAGTACACATGATTATAAGCAACTTTTGTTTTGGTAAAACTCCGAAATCTCGAAAAAAATATCAGCTGTTTCATACATTTTCATTGGCTAAATACTGCATTTTGTATATTTCGGGTATTTTTTCAATTTCCCTGTATATATATATCCCTATAGCCTTCCTCAATAAATTTGCTATCTAACACTGAAAGAATTTTTCAAATCGGACCAGTAGTTCCTGAGATTAGCGCGTTCAACCAAACAAACAAACTCTTCTGCTTTATAATATTAATATAGATTATTATTATTCTTACTGGGATTTCGGGAAATCCTCTCATAGTGCTCACCTACACTACCCAAGGAACCCACATGGCAGACTTAGAGAAGAATTCTTCTACGAAGAGAAGAAGTCTTTTACGGTTCAAGCGGTGAGGCTATGGAATGCATTGCCCGTGTCAGTAAGACGTGCTCAATCTTTGTCCACTTTTAAAACAATGGTCAAACATCACTACCTTTCTCTTTGACCGTTTTTGTTTGGGTTCTAAAATTGTATTTATTACATACTTAAAATTGTATTTATTTATCTATTATGTATGTGTTCATATAAATCGTACACCTAGGACTACCTACACTACTGTATTTTATTTTTCTTTAAAATCCATCCAAAGGTTGTCTTGAAAAGATCGCTCTTAGCGATAAGGCCGCCCATTGTGTCACCCTATGTAATGTTTTCTTCGTCTATTTTTACTGTAACTTATATGGTGTACATAATAAAGAGTATTCTATTCGATTCTATTCTCCAAATGCCTACGAGAACGCCAAAAAACGTAAAGGACATTGTTCATCGCCCATACATCGTTCGCCTAAGAACCAACAGAGACGTGAATTTACTATCTGTGTTTTAAATAATGCATATGTTCGACTAAAACTAAATTAAAAACACGGACACTTTCCAGAATTGTAAAATATCTAGAATGATTTCGGATTTTGAGGTTATAAAACATACCAAACAATAGAAACATACCAAATGGACTAAGATCCCAGAGCTGCCAGACTTTTTATCTCACCAAAAAATGTATAGAGTAGTGTTACTATGTTCTTCTAACATACGAAAGCGTGGTAAGTTAGGTCGACGGCCGATTCCCTGGTATCAGGTGCCAAATACATTAGGTACATCAAAGTGTCAACTGTCATTTCATCGACTGTCAGTGTCAATAGTGTTCGTGTCATACAGCGCTTTAATCGCTTTACTCCTTTTGTAGGTAACTAAAAATCTTACAGCGCTGAGAGTGCTTTGTTTCATTTTAAAATAATGGCGTCGGGTTATAAAACCTAAGTGAGTTACTTTTTAAAATGGTTTCGTAATTCAAAAGTGTCCGTTCTATTCTAATCAGTAAAATGTAATTAAAAAAAAAAACTAGGAATAATAGTAAAGTTTTCGCATGTGTTGATTCATAGGCCACTTTTTACCATGTCCTTTCAGATTTCAGCTTTCGACAGCCATGAGTTTCGGCTGTGCCTGTGTCAGAGCACATCCTTTACCCCTAGTAAAGGGTGCGCGTACGAAGTCGCGAGAAAAAGTTAGAACTTAATTTAAAACCATCACATCAGAACTGTTCGATTCCTCTTCCAAAAAAATACTCCTCGCCTATCCGCTGACGGCTTCACTCAACTGGAAATCAAAACACTCTCGACAATGGCGTCCGGTGTCTTCTAATTCATCAATATCTTCCGCTCCCGAGATATCGTCTTCAGCCCTTTCATTGTTAAGATGATTTATGTTGTTTACTGCCACTGAAAAGCCATTATCACCTTTATGTTTTAAAAGCTATATATCATCAAGTGATTTTTGTATTGCGGTGTAGCAAGAAAAGGGAGACAGAATGGAGGAGAAGAACGTGTTGTTACAACCCCATTGCCGATAACATAGAACAAGAATAATAATTCTGGAAATATAAAGCTATGTTTACTGATATATGTGTGCGTAGATAGAGTCATTTATTTAACTACTTTTAGGCTTCAGTTGATGCTCGGTAACGAGTCTAAAGTCACAATCTTTTGGTTATGTTCCTGAATTTTTAAATAGCGAGAAAGATTTTATAACTCCCTTAAATATTCAATGAGCTTACATAAATTTACTAGAAAAACATTTTGAAACTCATTGAAGCAGAAATAGATAGAAGATAATAAAAAATACGGGTTGCCAACCCAACGGGCGGACGTGTTTCAAAGCACGGCATTTCTAGGTAGTATCGCCGCGTAATAAACACGTTCCGCGGCTTATTTACTTCGTTTTATTATATACGTAGTCCTTTCACGCTGACCAGGGATTTAAAGAGTTACGGAAAGTATTTATGGCTAAGAACGCAAGTAGACTATCTGTTAAAGTAACACACAACATAAACATGTATCATTTATAGCTTTAACCAACTTGTAAAAGAGGAGGAGGTTCAAAATATAGGATATTCAGTTTGGATCAGTAGTTTTTATTTTACGGCCATTTTTCCTTACTTGAATGACGCGATTTCTGCGTACCTACAGGATGACGTCGTTCAAGTATCACCACTAATCGTGAAAAAAAGACCCCCAAACAAACCCCCAAGAATAATTGAGACTCACAATGAAAAATTTATTTTATTTGAACAAAATAAATAACTTTTACCCTCTCCATACCACCCCTGTTCCTGTTTGTAACCTCAGTATAATGATAATATGATTTATTTGATGCGATGACTCGATATCTCTGCCTGTACCCGTTATTTTATTATTTGTGGAGGTGAATCTTTGATCTTGGGCAGCGGTGCTCAAACTCTTACCCGCGGGCCTTCATGGCCTGCAGAATTTTGTTTTACGGCCCGATACTCAAAATTTAATATTGCCTTTTAAAACCTACGGTGTTCTATAATTTATTTCTGAGGATACGTGGGATTCCGCTTTGAAGCGAAGCTAATCGAACTTACAATCGATATAGTATTTTCTTATGTCAGTTATTTAAGAATCCTATTAAATTTTTTACGGAAATTCATGATTTTTGACGCTGTAATTTTCAGCAGCAGTAAGATATTTTAATTATTTGATCCTGAATAACGATAGTGCCAGTCTCTTTCTTGTAAGTTAGAGTTACACATTTTCATTTTTCTTTTCGTGTAATTTACTATAAATATTTTACGAACTCAGTTTGCAAGAAAAAATGTCGGCGATGGACATTTGACGGTCAAATTCACATTGTTACAATCAATTCTTTTAAAAGCTGAAATTACTAATAGGTAAGTTGAATATTTTACTTGTTTATTGGAGTTCTAGAATTTCTTTAAACTCCTTGAGTTTTCACGGAAAGAAACGTAAAGAAAGCCTAATTTAAGCCAGAAATGTCTTGATTCAGCGTCCATTATATTCCAAATAAAAACAATTTTATCAAATAAATTAATATGATATAAAATTTCAATCTACAATGAATACGTTTCATTAGTTTTCGTTTAATTAATTTTAAATAAAATTACAATAAATAAAATTAAAGTACTATATATTCTGCGTCAATTCAGCGCGCACGCTCCTCAGTCTCGCGCGAGCGCCCAAATAAACTATAATCCTATTCAGACTAGTAAGTATCAAATTATTTCGCGGACTATAGATGTACTCCTAACGCAGACCAACGTAACTTCGTCTTTTGCAAACGAGCATGTACGATTTGTAATAGGACTCTTAACCACCAATATTTTTAGCAACGATTATTTCTGTTTTTTTCTGAACTTTAGTGCAATGAAAACGAAAAGTCACTGAACCTATAGTTTTCTAATAATGGATTTAGTAAAACCCCTGTAATTTTAGTTACTTTCATGTTTATGACACTTTATAATTATTAAAATTATTGGGGCTGATTGAAGGTCAAGAGGAGAAAATAATTATTTAACACAGAGTTAAGAACGTTTCGCCTACAATAAAGATCGCTGCAATCAGCAGCCAATAAATTACAAGCGATAGTGCTACGAACAGGGGCCTGCAAATTTTTTTTTTTTTTTTCCATGCAATGGCATTTGAAGAAAGTAAGAAAATAAAGAAATAGAACTAACTTACACAACTAACTTATAAACTTAAATTGCGCGGAGAATTTTAATCAAAGCAATTGTATTAAATCTCAGGGAGTTACATGTGGAGATTCAATACAATTCCATTGGTTAATATTTATCCGTTTCTCCGCTCCGCTGCCTCGCACCGCAACAATGGACAGGCAGCGTGGTTTAATTTTACATTCGGACTTCCAAAACAGCGTGGTTCAATTTTACATTCGGACTTCCAAAACCTTAATCAATCAATTTATTTATTCAGACAAACAGTCCATTTGTTAGTAACAAAAATACCTTACAAACTATGTTAGTAGGTACACATTACAAAAACGGTGGGTACATAACATTTGGTAGGTAGTATAGTCATGAAACCTTCGCTCGAGTTCAGCCAAGATTGCATCGCTATGCGGCTAGAATCCGAACAAAAGCCTTCATGACTGTCGAGTCATATTTCTCAACAATTACTTGAAGGATACTGTTAGTGCTGCCCAGCACTCTGCTCAGTAGGGAGGCGGTTCGCTTGCGCATTATGGCATGGAAATCATCAACACGAGCCTCCACAACCATATCTGAAGCAATGCAAAACCGGGGCAGCCTTAGCAGCATCCTGAATCCATTATTATACTGGACGCGCAAGGCATTGATCGATCTTTGAGTGTAGCTGACCCACAGGCTACTCGTGTAAAAAGTTTGGCAGTAGGCTTTGAAAAGCGTAACCTTCACTTGTTTACTGCACCGAACGATTAATAAAATACCGTAATCTCTTAAAAGTTAGAGAAAGCAGGCTCCTTCTGAGTAAGCGTAGACTTTTGTCTCTGTCATCTCTGACCAAGACTGAAGTCAAAAGCAAACCCATCTCAAATTAAAAAAAGCCTGTTATTTGATCCTGCTACATTACTTCTTAATTTACAATTTTTATACTATAACACTATGTTTAATTAGCAAGGTCCCCAGGTTGGGTAAAGGCCTCCTCCAATGATGTCCATTTCTCTCTATCCTGTGCTATTTGCTACCACTTTGGACCAGCGACTTTTTTTATTTCGTCCTCCCAGCGTGTAGAGGACCTTCCTCTCTTTCTTTTTCCTTGAGGTCCTCTCCATATAGTGGTGCTGTAGGTCCATCTTTTGTCTCTAAGCCTCGCTATGTGACCGGCCCATTTCCATTTAACTTTTTTGCGATGTATAAGGCATAACTGGCTTTTGTTATTTCTCTTATCTTTACGAGTCTAATCTTATCTAGCTTTTTATTTTATTTTAAGCATGCTTCAGAGAGCGATTAACAATGCAATATTTGTTATAATGCAACATCCACCGTTTTCCGCCTATCCTTGACCAAACTAGGTTGGGATCGAATTTCAGTGTAGCGAGCAACAGAGGAATATCAGTATTTTCCACGAAGCATCCGCCTGGCTTCCACAGGCCAATTAGTACGCCATACCGATGTACAAGGGTTTTATTTTTCAACCGGTCGTCAAACTTTTGAGCTTCTATGACCAACTGTAAAGCCCAGGATACAATCAAAATAGTAAGCTAATGTTATCATACCAGTAAAAGCTGGTTACTCTGCTTTCGAATACACAGAAATAGCTTAATTTCTAGGCTAGTGAGCTAACGTATGAAGCTAGGAAAATGTAATAGGCTAAAAATCTAATTTTTGAGAAAGACAGTTTAGCTCATAATTATATGAAGGCAGCACCACTAATTTTGTTACCCTGGCTTGTGTGCTAGCTTCAGATAACCCGCAAAGATACTACACGGTTAGCTGATAAGCATTAATTTGACTTCACAGAAGTGTTTATAATTTAGTCACTGGCACTGGCTTCAAATTATATGGTACTAGCAGACCCACGCAACTTTGTCTGCGTCACATTTTCCATGAATGCTCGGTTCCTTTTATTCTTAGCGTGATGATATGTAGCCTAAAGCCTTCCTCGATAAATGGGCTATCTAATACTGAAATATTTTTTCAAATCGGACCAGTCGTTCCTGAGATTACAACCTAACAAACAAACTTACAAACTTAAAACCTAATATTTTGATTACATCGTGTACTGTGTTTTTTTTTTTAATTACATTCTTTGCTAGTTTTTTGTGGAGTATCGCTGGTGTTCTTCCTCTGCAGCAATATGAAAAATTAGGTTATTTTAATATTTCGTTTATAAAGTCTATCATTTTAGTAATCAATATTTGTCATGGAAATAGGCTTCAGGTTCATGAACCCACCATGAGGACCACTGAATCTTGACTTAAAAAATTGCTCTGAAAAAATAATATAAAAAAAACAAAAATTCCTTTGTGATTTACTACCGAAAAAAGTCCTGTCATGTTAGCAATGAAAAGATAGGCTACATTCGACAATACATAACAAAAAGAATGATTTTTTCTGAACATACAAATGCTTTCAAAATTTGATGTTAGCCGACTCAATTTAAATGATATCTGATATCACACACACATGCAGCGGTGACCCAGTTCTCGATATTGTACCGGTAGGTATACGTGCATACAACAATTATTAGATTGACTTTTTTAGCATCTAATAGTGTCCCACAGAGGGACACACTTACTTTTTATCTTTCTTTCTGTAGAACACCCTAGAATTTGAATTTTTCACCCTATAATTGTGGAATTCCCTAGTACTGTATTTCCTGATAGCTACAAACTAGGAGTCTTTAAGGCAAAAGTGAATAGGTTACTTCCAGGCAAGCGTGCTCCATCTTTGACTATTTCATCGCTTATCATCGGGGGAGATAGTGGTCAAACATGTGCCTATCAATAGTAAAAAAACTGATGGCCTGTCAGTTCATCAAAAATTAATTCAAAAACATTTTTCAATAAATTTTTGGTAAACTGACGGGTCAACAGTTAATCATCAGTGTACTTGACAAGAAATGACTTGCAAAAACATAATTTTTCATTTCATCTTTAAACTTACTAAATAATTCATGTAGCAAAGTAATGATTTGATGTTTTTCATTTTATCTCGTAAAACAACGTTTGGAAGAAAGAAATTAAACATCATAATATTGTCTTATTATAAGGCGACGTGAGCTCACATCAACATAATTGCAAGACTTGCTAAAGATTTCCATAACTTAATTTTTGATAAAATTTCTTTTTAGTGACAGAAATGAATCGCTGCTAAACCGACACCACGTAGTATTTTATGGCCCTACCCCTAGAGTGTAATTTAAGCCCTCAAGCTGAGAAGCAGGCAGCCTCAGCCTTGCTGCTTGCTACATGTTTGCTGCTTGCTGCATGCTTCTGGCATGCATGGAGTACCTAGGCTTGTTTATTTGTTGTAAAAAATCTATGCATTGCCTAAACTTTTTCTTAAAAAATTAAAAAACGTGCTTGTAAATTATTTGACCCAAATGGAAATTACTTAGATTTTACGATACCTCTTCCAAAATGAAGATGAAGAAGAAGCAGAAGAAGAAGAACAAGATGAATTTGAAACTTACAAATCAGGCGAATGAACTTCACCACTTTTTTTAAATTTACATCGCTTTTATCTTTTCCAATCTTAGAACATTTCCGTTATTTTGCAATAGTTTCACATTAAACAGGATCATAACTGACCCGTGGAGTAGGCCTACTGGGAAAGACACGTTAAAAAAACGCGCTAAGTACACTACCTCGTAGGTGGCGTGGAAACGTGTGTGATACGATAACAACTTTTATAACTTTTTGAATCGTTATAATCTCAGAAACGGTGGCTCGCAGTATAGATAATTTTATGATCTATTATTTTTGTCTAAGGTACTTTTATGATAAAACTTACAGTTTTGCTGAAAATCGCGAAAAACTCCTTAAACCTGGAAAAAAAAAATTCCATACACGGGAATGATGGGAAACTTTTAAATATTATTTATAATATTTATTTTGAACAATTTTACTGATTTTCAGCTTGTTGGGATTTTATATACCTTCACTCTCATTTTTTGGTCTAGATTGACCGGACTATTTGGTGAAGCTTTAGTGAACCAAAAAACTCTCTGCTCTCTGTCGCTCTAAAATCTTTTTTTGAAAAAGTACATTACGAGCTTTTTACAGCATATATCATACGTGATCGTATAAAATTCATTAAAATCAGTGCATACATTTACTAGATTAAGGATATGCAAATTTCTGCCGGAGTCGCGGGACTATTCGAAAGAGATACCGTGGCTCCGGAACACAAAGGGCAATGAAGGAACATGGATGGGTTTTAGTCAGTAGAAGTCTGACACTCCCTCCCGCTCCGCCCAGAGTGGGGGAAGTCATTGGATGACTTCCCATCCCTAAAAAAAAAAGTATTGAAGCAAATTTGTATGAAATGTCGTGCGTTGCCTTCCATCGACACCGGTACTAAAAAACCCTTTAAAATTACCAAAAATTAAACCACACGGTACAAATATCAACACCTTTGCACTCAACAGTACTCGAACAAAATCATTTGGGAGCACTCCGATTTAATTACGTTCTGACTGTTAAGCTGTAGTGTTCATAAAACTGTACAAGTTCTGTTGTTAGCTCGTTGAAGCACATTAGCCGATTACAAGTTGGCTCGTTAATTAAGCTGATGAGGTTTTTACAAACTAACTAAGGTTAATTTTTTCATTATTATTTGAAATGGGTTTGCTCTTGACCTTAGTTTTGACCTCATTTCTTGTCAGAAATGACAGAGACAAAGTCTACGATGGAGCGAGCTTACCCAGAAGGAGCCTGTTTACTCTAACGGGATTAGGGTTGTAAGCGTTCGGAAACACAGACGCAGGCAGAGAGTTCCACTCCTTTGCTGTGCACATTATAAAAGACGTTTGGAAACGCTTAGTGCGAATTCGTGGAATAGCAACAAAGTAGGGATGGTAATTTCCTGTGCGTCTGGATGTCCGATGGTAGAAGGGGGCCGGTGGAATGAGGTCGTGGAGTTCTTGGGCACACTCACCGAAGTACAATCTGTAGAAGACCGACAAGCAGGCAACCTTGCGGCGATGAGCCAAGCTGTGAAGCTTGGCATCCACCAATCATTCGTCGCCGATGAGCCTCTTAGCTCTGCGTTCCACCGAGTCAAGCGTGGCAAGCGGGTACTTAGCTGAGCCATCCCAAAGGTGGCTGCAATACTCCATGCAGGATCAGCACATAAAATTCCAACACTTACTTCACGCCTACTTTTTCAAGTATATTCTACACTAGCTATCCCCCGCTGCTTCACTCCCGTCAACTGCAACTTTCATAAGAACTGTATCCTGACATTAACAAACACAACAAAAAAGGAATTATCGAAATCGGCCCAGCCGTTCAAGCGTGATGCTATGACCAAGAGAAATAGGGATTCATTTATATATATAGATTGATTAAGCTTTTTTCAAGGAAAATTAATATACTCCAATCGATTTATACAGGTATCAATTTGACTGAGTCGAGTTGAAGAAATAACTTCAAATATAGGCCTAACTCAATCATTACTATTTCTACCAGAAGCCCGGGTCGAGGCTATTGCTATCTACTGACTGCTATTGTCCCCGAAGTTATACTTTATTGCCAACTAGCTGACCCACGCAACTTCATCTGCGTCACATTTTCCATTACTGCTCCGCTCCTATTTGTCTTAGCGTGATGATATATATAACCTTCCTCGATAAATGGGCTATCTAACACTGAAAGAATTTTACAAATCAGTTCCTGAGATTAGCGTGTTCAACCAAAAAAACAAACTCTTCTGCTTTATAATATTAGTATACCTAGATGTGTAGCAACCAAATGTCAAGTTTTTTATTAAGGCGAGGTTGCAGTACTGTGTGCTTTGACGAACAACAGCGACTGTCCGGCGAGCGAAATAATGCCTAAATTTTGATTGTTTTTTCTTCTTGGCGAAAACTGATAAAGAAATTACACAATATGGTTTCAACATTTACTTCAAAATAAAAAGCTCTATCTACTGATATAACTTATATGTATATTCGTGATGAAATCTCTTAGCAGTACACGTTTAAAATTGTAATTTAGTGTCATGTTTGATAAAAAAAGTATCGAGCCAATCATTCTAAATCGCGTTTCTATCTTTACGATTTACTTGAGGGTATGTTCAATTTTTATGTAATGATTTTTATTTATTAAAAAACTCATAATTAATTAGATTTTTGAACTTCGTACGACCATAACCCGTTATTTCCCGTTCGCGTAAGAATTTCGGGGAATACTATCTTAGTGCTCCTCAACACTTCCCAAGAAACCTATCGCCACATCCTTAGAATAATAACGCATAGAAACCTAGTACGAGTGCAAAAAGTGAGGCAACTAAAACTTAGCCTAATCCGTCAAACTTAGCCACCGGGCCGTCAGTACTCAATGTCACGTTCCGTCGAACACAGCTCGCGAGTAAATAATTGAAAATGACAGTTTGTTGCGTGAAAGGATGTTATAGCACATCAGGAAAACAAAAAAATGTGATAAAATAACATTTCACAAATAAGTACTCACATTCTATGCACTATTTTTATGTAAATCGATAAATAAAACAAAATTCTAATAACCTAACTTGTCATAACACAGTGTTGCTATTTGTGAGGAAAAAATACCCACATTGCTTTCATTCATGTTTTTCATTTTTGTAATTTTAAAATACAATACTTACTGTTAATTCATATCAAACCCGATGTTTTAACATTGTTTATAATTATAACCCATCAAGCATTCTAAACGCATTGAACAATATCTCATTCTTTATGCGATTTATTTCCTTTTATTTTGAAATAAATTGAATTATACCTTCCGAAAAAATATGTCATGTACATGAAAAATCATGTTTACCTTTTCCAGTTCCCAACAACATAAAATGCTTGCCTTGATAGCAAAATAGTAATGAGTCTTCCCATATTTTGTGGGTAACGGCTTAGTAATGGTATCACTGAAAGCTATATCTGTGTGCGTTAGAGGAACGTAGACACATTCGGCTCACGCACACAAAGAAAATGAAGTGGACACACGATTTTGCTCGGGTTTTGTTCTAGACGCGGCTTCTATGCGTTATTATTCTAAGGCCACATCTTTCTACGGCCAATAGTTTCGGCTGTGCGTTGTGTGTCAGTCGCTCAGTAACGGAAGAATTATGTTAGGACTAGCTGACCCGTGCAACTTCGTCTGCGCAACATTTGCCATTACTGCCCCGCTCCTTTTGGTCTTAGCGTTATATATAGCCTATAGCCTTCCTCGATAAATGGGCTATCTAACACTGAAAGAATTTTTCAAATCGGACCAGTAGTTCCTGAGATTACCCCCTACATACAAACTTATAAACATACAAACTTACAAACAAATGTTACCTCTTTATAATATTAGTATAGATATAGTATAGATTGACCACACTCACACAATCCGCAAAAGCACAATATTATTGTAAGTGAAAGCTTGTAAATGGCCATTTTTTTAATTATAATCTGTAATATTGTACTAGGAAAATAAATAATTGGATATTGTAAATGATTGAATATAAGGTATTTGTTTAACCGAGAATTATATTAATGAATGTATTTGGGTAAAATTAAAAAAATTCTTCAAATAGATATCAGCTCAGCTGAGCTGATAACTATTTGTGGTACTCTTGAAAAAAATGAGAAAAGAACCGACGAAAAATTCCAACACTGGGGTGTCCAGAATCATGCCCTGGACCCATGGAAATCGTTTGTGCGTCGATGTCGCACAAACGATTTCCATGGGTATTATGAAGAAGAGAGAGAAGAGCACGCGGTATTATGAAGAAATCGTTTTGTATTTAAAACATCCCATCCAAATTCCATAGGTTCTAATACACCCGTGTCTTATTTAGAAAAAAATGTTTACAATTTCACGCGACATTTTACAATCTTACGGCGTTTGCCATTTTTCGGTGACATATATACACTATTAATATAGCACACAATACAAAAGAATAATTTTAAAGAGCCGTCACAGTTCATCATTTATTTCCCTCTCTGGAAAGAACTCATGTTTCAGCTGGTCCCAGAATGCCATCCTCTTCCCTTCTGGTAGTCTCATCATCTTCAGCTGAGGGCCCATATTTAGGACTCTCATGCTCCTGTTGGGAGTCAGAGGCAGCCATTGTAGCCCTTCAAGGAGGTCGTCCGATGAGTGGGGTGTTGGGTTCCTGGAAATTATATGAAAAAAAAAAAAATATAACCGACTTCCAAACAAAACACTACAAACAGGGAATATGCATGAAAAAAATATTTATTATCTACACATTCTATCTAAAAATATCATCATCATCATCAGCCTATAACAGTCCACTGCTGGACATAGGCCTCTCCAAGTGCACGCCATTTGGCTCGATCACCGGCAACTCTCACCCAGCTGCTACCAGCCACCCTGCGAAGATCTAAAAATATACAAAAATATAATACTGACAATGAAAATAGAATAAAAATTTCTCGAAAAATAAAGGAGATATAACTGTTTTAAACAAATATATCTATCCCTCTCATGAAAACGCTGTTTTATATGGCAGCTGTTTAGGCGTCATGGAATTTGAAGTCAAAGTTCATATCGGACTTCTCTTTCTAATTGTAATCTTTGAAGCTTTAACTTCATCGCTGATGAAGGTATTAAAAAAATAATTTCATGCTTATTTTCTAGAGCTAATAGTATTTCATTTTGCAAATAAAAAATCGCATGCATATTCCCTATTATAAAATAACCTTAATTTCGGAAATCAGTGTTTTTGGTTATGTATCTTTGTTTTTTAACACGGATTTTAAGGTGTATACATGATATTATCTCCAAGCGTTTCCTAAAAAAGGAAAGAGAAACGGATAACAGAATGATCATATAAGGATTCCCTTTACTTTTGAGGTACTGAACCCATAAAATTAACCATAAACTGATAATTATGATAGGTTGAATACATTGAAACGGCTTTACAGTCCCCAGTAGTTACATTAACCATAAATAGAGCCCCGCTCCTGTGACACAGGACCGTGCCATCCTCCCAATCAGATTGGACAACTCTTCTCTCTTTATAACATTCATTAACCACTATCAACATCAAAAAGATTTCATTTTAATTGATTAAAATACTGCTCGGAAACCAAATGAAAACAAATAAGCTCCTTTGTAAAGTTGTTCAAACAAAATTTTAATTTCAAAATACCAAGTGGAAATACCGCAAAGTACCTCAACGGCCAGGTAACATTTAACTTCACAATCTTTTAATACCATCAAAGCAAGCTTACCGTAAACTGACAAAACAATTAGAAAATAACTCCGCATTAAGGATTTAAACCTCAACCACTTAAATTGAAATTCATTAACAGGAGAAAAGAGCAAATATTTAATCTGCATTAACCTTACCCGTATTTAGCGAAATTCGCCAATAACCTCGCAATTTTCTTAATGAAGAGCCTTTCATCGGGAGTTGCGGCTGTATTGTAGCGTGTACTCAAAGATTTACATTTAAATTGGTAACAGATTTCATCGCCCGATGTAGCTCCACTCAGGTTGAGATTGCGGAGAAACGTGTTCCACACGATGTTGAAGGACCCTTGGAAGGTGAAGCGGTACAAGTAAACGTTATTACACGACACTTGCGAGTGCAGCTTCGCTTGACGGAGTATCGGGTAAATCACTTGGTCCGACACATACTTCGCGTACCTCCGCAGGCTCCGCTCCCCGACCGTCCCATTAACGAAATAGAAATCCATTATTTTCCTCCTTATCTTTCTGTACAGTTTCGATCCGTATTCGTCTCTCCTCCCTTCAAATGGCAATAAATACTGAAAGTTATAATTTAAATACTTTAGAAGTTTCCTGTTTCTCACGAAACCGTCCAGTTTGTGGAGAGAATCTAAGTTGGTGTAGCCCATCATAACTTCCACCGCATTATTTGTAATCTTTCGCTTGTATACTTCGAAGGGGGATTTGTTCATGAAAGCGCCTTTTCCTGATACTTCGACAGTTGGAGAAAATGAATTGATAAGCCTCTGATTGTCCCTAACTTCGGTACTATCGTATAGATCATGGCTGGCCAGCAATAATTTCCTTAGGGTGCTTTTAGAAAGTAATTCATACAATTTCGTTCGATTGAACTTTTCGAATGGTCCATTCAGATTCCAATATAATTTGTTCGCTATCTCGAAATTGTAACTTCTGTAATCAGCAGGTGATAGCGCGCTTCCATCTTGTATGATCACTCTGTTGAACAAATCTTCACCAGTAGCAGACAACAAAAACGATGAGACTATGGGAGCAGATGATCCCGAACCGAAAACTGTAACTCTATTTAAATCACCATTGAAGTAGCTAATATGATCTCTTATCCATTTCAGAGCAATGATAATATCCTTAGCTCCCATATTGCCTTCAGCAAAGATGTCTCCAGTATTGAGGAAGCCAAATATTGAAGTTCTGAAGGAGAGAGTAACTACAACAATATCTTCATCTATTAGAAAATCAGGTCCATGTTTATAGCCTTTATTGTGGATCCAGACTATAACGGGGTAGTAGGATATATGCTTGATGATTGGAGTATAAACGGAAAGATACAGACAGTCTTCCGATAACCCTGATGCACAATTCTCATTGTATGGGATGCTGTAGTTGTAGACCAGTTTATTAAACCAACGAAGTGGAGAAGGTGGCTGAAATAATTGCAAAATATAATTTAGCCTTGCAATTGAAATAAGGTTTAGGTACTCATAGAGCCGGAAAGTATGTCAAAAAGTTAAGGTGACCTAAACTAGACCAATGTTATTAATTGAGACACGATTTCAAAAAGAAAGAAACTTTTGTTAAAAAATTTTGCAAAGAGCTTCAGATGTCAATTGTATACCTGCCGCACTAAGTTTCATCCGTGACAGACGTAAGTTTATTTAAAGTGCAAAGTATAATAATTTACCTTGAACCTTAACTTCCCAATCGGAGGAACTGCATACGGAATTTTCCAAAATGCAGCGTAAGGCTTATCTCCAAAAATTGTAAACAACTTTCTTCCAATAATCTTGGTTCCATTTGTATTAATAACATACACATCATCACTATTAGAACTACAAGTAACTATAAAACAGGCAATAAACCACAGGACTATGGAATCACTCATCTCAATGGAAAAATCATATAAAGTGATTGAATTACTAAGTAATACTAAATAGTATCACTGCACGAAAAGTAAGTGAGTTTAGAGGACACGTCATTATAAACATTTTTAAAAACCGTGAAAATGTTTTCATAATATATGAAAATGTTAAATACGACTCCCAAGGTTTTCAGTACGTGCACTTTATGGGTTATCTGAAGGTTACCTTTCATTTTAAAGATAAGTTTATTAATCTTATTTTCAGGGTCATCATTAGTCTGAGAGGGGCCCGAAAAGGCCGACGCCTGTCGGAGTTGCGGGACTATTCGATAGAGATACCGCGGCTCCGGAACACAAAGAGCGCTGAAGGAACATGGATGGGATTTAGTCAGGCGAAGTCTGACACTCCCTCTCGCTCCACCCAGAGCGGGAGAAGTCATTTGCTGATTTCCCATCCCTAAAAAAAAACAAAAAAACGGTCATCATTAGTCTAAATCTGTACCTGTTAGCTTTAATGTCATCATTGTATTCCTGCGCTGGTCTATGTCATTTTCACTGGGAACAAGAAGTTTCTTCCCTATCAACTTTCATTAGTTAGCCTAAATATCATTCCTGATAGTTTGGTTCTAGTCACAAGCATGGCAGAAGTCAATTATAACCAATAGTAAGCCGAAACTATTTTACATGACCCACTTTTGTTTTTATTTTTAATCGCTTATTTTTTAACTCTACAGCTTTTGGGTTTTCCGTTAATTACCAGTTAATGTTCGGTTAGTAACTTGTATCGCTTTAAGTACATTTCTTTTATATTTCTAGGTCACTAAAATTATCAGTTTTCTCCAGTGACACATTGTAAATTACCGGCATTTTTAAGACATAATAAAGATAAATACGTGGGCCGATAATCTGATATCATTCAGCTGTTGTTTAGTTCAGTTACAATCGATCATTTCATTAATATAGGTTGTCATGACAATCTAACAAAAATGGATATTAAAATTTTTAATATTTTTATTTCCCTCTTTCTATGTTTTAATTTTACTGTGTGTAAAGAAAGCCCAGTGTTAGAAACAACAAATGGTCCCATAGTTGGGAAAGTTTTGAAGACTCTTATTAAGAATGAGGAATATTACGGGTTTATGGGAATACCCTATGCAGCGCCACCTGTCGGCGACCTAAGATTTATGGTAAGTAAATTATCATTTAATTATTGTTTATTATTGATAGTATTAAGAGCAGGATTTTCGAAAGTTACTGATATAATAAAACGCATAATTTAATCCTTAAGACTGAATAAATAGAGCACAGATTATCCCATGTTATAACATAAGTTTATTTTTTAAAACACCACAAAATCACTCACCGTATTATCACGACACCCCAAACGAATCCTTTCCCAAAAACGATTCACACGAGCTATTTTGAAATAGATTTAATGCGTCCAAAGAAATATAACAATGCCGTTACATATATTTTCCAGCCACCTCAACCCGTCGACCCTTGGGAAGAAACGCTGACAACTGCCAAAGAAAAACCTGCTTGCATTCAATACAACAATGATTTTAAGAAGGGTCAGCCTCACGGTATGTACGGGGTTGAAGACTGCTTATACCTGGACGTATTCACACCAGTGATTGAAGAAAAGGACCGAGCAGTAATCGTATTGATAGTCAACGATCATTTCCACAATTCATATAACAAATCTAAGGATTATGCTCCAGATTTCTTTATAGAAGAAGATGTTATAATAGTAACTGTAAGTCACAGATTGTCGGCGATGGGATTTTTATCATTAGAAGATGAACTTTTGCCAGGCAACTCTGGATTAAAAGACATAGTTAAAGCCTTGGAGTGGGTCAGAGATAACATAGAACAGTTTGGTGGAGATTCGAATAAGGTAACTTTAATGGGACTGCAAGGAGGTGCAGCTGGTATCGATCTTCTTATGCACTCCAAAGCGAAAGACCTTTTTAGTGCAGCTATACTACATAGTGGAACATCTTGGTCTTCAGCATATTTGCAAAAAAATGTCAGAGAGAGAGCATTTAGACTTGGAGAGCTAATGGAAGTAGCTTCAAGTAGTGATGTTAAACTCTTGAAGGACTTACAAGGAATTCCTGCGTCCAATTTGCTTTCAAGAGATTTACATGCAAGTCCTGACGATTACTTTAAAGATACCCAAAAAAGCGTGGTCGCTTTTGGTCCGATTGTTGAAAAACAATCAGATGGTCTGATAACTGAATACCCAGAGGATACAACAGAGAATATTGACATTCCAATCATGATGGGTTCCAATTCTAGAGAAGGAATGGATGGTATGATACAGTATCTTATAGAACCGAGATACATAAGTTTCTTAAACAAGGACTTTCCTCTTTTACTTCCGAGACGCTTGAAATTTCGTTTCGATCCCAGAAAAGATGTTTATGATGAAGCTGCAAAAGAAATTACGGATTTCTATTTCAAAAACGGTGAAATTAAAGTAAAGACAGTACCAGATCTGGTGACGTATATGGGCGATGCGGTAACAGGTTACGCAGTAGATTATACTGCAAGAGTATATTCTGAAAAATCATTAAAACCTATTTACTATTATCATTTTGATTACATCAGTGACCTAAATGAAAACAAAAAGAATTTAATGAAACATACCACTATGGAGTATGGTACTTGGGGAGCTGCTACTGGGGATGAAATGTGTTACCTATACAAATGTCCTGCATTAGTAAATGAGTACTTGAAGCTAGAAAAGGATGAACTGGAAGAGAAAATTGTTCAGAAGAAAATGATCAAAATGTGGACCAATTTTGCAAAATACAGGTAAATTGAAGCATCTAATAAGTCAACAATCAATCGTCTAGATAAGTTAGTATCTAGACGCAAATGTATCGAAGTTCTCATTATTACAACAACCTATGTAACTACATAAAATGCTAAACGTTAACGAAACCCTTGTATGAACACAGGGGAATATTTTTAAACAAAGTTATTATATCTCCAGTAGCCCACTGAGCAAAGATAAAATATATAATGATCCTAATTTAATTACATTTCAGGAACCCAACACCAGATAACGATGAAGATCTTGAAGGTCTGCAATGGCCACCATACACCATCGAAAACAAAGAATACCTGCACATCGACCAACACATGAAAATTAAGAAAGATCTATACAAACGCAGGTTCAATTTCTGGGACCAATTTATAGAAAAATGGGAACAATTGGCCGTCGATGGCGTTGTCACTGAATCAGAAAATAAAAAGGATGAGTTATGATGATAAAGTGTAGTTTTAATTCATAAATTGTACTTTTTTTAATAAATTAATCATCGAAGATCTCAAAACGGTGAAGGAAACCGTAATACATAGTCCTAGAAACAAACATTCAATGCCATGAGACCTCCACCAACTCATGTTGCTGCTGATGAGCCATCAGCTCCCTCCTCCTACGAGGAAGTGAACAGAAGAGCAGATAAGAGATGAGGTCTGTGCTGTACAAGTGGAAACATCATAGGCTGATTTTTCTGCTTAGGCTTGATCCGTTTAAGATGAAATAGATTTATATAAAGTCTCTTCTGTTTATTTTTTTAATAACTCGTTATCACTCACTCGTTCCCGATGTTTTCTGCTTGAGTGGCCTTATCGGAAACTCTGTAAGATCTGGATATTGAATCCAGATCCTTAATCGTTCCAGTGCATCCAATAGCATATTATTATCTTGTTTATTTATTTATTTAACACTTCATGCATACAAATGTACAGAGGCGGAGCCTTGTGCATTTTCTTCCAGTCAGTCTTGTTCTGCTTTGTAACCAGTTGCGTTTTTATTACCTAAATTAAAATCAAAACTTGGTTTTCTTTTTGCAATTTCTAGATCCAAAGAAAACATTTTAAATGAGTTATTAATGTATGTCTGCCTGTTTATTACGTTAGGGTCGCTTAAACCACTAAATACCTTCAGATTGATTCTACCTTGGAGAAGGATATTTCATGCCTTATATCCCAAGTATGTTCTTTAGAATCATTCCAATTTAACCACTGATAGCAGATAGCGTAGCATTAATTCAATTTCTCACGGGACAATCGCTAAACTACAGTCATCATAAATACAAGTAGAAAAATAATCAAAGAATATCACAACGCTTTGCAGGAGATTTGTTGATTCCAGTTTATTAACTAGGAAAACGGAAAATGCAGCTGCCTCTTATTATATTCTCTGGAGGTACTTATGATTAGGTCCAGGTGTTTTAATGACTATCTTGGAATAAAGGATGTTTTCAATAGATCTTTGGTTGGTAGTAGGTAAACTCTTAGTACGAATTCAGTTGTGGAAAATTGCATTCCTTGGTTAGACATCATCTCTAGTGGGTCCAAAATCTTGCAAATAGAAAATCAACTATTCTGTCCATGTTTTCGATAATTATGCACACTGTATGGGGCAAATAATTTCTTTTCGCGATTTCAATTTTGCTCCCATAATGGAAGTTGTACAATTACTCCTACTCAGGTAATACTTTCATTCTGTAATACATTACATACTTACTGTTCACCAATTCATTATCTACTCATAGTTTTTTTTTAAACCTTAACATGTAACTGTTTTCTTGACCCTTAAATAACAAAATAAATAAATACTTACTACAAGAGTACTTACTCAATGCAACTTTAACCAATGGGCTTGTGTCCTGAAAAAATCTAATTAGTCCGTCAGTTAGATTATCAAAAATATTTGACCAGTAATTTTTCTTTTGTTACGGGAACCAATTTAATTGACGAAGTTACGACGCTTTTAAAATTCTCAATACGTCACACCTTCGCATCATTTTTACTGATTCGTGACGTCACGAGCCCCTACTCCCGAGTTTTGATGCGTTTTATCTTTGTCAATATACATTGATTTACAAAAACAAAAAATACGTGTCCATTATTTTTCAATACTCTAACTGACGGACTAAATAGTTTTGCTATTTGTGGATGATGGAATCTAGCCTATTTATCATTTTTATTATTCTAAACTGGTGGCCTAAAAACGCCACTTTAGCAGAATTAGGAAGCACATCAGTCTACCAGTCACTGCCAAGTTTTCCAAATCAACCTTAAACCTAATGCGTTAGCGATAAACATGAAAATCAAATTTAAAAGATTGTCGTGTGGTTAATATTATGATTCTAATATGATTCCGCTAAAGTGGAGTTTTTGGACCCCCTGTACTTCAAAGTCAACTTAGACTGACATTTTTTCCAAATACACTCCCATATTAACCCGACCACTACATCATCATCTGCCTAGCCTTTTCTCAACCATTTTGGGCTCGGCTTCCAGTCAAACCGGATTCAGCTGAATACCAGTGTTTTACGTGGAGCGGCTGCCTGCCAGACCACCACAATTCATTAACTGAGTAACACGGTACTTATTGGTAAGACTGGAGCCAGATTTTCTGGCTTCTGACAATCCGTAACGACTGCCAAAGATCTACAAATTACAGCCGGGACCAACGGCTTAAATTGCTTTCCGAGGCACGGAGGAAACTCGGTATGGTAAGATGGTCACCCATCCACAGACCAACCTTGGCAGACGTTGCTTAACCTTAAAGATCGACCTGTGTGGCTGGTATTATTTAACTACGAGCTCCACCGCCCACTACATATTCATGTAAAAAAGCTGATTAACCAGCCAGTACTTATGTTGCTTAACGATACCTTAACCCGATACTGCGAGACGTGACTCAATAACCTACCAGGTACTACTCGCTTTAAATAAGTCCGGTAAAAGCAATGTACTTAGCGTTTTATCACCTGGAGGAAACTAGGACGAGTCAATTACTTAAGGTTCTTATTTCTTGCGTTTTGTATTGAGTTTTACAGGAAGAAGAGGTGGTTATAAGAATTTGTGCAATAGCTTTTCAACCGACTTCAAAAAACAGGAGATCATCAATTGGGATGTTTATAAATATTTTTTAATAGATGCTGTTTTTTGTTCGAAAGAGGTTTATTACGAAATGGTTCCATTTAAATATCGCTAGTAAAGATCTGCTAGTCTATTCTGTAAATAACCATTTCGATATCGAGCTTCACCTAAGTGACTAAGCTTACAAAGTGAACTTTATTTCACACAACATAAGGTCTTATATTTATACGAATTAGAAACTCACCTCGGATTCCGCTGTCGAGACACGAAAATGTTGTTACAGAATAGCACTGCTGATGAAGAACTTTGGAGATCGATAAATAAATTGATAGTGGTTCGAATGTTTGGAATGTTGGATGTTGTTGTTGGGGGTAACAGCTCTAAAAAGTGAAAAATAAAATACTTTTTCCAAAAAAAAAACTTTTACAAAAAAATACAACCGACTTCCCAAAAAAAAAACACTACAAAGTAAAAAAATACTTTAATTTCGGAAGTCGGTGTCAAAATACGAAGAAAGTAACAGAAACACCGACTTCCGAAATTAAAGTTATTTTTTAATTTGTAGTGTTTTTTTTTTGGAAGTCGGTTGTATTTTTTGTAAATGAAACCAATCTGCAAGTATATTCTTTCAGATAAAACAAGAATTTTTCAAATCGGTTCATAATTGACGGAGTTATGAGGTAACAAACATAAAAAAAAAAACATACAACCGAATTGATAACCTCCTCCTTTTTGGGAAGTCGGTTAAAAACAAAGAAACCACGCAGGAAACATCAACTTCCAGCCAACCAATATTTCCCAGTCAGAATTTCGTCATTTATGAAAAGTTCGGCTCAGAAATTAATATTATTCATAAATAATTCTTCGGCTTTCAACCTGACATCATGGTGATTTCGATCCCTTTGAGTATCCACCCAAAGACTTATTGGAGCGGAAATTAAGGGAACGAAGATCATCTCAGAAATATAATACTAATAAGGTCGTTATGAAAAAAGATAAAAATATAACGATATTAGAAAAGAATTTTCATAAAATTGGCTGTCTTCAGCTGTACAGCAAGCGGAAATTCATTTAATTTAGGTGGGCAAGGTAGGTAAAACTCATCGCATTCTATTAATTTTACGACTTAGGGCCTATTCACACTTATTCAGCGTATGCCCATAGAAAAAAACGCTTACGCGTCGGTTCAGCTTTCCGCATCTATTCAGCTTTCGCGGCGAACAAGTATAAAATGAGGACAAATGTGTTAGTATCATGCTAGTGCTATAGAGTTCAGCACTGTTCTGCCGCTGCCGCTTTCTCATTCTTACGACGCTGTACGCGGCTGATAGAGGCAGAACTGTATAAGTGTGGCCAAAATCGTTCAGTGAAACGCTAATTGAGCTGAATAAGTGTCAGTAGTCCCTTAATATTGACTAACTTGATGTGTTCTCATAACACGTGGGTTTAGAGACTCGTAACGTGAGCTTGCAGTTGCTGGTTCAGCAACTTTTGCAAGAACAAAGCTGACCGTCTCGTGACAATCATAGTTTTCAGTTCTTTTTCTATTTTTTATTTTTATTTATTTAACCATTTATGTACACACATTTAATAAGAACAAGAGAAGAAGGAAACAGAAAAATAGGTACAAAGGTGATGCTTATTTCTAAAGAAATCTCTTCCAGCATACCTGCGAAAGGAGCAGAGTAGAGTAAAAAGAGATGTAGACATTGTGTGCAAAAGTTTTAAAAAGCTAAAATGAAAATAGTAAATTTTAAATATTACGTACAATACATAAATGACAAACTAATATACATATTATACTAAATAATATTAAAATATAAATATTAATATATACTTATATGCAACTATGACGAGAAGGAAAGATAGTGTTAATTCAGTCTTCTTTTAAAAATAGCAAGAGTTTGGCACTCCCTAATGTTCCGATGATACGCATACATTTTGGCCTGAGAAACTGGACTTACTTACATAATAAAATTTAATTTACTTTCCAACGCACGCGCCTTATGCCACAGAAAGCGTATATGCGTTTGGGGAGGTATGCGGTACAGAGAGTAAAGTCCCGCAAATCCCCATTGAAAAGGAGGATCCTCCGCCCAGGCGGTTGTTGTGCCTGGGGGGCTACTGCCCAATAGTTCATATTCGGGCGGATGTATATGTTCAAATCGCATGGTAAACTCTGCTTGCACGATTTGGGACTTTTAGTTCGCCGCCAGTTGGATAGATAGCGTCGCGGTTCTTTTTGCTGCGATGCAGATTTTTTTCGTTGATTTTTCTTGTGGCGGCATTGATGCCGCTACAATATATTCCGGAATAATTAATTAATTATTTCCATCGGACATCCAGACGCACTGCAACTTACCATCCTACCTTGTTACTATTCCAGCAATTCGCACTAAGCTCCAAATGTCTTTTATAATGCGAACAGCAAGGGAGTGGAACTCTCTGCCTGCATCTTTTTCCGAACGCTTACAACCCAAATCTCTGCAAAGTTAGAGTGAATAGCCTCCTTCTGGGTTAGCTTGATGAAAAACAATAAAAAAGTCTATTTTCTATTTGTGATAAAGTTTCTAAAAAGTAGATTTCATGACATTAAACTTAGCCACTGATTAATGATTGACTGACAATTCAGCAATGTTAGTGATATTTCAGTATTTTATGAGGGGAACCTGAAAATCGCTACTTTTCCTCATTTCATTAATGAAATCCATCGCTATCTTCGTTAAAAAAATTACCCAGTAGCAACAAAAATCTGATAACAGCCAAAGTACTTAAGTCACCATAATATTATTTATCGTGCACAGATAATATATACTTAGCGTTAAACCCAAGATTAGTAACAATTTATCTAGAGTACACGTCAGGTCTACCGACATGCGTGATTGTGAACTCAAACAAACAAATTATTTATAATACATAACCAAGATGGCAGGTCTGAAACCGTGTTTAGTAGTTTTTGGACTGTTTTTAATTAAAATAATAAATGCTGACGTCATTGTTGAGACTAGTCTAGGTAAAGTGGCTGGTGTTGAAGTTAAATCTATATTAAAAGATGAGAAATATTACTCTTTTATGGGCATTCCTTATGCGAAACCGCCGGTTGGTGATCTACGGTTCTTGGTGAGTTTTCCTTCATTTGTTTTGATAAAATTATATGGAAGGCACTGACAGTTGCGCACCCAGATAGACCGCTGCAAACACAAGCTGGCGAAATGAGTTTCATAGACCCATCGGATACTAAAATAATGTGAGTGTGTTGCGCCTGTTCAGAACATGAACTACACGTTGGAGTGCCCAAAGTACCCATGCACCTATACTTTGGGGATTTAATGAATGCTAACGACTACGCTGTAATTAACGTAGCCACCTACAGAGACCAAAAGTTCTTCTGTCGTCTGCCTCAAGCTGTCGTCGTCAGACCAACCAATAAAGAGTGTGCCCATGACTCTTGCAGTTTATTATACCAAGCCATGTCCAAGTTCAATTTAATAAAGGGATATAGATATTGGCCTATTGCCACCAATCGGGCACTCTAACAACCTATACTATACTCTCAATATGAGTTATAGTTTAAAACAAATGCAAATAAAATCACCTTTAACAGTAGGCACTTGAATCATGAGAGAAGTTGTAACATTAAATGAATCAGAGTATAATATTAACAACCTCGCATCTGCATCTATCCAACTATGCTCGCATATATTAAAAGTTGGAGCTATATCTGCGAAGTTTTAATAGTATTCACTGACGTCGCTCCGCTGGTTAGTCTCTCACTATTTTATTTTCCGATGTTGACATCAAAACTTAGCTCATTGTCATAGTTACTGCCATCGAATAGAAATACATTTGACTTTACTCTCTGTACCGCATACCTCCAAACATACCTAATTTTATAAGTCAGAAAACATTTTGAATGTTGTCCTACTTTTAACTTGTAATCGAGTTGTAACAAAGCAAGATAGAGTTACTCCATGTAATACCTACAGGTTAACCATTTTATTCAACTGCAATCTGGCTACCTACCTAAACCAACAAAGCTAGGTAAGCTGCCTAGTTTTCTCATCAGTTGAAAAATAATAAGGTTTGTAATTAAATTTCAGGCCCCACAACCGCACGAAGGATGGACCGATGTTTTAGAAGTCAAAAAAGAAAGAAAACCGTGCTCCCAAATGAATCTCCCCATAAGGCCCTTAAAGAAATATGGATTCAGCGGCCAAGATGATTGTCTTACCATAAGCATTTACACTCCAAAACTACCAACCAATGAAGAACTGAGCATGCCAGTCATAGTCCTCCTTAACAATGAACATTTTAAGGTCACACACAATGCATCCAAAGACTTTGGTCCTGACTTCATCGTAAAAGAAGACGTAATTCTAGTCTCAATCAGTCACAGAGTCGGGTCGATAGGCTTTTTAGCTTTCAACGATGAAAAACTACCAGGAAATAACGGAATTAGAGATGTAATTTTGGCTCTTAACTGGCTAAAACGAAACTTGAATAAGTTTGGTGGAGATCCATCTAGGATCACTTTAATGGGAGTCGATGGAGGAGCAGCCCTTGTAGACCTTTTAGTAAACTCACGCAAAGCTAAAGGACTGTTCAGTAAAGCAATAATGCAGAGTGGAACTGCGTGGAATCCTGTGTATATGCCACCAACCCCAAAAGAAAAGGCGACAACATTTGCCAAAGTACTCGAAAAGTCAGCGGTAACTAGCTCCAATTTACTCGCTGAGTTATCGCCGCTATCTTCAATAGAAATCGTTTCACATGATTCAGTTTCGGTGGACGCTGATGAAGGTAGAAGAAATCAGATGGCCACTGTACCCTTTGGGCCGGTGGTGGAACCGGATCACCCTGATGCGATCATTACCAGCTACCCCGACGAAGGTCCGATTGATATCGACATACCAGTCATGATCGGTTACAATTCCAGAGAAGGCATCGAAATCAATGAACGTTTTCTTCGAAAGCCTCAATATCTTACATTCGCTGATAGAGATTTCCTCATGGTGATTCCTATTAGAGCTGGTTTCCATTTCGAATTGAACTCGAATATCTACTTCCGTGCTATCGAAGAAATAAAAGAATTCTATTTCGATGAAGGTTATGTGAAGATGAGTAAACCGGGAGAATATCTGACTTATTCTGCTGATGTGCTAATTTTTTATCCTATTGATTATGCAGTAAGGAAGTATGTGAATGAGTCTAGTTCGTCTGTATATTATTACACATTTGACTATAGCGGAGAACTTAACATGAGGAAGAATCAGGTTGTAGACAAGGCGTTGACGATAGAGGGAACATGGGGAGCTGCTACAGGGGATGAACTTTGCTATCTCTTCGTTTGCAAACCAATAAGCAAGCTTTATAAAAAAGTTTTGCAAGATGAAGACTCTGAAGAGCTGAAAGTTATAAGAAACATGGTTAAGTTATGGACCAACTTTGCCAAATCTGGGTGAGTTTAAAAACAAAAACAGGAGTTTGTTTTAATTAATCTTTAAGGCGTGGAGTTGATTAAATTATTTTTTTATCGGTTTAAACTAACAGTGTCACTATTTATCGTCTACACCTGAATGCGTACTAAAACAGTTTAAAATAATATCCACTACCAGTCAATATTTTGAAAAAGTCAAACAATGTTGTTATCTGTGTTACTAATTCCGTGTAATTCTGTGTTTCCTTAGTACTACTTCGAAAAGTTTTGGGTTTTATTCGTTAATTTTGTGTTTTAGTATCAAGTAAAAGTACATCGTTATCTTCAAGCCAGCACCCAACAAATAGTAAGAATCCTGGATATCTATTTAAAAGCAACCACTTATTTTATTTCCCTTCTATTTTCAGAAACCCCACACCTGAAGGTAGTGACTTCACCTGGACCCCGGCTACCAAAGAGAATAAAGACTGCCTGGTCATCAGCGATGAGCTTCAAATGAAGAAGAACCTCCATGAAGACAGGGTCAAGTTCTGGGATGATTTCCTCGCAAAATACAAAGCAATGGCAGTCAACGGGGTTGTCAAAGATGTGAAAGATGAACTATAATTTAGTGAAATTGTTGCCGTTTTTTGTAAATAAATTATTTTAAGTGAAGTTGTCGTTTTATTGGAGAACTAGCTGATCCGCGCAACTTCGTCTACGTCACATTTTCCATTAATGCTCCGCTTCTATTTGTTTTAGCGTGATGATATATAGCCTTCCTCGATAAATGGGCTATCTAACACTGAATTTTTTTCAAATCGGACCAGTAGTTCCTGAGATTAGCGCGTTCAAGCAATCAAACAAACTCTTCAGCTTGATAATATTAGTATAGATTAAGGATTATGGAAAAATAATTCAACTGGTAATTAATAAGGCTGAGTGTACATTCGTAAGCATTCACAGAGGGCAACCTGTCTGCCTTTTTTTTAATCATTTAATATGGCTCGACTAAGACTTTGCAATGTCCCTTAATTTACGTTTTTAATTTACAAAAACAGCTGCATGAAAGATACTGTTTTGTTTGACTACGCACGCTTAAACCACCCAAGATAAAAAAGTTAAACAAACTAACACGAGATTTTCATATGAACATGCAACGGGTTGTACGTACATATTTATGTTTTAGACCAGAGGGCCAATTCTACTATTTTAAACAAATTTCGCATTCGCATGTCAATCGCAAACTGTCAAATCAAAAAAGCCTTAATTTTCATACATTTTTGACAGATTGCGATTGAGATGCGAATGTGAAAATTAGTAGAATTGACACTAAATTAGTAGAATTATATTACGTAGAGGAAGGAGGTGCAACAAAAAGATCTCATTCAAGACAATGTAGAAACTAAGCAGCAGCATTAATGGCAGCTGCACTTTTATTTTTTAAACAAAGGCAGTGTAATGATAGTTAATCGAAATCCTGATAACGTTATGGCGGGCTTAGCCGACTGCATTCGAAAATAGATGCCTAATAATAATCGGTTACCAAATATAAGGAAAATCCAGATAAATGGGTTTTGGATAATTAATTATCTACAAAAGATAATACAAAGAACACGTACTCCTTTTGTTATCTGTAGTCGTAACCTAGTCGGTATCAAACACAATGTGTTAACGAAATACTGACAACAAAATAGTCGATAAAAATATAAAATTCAATTAATCAAAATGAGAACGTTAGTACTTATACTTATAATTTTTACAATAAAACAGTGTTTATGTGATGAAACTGTTGAAGTTAGTTTAAAACAAGGTGTCGTTGTGGGTAAAGTAGAAAAGACCATACTCAAAAAGCAAGATTTTTACACATTTAAAGGAATACCTTTTGCGGAAACCCCCACTGGAGAATTAAGATTTCAGGTAAGGCCGTAGCCCGTAACGGTATTTGCGAAGTATTCGGGGTAACCGAACCTGTGAAAACACTTAAATATTTGAACGAATCCCTTAGATTTATAGTTAAAATGGAAAGTAAAAAAGGAAAAGCTTTGGGGTTTGTACAAGGGGAACGGATTTAATTGTTGTCGGTGGTGTAAAAAGATTTTGTAAGTTGGTTTTAATGAATGAAAGATTTTTATTTATTCAGCGACGTATTTTTAGCGTATTTAAATGTTATTCAATGGTAAACTCGTTCCAACAATTGCCTTGTAAAAATAATCTTACCACGGAAACAAATAATAACTAGAAATTAAAACAAATATTCTGTATTCATATTTCAGCCCCCAAAACCACACAATGGTTGGAACGAAAACCTGGAAGCCTTTGAAAACAAGCCAACATGCATGCAGTTCAGCTCTAGTTTGCGAAATAAAGAACCATTCGGTATATCGGGTTCCGAAGACTGCCTCTACGTGAGCATCTTCACACCCAACGTCAAAGGAAACGCCCCTGTCATTGTCTTTGATTACAATGATCAATTCAGAACTTGGTTCAATGGCACCGACACGTACTCTCCAGACTTTTTAGTTGAAGAAGGTGTCATAGTCGTCACCATCAGCCATCGACTTGCCATTCTGGGATACTTGACCACGGAAGATGGTGTTATTAGAGGCAATAATGGTTTGAGAGATTTCATTTTAGGACTGGAATGGATAAAGGATAATATAGAAAAGTTCGGTGGTGATCCCACTAATGTAACGCTCATGGGAAGTCGTGGTGGAGCTGCTCTGGCAGAAATACTTCTTTACTCAGACAAATCCAAAGGTCTTTTCTCCGGTGTAATCCTTCAAAGTGGGTCGTCATTGGAAGCTATGTATTTCTCTAAGAATCTTAAAAAGAAAGCATTCCAACTAGGTGGAGCTTTGAACATTACAGCAGCTGATAGCAAAGAATTGTTAGAAGAGTTGCAGAAATTGGATGCTGAAAAAATTCTACTCGCTGAAATTGATACTATAGATACTGAACATATGGACAAGTATCAGATAAGCTCATTTCCTTTTGCCCCGACTATTGAAGATGATATAGAAGATGCAGTTCTTACAACATTACCAGAAACCGGAAAAATAGTCAATGATGTTCCCGTTATAATTGGTTTCAATTCCCGAGAGGGTCTAGACGCAGTAGCTCAGTTAATATTTGAACCAAAACTGCTAACTGATAGCGTGGAAAAGAACATAGTGAAGCTTCCGATAAGGACCAACTTTAGATTCGTACGTGGAAGTTCTGAGTACAAAGAAGCTGGGAAGGATATCATCAACTTCTATTTAGAGGATAAATTGCTTCATTACGGGAATATCCTGGAGTATGCTGTGTATATGGGTGACATTCTACAGATCTATGCTGTAGATTTAGCTGCTCAAAAGTTAGTGGAAAGTCTATCATCTGATGTGTTCTACTATGTCTTTGACTTTAGAGGACAATGGAATGAAAACAGCCAGTTAATGATGACAAAGGCGAGGTCAAGCATGGAACACCATGGAGCTACCGTCGTTGATGAGCTGTGTTACTTGCTAGTATGTTCTCGTATCAAGAAGAGTTACAATCAGATCCTGAACCTGCCTAGTGAGCAGAATGAGGTTAAAGTGATGAAGAAAATGGTCCGGCTATGGAGCAATTTTGCTAAAACAAGGTATATATGTATATGACTTAATATTAATAAGGTTTTTTATGTCTGATTTTATCAATAATCGACCAAAAACTAAAGAATTACAGTTCTACTTAACAAAACAACAAAACTATCAGAAGAGAAATCACCATTACGATAAATGTCAAAAACAGTCTCGATTTTTGATCGAAAATCACAGTCCAATTTTTATCAAACCTCGCTATATCAATTGTGGCATGTTTACAATAATATAATATGTGCAACGACATAAGACGCCTACGTAAATAGGATAGGTTTAAAGCAGAACTAAATCCTTACTTATCCCTCACACAACTTTCGGTTTAAAGACATTTTTTTCTCAAAGAACAAATACAGTTCAATTAAAGAGAAACTGAACTATATTAACAATAGGTTGTAGTTTACATTACGACGTTCAAGCTATCCAAGAACCCGAACACCATAGTTTCATTAACTATAAAATACTAGCAGACCGCCCCGTCTTTAAACGGGTGCAACATAGATCTATTATACATAATATAAATCTTTCTCTTGAATCACTCCGTCTATTGATGAGAACCGCATTAAAATCCATTGCGTGTTTTAAAAATCAAAGCGTACAGACGGGGGGAATTGACTTTGTTTTATATTATACTAGCTGTCCCCCGCGGCTTCGCTCCCGTTTAACCCGCATAATTCCCGTTCCCGTAGGATATTCCCGTTACCGTGGGATTTCCGGGATAAAAACTATCCTATGTCCATCTCCAGGTTCTAAGCTACCTACCCACCAATTTTCAGCTAAATTGGTTCGGCCCTTCTTCTTGAGTTATAAATAGTGTAACTAACACGACTTTCCTTTATATAAAAAGATAAATATTATATATAAGCAAATATGCACTTAAATCTAAATGAAATACAAAACATTTCAAGCTAACTTATCATCATCGTGTCTAATATATAATTCCTTAGGCCTTTTTTTAAATACTGGCATGCTTGTACACTACTTTACGTGGATCAACAACAATTCAGGCTTTAAAGATCGAATTCTAGGGATAAAGGCCCCCTCTCTGTGTTCTAGGCCACAAACTCAAACGCCCATTTCGGACGTCTCTTGACTTCAAATTTTAAGTTCTAGGACATGTGGGTTTTCACACCACGTTTTACAAAGTACCCACTATTAATAACCGAACACTTAATTTCAGGAACCCCACTCCATCGAAAGATGACAAAGTCCTGAAAGGCTTCACATGGAAGCCGATGACCAAAGACCAAGACACCGACTACCTCCACATCACGAAGCAGCTTCGGATGAAGACTAACCCTCTTGGAGAGAGAAGGAAGTTTTGGGAACAGTTCCTTGAGAAGTATTCCCAGATGGCAGTCGATGGTGTCGTTGGTGAAGAAGGTGGTGTCGTGGATGTGGAAGAAACAGAAGATGATGGTGTAGTTGAGGATGAGGCTAATGAAGAAGAAGTTGGCGATAATGAAGCAATTGATTTAGATTGGGTCGATGTGAATATAGGAACGGATGAAGATTTTGTCGACGTAAATGAAACTAGGGATGAACTATGATGACCTGTTATGTTTAAAGCTTAATATTAAAATTATTTGTTCTATTTTGAACTGAAATAACTTATCATTTATTTGCCAGTTGCTTACAATTTCTTAAGTGTTGTATGTAATATGCAAATGGAATTTTGACTATGAACTCTTAAAATCGCATCCTGAACTAAATTTTGTAACTAAACATTATAGAATTTAGGTTTGCAAGACAATTGCCAATTGAATAAACAATGATGACTTTGTGTCAGTAACGCATCGACCAACCACTGCTTAATGAGATAGCTATTTTCCATTACGTGAGCCTAAAACCTTATCCAAATGAAATGAATAACTAAATTAGGTACCTCAGTACAAAACATTGGGTTTGTCAACGAAAAATTGCAAACTATCTCGTAGAATTGTAAAATATCGCGTGAAATTGTAAAATATTTTTATTAATAAGCTACAGACATATCGGAAACTATTGGATTTGGGTAGAACTCTTGTATTCGCGATATTTAAAAAAAAATATGATTATAGCTTCAACTTAAATAACTTATTCTAGTTACAATGGAAACTATTTGTTTAAAAGGATTCCTTTTAAACAAATAGTTTGCTTGTATTAGGATGATCAGCCCTTCCCCAGTTTATATAATTTTTATTAAGTTATTGAGCCTGCGCAAGATAGACACCTAATATATCGAGAAATCGTAATCTAATAAAAATCTATTACAATATTACGGAGTCTGCAATTTTTCGGTAACAGATACATCAAAGTTTACTTTAATACGGCGGGATCTATATACAATACCTGCTCCACATACTTCCAAACTTATTATAATTATGAATAGGTATATTATGGTTAACGGCTTCCATACATTGTCTAAACTTGAACATGTTCTAAACATTCTTGAACAACAACTAACGACTCAAGTTTACCTGGACAGGCTTTGATAATACTTATTGACTGATAATTAAGTTGTAAGACAAAATATTGGGCATGTAATGTATTATTATTTGCACGGGGAAAAGTTTTAATAAAGCAAAGTTTCACTGTTATATCTTTGGAAGTAAAATCTTTATGATCATAATTATCTATGTTTAATTTCCAAAGTGTGACAAGTAGGTTTTCATGAAAATGTCGACCTCAACCCGGTCTAAAGTTCTCTACTGTTCCTTTGGTCATGGTCTAAGTGTGTTGTTATGATTGCTTTTAGCACTTCTGCCTGCACCTCCCTGAGTGGGAAAATTAAGAGTTTCGTCAAGTCAAATAGTTACGCACAAATGTAAAATTGAAATCACTTAATCAATAATACCTACAGATTTTTATGATTATTTTCTACATTTTAATAAGTAACTTTGTTGTAATCGACGCCTCTAGCCCTCTATTTTAACACACCATGTCACTTTAGGTGTCAAAATGAATCTAAAGATTATAATAATTATAAGTAGGTTACGTTTTGTGCCAACAGGACGTACCAAATAAATAAAACCCACTGATACAAACAAACAATCAAACCATACCCTCCTTCTGGTGCAGTCGGATAAAATATAGTTCGAATCAAACAAGTAGCGCCATCTAGTATAAAATAGAGAAATTTGTGAATGTTGCTTGTTTACTGAATACAAACATAGATGGCGCTAATATACAATAAAGTGAAAATTCAATTTTCACCTGATAAAATAAAATAATGACTGAGTTAACTACGGATAAAAAAATACTCGCGCTCGGTAACACGCCAGAGAAAGCTGTATTAAGGCTAGGTAGACCAAACGACGTAGGTATTTATTTAAGCCTTCCATGCTCACGCCACCGGCGCCGCCAACGGCGGCGGCGCGAAGCCGCTGTATTAGGCAGGCATATAATAATTTATGATTAAAAGAATTAAACTATTATGCAAAATGTAGCCAGAATTATTCTTCTATTTGTTTCACTTTTTTTTTTTGTAAATACATACATATTATATATAGGCAGAAAAACATGTCGTCATGCTAAAATATGAGGTTAGATGCTTTAGATAGGTACTTACGACATATTATGGCTATTTTAGGCACACAGCGCGAGCTAGAGTGCGAGCCTGCAAAGTAGCTGCAGTGGAGTGACTCGCATCGTATGGACGTAACTTACGAGTTACTGCCACGTGCAAGTTGGATAATAGCTCGCATCCGAGTTACTTCAACCTTTTTTGTTTTCACTCGCCTGCTCACCTGTCTGTAATTCGCACATGGCTGCAGAGATTCGGACATGCCTCGCATCGTTCGAAAGCCTTCGGCAGTAGCGAGTGAAACCTATATTTTTTGTGTGCTGCGCAGGCCCGGACTGGCCATAGGGCAATCTGGGCAATTGCCCGTGGGGCCGGATGCCCGTGGGCGGTCTGGCCGATGCGGTCGACTTTCTAAAGTTACTGAACTAATGGCGTTTATCGATATTCTTGTTTAGCTACAAAATGTTAATAAATGTATTTTCCAAAAAAAAACCTTATAACCTTACCACCAGATAGATTTCCAAAAATGATTGGACCCGTTTTTCATCTTCACATCAGGCAATGTAATACTATTGCGTACAATAAATTGAATTCGCCCTGATCAACCTTTTAAAAATTGTCTGAAGCGTAGGATTCAAAGTCGTCATGTTTGGGCCTTTTTATGTCATTTTGCGCTAAGTAGGTACGTGGTCTTCGTGCGTGGTCGCTCACAATGGGCCTCATCAGAAGGCTTAAAGTCACTCAAAGGCCGACGGCTTCGAGTTTCCTTGCACGATCGAATCAGGAAAGATGATACCACCCATGTACCATTATTGTGCATAAAGTCTAAATAAATAAATAAATAAATAAATAAATATCCGCAAGAGAACCAAACAAAGTTTACCGACATAGCTGCAGGGGTTGGGGAGTTGCAGAGGGCTCGCCAAACTAAAATGGCAGCACATTGCTCGCGGAACAGATGGTTGATGGGGCTGAAAAGTTCTGGAGTGGCGACCGCGTACCGGAACACGCAACTTTGGAAGGCCTCCCTGCTCCTTCACACCGACTTCGTAAGGTCCATGATTCTTTGGGATGGTCGGTATCCGTTTATACAATAAACTTCCACTTTCTTTTCTTGATCTGCCATTTAACTCATTTAAAGCTAAAGTAAAATCTAACCTCTGTTCGAAGGCATACTATTACGTTACTAATTATTTAGATGATGAGAATAGTTGGTCGCTGTGTTGAACGCAAGACAAATTACCTATCATGTTCTTTGTGTATAAGTAGTTCATGACGGGTTATATGTGTTCATATAATTTTGTTTATTTTTTTATTTCTTTTTTTTTTTTTGTTTACTTTCTCGGGTCTCTGGAGACCCGGTCCTTTGGTAGGCGTACGAGGGGTCAAAACCAACTCGCAGAGGCCCTGTTAGACATTTCAAATGTAATGGGGCACCAACCGGCGATTATCCCTGTATGCACTGAAAGTATTCCCAAGGACAAACCCCGGTTGGAGCAGTACTATTGCAGAATATAGAAACAAAAAATGAAACGCTTAGTGGACTGATGATCGTTTATTATAGAAGAACTATTGGCCCCTGCCTGACCACTAACAATATACACGGCTTTTAAATGGCAGGGGGTGACTTGCACACTCAATGAATGGGCCCCCGAAAACGGTCGCAAGCACAAAGTGACGTAGCGCCAAGGTGGCAACATAGCCTGAGGTGCTAGAGGAGTGGAGAGGTATACCACGGCTATTAGGACAATTCCAGAAGTGCGGTCAAGATCCCTACCAGCATCTTACTGGATTATACATCCGTCTCCCGAGCACGTGTGCTCTAGCGAATCTCCACTCAGACCGGCCAATCAAGGCAAGAAAGAGGTAGGAGCTCTGATCCTCGTCAGTTTTCACTCTGGCCAGCCAATAAAGGCAAGCCGTAGATGAAGAACAAGACTTCTCCCGGGAGATAAGGTTCGTGGGGTCGCTACTGCCCAACAGTTCGCCACAAAACTGCCTTGCGGATTGTATCTCTCTTTATCTGGCCCCTCACCCTAGGTACGACCTAAGGTCCGCCGGGACGCGCAAGCCCCACCACGACGTCAACGTAGAGATACTGCGGTAGGGTTATTATTTCCTTTTATTATTTATTTATCTGACTATGTAGGTAATTTTTTTATACTTATTTAATCCACATTCGTCAACACTTGCTTAAGTGTGTATTTTGTTTTAGTGTCATAGTGTGCTAGCTGAAAATTGATAAATAATATTTAAAATCTCCACCATGTCTTCCGGGTGTCATGTCACCATGTCACCGATTCTCGCAGTTTTAAAATGTATTTTTGTGTCATGTATTAATTACTTTGCATACTAATTATTGTAAAATCCTAGTTCCTTAAACGTAACAGACAGATTTGTTGCTGTGGAGTTTGTTGGCCACTTCTTCTCCACAGCTAAAACACTAGGAAGTGGTGACGGGCGGTCGTTTTGTGGGACTGTCTCTTGTAAAACGTGACGTTCAAAAAGTGCTGGCTCTCAGCCTAATTTGCATAAATGACTGTTGGATTTTGATTTTTTTGAATTTTCCACAAGTTGGACCGATGACCTGGTGGGGGTCGCTCTTGAGAGAGAAGGGCCGACCGCCTCTAAAATACCCGGGCCGATTTAGAGTCCCAGTTTGGCCCTGGTGATGCGCCTCACAAGAGACTGGGCAGCTACTTTCACCGTGAAGACAACTAAGGAGAGCTGAGCTACTGGCACACGAGTAGGCAATCTGAGTAGCTATCAACTGTCTATTCAGCAGTTCGCACTATGTAAACCAGCCATAAGTATCCAGTTTTACCATATAAATTAGGATACCTACACAATAATTATGTAGCTTGTCAAATATATAATACAATACTGCCAAAGCTACTTTAAAATTGGCGCAGTCTAACTGTGCGCGTCTATCTTAAGAAAACCGGCAGTTAATGTACCTAACCTGTTATATAATCTTGTAGGTTACGCACTAACCGACCGGTTCTACCGGTCGTTAACAAGTTACCAGTAGTTACTGCTTCTAAGTAACTGCTTTGGTAAACCGACCTTCAAGGTAACTGATGAGTACAGAAAATAAAGATAAAAAACTTTTTTACAAAAAAAAAAACATTGTTTTTGGTGTTTTGTTGCCTTGTTTTATAACACTGACTTCCGAAATTGAAGTTATTTTTAATTTATGGTGTTTTGTTTGGAAGTCGGTTATTTTTTTATGGAAAAGTTTTTTTATTTTCACTTTTAAGTGATGAAACTTGGACGACGCCGTCGTTTGCGCAGAAAAAGAAATAATTAAAAATGCTAATAAAATAAAAACTACGGAGCGAAACTGAATTAAATTTTTACGGAGCCAAATGGCAAGTATGCCGAACTAAATAAGAATCACAGAAACCTCGGAGAAATCGATGTACAAACATTAAAAAAATACCAACTGAATTGAGTACCTCCTCCTTTTTTGAAAGTCGGTTAAAAAACGAGTGCCGAGTTACAGGTGATTTTTTTAAATGGTCATATTTCAAAGCACGGTAAGCCGTTGGACTTGGCTTTCATCTTTGACTGTCGTTCCGGGTAAACTCAGAAGCCAGAAACTCAGACACCAGTCTTACCAAAGGGCGCACCGTGAATCCCGATTGTGCCCAAAGCACGACGCAGTTTTAGTGATCTGCTCTGTCTATACTGTACACCTTTTATTTTTAGGGACAGTAAATTATTATTAAGAGAGTGTCAGACTCCTATTGACTAAAACCCACCCGTGTTCCTCCTAATTAGTGTTGGGTAGGACACGACTTGAAAATGAGTTTGTAAGAGTAGCCTCTTTTTTGTACTGAGCCGGTACAATGTCCCACTTCAAATGAGGCGAGGCGTGCTCCGTGCTGAAACTCGGCGATACAAGAAACTAGTACGAATATGACATTTGATGTTACTGTGTTAGTTTGTCATACCTACATATGTGTTATTACACTCTGTTTAATTTTGTTGACATGACATAATAATGTATTGCGTAAAGTAAGAAGAACCGATTAATCTGATAAAATAGGTACTATTCAAATTAACAAAAGTATAATTCAAACCAATATAAAAATAATAAACCACACCCAAACTAAGAACACAAACTGGAACAAGCATATTAAGTAAATACACTGACATGAATATTTGCACTTCTGTAGAATACTAATTAACTTAAAAAGCAAAAACGATAATTTTACTAAAACTTTTGAACTGGTCACTGTTTAACTGCATTCAAAATTTAAAATAGCGCGCATACGTTTCAATTTGCGCCTCAATGAAGTACAAGCTTTAGCATTAGAGTGAATAAAATATATCATTACGTCTCGGGCTGCGGTCTTGTTTCGTCCATCGGTACATTGAAGAATGTGTAGCACGTGCCTAGCTTCCTGTCTCTCTCACTCTTACGTTGAGTGACATTCACGACTGCCGCGACACAAAATTTGAGGTAGTACACTTTAGAGTGCCGAGCCGCTCTTACATTTTGACGTCATGTACGGGACAAATGTACTGCCTCTTGTATGTCCTACTCAACACTACTCCTAATGCCCTTTGCGTTCCAGGGCCGCGGTGACTCTTTCGAATAAATTTTGCAATATTTTACGCATACCTAATACTTTACTTAGGTGTTTATTTTTATGAAACGCGAGTATAATTTTTTCACCGTCTGACGCAACTTAATTCCATGCAGAATTTAACAAGGTTCTGCAAATGCCAATGATCGAATGATCGATTATCTAATTTGGCACAAACTGCACGAGTATGGAGCGTCAACCTTGGTATTATAGAAATACCAGTATTTGTTGTTATGTCCAAATTCGTTTACGGCATCACTACATTTTATAAAACAAATCCTCCACCGCGTCTGTCTGTCTGTTTGCGATAAACTCAAAAACTGCTGCACTGATTTTCATGATGTTTTCACTAATGGATAGAGTGGTTCTCGAGGAGGTCTTAGTATATAATTTGCCAACCGCTGACCGCCAACCGCATCAGCTAGTTGAAGATAAGTTTAAAAAAATTGTTTAAGAGTAGAAGAGTGAGTCCAAAAGCGATTACAAACGTCTTTTATATAATGCGCTAACAGTTAAGGAGTGGAATTCTCTGCCTGCGTCTGTGTTTCCGAACGCTTACTTACAACCCTAATCTCTTCAAAGTTAGAGTAAACAGGCTCCTTCTGGGTAAGCTCGCTCCACCGTAGACTTTGTCTCTGTCATCTCTGACCAAGACTAAGGTCAAGAGCAAACCCATCTCAATTAAAAAAAATAATTAAAAAAAACTGGAGTTTTTTTATATTGAAGAATTGAATCTGAAGCAATTTTCACTTAAAATTCTTGTCAACTTAATTATAAAAAAAATGATTTATCATGGTTTCAATCTCAAAACTCTTCTCGAGTTTAAAACTATTATGATAGTTTTAAACTCAAGAATGCCAAATACAAGTTTGTACGAGTTTATAGCTTAACTTACTAAGATGTCTGGACTATTGAATACACGCTCAGTGAAAGATTTAACTGGTCTACCTATTACGGTTCTTGAGACACAGCCCGCTGACAAACAGACGGGCGGACGGACGGATGATTAGCGGAGGCTTAGTAATAGGGTTCCGTTGATTACCTTTTGGGCACGGAACCCTAAACAGAAGAAACTTGAAGAGGAGCAATTCCATTCAGCACGTGTCCAACAGAACAAAACTATAGAAAATAATATGTTATTCGGCACATACAGGAAGCTGATCGCCAAGTATATAACAAACATTAAGCATTTGTCTATGACATAGATAGATAATAACTACATCTTCACATTGATTGAACCCATAAAATTATAAAAAGGCGTGTTCATGTTCATCGTCCTTTCGAAAAAATTGTCTCTTTCGAAATCCGACAAAGATCGTTTTAGAATTTAACATTTATCAAATTCCAAATGTGAAGGTTGATTTAAATACTTACTAGTTTTTACTAAACTTGACTATTGTATCACACATTCACAGTAAAAACATCAGTAGGTGTCTATGAGATGAATCCATCTTTGCTTTATTAAGATTACTTTATATAGGTGTGATGGAGGCTCCTCATGATCGACTACTAGACTAATCGGTTGAAACGTTTCTTCAAGACTTGTCGAGCTTAATTTACTCGGCGTTGTTCTGGTGGTCGCAACTTTGAGAAAAGTGTGATGTGCTCGTTAATATTCGTGAAAAAGGCATACCTATCTTCTATGTACCTACACCTTACTATACTTGGAGTTTGCTTGCGAAATTGAATCAGAAATGAAGAAAGGCATGGTGCGCAAGGAAAATAATTAGGCACTCCGAACGAAGCTACGTCAGGTTATTGCACAGAATCTTCAATGTTTCAGTTCAGTCTTTCAGCTGCACTGATGTGATGTGACGTAGGTCTACCTCAAATATTTTATTGAACAGCGCCATAAAAATGTTGACTATAGGTACTTAATATTGATATTATCTTTAAAATCAAGAAAGAAGAGTTTGTTAATTTGTTTGTTTGGTTAAATACGCTAATCTCAGGTTCTACTGGTACGAATCAAAAATTGATTTTAGTGCTGGATAGTCCATTTTTCGAGGAATGATAAAAACTATATAAGCTCAGGCTACCACCAACAGGAACGGAACACTAATGAAAAATTTTGACGACGCAGACGAAGTTGTGCGGGTCAATTAGTAGGATAAAGTGATTTACTTCTTAAGAGTCCTATTACGAATCTTCAATGCTCGTTTGCAATAGACGAAGTTACGTTGGTCTGCGTTGGGAGTACATCTAGAGTCCGCGAAACAATTTTGATACTTACTAGTCTGAATAGGTTTATAGTTTATTTGGGCGCTCGCGCGAGACTGAGGAGCGCGCGTGCTGAATTGACGCAGAATATATAGTACTTTAATTTTATTTATTGTAATTTTGTTTTATTATATTGACAAACGAAAACTGATGAAACGTATTCATTGTAGATTGAAATTTTATATCATATTAATTTATTTGATAAAATTGTTTTTATTTGGAATATAATGGACGCTGAACCAAGACATTTCTGGCTTAAATTAGGCTTTCTTTACGTTTTTTTCCGTGAAAACTCAAGGAATTTAAAGAAATTCTAGAACTCCAATAAACAAGTAAAACATTCAACTTACCTTTTAGTAATTTCAGCTTTTAAAAGAATTGATTGTAACAATGTGAACTTGACCGTCAAAGTTCCATCGACGACATATTTTCTTGCAAACTGAGTTCATAAAATATTTATAGTAAATTACACGAAAAGAAAAATGAAAATGTGTAACTCTAACTTACAAGAAAGAGACTGGAACTATCGTTATTCAGGATCAAATAATTAAAATATCTTACTGCTGCTGAAAATTACAGCGTCAAAAATCATGAATTTCCGTAAAAAATGTAATAGGACTCTTAATTACTTATTTCTGTTTTGTACGGCTGCCTTCTTCGATATCTCACAAGCTTTTGTCCAAGTTTGGCACAAAGGTCTTCTATATAAAATACTGAAGACTCTTCCCCCAAGCTATCACATATTTATCTAATCCTACTTAATTCAGCGTAATTTATAAGTGAAGCATGGAGATAAAATAACCGAGTTTCATGACATCAGAGCAGGAGTCCCCCAAGACTCTGTTCTGGGACCAATTTTATCCCTCATATTCACCCATGACTTACTGATGAGTGAATGACAACGTTATCGTAGTTACATTCGCAGACGACAGAGCAGTTCCCAAATCTTACGCCAAACATATTGAAAATTATCCAAATACACTTGCTTGTAATTGAATACTTACATAAGAGCACCAACACATTTCATCGAATAAAAAGAAAAGTCCCCCAAGACCTCATAAGACCTCTTGGGAAAAGGAATTGGACTAGCCAAAAATTCGTGACCTTTAGTTAAATGCACTGAGGAAGGCTGATTGCAAGAATTAAAAGATACGTGGAAAAAAATTACTTACAAAACCGCGACTTAAAGTACACGATCTTTCGGTACCATAATACAATTATTTAAGCGCGAAGAAACTGATAATCCTTGAAGTGTTCTTGTTCATATTTGCCTATAATGATCACTAGATCATTACTGGTAGTGTGTAGTGGTATTTACAGTTATGATTAGTAGATGGAGGTACGTTAGTTTATATTTAGAACATAAAAATAACCTGATGTATAGGTAAATATGTGACCCTGAATTAGATAAATACATAAGTAGGTCAATGTATTCTCTTTGGTGTTCCTTATCCACGCTATAGAATGCCAGCTCCCTACTATGATCGTGCCAATGTCATCATGATTCCGTTGTGAGAAAGAGATATTGCTTCGCGTTTTGCAGTTCCGCACAGGGCAGGAGTCTGGACATAGTTGCCGATCGCCTACCGACCGAATAGGCTAGATTCCATCAACCACAAATTGCAAAACTATTTAGTCCGTCAGTTAGAGTATTGAAAAATAATGGACACGTATTTTTTGTTTTTGTATATCAATGAATATTGACAACGATAAAACGCATCAAAACTATGAAGTGGGGACTCGTGACGTCACGACTCACTAAAAATTATGCGAAGGTGTGATGTATTGTGAATTTTAAAAGCGTCGTAACTTCGTCAATTTTAGTTCCCGTAACAAAAGAAAAAACACGGGTCAAATATTTTTTGATAATCTAACTGACGGACTAATTAGATTTTTTCAGGACACAAGCCTACTAATTGTGTACGGGTGGCCTTGCGAATTCGGTCGGTCTTCTTTGTAATCGTGTGGGCAATAAGGTCTAAAGACCCCAAACACCCTTTTTTTTCGGATGGGAAATCATCAAATGACTTCTCCCGCTCGGGGCGGAGCGGAAGGGAGTGTCAGACTTTTACTGACTGAAACCCAGCCATGTTCCTTCTTTGCCCTTTTTGTTCCAGAGCCGCGGTATCTCTTTCGAATAGTCCCGCAACTCCGGACACCACACACCCTAGTGTCAGAGTTTCTACCCGTCGCAAGAGCCCCTGACATGGTTTATTTGACGACCGCCACTTAGCGGTCGAAATCACCGGCTTATAAATGCCATCCAAAGCACGGAATCATCTTTTTATCAGACAATCAGGTGATTCAAGCCTGCAATGTCCTAGCCAAACTGGAAACAACTTTACAAAGTATGCTTCCCGTGGGAATCGAAACTAAGACCACCGGGTCACAGGGCAAAACCCTAAACCACGCGACCACGGAGGAATTCGGTCGTTAGGCCATCGGTAACGTATGTTGAGACTTCCCGCCCTGGAATCATAATATTTAACGTCCATAGAGGAGATTATTGCCCAGCGGTCACTGTACAAGTACTGTGCTACGATACACCACACAAAATCATTGCCGGTTGATGGATGTTTAGTACTGACAAAAAACGTGTTTGTGTGTCTCTTGATAGCTACAACCAAGAAGTCTTTAAGTCAAGAGTGAACAGATTACTTCTAGGCAAGAAGCGTGCTCCATCTTCGACCGCATCATCGCTTACCATCAGGTGAGATAGTGGTCAAACGTGTCAACTGCGAGTTAACAAATTTCTATGTACCAAAGAATTTATGCTACACTCGCACAATGGTTCAGTATCCTTCAAAGTTTGGATGAATGGAACTAGGGCATTTTAGTTAAAAATAACAAAGGCCAAGTGACTGTTTGACCGTAAATAAGGATTTTTAACGCGGCCAAGTACGACTAGTTATAATACCTATCTATCAGCCCACCCTTTCCATACCTAGTAAACAGAAATTAAATGGAGTGAATGTTTAAGAACTCCAAAAGCCTGTTTTTTTTTTAAGGATGGGAAGCCATTCTGAGCGGAGCGGTAGGGAGTGTCAGACAATTACTGAATAAAACCCATCCGTGTTCCTTCTTACCCTATGCGTCCCAGGGCCGCAATAACTCTTTCGAACAAATTCCGCAATCCTGGCACTGGTCCTGGGGGGCCCTGTTTACTATTCTGATATCTCCTAGAGTCGCGTGTAGAACACAGAGCGCCTTTGACCCGGTCCTGGGGGCTACTCTCTAAGCCCGAAGTCCGTAGTTTCGGGCTTAGTTGCTGGCGTACTCTACTCTATATTACCTACCGACTAAGAATGAATGACAACACAATTTAACAGTCACTGTTCAGAACTAGTCGTAAGTCCGTAGGTGATAAGGAGTAGAATACGCCTGCTACTAAGCCCAAAAATACGGACTTCGGGCTTAGAGAGTAGCCCGCCTGGTTCTGATCCAACTATGAGCCACCCAAAGTTTGCCGTCTTCAGGCCCGTGTTTGCTTAGATTACACCGGAGATTACGGAGCTAACCTCGACAATGTTCTTGCCCTTCACTGACCTGAAATCTAGACAGATACTTAGGTATATCTTACTGCCTAAGTACTACTCTATGAGATCAAGGCAAACCGATACACATTTACGGAAACTTGTTTACTGCTTCATAACAAACTGCACGACTGAGAGCTAATATTATTATAGAAAAACGTTGTTTATGAAAACGTTTTCCTCTTACATAATAATTGGTTACAAGACAATACATCGTTTTACTCGTAAATGAGACTGTAGGCAATACATTTAACTAGGTAGGTTTGCTACTTTGTATTACTACTACTCATTTAGATCTACTTATTTTTGTACTTTTGTTTCAACAGACATTAATGAAAACATCTCAATCTACTCAGCTGGAAGAGAGCAACAAATTGTGTATGGCAGAGACCTAAACAACTTATTTAGAGCATCGTCAGCCAAAGTGTGTACCTTTTTTTCAGCGGCTGTGCTTCCAAAGGCTACAAAAAAACCATACGAGCAAAGTATATTATTCTATTCAAAAAATTGCACACATCACCAATTTCTGAATTTACGAGTAACTTTAGCCAAGCTACAAGCCAAAATCGGGTCATCGAAAACTAAACCTTTTTAGACTTCCGTACCTCAAAAGGAAAAAACGGAACTCTTATAGGATCAGTTTGCTGTCAGTCCGACCGCCTGTCTGTCAAGACCCTATATCTCGGGAACACAAGGAGGTATCGAGTTGAAATTAAAACCATATACTCAGATCAAGTCTCTTGAAGCTGTGAAAAAATCGAACTTCTAAGTTAACGTAAAAAAAGATATGGCCTTGTTCCTATGTCGAAAAAAACGTATATTTCGACACTCGTAAAAGGAATTCAAAATTTATAGGGTATTTTCCGTTAACCTAGAACTATGATATTTTGGTATTTAATTTCGTCTTGTGCTAAAAATATGCCTATATTTTATAAGTCTGAAAACTATTCATTTGTAATTAAATCATAAAAAAGTCAAATCTTGATTTATGTACCTACAAATTAGTACGGAACCCTCGGTGAGCGAGTCCAGGTCGCACCTGTCGGGTTCTTTTTTATATAAAATCGGTGCAGAAACGATGCAATCTACTTTTTAGAAACTTTATCACAAATAGAAATATACTTAATGAAAAAATTAACGAACGCACTAGTTGCCCATACGATTTTTGAAAGTTGCCCTCGACTTCTCTGGGATGCCATCATCAGATCCTGATTTCCTTATCATGGGACCATTTGGGAAGTATACCTACCCTTTCCAACAAAAAAATCATTTTTTAAATCGGTTCGCTAGCGACGGAGTTATGCCCAAACAAACATAAAAAAAAAATACGAGCATCCGAATTGAGAACCTCCTCCTTTTTGAAGTCGGTTAATAATTATACAGAAGAAAAAGTCGCAAAAGTATTTCACTCTAAGAAGTATTTATTAGTTTTTAGACTAGATGCTGATAATCCAGGCTGCAGCATCAGGCCAGACTTATGTCAACATTGCATTGAACTTAAAATTTAGTCCTGTTTAAAATGAGCCCAAACACGACTACGGTGCTGTAATTTCAAGGTTTGTACTTTTTCTGATGCTCCTAGCTTCAGCATCAGGTCTCTATGTACTTCGGTGTTCCTCATTAACAGTACGTTTATCTACACATCGAGCCCTTTTCAATGAGCCTAAACACGATATATCTGCTGTTAGTTGTCGAGGAGTTAGGTACTCTGCAGCATCAGGTCATGACTGATCATGAGAACAAATGTAGCAAATGCCCTATCAAACATCAAAACAATCCTTGTCTGTTCGAGTAACTTCTTACTGTTAAGGAGTTGTACCTTCCATCATCAGCCCAGCTACCTGAGATGGTGACAACCATACGCAAATACACAAGATACTTCATAAATTATGCGAAAATTAATAAGTAAGCCTATAAAATTTGAGGGTTGCCCTCGATTTCTCTAAGATCCCATCATCAGATCCTAACTTGGTGACATTGGGATCACCTCAGAACTATCTACTTTCGAACAATTGGCGGAGTATTCGATGAACAAACATACAAAAAAAAAACATACAATCATCCGAACATAGTACCTCCTCCTTTTTGTGAAGTCGGTAAAAATAGACTGCTTTTTTAATATTTTTTAATTTGTGATGGTTTTACTCTTGACTCTAGTCTAGGTCAGAGATGACAGAGACAAAGTCTACGATGGAGCGAGCTTACCCAGAAGTAGCCTGTTCACTCTAACTTTGAAAAGATCAGGGTTGTAAGCGTTCGGCAACACAGACGCAGGCAGAGAGTTCCACTCCTTTGCTGTGCGCATTATGAAAGACGCTTGGAAACACTAAGTGCGAGTTGGTGGAATAGCAACAAGATAGGGATGGTAAGTTACAGTGCGTCTGGATGTCCGATGGTAGAAGGAGGTTTGGTGGGATGACGTCGTGGAGTTCTTGGGCACACTCTCTGAAGTACAATCTGCAGAAGAGCGACAAGCAGGCAACCTTACAGCGATGAGCCAAGCTGTCAAGCTTAATTCATCGCTGCAAGACTAGCTTCTTACCTCAGCGTTCTACCGAGTCAAGCGCGGGCATGCTGGTACTTAGCTGAGAGCCATTCCAACAGTGGCTGCAATAGTATATGCAGGATCGGACTTGTGCTTTGTATAGGGTTAAAAGCTGTCCAGGCCAGACGTATCGCTTCACCCAATTCAGGATGCCCAGCTTTTTGGCTGCAGTTTGGGCTTTTTACTCAATGGTGGCACCGATGTTCAGATTGGATGTCAACTCCATGCCTAGAAGCTCGAGCCGATCAGTCACAGGAACAGATATACCCCGAAGGAGCAGGAGTTTGGTCAAAACGACTCCTTTTTACGGTAAAGAGACACGCTTGAGTTTTGGTGGCGTTAAAAGTGACTAGATTGTGATCACTCCACTGGGAGACAAGGCTTAAGGTCAAATTTGTCCGCTCTACTATGGCCTCTCTCAAAGAACGAATTTCACCCCGCTGGTTGTTGCGCTGGTCAAGTATCCCACTGAAACCGTACTGTCATCTGCATACTCAACAATACCAGGCTGAAGTAGGTCATTGATGAGAAGCAAGAAAAGAGTTGCAGAGAGAACAGACCCCTGAGGAACTCCGGCAACAATAGCCAGGAGGTCAGAGGAGCAGCTTTCAACGACCACTCGGATCGATCACTAAGAAAGCCTGATATCCAGCTACAGGAATCAGCTGGGATGCCATAAGCAGGGAGCTTGCTGAGTAGACTTGCGTGCCAGACCCTGTCAAAGGTCTTTCAGATATCGAGCGACACGGCAAGTGTTTAGCTGTTCTCTCGATGGCTTCGCCCCAACAGTGCGTGACAAACACAAGAAGATCGCCAGTTGACCGTCTCCGGCGAAATCCATATTGACGGTCAGTAACGGAAATCATTGTCTTCAAGGTAGGTCAGCAACTTACTGTTCAGAACCTTTTCCATAACCTTGCATAGGATGGAGGTAATGACAATCGGACGGTAATGAGCAGGGTCTGCGCGGTCTTTTGGCACCGGTTGCACGTTTGCAAGCTTCCGTTTTTGGCAGGTTTTTATTTCAAGAGAGAGGCGGAACAAGCCTTTCGATATTGGAGACAGTTCAGGCACACATTGCCTCAATAATCTTGCTGTAATGCCGTCAGGTCCGCTGGCATTGCTCTACGATTTACCTCTAACTATTTACGTATTCACACACATACCTAGATTCATAGATAACTATAAACTCCATTTCATTATCTACTTACATAACGTCGCATCAAAGAAGCTGCTCGGCAAATTTCACTTCATTAAGATGCTAAAAACGATTAAGTGTGCCTTTAAAATAAATAATTAAACGATTTACTTGAAGTCGCAGTGTTCGAACTCGCAGCAAAATCACTCACTTCACTATCATAACACTATCTGTCAACATATATATATATTTTTTTTTATAGTTAGTTTTTGTACTTACTGTACTTTATGTGTATTGTGCGAGTCCCAAATAAAAACATTTCTTTCTTTCTTTCTTTCTTTCACTCACAGACTTGTAGTGAGTGATATTGCTGGGAGTTTGAATTTTATTTTGGTCAAGTGCGAATCGGACTCTCATACGAGGGGTTCCATACCATGAACCGTAAAAATACGTTTCTTGTGTGGTAGACCCCTTTCATTTAATTACATAATTTAAATTTTTGTCATTGCGGCAATATATGTGACGGCACGGTTGACGCAGTGGTTGAGCGATCGGCTGCTGCGTCGCGTGTCGTGGGTTCGATTCCCGCACGGAACAAATATTTGTATGGACAGATAGTTGTTAGCTTAGTTGCAGGAGTATTCTGCTCCGTAGCACTTAACCACTAAGAATTTATGACAACACGAATTAACAGATATTTTCAAATCGTGTTTTCAAACATTCTTAGTTCGGGTTCAAGACTAATCGTAAGTACGTAGGTAATACGGAGCAGAATACGCCAGCAACTAAGCCCGAAACTACGGACTTCGGGCTTAGAGAGTAGCTCCCCTGGTCTGGCTGTTTGTGTATGCGACTTTGTATGTTTGTACACGCACCCACGATACAGGAGAAATTCCTAGTGTGGGGCAACGTTTTTTATTTTAATTAAAAAAAAAATAGGAACACTGTGATAATTTCAACTGTCTACCTATCACAGATACTTGAGATACAGGCCGCTGACAGACAGATGGACGGACGGACAGCGGAGGCTTTATTAATAGGGTGTCGTTGGTTACCTTTCGAGAACGGTTGCCACCATGGACGATGATGGGATGGATTGATGAGAAAGTTTTTAGGTGATGGATTCATTGTCATTTGTCTAAATTGGCTGTAAAATGACAATGAAGAAAAAAAATACATTTTTTTTTTTTTGTATTTTTAAAACATATAAATAACACCGGTAACCATATGGCAATTTTTAAATAGTAATTATAAAAAAATAGATTAAATTAGTTTAAATGAAATTAAATGAAATTATTTCAAATGAAATTAAATGAAATTTAATGATATTGTTGCAATAAAGATTATAATTGAAATTCCTTGAGTAGATTGTATTGTACTAAACATATTGACAACAATATACAAAAATTTAAACAATATACAAAAATTTAAACAATAATAATGATTGTTAAAGACATCGGAAAAATATGCTCAATCAATCAATATATTTATTGTGGATCATAGTTAGATGCATAATTACATAATTGCGATCAGCTATGTCCCGCCCTTAGGGCATACAATAGTCACGCATAGGAAAATTAAATTTACATTTGCTTGCTTATCATTATATGCTTTCTTTACCCGTGCGTCCAAATCGCCAGTCATCATCTGCCTAGCTTTTTCCCAACTATACTGGGGTCGGCTTCCAGTCAAACCGGATTCAGCTGAATACCAGTGTTTTACGTGGAGCGGCTGCCTACCAGACCTCGACAACCCTTTAAAAAAAATTTCAAAAGAATTTCGGAAGTCGGAGGAATTAGTGTTAAAAAACGAAGAAACAAAACCAAAAAGACCGACTTCCGAAATTAAGGTTATTTTGTGCTTTGTAGTGTGTTTTTTGAAGTCGTTCATATTTTTTGTAAAAAAGATTAAGAAGAAGAAGAGAATTCTTCAACCAATTCCACTTTTAAGTAGAAGTGAAAAGTTTTACTCATTGAACAATTGAAAAATTTAACACGCAAAAATGCTCGTAAAATAAATACCACTGAATCTAAACTTTTACGGGTCGAAATGGCAAGTATGCCGCATAGAATTAATAAAGAATCACAGAAATCAGATCAAAAACGTCGGAGTTATCGGTGCACATTCCTCCTCCTTTATCAGATTGATGAAGGTCGATCTTCGACCGTCTCCCCTGCTATTACTTTTGGGTTATCTCTACTATGCTGTTGGATCATCAATTTACTCACAAATTAAGTACCAAAAAAATGGCTTTGTGTGCAGTCATAAAATTTAAACAACGCTTGTTAATATTGTGTGAAAATTCGGAACAATGGTTTTCATAACCTCCAGAAGGTTAAAAAACGATTGTTTGGAACATCCCAAAACAAGTTAAAAACTTCAGTTCAGCTATTCTAAAAAAAAACAAAACAAAATGTAACTGAGAAGAAGCATTTAATTTATTATATACAGCGAACTCGCGCAACTCCGTCACCGGAAAATAGCAAACACCGTAAGAATCAAATCGGAATCCACCGTGACATTGTAAAATGTACCGTGAAATTGTGAACTGCCTACAAACGGGGTGAATAGGTTCAGGGGTTAATCGCAACAAAACTTTGAAGGGGATTTTAACGTTATTTAAAAACTATTAAATTGAATTTGAAAAAAAAAACTACGTTCTTTGAAAAACAATAATGTAATTAAAATAATGATATAAGTGAAAATCCCTATGAAAGATTTGATTCGATTCACCCCGCTGAACTTATTCACCCCGTTTGACGGTATTTTTCCTAAATAAGACACGGATGTACCTATTGGAAACTATTGAACTTGGATAGGATATTTTCTACGAAATGATATTTTCACTATATCGAGAAATTATAATCTTCTAATCAAGTTTTATTACAAGAGTCTGCCATTCGCATTTTAATTTATTTTAATAAAAATGATAAATATTGTTAAAAAGTAACAAAATCATTTTCGTTTGTATTGCAAAGCTGTAGTAATTTTCATACTCTTTTGACAAAAATTAAGGTGTAAAACAATGATAGTCATATAAAAAAACTAGCTGACTCGTGCAACGTCGTCTGCGTAACATTTTTCATTACTGCTCCGCTCGTCTTGGTCTTAGCGTGATGATATATAGCCTTCCTCGATAAATGGGCTATCTAATACTGAAAGAATTTTTCAAATTGGGCCAGTAGTTCCTAAGATTAGCGCGTTCAACCAAACAAACAAACTCTTCTGCTTTATAATATTAGTATAGTAGGTATAGATATAAAAAGTTTTCATCTCAACGATTTGGAGGTGATTTGATGGTTTTCGTCTTATTTTGTAAATGAGATAGAAACATTATGGCTGAACCAAGTTACGTACTAAATCATGTAGATTACTAACTGTTTTTTGACCGACTTCCCAAACAGGAGGAGGCTCAATTCGGTTGTTTTTTTTATGCTTGTTATCGACTATTATAAACCGATTTGAAAAATTCTTGTTTTGTCTGAAAGGATATACGAGTACCTACCTACTTGCAGATTGGTCCCATTTAAATTTTATCTAAATCGGTTACGATCCTTGGATTTTAAATTGAAAAAGCTGGAATTCGTCTACTTGCATGATGGTTTTATGTCATCCAAGTAATCGAAATTGCGTATTTTGCTTTTCTGCGATTTTGCAGTGGTGTTGTTAGGTGTGGGGTACCACTAAAAAGTACCGCAAAAAAAAAATAACTTTAATTTCGTAAGTCGGTGTCAAAATACGAAGAAACTAACAAAAACACCGACTTCCGCAATTAGAGTTATTTTTTACTTTGTAGTGTTGTTTTTTTGGAAGTCGGTTGTATTTTTTTGTTAAAAGTTTTTTATTTTTCACTTTTTTTCGATGTAATTTCTACGTAAGTGCCAACGAAGCTGCTTCATCTGCACGCCTTTTAAGCTTGTTTCATGAGAGAAGCCTTTAATGCTCCACTCCATGGTCGCAGTGACATGTTATATGTTAGCACTCCTCAATCCTATCCAACCCTAAAATAATTTTTCACACCACTTTACACTATTTCCACTTTACAATTTTCTCGCAGTAGGTGTGAAAAATAATATGCTCCTCAGGGATAAAGGTGTCTTTGACTTGGGCTAGCTTGAATACCTCGCTGCATTCAGGATTCTTGAATTAACTCCCTCGCTTCGCTCGTGACTTAAACTTTAAATTCCCTCGTTACGTTTGGAAGTTAACCCTCGAATCCTTCATTGTGTTCGGGATTCATTATGACGCCCGTGTCATAAGACACAGCTAGTCTATTCTGTAAATAACCATTTCGATATCGACTTCACCTGGTGACTAAGCTTACAAAGTGAACTTTATTTCACACATCATAAGGTCTTATGGTCTTATGTATTATATTTATTTCATTATTTTTACTTTCTATACTGCTCTGATCGACGTCAAACCGTCAACGCCGGCTGTCACTGAAAACCAGCGCTGTGGCTTTGTCTCGCACTCGAGTCCCAGCATTATGCTGAGTGATGGCCGTTTTGCGCAGATTTGACGCATATCTTCCTAATCTTTCATAGATATAATTGTAATTTTTTTTGTGTACTTTTTGATATGCGTCATATTGTCCGCAAATAAACTCTTTTTCTTTCTTTCTTTTTCTTTTCTTTCTTTTATATTTATACGAATTTGAAACTCACCTCGGATTCGCTGTCGATACACGAAAATGTTGTTACAGAATAGCACTGCTGCTTTATCCCCGCGTTTAATAATCTATTATTTCAATTCGAACCAGTAGCTGTGCTTTAGATTAGCGTGCGTTGTTAATATGGTCGCTTTGTTCTAGCTAAAGTTTCTCCGCTTTCATTGTTTAGCTTGTCTTTTCTGCATCTGCAAGATTCAGTAAATGTTTTCTTTAAGAAAAACAGGGAATAGGTTTGCTCCAAAGTTTTGAACATCAACGCCGAGTTGCCTGGCGGTTTTCTACCGGTTGCATTTTGGGGAATGTGCAACGGAATTTCATAATTTAATTCTGCCAAGCCCGTTCCATCATCGGATTGTGGACCGGTACATAGTGGATATCCCACTCACAGGCACAAGACGTTTTGAGAAAACATTCATAGTGCGTACAGCAAAGGAGTGGAATTCTGGCGTCAATCGGAAAATAGGCGTCTGTGTTTCCTGATAGCTACAACCTGGGAGTTATTAATTCAAGAGTGAATAGGTTACTTCTAGGCAAGCGTGTTCTATCTTAGACCGCATCATCGCTTACTATCAGGTAAGATAGTGTTCAAACGCGTGCCTATCAAAAGTTAAAAAAACACAGCTTGCATGCGTTTCAAGCATTCTTGTTTCCCACAATATATTCTATTGGGAAAGCCTTCTGGAATTGCCTTCTCCATTCAATGTCCCGATACGAGCCCGCCCTTGTCCCAAAAGCAATGTTCACATGCACCGTTTCACGAGTTACAAGATAGTGTCTTGGTAGTTACATGCGAACCTATGCTCACTTCTCCAAATATTCCGCTAACTGAAAGAAACAAGAAAGTCATGAAAAATAACAGAGGGCGCCACAATCAGTCTATAAACACGGCGTATTTTAAACGCGCCGACGACGCACGTTTTACGATCGCGCGCTGACAACGCTGTAGATATGGCCAAATAGCAGTACTTGTTGAATCAGAAATACCTTAATCATTTATTAATAAGTAACACAAAAAGATCAAAACCGTTGAGTAGTAATAATCTATACTAATATTATAAACTAGCTTCTGCCAGCGGCTTCGCCCGCGTGATCCCTAGGGAACATATTCCCGGGATGAAAAGTAGCTTATGTGCTATTCCCGACTATAATCTATCTTTGTTCTAAATTTCATTAAGATCCGTTAAGCCGTTCTGGCGTGATTGAGTAACAAACAACCAAACTTTCACATTTATAATATTACTCGTTTGGTGTAAAGCGAAATTATAACCATCTTCCCCTCGACATTATAATTATTAAAGGATATTGCAAACTGTCGTAAGCCGTTTTCCGAAGCTACTCGCTAGCCTCTAGGCACCAAGCTAGCCGCCTGCCTGTGCGTTCGCGACCTTATACAAAAATAATCCTTATAGCATGATTCAGTATTCACGCGCGATGGCTTATTATTAGCGTATAACTTTGGTGTTTCTATACCGATTTCTATGATTCTTTTTATGGAATAGTTAATAATGTTAACTTTTATTAATGTTAATTAAGGACGACTGAGAGTTTTATAAACGTAAGAGTAGACAAATACAATCAGAAAGCTTCGAACTGCTAATCTATCGGGATTTACGTGTTATTGTTCGTCAATCATAAAAGATGTGCTGTCGTTGGATATTTTTTATATAATTTTAATGATGGAAATGTTCTCCACATTTCCATCATACATGATTTCTGTGTAGCTTTCATTTCACCATTAAGGTTGCACACGCGACGGAAGCTTAAAAAATGGAGTAACTTCTCCCGTTTTCCCAACATTTCCCTTCACTGCTCTGCTCCTATTGATTGTAGCGTGATGAAAAGTATACTATAACCTGCTCAGGAGTATGAATAATAATTGTACCAAGTTTCATTAAAATCCGTCGAGTAGTTTTTGTTTCTATAACGGTTATACAGACAGACAGACAAAAATTTTACTGATTGCATTTTTGGCATCGGTATCGATCCCTAATCACCCCCTGATAGTTATTTTGGAAATATATTTCATGTACAGAATTGAACTCTCTACAGATTTATTATAAGTATAGATATAGATAGATAGATAGATAGATGGGTAATCTATACTAATATTATAAAGAGGTAACATTTGTTTGTAAGTTTGTATGTAGGGGGTAATCTCAGGAAGTACTGGTCCGATTTGAAAAATTCTTTCCTTGAAGATCGACCATATTACATTTTCTTACAGTGCTGCAGGAGCTCGTGGCTAAATAATAACAGCTGCACAGGTCGATCTTCAAGGTTAAGCAACGCTTGCCGAGGTTGGTCTGTGGATGGGTGACCATCTTAACATACCGAGTTTCCTCCGTACCTCGGAAAGCACGTTAAGCTGTTGGTCCCGGCTGTCATTTGGAGATCTTTGGCAGTCGTTACGGATAGTCAGAAGCCAGAAAATCTGTCACCAGTCTTGCCAAGGAGTACCGTGTGTGTTACCTAGTTAATGGGTTGTGGAGGTCTGGTAGGCAGCCGCTCCACGTAAAATATTGGTATTCAGCTGAATCCGGTTTGACTGGTAGCCGACCCCAATATAGTTGGGAAAAGGCTAGGCAGATGATGATATTTTCTTTCAGTTACTGTGTTTTCTCATGTTACTTGAGGTCGGCGCAACACGTTTTGTTCTTCCATTCTGCCCCATCAGCCGTCACTCTATCACTAACTCCCTTTTCTTTCATATTTATTTATTTAATTAAAGACTATGGAAGACTAAAGGCTCGACCGCACTGTGCGACACTGCGCGGCAGCGGAGCGACGCGACACGTAACAATGTTCGCACTTGAAGTGTCGCGGCGCGTAGTTACGCTGCTGCATAGTGCGTTATACCCACTGACGTATAAATCATATGGACTGGGCATACCTACAAAAAAAACGTGTTTACCTACCACCGACTTGGGCACTTAAAATGGCTGCCTTTCGTAGGGTTGTAACTGCGAGCAACATGCGCATCTGATATCGATATTCAACTCAATGCTAAAGTTTTTATCTCAATGCGTATAAACCATATGGACTGGGCATACCTATAAAAAAACGTAGCTACCTACACTTTGCTGGGATGATAAAATGGCGGCTAATAGGGCAGCCTATGTCGATATGTCTTTACAATAACATCGATAAAAGATTGTTAAAATGTTTTCAAAATGTCACGGTACAATTTCAACGGGTATTTTTAGCACATTCTCAGCTTCACTTGTACAGTCGCCAGCACATCGTGCTACAACAATCTGACAAATTTCTGTAACCTACTAGATTTCCAACTTTATAAGAGAAAAGACTAAGTTCAATTTTGACTGGAATTATTTGACAGTTTCGAGTTATTTGATGTGCTGGCGTCATTCGAGACGGGGTGGAGGGAACAAAATCTAAGAAAAGAAATGACGCTGCATCCACGATGGGCTGCCGGCACGGACGTCTCCATCACCTAAGTATATTTTCTAACATACCGATGAAATTGGGTTTTAATTAAAAGTCAACAATAATTATTTACAACACCATTTATTTATTTTTACATACATATAATTTACATCCTACTAATATTATAAATTTATCCTACTAATCCATACCTTCTAATCTAACCATCCTACTAATTGCTATACAATTTTTGTTTAAAAACATACCAGCATATTCAATGTGGGCACTGCGCCATCATGTAACCTCATCACATCGAGAGTTCTGTTAAAACTAGATTCATCAAAGTGCAGGGAGCAGATATGCCACATTTTATGTCTATGGTTTATATTTTTCGTCTATCCATTTATTTTTGAAAAATTCATTTCCAGGAAATCTGTGGGTTAATAGCATTGCAATGTATTTTACACACTTTATCAATATAATAATATCGATACTTATCGTATGCGATGCGAACATCGCACATCACTAACTAAGACATAAAAATTTTATGTAAACAATACAACGAAATTAAGAAAATAATAACGTAATAATAAGCCATACAAATATGACACAGGTTTCAATAATCTTTAAAAAGATCATCTGGTAACAATACATTACACAAAATTCTACAATATTCAACTGGATTAGTGAAAACTAGTAACTAGCCTGTGCAGAGTCAAATTAGTCTGATTTTTGTTATTCGTCGCACCATACTGTATTATGCAACACGATGGCATGATTTTTCTCTTATTTTCCAAAGCCAGAACACAAAAAAAACCTAGCTTTCGACGTATTTATCTTTAAAACAACGAAAATAATAAAAGCAAGCAACTGTTTGACAGCTCAACTACCATAAAACCACAGAGTACTTTGGGCACCTAAAATGGCGACCGGCCACGCAAAGGCATGATTTTGACGTCACACAATAGGGTTGCGAAATTTAGTACTTGGCAAACATATACATGTCTCTTTTTTCATATGCAGCTCTTGGCTAGTTAAAAAGAGACAAAACGCTTTTTGACATGTTTGCGTCGATATGATAGATATTTGTATAACTGTTTATTTCTATAGTCAAACGTTTCAAGTCCATATGATTTATACGTCAGTGGTTATACCTCATACAATTTCTTACAAAGAATATTTTGCCGTTGCGTGTCGCGTCGTTCCGCTGCCGCGCAGTGTCGTCAAGTGCGGTCAAGCCTTTACAGCTAAATACAATGGTGATATGTAACAGTATGATAATCTGACAGGTCTGACAGCCAATTACAGGTCTTCACGTCTAGAGCTTGTCTGGAATAAATGTGTAGTGGAACCAATTATGCACACTGCCAAATAATGCCAAAAAATCCATCCACTTTTTTTTCCTTCCCATCCTTTCCCTCTCCATTCATCCAGATTTTTATTCATAACTCTTTTAGGTTACCGTGTTTAACATTAAAATATATTTAGGTACGTACCGATTACCTTTGATTTTCGACCGCAATCATCGTCTTTGCTCGTTCCAGTTGAAAACTTCAAATATAATTTGGCACCGCTCTTATATACATTCCGATTGATTTTTTATCTCTATTCTATTCTATTTTTTATTTTTTATTAATTGAAAGAAAACTTGAAATAGCACAAAAATATTAAAGAAGACGTGACAATTGAAGTTTCAGCAAGTAGTACTCTATGGGCCAGTCTTATAGTACCTAGTACTCTATGTCTATGGGTTTCAGTTTGACAATATTATTATTCAGTGTAACCAGTACACATTAGCAAAAACAGTAGTTCCCAAAAGCTTCTTTTCATGACTTGTGACGTGTTTCCGAACGCTTACAAACCGTCCAGATGATATTGTAACACGCGGTCCGGCCAGTTCTTACGCAGTAATACATGTCTATGTATTCAGGCTTTACTGTCCGACTGCTGGGCCAGCCCCGAACCAGCTCGAACCAATCCTGGCAGCAGGCGTTTAAGCCGTCTCACCACCTCTTTTTAGGCATGGCTGTCGTTAATGATATAATTTTTTTTAAATTAAATATTCAATGTTAACATTCGTTTAACTTTGTACGAATATAGACCTTAATACAACAAACCAGCGGCCAAGTGCGAGTGGGACTCGTACAAACCTGTAGGTAGCTATATATTATAAGTAATAGTTGTGGTTTACGATTTATGACGTATTAAAAAAAAAACTAATTACTAGATCTCGTTCAAACCAATTTTTGGTGGAAGTTTACATGGTAATGTACATCATATATTTTTTTAGTTTTATCATTCTCATAATTTAGAAGTGACAGAGACACTTCCAAAGTGATAAAATGCGTGTCCCCATTTTACCACTTTGGAAGTGTCTCTCGCGTAAACTATTCAGTTTAGAAAAAATGATATAGAAACTTCAATAATTATCATTTTTGAATACCTACCTATCCAACGTATGGGACGAAACGGTATTGATGGAAAAAAAAAATTGAGTTTCAGTTCTAAGTATGGGATACCCCCAAAATTTATTGTTTTTTTTTTATTTTTCTGTGAAAATCTTAATGCGGTTCACAGCATACATCTATTTACCAAGTTTCAACAGCATAGTTCTAATAGTTTCGGAAAAAGTGGCACAGACAGACAGACATGACGAATCTATAAGGGTTCCGTTTTTTGCCATTAGGCTATGGAACCCTAAAAACACTTCGCGGTGGCGGCGTACTGTTCATAACCGAGGCGGCGGCGCGGCGTCGCGCCGTCTAAAATCCACGGCGGCGGCGAAGCGCCGTCGTGGCGCTCATATCTAGTCGGTTGCGTATTTTTAAACCCAGCGGCAAAATTACTAATACGTACCCACAAGCTTAAGTATAATCCTATTTACGCAATCCTTCACTATGGTACCTAAGGGTATTACGGCCTAGCGGCCTAGTCAAGGGAAATTTCTAAATAAAAAGAAAGAGAGAAAATACTCAACATAATCAAGCAGTTTTACTATTTATCAGTCTGTAATTAATGAAAAAAAAATCATTTATGTAATTAAATGACTACAGAATTTAAACAAAAAGTAGCATCTCTTGCTTAAGACTAAATCAATATAGGTAAGTAGGTACTTACAACTTTTTAAGAAACTCAATCTGGAGACCTTAAAGGTAAAAAGGCCTATAGTTTAAACTATAGAAAAATCAACTAACAGTCAGGTCAATTGGTATTTCTAAGTTAAACAAATTGAGTAATAGGAACACAACGGTCATACTAAATAGATTGCTTCTATTCTAATCCACCAGAACACTGAAATTCATCAGTATCTTTTACCGACAAACCGACACGACACACTCTTCAAGATACCACTTAGGGCATCGCGAGCATTGCCTCTTTGGATCATCCATCCATGCTTTTGTGTAGTGCTTTTGATATAGCTTTCTTTGGATTTGGAGTCTCTTTATATTTCCTCTTTTCTGTTTTATGTTTCTTCCCTTCAGTTCCCTCCCTTCCCTTGCCTTAAAAGTTCTCCTCTTGTTTATTTATTTTTCTTTCTTTTGTAAATTTTCATTCCCATACTATTTCTTTCCTCTTCAATATGTTTATGTATAATCTTATATATAAAAAACCGGCCAAGTGCGAGTCGGAGTCGTGCACCGAGGGTTCCGTACAAACCTGTAGGTATATAATATTATAAGCAAAAGTTGCGATTTACGATTTATGACGTATTAAAAAAAAAACACTTACTAGATCATGTTCAAACCAACTTTCACTGGTAGTTTACATGGTAATATACATCATACTTATATTTTTTTAGATTTATCATTCCCTTATTTTAGAAGTTACGGGGGGGGGGGCACACATTTTGCCACTTTGGAAGTGTCTCTCTCGCAAACTGTTCAGTGTAGAAAAAAATGATTTTAGAAATCTCAATATCATTTTTGAAGACCTATACATAGATACCCCACACGTATGGGTTTGATGAAAAAAAAACAATTTTTGAGTTTCAGTTCTAAGTATGGGGACCCCCAAAATTTATTGTTATTTTTCTATTTTTGTGTGAAAATCTTTAATGCAGTTCACAGAATACATCTACTTACCAAGTTTCAACAGCATAGTTCTTATAGTTTCGGAGAAAAGTGGCTGTGACATACGGACAGACAGACGGACATGACGAATCTATAAGGGTTCCGTTTTTGTCATTTGGCTACGGAACCCTAAAAATGAATAGCTGTTCGTTAGTCTCGCTAAAACTCGAGAACGGCTGGGCCGATTTCGGTAATTCTTTTTTTGTTTAGTTCGCCAGAATACAGGGAAGGTTTAAAAGCAAAAAAAAATGGGTACTTAACGGGAGCGAAGCCCCGGGGGACAGCTAGTTAATTATATATTTTTTTAAACTACAAATGATTTCTGATTGTTCTTCTAGGAAATTTATCTTTCTGCAGTCTTGTACGTAATCATGGTTTCTCTTTGTACTGCTCGAACAGCTCGTCTTCTGACCACAATGCCCTTTTGGGATCCATCGTGACCGTGACAAATGAAACTATCATACATAAATTAGACATTCATACCCACAGACATACAAACACTCCAAAAACACGCCCCACCTTATATATTAGTTTAAAAAAAATAAGAGTTAGATTAAGGCCTATAGTAATTATAGGTCATCCGCCGACCACGTGCGTACAGAAAACAAAATACAATAAAATTTTGAATACGACACATCATTTAATATGGTGGGGTAGGGACAAGCATGCATTAATTAAGGGTACTATTTAAACGAGTGACTGTAAGTTAAAGTTTCAAGTGACAAAATAGTTATTTATGATACAAGAGCGGTAAGTTGGTCTTTACAAACGAGTAGACAAATGTAAGCCCGAGACGAAGTCGAGGGTTTACCATAGTCACGAGTTTGTAAAGACCAATATCCGCTCGTGTGTCATACAACGTTTTTCGACACATTATAAAAAATGGATAATTAAACAAACTTTTTCATTATCTATTAGAAATTATTGTTAATCATTAAATAGCCTTCTCGCGATTTTGGCGGACCATTTTCTGCAATTGGCGCCTCATTCAACATTTCAGGTGGAGTAGATTCCATATATAAATCTGATTCCTCGCTTGATCACATATTCTAATTAATATTATAAATAAAAGTCGCAATTATCTTTGACGTTTCTAATTGAAAATGGCGCGAATTTGCAAATGGGGAGTGTGTTTTTGGAACAGTGTGCGTTTTTAAAATAAGAACGCGCTTACGTTTGCGTCTGCGTGAAACATTTTAGTAGAATTATATAATTATATTGTAAATTGTATTATATATTGTACCAATCGGATTTTTTTGACAAAATCATTTATTTAATAAGTTACATTTTTTAAATTGTCTCCTCGAGCCTTTATATTGAGGTTAAAAAAGCTGAAGTCATTAAAATGGCACCGAAGCTCAGATATTTTAATTTTTATATACTTATCTAGTAGGTATTATTCTCACTATTTAGGCGAATCTAACGACACCTTTCAAGCTAAAATCTATGAAGCCACAGGGTTAGGCTACAGTGTGCCAAAGAAATATGACATCATAAATAAATACACTCGAAATAAACATAAGTGTAACAGTTGGGTAATTAGAACTACATCTATTGTCTCATTTTTTCTTCAAAATTAAAGTGCGACAAACCTTCTGAGCAAAAAGTTCTTCACAAAAAAAAACGCGTATGGAACGCTTCCGGAACGGACGAAGACGGAAGCATTTTTGGCTGACGGATGCAGACGGATTGAATTCTTATAATTATATTGTTTATGGACATTAAAACAATAACGTAAAGAATAAGCACGGCGCCATACATCGGAGCGTGCGGTAAAGTAGGTACTTAGGTGAGAGTACCTACTTTACCGCACGCTCCATTATTTGGTCCGTAATTTTGAACTTTCGAACAATGTATACAGGCTTCGTAAATGCATTTTATGAGCAAATGTGTCGAAAATAATTTTACGTCATAATAATACTATTACTAAGTGAGCGACTGACTGCGAGTGACCAGAACAGACAGGTTATTCTGTAGACATCTCACCGTGTTCACTTAGGTGTAGTGAACGACAAGTGAGCTGTCATTCCATCTTGTTTGTATGGTTTGACAGCTCACTTCGTGATCACTTCACCCACGCCTTCACTTGGACATGTTTACAGAATCGACCAGCTGAACAGCAACATACAAACATTCATTTGTTGTCGCGGTGCGTCGCCAAGCGCGCCAGCGGCCGATCTGGCCAGGATCGACGCCCCGCAGAGCGAGAGAGAGGGAGATAGAGCGAGCGAGCGAGCGAGGGAGAGCACAAACGCGTCGGCGACGCGAGGAGGCCGATCCGCACACAACAGTGCCGGCACAGTGCCGACAGTTCCGTACCGTACAGTAGTGCGATTCTGTAAACATGTCGAAGTGAACACCTAAGGCGAAGTGAACGACAAGTGAGCTGTCAAACCATACAAACAAGATGGAATGACAGCTCACTTGTCGTTCACTGCACCTAAGTGTACACGGTGAGATGTCAACAGAATCGACCGGCAGTTCCGTGACGTGCTATTCATATACAGTCAGTACCGTGCCGACAGGTGCAGTGATTTTTAACCGACTTCCCAAAAAGGAGGAGGTTCTCAGGTTTTGTTACCTCATAACCCCGACAATCATGAACCGATTTGAAAAAATCTTGTTTTTTACGCCTAGTTTCACAGAAGTTTCACGTGAAAATGCCTCGATATTCAAGATCATAATTAAAGAGAAGAAGAAGGAGAGTTCGCCACCCTACATAAACATCTGATAGATGATAAATAAAAGTTTTTTGAGTATTTCAGGATGTCATAAATTGCAGGATGTACCTACAAGAATTCAATCAAAGAACAATGCCCACTTCCCACACATTTAAAAACCTGTTAATGAAAGTACATAATTATATAGTTATAAGGTATAGTAGAAAGACTACCTAACACCTGAACGCCTCAAGGAACTTAACCGTCAGCTGGATGAAATGTTAGAGATGGGAGTGGTGGAACCCAGCAAGAGCGCCTGGAATAACCCGGTTCTACTGACGTTTAGAAAAAATCTTCAATAGTAATTTTTACAATTTAAACGCCATGAATTCCAAAAATTACGTTGCAGTTTATGCAAAGTATAGGTACGTCGACTTTTTGGTATAAGCGGCATTGTCAAGAAGTTTGCAACGGTATGGTAAGCAAAGGTCGTCAGATGAGGAAAGTATCGAGGTACAGGGGCGGTAAACATGGTCATAAAAAGAAGAAACACACACCAAATGGCACAATACACAATTCGTTGTGTGCACGCAAGCACAACAACGAAGGACTGCGCCAATGTCAATTGCAGAACTGTCAAATGTCAAAACAAAGATCCGTTTCACTCGTGCTATCTCAATTATATGCTGCGTGATTATTTTTTTTTAATTATTTTGTTATTTTTAATTAGCCTTCATTAAACAAAGACTAATAAAAAATACCTATTGATTAAATAAAACGTAAAATAATGAATAAAACTCTGAAACAGAGTTGAATAAAGTCAAGTATCAGTGTGTAAAATGGAACGTCGTAAAAAAGGCTAGTTGAGATGCGTTCAAAACATAGTAATACTACGTTAACCCTTGAGGTAGAATAAGCCTAAAGAAAAACTAAAAAATATTTTTTTCCTGCGTTTCTTTTAACATTGAGATAAGCGTATCAAATATAACGGGTGGTTAAATTTCAAGGGCCGATGTTGATTTTGAATAAAACACAAACTATTTAGGAAATTATTGTAATTTTATTTTATTATGATATATTGGTATTACTCAATTATGTATGGAACAAAATATCGGCCAAATGGGCGCCGCGATCTTGGCGGCCAATTGAAATCGCCATTACGTGAGATAACACGGCCATTGAATTTGTTGCGCAAAAGAGCCATTGTTTCGTTAGCTGTGTGGCAAGTGGCACCGTCCTGCTGAAACCACATATCGTCCACATCCATATCTTCCAATTCGGGCCATAAAAAGTTCGTTATCATCTCACGATAGCGAACACCATTCACAGTAACTGCCTGACCGGCCTCATTTTAACACGTTGTTGGATTGTGTATCTCTCCATAGTTCAAATGGAGTAAGTCTGAAACAGAGAAATGTCAAATAAAATTCGGAAAAAAACTTGGCGTTTAGGTGTGGTTCACATTCAACATCGGCCCTTACAATTTAACCACCCGTTACAATTCAATAAGCTGAATTTTAAGATTTATTTCATTTCTATACAAAGTCAGGTCAAAATGGGCATTCTTCCGTCGTCCATCTTGGAATACTGCGACCGTGTCCGGCAAAATATTGTCCGCTAGAAATTCACGCCGGATCACGGCGAGCGTCGGCGCAGTACTGACATCACTGAACGTCACTGTCACTGACGAGTACGGATAGCGTCGTACAAAATGTATGCTACAATATCATTTTTCACTGACACGGATGGATACGTCACTGATCGGCACGTGCCGGCACTGTGCCGGCACTGTTGTGTGCGGATCGACCTTATAAACATTTTTAACTCCGTACTTAGGGCGATATTTATGTACCTGTCTATTGTTTGAGATTTGGTTTTCCGAGAAGAATCTTCAATAGTTAGGGAGGTTTGTTTCGCATATATATCGGCTGTTAGTTCTTATTAGCTCGTACCAGGATTCAGCTCGACATCTGTTGGTTAAAATTAAATTGATTCCCACCATTCTTTATAATTTGAAATACATAACACATAATCGTTTCTGGACTTCTGGTGTCTCTGGTTTGGATTTGGAGTCTCAGCACAGAGATGTTCCACACGCATTTATCTTGCTAGGATTAAAATTCATTTACGTGCACTACGAGGCTCTCCTGTAGTATGTTAGGTATTAAAGCGGCCCCTAAGGCAGTGACTCCCTTGGAGCTGCAGCTTCGCGCATGCTAATCGCTGACTAGTTTGTTACACGTTTCGCCCCAATAATATTAATTTTACTCAGTTACCTGTTTAATTCGCCGACTACACGTCGCGACATTTGTGTTACTTAAAATACAAAGTGCTAAGGGCATTTATCACACTAGCGAATTGCGAGCGAGTGGAAAGCGGGGCGAGTGTGTAGCGAGTTCGCAACGTGTGCGCGGCGAACACGCCGCGGGTGCTTATTGAGCTCGCCGCGGATTAATAAATAAATAAATAAAATAAAAAAATAAAATTCTATCTGTGCGACTAAATGACTAAGTGAGCGACTAGAAATAATAGACTAAAGTAGACCTCATTTTTTGTAAGTTCGTTCTGGATTTTATTATTAATCAATATTCGTCCTTAGTTTAGTTAATGTTTCGCTTACTCAAATACCGCTCAAGTTATTAAAACAGTACCTCATCATCAGTAGCTTTTTTTCAATCGATCGTTTTATAATTGCCCATTAATTAATAAACAGACAACCATATAACCAATACAGAAATAACTTACGTTTTACTGGAGCCCATTTTTATAATTCGTGCCGCGTGACTTCTCCACAGAATGTTTCTGTATTTTGTATGTTTCTGTATGTCTGTATTTTTTACGATTTTAGTTACTTAGGCCCTATTTACTGACCGCCATAATACCCTTGGGTACCTTATGTATTGAACGCCCATTGACAAAATATGGTCTGACCATAGAAATATATCTATGAATCACTCTAACCTATGAATTGCACAAAACCAAAAACGTTATGAATATTATACTCTATGCAAGCTCTGGCAGTTCAAGCAGTCACGATTACGACGACTGAGGAGGAATAAAGAGATCGACTTCGCAGAGAACGCAGTCATAGACTATCCCGTCTAGGGTATATATGTTCTGTGGTTCAAGCTGACTGAAAATAGTAGTTGAGTTGAGTGCATTTTTTAAATAATTTATTTTGATATTGCAAATATGCGGTGTGAAGATTGGGCAACAATTTTGATTGTTTTGATCATAACTGTCAAAGTAGTTGCATTACTGCTGTTAATATTTTTCGGTGTTGTTTATTTCCTGATAGTTATGTATGCAGGCAAATGGGTTGACAAAATAGTAAAACCGCCGCCGTCAACAACTCCTTATCAATTTGAAGAATTTTTTGATGACTCTTATAGTTTAATATAATTATTATGCGGACTATCACTGGCCGGTTGTTCCAAGTATCACAACAACTAGGAAACATTGTTCCATTGTAACTACTATGTTCCTTTTATTTATTGGTAAGTTAAATAAATATATCTAAACTAGCTGTTGCCCGCGACTTCGTTCGCGTGTAGGTATGTCGGAAAGTAATACGTTGTCGTTAGGTAAGATCTCTAAGATAAGATATACGAACAGTCAATATCTAGCATTGCTTGACTCCTCTTACCATTAGCAACTTGGAAGAGTGGTATGCAAGGCGCTGGCTGTTTCGCCTGTTCTGTTCAAAATGCCGATCAGCCCCAATAATTTTTCGTTATGAAAAACATTTAGATTCTTTTTATTTGATTTAGAACGCTTCTGTGTACATGTTGTTAAAGAAAGGTGCTAGGGTTTTTAACACGCGATAGAGCTACATTAAGTTTGGCCATGGGAAAACACCAACCGGAAGAGCAATCTACACCTGCGGATCTAGACTCAGGTATCTGCACCATGTTAGACTCCTATTCTGTTCGTTGTGCATAGGTGTCCTACTTAGTTAGCCAGCCTAGCTCCCCCCAAATGCAACGATGTCTACTGGGTGCTTTACAGGTTTCATGGGGCGACCTCACCGTTCCGAGAATTTGTTCACGTCAGGAAGCCTCGGCCTTACTTTCAGGATGACGTGGGCAACTGATTCCTCTGCGCCAAAACAACCTCTGTAAATTGGGTTGTCTCTGACGCCTATGTTAAAGAGGTGTTTCTTAGGAGGACTGACCCTTAATTATCCTTTTATTATTCGGAAGGAATTTCTATTTACCTGAAAAGTCGTTAAGTAACGTAGTCACGGGTATGGCCTTGACATAGCTAAGTTTGACTGCCTGCAATCTATAGCCGAATTTACGTACGAAACTGAGAATACAGGCCCAGCTTTACCACCTCAAAACCTCTCTTCGCGAGTTCGTCTGTGTCGTCAATGCCTAGGGATCTACAGTTGCCCTTGATCCACTGGAGAGTTAATCCCGTAATGAGTCATTTCTGGCCCTGGGCTGTCATGATGTTTCATAGGCTCACTGAGAATTTAATAGTTTTAAAACTAAACAGTTTGTTGGATATATGTGCCTTTCAGCCGAGTGCCTTTGCAAAGTTTTGAAATATCTAAATAAATTACATTTACATTTGGTTACATCTGGGGTAGTTTACTATACGGACCTTGTAGAAACCAGAACAAATTTCCGTGCGTTCAGGCGATTTTGCCATACCTATTACTGGAATCAAAAGTAGCTCACAATTTAGGACCCATAATTTCAGTGTTAATTTATAATCCGTGGTGCTTGGCAAATGGGCTTAACCCAGTTGTATATGTCCCTTGGTGCCTATTGGCTACACGCGGAGCCGTCGGCGCAGCGCACGTAGCCAGACAGACGAGGACCGTCTTTACGCTTCATGTCGAGAGGCGAAGGCGGTCCTCAAGTCAGCTATGTGCGCTGCCAAGGACGCGACGAGGGCCGAGATGCTGGAGGGTCTCGATCGGGATCCCTATGGGAGACCATATCGGGCAGCGCGGAACCAACTGCGGCCCCATGGTCCCCCCCTGACGGAGACCCTCGAGCCGGCGCTGCTGGATGGGGTGGTCCGGTCCCTGTTACCGCGCAGGACCGACTTCACCCCACCAACGATGGATCCCCCGCGAGGGGCGGCACCACCGGCGGAGGCAGACGTGCCCCCGGTGACGGAGGAAGAGTTCCGCGAGGGTCTCCTTGGCCTCCGCGTCAAGAAGACGGCCCCCGGTCCGGACGGCGTCCCAGCACGGGTGGTGGCTATAGCTGCCGCTCAAATGGAGGACAGATTTCGGGACCTGTTCAGCGCATGCCTCGCGTCTGGAAGGTTCCCGAAACTGTGGAAGGAGGGGCAGCTATGCCTCCTCCGCAAGGAGGGACGCCCAGTGGACTCCCCCTCGGCATACCGGCCCATCGTCCTGCTTGATGAGGTCGGCAAAATGTTCGAGGGCATCATCGCCTGCCGGCTCAACAGCCATCTGCGGGGGGTAGGGCCAGACCTGTCGGACGCTCAGTTTGGTTTCCGACAGGGGCGTTCGACCATCGACGCTCTGGCCCTACTCAAGGGGCAAGTGAAAGGGGTGGTCGAGGCGGGGGACGGAGTTTTAGCAGTGTCATTCGACATAGCCAACGCCTTCAACTCCGTCCCCCACTCGACGATATTGGAAGCACTCCGCTATCATGGAGTGCCCCAATACTTGCGGGACCTACTGGCCGACTACTTGGAGGACCGAGAGGTCCTCCTCGTAGACAAAACGGCCAGGCTCCGGAGGTATGGCGTGGAGTCCGGTGTTCCACAGGGGTCAGTCCTTGGGCCACCCCTTTGGAACATCGGGTTCGATTGGCTCCTGCGGGGAGCGCTCCTCCAGGGCACGAGTGTCATATGTTATGCGGATGACACTCTGCTCACTGCCCGGGGGAGGAGCTTTGGGGAGGCGGCCTGTCTAGCCTCGGCTGGCGGGTCCTTGGTCGCAGGAAGGATCCGCCGCCTGGGGTTGAGGGTGGCGCTGAACAAGACCGAGGCCGTGTTCTTTCGCGGGCCTCGGCAGCGTTGCCCTCCAGATGCCCACATCGTTGTGGAGGGCATCAGGGTGGGAGTCCACCCCCAGATGAAGTATCTGGGCCTGGTACTGGACAGCAGGTGGCGCTTCGGCCCGCATTTCAGCGAGCTGTCGACGCGCCTGCTGAAGGCCGCCGGCGCCCTGTCGTGGCTCCTCCCCAACCTGGGGGGGCCCAGTGCACGACGCCGGCGCTTGTATGCCGGGCATCTTGCGGAGTATGGCCCTTTACGGGGCCCCCATTTGGGCGGACTCCCTCCACAGGAGGGAGAATGCGACGGCAATCCGCAGGCCCCAAAGGGTCATCGCGCAGCGGGTGGCGAGGGCCTACCGATCTGTAGGCTTTTCGGCGGCGTGTGCTCTGGCCAGCACCCCTCCTTGGGAGTTGGAGGCGTGGGTGCTCGCCAGAGTGTACGAATGGACGGCGCGCCGAAAAGCGCTCGGGGAGCGCCCCGTCGCTGAGGAGCGGGAAGCCGTGCGGAGGGAGGCGAGGGACGCCATCATCGTCCATTGGACAGAGGACCTCGCCTCCGCCACCTTTGGCCGTCGAACGCTGGACGCGCTCGGTCCAGTCTTGCGAGACTGGCTCGAGCGGCCGCACGGCTTCTTCTCCTTCCGTCTGGTGCAGGTGTTGTCTGGCCACGGCTGTTTCGGCACGCACCTGCACCGGATCGGGAGGGAGGAGACACCGGCGTGTCACGACTGCGGCGCGGCGGAGGACACGGCGCAGTACACACTGGAGGTGTGCCCAGCTTGGTCCGAGCCGCGTCGCAGTCTCACTGCGGAGATCGGACGGGACCTCTCCCTTCCTAGCGTGGTCAGATGCATGCTGGGGAGTGAGGAGTCCTGGGCCGCAGTCGCCTCCTTTTGCGAGGATGTCATCTTGCAGAAGGAGACGGCGGAGCGCGCGCGGGAGGACGATCCTCTCGCTGCGCCGCTCCGCAGACGAAGGCGAGGTCGGAGAAGACGTCCTCTTCTCCCTCCTCGCGGTGGTGATGGGCGGGCGACAGGCACGGGGGCGCCTCCACCCGCATTGCACGCATCACCACCGTCGTCGGTTCCCGGCCCGAAGGGCCCGCTGTGAAGGCGGGCGGTCGTCGGAGGTGGACTGGACGTAAAGGCTACGCCGATCTCCCAGTCCACCCCCACCCGGACGATGCGGGAATTTCATGCTGGGTTGTTTTAGTGGGTATACCGGGCTTGCCCGGGGAGTCCCATATACCCCTCCCACTCCCCCGAGTGAGAGGGTATGCGTAACGCATTTTTTCCCAGCCGAAAAAAAAAATAAAAATGAGTTGCAGTGGTTGGGAATGTGTGGCGGGCTTGTCCCAAAAAAAAATATATATATATCTAAATAAAAGACATACTGTCCGAGCATCTAAACTGGGAATCTGTGGACCAGTCACACCAAAAGGTCGCTGGATAACCTGCGTATCCAGTATAATAATATTTTCAGGATGATGTTGGGGCTGCCTCGTTTCTGTAGTGCATCAGGAATGTTCGCGCTGTATCACACTGACGGCTTTCATGCCGTCATTCACAAAAAAAACGGCATCCCTGATCTGCAGAATGCGTGGCAGCCGCAATAAAATCCTGATGACTGTAGCGGACAGGATTTCATCCCCATTGTGGAGGTCCTTAGTTCGGAGTCATTAAATTTAAATTTTAAGTTTAATTTTTCCGTTTTTTTATCATTTACCATGCGAGTACTATGGATTTTTGTTATCCGAATATTCTTTTTTTTTTTTTTTAATAAAAAATATAAAACTTAATCTGAAAACATTTGTTAATATTCTGCCTATTGATGGCTGTTCCTTCCACGTTCAAAGAAAAAATGGATCAAGGCTGTTAAGTAACCGTCAGCACATGCTATCAACTAAAATAACTAAACCATGCTCTTGAAACTCGACAACTATCTTGATGAATAAAGATGATTTTTTTATTTATTTCGATCCAGGAACGCAAATCGAAACAATTTCATATTTATAAAACCTGGAAACCCGATATATACATCGGAGCTAATTAACTCTTTCGACTCCTCTACTAAGGGACTTTGCCATCTAATCGTGGTTGTTATAAATTAAAAAATTAAGTTAAATAATCTTTATTTCAGACTACAGTCCATAATTTAGTTAGTATTTTGGTGTTAGTAACAATAGGGCTTACGAAGTAGGTTAGTATTGTTAGTGACCCCTTTTTTTTAAGGATGAGAAATCATCAAAATGACTCCTCCCGCTCTGGGGAAAGCAGGAGGGAGTGTCAGACTCTGACTAAAACCGATCCGTGTTCTTCTTAATGCCCATTGCATTCCAGGGCCGCGGTGATTCTTTCGAACAAATTCCGCGATAAGATATATGAGATAAAATATATAATGCGATCTATGGAATATGATATAGAACTGTCAAACTTTAAGTGCGAGGTTCGTTTTTAGGGTTCCGTACTTCAAAAGGAAAAAACTAAACCCTTATAGGATCACTTTGTTGACCGTCCGTCCGTCTGTCTGTCGAGATTCTATATCCTCGGGAACGCGTGGAGATATCGAGTTGAAATCATATACTCAAAACTACAGTCCCTTGATGCTGTGCAATAATCAAACTTCTAAGTTAACGTTAAATAAAGATACGGTCGCTAATGCTACAAAAAACGTAAATTTCGACACTCTCACGGGAATCAAATTTTTTATAGGGTATTTTCCGTTGATTTAGAACTTAAAAATCAGAAAACTACACATTTATTGTAATTAGATAAATACTTTAAAAAATATAGACTTTATTTCAATGAATATTTTGTACCTACCTACAAATTTGAAGGGAACCCTCGGTGGGCGAGTCCGACTCGCACTTTTCCGTTTTTTTTTCTTTAATATTTAGAAATTTCATTTATGAGTTCATTCAGAACGATAATTTTTTACTTACATTTTTAATACCTTAAAAATACGATGGTTTTTTATTAAAAGTACCTTACTAAAAAATATGTTTTGGTGTAATTCTCATGCTGTTGGTAGTACTTACTATTTCTGTCAATAGATGGCATTACGGGTATCGGCATTACTTTTTAGATAAGTTGAATTCCTCTAAAACGTTGCTACAATTCCTATTAGGTTTATGTGTAAAAGTTATCTACATGAGGTTTTGTATTTTTTTAACTTGATGTGACGTGATGTAACGAAAATAGGTTCTGTTAATTATAGCTTTACAACGCTGTCTTTTATATTTTGGCAAACTAAATTATCCTAAATAAATCAATAACATCTTATAAATATTAATTTGAAAATATTAGGTAAAATAAGATTGTATAAAAGTTAGGGTTAAATAAAATCCAAAAATAATGTTATTACGACTCATGAGATTCGAATCCGCACCATGTCGTTCGGAAGGCAGTCTTCAAACAGACAGGCTATGACTGCTGTTGGCAAATTAGTTTATATAGTCAAGCTTATTTTTGTCATGGTTTTTCACTGCTTACCTCCCCAATGGTATAGCGTAATGATAACCATTGCTAAGGTTAGACCCATAAGTATGTAAAATTTTGTATCATGTTGTGGCTTCTTATAACAATTCCTCGCTGAGCTATTTGGAAAAATGTCAATTTATAAGTCAAATTTTTATTATTAGTTTGGCAATATTATGGTGTAAAAAAACCAGTTAAAAAGATAAAATAAAAACAAAAATAAAATCTGTTTGCGGGGTTCGAACCATGTGCACTAATTGCTCGTTCAAAACACACATTTTTGACTTTTATGCAAAATTTGAACAACAAACATTTTAAAAAAAATTTGAATTACAAACAAATCTGTTCAGTAGTTTTCGCGCCAATCGTACCTAATCACACAGCTCAAGATTTACTGTTTTATTATATAAACAGATATGTACTTAACTTTTGTGCAATGAAAATAACAAAAAAATTAAAGAGAATAAGCCAGGGTGTTAAAAGATATCCAACAGAACTCAACGAAGGTCTTGTCATTTGTGTGTCTGTTTGTTTGTTTAGTTGTGCACGGATCACAAAACAGCCGGACTAGTGCGAGTCAGATTCGCGCACGGAAGGTTCCATTGATTCTTGATTTTTCCGAATAAACAACATACTACCTACATTACCTACATTATTGGCAAATAAATGATTTCTATTTCTATTTTTTCTATTTCAAATAAATTACCTACTAAAGTTTAAAAACCACGAGCTGACCCCGCGGCTTCGCTCCCGTTTTACCCGCATAGTTCCTGTTACCCTGGGATTTCCGGGATCAAGACTATCCTATGTCCTTTCTCGGGTCTCAAACTAACTTTGTACAAAATTTCATCCAAATCGGTTTAGTAGTTTAGGCATGAAGAAAAGACAGACACACGGAGTTACTTACGCATTTATAATATTAGTAGCGATGAAAGCACTCTCATTACTCTGACAAAAATGAAGCAGCCGTACATAGAGTATATAACCACTAGAGAGCGTATAGGCCGATTTCTTCCAAGAACGCGGCTCACTACAGCGGGCCGGGGGACGAGGAACAACGCGCGGCTACAATTGGTCCGTTCAAGGTCAAGTTGCATAGGTAGCCTATAGTTAGTGGTGGCACTACTTGATTAAAGGAAAATAGTCGATATCGATAAAATGGTGAAAAATCTGAGACCCTCCTCTTATTTTTAAAGTCGTTTAAAATAAGTTACGTGTTTAATGTAAGTATGTGAATTGATTAAAAATTGTATTAGTTGTAATTTTATGATCATCGATAAATCGACTTCAATCATTTAACGTAACAGCACAGATTTTTACGATAAAAATACAAAGGGGAAGAAAGGGATAAAAATATAAGTATTTCCTAATGAAAGAAAGAGACTTTTCCAAAAGACATCAACGCGCGCTTCTCACAGTGTGCTCGTTCACCTAACCACCATTTTATATAGACGCCTGCAGTGGCTCACCATCTGATTCAAATCAAAAATATTTTGCGTAGTCTATAATCTCCGATGAAAAGTTATGCCATCATTTTTGTAACAAAAGGTCTTGGAATGTTTCCCACACAAATTCACCGGGTATGAAGGCATTTTTATGCGTTATAAATTGCTAAAAATTAAAACGATTTGTAAAAACTTAGCATGGACAGGTCTGTCGCGTATCTCGGGGGTTATTTGCGAATGACCATAACTCCGTAGTTAGGGAGATATTTATTTACCTGGGTCTATTGTTTGAGATTTGGTTTTCCGAGAAGAATCTTCAATAGTTAGGGAGGTTTGCTTCGCATATATATATCGGCTGTTAGTTCTTACTAGCTCACACCATGGATTCAGCTCACCATCTGTTGGTTAAAATTTAAATTGATTCCTACCATTCTATATAATTTGAAATATATAACACATAATCGTTTCTGGTATCTCTGTTTTAGATTTGGAGTCCTAGCCCAGAGATGTTCTACACGCACATATCTGGCTAGGACTAATTCATTTACATGCACTACTAGGCTCTCTTATAGTATGTTAGTTATTAAAGCGGATGATAAGATATTGACTCCTCTGGAGCTGCAGCTTAGAGCATGCTAATCGACTCCTTTGGAACTATAGTCTACTAGGTATGAAAGCGACATCAAGACAACCTGAAAATACCACGGCTGGAGTTACTAGGCGTATTAATTGGTACTAGACTAATCAAATATACATCACAATTTTTACAGTTTAACATCACCAGTCAAACGTTATGGACTGATAGTCAAATTGTTATCGACTGGTGCAAGTCAGACAAACTTCTCACCATTCATCGCCAAGACGTTGCCAAGACCATTCAGCTCTAAAGAAGATAGAGGAAAATGACTGACTGGTCCTAAGTTTGTACTGCAGCACCCGGATTCCTGGCCTTCAGAAAGTAAAAAAGTCTCTTCTTTTTATACTGGGGAGGGTCTCCCGAAAGAGCTACAAGAATCTACAATGGATACAGAAAATACGTTCGATGAGAAAAGTCAAAACAATGCAAGTAACCAAACTAAGATAGATATAGACACAAGTAAAGAAAAGAATGACAAAATTAGGCAACTTATGAAGTTACAAGCCGAACACTTTCCAAAAGAACTAGAAGGGAAAGAAACAAGCTTAAAAATTAATCTTGGACTATTTCTGGACATAGATGGACTTTTACGTTGTAAGGGACGTTTAAAGAACACAGATTGGTCGTATGATCAACGTTATCCAATCCTTATTCCAAAGGATTGTGACTACACTAATAAAGTTATCATCCAGACTCACAGCGATAATTATCATGTAGGAGTTAACCATACCCTCGCTATAATTCGTCAAAACTTTTGGATTCCACACGGTAAACGCCAAATTCAGAAGATTATTAAGAAATGTCCTAGATGTCAGAAACGGAGGAGGACCGTTCAAACTAATTAAACATAGAAATGAAACATGTAAATGCTGGATAGCACTTTTCACTTGCCTGGCAGTCAGGGCGGTGCATTTAGAAGTTGTTCAAGATCTCACAGCAGAAGGACTTCATGCTTTGAGAAGAATTATATCAACAAGAGGTGTGCCACAAATAATCACATCAGATAATGCCACAAACTTTAAACTTATGTCAGAAATACTAACAAATTCTTATTGTATTAAACACGAAATTTGTTGGAGGTTCATACCCCAACTAGCTCCCTGGTTCGGAGGATTTTATGAACGATTAATTGGAATAGTGAAGAATTGTATGCGAAGAACATTGGAAAAACACCTGCTGACAGATAGTCAATTGATTACATTAGTAAAAGAAATTGAAGCAACTGTTAATACAAGACCATTAACTTGTGTCGATTCGGAATTGGTACATATTCTAAAACCATTTGATTTCTTAACTATGGGAAAATGCATAACAATGGAAGGTTCAACAGAAGACTTTTTAACACAAGGCACTACGACAAAATCCGACCTTATAAAAGCTTGGAGAAGAGGTTTAGTTATCCTCAACGAATTTAAGGATATGTTCACCAACCGATATTTACAAAGTTTGCGCGAACGATATGGACATTCTGTCAAAGAACCTAGAATCACAGCAAAATTAATCCCGAAGGTAGGACAAATTGTGCAGATAAAAGGAGATAGTAAAAATCGAGAAGAATGGAAGGTAGGAAAAATTACTTCATTGGTCAAAAGTTCCGACGGACTTTGCAGAGTTGCGAAGGTCGAAGTTGGAAATAAGGAGTTTGTAAGATCCTTAACTCATTTATATCCATTGGAAATGGGGGATAATGAAGAAATAGAATACGATGCGAATGCATCAGAAAGAGAAAGTAAAATACCACGTAATATAACGGTACACGAATTGTCACCATTGGAAGGGAAGACCATAAATTCAAAAAATACCTCAAATGGTTCAGAAAAGAAGAAAGAAGATAGAGAGTCGATAATACCAACGGAAAAGAGTATGTTAGAAGACTTTGATAATGTATCAGAGAGCACGGACAGAGAGAAAATATTTAGTCAGAGGGCGGATGAACCTAAGATGATAATTCAAGCAAATGACGAAGTTAAACAAAGAAGAGGCGCGGCCACTAGAGCTCTGGAAAAATTGCAGAGTGGACGCGTAGTTTACTAACCCTGCTTTAAAACTATTCGGGCGGGAGTGTCGCGACGTGTAGTCGGCGAAATTAAACAGGTAACGTAGTAAAATTAATATTATTAGGGCGAAACATGTAACAAACTAGTCAGCATGAAGCGATTTACTGGCAACACCAAACCCAAAGAGATCGTCACAGATAAAAAGTACTTTAGTTCATGGTTATGACACTCACTTAGTATCAATAGGTAATCTGTGGTTCTTTGCCGCCTTTTACGCCGGTAAAGGCGGCAAAGTAGACGAGTATGACGACAAAATGGCGAAGTGTTTAGTTCAATGTGGGTGCAGTAGTTTAACCTGTGAATTCCGGTAAAGAAGCAATGTTTGGTGCTGATGGGAGCGTCCAGCTTGGTGGCGACTCATCTGAGAGAAATAAAGCTAAGTGGTAGCGCTTGAAAATAGCGCAGTGATTCCCTACCTAATTACTTAGATTCTAAGAATTTAACCCGTTATGGTTCTGTGATGCTCACTCTCGTTAACACAAATGATCCGCTGTTGTATGTATAACATTGATGGGTACATACGGTAGAGGTAAAGCAAAGAGTTTCATTAGCAGGCTCGAAGCTGCGGCTCCACAAGGGAGTTAATCAGCAGCTCGAAGCTGCTGTTCCAGTTTCATTAGCAGGCTCGAAGCTGCGGCTCCACAAGGGAGTTAATCAGCAGCTCGAAGCTGCTGTTCCAGTTTCATTAGCAGGCTCGAAGCTGCGGCTCCACAAGGGAGTTAATCAGCAGCTCGAAGCTGCTGTTCCAGTTTCAATGAGCACGCATAAAAGTGGCTGTTCCAAGGGATCGATTGGCACGCATAAAAGCGGCTGTTCCAAGGGATCGATTGGCACGCATAAAAGCGGCTGTTCCAAGGGATCGATTGGCACGCATAAAAGCGGCTGTTCCAAGGGATCGATTGGCACGCATAAAAGCGGCTGCTCCAAGGGATCAATGAGCACGCATAAAAGCGGCTGCTCCAAGGGATCGATGAGCACGCATAAAGGCGGCTGCTCCAAGAGAATCAAGGTCGTCTTGATGTCGCTTTCATACCTAGTAGACTATAGTTCCAAAGGAGTCGATTAGCATGCTCTAAGCTGCAGCTCCAGAGGAGTCAATATCTTATCATCCGCTTTAATAACTAACATACTATAAGAGAGCCTAGTAGTGCATGTAAATGAATTAGTCCTAGCCAGATATGTGCGTGTAGAACATCTCTGGGCTAGGACTCCAAATCTAAAACAGAGATACCAGAAACGATTATGTGTTATATATTTCAAATTATAATATAGAATGGAATCAATTTAAATTTTAACCAACAGATGGTGAGCTGAATCCATGGTGTGAGCTAGTAAGAACTAACAGCCGATATATATATGCGAAGCAAACCTCCCTAACTATTGAAGATTCTTCTCGGAAAACCAAATCTCAAACAATAGACCCAGGTAAATAAATATCTCCCTAACTACGGAGTTATGGTCATTCGCAAATAACCCCGAGATACGCGACAAGGTCTAACAATTGGTCACAACTAAAATGGTTACTAATGCCGCTGCCTAACATCTGAGCAAAAACACTAATAGTTTTCGTGCGTCGGGGCACTGTATGCGCAGTCAAGTTGTTTAATAGTCTTTGCAGCCGTAGCAGGTAAGATTGAGGAACAAACTTAACTTAGTTGTTGAAAAATGTTCTCCCATACATCAATATACATCATCATCATCATTATACCACGAGAACGGTTAACATTTTCGAGATTTAAAGACTCTATGCCAAATTTCATCAAGATCTGTCTGTTCAGACGTTCGATGTGATTGAATAACAACCATCCAAACTTTCGCATTTATAATCCTTACTTATATTATAAATGCGAAAGTAACTCTATCTGTCTGTCTGCATGTCTGCCTCTTCTTCATGCCTAAACCACTGAACTGATTTGGGTATATACAAATATAGTTCAAGACCCGAGAAAGGACATAGGATAGTTTATATCCCGGAAAACCCACGGGAACTATGAGGGTAAATAGATTATATATAATCCGGGAGTATGTCTCCTAGGGATGACACGGGCGAAGCCGCTGGCACAAGCTAGTATTTTAAATATAGAGATAGTAAAAACAATAAAAATAACCCTACCGCAGTATCTCTACGTGGACGTCGTGGTGGGGCTTGCGCGTCCCGATGGACCTTAGGTCATACTTTTTTTTTACGGGGGGAAATCCTCAAGGATGTCCTCCACCCTGGGGCGGGCGGAGGGGTCTGTCAGACTCTTACTGACTAATACCACCCCGGTGTTCCATCTTCCACCTGCGCCGGGGATTGCGGGAACTGATTAGACTTCCGTAATCCCCAGCTAGTCCGCTTCTGCGGGCCACCTCGGGTCAGCGGGGAGAGTGAGGTGTTTGACTCCCCCGCGACGTCAGAGAGGGGCGCACGGGAACACCACTCGCCGCCGCCTCGGGTCCAGATGTATGCGGGGTGACAGACGTCCCCAAGTCTGCCAACCCTGGACCCAGTTCCAGTTGTTCCTCCGACGCCCGGTGCGCCTGCTGCGGGCCGGAAGAGCGGTGGAAATCTCCCTCTCCCTTTCCGCAGCCTCCTTCTGCGCGATAACTGTTTCGCAGAAGGAGACCACCGCATCCCCGGACTCCTCGCCGTCGACCATAGCACGGACTACAGTCGGCAGCGAGAGGCCTCGATAGAGTAGATAGCTGGCAGAGTGTGCCGCTTGGGAGGGGCCGCGCCGTGCCCTCATCTCTGTGGTAGGCAGTGACCTCTGGACACCTCGGAACACCGGGGTGGTATTAGTCAGTAAGAGTCTGACAGACCCCTCCACCCGCCCTAGGGTGGAGGACATCCTTGAGGATTTCCCCCCGTAAAAAAAAAGTATGACCTAAGGTCCATCGGGACGCGCAAGCCCCACCACGACGTCCACGTAGAGATACTGCGGTAGGGTTATTTTTATTGTTTTTACTATCTCTATATTTAAAATACTAGCTTGTGCCAGCGGCTTCGCCCGTGTCATCCCTAGGAGACATACTCCCGGATTATATATAATCTATTTACCCTCATAGTTCCCGTGGGTTTTCCGGGATATAAACTATCCTATGTCCTTTCTCGGGTCTTGAACTATATTTGTATATACCCAAATCAGTTCAGTGGTTTAGGCATGAAGAAGAGGCAGACATGCAGACAGACAGATAGAGTTACTTTCGCATTTATAATATAAGTAAGGATTATAAATGCGAAAGTTTGGATGGTTGTTATTCAATCACATCGAACGTCTGAACAGACAGATCTTGATGAAATTTGGCATAGAGTCTTTATATCTCGAAAATGTTAACCGTTCCCGTGGTATAATAATGATGATGATGTATATTGATGTATGGGAGAACATTTTTCAACAACTAAGTTAAGTTTGTTCCTCAATCTAACCTGCTACGGCTGCAAAGACTGTTAAACAACTTGACTGCGCATACAGTGCCCCGACGCACGAAAACTATTAGTGTTTTTGCTCAGATGTTAGGCAGCGGCATTAGTAACCATTTTAGTTGTGACCAATTGTTAGACCTGTGGGCATGCTAAGTTTATACAAATCGTTTTAATTTTTATGCAATTCTCTAGAGCAAACGTGCTCGGGAGAAGGATGTATAATCCAGTAAGATGCTGGTAGGGATCTTGACCGCACTTCCGGCATTGTCCTGATAGCCGTGGTATACCTCTCCACTCCTCTAGCACCTCAGGCTATGTTGCCACTTTGGCGCTACGTCACTTTGTGCTAGCGACCGTTTCGGGGGCCCATTCATTGAGTGTGCAAGTCACCCCCTGCCATTTAAAAGCCGTGTATATTGTTAGTGGTCAGGCAGGCGCCAATCGTTCTTCTACAATAAACGATTATCAGTCCACTAAACCACACAAACCCAGCGTTTCATCTTTTGTTTCCAAATTCTGCAATAGTAGGTACTGCTCCAACCGGGGATTGTCCTTGGGAATACTTTCACAGTGCATACAGGGATAATTGCCGGCGATGATATCGCGATTCATAGATTTACGATAAGGACAGAGATAAGAAATGCGTACGCTAGAACGAGATGGAATGATACTGAAGTTGTATATTGAATTTGTTCTGATAGTAATATTTGGATGACAGATTCACAACAGATTTCTTTCGCGCTTATTTATGTCTCATATTTATTGTTTACACTCGTCCATTTTCATTTGATTTGATATATTCGTATCATAATTTAGAATCTTATAGCATTTTTAATGTATTATTGTTGAAATTGATTTATTTGTGTAAACTAGTGATAGTTTTGCGTAGTGATAGTGCAGTGAGATCAAGGATAGTTGCGTTGTATTGTTTGGTGATCGTTCTATTTAAATAGGTATTTACCTAGGTAAGTAACGATTACTAAGATAGTTTTTTTAGTTTTATAAGAAAGTAGTTATTTAAGTAGTGGTTTTGTTATTAATTATTATTGAATAAATTCTATAGCATATGGGCCGGCCGGCATTAGTGAACGTAGAATGCTGTCTGACAGATTATTTGTAGACTTATAGAAACACAAAAATCAATTCATTATTTAAAAGGGAAGGAAGATGACAATATCACACGATTGAGTTTCTACAATCTTTACATATTATTGTTATAACGAGTATAACGTGTACCTTTTTATTGGATGAACATAGTAGATTAATAATAAAATAAACCGGTTGATTGGTCATAGAATGTTGTTTACAATAATTTCATAAAATTTGTGGGATAATCACCTACACGTTCCACTAATCCGTAGGTAAACATCCATAAGACAATGTAAACAAAATCACTATATTATATACTAAGAAACCGTCATTATCTATTAATAGGATTTGCAACTATTGATAACGGTATTCCGATACGTAAAATGAAGGTAGAAGAAAAACACTAAAAATCTTTTTTTTTCCCATATGGCAACTAAGCCGGTTGCGACTATTCTGCCAGTGTCGACTTAACAAATTATATTTTTCAATCCAATGTCACATTGAATTATTATTTTTACGAATTGTGTATATATGTTGTTTTGTACAATCATTAGAAAGTTGTTTACATACAATTTTAATAGTATTATGTATCTACTTGCATCTTTTATACTTCAAGTTGTTTTTATATTAAGTTCCAATTAATTATAAGAAAAAATATAAAGTCATTTCGGTACTCTAGAATAAATAACGTAGAACTCTTATTCGATTAGATAATTTTATTTTATTTTATTTATTCATAAGTGGAATAACATAACGCTTTAATAAATAAATTCTTTATATCGCTTAGAAGTTTGTCCAAATATTAAAATTGTGGTTGATAAAACGTAGGTAGAAAAAGAAAACTAATTTTCATTAAATTTAAAATGGAAATGATTTTATTCCGGATTTCCATTAAATTGGAAATACCCAGATACCCTCAAATGGGAAATGATTTTATTCCGGTTTTCCATTAAATTGGAAATACCCAGATACCCTCAAAGGGGAAATGATTAAATTCAGGATTTTCATTAAAATGGAAATATTCAGATACCCTCAAATGGAAATGTTTTTATTCCGGATTCCATTAAATTGGAATTGTACATAATTCCAATTTAATGGAATCCGGAATAAAAACATTTCCTTTTTATATTAATAAGTACCTATCAGTAGTTCTAAATTGAACTAGAGACTTGGGACTTCTTTTAAATAAGAAGTAGTGAAGTAGGTACTGTACGTATGCAAGTAGATACTTGTTTGTACCTTTGTACCTTACGTGACTTCTATTAAATTATAGGAATAGATAGTTGACGTCCATTAAATTGGATGTGTTTACAGGTCGCCCATCATGGCAAGTCAGCTACCAACACCTGAAAAATTAGACTTAGAGTGCGCGAGTGCGCGAGTCCGTATATATAATACACTAGCTGATGCCCGCGGCTTCACTCGCTTGGCAAATAATATACTAAAACCTTCCTCGAGAACCACTCTACCCATTGGTGAAAACATCATGAAAATCGATGCAGCAGTTTTTGAGTTTATCGCAAACAAACAGACAGACAGACAGACGCGGCGGAGGATTTTTTTTTATAATATTTAGTGATGATAGTGATAGTCAGGTTCTTAATGTAAGTCCACGGGGCTCCTACTTCTGTCTGCAGGGTTTAAAGGAACCTAACGTGAAAGGCATGACGGGAGCTATAGCCTATCTGTGTCGGGGTACCCTAAGCTCCCTGTGCCCTATGTACCGTTAAAATTATTAAACAATATTGAACCAAGTCATTTGCCAAGCTGTTCAATGTACAATTTAATGGCCGGGATGTCACTTAGGCCGCTGTCGAAACGGCGGCGGCGCCTTTCTATAAAATGCTAGACCACTAATTAAACGCAAGATTAAGATACTTATCTGCGACATAATATACGTATCGATGGTCTAGAAGACAAACATGCTAAATTCAAACTTTGATTTATTTACACTTTAATGCCAAATGCTCTTCTAATACAATACCTATATGAATATGATATAATGTATTTATATAAATAAATAATAATCTTTAAAGCAGAAGCAGAGAAGCGAATAGACAAAATCCATCGTTATTTTAATTATCCAAATATACATTCACTTTAAAAAAAAACACCATAAATACGTTTAAAATAATGAGGAATGGATATAGGTTGCAATTAATAAGCTTTCATTAAAATTATTAATACCAAAAGCATTTATAACTTTCACCGTAATAATATTATCTACCATGTTATTTTCTTCCCAGATTGGCAGATTGACGCCAGACTTGCCATACATAGACATCATCTAAGGAGAATATTAATTCATAATGAATATACCTAAAATAAAATGCTGGAAGACTTGAACCGCTTTTTATTTAAAACGTTATTTACCAAAGGAAAAAGTTCTTCTTAAACAAAAACTTTTTTTGTTCATCTGCCTAGCCTTTTTCCCAACTAAATTGGGGTCGCTTCCAGTCAAACCCGATTCAGCTGAATACCAAAATTTTACGTGGAACGGCTGCTTACCAGACCTCCACAACCCATTATCTGGGTAACACGGTACTCCTTCGCAAGACCGGTGTCAGATTTTCTGGCTTCTGACTATCCGTAACGACTGCCAAAGATCTCCAAATGACAGCCGGGACCAACAGCTTAACGTGCTTTCCGAGGCACTGAGGAAACTCGATATGTTAAGATGGTCACCCATCCACAGACCAACCTTGGCAAGCGATGAACGATTAACCTTGAAGATAGACCTGTGCGGCTGTTATTATTTAGCCACGAGTTCCAGCTTTAAATTTAAAAAAAAAACATCAATTGTAATTGTTTTGAAAAATCCAGAAAAAAATTCTTTACTACCTTTTATTTCTTGCATCTTTTCAATTATTAATTATTAACATCTATTATAAGAAATAGAAAAATATTTTAAATAAAACTTTTTTATAAAAAATACAACCGACTTCCAAATACAAAGAAAATACTACAAGGTATAAAATAACTTATTTTCGGAAATAGGTGTTTTTCGTTGTTTTTATTTGTATTTTAACCGACTTTCCAAAAAGAAGGAGGTTCTCAATTCGGTTGTTTTTTTTTCTTATGTTTGTTTCCTCCGTCAATTATGAACCGATTTGAAAAATTCATATATTTATATATATTATTATATTCTTATCTGAAAGGATATACTTGTGGATTGGTCCCACTCCAATTTTATCAAAATCGGTTACGAAGTTTGGATTTTAAATCGAAAAAGCTGGAACTCGTTTACTTGTATGATGGTTTTTTGTCATCCAAGTAGTCGAAATTGCGTATTTTGCTTTTCTGAGATTTTGCAGTGGTAATGTTAATGTGGGGTACCACTAAAAAGTGAAAAATAAAAAACTTTTACAAAAAAATACAACCGACTTCCAAATAAAAAAAACAGCACACTACAAAGGAAAAACTAACTTTAATTTCGGAAGTCGGTGTCAAAATACGAAGAAACTAACAAAGACACCAATATAAGTAACTTTAAAACTATGGACTTCCTTAGGTTGTGGTAGAGGGATCGACCGACACACTTTAGTCACAGTATAACTGTGCTTTAGTGATCCTACAAAGGTTCCGTTTTGTTATTCGATTTTACGGAACCCAAAAAGCACTTTATTTCGGAATCTCAAGTTCAAAGGTTCATGGCCGGAGTGTACAATCTTCAACTAAAATCACGCTGAACATTAGTCAAACGCGCTCTTAAATACACATGCGTGCATAAAAATCGGCCACACCGTAGTTATGAGCCCTTATCTTAATCCTATTGAAAGTTTATGAAATGAGCTTAACACACGCTTTAGGTACATCACTCAAGCTGCAAAATCACTCCAGAAGCCAAAGATAGCGGCAATAAAAGGGTTAAGGGCTAGGCAATAGAAATTGAATGAAACTTTTTTGGACGATATCCGATCATTTCTTTGTCACCTCAAACTGACTTTGTTTCAAAGTCCGTAAAATCAATAATAACTAATGTATCTAGAAATGTCATTTTTCTATGTATCAGATAGTACTGAATCTAGCATATTGATCACGTCATGAATCAGCATCACGGGGTGGGCTGATTTTTTTGCACGCAAGTGTATAATGAATTATACATAGACAATTATCCAACCTTTGCCTTGACCGTGACCTTCAACGACCTTATATGTCTGAAACACGAAAGAAAAGCGTCTGGCTCTGAACGCACGCTATGGGACCACCTACGCAATCTTAGTGATTATTACTAAATCAATAATAATAATAATATATCCTTGGACATTTCACACAACGCCATATAGTCCCAAGCTAAGCAACCTAATGCTTGTGTTATGGTAACGATATGGCTGATAAACTACTTATATACATTTTTTTTTTTTTTGTAAATACATACATATTATAGATAGAAAAACACCCAGACTCAGAACAAATACATGTAGGTCTTACAAATATTTGTTCCGTGCGGGAATCGAACCCGCGTCACTTTAACTCAACTTACCCAAGAAGGGAATGTGGTATAAAGATAAGCCGTTTTTGAGTTTTGTCTATTATTTTTACTTACTTTCCACCCCATGTCTCCCGTTACCCCTAACGGAAATTTCATGTACGTACAAGTTTCTAGTTAGAAATAAATTAGTCATCAATTTATTTATTTATTTAACAAGTCCGCCTCTGTACATTTGTGCTTAAATGAACAGAGGCGGACTTAATGCCACAGACATTCTCTACCAGTCAACCTTTGGGTGATGTAGAGGCAAATAGTGACCTACCACTATTTAACAGATAGGGAGAACAGAAAAGCGATTGATATTAATATACAAACATTAAACAAAATACATAATTATTATATAAACTATACATAAAAAAACAATCAATCAAAATCAGAAAAAAAAACTCAAAAACTGCACCTATGAGGATGAAATTAGTAATGAAGGTAGATTATTAGTAGGAAATCTTAGTTAAAAAAAAGGATTTTTGGAAACTTCCCCGTTAAGGGCTGAAATAGGAGTTGGAAGTTTGTATGTATAATCTTATTCCTTAGATTTATAAACTTGATAGGTACTTGGCACGAATACTGGCCTAAGTGAATCACAAAGGTTGTCACTATTAGCTTCTCTGTACTACCTTCAAAACACTATTTGGGGGATGTTAAAGTTTGTATGGAAGAATCTTATTTTTTAGGTTTATAAACATGAAATTTGGTTAAAATACTGAACACTGAACTAAATAAATAAAAAATAATAACCTAATTAGTTTTTCGAAACTACCCCGCCAATGGGGTTTAAGTGATGTTAAAGTTAATATGAAAGGATGTTACTGCTTGGCCCGATAAAGTTGAAACTCGGCATTACAATGGGTCAAATACCAATCTAGGTAGGGACCTTATTGATAGTTACCTTATAAATTGTTAATTAATTAATTATTATGTACGTAGTTTTAATGTATTATGCTTCGGTCTGTTTTGTGCGAGTCCCGAGTAAACCTTTTTCTTTCTTTCTTTTTCTTTCTTTCTTTCTAAGTTTTACAAAAAACTTCAGACCTCTACGATGTTTTTTCAGCGTTTCACCGTTTCGATGGCGCGGCCATGGGGTTTTAGTGTTACAGCTCCTGAAATATAAACCTGTGATTTCTTGTTGTATTTTTACAAATTCAAATCTGTTGTTTACCTAAATTTCAAGTCTCTGCAACGCTTCGTTTTAAAGATCACCGTGGTCGCGCGGTTCTCCGCGTTTCAACGGTGCGGCCACGTTCAAGCCCTTAAAATTTTTTAACCATAACTTTGACTAATTTATGGTTCTGGGAATCAGCTTTTACATTTTTACAAAGTGTTGTCATAGTATTTTTTTAATCACGCCGTGGCCGCGCGTTTGAAACCCACACATCTTGGTACAATAATATGAAATACCTACACATTTCCGTATTTTTCTAAAATCAACCCCTGAGGGGGTGTAAAAGGGTTATAAAGTTTATAGGGGAGGATATTAGTTAATGCTTACTTCAAGTAACTTGGGAATTGGTATAAAACAATTTAAAAGTGGGAAACGAATCGTTTTTTTTTTAATCAACCTCCAGCGGGGTGTTTAAACGGTTAGAACGGATTCTATGAAAAATCTCATTCCATACATTTAAAATCATGGAACTTAGAACGTATACTTATCTAGATAAATAATAAAGAATTATGTTTACCTACATTTCAAAGAACCCGTGGAGGAGTGTTGAATTTATGTAATACAGGTTCTACTGTGCGATTTCGCGCTAAATACGCCAGTTTACGCCAGTCCCTGCAGCTTGAGGCATGATTTCATACATTTTTAATGCTAAATACGATTCGTCATCCCGTTTAATACGCCTAGTACGCCAACAAAACGCAATGGCAATTATCTGTTCGGGCAGCGAGTAGCGGTGAAGACCGATGAAGACTAAGAAATTTTAGTCGACCTTTTAATCTCATAAGAAAGAAAAAGAAAATATAGAAAGAAAATTGTGTTTATTGGCATTATATAAATAACTAGCTGACCCGCGCAACTTCATCTGCGTCATATTTTCCATTAATTCTGCGCTCCTTTTAGACTTAGCTTAATGATATATAGCCTATAGCCTTCCTCGATAAATCGGCTATCTAAAATAATTTTTCAAATCGGACCAGTTGTTCCTGAGATTAGCGTGCTCAACCAAACAAACTCTTCTGCTTTATAATATTATAACTCAGAGTCAGAGGTTCTCAGATTTTGTTGTGCAAGGCGTTGCGAACGTTCGACACTCGACTCTCGTGCGCGTATTACCTGAGATTTTCTCTGATTTTGTTCAGCAAGGCGTTGTGAACGTTCCGGTGAAGATTCTCCCATACGGTGTATTCTTGCTGCCCGTGCTTGAGAACTATGTTTAGTAAGTTGAGACCTGGCTCTCTTAGGCATTTTCAAATGTTAATAGCGTGTAATATTCTAGCTCTGAAAAGAACTGTTGTGTAGCCCTGAAAAGAACTGTTGGTTAGCCCTGAAAAGAACTGTTGGTTAGCCCTGAAAAGAACTGTTGGTTAGCCCTGAAAAGAACTGTCGTTTGGCTCTGAGAAGAACTGTTGTTTAGCTCTGAGAAGAACTTTTGCGTAGGTGTAGTTTTCTAAAAAAAATCGCACGAAAATTATTAGACTTTGCGCACGACCGCTGCGTAGGGAGCCGACCTCACGTCTGAGCCGTGCGTGTACCTTAAGTAGCCTCCACGCTATTCCCGAAGTTGATCGAAGTTGAGCGAATACGATAGTGTAGAAGGGCACTTCGCTTCGCCTCGTGCAACTTCGCTTCGCCCCGGGCGACTTCCAGTTGTTGTCGGTTTTTGCGCCCGAGTCAAAGGACTCGAAGTTCGAACACGAAGCGTCTGTCCACACTACTCGGCTCACTTCGGTTCGTGTCAGCCATAGTAAATACGCACGTATTTTTATTATGCGAGAGTACACATTGCAACGGCAGTTGCCACATGAACGTTATCCTATCGTATCCTACGTTGTCTATCGTGAGGGGAACAGGGGGAACGGGCGACTGAGCTCCTCGCGATATTGCTCGAGTGTGTGGACACCTTCGGACTTCGGTCAACTCGGAGAGCACTTCGCCTCGTGCAACTTCGGAATAGTGTGGAGGACACTTTACATTACTCATAGATCTAAACTCCCCTCCCGCACGCGCACCCCCGCCTTGGTGACGTCCACTTCGCAACGGGCCGTGCAGCAGAAATCGTAATATTTTAATTTCGCCATAACTTCAAAACCAAATGTCCGATTTTAATCATTCAAAGACCAAATATCGTCTACATAAACTGTACTTAGTGATGAAATACTTTATTTTGATAAGGATTGATAGCATGAGTAAAATAAACGCGTTTAAATTTAGTCCAAAAAAAAATCAAGAGTTTTAAATAAAAAAGTGGTTGTTGTGCCTCACTCGACATAGATAGGTATAGTGTGTCGCGGACTTTTTTGAAGATATTAATAAGATCTACAATTAATTAGTACAATTTATGGTTCTATCTTTTATAGTTTAGGCAGCGTACGCAAAATAAGTAACTTTTCTGGTTGATTTTTACACCTTGCGTCCGAAAAACCCAAATATCTTACGGAACCCTATTTTTTTCCAAAATAAAATATAGCCTATGTTACTCGTGGATAATTTAGCTTTCGAATGGTGAAAGAATTTTTAAAATCGGTCCAGTAGTTTTTGAGCCTATTCATTACAATCAAACAAACAAACAAACAAAGTTTTCCTCTTTATAATATTAGTGTAGAAAACATCTTAAAATTACACAAGACATAATTAAAACTGGGGCCTCAGCTCAGCATCCCCATGTGGTAAAAGGATGATGTCAACAAAATACCTCTCCTAGTGAATAATTATGTAAATGAGATCATTAAATTATCATACGATCTATTAGGTCTGGTTTCTTGTATGCCTTAGGTAGGTAATCTAGTTTTTATAATGATTTGTTTTTTTTAAGGTGTTTGTTTTCGTATCGTGCCAGGGGGGCTACTCTCTAAGCCCGAATTCCGTAGTTTCGGGCTTAGTTACGAGCGCATTCTATTTCGTATCACCTATAGTCCCGAACCCGAACTAAGAATGAATAACAACACGATTTGACAGTAACTATCAAATCGCGTTGTCATTAATTCTGAGTAATTATACAATACGGAGTAGAATACGCCCGCAACTAAGCCCGAAACTACGGACTTCGGGCTTAGAGAGTAGCCCCCCAGAAAACTATTATGGCTAATTACAAAATTAACATTAGGTCGTTTATACACCGATTCGATTACAATCCTTATTCGGTTATACGGCCGCAGATCGTTTTCCGAATCCGGTAAACCTAAAACTTAAACTTAATAGAATTCGATGAATCACTTCGGTTGAACCGAATACGGTCGCCGATTTACTGTAATCGTTCTGAATTGTTTTAACGGCTTCCAGTATTCCTGTCCTCCACCGCTCCACGAGCTAGTAGCTAATGACTCGTCCTGCTATGGGCAGAGTGGGTCAGTGAGTATCAGACTCTTTCTGACTAAAACCCAGTTAAGTATGTAGTTCAATTGTTAACCCATGATAATTCAATTGCTCTTTGCGTTCCAAGGGACTCTTTCGAGCAATTACGCAAGCATTTCTTGGGTGTCATTGTGATGGTGGCTTTCCATGCTTGCCAAGCCTTGGCAAACGTCTTCAAGCCCCAATTGTACACAAATCTCGCTCTCGCTTGCCATTTGGAAGTCGTTTTCATGCTTGTGAATGCGTCAGTGTGATATATGTACACCCAAGTATGGCAGACATCAAACTTGCATGGGTTATTGCGTTAGGTTTAACATGCTTTTTTTTTTAATATAAGCAATTTCAAACAAAAACAAGGAAAGCTCGACAACCACTCAATCCCTACACGTGGTCCCCGGGTGGTGCTAAACAGGTGACACTAACCGCCTCCGTGGGCTAGTGGTTATACTACCTGATCCAGACGACCCAGAGGTCCCGGCGGGTTCGATTCGAAGCGGGGGCAAATTTTTTGCTCGGTTTGGTTGGTGGTAGGACTTGTTCGAAGTCGGGCTGGCAAGCTACCACCATAATGTCTAAGTCTGTCGCCATAACAACAATGTTAACAGCATTGTTGTGTTCACTCACACTCTGTGTAAGAGGATTCCGGGTGAAACTCGCTTCCATCTTCGGCCTAATCATCACTTTCCATCAGGTGAGATTTGGGCCAAGAGTTTCCCCGTTTTGCATTAAAAAAAAAGACGCCTTTGACGAGGGCCGCTATGACACTTTCGAACAAATTCCGAAACCATGGAGCGCTACTTTTAGCTTATAATCATCTGATCGCCTCTGCTCATGGCCATACCATCTCAAGCATTTTCCGGTTGTTCAGTGGTTAGGAATATTGCAGCGAATTTCTATTCAAAGTCTAGGGCACCAAGAAACCCACATATTCAAAGTTTAGGGCACTAGGAAACCCACATATTCAAAGTTAAGGGCACCAGGAGACCCACATCTTAGTCAAAGTCTAGTGCACGAATAAGACCCACATATTCTTCAAACCATGGCTAAAAAGAGGAGTGATAAGTTTGACTTAGTTTTTGTTTGGGAAAACTACTGTAACTGGTTCTAGTAACTCGATTGCCTTGAACATTAATTTATGATCATTAAAATAATGTCTAGCAAGGATACTGAATTAAGCATTTTAAAACCAGGTATCTACTTATAATCATAATAAAAAGTTAAGACGGAAAAATAAACAATATCTGGTTTTAGATGGAATTATGTTGTCAATAACCTACTTTAAAGTAGGTATAATTTTAGGAAATTAAAGACACAAAAGGATTCAATTCTACTTTGATTATCTGATAATTATTTGTATAGTTTATTTTTTTATCTAAATACGCGTGATCGCGGAATTTTCATCCCGATTCGTTGACACTTGAACGAATTATGTTTTCACGAAATTATGCTATATTTTGCTGTGTTATTGTTGTAGTTATAAGCAAGTACTTAAACCCACCCACACGCACAAGACGTTCTTGGAATACATTCATTGTGCACAGCTAAGGAGTGGAATTCCCTGCCGGAGTCTGTGACCTACAACCTGGATATCTTTAAGTCAAGAGTGAACAGGTTACTTCTAGGCAAACGTGCTCCATCTTTGACTACATCATTGCTTACCATCAGGTGAGATAGTAGTTAAACGCGTGCCTATCAACAGTAAAAAAAAAAATAACGAAGCATTTATTAAAAACTAGTGGCCTGCCCCGGGCTCGGCCGGGTGTATTTTTTTATTTTCTTTCATAAAACCACTGCATTTGCAATTTGGGTCAGTCATTGCGAAGTTATACCCGAAGGTACATTTCAGCGATCAATTTTGATTTATTACAAACTAGCTGTCCCCCGCGGCTTCGCTCCCGTCATCTGCAACTTTTTTACTTTTTTCTGTCATATTAACCTTCTCCTGACGCAACTTCGTCTGCGTCACATTTTCCATTAATGCTCGGCTCCTTTTAGTCTTAGCGTGATGATATATATCCTATATCCTTCCTCGATAAATGGGCTACCTAATACTAAAAGAATTTTTCAAATCGGACCAGTAGTTCCTGAGATTCCTACATACAATTAAACTTACAAACAAATGTTACCTCTTTATAATATTTATAGTATAGAAGTATAGATATATACTTATATATATACAAATGAACACAATAAACAGTTTACGGTTGTTTTTGTTGTACATAGAAGTTGTGTTCATTGCCCTGTCTTTTATGTGTGTACTTGTATTAATAAACTCTTTTGTTCACATTGTAATCTTATCGCCATCATCAGATATGCAGAAATGGAACAATGGATCGGAATCATGAATGCACTGACTTTATAGGCATCCATGACCAACACGTTGGCAATAAAAATTATACCTGTATCTTTACGTTTTGCAATTATTATGGCGAACGGTCAGTTTGATTTTAGTGATTCTCGCACGTGTTGAAAGAATTTTTTATATGATTCTAGTGTATCTTTTTAACCGACTTCCCAAAAAGGAGGAGGTTCTCAATTCGGTTGTATATTTTTTTTTCTTATGTTTGTTACCTCATAACTCCTTCAATTATGAACCGATTTAAAAAATTCTTGTATTATCTGAAAGGATATAGGTAGGTACGTGCAGATTGGTCCCATATAAATTTTATCAGAATCGGTTACGAAGTTTGGATTTTAAATCGAAATTGAATTTCAGCTATTTCGATTTAAAATCCAATCTTACCTGGATGACAGAAAACCATCATCCAAGTAAACACTTGGATGATGGTTTTTTGTCATCCAAGTAATCGAAATTGCGTATTTACCACTATAAAGTGAAAAATAAAAAAATAACTGTAATTTCGGAAGTCGGTGTCAAAATACGAAGAAACTAACAAAAACACCGACTTCCGAAATGAAAGTTATTTTTATTTTTAACCGACTTCCCAAAAAGGAGGAGGTTATCAATTCGGTTGTATGTTTTTTTTTTTTTTTTTATGTTTGTTACCTCATAACTCCGACAATTATGAACCGATTTGAATTTTTTTTGTTTTATCTTAAAGGATATACTTGCAGATTGGTCCCATTCAAAACATATCAAAATCGGTTACGAACTTTGGATTTTAAATCGAAATACCTGGAATTTGACTATTTAGATATGTTTGTTTATGTTTATGTTTATGTTTATTCATCAATCATAAGGTAAATAATAAATACAATTTTGGCTTAAATTTACGTAAAGTTCACACATGTTATTTGCCTGAACTAGGTAATCCTGTGTTTCAGGCAGATGATTCTTTGATAATCGAAATTGCGTATTTTGCTTTTCTGCGATTTTGCAGTGGTGTTGTTAGGTGTGAGGCACCACTAAAAAGTTAAAAATAAAAAACTTTTTACAAAAAAATACAACCGACTTCCAAAAAAAAAAACACTGCAAAGTAAAAAATAACTTTAATTTCGGAAGTCGGTGTCAAAATACGAAGAAAGTAACAAAAACACCGACTTCCGAAATTAAAGTTATTTTTTACTTTGCAGTGTTTTTTTTTTTGGAAGTCGGTTGTATTTTTTTGTAAAAAGTTTTTTTGTAGTGTTTTATTTGGGAGTCGGTTGTATTTTTTTTGTAATTAGTTATAAACTACGTCTTGGCCGGAATAAGAGTGAAGTTCTTGAAGCTGCAGTCCCACGGCCTGATTTTTCGTTGGCCAAATCGCGCCAGGCCAGGCCGACAGGCCTTGGGAACAGTCGCATTCGATGAAGCCTGCCGTGGCCTGGCGTAGTTTGTCCTGTCCATCGGAAGTCGGTAAGCTCAAAGAAAACAAATTTCCGTGCGTTCAGGCGATTTTGCCATACCTATTACTGGAATCAAAAGTAGCTCACAATTTAGGACCCATTAGTTTCAGTGTTAATATATAATCCGTGATGCTTGGCAACTGGGCTTAACCCAGTTGTACATGTCCCTTGGTGCCTATTGGCCTAGCTCTAATCTGTCTCCTGCTTGATAAGGAGGGAAGTGGAAATTATATTTATTTTTTCCCACTCCTCCGCTGCACTATTCTGATTAATTTCGTTGCGGGATCCAAGACAGTTGAATCGTTTCTCCGGGACTCGTCGGGTTTCATTAGCTCGGCGGTTTTCTGGTGGTCGCCACTGTTGATTCTGGCTTTCAGGAGTTGCAGTGGTTGGGAACGTTTGGCGGGCTTGTCCCAAAAAACTAGCATGGGTTGACGCCCGTACCCGCAAAGCAAGTGACACGATTCAGAAGAAGAGAGCCTTCAACAGGGCTGCCAAGTCCTGCAAGAAGGTGTTGCGTAGGGCTCGGTTCGACCACATTAGCCGAATAGGGAACAAACTTGCTTCATACCCAGCAGGTAGTAAAGCTTTTTGGTCCCTGGCTAAGTCGGTCGAATCGAACTTTTGCCGCCCCTCACTGCCACCACTGCTGAGACCCGATGGGTCGCTGGCCTACTCCGCTGAGGAGAAAGCAAACTTGTTCGCCTCTATGTTTGCGGAATCGTCACGTCTAGATGCGGGTGGCGCGAGGCCCCCTACTCCTCCTGTTGGATGCAGGTCATATATGCCGAACATAAGCATTCATCAGATGAACGTACTTAGGGTACTGCGTAACCTAGACGTGAACAAGGCTAGTGGCCCCGACGGGATTCCAACAATTGTACTGAAGACTTGTGCGCCTGAGTTGTCTCCGATCTTGACACGCCTATTTCGCCTTTCGTTCGAGACTGGGAAAGTGCCGAAGGCTTGGAAGCAAGCTAACGTGCAGCCTGTGCCCAAGAAGGGTAGTCGAGCCGACCCTTCAAATTATAGACCCATCTCGGTAACGTCCATACTCTGTAAGAGTATGGAACGGGTACTGAATCGCAAGCCATAATGCATACCTAGAAGCGAACAATATCCTTAGTGACCGACAATACGGCTTTCGCCGAAATCGGTCAACTGCGGATCTTCTAGCGTATGCCATTCACATCTGGAGTGAGGCCATTGTGAAGCAAGGGGAAGCTCTTGCGGTCTCCCTAGACATCTCGAAGGCCTTCGACAGAGTCTGGCACGATGGCCTTATTAGTAAGCTTCCTTCCTTCGGTCTGCCCGTCGGATTGTGTGACTGGATTGCAGATTTCCTGAGGGATCGATCTATCCGAGTGGTCATAGATGGCTGCTCGTCCGGACTGCTGGATATTAATGCCGGGGTTCTCAGGGGTCAGTACTCTCGGCAACATTGTTCCTGCTGCATATTAATGATCTGCTAAAACCCGGTACTTTTGGGTATGCAGACGACAGCACTGTTGCTGAGAGATAAATAAATAAATAAATAAATATCCTTGGACATTTCACACAACGCCATATAGTCCCAAGCTAAGCAATCTAATGCTTGTGTTATGGTAACGAGATGGCTGATAAACTACTTATATACATTTTTTTTTGTAAGTACATACATATTATAGATAGAAAAACACCCAGACTCGGAACTAATACCTGTAGGTCGTACAAATATTTACGATACGTGTCTGACGCACGAGCTGGTGGGCCACAGACCCGGTCTCTCCGGGAGGCTATGGTTGAGCGCTTGAACGTGTCCTTACAGGCTGTCTCCGAATGGGGCGATGCCAATCTGGTCAAGTTCAATGCTGCGAAGACCCAAGCGTGTCTTTTTTCCGTTAAAAGGAGTCAATTTGACCCTGCTCCATCTCTCCGCGGTGTAACCCTGCCGATAACCGACAGACTTGAGCTTCTTGGTGTTACATTAACATCTACCCTCAATTTTGGCCCCTTCATAGAGGCCAAGGCTCTAGTGGCTGCTAGAAAGTTGGGGATCCTGGCAAAGGTGAGACGGTACTTCACGCCGGAACAGCTTCTTAAACTGTATCAAGTTCGATCATGTATGGAATACTGCTCTCATCTTTGGGACGGATCTGCCAGATACCAGCTTGATGCCCTCGAGTCAATTGATAAACGAGCCAAGAGGATCATCGGCGATGATAGGCTCGTCGAATCGAAGCTCCAAAGTCTTGAGCATCGACGCCGAGTTGCTGGCCTGTCGGTTTTCTATCGGTTACATTTTGGGGAGTGTGCGACGGAATTGCATAACTTAATTCCGCCAAGCCCGTTCCACCATCGGACCACAAGACGTACGGCGATGTGCCACCGGTACATGGTGGATATCCCACCTATACGCACAAAACGTTTTGGGAATACATTCATTGTGCGTACAGCTAAGGAGTGGAATTCCCTGCCTGAGTCTGTGTTTCCTGATAGCTACAACCTGGGAGTCTTTAAGTCAAGAGTGAATAGGTTACTTCTAGGCAAAGACTATTAAACCACTTGACTGCGCATACAGTGCCCCGACGCACGAAAACTATTAGTGTTTTTGCTCAGATGTTAAGCAGCAGGCACTAGTAATCATTTTAGTTGTGACCAATTGTTAGACCTGTGGGCATGCTAAGTTTTTACAAATCTTTTTAATTTTTATGCAATTTATAACGCATAAAAATGGCTTCATACCCGTTGAATTTGTGTGGGAAACATTCTTAGACCTTTTGTTACAAAAATGATGGCATAACTTTTCATCGGAGAGTAAAGACTAGGCAAAATATTTTTGATTTGAATCAGATGATGAGCCACTGCAGGGGTCTATATAAAATGGTGGTTAGGTGAACGAGCACACTGTGAGAAGCGCGCGTTGATGTCTTTTGGAAAAGTCTCTTTCTTTCATTAGGAAATACTTATATTTTTATCCCTTTCTTCCCCTTTGTATTTTTATCGTAAAAATCTGTGCTGTTACGTTTAATGATTGAAGTCGATTTATCGATGATCATAAAATTACAACTAATACAATTTTAAATCAATTCACATACTTACATTAAACACGTAGTTACGTGTTTAATGTAAGTATGTGAATTGATTGATTTGAGTGATTGATTGTGAAAGTCGTTTAAAAGTAGTTACTTTTAAACGACTTTAAAAATAGGAGGAGGGTCTCAGATTTTTCATCTGTGTGTTTGACATACATTTTTTCATTTTAGATTTTCGAAGATTTCAGAATTAAAATAAAAGTGGAAAGATAAGGTTAATAGGGAAACTTTGTTTAAACAAGACATAGCGCTGTTTGTTTGGATTGAGTATTTTTTATAATGTTAAAATCCATTTTATCGATATCGACTATTTTCCTTTAATCAAGTAGTGCCACCACTAACCATAGGCTACCTATGCAACTTGACCTTGAACGGACCAATTGCAGCCGCGCGTTGTTCCTCGTCCCCCGGCCCGCTGTAGTGAGCCGCGTACTTAGAAGAAATCGGCCTATACGCTCTCTAGTGGTTATATACTCTATGCTTCTAGGTAAGCGTGCTCCACCTTGGACCGCATCATCGCTTAACATCAGGTGAGATAGCGGTCAAACGTACGCCTATCAATATTAAAAAAAAAAAAAAAAGCTCAAGGACAAGATAGCACGTGTCACCTCGCGCAGACAGTCTTCAAAAGGGCCGTGGGACCATATGGGGGGGGAATATGGTTTTGACGAGGTCTTGCACTTCTTCTTATCAGAAAAACACTAGGAAGAGATGACATGCGGATGTTTCTGATGAATCAGAAATATTTATTTGCCAGAAAATACATCTACACTAATATTATATAGAGGAAAACTTTGTTTGTTTGTTTGTTTGATTGTAATGAATAGGCTCAAAAACTACTGGACCGATTTTAAAAATTCTTTCACCATTTGAAAGCTACATTATCCACGAGTAACATAGGCTATATTTTATTTTGAAAAAAAAAATAGGGTTCCGTAAGATATTTGGGTTTTTCGGACACAAGGTGTAAAAATCAACCAGAACCTGGTTGCCAATAAAATTGATGTGTTCTCTTGTTCACTGAGCGAGTTCGCAAAAGTTACTTTGCACATTTTATGTTACTCCGGTTAGTTGAATTTATACCTATTGATTTTTAATGTATTATAATTATTGTTTTTGTTATAAATTTTATAGAATTGATGAATTTAATGTATTGTATTGTTTTTTTTTTTTTTTTGTATTGCTCATTGAATTTGGTACCTGAAATTTATTGTTATTGCAATTTTTTTTTCTGTTTTTCTACACTATCGCATTGGGTTTCTGTAATGGTAGCTGTATGTATGTCCGTAATAAATAAAAATAAATAGAAAAGTTACTTATTTTGCGTACGCTGCCTAAACTATAAAAGATACAACCATAAATTGTTCTAATTAATTGTAGATCTTATAAATATCTACAAAAAACTCCGCGACGCACTATACCTATCTATGTCGAGTGAGTGACAACAACCATTTTTTTATTTAAAAATCTAAATTTTTGATTTTTTTTGGCCTACATTTAAACGCGTTTATTTTACTCATGCTATTATTTTTTACCAAAATAAAGTATTTCATCACTAAGTACAGTTTATGTAGATAATATTTGGTATTTGAATGATTAAAATCGGACGTTTGGTTTTGAAGTTATGGCGAAATTAAAATATTACGATTTCTGCTGCACGGCCCGTTGCGAAGTGGACGTCACCAAGGCGGGGGTGCGCGTGCGGGAGGGGAGTTTGGATCTATGAGTAAGGTACCCGCGCGGCTCAGACGCGAGGTAACAGTTTTTCTGTAGTGTATTTAGTATCAGCATTGCACCCGTGCGAAGCCGGGGCGGGTCGCTAGTACAAAATAAAAAGGAAAGATCTTATATCGTAAAAGTCATTGAATTCTACCTGCAAGCAAGCGTGCAAATAACTTATGTCAATTTTGTCATTAGGTATTATTGTTTTGTTGTTGTGTGTTGTGATGCTGCAAGCGAGCGGTCGTTTTTAGGTTCCTGTAGTGCGATTCACTAAGGCAGAACATCTTTACAACCAAGAAATCATCGTTGAAACATCTGATGTTGCATATATTTATCAGATGTTTCAACGATGATTTCTTGGTTGTAAAGATGTTCTGCCTTAGTGAATCGCACCGCTGTGGTCAAAACCTCTTATAATTAGTTAGACGCTTAGCACTACAAATTTAAAATTTAGTTCGATAGGTCATTTCAAAATTTGCGAAAATTATTTTTCCATACAAGGATACGTTTGTGAAATATTAAGTTTTGAAGTGCTAATTTTTAGGGTTCCGTAGCCAAATGGCAAAAACGGAACCCTTATAGATTCGTCGTGTCTGTCTGTCGAAACCACGTCGAAACTATAAGAACTATGCTGTTGAAACTTGGTAAGTAGATGTATTCTGTGAACCGCATTAATATTTTCACACAAAAATATATAAAAAACAATAAATTTTGGGGGTCCCCATACTTAGAACTGAAACTCAAAAAAAAAATTCATCAAACCCGTACGTGTGGGGTATCTATGGATAGGTCTTAAAGAAGGTGAGGTTGAGTTTTCTAATATATATTTTTTTATATATATGTTAAAGGTAGTACAGAAGCCAGCACATCAGGCTTTCCAAACCTGTCATATTTTTCCGATCATATTTGAACCCAAAAACTTGTGCAATAAAGTTGAAAATCTATTCAAGAAATTAGGCAGATTGTTTGTAGCTTGATGTGCTGGCGTCTGTAAGTTCTTAGTTAAAACGCCTTTTTTGTAGTTAAAACTAGAAAACGCGTTGTAACTGAGAACGGGTTTTTTACTATACAGGGTTATTTGTAAAACACCGGCAACCTCTCAGGACTATGTTTCTAACATCATAACCAACAACTTTTGTTCTATGACATTTGAAAATTCATCATATTTTAGTCCATCAAGATTTCATACAAAAATAAAAAAATATTTAAATTGAACGCTCTAAATGTTACAAAGTCTATGCAAAGCAGTACAAAAAAAATGAGCCTTCTTATGCTTCGCATAGACTTCGTAGCATTTAGAGCGTTCAATTTCATTTTTTTTTTGTATGAAATTCTGATGAACTAAAATCTGATGAATTTTCAAAAGTCATAAAACAAAAGTTGTTGGTTATGATGTTAGTAACATAGTCCTAACAGGTTGTCGGTGTTTTACAAATAACCCTATATACGGGTGAATATTTGAAGATACACATATTCAGGATTCGTAAATTAGCTTCAAATAATGCTTCCAATTACAGCTTTTATAGATTTAACGTAAAGTTTATAGTGTAGATTAACAAAATAAATTAAACGCACAGTATTTAAACTGCTATATAGGTCTGAATTTGAAGTTGAAAATTTTCGTCGAACGGTGATGAGATTTGAAACACACGGTAATTAGCAATAAGAAAATGGTAATTATGCTTTGTAATTTGGTAATTATAAATAAAATGAATAATATACTTGAATCACATATTTTTTATTAATTATTTAGGTCACACTAAATGACATCAAACAGCCATTTAGTGAAGTGATTATATTAAAAAAATACTCAAAAATCAACCGGTTTTCCTAATAATCAGTAACATTTTCTTTAGGAATAATTCAAATAAAATCAACTAAATCTCAGTGTAAATAAAACTTAGACCTATATAAGTTCCATCTTAGATATTTCATAAATCTTCAATCTTAAAAAAAACATTTATACTGAAATCCGAATGAGTCTCACTTTCATGACTGATCATGTTCTTCATCATAACATACTTCAGTCTTAAATAGATCTGAAAAATCATCACTAGGCAATAATAAACAGAAAAAAAGGTTTTTAGTTTCTATAAAACTTATATTTTTGGCTTAAGCCAATGTTTCCTCCTCCGATTGCTGTTTTTTCTGAGACTTGTTACTCTAGAAAAAATATGATGTAAGTGGTAGTCAGTATGTAGGTTGATTTTGTTGCGGAAAGGGCAGTTCACACGAAAGAACGATCAACAATCGATCACGCGTTGGTAGTAACAATTCGGTTTGGGCTGACCTAGCGGAGTAAGGAGTTTCAATACAATAAGAGGCCAGCTTATACTGGCACTAATTACCATTTTCAATTTCTCATTACCGTTCGCCAAAATACGAACGGAAAAAATGGTAATTATATAAATGGTAATGAGGTATTTGTACACTTTCTCACATTATACGGTCTTTATAGAATTTAATACTTTGGGAACTTAATCAAAGCAAAGAGTATCCTATAGCGACTATTATAATGCATAAAACTGATAAATAAAAATAATAGACTTACCACGGGAAACTCGAACGGTAAGGAGATTTTTGTTTGCCAATCACAATTTCTGGGCGACTAAGATAGGCTAGAGTTGGCGCCAAAACACTTTTTGACGTGTAACCCGCACAAGTCGAGACATGGACATGAGTGCGATCGACGAGAAGAACTCTTTCAATAACAGCACACTACGCCGAAAAAATAACCCTGCGCCTGTGTGAACAAATGGTAGTGAGTATAAAGTGTTGGGACAATTTTCAAAGTCGTTAAAAATTACCTAAAATTGTTCTTTAATGTGTATAGTTTTGCTAATTGGTAAATCATGTCATGTACTATCTAAATTACTACTTAAAATTACGATCTTTAAGGTATATTTATAACTTTTCGAGCATGAACTACTAAAAATTGGAAATTGGGACACGAATGGTGATGAGATTTGAGGAACGTCTATGAACATAACTTAGTTGTTTATAGCAAAAGGAATATATTATATTCATCTGTACATAGAGCTGGAACTATGCTTTGCGTGACATAAAAAAAAAACAACTTTATATCTCACTAAGTAGTTATTTGGGGAGGGCCGCGTGATATGCACATGTTCAAAGAATCACCCATACAACATTTACGAGTTTATGTCACCGGAAAATGGCAAACACGTTAAGACACGGATGTATTGGAAACTATTGAATTTGGATGGGGTATATTAATATATCGAGAAAATATAATCTAAACAAGATTTATAGCAATCTTACGGAATCTGCTATTTTCCGGTGACATATACAATGAATTTAAAAGGAAAACTATCACAGCACACTGCGCATGGCGAAGATGTTTTTCATAAAGTAGGTATTTCTATTTCAATTTTGAATCTCGCAAAAATGCACTTTTTATAATACCCAGTCTGTTAATGCTTGCTTCGCGTTTTTATAAATTTAGATCTTTTAAAGTTCGCGTGGAATAATGACATGGCTAATGTAACAAGAAAACATTAAACGTTGAATGTAGCCAGCCTTGAAGTTATTTTTATGTTTATTTTTACATAAACAGGAACTAATACATAAACCGTAATCATGAGCACAGTAGAAAAACCAAAACAATGTTGAAAATAATATTACGACAATCCCTTTGTGAAAATAATCACTGCTAAAGTGTTGACTTAAAAAAATACTTTGTCTGCGACTTCGAAATTAATATTTTCAATCGATTTTTACGTATCTTCGAATCGATAGATGAAAACTTTTCAAAGAGATTGGAATTCTCACGGTAGCATCTCAATATATTTATGCAAACATTTTGTATACAATTAGGCAAAATATACATTTATACAGTAAAACGAGCGACATCCAGAACTTTAACACCAGAAACAAGCACAAGCTACATGCTCCTTCACACCGACTTCGTAAGGTCCATGATTCATTTGTGGGGCTCGGTATCCTCCGTTTATAGACTTCCACTTTCTTATCTTGATCTGCCTTTTAACTCATTTAAAGCTAAAGTAAAATCTAACCTCTGTTCGAAGGCATACTGTTCTATTAAATTATTTAATTAAGAATAGTTGGTCGCTGTGTTGAACGCAAGACAAATTATCATGTCCTTTGTGTATAAGTAGTTAGTTTATGGCAGGTTTGTGTACATATAATATTGTTTTTTTTTTATGACTTTTGATTATTTATTTATCTGATTAGGTAGGTGTTTTTTTTTAATACTTATTTATTTAATCCACATACTTCAATACTTGCTTAAGTGTGTATTTTGTTTTAGTGTCATAGTGTGCTGCTAGCTGACAAGTTATAATTTTTTTTTTTTTTTTTGTGTCATGTATTATTTATTGTATTAAATCTAGTCCTAAAACGTTACAGACAGATGTGTTGCTGGGGAGTTTGTTGGCCACTTCTTCTCCACAGCTAAAACACTAGGAAGTGGTAACGGGTGGGCGTTTTGGGGGACTGTCTATTATAGCACTCAGCCACAGTTAATAAAGAGAGCTTAGCACTGTATTGAGTGTTTTATTCTACAATGATCCTAATTCCACCGAACCCGGGAACGGGCGGGCATTTTAGGGGACTGTCTTTTGTAAAACTAGACGTTAAAAAGTGCTTTCGAGAGAAAATTCAAAAGTCATTTATTCAAATTAGGCTGAGAAGCCTAATTTGAATACCTAAATGACTTTTGAATTTTGAATTTCTTCAATTCGCTTTGTAAAACGCTGTGTCAAAGTAGACAATGCACGGGTGTTCAATAGAAATTAATAAGAAGCTAGCTACATAGTTTTATAATCAAACTAGCTCGTTCCCGCGACTTCGTTCGCGCATAATATCCCGTTTTTCCGGTTACCGTAAGATTTTCAGGTGATTTTCTCTTTGTGCTCTTCCCACCAAGGAACTAACATGCCAAATTTCAGTTATCTACTACAGGCGGGAAGTCCTAACGTAGTTAACGATCGCCAAGCTTGTCCGCTTGGTTAGGTACTATTATTTCTGTATTTGAATTAGTTTGACTGCTGTGAATGTCATTATCTCAATCGAAATTCGGTTAGGCTACACGTACACTGTCAATTTTGAACGTGATCTGCGCAAAAGCAAAGACCTGTAAGGTGGTAACTATATGGCGAGACTTTTCGTCTCGCCCAGTAGCTTCGGCTGAGCGTGTCGTTTGTTAGAAACGGAATATTTTATATTTGAGGATGACATATTGTGGCCTACAGCAGTGCAATTCTGCAGTACTATTCTGTAAAAATGTCGAAGTGAACACTTAGGCGAAGTGAACGACAAGTGAGCTGTCAAACCATACAAACAAGATGGCACTTATCGTTCACTCCACTTAAGTGTACACGGTGAGATGTTGACAGAATAGATCGGCTGTAATGAACGAATATTGCATGAAAAACACTTCACATGGAATAAAACTGTTATAACCTACCCGTGATAAACAGCTCCTAAAAATAGACAAAAGTTATATTAAAATTCTAGACGGCCTAAAACAATAGAAAATACTACAGTGGACACGATCAATAATAACAGAAATTAGCTTATCTGAACGATTTGTGGCATTCGAACCGTTTGAACGAATGGTTTGTCAATTAAAAGGCAATCAAACACATTCGATATGAACTACATACATAATGGGCTTGTGTCCTGAAAAAATCTAATTATTCCGTCACTTAGATTATAAAAAAATATTTGCTCCGTGTTTTTTCTTATATTACGGGAACCAAAATTGACGAAATTACAACGCTTTAAAAATTCTCAGTACGTCACACCTTTGCATAATCTTTAGTGATTCGTGACGTCACGAGCCCCACTCCCGCGTTTTGATGCGTTTTATCTTTGTCAAAAGTCATTGATTTACAAAAATAAAAAATACGTGTCCATTATTTTTCAATACTCTAACTGACGGACTAAATAGTTTTGCAATTTGTGGATGATGGAATCTAGCCTATTATAGTCACTACTAGCTGACCCGCGCAACTTCGTCTGCGTCACATTTTCCATTATTGGTCCGCTCCTATTTGTCTTAGCGTGATGATATATAGCCTGTAGCCTTCCTCGATAAATGGGCCATCTAACACTGAAATAATTTTTCAAATCGGACTAGTAGTTCCTGAGATTAGCGCGTTCAACCAAACAAACAAACAAACTCTTCTGCTTTATAATATTAAAGTATAGATAAGGGCCGACTCCGAGCGAGAGAATCACATTAATCGTCTACGCAGAAAATAAAATAAGCAAAAATGATCATATAATAAAAACTACTGAGCCAAACTGAATCAATTTTTTCTAACTAAAAAGGAATCACACAAATCGAATCAGAAACCTCAGAGTAATCGGTGTGCATTCATAAAAAAACTCGCCGATTTGAGAGCCTCCTCCTTTTTTGGCTGTCGGTTAAAAAACGTCAACACGCGGCGTGTCGCGACCAGGGACGCGTTCTAATGCATTGATTTATGTGGCTGCCCCTGCGCGCACCACGGCCGCCGCGCCGCGCCGCGCCGCCGCCGCTCCTTGCCCGCTGACTTCGTGTCCGCGGCCTTTGGGATTGGCGTTGGTAGGTAGTGCTATTTTGGGTGCTGTGATAATTTTAATATGGTCATGCTCCGGGAATATATTTCTTCTTTTGATGTATTAAACGAAATGAAACTGTTTAAAGATATCATGTGTACCTACCCAAGCGCGACGAGATATCCAACTACTCATTTCCAGTACAAGCTGGCCAGCGACCTTAGGTACAAATTACACATTTATTGTAAGTAGATACGCTTAACTATAAAAAGTTTACCGTTTTCATAAGTAGGTGCAATGAATGACTTGACTGAACAAAAGGCCTTTTAAGTTATAATCGATTATCTGTTCTGCGAGCGCTGTGCCTGCCCACCAATGACGTACTTATTATATATAGACACGTCATAAACCAACATCGCGGCGCTTAAAAACGGCGAAAATACTAGATAGCTACTAATACGCATGAAGAAAGGGAAAGAAAATATATAATAAAATATAATCACCGTACGGTGGGATGCCTGTTGCTAGAGGGAGATAAATATACATCTTCAGTTTCGTCACAGGATAAGTAATAGTCAAATTGACATCAAAACAAACGTATTGTCGCGCGACAGGTTGGTGCGTTACTAAGCGCGATGTGGCCAATTGGCTTCATTTCATGTTGTCATTTTAGAGTGCGGACAACGTATCTATAGTTTTATATGTCATTGCTGCCCACTGCCACTTTGGGTATGCCATCGCCCTCTGTTGAACCCCATATATGCTTTATTGTACACCAAAGCATAAAAAATAAAGGAAACCTTAAACTAAAAAACATACAATTGGCAGCCTTATCGCATTTCGCGATCTCATTGTCCATTACGAGTGACTATCTAGGTACTTACTTCCTATGCAATATGATAACCAAGTCACAATTCTAGCCATCACGCTTTAATACTTTCACTATCAACATTTTCGTCTGCGTTCTTGTTACCGACAAAAGTCCTACTGTAGAAAATAGGACTTTTTTTACTATTAATTGGCACGCGTTCGTCCGCTATCTCACCGGATGGTAAGCGATTATGCGGTCAAAGATGGAGCACGCTTGCCTAGACCTATTCACTCTTGATTTAAAGACTCCCAAATTGTAATTTTCAGTAAAAGGAATAATTAGTGATCCGAATGCCACCCAACATTCAGAGGTTGAGGAGCGATTGATTAACAAACATCCCAACACCCATTCAAAAATATCCGTTGAAAATACAGGATGTTGTGACAAACACACTACTCACTACAACGAAACCGACACGTGTATGTCATTATACCGCGTGTATCTGACATCGACGCACAAACGATTTCCATGGGTCCAGGGCATGATTCTGGACACCCTAGACTTAGAGTTTTTCGCCGGCTTTTTTCTCATTTTTTCATATCATGATACCTATTTGTGGTACTCTTGAAAAAAATGAAAAAATGAGAAAAGAACCGACGAAAAATTCCAACACTGGGGTGTCCAGAATCATGCCCTGGACCCATGGAAATCGTTTGTGCGTCGATGACAGATACACGCGGTATGCACTGCCAGGGTTGCAGAATTTGTTCGAAAGAGTCACCGCGGCCCTAGAACGCAACATTCATTAGGAAGAACACTGATGGGTTTTAAGTGAGTAAGAGTCTGATACTCCCTTCTACCCAGAGTTAGAGGAGTCATTTGATGATTTACCATAGTTAAAAAAGGCATTATAATTATACAAACAATAAAACTCTAGCAGTTTTCATCACGCCATGTGGTTGACTGTACCTACATTGAGTATGTTGGTGACTTATGAACTGCGCACGCGCACGCAACGTTTACTCACACTAGTCAAACATAATAGGTCGTTTAATATTATGATGTATTCGCATCTTCGGCAAGGCCAGCTTAATAACTTGAAATTCTATCTAAGTTTACGAATTCTGCGAAATTCGATGCGTAGAGAGAAATAGAGGAGTCGATTGTGCGTTTTTATCATTCCTCATTTGTTAAGATCAATCCAGGCGTTTTGGCTACAGACCGTGCACACACACACACACATACTACTCTCGAAAGACATGACGTTTCTCCTGGGGCAGTCGGATAAAAGGGCAAAGTAAAATTGAATTGCATTGTGCCTTCCTAAACTCGCTTCTCAGTCAAGATAGTTTCCCAAATGCTGTTGAACTCTGTACAGGATAGTTTTTGAAAAATCTCATTAAAACTTTCACACCCTGTAAGATTTCCTATGACTTAAAAGTCATTCTGTTGAAACTTCTCTTTCGAAGTATGCTTCGATCCTTTTTCTGATCCATACATTCCTCGACCAGTTTAGGAAGGCTACATTCTCAAAGTTACTATGGCTATCTATATCTGGACCCTCCTATGACTGGTACCCACACATTTGCTTTGCTTAATGTAAACATTGTTTCCATTTGTTGTGAGCTCCTACTCGCAGACCCAGCTCCAGGGCTTGAGCCGTTGCATGCTGAAACACAGGCCCCAAACCTAGTTCAGCAGCAGATGCGTATGTAACAAACAACTGCAACTGTTTTATTTATTAGGGTAATCTTAAGTAGCTTATAGACAAATTGTGTAAACACGTATTTTATGATGTTAATAAATTTATTTAACATCATAAAATACTTGTTTATACATATTATATTATTTACTAGCTGACTCGCGCAACTTCGTCTGCGTCACATTTTCCATTAATGCTCCGCTCCTATTTGTCTTAGCGTGATAATATACTGCCTTCCTCGGTAAATGGGCTATCTAACACTGAAAGAATTTTTCAAATTGGACCAGTAGTTCCTGAGATTAGCGCGTTCAAACAAACAAACTCTTTATAATATATAGACTAGCGACCCGCCCCGGCTTCGCACGGGTGCGAAAATGCTAATACTAAATACACTACAGAAAAACTGTGATGTTATTATACATAAACCTTCCTCAAAACCGCATCATAATCCGTTGCGTAGTTTTAAAGATTTAAGCATACATAGGGATATAGGGACAGAGAAAGCGACTTTGTTTTATACTATGTAGTGATTATTGATGTACAAACAGCTGCACCCCTTTAATAACGAATCAGCCGGTCAATTCTGTAAATGTCGCACTGTGTAACCTTAGGTGGAGTGACTTTGAAGTAAAATGTCATCCTCTTGTTTCTATAGTTTGACAGCTCACTTCGTGTCCACTTCACTTAACAGCACTGCAATTGCTAGCACATCAAGCTACCCGAAACTGTCAAATTAACCCAACCAACCTTGAACCTATTGCTGTAGGGATAAAATTGAAATCTATTTAAGTTTGACAGATTGTTGTAGCTGGCGTCTGTACCATCGACAAGAAAAGAAGAAGACATAGTCACCACCTAACTCGAGTTCTAGTTCAAAACTCGAATCTCCTATTAACTACGTAATTAAATCCCCTCGTAACCAATATCTGGTAATATTAATCAGAGTAGTAACGTTCCGTTACGAAACGCGACGTAACAAGTTACCGGTAACGCGGCGTAACGCTCGTTTCCTCGTTCCTTATACAATTATCCGCTGTGATTATTCGCTGTTTAGTGTTGTAGGATATGGCTGCGTAACTTAGGGTTGTTTGAGAATGCTTGAACATTTCGTAGCTTTTTTTTCCTTTCCTTGAATCCGAACATTCGTAGGAAAAAGGGAACCTTTATTGGAATACCCTTATTCAGTAAGAGACAATAGGCTAGTTTCCACCATTAATAAATTGGAAATTTATTTAGTCCTTCAGTTAGAGTATAAAAAACAATGGACACGTATTTTTTGTTTTTGCTCGTGATGGCAGAACACTATAAAAATGATACCACGGCGCGTGACATACTTATTGAGAATTTTAAAAGCATCGCATCTTCGTCAATTTTGATTTACATAACAAAAGAAAAAACACGGGTCAAATATTTTTTGATAATTAATCTAACGGACGGACCAATTAGATTTTTTCAGTGGAGAAGCCTATTTTCTCCAAAACTATTGAATCGGCTATGACTAGAATGTACTTACTAACGAGTGCGTCTCACGAAGAGTCACAAACACTGCGCATTGTACCGAGATACAAGATTAAATAGCTTTTATACTTGGCGATAATTACCTTATACCCTATTGAAAAAAAAATCCTGATTAGATGAGTTTGTTCAGAGAATTAATTATAACACAATAGTTTTGATATAGTTGAGACATTCAAATGTAGTTAAAATTTCGCTAAGAAGATTAAGAGCAGGTTCCTATTTATTTAACACACTTTTTATCATCACTTATTTTTGTGTCCGACTGTACTTGTCAACTTCTTTTTTTTATAACAAATAGCTCTCACAAATCATTGAAGTTTTTATGACAAATAAAGTAGCAAATTAGAATAATATTATACATTTCAAAAATACTTAAAAAACATTTTTTTTTGTTTTTTTTTTGTACAGTACAATTTTGACTTAGGTCGAAAACGCACGTGCATTTTTGCGCTTTTATCACAAATTAGAAATATTTTAGTTTTTGAAAAGAGTTTTTTTTTTTACTTTGTGTGTTCACTACTGTCTGAAATGTCTCACAATAATTATTATAACTACACCAAATATACGGTCAGTTTAAATCTGGGTTTACATTACTGTGTCGTGTCGTGTCGTGATCGTGACGCAGTTGATTGGATACAAAACTCGGTGTGATGTGACGAGGCCTATAGTGTTTTTCTGTTAGAATCTAACCGTGAAAATATATGAGAACTGAGTTTGCTTTGAAGTGAACTGTCCGTAGATATAAGGGCTACGCCGCACTACGACTAAGCCGCCGCGGCTTTTATTCGTGTGATTTTGGGAGTCAAGGAAACTAATAGAAGCGGCCTCACTTGCGGTTTTTTCCCGCGACTGATTCCCGTATTTCTCGAGTGGTTTCGCGGTATAGCGGTTAACCGGTCGCGGGAAAAAACCGTCGTGCGGCCTTGACCTTATGAAGAAGTAAAAGCAGTTTTTTACATTTCTATGGAAGTGTCATTCCACATAGTTGCTAGGAATGGACAGCCCACCTCATAATTACTGTCATGGTAAGATTTCTGCAGAATCCGCCTGCTGAATAGATTTTTCAACGCCGGTAAGGCCCTATCGGGCCAAAGTAATATTGTCCTATTATTGTTCTTCTAATTTGCGGGTGCTGAGAGATTACTTAATTTATCCAACGTCACTCACGACACAACACGACATAGTTATGTCATTTTATAATAGGTACCTATCTAGCTTATTTTTCAAATGTATTTTTTATGATATTTTGTTTTTATCAATTTAAGCTAATAAAACATTTAAATTCATAGATACAATCAATATCTATGTAAGTATATAAAAACGTGGTGTGTTTTTAGACCATGACATTCACATTATCTCACTGCATTTTAATATACGTAAACATTTTTTAAATGCCAAGGATCAAAACTCATCGCCCCTTATAAGTTTTTATGAGCCTATTTTGATATTGTTCTATTTTCAAAATGGTACTAATAAAAATAAATTGCCCAGAGTTCAATCAACCTTCATTTGTCTTATTTAAAAATGTATAGGGTACGAGTTGTTACACTTTCTGATATAAATAACTTACAAATTCTGACGCCAAAAAACACCTTACGCTTGTGAATAAAAAAACCGGGCAAATGCGAGTCGGACTCGCGCTCCGAGGGTTCCGTACAAACCTGTAGGTATATAATATTATTATAATAAACAAAAGTTGCGGTTTACGATTTAAGACATATTAAAAAAAACTACTTACTAGATCTCGTTCAAATTTTCGGTGGAAGTTTACATGGTAATTAATGTACATCATATATTTATTTTAGTTTTATCATTCTCTTATTTCATTATTTCAGAACTTACAGCGGGGGACACATTTTATCACTTTGGAAATGTCTCTTGCGCAAACTATCCAGTTTAGAAAAAATGAAACTAGAAACCTCTACATATATCATTTTTGAAGACCTATCCATAGATACCCGTATGGGTTGGATGAAAAAAACATTTTTTAGTTTCAGTTCTAAGTATTGGGACCCCCAAAATTCATTGTTTTTTTTTCTATTTTTGTGTGAAATCTTAATGCGGTTCACAAAACACGTCTACTTACCAAGTTTCAACAGCATAGTTATTACAGTTTCAAAAATAGGTGGCTGTGACATACGGACGGACAGACAGACAGACATGACGAATCTATAACGGTTCCCTTTTTTGCCATTAGGCTACGGAACCCTAAAAACCAGGCAAATGCGAGTCTGACTCGCGCACTGAGGGTTCCGTTCAAACGCGTAATATACAATAAAAACGGGAAACGAGTGTCGCTTTATCCAAGTTACGTCAATAAGTAGGTATGTATGTATGTGTCTTGAATTTCTGTAACCTATGAAAGTACCGAACATAATGCGGTTTAAGAAGTTTATTTCCTCATAAGAATTAACAATTATTCACTTACTGAGAAACAGTATTTACGATATAAATTAAGTTTAAATAACAAACGTTAAGAGACAAAAATGCGGTCAGGCGTTGCACGTATTACAATGACATTATGAAATAAAAGATACAGTAGACCTATTATATGATATTAATTTCAACTAGAAACCTCTACGCTTTTCTGATTAAAAATTGTCCTAACAGACAGACAAATCGACATTCGGACAAAGAAATATTCCTATAAAGGTTCCGTGTTTTTTAGTAAGGAGCCCCAAATAAGTGAATCACAACGCCTACCATTACGCAAGCTACCCCTTGCTGTAAAAATTGTATTTTCAGGCAGTCGTTTTAGGGGTTCAGGCCGCGCGGTCAATTGTTTGATATCCCGGTAGTCAAGGGCGATGAATAATGAGTTTGATAAAGATTTTTTTCTGAAATCGTGACGTAGGCAATGAAAAGTGTGCTTAGTATAACGTTCTGCAGTGTCATATTAAAAATTATAATTTAAAAACGTATAATGACAGCCAGTACGATAACAACAAACTATAATAATTCCTGTGATAAATTAAGCGGATATCTCACTCATTTCATCTCAAGTTCCGCTTGCGAATGTGGCTGTGAACCCTGAGGATAACTTGGAGCTTGAAGGAAATTGATACTCGTACCAGATGAGACTGTTTCATGTAGGTTGGGGTTACGATCAAGACAAACTGACGCAGGATCTCTTCTTCAGTTTGGCTTGATCGTAAGTAATCTTAGTTAAATTATGGACTGAACAAAATATGAGTTTGAGCTGCTCGTGGTGCGGAAATTGTTCGAAATAGTCACCGCGGCCCTGTAACGCAAGGGGCATTAGGAGGAACACGGATGGGTTTTAGTCACTAAGAATCTGACACTTCCTTCCGCTCCGCCCAAGGAGGGAGGAGTCATTTGATGATTTCCCATCCCACAAAAAACGGAACTGCTCGTTTCAACTGACCTGCAAAAGAAGATATTGTATAGACTACATTTCTTGTGTACAAAAACAACAGAAGCTCTTAAGTATCAAACCCTTTACTAAGTATCAAATAAACCTGAATTATAATAAAAAAAATAATATACAGGTTGAAGTATCCAAAAAGAAAAAAAAAGCGAAATAAAAAAAAATGTTTTTAACCACAAATCGTAAACCAGTCTGATTCCGTTGCAGGCATCAAATCTATGATTGTATAAAACAAATTCCACCGACTGCATTAAAGATTTAACGATTAATGTCAATCAATCAAGCCTTTTGATCCCGAAACTCCTTTTTTTGCGTATTATCTACTGCTCTCTCTTTGTCGTTTCTTTTTTGTTTTTTTTAATTAATTAATTTAACAATTTACGTACACACATTTAATAAGAAGAAGAAAACAGAGAAATAAAAACAAAGGTGATGCTTATTTCTATAGAAATCTCTTCCAGCACACCTGCGAAAAGAGAAAAGAAAGAGATGTAGAAGTGATGCGTGTATTATATTATGCCCCGGAGTTCGGTGTGCCTTCTGGCAAAGGCCTCCTCCAACAGTTTCCACTGCTTTCTATCCTTTGCAACTCAGGCTAGTTTCCATCATCCACAAATTGCAAAACTATTTAGTCCGTCAGAGTGTTGAAAAATAATGGACACGTATTTTTTTGTTTTTGTAAATCAATGAATATTGACAAAGATAAAACGCATCAAAACTCGGGAGTGGGGGCTCGTGACGTCACTACCCGCTAAAAATTATACCACGGCGTGACATATTAAGAATTTTAAAAGCGTCGTAACTTCGTCAATTTTGGTTCCCGTAACAAAAGAAAAAATACGGGTCAAATATTTATTGGTAATCTAAGTGACGGACTAATTAGATTTTTTCAGTAAACAAGCCTATTACACCCATTGCCAATTTATGTTCGTCTTCCCATCTTTTGTGTTGCCGACCTTTCGTTTCCCGTCTCTGGGATACCATTCTGTCACGCTCTTGCTTCATTTATCGTGATGGCTCTGACAAATTTTCCCAATCAACCTTGAACCTAATCCTTCAGTGATAAAGTTGAAAATCTATTAAAGAAATTTGATAGATTATTGACACTTTATTGCAAAATCTGGCGTCTAACATTTGGTGTATACTGAAAGTGACAACCCTAGTCCATGAAAATAATAGCACGCGCTTATACAATTATAACTATTATTGTACACTTTAATACAAGTGTAGAACAATCAGTCCTTTCCCAGTGCTTACCCGCGACAGTTTGACAGCCTAACGTTTGAAACAGTGGTCAGTTTACTTCGTTGTGTAAATAATAATATTATTTGTGTATATAAAACAATAATAAACTTACCTACATAAATGCTGTAGGTATTTTCTAGGTACCTATTACACGTCACGTTTTTAATACCGCAAAATTCGCGAAATTGCGGTAACGATATAACTTGCATAATGCTCTAATCACAACATATTATAAAACAAAGTCCTTCGCTGCGTCTGTCCGTAATTAAATTAATTCTATAAAGTTGCTCCCACATACCGATTCCAGCCAAAAAGTTATAAATGTGTGAAAAGGTCTGAATCATTAATTCAGGTATAAAGTTTTGCATTTTAATGTCGTTGCACCCAAAATGTTATACCAACCTAAAAATATCCGTGATAAAAGTACCTATTCGGTTTTAGGTACCGTGATTGGTTGAGGAACAGTTTCTGAATTGAGTATATATTGGTATTTGGAGATATGGTAGGCGCCAGGTAAGTGGGCTACAACGGTCATTGACTCGCATACGTTTGTTGACTTCCATAATATGTACTTATCCGATAAAACAAAAAAAAACCGGCCAAGTGCGAGTCGGACTCGCACACGAAGGTTTCCGTACCATAAATCTTATCTATACTAATATTATAAAGCAGAAGAGTTTGTTTGTTTGTTTGATTGTTTGTTTGTTTGGTTGAACGCGCTAATCTCAGGAACTACTGGTCCGATTTGTAAAATTCTTTCAGTATTAGATAGCCCATTTATCGAGGAAGGCTATAGGCTATATATCATCACGTTAAGACCAATAAGAGCGGAGCAGTAATGAAAAATGTTACGCAGACGACGTTGCACGGGTCAGCTAGTTTTTTATAATTTGTTGTTATAGCGGCAATAGAAACACAAAATCTTTGAAAATTTGAACTATAATAATAATAACCCTACCGCAGTATCTCTACGTTGACGTCGTGGTGGGGCTTGCGCGTCCCGATGGACCTTAGGTCATACCTAGGGTGAGGGGCCAGACAAAGAGAGATACAATCCGCAAGGCAGTTTTGTGGCGAACTGTTGGGCAGTAGCGACCCCACGAACCTTATCTCCCGGGAGAAGTCTTGTTCCTCATCTACGGCTTGCCTTTATTGGCTGGCCGGAGTGAAAACTGACAAGGAACAGAGCTCCCACCTCTTTCTTGCCTTAATCGGCCGGTCTGAGTAGAGATTCGCTAGAGCACAAGTGCTCGGGAGAAGGATGTATAATCCAGTAAGATGCTGGTAGGGATCTTGACCGCACTTCCGGGATTGTCCTGATAGCCGTGGTATACCTCTCCACTCCTCAAGTACCTCAGGCCATGTAGCCCCCTTGGCGCTACGTCACTTTGTGCTAGCGACTGTTTTCGGGGGCCCATTCATTGAGTGTGCAAGTCACCCCCTGCCATTTAAAAGCCGTGTATATTGTTAGTGGTCAGGCAGGGGCCAATAGTTCTATAATAAACGATTATCATTCCACTAAGCCACTCAAACCCATAGCGTTTCATTTTTTGTTTCCATATTCTGCAATAGTACTGCTCCAACCGGGGATTGTCCTTGGGAATACTTTCAGTGCATACAGGGATAATCGCCGGTTGGTGCCCCATTACATTTGAAAAGTCTAACGGGGCCTCTGCGAGTTGGTTTCGGCCCCTCGTACGCCTACCAAAGGACCGGGTCTCCAAGGGCCCGAGAAAGTAAAAAAAAAAAAAAAAAAAAAAATAATATCCTTGGACATTTCACACAACGCCATATAGTCCCAAGCTAAGCAACCTAATGCTTGTGTTATGGTAACGAGATGGCTGATAAACTACTTATATACATTTTTTTTTTTTTGTAAATACATACATATTATAGATAGAAAAACACCCAGACTCGGAACAAATACATGTAGGCCGTACAAATATTTGTTCCGTGCGGGAATCGAACCCGCGACATGCTGCGCAGCAGTCAATCGCTCAACCACTGCGCCAACCGTGTCGTCAAAACTGTCTACCTATTACGGTTCTTGAGATACAGCTCGCTGACAGACAGACGGACGGAGGGACGGACAGCGGAGGCTTAGTAGTAGGGTTCCGTTGGTTACCCTTTGCATACAGAACCCTAAAAATACATAAAGCTGTCCTTAATCGACTTCTGTCGTCTTATTCTTATCCTCGTTCTCTCGTTATAAAACGTAAGTAACATAATTTATTGTCCGGTTATCTACGAAGGAATGAGCGTAGTGTTCCCGGTTTCATCCTCAGCTGGTTTGGTTTGCCCGGGGTCCACTTTCCGGCTTTTTCTTCTCCACTTGGCACGGTCTTCGGCATCCTTGGTTGAAAATGCATTGGCACGCATATCATCCTTTTTTTTTCCGGCTGGGAAAAAATGCGTTACGCATACCCTCTCACTCGGGGGAGTGGGAGAGGTACCTATGTGGGACTCCCCGGGCAAGCCCGGTATACCCACTAAAACAACCCAGCACTGAAATTCCCGCTTCGTTTGAGTGGGGGTGGACTGGGAGATCGGCGTAGCCTTTACGTCCAGTCCACCTCCGACGACCGCCCGCCTCAACAGCGGGCCCTTCGCGCCCTCCCCGTTGGGGGAGGGCGCCCAGGACTCCTCACTCCCCAGCATGCATCTGACCACGCTGGGAAGGGAGAGATCCCGTCCGATCTCCGCAGTGAGACTGCGACTCGGACCAAGCTGGGCACACCTCCACTGTGTGCTGCGCCGTGTCCTCCGCCGCGCCGCAGTCGTGACACGCCGGTGTCTACGCATATCATCCTGGACAACATCAAGCCAGCACTTTTTGGGTTTTCCCCTTCTGCCAGGGCCCGGCAGAGGTGGCATAGCCAGACACTTGTTTCCTACGTAGTAATACTTGTTTCCTCATCATTATATACAACTAATAGGTAACTATAGGAACAACACCGATATTGCGAAAAGAAATTCGCCTGCGCGTAACTCGCGGTGTTATATAACTACTTGCTGTGGTTATTATGTGGTTCAACTCTTTCGACCATCAAAACAACTTGATTAACATCATGTCGGTTCAAGTTTTAACTGCGCGAACCGGTTTATCGATCGTCGACACTAACGTTGTTTTTAATGTGTATAGTTCATGTTCTTTCCTTTGATTCAGATTTAATCTATACCATAATCCTACTAATATTATAAATGCGAAAGTTTGTGAGGATGGATGTATGTGTATGTGTATGTATGTTTGTTACTCTTTCACGCAAATACTACTGAACTGATTACGATGAAATTTGGTATGTAGGTAGCTGAAGACCCAGAATAACACATAGGCTACTTTTTATCCCGGAGTTCCCGAGGGATCAGGATTTACATGGGAATAACGAGAATGTATACGAGGATGAAGTCGCGGGCGGCCTCTAGTTAATATTATAAAGCAGAAGAGTTTTTTTGTTTGGTTGAACGCGCTAATCTCAGGAACTACTGATCCGATTTAAAAAAATCTTTCAGATTTAGATAGCCCATTTATCGAGGAAGGCTATATAGGCTAAATAGGCTAATAAATCATCACGCTAAAACAATCAGGAGAGGAGAGGAACATTAAAGGAAAATGTGATGCTAGTGTCTTATAAATATTTATTAATGGAAAATTCATGGATCAATGACGAAACTCACTTGTAGTAAACAAATAAAATTCCGCTCATCAGTAAATATATTATACTAGCTAGTAGCTGATGCTGGAGGCTTCGCCCGCTTTTATATACTAAAACCTTCCTCGAGAACCACTCTATCATTGGTGAAAACAGCACGAAAATCGGTGCAGTAATTTTTGAGTTTATCGCGAACAGACAGACAGACAGACGCGGCGGAGGACTTTTTATTATAATAATACTAGCTGACCCACGCAACTTCGTCTGCGACACATTTTCCATTACTGCTCTGCTCCTATTTGCCTTAGCGTGATGATATATAGCCTATAACCTTCCTCGATAAATGGGCTATCTAACACTGAAAGAATTTTTCAAATCGGACCAGTAGTTCCTTAGATTAGCGCGTTTAACCAAACAAACAAACTCTTCTGCTTTATAATATTAGTATAGATAGTATAGATAGAATAGATGTAGGTAGTGATCTTAGTGATTTTTTTTTGCTAATCGCATTTTTTTTTGGTTTCACGAAAGGTTTTCCTGCATTTCTTCCTTTTCTCTTGGTGTTGTGCATTATCCCACCAACTCTTGAGAAAGCCACCCTATTTCACATTGTGCTCCGAATAATGTAGGTACTATGTCTGTATGTTAAAATAAAATTAAAGTTTTCGAGACAAACAAAAGAACAGCAACAAATACAGAGATGAATAACATTACAGAAATAAACAGTTAATAAGTTAAGGTAAGCTTGCCCATACCGAAAGGGTTACTATCGGGGCGTTTTCAGGGTAGACAAACCTAGGTAAGGACCATAAATAAATCTTCAATGGACCGACATGATGTAAGTTGTAGGTGGTTATATGTAATCTTATCCACAAACTTTTCAATACCTAACCCAAAAAGGTGGCATGCTTATGAAACCTTGTAAATTTTGCGGTCACGATAAAAAAATAACTTACAAAACAGGGTTTATAATGCTGTTCTTCTCGCAAATAATTACATAATAGGTAGGTATTTTATCAAAACCGTAGCAGATAATTCTTACGAACACTAAATACCTAGATATCTTTCACCTAGTTACGTTGCGTAGACCTATCTCAGATTAGACCAGATTACAGACTATCAAAATCATTATTTGCATAAATAAAAGCAGTAGGTACGGTATCACAAATTATCAACAGACTCGATACAGTTGTCATTGAAAATGAACCAATCGCTTTTTTAATTATTATTATTCCAGTATTTACTTAATCAAAACAAATACCAAAATAAAAGTTAGACGTAACAGCCGACTGTTCAAATTCTAAATTGAAAATAAGTGTCAAAAAATCGCCCTCTAATTATAAAAAATCAATCGAATTACGCGCTATCTCGCTCTACTTCATTCAAATCAAACAAACGTCAAATAAACCCGCGAATCGAAAAAAAAACAATAAACTATTCAGCCTCAATCGAGGCAAAGGTTCAGACGTTCTGCCAGTAGTAAACACTCATTTGTATCAGTTAGTTGAAATGCCGGCGCCGACGGGGCAAGACGCGAGTGCGAAGGGCAGTGACGTGCACGTCATCGATATAGACGCGGATATCGATCAAGCTATTGCTTCTATCGACATCGATAAATCGGATATACCAGTGATACATATAGATAAGCCGACGCAAGTTAACACCATGAACGGAAGCGGTAAGTGTTTGTTTCTTTTTCTATACGCACGTTTTTATTTGTACCGCATCTCATTCGCCCTAATTTTTCACCGCAATTTCGGAGAACATATTTTTTTTTATAAATTAAAATTGGGGCATATACTGATATTTTTTTCTATGAAATTATGTAAATTAAATACACAAACACTGGGCAGTTGTAATAGGTACATAAATTGTGGACATCTTTTTCATTTACATTTCAAAATGAACCAAAAAATCTTTTTATTGATTTGCAATGCGAACTAAATGAAAATGTAAACGGTATTTTTTTCCAATTGTCAAAACCAACAATGATTTTTGTTAACCCTACAAACATCTCTGAACTCTCAACCAACTGATTAGAAAAAATATCTGAAGAGAAATTTTATTAAAACACTACAACTTCAACTTTGATTTAGCATTCTTCGAATTCCATCTCAGGTTTAATAGTAAGGTCTTTTAGCCGGCTAAACATTGACCCAGAAATAAATATATATAATATAAAAACTATTTACATAGTCACGTACTATGGGAAGGCGGTCATTGATAATAAATTATTATATAAAGTAATCAACGTGAACCTAACTGTTGGAAATAATATCATTAAATAGGTAACAATTTGTGAGGCCATAATTGCCTTTAATAATCTACGTTTTCGATAGAATCGTAATTAGAAAAATTCATCATTAAAAGAGTGAACCAATTAAAAAAATATAATTTCCTATAAAAGTGTAGCCAGGTGTTCTTTTACTCACGTTTGAATTCAATTTCAGTTTCCTAGCTTTTCCTTACAAGGATATAAACTGCCTGTTTTCTTTCACTGCCCAGCATTTCTTTTCTAGTATCAATCTAACACCATATTTCGTCTTAAAATCAACTCTTAATTAAAAAAAATAACCAATCAGTACTTGAATAATATTGATCGTAGATCACGTGTGCTAATCATGTACTTTTCAAGTGACCACTGTGTAAAACGAGGAATAATTACAGGACGACTATAAAGTCGTCCTGTAATTATTCCTCTTTTTATTAACCGACTTCCCAAAAAGGAGGAGGTTATCAATTCGGTTAAATGTTATTTTTTTTTTGGTCGTTTTATTAAAATTAGGTTGAGTGCCAGGACTTTCTGAGCTTCAATTGTATATGTCACCGGAAAATGGCGGACTCCGAAGATTATAAATCTTGATTAGATTTTCTCGATCTATTATGAAAAAATAATTTTGTAGATAATTAATCTCATCCAAATACAATAGTTTCCAATCTATCCGTGACTTATTTAGAAAACAAAGCTAACAATTACACGCGAAATTTTACGGCGTTTGCCACTTTTCGGTGACAAATATAAAGACAATCCCCCAGAACGCCTTCCTGTATTAATGTTTAGCTGGGAAGAAGTGACAAAACTAACTCCAAAGCAACACATCTCAAGTATGTCAAGTTTGAAGAACTCGAGTTTGTAAAATAGTATTTATACATTTTACAATGCAGGAATATACCTAATATTAAAAGCCACGTGTAAGCATATATACATCCATTCATATATCAGTTCATGCATACAGCTACTGTTAGTTTTCTCCATTGAATCATCAGGTTAAGATTTTTTGGCGGCACTTCATGGCTGTATTACTTTTTTTTATATGGCTCAAGCACCAAAAAACGTTCGCCATCCCTGCCCTATAGCTAGGTGACAAACCTCATTATTTTGATACAGCCCTCTCAGTTACTGGTGATGCAACGACTTGCATAACAGTAGATAAAAAATAAAAGTTTACTGTAAACATTAACAATGCGGCGCGAAAGTGCTTGATGAAAAACCAGTTACGTTGAAATCACTTGGATGCAGTTTTGTTGGACTTTTTTTTTAAGTGATTTACGGTAGGCGCCCGATAAATGTGCAATAACGGTCATTGACCCACATACGAGAGCGGTTTGATAAACTAGTGACTTTAAGATTTATTTTTTTCGCCACAAAAACGTTTTATTCCAACAACAATCTTCTTTTAACTCGATACATTTAGTCCAGCGTTTTTCCAATTACTAAATTCCTTTAAAAAAATTGGTTTTATCGAGGCTCTCAAAATAATAATAATGATAATAATAATAATAATATCCTTGGACATTTCACACAACGCCATATAGTCCCAAGCTAAGCAACCCAATGCTTGTGTTATGGTAACGAGATGGCTGATAAACTACTTATATACATTTTTTTTTTGTAAATACATACATATTTTAAATAGAAAAACACCCAGACTCGGAGCAAACACTTGTAGGTCGTACAAATATTTGACTTGTGATTTGTTTTTTTTTTTTTTGTTTGTTGTAAATATTTGTTTGTGTTTGTTTGTTGTTTGTTTGTTTGTTTATTTGTAAATAGGTGTTAATTTCGGTGATGACCTCTTCGTTCGACCGAAATCTCTAACCATCTAGCCATTTCTTCGGGATTGGAAAGAGGAAATAGTCGCTCGGGGCTAAATAGTCTAGAGGACTATGTTGGATGGGGTAGCAGTTCGTAGCCCAATTTATGAATGTTTGCCATAGTGACTAAACACATGTGCACCCGTATATTGTTTGTGATAGAATAACACTTTTTACTTCGCCAAATGCGGTCGTTTTGCTTCAAATCAATTTCAACTTAATCGGCACACGAAATTCACTTTATTCCATTTTTTTTTTAATTAGAGAGGTTATCTGCTTTCAATGACTGTCGAATCTATACTAATATTATAAAGCAGAAGAGTTTGTTTGTTTGGTTGTATGCGCTAATCTCAGGAACTGCTGGTCGGATTTAAAAATTATTTCAGTGTTAGATAGCCCATTTATCGAGGAAGGCTATAGGCTATATATCATTACGCTAAGACAAATAGGAGCGGATCATTCATGGAAAATGTGACGCAGACGAAGTTGCGCGGGTCAGCTAGTACGAAATAAATGACGTAGCTTAGGTACTAAAAAATTGACAGTGGCCTATTAATAGATGGCAGTTGACGGCAACACTGATGCATTTAAAGATATTGCGCAAGAAATTAAAAAGTCACTGTATTTATTGACTTTCTTTAAATCAAAAACAGAACTATAGACATAAAGCTGTCCTAAATCGACTACTATCGTGATCCTTCACGTTCTCTTGTGATGGAAAACGGTTCATAATTTCTTGTTCGGGTATATAAGAAGAGATATTAGGGAAAGGTCAATGTACTTTATTGCAAGTTTATCTGAAGCCCGCCTTAGTTGTCAACTTAGATTTCCATCTAAAAAGGAACTTATGACATAGAAATTGTAAACAGATCTTTGCATGATGGTCTCTTCAAGTCTTCAGTAGTTTTTAAGCGTTTTTAAGGGTTCATGAATTGCACTTTGCAGGCAATTTTTTGTTCGCAAGTCAACGCAAATGGCATTTGTTGATATCCCATCCTTAAAAAAACGGCCAAGAGCGAGTCGGACTCGCGCACCGAGGGTTCCGTACAAACCTGTATACACAACATGAAATGAAGCCAATTGGCTATATTATAAGCAAAAGTTGCGGTTTACGATTTATGACGTATTAAAAAATAACTACTTACCAGATCTCGTTCAAATCAATTTTCGGCGAAAGTTTACATGGTAATATACATCACATTTTTTTTTAGTTTTATCATTCTCTTATTTTAAAAGTTACGGGGGGACGGACACATTTTACCACTTTGGAATTGTCTCTCGCGCAAACTATTCAGTTTTAAGAAATCTCAATATCATTTTTGAAGACCTATTCATAGATACCACACACGTATAGGTTTGATGATTTTTTTTGTGAAAATCTTAATGCGGTTCACAGAATACATCTACTTACCAATTTTCAACGGCATAGTTCTTATAGTTTCGGAGAAAAGTGGCTGTGACATACGGACGGACAGACAGACAGACATGACGAATCTATAAGGGTTCCGTTTTTTGCCATTTGGCTACGGAACCCTAAAAAGCAGGTATTTCAAAAGTCGCAAAGGCACCTCTTTGTCCTTAACAAGAGAGGTCAGTAATCCAAGTTATGACCGCTGCAAGCGCATCTATACTCATAGCTTCCTCACACAAAAACCTGCGCAGTAGCATCGAGCAAACAGCAATTAACACTCGAACCTGATCCGTTGTTTGTAAAAGATACTTCAACACTTCATAGCATTGTTATATTAACATGAACGTAAAGAATGTTGACACTCGACCATCCTGTTCACTCGATATGCATCGCCTTGAGTCTTGAGTTCCACAAATATTTTCACAAAGCGGTCATCTCGGCTTGATGATGTTTGGATTACGTTTTATGTGGTCTGTTGTCCATTGTACTTCTGGTTATACTCGCTTGAGGTTCTGCCTTTGAGTTCGAGGGCATTCTGTAGTGCATGTGTAGATTTTGTAGTAATTAGCGTTTGGTGGGGCTGTACTGGAGACACTAGGAGGTCCCTATACATTTTCGTCCAGCGAGCATATCTCCTTCACTATTATATCTATGCATACAACTTAAACAAATGAATTTCTGACTTTCTGCCTCGTTGATCTTAGGGGTTGCAAGCGGTACTTGTGAACATAAGGTCCTGGGTTCAGGTTGGGTTAGGTTGTTGCGGAATTTGTTCGAAAGAGTCACCGCGGCCCTGGAACGCAGAGAGCATTAAGAGGAACGGATGGGTTTTAGTCAGTAAGAGTCTGTCACTTCCTTCTGTCACCCAGAGCGGGAGGAGTCATTTGATGACTTCACATCTTTAAAATAAAAATAGCTTGGGTATGAGAATTAATTTTGATTTACTTAGATCAAAATTCTGAGTGAGTCAACAAATACTGTGTGTCTATATATGGACAAACTAACTGATTCCCGCAGCTTCGCCGGCTAGACAAATTATGTACTAAAACCTCCCTCGAGAACGTCTCTATCTATTGGTGAAAACAGCATGAAAATCGGTGCAGTAGTTCTTCAGTTTATCGCGAACAGACAGACAGACAGACACGGCGGAGGACTTTGTTTTATAATATGTAGTGATGATAGTGATCAGCATTAGCAAACTTACTTGCTTTATTGTTGAGTAACGAATCTTTCGTGCTGTGCTTCTAGGTTCTTCTCATCGCCCCGCCATCCCATTCATGATCTATCGCTATTCCTGTCCCCTGTGTTCAAGAGAACCAAAGTTACCGACATAGCCCGAAGGATTGCGAAATTGAAGTGACAGTGGGCAGGGCACATTGCTCGCAGAACAGATGGTCATTGGGGCCGAAAATTTCTGGAATCAATGACCAAGTGAGGGTCGAGGGTATCCGATACATGCGAGACGCACTGGACAGGTTGTTGTGGCGTCATTTGGGGGAGGCCTGTGTCAAGCAGTAGACTTCTTTCGGCTGATATAATAATTAATGTGTTTAACAGACACACAGCCTTTTCGAAATGTAGCATGGCACGTGGTGTATATTATAATAGGCCTGTGTGTCCTGAAAAAATCTAATTAGTCCGTCAGTTAGATTATCAAATAATATTTGACCCGTGTTTTTTCTTTTGTTACGGGAACCAAAATTGACGAAGTTACGACGCTTTTAAAATTCTCAATACGTCACACCTTCGCATAATTTTTAGCGAGTCGTGACGTCACGAGCCCCCACTCCCGATTTTTGATGTGTTTTATCTTTGTCAATATTCATTGATTTACAAAAACAAAAAATATGTGTCCATTATTTTTCAATACTCTAACTGACGGACTAAATAGTTTTGCAATTTGTGGATGATGGAATCTAGCCTATTAAATTTTCCTGTGCCTACCAGCGGTTTAGCACACGTAATAATGCTTATAAATAACTTTGGATAAAATTATCCACACCTGTATAAAATTATCACTTTCCTTATTTCTATAATTGTTTTGTCTTATTTCCTTAAAACTTCAATTTTGATTTATATAAATTTTACCACGCTGTCTTGTTTTGTCTGGTTTAAACTTGCGATGAATAGAATAATCTAAATTAGTAAATATCTTAAAGGACCTTTAAGCAAACTTCTGTTTTCCCGAAGAAAGGCATAGTACTTGAATGTATGGAAGCCGCAATGAGAAAAAAAACTGGCCGATTGCGAGCCGGACTCGTGTGCAAAGGGTTCCGAACTAATTTCATTTTTGTAACATATTATTTCAACACTATAGACTTCTTATGGGCCCCGGATCCCGGGATTATTTGCAAGAGACACCGTGGCTCCGGAACACAAAAGGCAATGAAGGAACATGGATGGGTTTTAGTCAGTAGAAGTCTGACACTCCCTCCCGCTACACCCAGAGCGGGAGGAGTCATTGGATGATTTCCCATCCCTAAAAAAAAAAAGACTTCTTATGGGTAGATTACCTGTAGGTAAAGAACTAAGTAATAGCTACATTTTTTTTTTTCAAAATTTATTGCTCAGTTGTTACGGAGATTAGGCAGGGAATGGTAATGTTTGGTTTAGTTTCTTAATAACTTAAAAAACGGTTTTAACTATTATTTTTTTCATGTATAAATAGATGTATGAAAAACATTTAAGTAGTTCATTCACCCTCATAGTACTTGATATGTCACAAGATATATTTTTATTTAAAATTTTCTCGTTTGACCCCCAAAAATGACCCACATACTCACTTTTTTTAACTTACTTAACGCGTCCGTATTAAGATTACAGAAGTCCATATTATGTGTACCAAATTTCAACAAATTCAGTCTAGTAGAACCGGAGAAAATTGGCTGTGAAAGACGGACCGACAGACACCCACAAGTGATCCTATAAGGTTTCCGTTTCTTACGGATGTCTGGAACCCTAAAATGTTGTGTAATGGACAATAGTAATTCTACCACAAGGCTTTTATTCAACCAATGCGATATTGACAATGTAATTACCACCTCAACGATTGAGGTCGATCAATGCGGAATACGGATGCATTTTTACTAGATTTAAAAACTTAGTACAACTGTTAATTTTGCGTCACAGTTTGCTTTCAAAATCAAAGTCAAAGTCAAAACGTTTATTTCAATTAGTTCATTAAAAGGCAATTTTTAACGTCAACATTTACATTAAAATTAATACTAGCTGTCCCCCGCGGCTTCGCTCCCGTCAACTGGCTACCCTGCAACTTTCTTATTTTTTTTTCTTTCATAAGAACCTTCTCCTGACAATAACAAACATAACAAAAAAAGAATTAGCGAAATCGGTTCAGCTGTTCTCGGGATTCATGGCGCCATTTTAGTCGTCTTTCAAAAGCGCAAAAAACTGTTTTCTTCAAATTGACATGAATGTCTGTGGAAAAATTTGATAAAAAATATGTCGTTAAATGGCATGAAGGAATACGAAATTTCGTTTTCGTATTTCTATTTGATCAAACAGTTTGAACCAGCTTGTTTGATCAAATTACAGCAATTTTCTCTTTTCTTTTAATTACAGCTACTAATGAATTTAATTACTATCACTACATATTATAAAACAAAGTTCTCCGCCGCGTCTGTCTGTCTGTTCGCGTTAAACTCAAAAACTACTGCACCGATTTTCATGCTGTTATCACCAATGAATAGAGTGGTTCTCGAGGAAGGTTTTAGGATTTAATAGGCTAGATTCCATCATCCACAAATTGCAAAACTATTTAGTCCGTCAGTTAGAGTATCTATTGAAAAATAATGGACACGTTTTTTTTGTTTTTGTAAATCAATGAATATTGACAAAGATAAAACGCATCAAAACTCGGGAGTGGGGGCTCGTGACGTCACGACTCACTAAAAATTATGCGAAGGTGTGACGTATTGAGAATTTTAAAAGCGTCGTAACTTCGTCAATTTTGGTTCCCGTAACAAAAAAAAAAACACGGGTCAAATATTTTTTGATAATCTAACTGACGGACTAATTAGATTTTTTCAGGACACAAGCCTATTGTCAAGCGGGCGAAGCCGCGGGCATCAGCTAGTTTGTCCACAAAGACACACGTATTTGTTGACTCACTCAGACTTTGGATCCAACTATGTAAATCATGCTAAATTAATGCAAGATGGTAATATATATTTAGTACAGTCGCCGGCACATCAAGCTACAACAATCTGTCACCACCATAGTCCACCCAAATTACCAGTCACGCTGACGAGGAGAGTAATGACAGGGTTACAAACGTAAGTACCCAGTGCAATGACGAATTGAGGAGTGCTTTAGAGTGTGCTATTCGGGAATATCGCTACATGCCGCCTGAGCTTAGACCACGCTTACCTCGTTTGCCCATGCATAACAAGAACCGGGCGCTGGTAGCTACTCTGGATTCGCAGTTGTCAAATTATTTTGGATGACTGCGAAGACCTCACTGATGCACACTCGATAATGTACTGCGCGGCTGTAGCGGCATGCCGTGTAGCTCATGTAAAATAACCAATGACAGAGTTACACGACCAAAACCAGCCGTACCAGTTTGGCAGTGCAGGATCGAGCGTCGTATCGGTGAGGCCAGAGCGCTAATCGGCAAACTGATCTGCTTCAGGGAGGGAAACACTCGCCCTAGAGTGATGCGCTTTGTGAGACGGGCATTTTCGGGGACTGACGTCAGTCCTCGAGATTATATATCCCGTGTCACAGAGCGCATCGACTTCCTGAAGCAGAAGGGTTGGGTTCAAATTTGATTGGAAAAATTTGACAGTTTCAGATAGCCTGGGGCCCGAGTCTGCTATTTTTATAAATTTGTCATTCCGACAAGATCCCATTGTCATGCCATTGTCATTTTGCTAAAAGTTCGTAATCTGCTAAATTCATAATCGCACGATCACTGGCGCGTCAGTGGCCGGTCACTGGAACGTCAATGGTTTCGTAATAGAATTGCGGTAGGAATGCCGTATTGCCATTATTATAAAACCGAGCTAAATTTGAGCATTTATTCATGCCAGATTTTATTTATATTTAGTTTTACATATTACTTATTAATGTTATTTAAAGCAATCTGACTGAAGTAGTGAGAAGTTCGTAAATACTAAATCTGTCATTATGTACGAGATTACCATTCATATGGCTTTCTTTCAATGGCGTGTCAGTGATAGATCATTGGAATGTCATAATGACGCCATTATGATGCCATTATGTTAGTAGATTAACAAACTTGTCAAAATCAACCATTTTGAAATCAGTGCACGACCATTCTGACACTATTGTAATAGCAGACTCGGGCCCCTGATGTGCTGGCGACTGTACCGTCTTGCATTAATTCTAAAAGCTTCTCACTGCCTTACCTCGTGGGTATGCAACAGGAAGCGTGACTTTTCAAGAAGCGAACAAGCATTTGTATTAATTACCCTTGAAACCGCATCTAACGAACTTGATGACCTATTCTTTGTCTTAAAAATACCTAACTACTGAGAACGGTGAATATTTATCTAACTAGTTAATAGCTGACTTCAACTAATCAACTAGCTGACCCGCGCAACTTCGTCTGCGTCACATTTTCCATTAATGCTCCGCTCCTGTTTGTCTAGTCTAGTAGCCTAGTCTAGTAGCCTATAACCTTTCTCTTTTTAACCCAAAGGTTGACTGGTAGAGAATGCATTGTTGCATTATTTCCGCCCATGTAACACTATTGTGCATAAAGTTTAAATAAATAAATAAATAAATGGGCTATCTAACACTGAAATAATTTTTCAAATTGGACCGGTAGTTCCTGAGATTAGCGCGTTCAAACAAACAAACTCTTCAGCTTTATATTATTATTATCTTAATATAAATAAATCACGTGTCACGTTTTTTGTCCGCGTCGGACTCCTAAACTACTTAACCGATTTTAATCAATTTGCACACCGTGTGCAGTTTGATCCAACTTGAAAGATAGGGTAGCATACATCTCAATTTTTTGTTGCAATATTATTTAGGAGCGGAAAATGTGACGCAGACGAAGTTGCGCGGGTCGTCTAGTAGTATATAGATATAACCAAAAAATCTTCGGTTACTGAGTGAATGACTAACAGACAACGCACAGCCGAAACTATAGGTCCTAGAAAGCCGAGATTTGGTATGTAACTTTCCTACACTCCATATCTAAGGGGAGCACTAAGAGAGGAATTCCCGAAATTCCTACCGGAACGGAATAAAAGTCTGAAAGCGCGTACGAAGCCGCGGGCATAAGCAAGTACTATTATTATAAATGCGAAACTTTGGATGGATGTTTGTAACTCAATAACGCCGGAACGGCTGGACGAATCTGGATGGCACAGAGATAGATGGTAGTCTGGAATAGCACATAGGCTTTTAATCCCGGGAGTATGTTTTTTTGGGATAATTTCCGACTATGCGGGCGTAGCCGCTGGCGGAAGCTAGTGGATAATAAAACCGCCAGAAACGATCTTCAAATACTAATTAAGTTTTTTTTCTCATTCAACATAACCAGATAATAGCATGTACTTATTTATTTTTTGGCAATTCACACCGTAAAACCTGTACCTAACAAAAAAGTTTAATTACTATTTTTAAAATAGGAGCTCGTGGCTGAATAATATCAGCCGCACAAGTCGATCTTCAAGGTTAAGCATCGCTTGCTAAGGTTGGTCCGTGGATGGGTGACCATCTTAACCTAGTTTCCTCCGTGCCTCGGAAAGCACGTTAGGCTGTTGGTCCCGGCTGTCATTGGGAGATCTTTGGCAGTCGTTACGGTAGTTGAGGATACTCAGAAGCCAGCTAATCTGACTCCCGGCATGCCATTAAATACTCTGTTACCCAGTTAATGGGTTGTCGAGGTCCAGTAGGCAGCCGCTTCACGTAAAATATTGGCACTCAGCTAAATCCGGTTTGATTGGAAGCTTCCCCAAAATAGTTGGGTAAAGGCTAGGCAGATGATGACACCGAAACACCAGTACCTAACAAAAAAATTAACTACTTTTTTAAAATATCTATCAGATTTTTTGTTATTTTTATTAAAAACCTAATAAATCATAAATTAATGTTGACTCGCACGCGAACAAGTCATGTAAGGCACCTTCCAAAACAAGATTCAAAGCTGATACGAACATTTGTTTCTATATATAATAGCAAATATTTGTTTGAATCTTAGGAACTACTGCTTCTGATTGAAAAATTATTTAGTGTTACCAGTGTTACCAAAGAAGGCTGTATTACGTCACGCTACGACCAATAGGAGCGGAGTAGGTATTTATGTAATCAGCGTTGTTACAAAACATTTTGGTATTAATTTCAGCTCATCCCAAGACCCAATAGCTCAAGTTATTAACCCGGATCGGTTTGACGTAACTTATTGTAACGTTAACCAGTGCTCAGACCATCTGTTAACGTAATCGTTAGATTTTTGCATGCGATAACGCTGAAGTATTGTGAAACAACTCATTTTTTTTATATTTAACGATAGTTATTTTTAACGTTTAGGTGTGCGTTAAGTGAACGTGAAAACACCGCCCTTTAAATGGCTTTATTCAACCTAGTGCTTAGTATAACGTGAGATAGTGAGTTATAGATATTTCCCGATAGGAATGGCGCTGTACAATTTAGTGCTTCCTTCGGTACAGGCCCGACCAGTTTGAGCTATGGAAATTCTAGGCGAAAGCTTGTTTATGGCAATAGCTTCCTAGTTGCTGTAAGTTACTTTATAGGTAGTTATGTCTATACGATTTTTTGGGTTCCTATGACCAAGGGAACTTTATTACTAACCTTCGCTGTCCGTCTGTATGTCTGTCTGTCAGCGGGCTGTATCTTAAGAACCGCAGTAGGTAGACAGTTGACATTTTCAATGTTTATTTCTATTGCCGCTATGACAACAAATAATAATAAATATTTAATTTAAAATTTAAGGGGCCCCCTTGTAAAAAAGAAAATTGTTTTTTTTTTCGGATTAGGCATGGTGCAGAACCCTTCGTGTGACAGTTCGACTCGCACTTGGCCGATATTTTTTCTGCTGTTAGTTTTCCAGTGAATATATATAGCTATTTTTGCTTTAGAATACCAGTATTTTACGTGAAACCAGACCTCCACAACCCTTTAAGTGGTTAGCACGGTACCCCTTGGCAAGACTGCTGTTCAGAAGATACAATAAACAAGTAAGTATTTAAAAACAACTGTTTTTTTTTTATGCTGTTGTCCGTTTTTCTAGCTTCTGACTATCCGTAACGATTGCCAAAGATTTACAAATGACAGCCGGGATCAATAGAGTTACCGAAACTGATTAAAATTCCAAATTATTATTAAAATATTTAAAACCTCGATCGCAGTTATAGATAAAAAACCACAAGATAGATTTCGAGACGATTATCGAACAAAATTATAATGCATCGATCCATAATCGATACTCTATTAATTTGCTGCCATAATCGACGTCATACGACGATATTTGACGACACGGTTGGCGCAGTGGTTGGGCGATTGACTGCTACGCAGCATGTCGCGGGTTCGATTCCCGCACGGAACAAATATTTGTACGACCTACAAGTATTTGTTCCGAGTCTGGGTGTTTTTCTGTCTATAATATGTAGGTATGTATTTACAAAAAAAAATGTATATAAGTAGTTTATCAGCCATCTCGTTACCATAACACAAGCATTAGGTTGCTTAGCTTGGGACTATATGGCGTTGTGTGAAATGTCCAAGGAATTGCTTTATTTATTACTGAACTCGTTTTTGGATATCATGAGATTATTTATTGCATAAAACTAGTTTAATTCCTACTTAATCTACAAATATTATAATAGTGTAGACGTTGCGATTCTGTCTAAACGACTGAATAGAATTAGACGAAATTTGGACACTAGTAGGTCACAAGCTGTAGTGAGATATACGACCACAAAAATATAAAAAACAGTTTTGAAATGCATGTGAAGTAGTTCCCGTATGGAAGGGGAACACTGGGGACACAAGGTTCCGATATATTTTCGTCTAACGGCACATCTCCTTTTTATATTATATCTATGAATAGGACACTCTTTACTAGTACGTTCTTGTGGAATAACGTTTCGTATTACGTAAAAACTTATGTTAGCCTAGATATCCTACTTCCCTACATACTTAGTATAAAACATGGTCGCTTCTGTCCCGTGCCTTTTTTATGAAAGGGAAATTATCACATGACTTCTTCCGCTTCGGCGGGGGGGAAGGGAGTGTCAGACTCTTACTGATCAAAACCCATCCGTCTTCCTCTTAAGGCGGGGTTGCAGTACTTTTTAAGATTTTTGAAAATCTAATTAATTATGAGTTTTTTAATAAATAAAAATCATTACATAAAAATTGAACATACCCTCAAGTAAATCGTAAAGATATAAACGCGATTTAGAATAATTGGCTCGATACTTTTTTTTATCAAATATGACACTAAATTACAATTTTAAACGTGTACTGCTAAGAGATTTCATCACGAATATATTATATAAAAGTTATATCAATAGATAGAGCTTTTTATTTTGAAGTAAATGTTGAAACCATATTGTTTAATTTCTTTATCAGTTTTCGCCAAAAAGAAAAAACAATCAAAATTTAGGCATTATTTCGCTCGCCGGACAGTCGCTGTTGTTCGTCAAAACACACAGTACTGCAACCTCGCCTGTTGCGTTTCAGGGCCGCGGTGAATCTTACGAACAAATTCAACCCTGGCAGTCAGCCCGTACCTACGGTTGTTTCTTCATCGATTTTAAATTGGGTCTTTGATAGGAAAGATGCTGTGACAAATGAGGTGTCTCGATTATGATTTATTGTCTATGAAGTTATTATACCTGTGCTGTGATATAACGTAACCTGCCTGTTAATACCAATCTTCGAAGAATTATGTGATCGCGTGCCAATTTCATCAACATCTGTCTTTTTTTTTCGGTCAAAGAATCAGCACTGTTAGGGTGAGGCCAGACGAGTGTAATTTTGTGAGTTGTGAGTCCTGTCTATGCCACACTGCGCAGCGGCGACGCAAAATGAGTTGGACTTTAGTATGAAACAGAATTCCGCCGGCTCATTTTACGTAACTCACAAAATTACGTTCGTGAGGCCTCACCTTTATTCACCATGGCAATGCTGCCAGCCTTTTGGGTAATTTTCCCATTGACAGCGATACAGTTGAATTTGTTTAATGAGTGTTTTCTCCACCTTTTTTTGTTTTTAGTAATATGTAGAATCATAATTAATTATCAAACTCATCCGTATTCGCCATATCATTCTAAATATTGCGCTCGTATGTCTTTAATGCAGGTTAGGTGCCAAATATAAGGGCCTGTTCAGACGGTGTTTTTTTGACGCGCCGGCGGCGACGTCCATGTGACGGCCGTAAACGCGCTTTAAACAAGATTCAAACGCAGACACCACTACTTTGTACAGCTTTTTGGTAGCATCCAATGCGCAGTGAGCGTGCGTTCGTACGCGCGTCGGTGCGTTAAAATACGCCGTGTGCATAGGCTCTTTGTGGATGCATGATGACCGGAGATCTATTCTTAGCTCGTCCCACAGCTATAAGTATTAAGTTAGGCACAGACGCTAGCACATCAAGGTACCCGAAACTGTCAAATTTTAACAATCAAAATTAAACATAAGCTATCTAGCTATAAAGTTGAAAACCTAATACAGAAATTTGACAGTAGTAGCATGATGTGCTGGTGACTGTAGGTACCTGTTGAAATCTTAGTGCGTATTTTATATTGTTTGGTGTCAATGTGTCGATAAATTCACACGCATTTAATTCTTAATTTTACTTAGGATCAGTTCACACTGAAACGCGATGCGAAGCAAAGCTGCGCGCACTTTTTAAAAGGCCGGTCCAAAACGAGTCGGACGCGTACACCGAATGTTCCGTACTATCTGAGTATAAAACGTGAAATATTTTTAAATAAATTAAAACTGGCGAGGCCTATATTCGTCAGAGCTCAGCGCCATCTCTAGACTGCTAGTGGAACTAATGTAATTTTTGTTGATGATTTCTGAAAAAGTATGATGTTTAGAGACATCGTTTTATTTTTTAATCTACTATCACAATCATGGAATAATTTCAGATTTTTGTCTGTGCAAACTTCAATAATTTTTAATTTTTCGTCCAAAGGTGAAAAACATGCGGCCTTTAAAGAAAAAATATTTGAGAATGTGCAAATAGCGCTTTTTCATAATAATATGATAATTATCCTTCAAGAACATTTTCAGTTGCTTTGCAAAAAAAAAAATTTTTATTTATTTCTTATTGCAAAATAGTTGTGTCTTTCTTTCGACATCTAAAGTTCCAAATTTCAAGTTGATAGCATTTGTAGTTCTTTAGATATCCAGCTGTGACAGACGGACAGACTTAGTCACACCATGAGAGTTCCTTTTTGGTACGGAACCCTAACAATAGCGATGCAAAAAAAAACTTAATTTACGAAATTACGACAAGCTACTCTTTTGAAATTATATTTTATCCTACTCCTCCGCGTACTTTTCTGAAAATCCTGTTGCGGGAACCAGGACAGTAGAATCGTTTCTCCGGGACTCGTCGAGCTTCTTTGCTTGTTCGCCACTGCTGATACTGGCTTTCAGGAGTTGCAGCGGTTCAGAATGTATGACGGGCCTGACCAAAACAAAGAGCTCCTCTTTACTGAGACTGCGCCTGATTGATGATTCAGATGATTGCACATATTTTCCAGTTGCCTAGACTTTTGAGACGCAAAATTACTAATACCACATATACCACGAATCAATCACTACATCACTACTTATTATAAAACAAAATCCTCCACCGCGTCTGTATGTCTGTTTGCGATAAACTCAAAAACTACTACACCGATTTTCATGCTGTTTCCACCAATGGATAGATTGGTTATCGAAGAAGGTTTAGTATACAATTTCACAAGCGAGCGAGGCCGCAGGTTTCAGCTAGTTTGCTAATAAATAAAATAACTGCTGAACTGCTCTCGAAAAACTCTTCTGTCACTAAAATGTATCGTTTCGCATCGCTTCGCGTCTCGATGTAAGCTGTCCCTTAAGACTTGAATACGGACGAGCCGGTATAGGTACCAACGGTCTTTTGTCTCTTAAAACAATGCGAATGCATGATCAATGTTTATTGTTGACCATGTTGACCAGTTTTGTAGCCATTCTCGTACTCAAGACGAGGAATCCACGTGCCATTGACTTAGGATAAATTATTGTAACTATTCGAAAAACTCTGGTAACTTTTAAATTTTGGTATCTTCCCGAACAGTAGAAATAATAACAGCATATATTACAACAGTACTTGCTTAGTTAATAGAATTGTTGTTTGATTTTACCGGAGGCGTTTTCTTATTTTTATAATTATTCATCAGTTTGTGAAATAATTCGAGATTTATTATTGTGACTATAAGTGTTGGTAACAAATAAAAGTGTTCCTTATTCAATTTAATTAAAGGTTAATTTAAGAAGCCATAGTGATGATTGACTAAGTTATTTTTATGGGTAAGTATTTTTGTCACCCCTAAAGTGATCACACCCGGAGAGACTCCCCCTCCCTTAGCTACGCTACTGTCAATAACGCTGGATGTACTTCTGAAGCCTGGGATACACTAGGGGGCAAATGAAGAAACATGTCCCTCAACAACTACGTGAAGTGTCCCGCGACAATTGTCATGGAACATTTTGCTGGCTACACTAGTCAGTGTTTATAGAAATGTCACCCGAGGAGGTTGTGGCTATTAGTGCTGCGTACATAGTAATTATATCGAGTGTGTTGAAACGTAGAAGAAAGAGAAGGTGGTGGATGCGGAATTTCTTACTACAACGAGAAAGAAGAGTGAATATTCTAAGTGATCTCCGAATGTCTGGCGCGACACTGACGCGAGACACGTGCGCTCGCTCTCGAGGCGGGAGCAAGCAACATGCCCCGCGTCACGTACAATGTTGCGGGGCATGTTGCGGGACAATGTGCAACGTTGCAGCGTCACGTAGATTGAGTGTTGCGCGTCATGTTGCGGGACAAAATGTTCCCTAGTGTATCCGGGGCTTTACACTGCGCAAAGGCAAGACATTGTTGTGTATACTGAAAATGCTGAAAATTCAAAGGTGTAGTGGTCTCTGTCACTTTTGACTTATCACGGCAAGGTGAAATGCAAGCATTGACCATCAGAACTACAGACTGTCGCTTCATACAACTATTCATGCTTTAATGTCTATGGTAGACGTCAGATACCCGTGCAATGAGGTCATTGACCCATATACATTTACTGACTGTTACTGACACATACAGAAATATTGACATAAAGCTGTCCTCCATTGACTTCTGCCGTGATCCTTTGCGTTTTCTAGTAATGAAAAACAATTAATATTCATAGTTCGAGTATCTACGGAGGGATATTAGGGAAAAATCAATGTGCTTTATTGCACGTTTATCTAGCGACCATAGCTATACAAATGCGTAATATGGACGCTTTGAAAGGAGCGTTGTGACACAGCTGAAATTTAAACAAAGGAAGCAAAACTTTTAAAATACCTATGTAAATAATTCAGTATTGACTTCAGCCTTGTCCCAGAAAAGTCACAAAGCGTATTACCTTGCTCTGAAAAGTTTGTGGAAATTGTACCTAAAATCGTTACCCATAAAGGTCCTTTGTATCCACGTATTATTGATCATATTATTGGTGAATCTTAAAACACGTGACGGTTTTTTATATTTTCGTAAAGTAATGTCGAATACTAGTGTTTGCCCTCAACTTTGTACGGGCATATCCCGTTATTTCCCATTCCCATAGGAATTTCCTGTGCTTCCATACGCTCCCCATCATCTTCCTGCCCTTATCCCATGTTACTTGGGGTCGGCGCAACACGTTTTTTTTCTTCCAGTCTGCCCTATCAGCCGTCAAACTTTCACTAACTCCCTTTTCTTTCATATCGCTTCTTACACAATCCATCCATCTTTTCTCTGGCATTCCTCTCCCTCTGCATCAATCCACATTTATGTTCATTACTCTTTTAGTTAAAATGCGTTTCCTCCCTCCTCTTCACATGACCATACCAAGACAAAATTCCCTTTTAACTTATCCGTCACTGGCGCCACTTTTAAACGACCTCTAATGTAGTCATTTCTCACTTTATCCATTCTTGTTACTCCACACATCCATCTCAACATTCTCATCTCCGCCACATTTTTTTTTTTTAGGGATGGGAAATCATCCAATGACTCTTGGTGTAGCGGGAGGGAGTGTCAGACTTCTACTGACTAAAACCCATCCATGTTCCTTCATTGCCCTTTGTGTTCCGGAGCCACGGTGTCTCTATTTTCATCCGTCTTTATCACAGCCCAGCATTCTGATAAATACCACGTCTATTCCTTACGCTCCCCAAGGAACATATATGCTTCGTTTCAGTTTTCTGCGACTAGTAGTTTTTATGCGTTGTGTATCAGTCACTCAGTAAAGGAATAATTTTACATAAATATTCGTTATCTATGTAAGGTGACGCGCGCGCGTTTTGGGGGACTGTCTTTTGTAAAACTTGACGTTCAAACTTGCTGGCTCTCAGCCTAATTTTAATAAATGACTTTTGAACTACGCAATGAATGATCAGATGACCGTTTATGGAGTTTTTAGATATTATGTAATCTTACGGAGTTTGCAATTATCCTGTGACATACCTAATTATTTTATTACTTGACACTTACGTAACGCCAATAATCTACATTCAGTTCTACGTTTTATTGTTTACTTGACATAATTAGCAGATCTTCGTGGTATAAAACTGCCAATTACAAATATTGGAACAGTTTAGCGCAAACACTAATCATATAGGTACGACAATAAGGTTTGCACGACATAATTAAACACATAGTAACATAATCATTTAAAGAAGGAAGGAAGCAGCGGATGGATGCGAACTGCCTTCCCCAAAGAGCGCCAACCATCCCGGTCAAAACTGGGATGGTTTGTGCTCTTAGGAGGAGGCTTACGTTCAACAGTGGACGGCAATTGGCTGATATAATGAACACAATTCAACGATTTTCTTCTTTTCGAATCGATGGTTATCTTCTTAGATTGTTTGGGCCCAGTTGCTATCTACATTACTTGCAACTTTGGTGTTATTAAATAAATCCCCCTAAGCACAGATGTATGAGCACGGTGGCTCATGTTCTGAACAGGCAATAAAAATAATAATTAAAGGTAAATTACTGTTTATTTGCTGTCATCGATAAATACTCGTACATATTAATACCCTTACTACTTTGTTTCATTTCCTTGACTCTCCCAACTGTCCCATTTATCTTGCCCCTCACTTCCAGTACATTTGCGCAAACCACAATCGAAATCTTCGCTCATCACATAACCGCGTTCTTCAATGTCACACTCACCGTACTGACTTTATTCACTCTTCCTTCTTCGTTCAGGCTATTTCTCTGTGGAATGCGCTCCCTCAAGAAGTCAGGATGGCCACCAAACGGTTAACCTTCAAAGTTGGAGTTCGTGAGCACATTCGAAAGAAGTTGGCAGTAGTATCAGCACAGCGCTAATATTTCCCAATTGTCTATTTGTACTAAGTAATTGTTTAGTATACTTATTCGTATGTTTATTTTTTCAATTCAAATTTTATTATATTACATTAGTTTTATATGTATTGTTTATATAATAAATATCAATCGCAATTCTGTTCTCAATATTGCACCTACCACTATTTGTCTCTTCATCACCCAAAGGTTGATTGGTAGAGAATGCCTGTGGCATTACGTCCGCCTCTGTACATTTGTGCTTAAAGTGTTAAATAAATAAATTAATATACACTCAACATAATGTTATCCTTATTCAGAGGAAATTAAAATTCGCGCTTAAAATAAAAAGGTTCAGGAAATTCTCTCTTAGTGCTCCTTGCACTCCCCAAGGAACCTACATTCCAAATTTCAGCTTTCTAGGACCAGTAGTTTCTGCTGTGCCTTTGTCAGTCACTCAGTATATATATATTATTATTTTTTTGTTTTCTTTTTCGGGTATCTTTTGAGACCCGGTCCTTTGGTAGGCGTACGAGGGGCCGAAAGCAACTCGCAGAGGCCCCGTTAGACATTTCAAATGTAATGGGGCACCAACCGGCGATTATCCCTGTGTGCACTGAAAGTATTCCCAAGGAGAATCCCCGGTTGGAGCAGTAGGTACTATTGCAGAATATGGAAACAAAAAATGAAACGCTATGGGTTTGGGTGGTTTAGTGGACTGATAATCATTTATTATAGCAGAACTATTGGCCCCTGCCTTTACCACTAACAATATACACGGCTTTTAAATGGCAGGGGGTGACTTGCACACTCAATGAATGGGCCCCCGAAAACGGTCGCTAGCACAAAGTGACGTAGCGCCAAGGAGGCAACAAAGCCTGAGGTGCTAGAGGAGTGGAGAGGTATACCACGGCTATCAGGACAATCCCGGAAGTGCGGTCAAGATCCCTACCAGCATCTTACTGAATTATACATCCTTCTTCTCATTCCGACTCCAGTCTTACCATGAAGTACTGTGTTACCCGGTTAATGGGTTGTGGAGGTCTGGTAGGCAGCCGCTCCGCGTAAAATACTGGTACTCAGCTGAATCCGGTTTGACTGGAAGCCGACCCCAATATAGTTGGGAAAAGGCTAGGCAGATGATTACTAGCGCGTACTGTCCCACTGCTGGGCAAAGGCCTCCCTCCATTCCTTCCAATTATCTCTGTGTTATGCCTCTTCCTTCCAATTCGTAAGGAAGACATCCAGGTCGTACCGCCATCTCTTTTCACTCAGTATCGTAAGAATTTTATATAGGTAGATACTAGCTATTGCCCGCGACCATGTACGCGTATGTCCCATTTTTTGTCTGTTCCCGTAGGAATTTCGGGAAGTCCGCTCTTAGTGCTTCCCTATGGCGTGTAAACTACATGCCAAATTTCGGGAAGTCCGCTCTTACTGCTTCCCTATGGCGTGTAAACTACATGCCAAATTTCGGGAAGTCCGCTCTTAGTGCTTCCCTATGGCGTGTAAACTACATGCCAAATTTCAGCTTTTTATATACGACCAGTAGTTTCGGCTGTGCGTTGTTAATCAGTCAGTAACGGAAGACTTTTATATATTACAAGCTGACCCACGCAACTTCGTCTGCGTCACATTTTCCATTAATGCTCGGCTCCTTTTAGTCTTAGCGTGATGATATACGTGAGATATGTATGATGAGCCTATATCCTTCCTCGATACATGGGCTATCTAATAGTGAAAGAATTTTTCAAATCGGACCAGTAGTTCCTGAGATTACCCCCTACATACAAACTTACAAACAAATGTTACCTCTTTATAATATTAGTATAGAGTATAGAAGATTATTAGCCGCACGGGTCAATCTTTAAGATTAAGCAACGCTTGCCAAGGTTAGTCTGTGGAAGGATGACCATCGAGCGGGCGCAGCGCATCCGTGCTTCGGCAATACCTATATTGTTATACTGTCAGCTCGGCGCTGATCGCACCTTGTAACCGTTGATATTAATATCATTATTATTTTAATTCATACCGAGTTTCCTCCGTGCCTCGGAAAGCACGTTAAGCCGTTGGTCCTGGCTGTCATTTGTAAATCTTTAGCAGTCGTTACGGATTGTCAGAAGCCAGTTAATCTGACTACAGTCTTACCAAGAAGTACCGTGTTACCCAGTTAATGGGTTGTGGAGGTCTGGTAGGCAGCCGCTCCACGTAAAATACTGGTATACAGCTGAATCCGGTTTTACTGGAAGCCGACCCCAGTATAGTTGGGAAAAGGCTAGGCAAATGATGGTTAGCTCCTTCTTAAATCCACCTCTAGCTGTCAAGTTCATCACACACATAACTGTTGAAGCTGTTTGTTTCGAGAATTAGTTGAAGGTAAAATAAGATAAGTAAACAAACTTGACTTTGACCCTCCAAAGTCAACGGACTCTGATGAAATATTTTAACAAGCAGCTCGAGTAGTTCAATTTGCGGTCACTGGCTCACTACACAAACGTCACTGATGACAATGGCATGTGTCAGCCTTGTTATGTTATTCGTAATCGCTTTCATTTTTTGCCAGTACCTTAAACAGTGTAAGTCTGTATAATATGGACATACGAAAAGGGATACTGTACCTACTTTTACATTAATCGTAAAATTGCTCAAAAGACGCCCCGATTACCTACCTTTTTAGGGTTCCGTAGCCAAATGGCAAAAAACGTAACCCTTATAGATTCGTCATGTCTGTCTGTCTGTCCGTATGTCACAGCCACTTTTCTCCGAAACTATAAGAGCTATGCCATTGAAACTTGGTAAGTATCTTGTAAGATGTATTCTGTGAACCGCATTAAGATTTTTACACAAAAATAGAAATAAAAACATAGTAGCAGTAGTACCTTAGGTAGTCTAGTAGTCTAGTTAGAAACAATTCAATTAACACTGCTACTTGACGCATCATCAAAATTGACACAAAATAAAAATAAAACTCGTTTTTTTACGTTTATGGAACGGAACCCTTTGTTTGAAATTCCGACTTGCACTTGGCCGCTTTTTTAATTATTGTCATTGGAAAAAATATAGTTGGTAGTGGAGTACCGTAGTAGTACCAATTGGACCTTGACAGGTGTACCTCCGCCTAAATTTTGTTCCTAATGATGAGTACAATTACCCTTTTTTAGGTATTGCGTTTATTCTGTTACACGTGTGTCACCGTAAAATGGCAAACTTCGTAAGATCATAAAATAACTTGAGAGATTGCAAACTCTCGGCAAATTGTCAACTGCACATTATGAATACTTTTTTAATAAAAAAACTTTTTGTAAAAAAATACCTACAACCGACTTCAAAAAAAAACTACATAGTAAAAAATAACTTTAATTTCGGAAGTCGGTGTTTTTGTTAGTTTCTTCGTATTTTGGAAAAGTTTTATTGAGAATAATATTTAATGATAAAACACACTTAATAGGGATAAAAAAATATTTATTATCTAAACACTTAACCTAAAAATATACAAAAATATATTACTAACAGTGGAAATAGAAACAAAATTGCTCGAAAAACAAACGAGATATAATTATTTTAAACAAATGTATCTGTCCCTCTCGCGAAAACGCTGTTTTCTATGGCAGATGTATAGACGTCACGTAATGTGACGTCAAATTCCATGTCGGACTTCTCGTTCTAAAAGTATTCTTTGAAGCGTTATAAATTCATCGCTGATGAAGATATTTAAAAAATATTTTGTAAAGTGCTTACTGGAGCTTATAAGTTATTCATTTTATAAATAAAAAAATCGCGTGCATATTCCCTATTGTAACTCAAAACAATATTTTGTCAAATATTTAAATTATTATCAATAGTACTAGTTACCCTTTTCCGCAGCTCCCTTGCGCTTGCGTTTTGATGTGGGCTCACTCTCTTGTGGTTTTTCTTCAGGAACATCTTCGTCTTCATTTATTTATTTATTTATTTTTTGACCACCTTTCTCATCTTATAGGATGGTGTTTCATCTTCTTCTACATCATCTTCAACATCCTCTTTAGGTTGTGCTTTCTTTCTCTGGACCTTCCTGCCTCTTGGTTCTTTTTTCTTAGGCTCAGGCTTATCTTCTTCCTTCTCATTATCATCTTCATCTAAATCTATTTCTTTTTCCTGATCCTTGGCAGCTGGCAATTATAATTTCATTGAATGTACATTCGGCTCCAGTTATGTTTGTAACCAACGAAAGTTGGCGGGGTGGGCTGCTATTTCTACCTGCAGGGTTTAAAGGAACCTAAAATGAATGGGATCACGGGAGCTAAGTTCACCCGTTTCGCTCGCTCTCTACAGCTTCTCTAAAGCTTCTACGCCATCCCATTCGAACCTAGCCTATCCATGTTGTGGTGCTTTAAGTTCCCGAGCTGGCGCGGTCGTTAGATCAAATGTCAATTATACAACATGATAATTAGACTAAATGAACGTTATACGAAACGAACGAATAAATCTAAATTTTTTGTCATGTATGTCTTTTTTACTTCGCCAAAGGAAATTGAGCAAGTGACTATGGCACTTGGTTGCGCAACTTTTGACACAGTAAAGTAATGAAAATTAGACACAAAAAAAGTGTAGTGTTATACTTTATATCAAAGTCAAATTCAAAATTAATTATTGTGTGGTTTTTGAAAAAAACATAAGTTGAGTACCTTTTGAGGTTATGTTACATCTCAAAACAAATCCTTTTTATATCCTATTAACTGGCAAATATTTTACATTATTTTGTTACATATTAATTGAGTATTACCTTAGTTCATTATTTGAGATATTTTTAAACACATTGATCTAGAAATCCTCTCAGAAAACAAAATTTCTAACAATCTGTGATTACTTACCGCGGTAAGAGAAATCCATGTACGTAAAATATTGACCATGGAATCCGTTGCCTCTCTGATTTGGCGTTTAGGCAGCGGGTGTGCTAATAAAAGAGAACAATTTCATACAGCGCAACATGTTTTAAGTCTAGAACAAATCACCGTCGACGTAAAAACGTTCTAACAATTCACTTCGCGGCACACGCACAAAAAGAGTAAAATTGCTCGATAGTACATAGACCTGGAGGAATCCTAAAACTCAACTCTACACGAATTTATATTTGTTAGCAGAGAAAACCTAAAAACAATCTTCTCGGCTTTCCGGCAGTTAACACGGTAAACAGAAAGAAAACACCAATTTGTTTGACATTTCATCGAATAGTGTTGTGACACAACAAAAGACTACGGCGTCATAACGTAATCCATTCCAAATCCACAAAATCTTAATAATTGTTTTATTTTTGCCATAATTAAAGAATAATAATAATGACAACTCTTTTTAGTTGCAAATGTAGATTATTTTGTTGTTCCACGATCTATGTAAATGTTTAATTAATCGATCGATTATAATTGAAAAAGGAGTCGGAAGAAATTACGTATTTACTGTATTAAATACTAATTAAAATGAAAATAGAAACCCCACAAATTATTTCAACGAATTTAAGTCAAAAATCAATTAAAATAATATTATGAATTAAACATTAACTCAAATGGCCTTACGCGTCAACGAGTGAATCTATAAGTGCTCAATGTCCTTTGTAAATTACCCCATTCAACTCTTTACCGCGTACCTGTGAGATCAAACTAGCAAAGATCAATGAGGGGGTTTCAAATCTAACTATCACACCCAAACAAATGAGTAGAGAGCAGATTGGTCGGCAGTTTATGTCAGTCTACATTTTCTCGGAACGGCCGGCACGGAGATATTATAGAATATAAAATTTTGATTCGTTTAATTATAGAACAAAATTTAAATGGTGATTTGGCAATTTATCGAGAGTTTACAATCTCTGAAGATATTTTGTAATCTTACGAAGTTTACTATTTCATATATAGCATGATTCAATTTATTTAACATGCAATTGATGTATAGTTGGTTTTTTTTAAACATATAATCACAATTAACTTTTCTTGGATAAAATATAAACAACAAATTAAATTCGTAACAAAAATAATTATTTATTTATGTTATTTTAACAATTTTAAATGAATAAAAATATTCAATAATCTTTTACAATATAGTTTAAAATAATCCTTGTAGTCAAAAAAGACTAGAACACTAGAGTTTGGCCGAAACCGAAATTAAACCTTCGGTCGGCCACAAAGGACACTCAACTAAGTTTATTAAAACAAAATATTATCATAACAGTAATAAAGTCATCATTCAATGTTAGCCGCTGTTAGCTACCTTAGCCGCCGTAGCCGCTGATAGCCGCCGTAGCCGCTGTAGCTGCCGTAGCCGCCGTAGCCGGTGTAGCCGCTGTAGCCGCTGTAGCTGGTGTGGCTGCCGTAGCCGCCGTAGCTGCCGTAGCCGCCGTAGCTGCCGTAGCTGCCGTAGCCGCTGTAGCCGCCGTAGCCGCTGTGGCCGGCGTAGCCGCCGTTGCTTCCGTAGCGACATGCAGTGGTGGCGCATAATAGCCGGGGCTGCGTACATGTCTCCGGGCGCCGGCCATAGCCAAAATGGCGAAGGCAATCAGAGCGAAGAATGCTAACTGTAAGCAAAATACCAAACATTAAAAACAAAAAAAAACGTTTATTGGTATAACACTAAATAGAGAGTCTGAAAACGTCTGTGCCATAGGGCTAAGACCCTTTCATGGTTTAATATGAGGTAGGTAAATGGGAATCAACTGGATCGAAGATGCTGGTTTAAAATATTATATGAACTTTACTAGAACGGTGGAAAATCACCAACACATAAATAAACGCCAAAGGATCTAAACAGCAAAAATGTTTGGGGACCTAAGGTCTAGCCCCTCTCTCTTTTTTACCAGTTACTGTAAAATTATTATGCACATTTCTATAGGTACACTTTTTTTTAGGGATCGGAAATCATCAAATGACTTCTCCCGCCCTGGGCGGAGCGAGAGGGAGTTTCAGACTTCAACTGACTAAAAACCCATCCATGTTCCTTCATTGCCCTTTGTGTTCCGAAGCCACGGTATCTCTTTCGAATAGTCCCGCAACTCCGGCAGGCGTAGGCCCTTTCGGGCCCCTCTGTGGGCTGACTCTCTTTGACGAGCGCGTCGAACACGAACGCGCCGCCGTCGACACGGCCCGTCGTCATTAGACGGACGGACGGCGAGCTGCCCATAGCTCACCGTCCACAGGCACGCGTTGAGCCGCGTTCTATAGGTACAGTTTTGCTACATTCACATTGTCCGCCTTGATGAATTAATATTGAAGAACCTGGTTTATGTCTACTGTTTATCGTTCTTTTTTTTACTAATAATACACTTGCTTCTTCAATCCACTTTAGACATTGGCATTATAGTCGACATCGGCCTTGATTGCCATATTTAAATATAGAATAGAATAGAATAGATGAATTAATATCTAACAAAATAAAATTAAGTGACTCAAGAACCCGAGCTGAGCTAAAAAAACAAAAAAAGAATAACGCTGGTATTCTGATAAATTAAGTTATAATTAACCTACCTATAATGTGACGGGTCGGGCCGACTATTGACGTGGTGATGTGACGCGTCGCCACATCATGCGACGCACGCTATATGATAGGCAGTATGAAGCATCTAATCGTCGCCATGCACATGTGAAATGTTTTATTTTTTATTACCCCTTATTAATTTTCTTTCCTTTTATACATATTATCTGTACTAAATAATTATGATGTTTCTTATCTGCCAGGTTCTCGCGACGCGACGGTTCACTCTTTTTGGAGTAATTATTCTGAGAGAAGAGGGATCTACGACTATGGAACTGTGTTATAAGGTGTTAAAATATAACAATTAACACAAAACAATATTTTATGTCGTGACGAGAGTATTATAAGTAGTAAATTCTGTATGACAGGTCAAATCAAAAGAAATTGGGGCGAAAACTAAGCATGACATATTATAAAAGCTTATGCTTTGTGATATATTGCTACTTTTTTAATATTGTTATGCAATAACTATCACAACATATTATATATTTTATTCGCGGCCCGCCCCGGCTTCGCAGAAGGCTTTTTTTTTTTCGTTTCACGTAAATAAACCTCGCCTTGAAAATTACGAACACAACTATAAAACATTTATCCAATTAGGGTCAGTCGTTACAAAATTATGCGCGGACATACATTCATTTTTATTTATTTATGAAGAAGACTAGCTTTTGCTCGTGACTTTGCACGTGAATATCCCGTTTTGTGCCATTCCCGTATGGCGATACAACAAAAAGAATTTTCCAAATCCGACTGAGTTCGCGAGATTAGCGCGTTCAAAAAAACAAACATAGTACAAACAATTAAACAAACTCTACAAATACTCAACCTACATATAATATTTGAAATAGAAAATATAAACAAGATAATTTAGTAAACGTATTTACTTACATATTTCATTGTGAGTTGTTTGTGTGAATTCCCGTAGAACAATATTCCTTTAGCTTCTCTGTCGGGCCTTTATATATCAAAGCTAAAAGGTCAATACAACTGGAGTCTTTGTTTGTTTGTTTGTTTTTTAGTTTTTATCACGCTGGCTTAAAAGCCGGTAAATATGGAAAACTACTCGTAGAAAATCTATTCTAATAATAAAGACATACCTACCTAGTGCTTAGCAACGACAGAAAAACATAAAACCTAAGCCATAATTATACCATTTATAGTATAATTCATATCTAAATTATAAACTAATATTATAAACGCGAAAATGTTGATGCATATTTGTTACTCAATAACGGCAGAGCGGCTGAAGGGATCTTGATTTAATTCGGCACAGAGGTAGAGTATAACCTGGAATAACACATAGAATACTTTTTATCCCGGGTGTATGTTCCCTTGGGATGATTTTTTTTTTCGACAATCTCGCTGGCGGAGCCGCGGGTGAAAGCTAGTTTGATTTAAATTAGCCCGCTATGTCCCGCAGCTGGACAAAGGCCTCCCTTTCCCTTTTCCACACACGACTGTCCTCTACCATTGCGGTCCAGTCTTTCCGGTAAAAGTCAAGTTCGTCTCTCCACCTTCGCTTTGGTCTGCCGCGATTATTTTTTTCTTAATTATTATTTAATGGGCTTGCCCTTGACCACAATCACGCCTGATGGAAAGCGATGGATGAGGTCTATGATGGAGTGAGCTTGCCCAGAAGATGCCTGTTCACTCTTGCTTTGAAGGCAGACGGGTATATGTGTGACTAAGTATAGAAACCGGCACACGAGTCGTGAGCACACTTGCCATTGGTCGATTTGATGACGGCAGCTCTGGCGCTTCACGTCATGGTTTCGTAAGTCAATGCTCATCGACTATTGCGCTTGAAAGTTTCGTTCGCCCACCGTACATTGGTTAGATCATCCCGCTGTTATTCATCTGTGCTTACGACTCGTGCCGGGTACTATACTTAATGACACTTCTCGTGACCCAAGGGCTGACTTTTACTTTGGACAGCTTTGGACAGAGGCTTTGCCATACAACGTGGCAATGCCGCCAGCCTCATGGATCCATGACCAGCTGACAGCGTTGAGGACGCCACGGAAATACTGGTTTTTAATTAAAAATCTGATAAAATCAGATTTGAAAATAAAAATGTATAACCTTACTAATGTATGTGGGAGTCTGCTCAATAGTTTCATGATAATAAAAAACATGTCTGTAGGTATTTTATCATTATCTATACTAATATTATAAAGCAGAAGAGTTTGTTTGTTTGTTTGTTTGGTTGAACGCGCTAATCTCAGGAACTACTGGTCCGATTTGAAAAATTCTTTCAGTGTTAGATAGCGCATTTATCGAGGAAGGCTATGGTCTATATATATTATCATCACGCTAAGACAAATAGGAGCGGAGCAATAATGGAAAATGTGACGCAGACGAAGTTGCGCGGGTCAGCTAGTCTATACTAATATTATAAAGAGGTAACATTTATTTGTAAGTTTGTATGTTTGTAAGTTTGTATGTAGGGGGTAATCTTAAGAACTGCTGGTCCGATTTGAAAAATTCTTTCAGTGTTAGATAGCGCATTTATCGAGGAAGGTTATAGGCTATATATCATCACGCTAAGACAAATAGGAGCGGAGCAATAATGGAAAATGTGACGCAGACGAAGTTGCGCGGGTCAGCTAGTGTACCTACTATATTCGTGCGACTCCACTATGCGACAGCCATGAAGCATTTTCATAGAACTTGTCATGAATGATTTGTACCTATGATAGAACGTTTTTTTATGTAGGTATGTACCCCGATAACTCCGAGTTTTCTGATCCGATTTGTGTGATTCATTTTTAGTTCGATACTTGCCGTTTGGTCCTTTAAGAAATTTATTTAGTTTGGGTCAGTAGTTTTTATTTTAGCATTTTTGCTTATTTCAATTTCTGCTTAGACGACGATGTCGTCCAAGTATCACCACATAAAATTGAAAAATAAAAAACTTTTTCACAAAACTAATAACACTGACTTCCGAAATTAAGGTTATTTTATGCTTTAGTACTCATCAACGGTTTTTCACCAATGTCAATTCAGCACTTAGAACGAATCAAATGACAGACGCCTTTGTGAAGAATCTATTCAACTGTTTATGCTGCAGGGCGGGCCAAAGATGTAAATAAAACTAGTGCGAGTCGGACTCGTGCACGAAGGGTTCCGTACCATTATAGTATTTATTATTTACGACGTATTAAAAAAAACTACTTACTAGATCTCGTTCGAACCAATATTCGGTGGAAGTTTACATAGTAATGTACATCATATATATATTTTTAGTTTTATCCATCATTATCTTATTTCACGTGTTAAGTAGATATTTTTGGTTACAAAACTAAGGGTATCAAAGCATTTTATGGTGGTCATTATATTTATCCCCATGGAAAACTATTTAGGTCACACTTTTTTCCGTCGGGGGGCTAATTAACAGGACCATAGGCAACTTAACCTGTCATATTTAACCCTTCTCTTTAACTAAGACATTTGACAGCGGAATAGGTGGTGATTTACTGCGATGGTTTTCTTCATATATTACGAACAGAACTCAGAGAGTCGTAATTAACGGTTTCAGGTCTGCCGCAATCATTAACGTAACCTCTGGCGTGCCTCAAGGCTCGATTCTTGGCCCCCTTTTGTTTATCTTATTTGTTAACGACATTAATACTTGCTTTCGTAATTCCGAGATTCTGCTCTATGCCGATGATCTCAAAATCTATAGACCCATAAAAAATTATAATAATAATAATAATAATATCCTTGGACATTTCACACAACGCCATATAGTCCCAAGCTAAGCAACCTAATGCTTGTGTTATGGTAACGATATGGCTGATAAACTACTTATATACATTTTTTTTTTTGTAAATACATACATATTATACATAGAAAAACACCCAGACTCAGAACAAATACATGTAGGTCGTACAAATATTTGTTCCGTGCGGGAATCGAACCCGCGACATGCTGCGCAGCAGTCAATCGCTCAACCACTGCGCCAACCGTGTCGTCAATTGGCAAGACAGTCTTTTATTACAGGAAGATCTGGATCGCTTTAGTGATTATTGTAAATTTAATAAATTACAACTGAGTCTACCTAAATGCTGTTGTGTCAGTTTCCCAAAGAATAAGAATGTTTTAAAGCATCCATATTCTCTGGATAATACTTCACTGTCGAGAGTGTCCCTTATTCGTGATCTTGGGGTCTTCCTCGACGACAGACTTCACCTTGATGCCCACATTAACAAAGTTGTGAACAATGCTTTTGTGATGAGATCTGCAAAGGAGTTCGTGCGTCCCTCCACCTACGTATATCTTTATAAGTCCTAATAAGGTCTCAGCTCGAGTACGCAGTGCCAGTGTGGAATCCCTTCTACAATAAGTATTCGGAACAAATCGAAAAGGTTCAAAGAAAATACCTAAAAGCCATGCATTACCGTTGCTTCCATACAGTTTTATCTTATGACTAGCTGACCCGCGCAACTTCGTTTGCGTCACATTTTCCATTAATGCTCCGCTCCTATTTGTCTTAGCGTGATGATATATAGCCTATAACCTTCCTCGATAAATGGGCTATCTCACACTGAAAGAATTTTTCAAATCGGACCAGTAGGTAGTTCCTGAGATTACCCCCTACATACAAACTTACAAACATGCAAACATACAAACAAATGTTACCTATTTATAATATTAGTATAGATGAATTACTTAGATTTTATAAATTACCTTATTTAAAATCAAGACGCACTCTTCTATTAGAGACGGTATTTTTGTATGATTTGTGAAACAATGTCTATGACTGTATTGATATCCGCAATAAAAAGTTTATTTCAGACTACATGTAAGCATATACAATTAAATAAAATAAAATAAACAACTCTTAACTAACTAAAATAAAACTAACATAAGGCGTCGAAAAATTCGTCCGGATCGCTAGCCACTGGTAATGAGCCCAAAAGGCTGGCAGCATTGCCACGTTGTATGGCAATGCTTATCCTTTGGCCGAGGTAAAGCCAGCCCTTGGGTCACGCGAAGTGTCAACTAAGCGTCTTGACAGATCTTTAAACAAGTTATGGGCACTCGGACCCCACGAACCGAGAGTTTCAACCCCAAACGGCTCGAAAATATAATTTCCAACGAGGTTATTATATTTCCGTCGCTTGAGGTTCTCTGCAGCCGCGGCGGCAGCGCCAGCACAGCACGAAGAGCTAGGAAGATGGGATGGCGCAAGAGTATCGACGCAGGTAGCGTCCCACACTAAAGGCCTACCCATCTTCCAAGGAAATAGCGACATGCCGTCCGGTCTCTTGCCATCGTCACGTGCCAGGCCATTGGGTTCTAACACAGCCGGAACGCCGACGGCGACAAGAGCGCGTCGGATGATGTCATTAATGTTCGCGTGCCGCGCTATGCGACCCGCGCTACGGCTGCAAGACAGGCCGTGGTGTCCGAGGCTGTTGACAATAAAAAAAAAAATTGGTTACATAGTACCTAGGACAACAATACTGCGCGGAGTGCGCGCACGGCCGCTGTTCGCGGCATAGACTACTTTATATATGTTCGCGGTGACTCCCCGTCGCACGCACGCGGGTGAGCGTGCACCTCTGCGCCGACTAACCAATAATTTTAATAAAAAAATTCCATCACATCGATATGTTTCTTTTGTCTGCTGCTAAATTCAGAAGAAATGTACTCAGTGCATTGGGTCAGTTGTAGTTTTTGTTTGTCATTCTAGTATTTAATTTCGCTTAAAATTTGGTAGGCACCAGAAAAGCAGTTGTTTTTTTTATTTTTTAAATGTATTGTATATTGTATTTTTTCTCTTTGTTTAATTAAGAATTAAGTTAAAATCGCATGCTATGCAAAGATCACTTAATTGTATTTCGTGGAAAATGTTGTTGGTCACACATTGATCACATTCTTTTGTATTTCTTTGTATAAAAAATGTAATGTGTCACTGTTTGTTTTCCCTAATAAATATAAGTTTGAGCTACACGATAACTGGCAAATGCTTGCACTGTCTTGGACAGGTCCACTCAAATCTGTACTTACCTCAAAATACCACTTCAGACAGTAACCTACATGGTTCTCATATGATTTGACCAGTAGGATTGTATGGACTTTAAAAGAAACTTTGACCTCTGAGTTTTGTTTCGGCGTTTCTTCTCAGAGCAGTCAGCTAGGAAACGCCGGCAAAATCTAGTTTAAAATGACCAAAAAGATTGACGTGGAAAAGTGTTATTTACAACCTACTTACAGAATAAATATCACTTATCATTTAGTATGAAAGGAGATGTATGACGATACATCACATTTTCTAAAATGAACCTATTTTAGAAACAAGCAAGTACTTAGAAAACGCATATCTTCCACCAGCTGATCTGGAACCCGCGCAACATCCTCTGCGTTGTGCACATTTTTCATTAACGCTCCACACCTATTGGTCGTAGCGTGATGTTACATCCCTACTAATATCCTTACTAATATTAAAAATACGAAAGTAACTCTGTCTGTCAGTCTATCTGTCTCTTCTTCATGCCTAAACCACTGAACCAAATTTGATGAAATTTTGTACAAAAATATTTTGAGACTCGAGAAAGGACATAGGATAGTTTTTATTCCGGAAATCCCGCGGGAACGGGAACTATGATTGCGAATATGTTGTATATATTCCGGGAGTAGGAACAAGCGGGCGGAGCCGCTGTGACACGTTAGTATATTAGTCTATAGTCTTCCTCGATAAATGGGCTATTCAAAGTAAAAGAACCTGATCAGTATCATCATCGTCATTATATCAGCCAGGAATCACCTAATGGCTGGTAATAGGCATCCTTTCTTATGTAACCGGTAAGAACCCCGTTTTCAAAATTAAGAATGTGAAGTTGTGTATTGGTCAAACTGTACCTGAAAAACAACATCAATTTTGTAACCGGTAACAACCCCATTTTCAAAATTAAGAATATGAAGTTCTGTTGTGTTGGTCAAACTGTACCTGAAAAACAACATCAATTTTGTAACCGGTAACAACCCCATTTTCAAAATTAAGAATATGAAGTTCTGTTGTGTTGGTCAAACTGTACCTGAAAAACAACATCAATTTTGTAACCGGTAACAACCCCATTTTCAAAATTAAGAATATGAAGTTCTGTTGTGTTGGTCAAACTGTACCTGAAAAACAACATCAATTTTGTAACCGATAACAACCCCATTTTCAAAATTAAGAATATGAAGTTCTGTTGTGTTGGTCAAACTGTACCTGAAAAACAACATCAATTTTGTAACCGGTAACAACCCCATTTTCAAAATTAAGAATATGAAGTTCTGTTGTGTTGGTCAAACTGTACCTGAAAAACAACATCAATTTTTAACCGACTTCCCAAAAAGGATAAGGTTCTCAATTCGGTTGTATGTTTTTTTTTTATGTTTGTTACCTCATAACTCCGACAATTATGAACCGATTTGAAAAAATCTTGTTTTATCTGAAAGGATATACTTGCAGTTTGTTCCCATTTAAATTTTATCAAAATCGGTTATGAACTTTGGATTTTAAATCGAAATAGCTGGAATTCGTCTACTTGAATGATCGTTTTATGTCATCCAAGTAATCGAAATTACGTAATTTGCTTTCTGCGATTTTGCAGTGGTGTTGTTAGGTGGGGGGTACTAAAAAGTGACAAACAAAAAAATTTTTACAATAAAAAGCCACCGACTTCAAAAAAAAAACACTACAAAGTAAAATAAAAAATTACTTTAATTTCGGAAGTCGGTGTTTTTGTTAGTTTCTTCGTATTTTGTCACTGACTTCCGAAATTAAAGTTATTTTTTACTTTGAAGCGTTTTTTTTTTGGAAGTCGTTTGCATTTTTTTGTAAAAAGTTTTTTTATTATGGTCCAAATAGAAGAAAGTGCCTTGGTACGGCCTCAAAAAGGTCGTTTTCTGTACATCTTGTTCTCCTTGCCACACGTTCTTAATATGGCACCAAAGCAGAAGGGCCTCAATACGTTGCGGTATTTGTTTGAAAGAGTCACCGCGGCCCTGGAACGCAAAAGGCATTAGGAGCAACACAGATGGATTTTAGTCTGTAAGAGTCTGACACTCCCCTCCGCTTCGCCCAGAGTGGAAACTGGAAGGATTCATTTGATGATTTCCCATCCTTAAAAAAGGCACCTCAATGCACGGTTATTGTTTTAGTTCAAAATGTCTGAATCGAAAATTATTAAATCCTATAGGCATATAATAAATAGGGTTTGACCCATTTTATTACGTGCCCTACAAAATCTAAATTCGTAAACATACTGTACTACACACATCATACAAAGCACAGCATAGACAAGCTACTAAGATAGCTCATTTAAATACAAACCACTCTATTATTTACATCTACGTTCCGCAGATCATTGTCAATGGTCAATGTCACGCGAGGTATAGTAACAATTAGGTAACATTTCATTAAGCAACGATATAGCTCTACTTACAGCGACTTAGAGCCTTATTTATATAAGTCCTACAAGGCATATAATGTGTTTAAACGGTGATGAGCAGTCTTTATTCTCTGGAGAGCATTTGATTTTAGAATCTGCTGCTCAATTTTTTTTTCTTATATACAGGGAAATTGAAAAAATACCCGAAACCTCTTAGGCAGTGAAAGTACACATGATTATAAGCAACTTTTGTTTTGGTAAAACTCCGAAATCTCGAAAAAAATATCAGCTGTTTCATACAAAATGCAGTATTTAGCCAATGAAAATGTATGAAACAGCTGATATTTTTTTCGAGATTTCGGAGTTTTACCAAAACAAAAGTTGCTTATAATCATGTGTACTTTCACTGCCTAAGAGGTTTCGGGTATTTTTTCAATTTCCCTGTATATATAATATTACACAAACAAAGAAGTCGATTTTCAAAATTACATATACTTCTATATTTTTACTTATACAATTTAGTCCGGTCAAGCTAGCTCATTTAATTGGGGTAAGGTTTCAATAATTCGCATAGAACCGAAATTTTTACGAATGTTGAAAACCATTATAAATGAAACGTGAAAAGTCCCCATGAGTCCGATATTTGCAAAAAAACTGTATTCAAGTTCAAAGTTCACAAAAATGTTCTTTTGCGATTTTCAGGCAAGCGCTAAGGTACCGCTGTACTGAAAAACGCTAAAAATCACATTTTTCTTTTGTCATAAAATAAGTCAGACAAAAATTGTAGAATAATAGGTTTTGTGAGTATAGATGGATGTTTGCTACTCTTTCACGCAAACTATTGAATTGATTTGGATGGAAGAGTTTACAGTAAAAGTACTTACATTGTTTATACTCAATCAGAATAACTCATAAGCTATAATTTATAGAGAGGGTTGTACTAATAACACACGGGCGGATCCATAGATGGCAGCTAGTAATTACATAATTATTCCCCACATTAATCACTACTTACCATAAAAAATACAAATATGAGGGCGGAAAAGAAACTACCCCAAACATAAATAAATAATACCGTCGGATATTGAATTGTTTTCCTCGGAAAATTACTTAATGAGTTCAGCTTTTTTCCGTGGAACCCTGAAACTAATAATGATATGTTCATCGTTTTAATACTTAAGTATTTTTTCAAATGACATGTCATTTAGCATCGTGTACGGAATAGGTACTTAGGTCTCCCGATAAACATAGGCCTTCTTTAGTGCTGTGAAATTATAGCAGCCGTGGATCATGGTCAAAGTGAAAATTACCGTGTAAATACAAAATACGATTGCTACATTCACCACATTTTCTTACAAGTGCTGTTTTTTTTTTCTCATCTGATCAACTGCAATTTTGACACAAAATTCTTCTACGGGATAACTAGTCGCAAAGACGAACCCTAAGGCTCTAGACAGTCGGACCGCAAAACCAAACGTGCAGTCCGATTGCAGTTAAATAGCAGTCGGCGTGCAATCAATCGTGTGAACTGCACACCAACTGCAATAGAACTGCACGGTTGGTTTGCAGTTCTATTGCAGTCGTGTCAATTGCATTCAAACTGCATCCGAACTGCAATTTGCGGTTGGATTGCAGTTGAAATGCGGTCCGTCTGTCTAGAGCCTTAGTCAACCAAGGGTGGTGAGGAGATCATCATCATCTTCCAGTCTTTATCCTTCCTTAGGAGATCTTAGGAAATAATTTCCTATTTGAGGAGGTTTTATGCGGTGATTTTTAAACCCGGTGTGGTATTGTATGTATATCCCGTTCGTAGGCGTTTCTTGACACGTGGCTCGACATGTTCCGAATGACGTTTTTGAGGTTTTAATTAAAAATAGCTGATGCCCGCGGCTTCACCCACTCTATCCATTGGTGAAAACAGCATGAATGAAAAATGCATGAATCGGTGCAGTAATTTTTGAGTTTATCGCGAACAGAGAGACAGACAGACGCGGCGGAGGACTGTTTTATATGATAGTGATTGTACGATTCGATTTAAATCAATGAAAACAAATAAACGCGTTAGCATCACTTTTATCGTTGCGTTTATATAATTTTCATCGAAATGGAATTGCTCTATTTAAATTAAAACGTCTAAACATAATTCGAGCCAGATGACAAGTTCGCGTACGGGTATAGCCTCAGCTGGACAGTGGTATTATATCGTCACAGATATTAAACCTTCATAATTCATGGCAAAAATGCACACACACGCACATTACTGACACATTTTCTTATAATTTTTCCTCTATATAAGGAACACCTGCAATTTTTCTTCATAGCTACTGCAATGAGTATGACTATGCAAAAAGGACACATGTTCACTCCCATATTCAAACCTATTTTCAGTGTCATAATGTCAATATAATTGTTACGGTAATAGGGAATATGCATGCATTTTTTTTATTTGCAAAATAAAATACTTATTAGCTCTAGTAAACAATCATGAAATTATTTTTTAAATACCTTCATCATTTATTAAGTTATAAAGCTTCAAAGACTACAGTTAGAAAGAGAAGTCCGATATGTAATGTGACGTCAAATTACACGATGACTATACAGCTGCCATAGAAAACAGCGTTTTCGCGAGAGGGACAGATATATTTGTTTAAAATAATTGTATCTCGTTCGTTTTTCGAGTAATTTAGATTCTAATTTCACAGTTACTATTATATTTTCGAATACTTTAAGATAAACTGTTCAGATCATAAATACTTTTTTCATGCATATTCCCAATTGTCATTAATTGAAAATGAACTGGCCGAGTGACGACCGGAAAAGTGCGAGTCGGACTCGCGTGCAAAGGGGGTCCGAACGAATTTAATATTAGGAACATGTTATTTTAAAACTGTATGCTTCTAATAGGGTTTTCTGTAATCTATACGGGGGGGGGGGAATTGTCACTATTCGCCTTATTTCTTGAATAAATTCAAAACTATCTATTTTAAAATTATTCAAATTATATCATTAAAAACCTCACAATAAGCCATTTCATTTGATATGTTACACTCACATGATACAGCTTGTTTTTTTTTGTAATTTTCTAATTTGTTCCCCAAAAGTGACAAACCAGTTTAAAAATTTGAAAAACTGTATCAGCGTATACGAAGTCGCGGCAAAAGCTAGTTTCAATTTTATAACCTAGGCGATCTAAATCCATACTTTGACTCGCTGTAAGTTAGACATCTGCTTCGAAACTAACGCATTTCTTATACTAAATTATTCAAAGAGGTTCTCTTTTGACTGACAGTTTCAACTACTTTATATATTCCGTGTTCTATTTCTACTAAATGAATTAGTTTTCATTTGAAACCCTGAAACTTCAAAGTAAACCAAACTACCACTCAAACTAGTCGATCTACTCGACTAGTTTGAGTGGTAGTTAGATATTTCCAGATTTATAGTTGCATCCAATGGCTGAGCTAGGCATGAAAAAAATATTATTTACTGTCCAAATCAGGTCTATTGCTGTGGTGACACTTTGGCTATGCCCAGCAGTGGACTTATTTCGGCTGATATGATGATAGTCAATTAATTTATCGAAAAAAAAAAAACAAAATTTAAAAATACTTTTACAGTAAAAACAGAACAAAATTGATCGAAAAATCAAAGAGAAATAACAATTTTGAAACAAATAGGTATACCTACCTACTTGTACAGTCCCTTTCCCAGTCCCCAGTTCCCGCATGAGCCGTATAAATGATACGGGGTCAATTCGCATCAAGTTTACGTTTAAGATAAATTATATTAAACGCTTTGCTGTCAGAGTCTAGGCTCCTGACTCCGTTAGCGATTGGCTTAAACTAGTAAAGTACCAATTCATTTATTTTACTTTATAGTCATTAGCCTGTCATTACCCTCCTGGCCTCCTTTAGAGCGTCATCGCAAGGGTCTTCAAAACATTTGGATGTATTTTCATCAAGTTATTAATTTTAATCTTTGTAAAAAGATCATGTCAGTGGTCTTCATCTTCTGTGTGCATAACACACGTTAGATCGTGAGAGGAGGTCACATTTTTCTGTACTTCTGTGAATAATAAAGGCAGTATACATGTCAAAGCCCGTACGACGACCCTATTGGGCCAAAGTTGTATTGTCTTACTATTGTTCTTTTAATTTACGGGCCCTGACAGATTAAAACAAGTCATTTCAATCACTACCAACTATAATACAGTCCACCGAATTCAAGAAGTTGACAGTAGTCCTTCGAGCCGGATCCGGACTAGGTGCCACCAAGTTTTATTTCCTATCTAGGTCAGATTCTTAGGCATTTATAGGTACATACATAAATATTTATTTGTTAGTTCTCCTGGCTATTAGAATGTTTTTGTGGCTTTTAATCAATGTTTTATATCGTTCCAAACATGCATCCGAGGTGCGCTGTCGCCTATTTTAATAGTTATGACGTAATCGTCTAAACGTGTTATTTTAATTAATAACACTGATGACCATAAACAACCAACGTTGGTCTGTGATTAGACGGAAACTAGTCTAAATTGGGACAGCCTCATTGTATACAAAAAAATACAACCTTGTAAAATTAATAAAGAATTCCACATCGGTTCAGATCTGAGCTGCATTGAATTTCCTATCGAATATCAAATTAATCAGAATATAAATTAATCAGTTATCATAAATTATGATCATGGAATCTTCCTAATCCATGTTAGGATCGGGGTCACCTCCAACATATCCATTTTGTCCTAACACAAGTCAGTTATATTATTATCTTAGAAAAAAAATTAAATGTCACAGGCCAGCAGTAGGTACAGTACCTACTTAGTGTCTATGTCGTGGCCATATAGTAGAATTCGCCATTTCATGATGTGGCCTGGGCTTGGATTATGTTTCAAGACACTAAGACACTGCAGTACTACGACAGGGATAGGTTAGGCTAGGTTAGGTTCAAATGGGATGACGGGAGTCAGAGTGAGCGAGCTACAGAATAATGTTTTGCCAGTTCTACTGGATAACTTTTTTGAAATGAATGACCAGGCCATTGACATTTTCTTCTAAGGAAATCGATTACTCATTATTACCTTACAACACACAACTTCCACTGAAGACCGAAGATTTTTATTCATTAGTCATGATAAGAATAGTGTCTATGATAACGACGTGACATGTTTCTGTAGGTACCTGACTGCAGTTTAATTGCTGATAACAACTTCCAAAAAAGTACCACTCCTGAAAGACGCATTATTGAAAAATGTTCATGTGAAAAAATTTCAAATTTTCATGTGGAAGCGAAGGTGCTGGAAATTGTGCAAGCTTGGTATGGTATCTAGCTAGCTAGAGCTAATAGCAGCTGATGAATTTCAGGAAAGACCCCGAAACTACTCCATTAATAGCCGAGGACGGCCACAATAGGGAATATGCATGCGATTTTTTTATTTGCAAAATGAAATACTTATTAGCACTAGAAAACAAGCATGAAATTATTTTTTTAATACCTTCAGCAGCGATGAAGTTATAAAGCTTCAAAGATACAATTACAAAGAGAAGTCCGATATAAACTTTGACGTCAAATTCCATGACGCCTATACAGCTGCCATATGTATAAAATAGCGTTTTCGTGAGAGGGACATATAATATTTGTTTAAAATATCTCCTTTATTTTTCGAGCAATTTTTATTCTATTTTCACTGTTAGTATTATACCTTTGTATATTTTTAGATATATGTAGGTAATGTGTAGATAATAAATAGTTTATTCATGCATATTCCCTATTGCCATCATCGGAAGCAGATGAGGCGATGGCGCTCTTATAACTAAATCGGATGAACCAACAAATCGACAACGATCGTATTACAGCTGCCCCAAGCCCAGTGGGTATCGTATTACACTTACAAAAATTAGTTCTTCGAAATAACCCTTTTTTTATTTTTTTATTTTAGGATGGGAAATCATCAAATGACTCCTCCCGCTCTGGGTAAAGCAGGAGGGAGTGTCCGACTCCTACTGACTAAAACCCATCCGTGTTCCTTCTAATGCCCTTTGCGTTCCAGGGCCGCGGTGACTCTTTCGAACAAATTCCGCAACCACGGCAAGTTCGAAATAACCCTTGCGTGACGGTTTCCATACCCACCTATCCACCATAATAAGCTTAGGTAGGTAGGTATAGGTATTGATCCGTGATCAGCTCACCGATACAACTTCGCTGCCGAGCCCGCGTTGGCGCGGGGTGCGGGGTGTTGCGCGAGGGGCCGGCCCCGCGCTGGCACGGGCTTGGCTCAGAAGTTTCTATGAGTCAGATTCCCGCCGGCATTGCGTTTGACGTGTCGTCTTTACGTTGGCATTGTGCTTGATTTCTTTACGATTCAAACAAAGTTAACCTTTCTAATTCGTGCCACGTGTTTTTATTGTACAAGTGAGTATAACGGCAGATGAGGCAGGCCCTTCGCGGCCTAAAAGAAGTCGTTGTAATACAAGTTATTTACGTGATTCAGACGTCGAAGAGGAAAGGAGCGACAAGTTTGACCTCGGAAGTGAGGAAGAGGACCAATCTTCAGAGGATGGCAACGACGAGCAGGTTACATTTTCCCGCGTTTCTGCCATAAATATAGAATTAAATTCACCGATCAGAAGGCCACATTCTGCCCCACCACAGTCGACGCCCGATACTTCAGTAGACCAACTCAATTTATCACAAGAAGATATGTCTTCGATCAGACCATCAGTTGAAGGCTCTACATCCGAGTGGACTGAGGTAGGCGAAATGAAAAACTTTTCTTTTACGCGACTCAACGAATTTTACGCTGGTCCTGGGATAAGACCTATTGATTATTTCGACTACTTCTTTAGTGAACATTTTCTTACTATGATTTGTGCTGAAACTAATAAACAAGCAGTCAAATTGTCAGCTGGAGTGTCACAAAGATCTAGAATATCGGCATGGAAGGAACTAACTGTTTCTGAGTTGAGAGTTTTTTTGGGTCTACTATTTCATACGGGCACTATTCAGCTTAGTCGCCTTCAGGATTACTGGAAAACAGGCAGGTTATTTTCCATACCATTTTTTGCTGAACAGATGAGTCGGAATAGATTTCTACTGATTATGAGATGTCTCCATTTTACGTGTGAAGCAGATAATGGCGACCCACTGCTAAAAGTTCGCAGTGTCATCGACTATTTCAATACGAAAATGATCGAATGTTATTACCCAGCGAAAGAAATATCTTTAGATGAGAGCATGATATTATGGAGAGGTCGATTACAGTTCCGCCAATTTATAAAAAATAAACGCCACAAATATGGGATCAAATTGTATGTGCTCACTGAACCTGACGGTTTGATTTTGAAATTATGTGTGTACGCAGGCGGTCATGACCACGAGGTTTCTGGACAAGGTCACGCCGAGAAAGTAGTGATGCAGCTCATGAATGAAAAGCTTCGTAATGGCCATGCACTATACATGGACAATTTCTATAACAGTTTTGGTTTAGCGAAAAAACTTCTCGATAATAATACGTACTGCACTGGAACATTAGGCAATAATTTGAAACAAAATCCTCGAGAGGTCGTTCAAAAGAATTTGAAGAAAGGAGAAAATATTTCTCGATACTGCGAAGGGGTTCACATAGGAAAATGGAAGGATAAACGACCTGTTACCTACATTACTTCAGAGTTTGAAGATAAAATGGTTCCAGTAACTAATAAACGTGGACAAGTTGCTCAAAAACCCGAGGCAATAGCCAAATATAATGAATTTATGTCTGGAGTGGACCGACAAGATCAGCTGTTAGCATTTTACCCGTGTGAAAGGAAAATTCTGCGGTGGTACCTAAAGGTTGCCATTCACACATTTCAGCTGCTACTGATAAATTCATTCAAAATGTATAATAAATACTCTGGTCAACCTAAAATGACATTATATGATTACCGTTTATCAGTTATAAGCGCGTTGCTACCAGACAAACATGTCACTACAAATCCAGGACCTGTGAGAAGACAAGTTCCTACGCCGCACAAAATTTGTAAGGTTACGGATAGAAATGCAAAAGGAAAATTGAAACGTAAGCAATGCCGCCAATGCACGAAAGAAAAAAAACGTACAGACACTATTTGGCATTGCACTACTTGCAAAGAAAAACCTGGATTATGTGTCGAATGTTTTGAAGCATATCATTCTTCCATTTGAAAAATTGAATATCCGTTGATTATTTTTGATTTCATGGCAAAAATTATAATCCAAGCCAAAAATTGATTATTACTAAGGTAGTTTATATTAATATTGTTACTTATTCTAATTCACGGTGTCATTTTAGTTCCTTATAACTCGCATTATTGGTTGTATTTCTTCAAAATTTTAATTTGATTTTGTAATAAATATTGTAACACTAATTACCTAACCACGCACTAGCGCGGGCTTGGCACTACGTATGGATTTTCCAACCGCAGTGCCAGGCCCGCGCAGGTGCGGGATATTTTTTTCTTGTTTTACTTTCGAAAATAATAATCACAAACGCTTATTATTTTTTTAAACCTTATACTTAACTGAAGTATAAGCAATTAAGCAGCTAAATAAAAACAAAAAAACATTTCGACATTATGCACTCGTTCCTCACAATCTGGCGGGCAGTAAAACTGTTAAAATAATAATGACAATAAATGTACAAGTACTTCAGTAGGTAAGTACCTAGTACCTACAAACACGTTAATTTATTTAAACCTACTACCTACTTACCTACACGGTGTCAATTATGAACTCAATGCGGTGAAGCTGTCGACCGCCTCGAACACCATGGCCTGTCCTCCAGTAGGAGCGCTGGTTGGTTAACACGGCACGCCAGCATTAATGACATCATCCATAGGACTCTTGTGACCGCCGCGCCGTGTTGCCAGCTGTTTAAGAACCCAAAGGCTTGGCACGTGAAGATGGGAAGAGGCCAGATAGCTACTATAATGCCTTGGATGGTGAATAGGCCCTTTGGTCCGGGATGCAACATGTGTCGAAAACCTTGCGCCATCCATCTTCTTAGCACGGCGGGCTGCGCTGGGGCGGCTGCTGCAGCCTACCGGTGCAGAAAATCTGAAATTGGGCATATATCAACCAAATTGGGAGTTATATAATTGAGCCGTTTGAGGTTGAAACATTAGGCCCATGGGGTCCGAATGCGCGTCGAGGCTTGTGGGACTTAGGCAATCAATTGTCGATTGTTCACGTGACCAGAGGGCTGGACTTTTCTTCAATGCTGCCAGGTGTTCTGGACACTTTTGCCACTGACAACGATGTGGATGAATTTTTGATGCCCGATTTTGTTTTTTTACGCGTTTTTAGGTACTGTGAAGGTTGTATCCAGAGGGTAAAATACTTATTGGTTCAGGGCTTTATAAGAATAAATTGCAAAAGAATTGGAACGGTCACTTTTGAATTATGAATGAAAAAGAATTGAAGTGTTTTTTTATGAAGATTCCTTGTATTGATTTGAAGTCGGGCGCATGGTCGCCAATATAATTCGATTATTGCTGCATTTTCTTGTTTAATTTCCTTACGCCCCCATTTCCATCATCACAGTACCTAGGTACCTACATAATTTCGTGATTATTAGTCTAACAAATACTTACCTAGTCTTTATCCATTTTTTTTTCTGTCTCCAAATGGAAAGAAAAATTACCTACTTACGTCACAAAAATAGAGTAGGTATCTAGTGCCTACCTAGACCTACTTAATACACGATTGAAGATGGCGAAGTTGCAAAGACATCTATGCTAAGTTGGTACCTATGTTAACAATACGCCCGATTTGCAAAGCTGCAATACCTAAGTACCTAGACTACATTCCTTTTCCCAGTATTGGTATTTTTAACAATCCATGCATGCATATAACGCTATTTAAATGCAGTCAACGTCGCGAACGCATTAAATCTGCGGTAGATCTATTTAATTAATTCATGTCAGGGCGCTGATAATGTCGTTTATTTCGACAGTAGGTATGGATAGGCCTTTTGGTTACATAAGTGACCTACTATTTTCACGGGCAAAGAAAGATAAAACGTGCTTTGCTCAAACAGTCTAAACAATTCGCCACGCAAACATCTGTCGATTACTGGATTGGTTGGCAAGGTTGGCAAGTTTACTCAAAAATAAAGTTGAACTTGAAATTATGAGGACATTGATGACAGCTGTTGATCAGTGATTAGAAGAATTGGCGCCAATAATTGGCGCCAACCTAACAGTAATGTCTCATAACCTTAACCCTATACTTGACATTGTGCATTTACATGCACATTAAATTCAGATTTTTTTTAATGAAAACTTTTAAATCGAATCGTTTTAATAATAACTCCAAGTGACTTCGTAAACGTCTCTTTACGTATGAAAAAGAAATCTATATCGGTCTCGCTCACACATTGTCAGTGCTGAACAAAATGGCGACCCGTCGGTCAGTGCCTGCGCAACGCTCTGTAAGTATCCTATTTTATCACAATTAAATTAAGTTATATGTTTCAAATTGTTATAATTTTACTTTCTGCTAGCTTTATGCAATTGTCTGGTAATATTATTTTTGTGAGATATGTTTTGAATATGCAGTAATTCACGATTTTTGTAAGGTGTGCATTAAAATACACATTGCCTGGTGCAGGGTGAATGACTTAATATTTGTTGTGTATATTTAAATGCACACTGCCTGCTTTGCTGTGAATAACACCCCATTTGTCATGTACATATAAATACACACTGCCAACGTCATAGACTATTACTATTTGTGAATGTTGTGTCTATAAATGCACATTGCCCACTGTGCTACTACATACTCGGGCTATTGTTCAGACAGAGTTTTTTTCATAATGCATGTAAGCAATTCCTAATACACTTTCCGCTAAATTTATTTTGCTTAGCTTGCAATATTTTTATTTCAGATGACTAGAAGTCGAAAAATTCTCGCATTGGTGCCTAAAAGCGGAGCTTAATCTGATATAGAATCTAGCGAATCTTCGGAAGATGAATTCCAGATGTGTAGGCCTCATCAAGATGTCTCCGAAGACAGTTCCCCTGTCCGATCAATAGCGTCTTCTGTCGAAAATGTAAACATCTCCGATAGTGATGACTGTGAATATCGAGAAATATACGCCGTTGCATCTGTTCATGAAGAGCCGAGAGTCAGACTCAGTACTACCGATTCTACTCCATACTCACCTTCTGTTCTTCAACATGATCCTGACATTATACCGCCTTCACCATCAATTTATATTCCACCGTCACCATCTATAGGGTCCATCTGCAGTCCTGCATCTTTAGCACCTGCCGCGCCTTCAGCACCTGCCGCGCCTACTGCAGCTACTGTGCGTCTTCGGCGTTATAAGAAAACTCCGGTGATCGTAAAAAAAACCGTATTGAAACCTACCAAAATGTCTCCTAAATGGACAAGAATGAAATTTCAAGGATCGGCAGATATAGAAGATATACTTTTCGATTCTACTGATATTGAAAAATCACCACTTGATTACTTTAAGCTATTTTTTAGTGACGATATACAAGATTTAATAGTATATCATTCCAATTTATATTCTGTACAGAAAAAGGGCACTTCAATTAATATAACCAAAGACGATATCAAAGACTTTATAGCTATAAATATTTTAATGGGTGTTGTAGATATGCCGTGTATTTTGTGAATGTGAATTTGTGATTTGAACAATGTGAATATAATGCGGTACAAGAAAGAAGAAAAGAAGAAAGGTCTAGTCACATGCCCAAATTTAATAAAGCACTATAACGGAAATATGGGTGGAGTTGATCTAGCCGACATGTTAGTTGCTTTATACCGTACTGATTTGAAAGGCCATCGTTGGTATTTAGTATTGTTTTCACAGATTCTGGACATCTGCGTCAATAATGCCTGGTTGCTGTATCGTCACGAGAATAGCCGTAACCAAAAGCTGTTGCCACTCAAAAAGTTTCGAGTCGCTTTATTTAGGCAATTGCGTTTTTTTGAGAGAAGTTCTAATCTACAACCTGATGCTCTTACCAAATCTATAAAAAAAGTTAAAAAACCAGTTGCGGAGAGGCCTGATGATGCTACTCGTTACGACCTGACGGGACATCTTCCTTCTTTCACGACAAAAGGCAGGTGTAGACACTGTATCCAACATCAAACCAATTTTTTTTGTCCAAAGTGTAACGCACGGCTATGTATAGTTGAAGGGCGAAATTGCTTTATTGATTTTCATACTAAATAGTAGTATTTAATTAAGTTTTTATATTTTTTACATAGTAGATAGATATATAAGTAAACTTTGATCTTAGAGCATTAGGACTGAATATTGTTATAAATAATAAAAGAAAGTTTAACTCTATTTAAAAAAAAAATGTTTAACTATATGTCAAATATCGTAACATATACTCAGTGATCTAGTTCCTAACAAATGTCAAAAATTCGTAATGTTCTTTAAGATTTATGTTATTCTTTATGTTTTTGTTTCTTTTTTAGTTATGTAATTACATGGCAGTGTGCATGTAAAGACACATTTTTCTTTGTCAGTTTTTTCTTGTGAGCTTGGCAGTGTGCACTGGAAGGCACATAATATATCCTGAAAACTGAAATTCAGAAATTTTTTATTTTATTTTTCCTGATATCCTTACAATCCAATTAACGTATGGAAACAGTAAAAGTTATTTTTTTTTAAGGTAAAATTCTCTGCCATGTATAGGGTTAAAAATTGAATTGAATTGAACAGTAATGTCTGATTTAGTAAGGTGATGTTATATCACGCTTCCCGCCCTAAATAATTTAATCCCTTTCCTTGATTATCCTACTTTTTTTTCACTATGTTGCTTGTTTTGTGGACCACCTTCAAATATTTTCAAACTGATCTCGGTAAGTGTAAAGTTCTCCTATTTCCCATTTTCAGCAGTATTCAAGACCTTATTTTTACATTTCGTCTAGTTCATTATTGAGTAGGCTGCCATCTAGCTTAAATGTGTGATACTACGGAAATACCCAATTAAACTGATCGAGGTAATAGTTTGAAATTGAACAACAATGGCGCTAGTGGACAAAGGCTTCATTCAATGCTGTCATTCATTCAGCTGCTCACCGTTCATTTTTGACATTATCACAGAGTACTTTTAAATATGTCTGGACGCTCATTCAGCTCATTCACTTCGCTGTCAAACAGCTGATGGTCTGATGGAAAGTTGTTCGGAAGAAGTCGGTCAAAAGCGAATATTTTTTCTGCGTTGCTGTGAATTGAGCTGAGAAAATAATTATTTCGAATCATTACTATCGACTGCGTAGTCTAAAGTTGTTGGACTTTGTGCGCAGATAATAGATACCTTATCGCGTAATTATTTTAATCGAGTCTTTATTTACTTGTTACCATTGCAACTTTGAACTTGAGGTACTATTGTGTTTGTGTAAATAAGAACACAAAATGACGCTGGGTGAGTGTTGAATCTGTTTTAAATTACTAGTTAATTTCTACGGTAAATGTGTTCCTAAAGGTATAATCGTTTCGGTATAGTTATAACCGGTTTGTAATGTAAACTAGTGGAATATTTTCGCTTTTCTGCGGAAGCGTCCCGCAGTTTATATAAAGATGATTTCGCCTTTTATTCATACATTAACAGAATCTACTCTAGCAAAATCTTGGATTTAGAAACTGAAGCATTTTCCTGTCCTGACTTTCATAATTTTAAATACCTTATCTATTAAACTCTTACCTACTACTAGTATACACTTTAAGGTGGAAGCGCCAGGGTAGCCCGCGAAATTCAAATATTTTTTATTTTTTTTGCAATTTGCCGGTCAGTGTGAAGCTGTATGTTGAACAAAATACGATTCGCGGCCGTAACGCATATTTATCTAAAGAATTATACCCATTTTAATTATCAATATAACCCTCTATCATACAACTCCATTGAATGACTTTTTCACGAAATAACATTCAATTGAGTTCTATGAACTTAGAGGGTTATATTGATGATTCAAATAGTTATAATCCTTTAGATAAATGCTCTTTACGATCGCGAACCGTATTCTGTTCAACATACAGCTTCACACTGACCGGCAAATTGCAAAAAAACATAAAAATATTTGAATTTTGCGGGCTACCCTGGAGCTTCCACCTTAAGAAAAGAAAACAAGTGGCCCTCTCACCAATACAGGCAACTACTCACTATACTTCTAAAAAACAAAGAACTGTGGTCTATGCAATTTGTGCTTTAAGTTAAATATACATTTAAATCAAGTCTTATAAAAAAAACATGTAAAATGATTATGATCCATCCAAAGATAATTATATTATATTAAAACATTATTTAAGTAAATTATATTTAAATGATGCTTAATTATATTTATTATAGTTTTATTATAATAACTTTGGATCCATCCCTGAGTGTTGTGTTGAGTAAATAGCACTAAGTCTACTAAAATGTGGGTCAGTGGGTCGTCTTAGGGTTAAACAATATTAAATTAATTAAAGGGACTAATAAGGTTTACTTACATTACATTTGTGTGAATAATTATGTAAGCAATACAAGAGCAACAACTGTTAAAATAATTAGCCTTAATATTAAGGTGTAAAAACATCCAACTAAAATAGTAATATTAATTAGTGGGTTTGTTAATGCCACAACTGTAAATTATTGATGGACACAAAACTGAAGACTTAATAAAAAAAAACCAAAGAGCATGGATGCATGATTGTAAATTCCTTTTCAGACATGAAAATTTTCAAAAAACTGAATAAAAATAAATAAAATTTATTTATTTATTTAATGCACAATGTACCTACATAACCAATTTCACGCTTAAAACTAGTGAGTACATGACCCTGTTAGGGTGCAGCAAGAAAACTTATAACTAATAACTAACATTTACATTCTTTCTGAGCATATTAGTACCAAATACTAATTAGTTATCACATAATCTTGTTGCTGTGGATTTAATTGATAACAATAAGCAATTCATTTAGATTTTCATAGGTAACACAAAACAATTTCAATGTAAACATGGCACACACATATATTGACACTAGTATCTGCATACATATTTTTAAAAGGTATAAATAAAGGCCAATTCAAGTTAAACCAGTTAGTGGTTCAATGCAAAACAAAAACAAGTACCTTAGTAAAGTTTTTTATCGCTTTTTATTACCTTGGAAGCTACAAAAGAACCCGTATTTATTATTACTGCAAGTTAGGTTCATATAGCATGCTTGATGAATCAAATGTTGAGGTAGGAAGGAACCTATACTAGGAAGCTTTAGGAAGTTAATTAAAGGTAAACAATCCTGATGTGGCTTTTTACACAAACACATAAACAAAAAACGACTGCTTCAATTGATTTCATAATCATTATTGTATTTACATTGGTTTTTAGTTGCATTTTATTTATCAACTGAGTTTTTAAATTAAAAAAACTTTTTACAAAAAAATACAACCGACTTCCAAAAAAAACACTAAGTACTTACAAAGTAAAAAATAACTTTACTTTCGGAAGTCGGTGTTTTTGTTACTTTCTTCGTATTTTGACACCGACTTCCGAAATTAAAGTTATTTTTTACTTTGTAGTGTTTTTTTTTGGAAGTCGGTTGTATTTTTTTGTAAAAAGTTTTTTATTTTTCACTTTTTAGTGGTGCCCCACACCTAACAACACCACTGCAAAATCGCAGAAAGCAAAATACGCAATTTCGATTATCAAAGAATCATCTAAATAGTCAAATTCCAGGTATTTCGATTTAAAAATCCAAAGTTCGTAACCGATTTTGATACGATTTAAATGGGACCAATCTGCAAGTATGTCCTTTCAAATAAAACAAGAATTTTTCAAATCGGTTCATAATTGTCGGAGTTATGAGGTAACAAACATAAAAAAAAAAAAACATACAACCGAATTGATAACCTCCTCCTTTTTGGGAAGTCGGTTAAAAAGCACATCAAGATTGTTTACCTTTATTTAACTAACTACCTAAAACTGTCTAGAATAATTAAAAAAACCTAACGTGAAGTAATGTTGTTACTTCATGTTGAGTTAAAAAAATAATGTCATTATAAGCTGATACTTCAGGTTTTGTTTTTTTTTTATGATTTTGCAGCTACCGCTCAATAGACAGTAGAATAGTTATTTGCTATTTAAGTTAGATTTTAAAATTAAATCCCTTACGTTTGCGAAGTTTCGCTAGTAATGCTATGAACTGCATGCAGCAGTTATGAATTTCAATATTGTTGATTGTTGACCTCTTGCCAACCTACCTATTCAAAAGTCTAGTGAGAATTTTAAAAGCGTCGTATCTTCGTCAATTTTGGTATAATTACGTAACAAAAGAAAAAATCAGGTCAAATATTTTTTGATACCTAATGTAAGTACCTAACTTACGGAATTTTTAGATTTTTTCAGTGGACAAGCCTATTGCAATCATGTATCTAATCACGTCACCTAACACAAAATATTTTCACCTTTCACATAGACTAGACAATTATAATAAAATATTCAATTCTTTTGTTACAGGAATAAACAATTTGAAACCCAAATCGAGCAGTGTCGCCGAGGTGAGTTTTTTATTTACATTTTTATTTACTTACAAAACCTACGGATCGAAATACCTCACCTTCATATCGACCAGGGTTTAGTATTAGCAATACGAAAACATTGCCACGGCTTACTTCCGTTACATAGGTACCTACTTAAGTCGAATTTCCGCGTCTTGAATTTTTTTTATTGATGTGATTACAACTAAAAAAATTAAATTCGTAGCTTCCTTTAGTGCTATTGTTCATAAAAATATTTATACTGTAGGGAAGTGGTAGAACTACTGGTCATAGTCATTTTATTGTGTGCATTTCTGGCCCTTTAATTCTTATCATGTTAGTTTATAATTATTGAATGTGCGTAAACACTTCATACCTACTGGTATCAATTTTCCTTTCCAAAGCAAATATGTAGGTACCAGAAGATAAGCTCCAAGGATAACATTCTTTCAGAGCTAAATATCTATCATCATAAGTACCTACTAAGTGTGTAGGTAGGTACCTACCTACCTACACGAAAAGTGAAATCTATTTTAATAAAGATTTGCTAAAGGTCTAGCCCATACACTACAAAAATAATTGCTACACAAACGTGCCCCCCCCCCTTTTTGTGAGGCCGAGAGGCATCTGAAAAACGATACTTAAGCAGTGTACCTACTTAAATACCTACGAATAGCAAGCATACAGGATAAATAACAATTATCTACTAGTTGGTAGGGTACCTACTGTCGCAAAAAAAATCATGTAAAATATTCCTACCATTCCATAACTTCTAAAAATAGGGCTTTGACTGATAACAGTTTGTTATTAAGGCCAATGTCCTAAGATAACTGCCACTGTTACACAACATAGGTACTGTATGTATTTACTTATTGTAGAAAAAAGTCTTGCAAGTCAAGAGTAGGTTTAATACCAAAACTAGAAAGGTTTAGATAGTTGAATAAAGGTAAACAAACTTTAAATCATAAATCATATATATTTATTTTGCAAGAAGGTTACATGTAACTGTTTTACGTCAATATTTTTTGGTCATAATTATTCTAGACTAGCTGACCCGTGCAACTTCGTCTGCGTCAGATTTTCCATTACTGCTCCGCTCCTATTTGTCTTAGCGTGATGATATATAGCCTTTAACCTTCCTCAATAAATGGGCTATCTAACACTGAAAGAACTTTTCAAATCGGACCAGTAGTTCCTGAGATTAGCGCGTACCTACAACCAAACAAACAAACTCTTCTGCTTTATAATATTAGTATAGATTGCATATACAAAAATTACTTCCAGTTACGTATCCTGATCCCTCTCTCGAATTAAGAATATAATTATGAACAGGGTAATGCAGGGCACTGTATCATCTCTATCCACCAGCCCAGGTACCTAATCTCCTGGTACAAACTAATATTGAATCAAAATCAACAAAACCGACTATCGAACGAATGGTGGTGAATCAAGTGGATTCTTAATTTCGTCCAGCACAGTCCAAAAAGAAACACATTTTCTCCGATTTTTACTGACAATATTGCTGATTGTAGACCACTGACAGCCCAGCTGACAGTCCTAAGCCTATTTTTAAGTAGGAAGGAATGGTTTTGTTAATTATAATTTAATATCGTGCTACTTACCTACCACCTGGTCTGACTGAGTAGCGGAATTTAATTTACAAAATTCATAAATTCTACGTAGTTTTTCAATACAATCTTCAATAGTTCAATAACTGAGTTAGTTTTCGGAAATGCGATCATGCACTTTATTTGTAACAGCTACGGAACAATTTCGTATGCAACTATTTTTACTTTAATGGTTTGTGTTTGCAAGTATTTATTTGTAAACGCGATTGTGCTCCTTATTAGTAAAACGTCAGGGTTCAATTTCCCATGTAAGTATGTTTTCTTCCAACAGGGCGACGAAGATTATATATTAATAAAGGTATAATAAATTTTATACCTTCTATAAGTTTATGATGATTTTTATTAATATCTTCTGAAAATGTAAAGTTTTTAAGTTAAACTATATAAATAGAAATATTAATGGAATTTAACCACTAAAAATTAAGTTGGATGAAATAGAAGTAGAAAGTAGAAACTTGAATCGTCGTAAGAAGGTATTTATCGTAAGAAAATGCGATTGTGCTCCTTATTCCTAGAAAGTTAGGGGTCAATTTCCTAGCCATATAGAAAATACTTGAAAGTATCCCGAGCCCTGGAAGCCCTGGTACTCGATTTTGCAAGTACGACCCAAGTCTACTCTCTCCTCCCGATAATTCGAAAAAAAATCTAGTCATTCAAACCTATTCTTCTATATCTTAAATCTACAACGTACCTGAACTGACCTAAAACTCAAATGTTCGAACTTAGAAGCTTAGCGGAGAATCTTAAATCGCGGTGTTACCGCGATTCACAAAAACGCGTCATAAGTACAACGCCATCTATCGATCTACAACGTAACTGGACTGTCTTTATACTCATAAGTTCGAATTTAGAAGCTTACACATTACGATAAAAAATGATAGTATAATTAAATTTTCACGTTTTTTTTTGCTGCATTTAAGTTTAATTAAAAAATAACTCAAAAATACATTGTTTCGGGGTCTTTTCACACATTTCTTATTACAAATTTTCTCAATAGATGGCATTGCAAGTATCTGAAGTCTCAATGAAAACAACCTATTTTAGCGCTCGATGAAGTTTCTTCGTAAACTTTAAAGTTCGATATCTTTTGATTTTGTGGGTCGATTTTGATGAAATAAACACTAAATGTTACTCCGATTATCACTTAATATTTTGAAGTACCTAAATTTTGAATCCAATCAGTGGTTTATGCGTGGTGCTCCTCCAAACGCACAGACAAACAGACGCACAGACAAACAGAAAAGAATTTCAAAAACTGCTTTTTTGTGTTCTATGTCATTTTTCTGACATTTCCATGTATTTTTTATGCGAAAATATTCAATGTACAGACACGGCAACTCTACGATTTTATTATTAATGTATTATTATTATTATTATATGTATAGAATAGATGAGGCCGATGTTTCCTAGCTGACTACCCTGAGAAGAAACACCGACAAAAACTCTTTTAAAGTCCATACAATCGTGAATAATATAATGAAATCCATGTAGGTTCACGTCTGTGGTGGCCGTTTGAAAAGTACCACGCAGGTTTGAGTGGACCTGTCCAGAGTGTCCAGACAGTGCAAGCATTTGTCAGTTATCATGCAACTCAACTCAGAACTTTGAGGAGTTCAATGATCCGACGAACAAAACCAAAGTAATGACATTTAGGTAGGCCACAAAGTGTACTCAAACCGCCAGAAAGTCATGAAATTAATCTTAATAAATAACGACCTACGTAGTCCTCATAGTACTTACCATGCGGATAAGTGTCTGAGATGGTCTTCAGAAGAAAGAACCACGCAGATTTGAGTGAACCTGTCCAGTCACTGCAAACGTACCTACCTATTAAACAAATAAACTATCGCTTAATTAACTAATGGTACAATTGATTGAGTAATTATTAAATTGGTTTTTAACCGACTTCCCAAAAAGGAGGAGGTTATCAATTCGGTTGTATGTTTTTTTTATGTTTTGTTACCTCATAACTTCGACAATTATGAACCGATTCGAAAAATGTTTGTTTTATCTGAAAGGATATACTTGCAGATTGGTCCCATTTAATTTTTTTGAAAATCGGTTACGAACTTTGGATTTTAAATTGAAATAGCTGGAATTCGTCTACTTGGATGATAGTTTTATGTCATCCAAGTAATCGAAATTGCGTATTTTGCTTTTCTGCGATTTTGCAGTGGTGTTGTTAGGTGTGGGCCCGTGTGGGGTACCACTAAAAAGTGAAAAATAAAAAACTTTACAAAAAAATACAACCGACTTCCAAAAAAAAAAGTTAGTAAGTAAGTAAAAAGTTTTTTTATATTAAAAATAGGTGTTTACCTTCATTTAACTAACTAAGCCTTTCTATTAGGTATGTTACTTCTAGGCTAGCGTGCTCCATCGTCAACCACATCATCGCTTTCCACTATATATCGTGGTCAAACACGAGACAATCAATAAAAAAAAAGTTAAAAATAAATGAAGAACGCATTTAAAATATCTGTACGCAGGTCTAAGGGTGTGTATTCCGTCCACTAGCGCCGCCAATCGTTTTTTATTAATTGTGGTTTTATGACACGTAGATAAAAAACCGCTCTGTAGTGTTCTGAAGAAATGTATCTATTATTTTTTGAGAGCTATTTTTAATACATAACTCATGGCTAAATAGTCAACACGGCAATTATTGCTAAAAGTGGCCACTTTTAGCAAAAATATCGACTTTGGCAACTATTTATGTTCTAAAGTACAAAACATAACTCTCAAAAAATAATGAATACATTTCTTTAAAATACTGCAGAGCGTTTTTTTATCTACGTGTCTTAAATTTACCACGATTAATAAAAAACAATTGGCGACGCTAGTGGACGGAATGCGAATATAATTCATATGCCCTGAATAAATTGTAAGTGAACTCGCTTGTTAAAATGCAGTAAAAACAATAATTTACAAAGCCGCTTACGTTTTAGAATCTCTATTGTAAATATTTTAAAACAAGAACCATTGCTTGACGCATAGTAAAAAAAAAAACTTATTTTGAAAGCCGTAAACCGAAGTTCATAGTGACCTCTACATTCCGGAATTACTAGTAGATATGTTTTTTATACACTCGTGTTTGTTAAACAAATAATGCCGCCTGTATCCATCTTGTTGATAAATTATTTTAAGCCGCTTAGCGCTTTGCGCAAAAGGATTTAATGTTTTAAGATATCTGCATAATGTCAAACTTTGTGTTTTATGCTCGTCGCAGCTTAACGGTTAAACAAATATTACTAACAAATACAATACAAATTAATAAAAAAATAAATGCCAGATAATTATTCAGCAATATATATGTTGACCGCAAATAAACTCTTTTTCTTTCTTTTTTTTTTTTTCTTTCAATATTTATCTGTCATTATTTTTAGGGTTTCGAACATCTATGAAAAACGGAATCCTTATAAGATCACTCGGGTGTCTGTCTGCCTGTCTGTCCGTCTGCCACAGCCAGTTTTCTCCGGATCTACTGGACGGATTCTATTGAATTTAGGTATACATGGACGTCTGTGACCCAAACACGGACGCGTTACGTAAATAAATGTTGAGTATGGGGGTCAAACTAGTAAATAATTAAAAAAAAATATTTTCCCAGTTGTATCGTGTGACATAAATGTTTACTAACTGTGAGGGTTCTAATTGTATATTTTTATAATTTTAAAAAAGTTTAGAAGTCATTCAAGAAATTAGACCAAAAATGACTATCCCCCTTATTTCCGAAACAACAGCCTAAAATTTTTAAATAAATGCAGATAATAGCTCCATCCCTAAAGATTACAGGAGAACCTATAAGAAATAATGTAGTGTTACAATATTATGTTAAAAAAATGAAATGGGTTCCGAATCCTTTGCAGCGAGTCCGACTCGCACTTGACCAGTTTTTTAATAACACACACAACATTATTTATGTTTCCGACTAACATTTGGATAAATACAAATACTTTTTTTTATAGTAAGTAATAATAAACAAGTCAAATAACCAGTGATTTTTTATGTAACTAAATCTAAACCTTAATGCTTTAAAATAAAGTCTGTTGGCATAAATTTATTTATTTCTGTCGTAAACTAAATTTAAAATACAATAATTCCAACTAATCAACTATTCTAATATGATAACAGTAATTATTTAAATGACTTTTTAGTTTGAATAAATTAATTTCAGGTCCTCAGTATATCCTAACATACCTACCACATAGTTCCTGCACTGTAGAAATCGGTCTCTACAATCATGCATATTTTAACTGTTCTTTTTTCAATTTCAAATATAAAATGTAATATTTTGTAGGTAGTAATATAAACTATATCTTAGAATAACTAAGCTATTTATAGACAAATGAGAATCTTGAATGTCATGATTTCATTACTTTATTTTTAAATCTTAAGGTAAACTTGAGAAGGCACGTTTATAATGCATGTGAGTTCTTAATTGACTTGAAAATTCAACAGAATGTTTATTTATTTATTTTACAATTTATGTACACACAGAGAAACTGTACTTAAACAGCATTATAATTATTAGTACAAAGGTCATATCCGGTCGTAAAAAAGTCGCGAATTCTCTATGCTAATAGATTCAGTTATTCCTTGACCTTGTGTTAGGCCATTTGCTGTTATGTTTGTTCATGAAATACATACATATTTTGTTATAAATTTAAAAAATATAAGCACAGCAAAGCAACAATTAATTATAGTTTAGGATCATTAGTTCGCAATCCATACTAGGGGAGAGTCGGAGGTATTGTACCGCAGGATGAATCGTACCACCTCCAAATTTCGATACCAAGTTTCCACCTCCAAGTTTGTCTTAGCGTGATGATTATATAGCCTTATATACCATCGCGCGGGTCAGCTCGTCTAAAATATAGATCTACATTGCCAGTGTAAAAAAATACTGCTATTTGGAGGTGGTACGATTCATCCTGCGGTACAAGACCTCCGACTCTCCCATGCTAATAAAAAATAACATAATAATAATTATTTACTAGCTTCTGCCAGCGGCTTCGCCCGCGTGATCCCAAGGGAACATACTCCCGGGATAAAAAGTAGCCTATATCCTTTCTCAGGCTCTAGACTATCTCTGCTGTACCAAATTTCATTTAAATCGGTTCAGTAGTTTAGGCGTGATTGCGTAACACTCAGACAGACAGAGTTACTTTCGCATTTATAAAATCTATACTTATATTATAAAGCAGAAGAGTTTGTTTGTTTGATTGTTTGTTTGGTTGGTTGAACGCGCTAATCACAGGAAAAAAAAAAAAAATAATTCAGTGTTAGATAGCCCATTTATCTAGGAAGGCTATAGGCTATATATCATCACGCTAAGACCAATAGGTGCGGAGCAGTAATGAAAATTGTTACGCAGACGACGTTGCACGGGTCAGCTAGTTAAATCTATACTAATATTATAAAGAGGTAAAATTGTTTGTAAGTTTGTAAGTTTGTATGTAGGGGGTAATCTCAGGAACTACTGGTCCGATTTGAAAAATTCTTTCAGTGTTAGATAGCCCATTTATTGAGGAATGCTATAGGCTATAAATTATAAAGATATCATGCATATTAGCCGAACTATCTCAATTTTTGTCTATCCAGGCGGAAAAAAATTAACTTTTATGTGTTAAAAAAAGTATTTTTCGATGTACTTATCTTTGAACGATTTTTTAAACAACAAAATATTAATCCTTATCGAAAAAAATGTTATAATGATCACAAGAACATCATAGAGATACGATTTGCCCAAAACAGTATGTCAATTGGTTGAATAGTTTCGAAGATAATATAAAATTACTAAATCGCAAAACGCCGCCCGCGCCGTCCATTCACGAACCGCATTAGAACATGCTTTGTGCAATTACGTAATTTTTCTGAATCGTGGTGTTAAGATTTTCCGCGGATTAATGACCCTCTCCAGTTATTATTTAACTTTTGTCGTTTGGTACGTGAGTTGTACGTAGTTGGTTGAATGTTGGTTGAATGTTGTTGGTCTATTGTTTTGGTTGCTCGGTTTCTCAAAACACAATTACAATATTACTTCGTTCTCATTCTTCGAGTTCGAAGCCTGCTGCTGTTTTTGGGATATCGGACAGTTTCAGCGATTGTTTATCATGCCTAAAAGGAAATCTCAACTTTCCCGTCAGACATCCCAGACATGAGACAAGAGCAGCTCGAGTACGCCGTACGGCAGAGTCTGCTCTTGATAATCATCTGCGCCTCTCGAGGAATAGAGAAAATATTTCGCAAGCACGCGCTGGGAAATCTAGCTCCGAGCGTTCACAGCGGCTTGCTAACCAAAGCTGGAGAACATCGCAGGTCCGTGCTCGGGAATCTAGCGCTGAACGTGCACGTCTCAGTGATTTAAAGCAGCATGTCTCTGCAACAAGGGATAGGGAGTCTAGCGCTGAGCGCTCGCAGCGGCTCGCTAGCCTAGCTACATACATAAAAACAAAACCCTCCTTTTGGCAGTCAGAAAATAAATCATAGCACTCAGTACTAACCGAACCACACTCATCATTTCATCAGAAGTTAAAATGTTTACCGCCCAACGAAGTGGGCACGGGTCAGCTAGTATTGGTATATAGTATGGATATGGATAGTCTAGGCCTAACCAATAGCAGTTTACCCAACACTGCCATATATTTTGTACAAGTCCAATGCATCCAACCGAAAAATAACCAATATTTTTGCCTTCCACAGGCGGTCCAAAGAGCCAGAGACACATACAACCGCGGCGTCACCCGCCCCATAAAATGGCGTCTCCAACAGCTGAAGAACCTTCTTCGTATGTACGAGGAGAACCGCAACGCCATGATCGAAGCTCTCCAGAAGGATCTGAGGAGGAGCAAGATGGAAGCTGTGCTGCTTGAAGTGGATTACCTGGTCAACGATCTCAAGAATACTATTCATCATTTAGAGGACTGGGCTAAGCCTGAGAAGGTGAGTCATCATATTCAAGCAGTAAATCAACTTGTTCACAGCACCGGCTACATCAGCTTTTCGAAGTCTTTTCATTTCCCAGACAGAGAGAAAATTTAAGTGTAAATATATTGTTCTCTGCGAATCTGTTCTTCACAGATTTCTTCAATATTATCGCATAGCAAACACGAGTCGCATCAATTGATATTATGTAGGTAACTGAGAACGCAGACATAAAAACTCTTGGCTAATCGTGGTTCTCAAGTAGGTCTTTATATTTTACTATGAGAAGATTTTCTCCGAAGACTGGCTGACTGGAACTGTGAGCATGATTCTGAGTATACTTCTTCCAAATAGTTCTATGCCGTTCGTGGATTTTATTATATAAGTAAGTCCATAAGAACTTGAACAACTTTCTTGCTGGGTCCGAGACCGACAGCGGTCGCAGTCGCCGCCGCTGGCTCACAGGTTCAAAGTAGCTGACAAAACTCCGCACAGATGATAAGTATCGATCTAGAATTCAATCTGCCTAGCCTTTTCCCAACATTGGGAATGGCTTCCAGTCTAATTTAGTATAATTGCTGTTTTTATTCATTAACTTTCAGTACAAAATGACATGGCCAGTTTCAGCCTAGTTAACTCAGTGGCATATACATTAATATACACCTAATTACAATTAAACAAAAATAGAAATACATTTTTTAAAAGTATTTACATTTTTGTACAACTTCAGAAAAAGTATTTAAACTTAAATAGTTGTTTTTCGATTCCGGCGTATCAAGTTAACCCGCCATTTTAGATAAACGTTCCAATCCCTGTTAAGCTAATATACTTATGTTCCATCAGAGTAATATTAAAAATTATTCTGATTGTAAAATGATTGTGAACCGTCGTAATCATAATAACATTCATATTTTGTTAATTACTCGAATGCTATGCTATGAAATATTTATAATTAATAACTTTTTTTATAAAAAATAATTATCTTTAAAAACGAAACGTAACGTTATGACAGGTTCGACATTCGCCTTTCGCCCGCCATTATTTTGTATCCGTTCGTTTCGTTGCGTTGCGTGTGAGTTTGTGTCTTGTTTGTAAACTGTGCTATTATATTGTTATCTTTTCTCCATATCGACCATTGCTATTCTACACGGACTGATCCCATTGCCCACCGATTATCTAGTGCTTATTAATACGGACTTGATTGTGCTTACCTACGTTTTGGACATTGTGAACTGTTTACAATGAGGTGTATTAACTGCGGTATAGCTACGGGACGGCTAAGAAGACATGTTTTGTCTTCGTTAGACATACATTTCCAAAGACTGCTTGTACAATGGCTAACAATTCAGGTATGTACTTATTTCAAATATGGTCAGTGGAGCGGATGAAAACATTTATTTTGGTCAAGAACCTTCTTCTTAGAAAAATATTAAGTGTGGATATACCCCATAACTCATAATTTACTTTGCGTTTCAGCTTCCAGAAGATGGACATATTTGTCAGCCCTGCTTCTTGCTGCTAACTTCAGAAGGATTGATAACCATAATCATGGAAGGATGATTGGCAAATCATAGAATACTGGGCCACACTATGGTGTGCCTTGGTTGTGGCCGATCAGTAAGGGATATAAGACATCATATAATTGAATCGGGGTCACCAATTCTTCTGCAATTTTCTTTTACTGCAAGACTTCAGGTATGATTATTATTCTGTATCACAGTAATGATTTATTGTAATGTATGGAAATAATACAAAAATAAGTGATTATCAAAAAACATAATTTTCCCAGCGGGCCCTTTCTAATAATAAGTAAAATTACACTATTTGCCAGTGCAGATTGCCGGACTTCACAGCTTTTAGAACAATATGGCTTGTTGTTCCAGTGGGCAGCAACCTTGACTGCTAAACTGCAGCTTAGCAGTCAAGGTTGTTATGGGTTCGATTCCTAAAGTTGTCCCTTGTTAAATATTTGCAAGTGAGCTCAAGTATTTATTCTGTGTCTGCGTGTTAAGTATCTAGTTATGTAATATTTAAGTAAGTTGCCACAGTAATATCATCATACATGGCTATACCATCCCAAACCAAGCAGAGTTAGTTTTAGAACAGATGACCTTTTGTGAGATGTCAAAAGACATTTGTATGTGTTGAATAATTCGCAGGCATTTGCGAGGGCTTCTCGTATGATATTCTTACACATTATATTAAAAGTGATAAACTATTGTTATTTGTATGTAAGTTCTAAGAGCCAGAAATGTATGCAAGACCGAAAAAACATAGAGACTACAATCTATGTAACATTCACACCATTAAGCTATCACAAGCTTTATTAGTTACAAGTCAATATTATGTATTTGTTTCAGGGGATAACCAGGAACTATGTTTGTCATCCCTGCTGGATGAGGGCTAACAGACAATTACATCAAGATTCATCTCGGGAAGAAATTGGTGAACCTACAGATAATACACAAAATGAAAATCCGATTTCACCACCACCAGATCCCCCCATCTTACCTCCACCGGCTGATTTACCACCAACCCGTAGTTCTACTGTAATTACATTACCTAACTATAAGCGGGCTTCAAATACTTCTGCCCATTGTATATTTAATAGATGTTATAATAGATCCTTTTATCTAATACCTGATTTTGTAAAACGGATTTTAATCACCGATCATAATTTTTATATTCCACGTAGTTCAAGAGTATGCGAGTTACATTTATATGCAAATCAGTGGCATGAGTTGCCTCAAAATAGTATGGCATTTTCTTCTTTTAATGCCAGTCAAATAGAGGATATAATCAAAATATCAAAATGCACAGAGGAATATATTAATTTTGAAAATATCCATGTAATGCCCAACCATGTGTGTCATTATTGGACAGGACTTACAGTAACCGAGTTCATTAGCTTATTGAATAGTTTGCCAGCACTTGATGTACGGAAACCAAAAACAGCCTTAGCCATATATTTAGCCAAGTTAAGGTCTGGTGAAAGCAACCGTAGATTGTCAACCATTTTTAATATTCCTAGAGCTACTTTAGAACTTAGAATGAAAAAAGTTAGATCTTGTCTTTATGAGAATTTTGTACCACAGCATTTAGGAGTCAGTCATATAAATCATTCCGAAATTGTTGCCAGGAATTTACGAATTCCATCTGCTCTCTTCAGTGACCCAGAAGTAGCTCCTGAGAATAGGCCTGCTGTAACCATATTTGATGGTACATATATTTATCTTCAGAAAAGTGCAAACTATATGTTTCAAAAGAAAACTTATAGCTTACACAAATATGACAACTTAGTCAAGCCATTTTTGATAGTGTCATGTGATGGTCATATTATTGATGCTGTAGGTCCATTTCCTGCAACTCAGAGTGATGCAGATATCATGAACAATTTGTTCGAAAATGAAAATGGTGCTTACCGTAGACTTTTTAGAGCGAATGATATATTTATATTAGATCGTGGATTTCGCGATGCTATACCAACTTTGGAACGCTATAACTATAAAGTTTATAAGCCAGAATCACTTGACCAAGGACAAACTCAATTAACTTATGCCCAGGCTAATAAAAGCAGAAAGGTGACACTTTGCAGATGGGTAGTCGAAGTTGTCAATGGAAGGTTTAAAAGGGATTTTAAATTATTTAGGCAACGGTTTTTCAATCTAGCTGCTACTCATTTAATGATTGATTTTAAAATAGCAGCAGCTATTTTAAATAAATTCCATCCTTGTCTCATAGATAGTCCAAATTGTGAACAAATTATTCAAAGGGCTTTACGGTTCATGAATGTGCCAAATCATCTAGGGCAATTGGTGAATGAATTTAATTTAAATCGGAGAAGAGTTATGTTCACAAGAATTGACGGTAATCTACCGCAACTGGAGAGGTTTCCAATATTTACGTATGATCATTTGTTGTTATTCTCATTAGGGCCATACCAAGTCAAACAGGCAAGATCATATTATGGGGAACACATCAGAGAAAATGGAGTTTATGAGGTGGAAGTGTGTCCAGAACTGGATCATTCCCAGGAGATGGTTCTAAATGTAGGTGGAAATGCGCCCTATTTATTAAGGGGGCGTATAAAGTCAAGGCATACTAGTCAAAGAGTATATTATACATATATTATGTTTGATGTTGAGCCCAGTAGCAACTGCCCACTAGAAGCTATTTTGGGCTACTATTGCAGCCGCTTGGTCGGTAATAGGACGGTAGGGTGTTGTTGCCACGTGATGACAATGATCTGGTACTTAGGCTGGGCAAGACACCAGACCAATATTACTCCACCAGCATCATTTTTAGACGGCATTTTTGTAAGAATTATTGAATATTAAATATTTCTTTCAAAAGTTATTTAATGTTTGTTTTTTTTTAACACTGCAATCCTTTATGACACTACCTAACCTTTTATCAAATGTGAAATTAAATGTTTTCTATTCTATTATCAAGAGTATCCAGTTATACATATTTTGGGTAACTAATGATTCTATTCCTGTCCTACTACTCTCACAAGGTTTAGAATTTAGATTACACTTGGCACATTACATCTCATCAGACAAGAGAGCCTGGATTTCTAACAATGTTCTCCGTCATGTTATAGAAAATTATTAAACATGATTTCTAAAGTCTAATTGGCTTAATGGTCATCCATTCATTGACAAGCGTAGCTTACCCATGCAGAATAATCTGGCTACCACTTAGTTATAAACCCGAGGAGGTTCATGACCAAGACATGTTTTTGTTCATTTCTAAGAAATCTGAAGTTACTGAACTATGTAACTTTTACAATTAATTTAAGAGCATACTAATGTTAAAATAAAGCAAAATTGGTTAATGTACATGAATTTTTAGATGCTAGGCAGAGTGCCCTAAGTAAATTGGCCATCTCCTTTATTTTTATTTATTAATTATATAGTTTATTGTAAACCTCATAACAAATACAGGAAATAAGTTTATAAAAACAAGTGTACAATCGGCAGCCTTATCGCACAGGGCAATCTCTTACAGACAACCTTTGGATGGATTTAACGAAAGAAGTCAGATTTAGGGTGGTCAGTGTACAAACATCATACATTTTATTGATTAGTCATAATAATATAAAATATACAATAAAAGAAAATGTATATATATTTTCTTTTTACCGACTACACAAAAAGGAGGAGGTACTATGTTCGGATGATTGTATGTTTTTTTTTTTTTTTGTGTTTGTTCATCGAATACTGCCGTCAATTGTCGACGGATTTTCAAAATTCTTTTTTTGTTCGAAAGTAGATAGTTCTGAGGTGGTCCCACTGTCACCAAGTTAGGATCTGATGATGGGATCTTAGAGAAATCGAGGGCAAACCTCAAATTTTATAGGCTTACCCATTATTTTTCGCATATATTATGAAGTATCTTGTGTATTTGCGTATGGTTGTCACCATCTCAGGTAGCTGGGCTGATGATGGAAGGTACAACTCTTTAACAGTAGGTAAGAAGTTACTCGAACAGGCATGGATTGTTTTGATGTTTTATAGGGCATTTGCCACATTTGGTCTCATGATCATCAAGTCATGACCTGATGCTGCAGAGTACCTAACTCCTCGACAACTAACAGCAGATATATCGTGTTTAGGCTCATTGAAAAAGGCTCGATGTGTGGATAAACGTACTGTTAATGAGGAACACCGGAGTACATAGAGACCTGATGCTGAAGCCAGGAGCATCAGAAAAAGTACAAACCTTGAAATTACAGTCGTGTTTGGGCTCATTTTAAACAGGACTAAATTTTAAGTTCAATGCAATGTTGACATAAGTCTGGCCTGAAGCTGCAGCCTGGATTATCAGCATCTAGTCTAACTCTAAAAACTAATAAATACTTCTTAAAGTGATCAGCTTCTTTTGCGAATTTTCTTCTGTATAATTATTAACCGACTTCAAAAAGGAGGTTGTTAGGTATGGGGTACCACTAAAAAGTGAAAAATAAAAAACTTTTTACAAAAAAATACAACCGACTTCCAAAAAAAAACACGACAAAGTAAAAAATTACTTTAATTTCGGAAGTCGGTGTTTTTGTTAGTATCTTCGTATTTTGACACCGAGTTCCGAAATTAAAGTTATTTTTTACTTTGTAGTGTTTTTTTTTTTGGAAGTCGGTTGTATTTTTTTGTAAAAAGTTTTTATTGTATATAAATATATATACTAATAAACATCAAAAGAGATTGCCCATGAACAGTACTCTTGATAAATTACCTGTGTCTCAAAACCTTGAACGGCATGAAATATTTAAAATAAAAATAAGTTTTTAAAAAAGATTTTGATTGATATTTAAAATGGGATAGTTTTTTGAAAAATAATTAGTACTTTTATGTTTCCGACGTTATAGTACGCCATTTTTTACTACCGACTGTCAATACTAGGGATGTCCATTTTTTCTATTGCGGGTAATGTGCGTACCTACCTACATAAAATAAAATGATATCGATTTTGTATTGATTGTTCAATCTTTTATTGTAAAGTAATAACTGAGTTCTATATCACAAGTTGTTGCTGGCATTATCAATATCAGTGGTTGTAAACGGCGACATCGGCGCTAAGTTGTATTTGTGAAATACCACTGGCTGGTTTACGGAAATCGATCAAAAATCGATATTTCATCAGTATGGGTACAACCTTATTTGACGTTTATTGCGCGTCTGTCATATTTTTGCAATACAATACTGTTATTTCTGCTGGTTTTGGTACGTTGTGCTTCGAGTCGAGCCTTTTAGTTCCTCCGTTACTGCTGCCAACCCATTGAAAATAAACATATTTTTAACGCCACTGCACCGTGTGTATTGTTTATTACTAAAAGCCGGACTTTTTGAGTTGTGATCATGGCGAGTGCGACTGTGATGCAATGTCTCAACTGCTCTTTGAGATTAACGCCACTTAGGCGCAGACGCATGTTATCGAAGATTCCGAATAACATTTTACGAGTCTGGATCTCACCAACACCGGTAAGAATGCATATTGTATTTTTAACGTAGTAGGATTTTTTTTAGTTAGGATCTGCGCTTTATGTTTACGTACCATATAACAAATCTTAGAGGACACAAGCACAATCCATGTCTGTGTGTTAGTTCCTCACCCCATCGTTGGGTTACCGGATTGTAACATAACCTGTATAGGTAGAAACCTTCTACTGATGTGTTGGTAATAACTAACATATTTACTAGGTTTTTTTTTTTAATCACTTACATTTATTCGAGGATATGAATGAATTGTGTGTAGTATCATTTAAGATTGCAGTTGCACAGAATTTAAGTATTGGGAACTAATAATTATTTAGTAAGAGGAAGAATAAAATCGAGTCATGTGTCTAGTAGAACATATTATTGTTATATTTTAGTAAATAAAGATGAAAATGTAAGAGATCCATTAGGCGCTATGGTAGGATACTATTGTTCTTGCCATGTGGGAAAAAGAACTGTAGGTTGCTGTGTGCATGTAATGTGCATAGTGTGGTATTTGAGCTGGGCACGTTACGACAATGTCAGTGTTCCAGCACTATTTTTGGATAACATATTTTTAGAAGAATAAAATACAAGTTTCAGAAATAATCATTCTTTTATTTGTTGTATTTGGTGTTGTGTGTTTTACCTTATCATGAAATGGTCTTTGTAAGTAGAGAGGGTCTACTTACAAATACCATTTCATGATACCTACCACATCTATGATTTGAGTAGAATCTAGACAATAACACTGAGCGATTGACTATTTTAGTAATGATTTCTTCCATGCTTTGCAATTTCATGAAACGCGGGCATGAGATTTAAAAATGCGCAAAATCTAAATAAGTAAGATTTGGTGAGGTAAAACGTTACAGATTTTACACAAATTATGCTTCAAAGATACCAAGCTCACCCGTAAACCCGTTCAGACCCTTTTAAATAGCTTTTTTCAACTAATTTTTGGTCGAACATAACCTCAAAATAGTAATTTCATTTTCATAAATATCTCAGAAATGCCATTGTAGTTTGTGTTAAATCTTTTGAGGTAGTATTTAGACATGCCATCAAGTATTTTAAAGATGATTTTATGAAGACACAACAATGTTGAATTGAGTACATTTGTCCATAGTGCCGTGGGCATTCTCCTTTACAATTTGTAGAGGAGGAGAAAATTATAAGGAGAGGCATGTAATGCTTGCTTTATAATTAAAAAATTAAATATAACACACACAATTATTAAATATTATTATTATGAAAACACAACACGTGCAGAAGAACATGACATGCTAGGTACCTACATAACTAAAATAGTAATAAAATAATAGAAACATGAATGAATAAATAAATTGTTATCTAGCATGAAAAAATCTGTAATAATTTATTATTTCAACGGTAAATATCAACATGCATTTTAATCAATTCGAATATGTAAAACAACCGTGTTCGTACCTACCTGTGCATATTATTTATTACCCATTATTTATATACCGTAGGTATCGTGGTAACAAAACAATGTACTATGGCTTACACATGTTGAGGTCATTTTGAAAAGTGCAATGAATATCTTGGTATTTTATGTCGATATTCATATTCGATGTAATAAAAAGAGCTGTACCTATTTCAACTAGTATAATTATCAAACATGATACATAAAAGAAATGATTGTTATATTTTTCTTGTTGAAATACAGCGCATTTTGTCCGACTCAACTTGCTCAACTTGCTCCTAGGTTGCAATACTGTGTGTTTTGACGAACAACAGCGACTGTCCGGCGAGCGAAATAATGCCTAAATTTTGATTGTTTTTTTCTTCTTGGCGAAAACTGATAAAGAAATAATACAATATGGTTTCAACATTTACTTCAAAATAAAAAGCTCTATCTATTGATATAACTTTTATATATATTCGTGATGAAATCTCTTAGCAGTACACGTTTAAAGTTGTAATTTAGTGTTGATAAAAAAAAGTATCGAGCCAATCATTCTAAATCGCGTTTCTATCTTTACGATTTACTTGAGGGTATGTTAAATTTTTATGTAATGATTTTTATTTATTAAAAAACTCATAATTAATTAGATTTTCAGACGTTCAAAAATCTTATAAAGTACTGCAACCCCGCCTTAACACATAACTACTACCATTTAAATTGAATCACGAGGTTCTTTTCTTCTATCTTTGACTACACTATGAGTGTGCGTTTAGGGCACACATTTTAAGATGAATAACTTCAATTTCATCACCCTCCTTGAGTCTCAAGGCCCCATTATTGGCCAAGTCATCGACCAAAGTACAGTGCGTCATTCTTGTACGACGCATCCTATTAACTTCAGGGCAAAGTCTAAATACGGCTTTAGTTTGCATTTAAATCAGATGATAACAATGAATACGGGTCTTTTGAGCCGAGTCGAGGCATCGACCTTTTTAACAAGATAACAATAAGTATTTAACATAGTATACGCCTGTATTCCCCTAGGGTTGCGGAATTTATTCGAAAGAGTCACCGCGGCCCTGTAACGCAAAGGGCATTTGGAGGGACACGGATGGAATTTGTCCAATTAAAAAAAAACCTAAAGAAAGTTTTTTTTATATACAAAACGGGGAAACTCTTGGCCCAAATCTCACCTGATGGAAAGTGATGATTAGGCCGAAGATGGAAGCGAGCTTTACCCGGAATCCTCTAACACAGAGGAACTGGCTATCATACCTCTAACTGCCGGAACACAACAATGCTATTAACATTGTTGTTAGGGCGACAGACTTAGACAAGATGGTGGTCGCTTGCCAGGCGGACCTATAACAAGTCCTACCACCAACCAAACCGAGCAAAAAAATTGCCCCCGCTGGGGATCGAACCCGGGACCTCAGGGTCTGAATCAAGTGGTTTAACCACTAGACCACGGAGGCGGTTAGTGTCACCTGTAACACCACCCGGGGACCACGTGTAGGGATTCGCTGAAGGGTATTTTCCTACGGACGCGGGTGACTCGGCCCCCAAAACAAGTTTTAAACAGTTGTGGGCCAGGTTAGGTACTTAGTTTACCTGTTAGTATACCTATATTTTGTCTGACTCCCAAGCAACAGGGGACTAGCCTATTGACAAATACGGTTTCCGCACTGCTACTGAGCTTTTTTAGATGGAAAACAATATCACTTTATCGGATCCAGGGCATGATGCGCTGCAGAATCGCTTGCGACCATTAATCAAAGTAGCAGTGTTTATTTTTAAATCAGACGAAAACAATAAACGCCTGTCTTTTAAGGTCAGTTTAACTTTTTTTTTTATATTTAAAAAAACATAAAAATTATGCTAGCAGTGTACTAGTTAGTAGTAGTGTATTAGTGGACCCGCGGCTCCACACACATGCAATCAAATTATCCCAATCAAGGGAACATACTTGATTGAGTCACAAACACCCATCCAAACTTTCGTATAGGTAGGTATTTATGTATAATATTACTGATGGGATTAATTACGTCAGCAACTATTTCAAGCAGCCTTAATTAAGCCCCTATTACAGTAGGTAAAACCAGCAAAAAAAAGCCATCTTGTTGCACTGAAAAAAAAAACATGAAATTGAGTATAAAAACACCAGGTGCATTAAAAGACTGTAGAGGTAGAATTTATAATAAATTGATCTATCTAATATATCAAAATCTCGTGTCACAGTGTTTGTTATCGAACTCCTCTAAAAAAATTTATATAGATGACATGACATACCTACGTATGTCACCGGAAAATAGCAGACACCGAGATTGTAAAATGTCGCGTGAAGTTTAAACTCTTTTTTCCTCAATAAGGGACGTAATAGGGAATATGCATGAATAAAGTATTTAAGATCTGAACAGTTTATCTAAAAGTATTCGAAAATGTAATACTAACAGTGAAATTAGAATCTAAATTGCTCGAAAAACGAACGAGATACAATTATTTTAAACAAATATATCTGTCCCTCTCGCGGAAACGCTGTTTTCTATGGCAGCTGTATAGTCATCATGTAATTTGACGTCACATTACGTATCGGACTTCTCTTTCTAACTGTAGTCTTCGAAGCTTTATAACTTAATAAATGAAGGTATTTAAAAAATAATTTCATGATTGTTTATTAGAGCTAATAAGTATTTTATTTTGCAAATAAAAAAATTGCATGCATATTCCCTATTGGAAACTATTGAATTTAGATGGGATTTATTGTATTCAAAATGATATGGTCACAATATTTCGAGAAATTATAATTTAAAAAGGTGCATGACAATTTACGAAGTTTGCAATTTTCCTGTTACATAATATTTTATACTAGCTGTCCCCCACGGCTTCGCTCCCGTCAATTTTTTTTATTTTTCTTTCATAAAAACATTCCACTCATAATCACAAACACAACAAAAAAGAATTAGCGAAATCGTCCAGCCGTTCACGCGTGATGCTTGGACCAAGGGAAAAAGGGATTCATGCGGGATGAAAAATGATTAAATTAATAAAATGACTATTAAAAAATAAGGGTTGGTGATAGAAGGGTAAAAATTAAGGGTTGTATGTATTTTTAATGCCACAAAGAAAAATAAAAAAAAATGGCCAAAAATTAAAAATAAAATTTTAGGGGTGGACAACCCTTATCACTTAGGGGTATGAAAAATAGATAGTAGCCGATTCTCAGACCTACTGAATAAGCATATAAAATTTGGTAAAAATCGGTAAAGCCGTTTCGGAGGAGTAAGGTAACTAACATTGTGACACGAGAATTTTAAATATAAGATTTGGTAGGTGTAGGTCTGAGAATAGGTCGTAGGCTATTTTTTGTATTCATATGACAAAACAATGTTTTCCCGAATATAAAATTCAAACTAACATCATACATTACATGCTAGATTATTTTACATACAATGAACTCTATTCACATGCATTATATTCTCCATTACAATATAGTTACATAAAGAAGTATTACAACATTTACAACTTTGAACTTGAACTTAATGCTGAAATAAATAACTCATAGGTACAAATTTATTTCTATATTTATTACCGTCTTACCGACTCTAATCTTTACATACATAATCTCCAAATTGATGAATGGAATTAATTTATGGCCCGATTCTCCTTCTTGTTTATTTACATTTACGCTCCCTACTGTACTAGCTATGCTTGTTAGTCCATTATTACCTCTACTACATCATGAATCTCATAAACATAATTCTTATCTGTTTTAAATCTCATATTATGATGACGATATTTTTTGCCTCGCAAAAACCTGTTTTTAGTCGACTTTAGACTTAGCTAACGGTTTCCTCAGTGTCTTAACTTGTTTTTTTTTTTTAGTTAACATACCTATTCTTTATGCTCGCTCATCGTTTAAAATATAACATCAGTAAGGTTATTATTTTGGTTTAATTCTAGTGTTAAAACCATATTAATATTGCTTGCTGAAATCTGCTTACCTACAGTGCAACTTTTTAGCGTAATTAGTAAGTTTTTATTTTCTTATCTACCAAAAACTTCCCTGACGAGGCTGTAAAGTACTTCATTTTAACTGAAAAAATAATAATATGTAAACGGAAATAAATGAATACTTGTCTCTGGTTTTTTCTGCTGCCTACCAACTCCAAAATAAAAATAACACTCCTTTTTTAGGCAGTCGTGTAATAAGAAAACAATACCTAAATACGTATATGTATCCCTACACATAAAATACACGTTTAAAAATCAAGTTGTTGGAAATTAGTCATGAAATTAAGTAAATAATTTATATCGCTGATCTAAACGTTTTTCATTTCAAATGTGTTGGCCCGGTATACGGTATTATTCAGTTCTTATGTTTAAATATTTGCTAGCTTGCCTTTTCTTACAAAAGCCGGCGAAAACTAGATAAAGCCGACTAGACTTGTCATCAAACTTTTGAACAAGAAATCTCGTAAAACAGCTTCACCAAACACGGCATAAATACGCATTAGTTTCCCACTAATCTGCTACGCTTCGCTCATGATTAGTTTACTGAGCGAAAATATTCCATTGCCTATACTAGTAAACAATCTTCGACTTTTTACTTATTAACATATTAATTAAACAAATATATTTTTAATTTAAAACTCAGTTTTAAAATTAAAAAGATTAAAAAGACACATCAAGATTGTTTACTTCTTTTTAAATTTTACTTCGTTATTTTCGACTTATCTTATGTGACATGACGATGTTGTTTTATTAAGGTGTTGTGTTTAGTGGCCAACTGCCCGAAGGCTGTTGTAGGTACCTACCTATAGAATAATATGTTCAAATCGAACGGAGAGCTTTTATAGCGTGACATAATTTATGCAAACATTTTGGATGATGATAAAAACCAATACAACTCTTTGTCCAAAATGTGTAGGTACACCTAAACGCTATCATTATAGTCCGGACTCCGGAATAAGAAACTGAATAAATAAATCTAGAAACTTCCGCTTAACGCGTAGTTTATAACAAGCCAGGTAATTATAGACACGCAAATGTGGAAAACCCGCTCGCAATTATTGTTAACAACCATGATGAACAATGAACTATGCACTCGAAACTACATTGTAGGTTCAGACCTTGACTATAAATAGGGGAATGACGTCATTGCTCGCGTTATGTATGCATCTACTCTGAAAGTCGCTGCTCAGCATAAAAAAATAACCATAAGTATTTGAACACTCGAACGTATCTTCTATTATATTACAATAGCACTATGTATATTAGATTTAAGGTACGTATAACTGCATTAGAAACTATTTGAAACATACTCCTACATTATATTCCAAGTGTTTTCGAAGGAATTTTTCTCAACTCTATTCGAACCATTCGCCATGCTGACAGAAGAGAACCCTGATTAATATCAATAAATACTACTTCTAACTTGATTGAGTCAAGTTGAGTAAATGAGTTAGAATATAATATGTTGGTGATGTGTTGTGTGACAAAAATATCCCCATACCTACACCATACCCCTACCTCACGCAACGCAACGGTTTTGGCAGATTTCCTATATCCTTTTACTAGAAACGCCAGCCAGCCAGGTTTCCGTACCTTAAGGTTAAAAACGGGACCCTATTACTAAGACTTCGCTGTCTGTCTGTCTGTCACCAGGCTGTATCTCAAGAACCGCGATAGCTAGACGGTTAAAACTTTCACAAATGATGTATTTCTGTTGCCGCTCTACCAACAAATACTAAAAAACAGAATAAAATAAATATTTAAAGGGCTCCCATACAACAAACTTGATTTTTTTGCCGTTTTTATAGATTTCTCGTCTCGCACTTAGCCAGTTTTTTTAATAAACCAACATTGCTCCACTACTGGACAAATGTCTCCCTAATATCCTTCAACCTATCCTGGTGTATTGCTTTCTCCCAGCAATACATCAAGAGCAGCCCTAAGTCGTTACGCCAGCGTTTTCTAGGAACAAAACATTTACTGCCAGGGTTGCGGAATTTGTTCGAACAACACCGTTCACCGCGGCCCTGGAACGCAAAGGGCATTAGGAGGAACACGGATGGGTTTTGGTCAGTAACAGTCTGAAACTCCGTTCTGCTCCGCCCAGAGCGGTAGGAGTCATTTGATGATTTCCCATCCTTAAAAAAAACCGGCCAAGTGCGAGTCGGTACCTGTAGGTATATATTATAAGCAAAAGTTGCGATTTACGATTTATGACGTATTACAAAAAAAACTACTAACTGTATCTCGTTCAAACCAATTTTCGCTGGTAGTTTACATGGTAATATACATCATATATATTTTTTTGATTTATCATTCTCTTATTTTAGAAGTTACGGGGGGGGGGACATTTTAACACTTTGGAAGTGTCTCTCTCACAAACTGTTCAGTTTAGAAAAAAATGATGTTAGAAACCTCAATATCATTTTCGAAGACCTATCCATAGATACCCCACGCGCATGGGTTTGATGAAAAAAAAAAATTGAGTTTCAGTTCTAGGTATGGGGACCCAAAATTGTTTTTATTTTTTCTATTTTTGTTTGACAATCTTAATGCGGCTTACAGAATACATCTACTTACCAAGTTTCAACAGCATAGTTCTAATAGTTTCGGAGAAAAGTGGCTGTGACATACGGACGGACAGACAGATATGACGAATCTATAAGGGTTCCGTTTTTGCCATTTGGCTTCGGAACCCTAAAAAGAACAAAACACTAACATTATTTTTTTCTTTCTTCAGCCAGAAAAAGGCTTCGTCAATATGCTGGACGATGTGGTGATCTACAACGATCCCTACGGAGTTACGCTCGTCATCGGCGCTTGGAACTATCCCCTGCAACTGCTGCTGCTGCCAATGTCTGGTGCCATCTCTGGGGGCAACACCGTGGTGGTGAAGCCTAGTGAATTGGCAGTCGCTTGCGCTGCGTTCGTTGCTGAAACCTTGCCTAAGTATTTGGATAATGTGAGTATTGGTTTAATCTACTAATTGAGTAACATTGAAAAACATAATAACATTGTTCTCATGACCGATTGCCGCCATGGCAACCAGTCTCAAAGAAGACTAGCTTTAGACGTGGCGTAGCACATATTATTGTGCAGAAGTGTGTGCGCAAATACCGCGTGTATCTGACATCGACGCACAAACGATTTCCATGGGTCCAGGGCATGATTCTGGACATCCTAGACTTATAATTTTTCGTCGGCTTTTTTCTCATTTTTTTCAAAGGTTTTTTTTACTTTAGACTACTCATAATCGTTGTTCTGACCTCACCCAATGAGAATTTTAATAAAAAAATGATTAATAAAGTATCAGCTCAGCTGAGCTGATACCTATTTGTAGTACTCTTGAAAAAATGAAAAAATGAGAAAAGAACCGACGAAAAATTCCAACACTGGGGTGTCCAGAATCATGCCCTGGACCCACGGAAATCGTTTGTGCGTCGATGTCAGATACACGCGGTATAGATAGAACCCCCTCTTCCATCACTCCCTGAGTCCGATGAGACGGCAATCCTACACCACTGGAGATCTGGCCCGATGATCAACGGCTTAACGTACATTCCCAGGCACGGGGCCTTGACACACCACACCACCATCTTCCAAACTCCAGAATGCTACTGAAAAATCACATAGTACCTACTAAACTGATCCTTATGAATAAAATGCGTTATTGATCCAGTCCAGATCTGAACTGAATCTGGTCCAAATAAACGGAAACCCAGTCATTCAAAACTGATATAGATCACCGGAACTAAAGACCATATCAATGAAGTGACCTTCGTTGATATGGTACATGAAGCATTTATTATAATTATTTAAATTGTAATCATACGAGATTTCCCTTCACTTGATCAAAATTGCACTTTAATTTAGTACAATGTCAAACGCACCAAAATTTGCTCCACATTTTATTTAATTATGTCCTTATATTGAATGTGTCCTTATCCTCGATTAAAAATAAAGTTTTGAGGTCAAAAAGATGGCGGTGACCTTCTGTCTCCTAATATTTAACAAACTGACATCACCTATTTGTTTTTGTGTTACTGTTTCATTGATTAATACACCGCTACATTTCGATAGATGCGGCTTCGCTCGCATTAGTATTTTAGTATAGAATATCCCAAAATTAAAGTAATAGCCTAAAAACTGACTCTAGATTCTCCAGGTTCAGCGATTTAGGCGTAAATGCGTAACTAATAAACTCAACTTTCGAATTTATAATATCTAGATAAAAGATATAATATATACCTATTTAAACGGGGACCGCTAGGGCCAGTGCTTGCCAGGGTTACGGAATATGTGCGAAAGAGTCACCGCGGAACCTGGAACGCAAAATGCATGCAATGTTTGAACAAGTTACCAACAGAATTAGAAAACTGAGTTGGATTTTCAAGAATTTAAGGCATATCGTGCCAAGCAAAATAACCACCAACACAAATAAACCCAGAAATCTACTTAATGAAATATACATAGCTATAGTCCAGTCTGTCTTAGTATATTGCATCCCCATTTGGGGTGGGGCGGCTAAGACTAAATTCATAGACCTTGAGCGGGGACAACAGGCTCTAATAAAATTGATGTACTTTAAAAACCTAAGGTACCCTACACAAAGTCTTTATCAAATAAGCAATTTACACTCTGTTCGCAAACTATATATAATTAAAACTATTCTCAGGAAACATAAAACTCTTAATTTTGATCCCACCTTAACCTTGAAAAGAAGAAAAGATATAATAGTTGAAATTCCTAAAACGAAAACCAAGCTCGCCCGTATTCAATACGACAAACGCTCATCTCAGCTTTACAATCGAGTAAACAAAGATATCTACATATACAACAAACCATTAACTGACTGTAAAAAAAATAGTAACTAATTGGATAAAACCACTCACTTATGACGACACGGAGAAGCTACTGGAATAAATAAAACCTTACACATAATGCTCTTATCATTCGTATTTGTACGTACCTACACAGTCTGTTTTCATTCATTGCTATTTACACTCACTCAGTCTTTTACATTAAATTTAACAAACCCTCACACTATCACCTAACTTTCACAAACACATGCTCACATTCAACATTCAAATTCACATTTACACAACTTTATACTCACAGTAACATACCTCAGTTTTCACACTCACACACCTCCATTTTCACATTCATTCACCTTCATAGTCACATTCACACACCCTCATATTCACATTCACACACGCCTACTCTCACTCTCGCATTTGCATGCTTCTTGTCTAGTTTTATTTTTTTCTTTTTATTTTAAATCGCCTGTTTTTATAACACTTAAAACAAGTAATTTTATGTTAATATTTTAAGTTTTGGAAGAGCGGAGTCTCCTAACACAGGCTTTTTTGCTTAAAAGGAGGCTCCAATCACTAGTTGTTAAGTTTACTTGTAAAACAAATAAAACATTTTCATTTTCATTTTTTTTTTTTCATTAGGAGAAACACGGATAGGTTTTAGTCAGTAAGAGCCTGACACTCCTTCCTTCTCCGCCCAGAGCGGAAGGAGTCATTTGATGATTTCCCATCCTTAAAATAAAAAATACATATTTATGTTCCGAGGATTTTATACCGAATTCTCGGTATGCAATTGTAGTAAAGAAGTTTTTTCAACTAATTATAATTTTTGAACTAATATTTTTTTTCTATTCAACTAATTATATCAAAAATTGATTATCCGTAAACGCTCTCATTCTAGGATGCCGTGATAGTTATTGAAGGCGGTCCGCAAGAAACCACCGAGCTCTTGAAACAGAAGTTCGACTACATCTTCTTCACCGGAGGCACCAGCATCGGCAAGATCATCTACGAAGCTGCCGTCAAGAATCTCACGCCAGTCACCTTGGAACTTGGAGGCAAAAGGTAAAAATGTCCTTAATTTGGTATTGTTCATCTGATCGTTGAGCTCCTTAAAGTTCTAAGTTTGAGCTACACGATAACTGGCAATTGCTTGCACTGTTTGGACAGGTCCACTCAAATCTGTGTTTTCCTCAAAATACCACTTCAGACATTAACCTACATGGTTCTCATATGATTTGAGCAGTACGATTGTATGGACTTTAAAAAAAGACTTTGTCCTCTGAGTTTGTTTCGGTGTTTCTTTTCAGAGCAGACAGCTAGGAAACACCGGCCTCATCTAGTTTAAAATGACCAAAAAAGATTGACGTGTAAAAGTGTTATTTACAACTTACTTACAAAATAAATATAATTTGTCATTAAAGAAATATCAATTTTGTGAACTTTGCTAGAAAGTCGAATTTAAGATGACAAAAATATTGGAATAAGATGTATAATTGAATACCAACGTAAACTGGTCTTAGTGTGATTGAATTAATATTTCTAATTCTAAAACGTGTCCCGTTCTATTAATTGTTACACTAAATGAAGGTAAAATTAATTTGTAAAGGATTATTAATGAGATTTGTATCATAAAAATGTAGATAAATTTATCAAAAATTTAATATTCAAAAGGGCTGACCTAACAAACCAAGATAAATCTAAATTGTTTAGATATGGTATCAGTTGTAATCGAAAATTAGTTGATATCTAATTGTATTACTTAACATATTTAATTCTGTCATTGACGTTTAAACATTACACAGCAATGATATGAAAGAATAGGTATTCTAGATATTTGTTATTTCTAGCTGAGATTGTAGATTTAAGCCTAGATTATGATGAGTATTAGAATCTGTTTAAATGTCTAGTTAGCCTCTATCTACGGGATGAATACACAGGAATCGATTTTATTTCAATTTATCTTCTAGAGGGTCCATAAAGACCACTTTAGCCGAATCAGAAAGCACATCGAAGGTTTATTTTAATTAATTCTTTGAATTGTTCCTTTCTATTCCGGATGTATTTATCATGCTCGTCTTTTACATCGTTCTCACATGTATGTATCACTAGCTGTCCCCCGCGGCTTCGCTCCCGTTTAACCCGCATAATTCCCGTTACCGTGGGATATTCCCGTTCCCGTGGGAAATTCCCGTTCCCGTGGGAAATTCCCGTTCCCGTGGGATTTCCGGGATAAAAACTATCCTATGTCCGTCTCCTGGTTCTAAGCTACCTCCCCACCAATTTTTAGCCAATTCGATTCAGCCGTTCTTGAGTTATAAATAGTGTAACTAACACGACTTTCTTTTATAAATATAGATTTCAACGCGATGTAACAAAACTACTATCAATTTATTATTTTTATAAAAGAGTGTCCATGGAGTTTCTTGCACGTTCTTCTTCATAGAGATCTACGCTTTGGAACGTGCAAATAGCTTCATATTTTTGGACCAACCGACATTGATAATTCAAAAGTGCCTGTAAAATGGTTTAATTTAAATAAATGGTTGAGTTTTGAGTTTTCATCACCCTACCCGTCTCTGTCAAATTTTCCCAATCAACCCTGAACCATTTCCCAAATCGTTGAAACATCTGATGTGGCATATATTTATCAGATGTTTCCACGATGATTTCTTGGTTGTAAAGATGTTCTGCCTTAGTGAATCGCACTACTGAACCTAATGATTTAGCGATAAAGATGAAAATGAAATTTGACAGATTATTGTGTGATTAAATAACTGATTATTTGCTAAAATGATTTGCTAAAGTGGTATTTTTAGACCCCCAGATAAATAAACTGAAAATATCAGGCAGTGAAGAAACAGACTAAATATCGATATTATAAGTAAAACTCAAGTGAATTAATTAAATTAGTTATTAAATATATAAAAAACTAAAAAGGAATACCCTGAAATAAACCTTATTTCGTGTCTATAAACATACTCATAAACAAATGACGTTAATTGAAATACATTATATATATATCAATCAGCAATGAAACTGGTTCAAGGAGGTTCCCAGAATTTGATCCCTAAAAGCTGCACTTTCAGATGGTGTTATTACACCGGTTATACAGGTTATGTTTTTTTTTTTTTTTTTTCATATCAACCGGTTCGGTTTAGGGTGGATATGGATAGGTAAAAACTGCAGTAATGCAGTTTTACTTTTCATCAAAATCTTTCTCGACTCCTTTCAGTGTTTTTCGATATTCGTCATAGTTTTGAATTCGGCCATGAAGACACACTTTAATTACCCCATGTATAAAACTCTTCCGTAACTGGTGAATGAGTGACAGACAACGCGCAGCTGAAACAACTGATCGTAGAAAGCTGAACTTTGGCATGTAGGTTCTATGGAGAGTGTAGGAAAGCACTTGACGTAGACGAAGTTGCTCGGGTCAACCAGTTCAATATATTTATTTGCGTAACCTTTTTAAAACACCTCCAAACTATTTCATGCCAGCAAGCACGAAGGTTGCATGGTATGACGGTATCTACCAAGCAGTTTGCTTGGTAAGGTGCGCCAACTGTACTAACATCTAAATCCTCCCCTCCACAGCCCAGTATACATCGACAACACAGTCGACATAATGGTGACAGCGAAGCGAGTCCTTTGGGGCAAGTTCATCAACGCGGGGCAAACGTGCATAGCGCCGGACTATATCCTGTGTACCAAAGAGGTGCAGGATAAGTTTGTGGCTGCTGCCAAGAAGATCCTCAAGGAGTGGTATGGAGCTGAAGCCCAAAAATCGCCCGATCTTGGCAGGATTATTAATGGAAGGCATTTTAGGTGAGTTGTAAAAGAGTATTCAAAGGGGAAACATTGATAGAATATGGTTTAACTAAACAGGGTCTCGACTGTGATGGCTCAGAGCCTGTTTGATAAAATTGCCTCAAATAGCTACATACAATGGCGGCAAGGTTGCTCGAAGTAACAGGTCCATCAGCTATATTTAATGACGCCTTCGAATCAAAATCAATTCTAGAAGTTTCTTACAATCGAGAGCTTTAGGTAGTGGACATTTATAAGATTCACTTTTACCAAATTAAAAGTGCTCTTTAAACAAGTTCAGTACATATCATGACGACACGGTTGGCGCAGTGGTTGAGCGATTGACTGCTGCGCAGCATTTCGCGGGTTCGATTCCCGCACGGAACAAATATTTGTACGATCTACATGTATTTGTTCTGAGTCTGGGTGTTTTTCTATCTATAATATGTATGTATTTACAAAAAAAAAAATGTATATAAGTAGTTTATCAGCCATATCGTTACCATAACACAAGCATTAGGTTGCTTAGCTTGGGACTATATGGCGTTGTGTGAAATGTCCAAGGATATTATTCTTATTCTTATTATTATATCGATAGAGATTCTACAATAGTAATGCTCTAGTAATTATATGCCTCTCACTTCATTTAGGGCTGAGTTTTCAATGGTCAGATAACGTTTATTGGAAGAATAAATACGTCAAATTGACATATTTTCCATAAGAAAGCTGTCAGACAGGCATTTTTATTCCTCAGGTGAAAGTTATTGGACCATTGAAAATCAGCCCTTAGTAACCCAAAGCGCGCCTAACTACTGGTTTTACTTCAGCCAACTAAACATAACGTCCATCATATTCTTATAAAGCAACGTTATCTTTTTAATAAGTAGAAAAACAAAATAAAATTTAAGAAAACTAAGAAAATTCAACATTTCACTTTCCAGCCGTCTCCAAGCCATAGTGGACGCGAGCAAAGACAAGATCGCAATTGGAGGCTCCTATGATGCCAACGACAAGTTCATTGAACCCACAGTGATCACAAACGTCGTTGCTTCGGACAAAGTCATGCAGGACGAGATCTTTGGACCCCTTCTCCCCATAGTACCCATCGAAAACGCTTTTGAAGCTATCCAATTTATCAACGAGCGGTAAGTCTGATTTTACCTTTTCGTGATGCTATGTTTATGATTTGATTTGGGATGCTATCGCAAAAAAAAAATATCCAAAAACTACCGAGATGGTAATAATTTTGCTGATGAGCTGGCAAGCCTAGCTCCTGCTATCTGGTTTTCGCCGCTTCAAGCGACGGCTAAGAAATGCGTCGCCTGGTCGCGCGGCCAAGCGGCCAGTAATAACGCATTCGGGACGCTTGGTCGCGGGTCAGACGCGTCGCTCGTTTACACTAACACTATGGGACACCTAAATTAATGTCTTAATATTATTATGCTGTTGGAATCTCTACCCTCGGTGCGGAGACGACAGTTGAAAATCCGACAGTGCATATCTAAACATTTATTTAGAGTTGTCCAATAGTGATAGTAGAAACTGGCGGGAGTGTGCTGTTGTTAAGTCCAAATATATTTTAAATATATTTTTATGTTCCTTAGGTATCGTATGTGTGTCCTTGTGTTTTTCGAGTGTTCTGTTACATACCCATACTTCAAAACGTTGGAATTCACTGTACCTACTGTCATTTTCGGTGTTTTTACAATTAGTTGGAAATCTCATTCAATTTGTCGTGGGAATTTCATAATTAAGTCACAATGTTATCTTACGTTACTAAGATGTAACGTAAGATAACATTGTGACTTAATTTATACATTAAATGATAAGACATATTAATCTTAATTTTGAAGGAAAATAAAACAAATAACTATAAAATACAAATCAATTGATTTCATCGAAACTACCCGGTAACTCATGTAATCCCCATACATTGCACAATTTACAGGGGAGAGACACACAATTACATTTATTTTAATTTTCTACATTACATTTATACTACGACCCATTACTACCAATATCGATATCGAATATGGGACCGTATAGTTAATTTTAATTCCATGGGAACATCGAATCGATATTATTTTGATAAACACAAATTAAATAATGAGTCCCCTGATTCAAGGTTTTAAAAATAAATTTATGACTGCTGAATCACTCTTACTGCAATGTACTTTCATCAGGAGTTTCCAAAAATGTATTACTTTGACAGTCCTATTGTTAAGTTATTTTGTTATAATTATACCTTCAAAATAATAGTCGATTCGCATTCGAACCGATAATGTCACCAGACCGTTGAGACTTGTCCATCATGACCAGACCATCTTTCCATGGGACGAAACGAAGGAGTCTACAATTGCCCATCATTACCAGTCTACCATCCATGGGAAGGAACCATGGCGACAAAAGAGTGAAACCATAAACAATTTTCAGGGACCATCCGTTAGTGCTTTACGTGTTCAGCAATCAAAGCAACATACAAAAGTTGTTTACTGAACAAACCCGGTCGGGCAGTATCAGTATGAACGATACGATCATGTTTTACGGCGGTAAGGAGAATACATTACCATTGGCTGTTTGTAAAAGTATACAAAATGTTTATAAATAATCGATTTTTTTATGGAACGTGTCTGGCTTTGACTATGACATCTAGTGTTGCATTTTCGTAACTCGTATGTAAAATATACTTGATGTTGACGTTTCTGTGCTGCCATCTAAAGTTTCTGCACGTTCTCTTATCGTTGGAAGAATGTGTGAAGTGCGTGGGGAAAAAGTGGTAGAAATACATAAACATGTATTTCTACCACTATTATTCACCACTAAACTTTTGCTAAAAAGTTAAGTTATCAACTAAATATTTCGAATAATCGATTACCCTAGACTGTTTGTCTCAAAAGACAATCAATAAAATAATCGACTAAATATGTTTGTAATGAGTTAAATACTGGAACGAAATTTAACAAAATTAGAGACGCCAAGGTGCTGTCTGCAGAAATTACATATTTTTGAATTTTAGGCTAACAAGGCCAGCAAACATCGACGAGGCGACTTGCTGCCTCGATAGTAACAATAATGGAATAATACCTCTTACTCCAGAATATGTGGCGTAAGTAGCATAAAAATGTGCAAACACACTGCACCGTGCATTAAGGAAGCGGTGATGCACCTTGTGATCCTACCACTAATGATCTTGTATAAGGACAACTTCAGGGCCTCAGGGGCGTAGCTACTGCCGTATCAGCCGTACCAAAGATACGGGGCCCCCAGACTGCAAGGGCCCCCAAGTGCGCAAAGCTATACATTTAGCACCACCATCTCCTTCGTGGCCTGCCAAGTCAGTTCTGAGCTAGTAGGGCCTATTTTGTTAAAAAAAAAACAATTTCCTTAAAACGGGGCCCCCAACAATGTTTGATACTGGGCCCCTTTGAGCTTAGCTACGCCACTGGAAAACTTTTACTATAGAACAAAAACAAAAATTTAAAAAAATAGCTTACATTTAGTCGAGTTCAGCGAACATAAGTGAACTGAACATCTGATTAAATTTTTTCTATTTTTTAGTCATCCTATAGTAATAGTTAACTCATGAGTATTTCCACATCCTGGAAGGTTGGTAAGGATTAACAATGAATGAATGGTCACACTGTTTACATAAAAGTTAGTTTCGTATAGTAAAACTAAATGCACAATGTATTTATTCATTTTTGAAAGTAGCTTTCAAAGTTGACGAATGTACAAACTAAAAAAAGCCACACACAGTAGTTTTCTTAAAATCACACTTTTATAAATAAAATAATTTATAAACGTTTTCTATGTTATTACAAACAGTCGTCGGGATAAGTTGGTACATCTGGTTGGATTTGTCTATTACTTCAAGGATTGGGTTGAAAAACGGATTTGAGGTGAAATAATAAAATACTTTGCTATACCACCAGCTACATTGAAACAAAAATTGGTTCAGCCACAATAGATTTGAATGCCTACTCGGTAGATGAAGCTACAGCATTTGCAGTCGCTCCATCTTTCCATGTTGGCTGATAATGGCAGAGCGCCTGGTCGATTGCATCACGCAATAGGGAATATGCATGAATTTTTTTTATTTGCAAAATGAAATAATTTTTAGCTCTATAAAACAATCATAAAATTGTTTTTTAAATATCTTCACAACTGATGAAGTTATAAAGCTTCAAAGATTACAATTAGAAAGAGAAGTCTGATATGAAATTTGACGTCAGATTACATGACGCCTATACAGATGCCATACATTACAGCGTTTTCGCGAGAGGGACAGATATATTTGTTTAAAATAATGATAACTCGTTTGTTTTTCGAGTGATTTTGATTCTATTTTCACTGTTAGTATTACAATTTTTAATATTTTTAGATAAACTGTGTATTTAATAAATATTTTTTTCATGCATATTCCTTATTATAAACAGCGAATCAAGTATATGTCAGTATTATTTAATGAGATGATTTCAAGCACGTGGAAACCCAGCTCGCATTTTGAAATGCATGAATTTGATCTGGTATACAAAGTATTTAATTCAAATAAACGTGGTTACATTTACATGGTTAAATATTTGGTACAGGTATTTCTGTTCACATTACCTTATGGTGGTTGGTAACGGTGAAGGATGGTGGTGGATATCTATGTTAAAATGTGTAATTTCTGCAATGATAAATATTCTGTAAATAATTATTTTATGCCTCAATATTGTTTAGTGTTCTGTCAAACTTAGTGTTGCCAGACTTAAAAATTATACCATTTTGGTAACTTTTTTAAACTATTTAATTTTACGCTACATAAGTTTGACAGAAAACTAGAATATTAAATCTAGAATATTCTTTACTCTTCTGTAGTAAATAATAGCCTGTTCGGTGGAGGTCTGACTTCGTTCTGTTGTATGTAGAGAGAAGCCGCTAGTGCTGTACGTGTTCAGCACGAGTAAGAAGGTTCTATCGAGTATTGTGGACAACACAAGTAGCGGAGGGATGTGCGTTAACGATACCATGATGCACATGGGAGGTTTGGATATTTTTCACTCTTATTTTAATCAGTTTTATATAATACTCTAAAGAGTAGAGAAAAATATGTCTCTATTTTGCCTGCTGAGTTATTTCTTCTGTAGAAACCCTAGAACATGGAACATCCTTGTCAGAAAATATTGGGAAATATTCCACTAACATTTATAATGAATATTATCAGTATTTTCTGAGAAGATATAGAACCAAAGTCTGCATTTTTTTACTTTTTTAAACTGTTGTAAAATCATGTCAACAAAAATAGACTCCAAATCGCTGACTTGCAAATGCAATTTGAATTTGCAAGTCCTTCATTTGTATTTGTAGCAATACTGAGCTTTGATTTTCAAGCGAAATAAGTCGCATGGTTTGATGACAACATAATAATTACATTTGAAAATTATTGTTTTTATTTGACTGCTCTAAAGCGTGGAGTTTTTTTGTTACCAACATACGAAAAAGTATGTCGCCATTGCAGCCTGTATGTACAAAATGTTTTCATAGACTAACTTTACCTACTACAAAACTACACTTTCTTTCTGTCTGCTAATATTAAATAATAGCATGAAAAAGCATGATTTGAGATTACTTAAACTTAGTTTTGTACTAAAAAGTGTTATAGGTAAGTACTGGTGAGATTTTCAAATGTTTGATTTCTACTTTATTTTTTTTTTATCTTTTTCAATAAAAAATGCGTACGTAATAAGTGGTCTTAGTGCGAGTTTTTTAAAGTTCTCGATCGCGTTATCGTAAACTTCAATTTGTATTGAATCTGAATAAGCCAATAGCGGAAAACCTTTTTTCCATACAATTTCAAACGTTTTCGCTAACGCGATCGAATACGTTAAAAAACTCGCACTAAGCCCTCGCAAAGTAATTTTGCAAAAAATCGCAAATAAATATACAGTGCCATAACATTATACGCTCTATATAAAACCGAAAACAAATGAAAATCTCAGCAGCACACAATCAACACTTAACTCTAACTCCTTACTGATAAAGTCTCCTATAACAGTTGAAACCCTGCCATTCGGCGGCGTCGGCGCAAGCGGCATAGGCGCCTACCACGGCAAGAAGACATTCGACACGTTCACCCACAAGAAGAGCTGTCTCATCAAGAACTTCTCGCCAATAGGAGAGAAGCTGGCTTCGTAAGTGCATTTTGTAATGTATTTCACACTCCACAATATTCACTCGATTAGTATGACAGAAATTATTTAGATTCCCTGAGTAGCTGCCTTGCTCTTATCCTATTCCTATGCCGATTCTGTATTGTATCTTGTAGCCATATCGTAATATTTCCGACATCTTTCAGTGGTCGGCAATTTCCTGAAATGGTTGGCTACCTTCTGAAATGACCAACTCCAACCTACAATGAGTTCCCTCGCTTTCCTCCCGTCATTCCTTTCAAACCTAACCTATCCGTGTCAGGGTGCCGTAAGTCCTCTCAAACCTATCGTCGACCACATCATGAAGTAGTCAATTCTAGATCATGGTCACGGCATCTATAAGAAACTAGCTGTCCTCTGCGGCTTCGCTCCCGTTTAACCCGCATAGTTCCCATTCCCGTGGATAAAAATATCCTATGTCCGTCTCCTGGTTCTAACCCACAAATTTTCAGCCAAATCTGTTCAGCCGTTCTTGAGTTATAAATAGTGTAACTAACACGACTTTCTTTTATAAATATATAGATTTAATTGACAGCGGCAGTGTTTACTGTGTTTTCTCTCTGCTCTCAATTTTGTGGGTAAAGCAAATAACTCATTCTCGGAAACATCTGCCTGATTTCTTTATCTAGGTCAGCGAAATGCGGCTTGACTAACCAAACTAGTAATCTTTTGATACCCATGTCATAGCTTAGTTAAATGTGAAATTACTGCCCAAAAACAGGGTCTTTCAGAAGTGGTGGTATTTTTCAGAAGTGGTGGTATTTTTCAGAAGTGGTGGTATTTTTCAGAAGTGGTGGTATTTTTCAGAAGTGGTGGTATTTTTTGTGGCTGGATTTTTATATGTAGGTACTTTTGAAGTGAAAACTTCTTTAGCGGCGTTGAGCACTTTTCTTGGGATGGGTATAAAACGTTAAACTCGCGTCAGGATACGTGACCTGATCTAAAATTCGTAAGACTGATGACGCTTCAGGACACGTGACCTGATCGAAAAGTCGCAAGACGGATGATTAAAAAATGCACAACGTTATTGTTCAAGTTTTCACTTCTGCCGGCACTCCCGGAGTGCAACCCTTTGTTTTTTTTTTCCTTACTGTATTCATCGGCTACAGATCATCACCCTCAAATACGATTACGTATTTTTAAACACCCTGTATGTATCGAATACTTACACCTGTCAGCTATATCTACAATAAAATTCAATAGGCTTGTGTCCTGAAAAAATCTAATTAGTCCGTCAGATATAAATATCAAAAAATATTTGACCCGTGTTTTTTCTTTTGTTACGGGAACCAAAATTGACGAAGTTACGACGCTTTTAAAAGTCTCAATCCGTCACACCGCATAATTTTTAGTGAGTCGTGACGTCCCGAGCCCCCCCCCCCCCACTCCCGAGTTTTGATGCGTTTTATCTTTGTAAATATTCATTGATTTACAAAAACAAAAAATACGTGTCCATTATTTTTCAATACTCTTACTGACGGACTAAATAGTTTTGCAATTGGTGGATGATGGAATCTAGCCTATAAGACAACAACATTTGCCTCCCTTCCAGCGGCCGCTACCCCCCCTACTCGGACAGCAACATCAACTTCCTGAGCATGTTGATGCGCAAGCGCTTCGGGCCGTCGCTGAAGTTCGTGCCCTACCTGCTCGCTTTCGCACTCGGCGCAGGCGTGTCCTACGGCATCTTCGCTTGGCAAAAGGTAAAGAAGTAATGTTACGTTGTGACGTTTTTTTAGGGGCGTGTTGTAACATTTTTGGGGGTACTGATAAATTGTATATTTTGTAAGTTGGTTAAAAATAACACTTTGGCACGTCAATCCTATCAATTTCAACTAGAAAAGGGTGTTTCCTATCTGACTACTATGAGAAGAAACTCTGAAACAAACGTAGACCAAAGCCTTTGGTCTATCCATCTATTTGGCCGAGCCGTCCTACTATCGGTAGACCACCTAGATTCTAGGTGTTCTACCGATAGTAGGATGGCTTGGCTAAGTAAAACTTTTCTAGAGTTGATTTTCGAGTACAGTCTCTGAGATCTAAAGATGCCTATGCATTTGGTGTTATTCCTGAGTTGGCATTGACGCTGCGTAAACGTTGCATAAATACACACGATGCGTTAACGTCGTGAAAACGTGTCTTTTACAATAGTACGCCGTTAACACGTTACCATTGCTTTTGCATAGCGTGTACGCTGCGTATACGTTTCTCGAACAGCTACACTGGATCGACTCTAGACGCAAATGCAATGTGAGTAAAGTTGAGTAGTCCTTTTGATGTATAATATGCAATAAACTACAAAAAGGATCCATATAACCCTAATAGGTATTATCGCCATTGAATATGCAAAACCCCTTCGAAAATTTTACAACATTCACCCAACTCAGATTAACAGCATTTATAAAACTATGCCTTATCCCATTCCATCAAGGTTTAATTCCGTTTAAAACAGTAATTCCCCCTTTATTTGTTTACAGGCGTAGCGTAGGTATTATCAGTAATGTAAATGATAGTCGTAAATATAGTATTACCTACATAGTAATTATTATATTTAAGTTACCAATGCTACAGTCAGAAATTGTAAAAACTAATATATTGAGCGAAACCACAAATTGTAACATAATGTAATATTCGGTCCATAAAAATACTTTAAAACTTAATAACTTGTTTTATTTCCCAAAAAATCTCATATCGAATCTCTGAATATATTATTCATTGCATCATTAGTATGCCCTTGAACTTTTTATGCTGCCGTTCTTGCCAATAGTTGCCAGTTTCAAAAATGAGCCATGTATTTACCTACATTTTTACCCTTGACACTCTTTCTATTACACAAATAAAAGCATTGGTCTACTGATAAAACATATCGAGATATTCAATAGACAAAGAAAGTGACCACGCCAATAAAACTAAAAAACAAAGACACACTGAAACGCTTAGCACCTACCTAAAGAATTTTGTGAGTTAACAGGCAACCCATTGAATAAATACAACCCGTATTTATTTTACTTTCTCTTACCTGGGAAAACTTGATTTAAAAGAAAAACATCTGTCATTTTGAAGTTCATCTATGGTTGCCAATTTGTCGAATAAAAATAGTCGACTATTCCAAACCACTTCACTCTATACCTTCATGACTTCACTTCAACACATGTACAAAAAAACTTAAAAAAGACTGCACTAAGTTGATTATGTTTATCAAATTATAGCAAATTATTTATTCTGGTTGTCTTGATTAAAGCTGGTACAGTGTGCCCAGTATATCAAAATGAATAGCGTTAGGTAAAAAAACGCTCTTTGAATGACTATGTAGCCAAGTTACCAAGTGCACTTAATTCTAGGCAGTTTCTGTCGTGTACTGATAGTTGAGAAAAGGTCTCGTCCCCTGAATCCTATCTTGCACGATTTCACAGAAGATGAGGATAAAATCTAGCTCTTCTCGCCACTGCTTCCTCAATCTGCCTTTAACGTCACTGCTATTCATTAGGGCCCCAATGTATGACTAGTTCAATCAGCATCCTGATGATGAAGTCCGCTTTATTTCACTAAATTTTTGGCCACTTCACAAGCAACATCCTGTGGAGCGTCGCAAACTGTAGGTAAAAAAAATATATGATAAAATTACCTATCTACTCTAAAAATAATTACTAAAAAAGACAAAATTGAAACGCACGTGACTATCCGTGTCTCTATTTGGAAGAATACTAAACTTGAAGTGAACATTATACGAATTAAAAAAAACTAAAGGCCTTGACAAACTACGAGGAAGAAAATGAAATAAATATGAGATGAAGCGCATCAATTAAAAAAATAAATGTACATAAATTATTGCAAATACAGCTGACCTCACACGTTGAGTTTAATGCCATCTTAACTGGGCACGTGTTTCACATAAACACTAATAATTGTCTTTTGGTTTCTGCTTATTTCCACACAACTCAGTCAGGTTATAAAGCTAGGTATCCGATAATATCCGTACAATTAGCTAACAAGATATTATCTCATCATCATTATTCCAGCCAATTCTGTCCACTACTGAATGTAAGCCTCCATCAAGAAGCTCCAACCGCATCCGCATTGACCTATCGTGCTGCAGGGTGTCCCTCACTCTCCCTTTCTGCCTCAAAGAGAGTCAGCACACAGAGGGGCCCGAAAGGGCCTACGCCTGCCGGAGTTGCGGGACTATTCGAAAGAGATACCGCGGCTCCGGAAAACAAAGGGCAATGAAGGAACATGGTTGGGTTTTTTGATTTCCTAACCCTAAAAAAAAAAAAATAGTGTCCCTCACTACGTTTGCCCATACGCGGTCTCCATGTCTGCTCCATCGGCAATCTGTCCGTCTGCAGACATGGTCGGCTCACTTCCACTTCAGCATGCTGATTAATATTGTCTACACACGTACTTAACGGTAACCGTCCAAGTCCAGTCCGTCAAAGTCTGCCTGAACCAGCATCCCTTATTCGCACTTCCAACCAATGATCGACTGCGATGATGTGCTGGGCACTATAACTTGGTAATACTTTGTTCTTATAGATATAGACCAACTCTCGAGTGGCTCGTGGATACGTAACAGCTACACCAGTTGACCATCTGAAATCATCATACTGAAAAAACTCCATGCCTCAGAAAGCACGATAAGCCGTTGTTTAGGCAATGTTTAGGGTCTTTATAGATAGTCGTCTTGCTGGACATTCAGGCTTCTATAGCATTGGTGACCACCAAAGGGTTATTTTGTTACCCGTTATATGGGAAACCATCAAGTGACTCCTCTCTCTCTATGGGCGATACGGAAGGGAGTGTCAGACTCTTACTGTCTAAAACCCATCCATCTTCCTCTAAATGCCCTTTGCGTTCCAGGGCCACGGTGACTCTTTCAAATAAATTTCGCAACCCTGGTAGATCGTTTTACCCTAGTAACTGTTTTGTTGATGTCAGATATACATAAAAATAAACTACTAGTTTATATATAAACTGGGAGCCGATCCCAACAATACACTGCCCAGCTTTTCCTCAACTAGATGAGAGTCGGCTAGAGTACTCTTCTCGTCTCACCATCTTCTTCTAGACCAACTGCATCGCTGATTCCTATTTTGCGGTATCCACTCTGGAATGGTTAACGTACTTTTTTGCCGGCCAGCAAGGTGATAGCGGAATTGCATCTCCTCTAAAGACCACGTTTCCAGCTCGCATCCAAATTGCCGAGGTTGTTGTGCAACCGCTCAATCTTGACCTACAATGTTATTAAACTTGCATGATAGCGCCTTGCAGATGGAAACCCCTCAGAGGCTATTTAATGAAGAAGTGTAATTCAGTGGGTTTATTAAAAGTAGTTATAAAATATCAACATTTTGTCTTTTTGGACTACTTTTTTTACTTTTTCTAGACTTCGAATAACATTTTTTTCTTTTTTCAGATGGCTTCGGAGGAATAAAAAGGCCGAGACTGAAGTGGCATCAACCAGGAATGCTGCGAACCTATTGTGATAATGTTTTAGAGTTAAAATCATACATTACAAACCCTGGTTCTGTTAGAAAAGTCCTAAACACAACTAAAAAGCATAGTTTTCGACACATTTTAAAATATTCGAAACAGTTAAGTGCCTTTTGAAGGCATTATTTTGTGAGACACTTTCAGTCTTATTCATAAAAAAATAACCACAAATGCTTAAATTATTAGCCGATTCTTTTTCGATTTTACGATAGAAATTTTAATTTATAATTTGCTATTAAATATTTATACAACATTTGCTTATAAATTTTTTTATGAATTAGGCTGTTTATCCTTATTTATGAAGTAAATGTGCCTTTTCTTTAGATGTAGGTATTAGCAACACTATTAATTGAGTAATTTATTTACGAAGCAATATTAGTCTTATTTATAACCCTACACTACATAAAGGTATTTGCCATGACTATTAATGATTCTCGGGCAATTATTGTCTTAGTTTATATATCGAGATATTAAGCATTTATTTTTATACCTACTTATTTTATTAGCCAAGGTTTTTTCTTTTGGCAAGCAATTTAGGGAATGTTAGCATGCAATTTAAGATGCGAATCACTTGCCAAACATGCTTGGCTCCTTTTTTGCTGCATTCCGTTGGCTTGATATATTCCAAACTCTTTATTGCATTTATTTAACACTGAGAAGAGAAATCTACGTTTATTTTATTTTAGGCTGGCAACTCTATTGAAAAACTGCAGTAAGTTCGAATAAGAATATTGTTGGAATTCACTTTTGTTTTTACGGTTTTGTCAATTTATATTTTGCACAACTAGTTATTGAATTTATGCAATAAAATTGTAATAAGCAATACGAAAAAGCACGTGATTTTACTAGTGTAGTGAAACTTATTTAAAAAATTGTTTAGATGAAAATGTTACTAGAAATTTGTTTTAAATTATGAATTAAAAGTTATTCTCGTTGATAAGCATTAAAAATGTAAGGTTGTTGGATACTACGTATATTATTTGTAAATAAATGGGAACAATGGATAATACCTACGAGAACAAATGGTTTTATTTTTGCTCATACCCTTCTCTGCGGGTCAAAAAAGGCCACTTTAGCAGAATCGTGCTGGCTGAGTCTGCTAAGCTGCCTGAAGCTGTCAAATTTTCCCAATCAACCTTGAACCTAATTCTTTAGCGATAAAGCTGAAAATGAAAAATTATTATATTATAATCATAATACGATTGAGTGAGTAGTCTTTTTAGACCCCCTGTTTTGGAACATCATATCACCCCGTGAACTGAAGGTGCCAACTCTACGAACCAGGGTCGCAGCGAATCCTCCCTGCTATCAACGGGTAATCTGAACAAGACTATTGTTATTGTCCCACCAGAACGTATCATCCCGAGATTAAATGTAGATACTCTATGATCGCGAGTCGCAACGGCAGACCTGCATGTCCCCAACAAATCGTTCCTCTTTTGTTTTATTTAAAAAGTGATGAGGTGAGTGCGCCTAGTAGAGAGGTTGCATCGCCACATTTTGCTATCGTCATAAATTTGTCATATCGCCGTAGAATGAAGAAGCAGAATAATGATATCGCCGCAACACACTCGTGCGTATATTTGCAGTCGCCTCCACATACATTGCCACCGCAGCAGCCGCCGCATTGCAGTCTATTCTTTTAAAAACTATTTCGATATCGAGCTTCCTTCAGTGACAAAACTCACAAAGTGAGCTTTATAACACACAAATTTGATACTCACCTCGGATTCCGCTGTCGAGACACGAAAATGTTAAAACAGAATAGCACTACAGGTAGCAATGAATATGGGCACTCGTGGAGGGAGCTTCTAAAAGTTGAACCATTTTTTTTAACTTTGCCCCACTAGAAATATCTCCTGTATCGTGGTTGCCTTTACAAACATACAAAGTCACATGCATTAACACCCCGACCCGGAACAACTATCTGTAGGTCATACAAATATTTGTTCCGTGCGGAAATCGAACCCGCGACACGCAGGCCAGCGCCAATCGCTCTTCGCATGTCTCTTAGAGCCAGCACACTGACTGATCCTAAGCTTCTTTTGTGGTTTTCACAATCTTCACCAGCACCTTAATTACGTACCTAAACAAATTGCATACCTATTGTTTTACAATCGAAAGGAACTCCAGATCGATTACAACGTCAAAATGAAAGCATAGGCGACCGATTGCATTCATTTTTGTATTTTTTGACCTGAATCTTTCAATCCCAATCGGCCATCGATTCTGCGAGCAGAGCATAGATGAGTTAGAATAACATAGCGTAGCGTAGTCGTAAGCTACAATAAACGCGAAAGTGATTCTGTCTGCCTGTCTGTTTAATATACGGTATCACTCATACGGCTAATATTTTGGGACGGAGAAAGATGGTACCTTAAATACCTAATTACTATTTTCCCGGGAGTATCTACCTATAATAAGTTTCAACTTATGTGCGGGATAAAGCCCATGGAAGAAACTACTGCTAGTTAGGTAGGTATATGAAGTTCCCATTGTAGGTAATACTACCTGACCCGGCGAACTTTATTCCGCCTAACAGTCGATTCTTTATTGTGTTTAAATAAACGTGGTCTAAGTTACTCCGTATTACATCAGCTACCTGCCAATGAAAGTCCTGTCAAAATCGGTCCAGCCATTTCAGAGATTAGCCGGAACAAACAGACAGACAAAAATTTTAAAAAAATGTTATTTTTGTGTATGTACCGTATATATAATTATATAATTATTCATATTTCATATGCCTGTAGTAAAAAACAGTTATTTCAATATTTTTGTAATAAACAGACACTCCAATTTTATTTAGGCATATGTATAGAAGATTTATAGATAATTTTATTTGAAGTCCAACCTTTTTTCAAGTGTCCGCCTTCCTGCTCAGTTAGGTACCTATTATGTTAATTTGGCTACAAAACGCTACGTTAAACTTTAACTTTAACGTAGGTGGAGTTCATGGTGTTGAAATCAAAGGTGTGGTGGTCTTTTCATCTTGATCGCAATCTGAGAAAACTTTATTAACATGAGTCACCATCATCAGGACGAAAAATGCAATTTCAGATGACTTTTATTACTTAAAAACTATGACTAAGAACTTACCTGAGTTGGAGCCTCGCGGAATTAGTTTCAACTAGAGGAAGAAAAGCGTAAAAACGTCTTCAACCGTTGGGAAGCGATGTACCTATCTCTTAAAATAAAATAATAGACTAGCTATTCTAGTCTGTTATTTGATTTTAGGTAATATAGGCATCGGTTCCCACGATTGTATAACATCAAAGTGGGTAGGGGTTGTTTTGTAGGTCCTTATAATGCGAATGTAATCATGTCCGCCTGTTATCAACGTGATCCCATAAAACTTACTGGAAGACCCTGCAGACTTGACACGTTCCTATGGTAAAATATTCGATGTGCACGCGAGTGAAACCGCTAGACAAAGTTAGTACTAAATACTAAAAAGTCTGAAGTCAACGTAAGTTTCAAGCATTATAAATAGGTATTGGAATAGGACTCAACGGTGGAGTAGGTACTTTGGTAGGTACCTTTGTAAATGTATAGTTGGTCTACTTACATCAATGAGACATGAATGAGTTCATGACTCATTAATACACTACTAGAAACACAACATCTGCAATACCTAGTCTAAATAATTCGGCTTCCGGCCAGTTTTCCGATAAGAATTGGGTCAATCAAGCGCAAATCAGCTGATAGTGAATTACAAGTACCTACCTAGCGAAAAAGAAACAGTCTAACTCCGAAACCGTATTACTTTGCGATTTTTGCGCGTCCTAGACACTTTATAGTTTGAGTGTTATTTATTTAATATGAGCAACGTATTCGAGAGACATTTTACGATCTAGTCTGCCGCGTCTGCGAGTCACCTAACTTATCAGATATCAAAAGTAGAAAAAATCTAGGAGTTGGGAGTTTTTCGTGAATGTTGTGTTGATATGACGATAGCTGCGTTATAGCGTTATTTTACGTGTAGGTATGTATTGTATTTGTGTTTGTAGATTGACGATAAAATTATCATGGTCAAACATAAGTGACGTCACATCATAGAAATACTTTGCCCACTTTATCAGCAGAATGCAGATACCGGTCTCAGTCTAGCTAGCATGACGTTTTTTTGACCTCATGCATGAGCACCGTTAACTATATGTAGCTACTTATTAATAGTGACCTCATAGTTCGCACTGACGGTGTCAACAGTTTATTTATATCCATGCAGTCATTTTCACATAAACCAATGATTACTTTTAAGCAGTACGACTTTACTGAATAGGTATTACATCATAGCAATATAACTCCAAATAGAATCAAAGATAGTCATAACCAAGCAGAGTCTCAACTGTATATTTTTGCATTTATTTTGATTGATTGGAAGCGGAATGTTGAGTCGAACCCATAAAAAATCTTGTAGTTTACCCATCCATAAGGCAGCAGTTTTAACATAGTAATAACTTTTAAGGTTTCGCAAGGTGAAGGCTAAGGCAGTAAGGCTAACTAACCAAATGCTCGAAGATCAAGCTTGGTTTTGATCTATTCCACTCTCACGGTTCCTGCATACCTAAATATTGTGGCTTATCTGGCGAAAAGTAGATTATTTGGAGTACCTTTCAAAATCTTGATCATAGAAGAGTGTATTCTGAAATTTGTGTACCTAATTTTATTGTTTATTTGGTTGAGGGCTTGTAACTGTTTTTTTTTTTTATTACGATCATAATATTTTTACTCTACACTCCTAACTCTTGTTTTGAATGTGTATCCGATTTTTACAAATGTCAAAACAATAATATTTTAGCATGGCAAGTAATATTTTAGGTGTATTTAAGTTTTTTACTTTAATCACACCATTATTTGTGACTTTCATATCATTACAAGCAATAAAATTAGGTCCTGGATGTAATAGATTTTTTTCATCAAACAATATTTTAGTGTTAGCAAATACTTTTACGATTCCATCTGATGGTGTATTTTGTAGCATTGCAACATTAGTGACTTACGAACGAAAGTGCTTGTGATGAGCAAAGACGATTAAAAAGTGTCGATAAGCCAATATTCTGCAGAAATTAGCCACAATCTTCAGGTATCTACAAAATATAATAAATAACACCCTCGCATGTGAGGGTACTATGTGGTGGTGCTGTACTTCTTCCGCTAGTTCAGGTGCTTATTCACATTTGAGGGCTTGTCTGACTACTCCCTACCCATAATCCTATACGGCGGCCATATTTATAAGTCATGAAAGGCGTTGACGCTCGACACCATCATAATTATTTGCGTTGTATTGTTTCACAGGACCGATGGCTGCGATACGCAAAAAATTAGTGATCGTCGGTGACGGTGCGTGTGGTAAAACATGCCTGCTCATCGTATTCAGCAAAGATCAGTTTCCGGAAGTGTACGTGCCGACTGTGTTCGAAAACTACGTCGCCGACATCGAGGTGGACGGCAAGCAGGTTGAGCTCGCCTTGTGGGATACGGCCGGCCAGGAGGACTACGACAGGTTGCGGCCGCTGTCATACCCCGACACTGATGTGATCCTCATGTGCTTCTCGGTGGACTCGCCCGACTCGCTCGAGAACATCCCGGAGAAGTGGACACCCGAGGTAAAGCACTTCTGCCCTAATGTGCCCATCATCCTAGTTGGCAACAAGAAGGATCTGCGCAACGACCCGGCCACGATTAACGAGCTCCGCAAGATGAAGCAGGAGCCGGTGAAGCCGCAAGAGGGCCGAGCCATGGCGGAGAAGATTAACGCGTTCGCGTATCTGGAGTGCTCCGCCAAGAGCAAGGAGGGAGTGCGTGAGGTGTTCGAGACGGCGACCCGCGCCGCATTACAGGTCAAAAAGAAGAAGAAGACTAGGTGTTCCCTGCTGTAATTGTGCTGTTGTCGGGAGAACTCTGTTTATGAATTGTACGCATACTGCCTGATAACTTAGTTTGAAACGACTCGGACTGTGCAGCAGTCGCGAGGTCGGCCACACAGTGCTTCCTTCCGATACTGACTGCAGACGCGAAGTCGCGGCCCGCGTCGCACGCACACTCACTCAGTATTTGTGTGGCTACTCTTTCACAATTGGTACTTTGTATATTTTATAGATTATCTATAAAGAGTAAGCGTAAATGCCTTAACAAAAGTAGTCGGGGGCATGTGGACCTCCCGTCTCCGGCAGGGCCACTGGAATTTTTATGCTATAATATCACGTTATATAATCGAGTAGCATTTCTTCTACATATAGATTTATTCCTCGACCGGTGGCATCTCACCGAGACTTGTTTAGTTCGGTATTTTGTATTTTAATTTTTCAATAAAATAGTGGTGTATAAATTGTGTAGGATGTTTATTTGACACGGAGCGCAAGCCCCACTCATCTAAGTGCCTGTCAGCTAGACGCGTCTCTGAGACGTCCAATCTGATTCTGTAGGGCAGTTGTATTGTAATCTATTGTTTGTGTGAAATCATAACTTCCTAATATAATTTATTAGTAATAAAGGAACCCCATGTCAACAATTCTTAACTAGACTCTTTTTGACTTTTTATAAAATTTTAATGCAGCATTTATAAAGCAAAGGTGTTTAGAATGGGGGATATTTAAGTTAAATATGATCATTTATGTTATGTTTCATTAGTCTTGTAAGTACAAAATTATCGTCAATATAATTAACAAAATAATTATTAGATTTCCTTTTATATAATTTAAGATTTATTATTTTGGATTTATTCCAATTACAAATTTATTAACCAATAATTGAAAGTTTCAATTTAGGCACTCCTTGACATTTTTAGTAGTTGTAGTGGGTTGAAGCGGCGTCTGGGTGACTGCATGAGCTGCTTCTGTCTGTAGTTAGTGGGGCTGCGGTAGGGGACAGCGGTGCCGTCGGGCAGCTGGCGCTCCGGGCCGCGCAGCTCGGGCGCCCAGTCCGCGTACACCAGCGCGTCCACTGTGCACAGCTGGGGCCCCGCTAGCGGAGTCACTATATACACCAGCCACTTCTGCAAGTCCACACCGCGGACCAAACCTGTAACAATACAAATAACTCCAGTAAACGCCTGAGTTTGTCACGTTCTTAGTTATCATATTTAATCAGCACTTTATTACACTTATTGATAACACATTTTACGATATTAATTATATTTCTATGCATACCTCTTATGCTATTTGTTTGAAATTACATTATATATACATAAGTAAACTGCATATTTTTAACTGTTAAGAATTTGTTTGCTTGAAGAACATTTGCACCTATTTCAGTGATATTTTTTAGTCATAGGATATGCATATTTAAATAATCAATATAGTATAATTTTGCCATAATCTACTTCACAAAAAACATGTTTTTAATTTTAAATGTAGAGCACCTGCTTTTTTTAGAAGTTTATAAACTTGAAAACCAGTTATATATTTGGGATATCAATAAGTTTATTTTAGTTGATCCTAATGGTAATTTGGCAACCCATATACAATATAAAAAATGCCATAAGTAATCTATTAATGAGAAAGAAACAAGACTTGATTTCCAGCCTTTCAATTCTAGTTTGAATGGCCTAGTGAAGTTTTTTAAAAAAAAACTAGAGTACCGTGTCCGTGGCATAGCAGTGCGTTATCTTGCAGGGTAAACACTTTTCCCTTATCTCCTATGGCGAGTTGACAGAGCGCTACTATTTTTCCGTTAATCACCTTCAGTACCGCATCATTTGCTACTTTCACATTCGTTAGCACGTTCACATCCGACAGGCTCACTCTAGAACAAAAAACAACAATAATTTAGTAGGTTTCTAATGACACGCTTTTAGATCTGTAAGTTCATAGGTAAGGTACAAAATGCATATTCCTAACTACCTATTTTACAGAAGTTGGTATACCACCTGTTGCTCTTCAGTAGGAACATGAAAGCATACCCAGATGTTTTCGAAAGCTGTTAGGTAATCTCATGTTGTTGAAAACGTAGCCAGATCTATGTCAATGGGTACAGTTGTTGTAAGCTTTGCTGACCTAGGTGTAAGAATTAGTTGCGCTGGGCATAGCAAAGGCGCAATGAAACACGTTAACGACATTGTAAAACGAATGCATATGCCATAAATCTATAGCAAGTGTAATGTGGTTCTGTTTACACGTAGCGATGCTAAATTCCGGCTTAGTTCTGAAGTTACAATGCTTTCATAGAACCTGAAATGATAACTGAGCCGCTGATTGATTAACGAGCCATTGTCGCCTTCGCGTGAATCACGCTCAATTCCCCGACAAACATTATCTTATTACTCATAATTGTAGCTCACAGTTATTGTGATTATCGGACATTCGAACATGTCATTCATAACAATCCACCAATTGAAATAATCAAAATATAATAATGGAAAATCCCATCAAAATGTCCCCCATCCTGTTCATTTCTCTTGAACAGTTGTATGTATTTTTCGTTAGGTACCGATTATGTAAACGTTTGCTAACTGCAAAATAGCCTTGTTTTTTTACCCCCTATTTACTGTTACTATGATCAGAATCCAGTACCTACCCATAAGATATTACTCCAACAATGCATTTATATCTGAAATTCCACGAATGCGTTTATTTTCCGTAACTTGTAGGCCAAGGTGGACAATGAATCATGCGCGATAAAGCCACAGGGAGACTCGGCAGACAGCACCCGACTTCGGATTCAACCAGCATCATGTTGCCGGAAATAGCACGGGATCGTGAAATCGCCGAAACAGATGGAGGCATTTATCGAGTAGGCTAATGGGTAAATATTTTGTTTCTCGCTCACTCCCACGCAGGTAATGCATTGGTGTATATAGGCGCTCTCTCACTGAACATATGACCGCTCGCATGTGTTGTACTTGTACCTACTTGGCGAATTGTGTCACTGCTAACAATTCAAGATCGCCACTGATACTACGCGACGCTAGACAAGCTAGGTAGGTACTGCTTTATTCGTTTTAGTTTGTCAGTGGTTTGCCATCATCATAGTCAGTTAGCATTGGATTCCCTAGCAGGAATAGAGTTCGCTATTCAGTAATCTTTTATACAAACCTAGACAGTCGATATGAAGTTAACAATAAGATTGATTTATTTAGCCTTTCTTAGTACCTACATTTTGTCTTCATTTCTTCGACAACGAAGTCGATAGCGGGATGACTTAGATGTCTTACTTAGATGCGCAAAACCAGGTACGATGGAAATTAAGGAGAGGGACAGTACATACTGTACAGGCTAGCTATAATTTCTATCCATTCTTATGTTAGGCAAATCTGTCGAAAATGTATGGAAATTGAGGTATTTTTGGACAGATTGCAACTGAGATGTAATGCGAACGTTGCTTAAAAAAATTAGGATTATTGTCACTGTAGTAACCTACCGTACTTAGTGCATTTTTTAGCTGCAGATCTTTACTAATATTATAAAGCAGAAGAGTTTTTTTGTTTGGTTGAACGCGCTAATCTCAGGAACTGCTGATCCGATTTGAAGAATTCTTTCAGTGTTAGATAGCCCATTTATCGAAGAAGAATATAGGCTATACATCATCACGCTGAGACAAATAGGAGCGGAGCATTAATGGAAAATGTGACGCAGACGAAGTTGCGCGGGTCAGCTAGTAAAAAATAAAATGAGTGACTAACTTCATTAGGTTTTCCATTTCAATAGGTACCTACCCTCCTCTTTTGAAGAAAATAAAACGCATCTCTATAGAAGAAAACAAAAATCATCTCTTTAGATTGAAGAAAGAAAAGCCAATAGGACTCCAATAAGCGTTATATTTCTACTGGCCTAATTATGATGGGACTATGGAAATCGATACATTTCTATTTAGCATGGCATAGAACCATAGTTACGATTGGGCAACAACGGCAAACAGCCGTAAGAAGTGGGAAAGTGGCCTTTATCAAGCAGTGGGATAGTATTGGCTAATATGGAGAATAACGACATAGGAAACAGTGCAAGTAACCGATAAAACTGAGTGGAGGACCTCCTACATAACGTTCCTAAGCACTTATACACTCTTGTTTTTTTTTCTCCTGTGGGCATTCCAGGGCCGCAGTAACTCTTTCGAAAAATTCCGCAACCGTGGTAGGCACTGGCCCTAGCTAGTCCCAATTATATTGACATCTCTTTGAGGCGCGCGTGGATCACAACGCACCGTCGATCCGGGTCTGGAGGGCCACTCTCTAAGCCCGAACTCCCTAGCTTCGGGCTTAATTCGAAAACACGATTAGAGTTACTGTAAAGGCGTGTTGTCTTACATTCTTAGTTCGGGTTCGGGGCTAATCGTAAGTCTGTAGGTGATACGGAGTAGAATAGGTACGCCCGAAACTACGGACTTCGGGCTTAGTAGCCCCTCTGGTCCTTATCGACGGGGAGCTACCTATCGTTCGCCAACCGCAGGCCCGCGCCTATGGTGGCCGATAATAGCTCTGCTACTTCCGACGTCTAGGGCGTCTCCAGCAGCGGCTGGAGCGTGAGGTTCGTCTCTCCCTCACGCGTCGCCTCCTCGTTCGCTTGCATTACTGCTTCGCAAAAAAAGGTGACCGCTTCCCATGCCCTCTAGCTCCGAACCACGGATTGATCTAGGAACGCTCTTAGGCTCTTGGGTTGACTATAAAAAATCTTTTAATATCAAGATGATACTCACTCGTATGGCACAATCCCCAATAACTGAGTCCCTTTGTAAATGTTCATCAGTTCACCGAAGTACGCCAAGTAGTTTAGATATCTCTGATCCTTTGGCGACACCGCTGTATTATGTTTATCTGAACCTTCCGGAGTCTGCGCCAAAATGAACGTGTAGTCCAAATTGGGGAGCTCAACATTCCTGAAGAATCGGTCATACTTGAAGTTATGATACATATTTTTGACGGTGTTGGGTTTAAAAAAGCATTCGAAGCGTTTTTTGACGACTTTAGTGTCTATTTGCATCAAGAAGGTTGGCTGCGCATGGAGGATGGTTAGGAGGACGAACTTCAGCCCCATTTGCGTGCACATGCCCATGGTGTTGATGATCCAGGGCATGGAGCTGTAAGCCTGGTTGGAGCGGCAGTGGGCGAGCACTTCTCTGACTGCGGACACGTAGCGGTTGGCGTTGTCCATTGTGTTGATCATGCCTATGTTCAGCATTCTGGAAAGAAGGGTGATGGTTAGACATCTAAGCAAAAGTGTAGTGACCTTGGAGGTTGTCGCCTTTGCTCATAAACACGCTTGTCCGACATTGGTGTTTGAAATTAGATAGAGGTGTTAAACCTACACCACACTACTCCCGAAGTTAATTCGACGATGTACTCTCAGAAGTTCGCGAGGAGCTCAGTCGCCCGTTCCCCGCACGATAGGCGTCTCACTCACATCTGCTACTGAATAACATTTTATAAAGTAGCAGTACACTGTTTTTCTGGATAATTTTCTGTGTCTCTTCAGCCCTATTTGAACTTAGCGTATTACTTTCGCTTATGCGGGATCTCACCCGGGATTTTTATTTTGCACGCGATTTTTAGACGCGCACGTTTTTCCCTCTCAAAGTAACTATCCACGGCAGCTTAGGGGCGACAGCGTAATCCACAGGCCTAAGATTAATTAAAAGCAAGACTTTGTCTTTCTATTGGGGTTTCGTTTTTTCTAGCCCGAGTTTTAGATATGTAGGTGAAGGTATAATCTTGTAACTATTAGCTTGTGCTTTACCCCTAGCAGAGAAACTTCAGTAGGAATTCCAATATCATGCAAATATCCAAGGTTATACATACATTTCCGGAGTCCGTAAATGCGTATAGTTGGGGCCCAGTAGAGGTGTATTGACTACAGTGGCAGACACATTGCCTGCAACAGTGAACTCAGCCTGTCCTGGGTCCAAGTCTATGACTAGTATTGGTCCATTGGCCAGCAGCCTGTTCACATAGTATCTAAGGAATGTTGACTTTCCCAAACCTTTGCCTCCACACACAATACCTCTGCTGTTCTTTTCTGAAAAAAGATATTATAATGGTTGTGTTTTATGATTATTGAAAGGCAAGGTTAACCTAATGGACTGACCACATATGACAAGAAATAAAAGGAAGAAGTGGGATGCTAAAGTAATAAATAAGGGATAAGATTTAATAATAATTACCCAGCTGTTTAAAAACTTTTCTTCTCTAGACATTTATTTATGTATGCGTATGTATGAGAGAGTATTTTCATTCAAAACAAATGAAAAATAGTACTATTTGTATAATATGATAATAATAAATTGCGTTTGCTTACCAAGACCACAACTAACAGCGTGATCCCAAGACTCATTCTCTTCAAAGTACCTCCAGGGCCTTTTCAAAACAAGGCTGCAGCCAAGATCTGCTGAAGCCTTCCTAAGACTGCTATGTGCCTTATTACACTTTGTGAACAGGTCCATGAAGACGTTACTCTCAACAAAATCCATCCGGATGTCATTCAATTTTGACAAACTTATTATGCCATCAAATGTACCAATTGTGGTTACTATTTCTTCAGCATCACGGACTGACAATCCTTCTAAAGTCAACTTTCGGAATACTCCATAATCACTGTTAGGACTTTCAATTGTTTTAAAGCATTGAGCAAAATTATTGTTTGGGGCATACAAATTAACAACATCCTTTAGAATGTGCCCGAAAACTTCTACCGTACCTGCTAAAGACTTAACTGTAACTTTTCCATTGAGAAACAGCTCTGCAGGATGTTTTAGTACTATGACGTAACAATTTTTCCCATGATATACTTTGACAGGCTTTGTGGCTTCCTCAACTTCCTCAGTTGTTGGTTCTCTTTCTGTGTCTGTAAGTATTGTATTGTCATACTCTGTTGTTGCCTCTTCTTGAGGCATGTCTGTGTTTGCATCTGTGTCTATCATTTGAATAACTTCATCATTTTCTAGTTCTTGAATAGTGTCATCATTATCTAGGTCCTCAATTACATTATCATTAGTGTTATCATCATCTAGGTCTTCAATAGTATTGTCATCACCTAATTCTGGTACTAGACTGTCTACATCTTCAACTACCATCTCTGTTTCTGTTGAGAACAAATCAGTAAAATTTGAGGTGTGGACAATATCTTGTAGTTGTCTCACTGTAGGATGCTTGTAGTCCTCTAAGAAGTCACCAAACCCTTCATTTGGCATGTCTTTTACAGTTATTGATATGAATGGAGATGAATCACTGGTTGCTGCAGAATGCTGTGTAGTATTACTGTCTGAAAAACTTTCATCATTATCATCGTCAATTGTTAGGGTTTCCATAGATATCACTTCTCTTTCATTTTCACTTTGCGTTTTATTAGATGGCGCATCCTTTGTTTCTTTCTTCTTAGTTTTACTTTTATTTGGTTCCTCGTCTACTTTTCTTTTCTTACTTTTGATCATTGGTTTGTGTTGATTCTTACCAAGTTCTTCAAGTATCTTAGATGCTAAAGCTCCATCAGCATCAAACATTTCTGACTCTCTGTCAGAACCTGATTCTGATGGAATCTCCTCTATTTCTGATGAAAACAATTCGTCTCCACTTGTTTCTAAATCATCACTAGCCTTAATGTCATCTGAGAGAGATTCATTGTTTTGGCTACATTCAGATATAGATTCATTACTATAAGAATCCTCAAAATTAAGTTCATCTAAGTTATCATCTGTGTCTGAATGAATATCAATGAAATTTAACCGATTTCCTTCACCAGCCCGGCTTTTGTCTCCTTCACTTTCAGAATTAGTGAGTTCTAGATCTGAAAAACCGCTAACTGACGCCGAATCATCAAGGCGCCTGTGTGTTTCAACTATATCGCTACTGGAGTTTCCACTATGCCTGATAAGCTCATTATCACTTTTCTTATAACCATTTAACATTTGCCTTAGTTGTTTCTTTACAATTTCTTCTGATTTGTTATCTTTTTTCGAAGGTTGCTTCTTTGAAACATGCGCTTTCTCAAAGAACTCCATTTATGACTACGATTTCACAGGCTCTAATGAATAGCTAAAATATGGGTAATTAATTTTACGGCCTCTATATAATTAAGAGATTTTATAATGGTTTTACGACCCCCAACTTGGAAAGTAGGAAAATAACCGGGAAAAGGGGAAACAAGAAACAATGCGAAGACCTGTGCAGCTGTGCTACATGCGTAAAATTATGTCAATGTCAAAAACATTAACATATTGATTTAAAGCGTTCAGAAAATATTCCACTTTTATAATTTAAAACGTTTAGAAATAAAAAAAGTCGGTTATAAAGCAATATGAACAACATCACACATTTAGACGCTCTTTTTTATTTCTTTTTTAGGGTTCCGTACCCAAAGGGTACCCTATTACTAAACTTCCGCCGTCTGTCTGTCAGCGGGATGTATCTACAGAACCATCAGTTGAAAACACAGATTTTGTATTGATAATATTTTGTCTGCTGTATCGTGGATTAAACTTCAAGTACAGTAATTATTTTTTCTTTGTCAATTTGACAAGAAACACAGACTACATAGAGACAAGAAACATAGAACAGCGCATGTGCGGGTAGGTCGCTTGCAGTCTCAGTCCCTCGTATACACAGAGTACATTACTATATACTGAAACTCGTATACTTTCGATGCATAGGTACTTGTGTCCCGCTTACTCAATGCAAAACGACTGTTGATACGAAAAGTGTTATTGTTTTAATTTGGTTTTTCTTACTGTTTCAATTGTGGTGTATATGTTTGTTGTGTTACTTTGTAATTGTTACTAGTTGTGTTTCTTAGGGCCAGGCCACAACAGTGCGTTGCGGCGTCGCATCGCAAAAATCAACGACGCCGCACAACGCATCGTGGAAATTTCCGATGCGCTGCCGCAACGTACAAATCTGCGATGCGACAACGCTTTGCCGTTTAGTCGGTGTCCATACTTTGAACGACCTGCACGTGTTTTTTAAGCGATATGGCGCAGTACGATGTCGACCACCTGATACCTATCTTTAATTTACGAACGTCCCGTCCTTTGGGACAAAACTATATCACAATTCAAAGACAAATTTTTAAAAACAGAAGCATGGAGGGAAGTGTGTACCACAGACATATAAATAGTAGCAGACCAAACATTTACGTAGATATATTTTTTTTTTATATGGTATGATTCTTTATCCTTTTTTTTCTAAGTGACAATTCATAAGCATGTCTCGTTCTGTCACGTGTTGTCACACTGACTCATACATAGACAAAATTTGACGCGTAGCTTGTCTGCCATATTGATAAGCATCAAATGTTTTTCAATCGCGTTTAAAATTGATAAAATATTACTTGGTTGGGACATAAAACACACGAGGACGGTAAAATAATATGGTGAAGTGCTGTGCGTATCGCTGTGACAGTGCTAGCTACCACAAAACACCTGGATTGACCTTTCATCGGTAAGTTTTGGGAAATCTTAGTGCTTTCTTTACTAAATTCAAATGTTTCCATACTGTTTATTCGTATTTTACATACAGTTTTTAACAAAGATGCGATTTGTCTGTACCGTTAGCCTACAACTAAAGAAATAAACCATAACAAGGACAAAATAGTCAGAAAGTGGCATCAAGTGACAGCTCAAGTACCTGTTCAATTAGTCAGGGACGAATTAGGCAACAAAGACGAAACTTTTAGTAAATTGCATTTGTTGTATGTATTTATGTAAAATATTTATTTCCATTGAATTATCAAATAAAGCCTCAGTTTAATGTATGATGTTTTATTCTTTTTTGGTGATACAATTCCAAAATACCTGTAGTAGTTTCAGTGTATGTACACATGTCATGCTAAATGCTAATATTAAAAATAAATTATAAAATCAATATTATGTTACCCAGTGTCTGTGTTATGGAGAACATGAACATAGGCATATGTATAAATACAGTATAGGCTACTCACATAACGATGAATTTTCATTCAGCAGGCAATAATATTGAGCATACTAATATTTTTCCAGGTTTCGCAAGGATGAAAGTTTACGGAATGCCTGGATTAAAAACCTGAAACTCCAGGATTGGCAACCAAGACCTTCAAGTGTACTTTGTTCAAAGCATTTTGAAAATCACTTGATCGATCCCAGCGCTTTTCGAACAACATTACGTCCCGGAGCAATTCCTACACTGTTTACCGAATTTACTCCATATGTAAGCATTATGAGAGTGTAAGATAGAAGAGTGTCCCTGTAGTTTCTTGCACGTTCTTCTCCAAGATCTACGCTTTGGAACGTGCAAATAGCTTCAACTTTTTGGACAGACCGACCTTGACAATTAAAAAGTGCCTGTAAATGGTTTATTTGAAATAAATGCTTGAATTTGGCATACATTACTTTTATTTTAAAAATCCTGATTTATTCCTAAACTAGCTTTCAGGCATACTAATACCTTGACTCTCGGTTCTACAAAACATGGCATGCGGGTTAATGACTGCAGTGCCAGTTTTTCTAGCTGATACTGACGTCCGTCAATGGTTTGTAAACACCGTCAAAAGATAAAGAGTGGACTGCTGCCCATCGTCCTCTTAAAATATTCCCTTAGTCGCCTTTAACAATAACCACGGGAATAGAGGGTGGTTCTATTCGTTAAGACTATTGATGAGTAATCTATATTTCATGTACCCAGAGAATATAGATTTTCAGGGATTTTCAGAATATCGTTAGATAATACTGGCAACCGGTCCTAATTCGGCCCTGTAATGATATCATTCCCTTGGTGTGCGTAATGGCTACGCAAATTTTAGCGAATGTTTGGTCTGCTACTATTTATATGTCTGTGGTGTGTACAAGTTTATATTCAAATGAGGAGATAAATAGTGTTGAAAAAACAAAACTCTGTAAGTACTTATAAACATTTATATTTTTGTTAACTGCCAACTAAGACCTCCAATGTTACTATTAAAATAATTACAAAATTCGTTTCTGATTATGTTAGCTCCTGTTCTACTTTCATGTGTTGTTTCGTGTAAAATTTGCAAAGAATCGTCAATAATCATTTCTTCAAACGTTTGTGCGCCATCTCGATTCAATACAAAGTTGTGTAATACACAGCATGCTTTTATAATGTCTATTGTGAAATCGTAAGAAACATTAATGGGTCGATGAGATATGCGCCATTTATTTGCGAGTATGCCAAAAGCGCTCTCAACATATCGTCTGGCTCGGCTCAAACGATAATTAAAAACTCGTTTTTCTATCGATAAAAACTTCCCAGAATATGGGCGCATTATATTATTTGTCAGTGGTAATCCTTCATCCGCCACGAAGACAAAAGGAAGGAATTTCTTTTTGAAAGCCAGGTAACGGTTTTGGCGGAGGTATAGATAATTGACCTTTTTTTAATAAGTCGTATAGATTTGAGTTCTGAAAAACAGTGGAGTCACATTCCTTACCATATGCACCTATATCGACATATATAAATTTGTAATTCGTATCAACAAATGCTAATAGAACAATGGAATTATAATTTTTATAATTGAAAAATAGGGATCCACTGTGATCCGGGCTCAATATACGAATGTGTTTTCCATCTAGCGCTCCTATACAATTAGGAAAGTTGGTCTTTTTTTCATACTCTTGAGCAATTTGTTCCATCAGCTCTGTTGTAATTTTTGGTAATTCCAACCTTTTAAGAATGTTCCATAAAATACGACAAACAAATTTTATTATTCCTGTTATTGTAGATTTTCCACGATAATATGTGAAATGCATATCTTTAAAAGTATTTCCCGTCGCCAGGTACCTGAAAGAAAACAAAATAAATCATTATTCGTCATATTTTTTTAGGTAACGATGTCATAAAGAAATGGAGAGGAATCAAGGATAATTTTACAAAATACGAAAAAAAAATTAAACGAGCAATGTAAATCCGGAGCTGGACCAAAAAAATTAAACAATATCATCTATACGACCAGCTCCTATTTCTGAAAAAGAATTCTCAAAATAAAACAACATCAAGTCTTGACGATGAAGAAATAAGACCAAGCACCTCAACCCAACAAAGCCAGCAACCTGTCATGCCACGTTACCAGCCTGCATCGCGTAAAAGAAAAATTGACGAAGACGAATTTGAGAAGAATATTATAGCTGCTTTAAAAACACCTGAAAGTAGACATTTATCTTTTTTTAAAGGAATTTTGCCATCATTGGAAAAATTGAATGATAATCAAACAATAATTTTCCAAAGTCGTGTCCTACAGATATTAAGTGATTTACACCAACCATCATACTATCCCAGCCACTATCAAACTTCACAAACATCCGTCCAAGCAAACTATCAAACATCTCAAACAACTGTTCAGATCTGGCTATCAAACAGCTCAAATGTCTATGCAGAGTGGCTACCAATCAGCTCAAATGCCTATGCAGAGTGGCTATCAAACATCCATTCAACGCAGTGCCTTGCAAAGCGGATGCGAAACATCACCGGCACCTATGCAATCGTCTCCACAAACGCCAAGGAATGATGATGTAAATGAGCCAGAACAAATTCATTTCGATGAGGAACTAACAAATTTGACGAATGACACACAATCGGAATACGAGTTTTGAATAACACTAAATTATGAAAATGATTAAACAGTATGATTATAGTAAAAATAGTTTATTTTTTTCTTACCCTAAAGTTAATCCCAGCATCTCCAGAGGTTCGATGGGTTTTCTAAATATGTATTTCTTTTGTAAATGAGGCTATCAAACTAAGAAGTTCTTCAAAACTTACTACACTCATCCTAAAGTAATCGAAAAATTTAACCTCGTCCACTTTTAGCGCCTCATATTTCCTTTTGAAGTGGTTTCCATCTTTATTCATAATTGTCAGTAATGGGTGCACCCAGTACTTTCTTTTCTGTTTATTTTTCTTAATACGCCCTAATGCAAGCAGAAGTAGAACACGCGCAGTGCGGTCCATGTCTCACTAGAAACTGAACTAACTGACGGTTAGCGTCTTGTCGTACGATGTCGTATCCGATTAAATTTTTGCGTTGCGACATCGCATCGCATAGCTGTGCAATGTTGTTTTTGCGATGCGACGCCGCAACGCACTGTTGTGGCCTGGCCCTTACTTGTTAATAATACAAAACCTATAAATCAGAAATTATTCTACGAACGTAACACTTTTATGCGATGGGACCTGCGCGGTCGTCACTAAAAGCTGCTAAAAGCTAACTTCGAAGCGGCAAAGAAAAAATAATCGTACCTACTGTATAATATTGGTAAAAAATACTAGTACTTATGACTTGTTTTCACAATTGCCATTCAGTCACCCGTCATGTGAATTTGATCTTTTCTGGCTGGCCATCTGCGTAGTCTCAGAAGTGTGGTCCAGGTCTTTTATTTATTTATTTACTTAGGTTTGCCAACAATTGTTTACACAATACAATTTCAGTTTTTCATTTCATAAGCTTACATTATTTAGTGTAACAATTACTTACAGGCTAACTCCACATACACAATTTTTGGTTAAACAATACCTACAATAAATCATAGAATTAAATAACAATAAAATATATAAAAAAAAGAAATTATTAGTAGCATTGGTAAATTATCAATCAATAACAACGTATTTAACTAAATTATTAATTATGAATAATATAAATTAGATAGAATGATTTAAGTTAAAATAACAGTTAACAAACAATTAACGTAAAAAATTAAAAGCATTCAAATAAATTAAAATCAATACAATTAATTAATTAGATTTCATTAAAATGTAACGATTCATAAATTTAGGTATATCACAGCTCATCATTGAAACATTTAATTAGGTTCGGATAAAATAAATTAAAATTAAATTGAATTAAATTATAAAATATTACAATCTTGAATCTTTATCATTAACATAAGAACAACATACACCAGTCAAACACTAGAATAGTGCTGGACAATAACTTTGGTAAATTTGCTCAATTTGTCGTGGTGTATATCAATAAGATCACTGCAACTGATAAGCATTCTACACAGGCGTGGAATCGGGGAATTTGCACCCAGAACTGTTCTGCGGAGTGATGGGGTTCCGCGGACATCGGGAAGGGGCACGAAACTTTAGGAGACTCAGTAGATTAGGGCAGTCGATTTTATTTCTAACTAGTTTATAAAGAAACAGACTATCAATTATTTCTCTTCGCGTTGATAAAGAGTGCATCTTGAAGTATTTCAATCGTGTATTGTAAGAGGGTAGCTGTTTGCTTTTCCCTTTCGAAAAAGCAAGGAGCCACAGAAATCGTTTTTGGACTCTTTCTAAGAGTAACTCTTGAGTCTGAGTCTTGAGAGAGTCTTGGCCCTATCTATCTAAAGGCGAAAACCCACTGCAACGCCGGCCTCATCTAGTATGAACAAACCAAAAAAGATTGACATATAAAGTGTTATTTACAACTATCATATAACATATGTACGCGTATGTTAGGCTTCGCCTTGTACGAAAAGTTTCCACTGCAACTCACGGACACGCTACGCATCAATTCACGTCATTGGCACACGCGTAGCTTGGTCGAATATTTTCAGTATATAGTATAATGTACTCTGTGCCGAATATGGCGCCCACGTAGCTCAACGCTCTCAGCGCTAGGCTAGGATAGACCACGTAACAAGGCACACTTCGGGCAAAAGAAAAAAAACATTCTCTATAATTCATGCTACCATACCGTCGATAACTAAACGGGGGCTACTCTCTAAGCCCGAAGTCCGTAGTTTCGGGCGTATTGTAATCCGTATCAACTAACCACTAAGATGACAACGCGATTTGAAAAATACTGTAAAATCGTATTGTCTTTCATTGTTAGTTCCAATAGTTCGGGTTCGGGACTAATCGTTAGACCGTAGGTGATACGGAGTAGAAAACGCTCGCAACTAAGCCCGAAACTACGGACTTCGGGCTTAGAGAGTAGCCCCCCAGCTCCGGATCGAACGTCTGACAATTTTTCCCCCCAAGGCGAATATAGGTATTATGGTAAGCTCCATATTAATTTCTGGTAGGGAAAACATTCAGTTAAAGCTAGTAAGATTGTCTTTAGACTATGAAGCATTTCTAGAGCCACTACAAGCATTCTATCGAAAATTTCGGGATTGTAGTGACTAGTGCTCAATGAACGTTGGGATCAAAAACAATAAAACGTAATATTAATTTTATGTACGATATTTAATAATATATAACCACTCCTGACGTTCGAGATAAATACATTCCATGATTGTATCAACATTCAATACAGTCCATACGAATGACAACTACTACTAGGCCGCTGATGGAAGCACCCCCAGGTTTTACGAAACAATAGCTGATAGGAGTGCTTCCACAAGCAAGCTGTAACATACAGTGGTGTTTGACATGAGACTGCCTGCGAAGGGATTAGTTGACGTGTCCTAAATGCGACTCACAATCTCTTGTCAAAGCCTGTGTTCGTAAAAGCTAGACTTTTAGTGCGCCGCCTGGGTGAAGGTAGCGAGGAAATCGGTGACGATCTTCTTCAGTGAGGCGTCAGACTCGGGGGTGATCTGACCGTCCTTGGCGATGGTGGCCAACAGGCCCTGGTGGCTGGTCTTGATGTGCTGGGTGAACTCCTTCTCGAAAGCGGTGATCTTTGCGGGGTCAAGTTTGTCGAGGTGACCACGGACACCACAGTAGATGATGGCGACCTATTGATGGAAGATAAAATCATTATTTGACAATTTATAAGAAGTGGAAAAATAGATATAATTTTAGAAACTTGAAAAATAGGTAGTGACAGACACTTTTTTTTATTTGAGATGGGTTTTCTCTTGACTCTAGTCTAGGCCAGAGATGACAGAGAAAAAGTCTATGATGGAGCGAGCTTACCCAGAAGGAGCCTGATTTTAAAGAGATGAGGTTGAGGGGGTTTAAAAAAAAAAAATTGTAATTATATTATCTTCATTAATATTGCTTTCTAAATATAACTTCAAAGTACCTGCTCCTCAATGGCCATCGGCACGTACTGTCCCTGCTTCAACAGCTCAGTCAGACGCATACCACGGTTCAGCAGCTGCTGGGTGGCGGCGTCCAAGTCAGAGCCGAACTGCGCGAAAGCGGCGACCTCACGGTACTGGGCCAACTCCAGCTTCATGGAACCGGCCACCTGGTGTACAGGGTATAATGGTTGAAATACTTAGCTCATTTTAATGAAAAAAACAATTGAAGACCTTCTCCTTTATGAAAAAGTTGGTGGTAAATCTATACTAATATTATAAAGCAGAAGAGTTTGTTTGTTTGGTTGAACGCGCTAATCTCAAGAACTACTGGTCCGATTTATATCATCACGCTAAGACAAACAGGAGCGGAGCAGTAATGGAAAATGTGACGCAAACGAAGTTGCGCGGGTCAGCTAGTGGTTAAATTTTTTTTTTTTGTCATCTAATTATGAAACGTCATGATGGATATTTCCATATTGCTAGTGTCCAAAAATGGCGGTTTCTACTGCGTCGCGTTTGCAACTATTCAACGAACTTGCAAAGGGTGCCTAAAACAATCTGTCAAACAGAAAATCCAAACAGGTTACAAACCTGCTTCATAGCCTTGGTCTGGGCAGCAGATCCTACACGGGATACAGACAGACCGACGTTGATGGCGGGACGGATACCCTTGTAGAACAGCTCAGTCTCCAAGAAGATCTGGCCGTCAGTGATAGAGATCACGTTGGTGGGAATGTAGGCAGACACGTCACCAGCCTGGGTCTCGATGACGGGCAGAGCGGTCAGGGAGCCACCGCCCATCTTGTCGGACCTGTGGAAAGGAATGGTATGGCGGTATTTGGCGTGCTATATTGGAATTTAACATGGCATATTTATATGACGGTGTTTGGCGTAGATTTGACTGTGTCAAAGTTACGTAATTCAGAATTACAAATTTTATATAACATTTTAATTGCCTCTACTAATATAACACGAGTTCTACAGTACTACTCAGGTAATGTTAGGAATTCCAATGACAAAAAGAATCACACACTGTTTCATTTTGTTGGCTAATTTATATTTTTATAAAGATATTTTAATTTTCTCACAGCATGGGCTATTCTTGTTTTATTCTGATGAAAGAGAAAATAAAGTTATGAATTTAACTTCCGTACGCAAAACACGCGCTTGGAAGTTGCAGACACAAGTCAATATGGAATTAGATGTGTATGTTCTGATGTTATTTTTACTTACATCTTAGCGGCACGCTCGAGCAGACGAGAGTGGAGGTAGAACACATCACCGGGGTAGGCCTCACGACCCGGGGGACGACGCAGCAACAGGGACATCTGACGTCAGTATTCAGAATTCATTGAACAGGTTATACTTTCGCCAAGAGTTTAGTTTTTTTGGTAGTCTAATGTGACTTGTTTTGTGACTTTGATTAGAGAGTTCCTGCCGCTCTAAGGGGCCGTCTCCACGAGCGAGGGAATTGCGGCGATATTATCGTCCATGCCACGCATTTCTATAACAACTCTGAACATATCTCTACACGGCGATATTATCGCGGCGATTCGAAGAGTGAAAAACGTCAACTCGCGGTAATTCCTTCACTCGTTTAGGCGGCCCCTAAGTTTATGAGATGCGTTAAGTTATTTTTATTCTTGATTATTTTTACTCTGAAGTAATATGCTGGAACTGCAGTTCATATTTTTTTAGTTAAATTTTATATAATATATTGAGTCCAGAATGAGAGAATATACGTATTTTAAGTTTGTCGTATATACCTGACGGTAGGCAACAGCCTGCTTGGACAGATCGTCGTAGATGATGAGGGCGTGCTTGCCGTTGTCACGGAAGAACTCTCCCATGGCGCAACCCGAGTAGGGCGCCAGGTACTGCAGGGGGGCGGCGTCGGAGGCCGTAGCCGACACGATGATGGTGTAGTTGATGGCACCTGCCGACAATTGTTGTGTGTTAGCAGGGTTATTATTATGTATGGAGGTTACAAGTATAAGAAAAGTACTGTTGGCGTCAGATGGTTTCCTTCTTTTCTTCACTAGTAATTATCATCAGATATGAATTACAAATGTCAAATAAAATGTGCGAATTATGTTAACAGCTCTTTAGCAATCATTTTTCTAGTCGAGGCAAGTGCAATTTTTTTTTTTCAATAACCATAGTCACGCCTTTTTTCCACTGAGGTATATCGAAACTGCTGCAACACCTGCTACAATCTTATCACACCCCTTTGCTTTGTTATATGCAGAACTAGTCTCTCTAAATAAAACTGTCGCCATAACCAATGCTTACCAGCGTCAGTCAACCTCTTCACGATCTGAGCGACGGTGGACCTCTTCTGTCCGATGGCGACGTAGATGCAATACAGCTTCTTCTTCTCATCGTCTCCCTTGTTGAAGCGCTGCTGGTTGATGATGGTGTCGATGGCCAGGGCAGTCTTGCCGGTCTGACGATCACCAATGATCAGCTCACGCTGTCCACGACCAATGGGTACCAGGGAGTCGACGGCCTTGATACCTGTGTTGAATGATAGAGTTTATGAGTTTAGGGATTTGATTTTTCTTCCTGAAACTGTTGTAGGGTGTTGTTACGTAATGTTGGTGTCATTTAAGAGTGTTTGTCTATTTTGTGACTAAATTTCAAATAAGTCTCTAAGCATTGTGTTTAGTAGACTTCATGTTGCAGGTTATGTAACCAAAATATTAAAAGGGTTTGTCTTTGTTTGAAGATATGAATGAGGATATAATTAAGTGGTCTAATTGCAAGACACTTGGCAACTTATCTCAAGTGATTTTTAGTCTGAATTTCTTCCTTTTTTCTAGCAAAGACATAATAAAACCACAACTCACCGGTTTGCATAGGCTCGCGCACAGACACACGGGGAATGATACCGGGGGCCTTGATACCGACACGCATACGGCTCTTAGTGTCGATGGGTCCCTTGCCGTCGATGGCGTTACCCAGAGCGTCTACGACGCGTCCCAGCAGCTGCTCGCCGACAGGCACGTCCACGATGGCACCGGTACGCTTGACAATGTCTCCTTCCTTGATGTGCTTGTCGTTACCAAATACTACAACTCCCACGTTGTCGGGCTCCAAGTTGAGGGCCATACCCTGGATGGAAGATGGTAGATTTTTTTGTAATATGACGACGTTGTGCAGGTTTATAAGTTATTTATAGCGTTCCATATACACTTATAATTTATTACAAGTTTTAGCTCATTTGCAGAATAACAAAACAAGTATGAAAATGTTTTTCAACAGAAATAAATGATGAGTTCAATAAAATCCTGAAAAGGCATCCTAAAGGTTAAAATCAACCTCGTAGCCTGACTTCAGTAAATCTATGACGATTTCCACCAAAGATGTACAGGATGTAATTGATATATCACCGGAAAATAGCAAACTCACAAAAGGGACTAAAAGGAGCCTAGCATTATTGGAAAATGTGACGCAGACGAAGTTTCGTGGGTCAGCTAGTATGTTTTATGTATACAAAACAATTTTTTCATAATATTTCGAGAAATTATAATCTAATCAAGTTGCATTAAATATTATGGAATCTGCCACTTTCCGGTGATAGATTTAATTATGAATAACTTTGAGAGACTAACTTTATATTAAAAATTGTTCCTAGATTATAAGTACAATGATCTCTTTTTAATGTGTTACTTCTGTAACAGCTGCATTAACTGAAAGCCAATTACATTTTACTTGTTAGGTGGGTAAAGTTTTATAGCATGAACTTTTATCATACTTTATAAAAATGTATTTATCCATAATTAAAAACATATTTTAAGCTGTCCTAAATAACAGACACTCCACCTCCAAATACAAACTGCCCGAGAAATATTATGCTTAAATAGAAAATTACATAATTGAAAAGAATAATAGTTTTAATCAGGCTACTAATCTATCATAGACTGATGTCATTAAAGATTTTCTTTGGGTAGTGGATCAAAAAACTGCAGAATTTTAATAGCAGAACAAGTACCTAAAGAAATTAAATGTCATTAGTAAACCATAGAAATTGTACAAACCTTAAGACCGGAGGAGAATTCCACCATCTCCTCAGCCTGGATGTTCTTGAGACCATAGACACGAGCGATACCATCACCAATGCTCAACACACGGCCAGTCTCTTCCAAATCAGCCTATTTGGATAAAAATACAATAAATAAAACAGATGCCATGTTTATGAAGTCATGGTTAAAACACAGAGGTTAGGGGTCAGGTCATCTTGGTTAGAATTACTGAAATTGTAATTTGAGTTTTAATTGTGATGAAAGAAACAAACTGAAGAACTACTGAAGGTCAGTGGGTCGTCTTAGGGGCGGATTTTCAGGAGTTGGAGTATACGCTTAGGGGCACTATGAGCAGCAAAGAAAACACAAAAAAAAAAAATTTTAGTTAAAAAAAAATTTTGGGACAGTAAATTTATCGGTTTTTTTTTTTCGGAAATTCCCCAATTTTTTTTGCAGTTTCGGGTTGACCTTGACCATAGAAATTATTTGGGTCCGCAGAACCATGGTCCTACGACGCACCGTTTCCGAGTTATGGTCCTCTGAAAGTTGCTTTGTATTATCTACAACGCTCTATATTTCCAAAATGGTAGCTCGGATGAAAATCTTTTCTGGAAAAGAATTGTTGCTCTGGTCGAAAGCTATGAGATGGTGTAAAAAAACCGACACAAAGAGAGAAAAAAAAAATTTATTGAAAATTTTTTCTAAGTGTAGGTCGATCTTTATCTTGTGTATCCTTAGGGGCTTAGACTTAGTAAAATTTTCGAAGGTATTTTTTTTTTTTCGATTTTGGCCATTTTTATTGCAGCAGCTTATTAACCTTGTCCATAGAAACCATTTAGGCTCTGAGAACCATGGTCCTACGACGCACCGTTTCCGAGTTGTGGTCCTCTGAAAGTTGCTTTGTTTTATCTACAACGCTCTATATTTCCAAAATGATAGCTCGGATGAAAATCTTTTCTGGAAAAGAATTGTTGCTCTGGTCGAAAGCTATGAGATGGTGTAAAAAAACCGACACAAAGAGAGAAAAAAAATTTTTTTTGAAATTTTTTTCTAAGTGTAGGTCGATCTTTATCTTGTGTATCCTTAGGGGCTTAGACTTAGTAAAATTTTCGAAGGTACTTTTTTTCCGATGTTGGCCATTTTTATTGCAGCAGCTTATTAACCTTGTCCATAGAAACCATTTAGGCTCTGAGAACCATGGTCCTACGACGCACCGTTTCCGAGTTGTGGTCCTACGAATTTTACTTTGTTAAAAGTTGTTGCTCTAGTGACTAGTCGAAAATCACGAGATGATGCAAAAAAAAAAAAGATACATCCGAATTGAGAAACTCCTCCTTTTTGGGAAGTCGGTTAAAAAGACGAAAGGACCCAATATTGAACCTTGTGGTACCCCCATTTTGACTTTGACTCTTCACACGTTGTAAATATAACTATGTGTGTCAGTGAAGTGACACCGGCTTCAACTAACGTACATTCTTGTGGAAAAAAAAACCGAAAAAATTAAATTGAGAAAAAAAAAAATTTTTTCCTTAAATTTTGGGATGCTGTTTCTACAGCGGGGGGATATTACAGGGGAGGGCGGAATTTTGGTTACTTTTTGCCTAGGACGCGCCGGTTTAGAGATATTTGAATTAGTATTGTCTTAGTTTTAGCTGCTACGAGTATGTTGCCGCGTGATAGGACTAGGATTCGGGCCAGCTGTAACAAGGGCGTGCACCTTCAAAATTTAGAAGCGTTTAGGGCTATACTGTGAATATGCAGTACCAGGCTATTTCGGCCAACCTTCGTTCATTATCGGCGGGGACAAGTGGGCCCACATAGGCAATTTCTAATTCTGATACCATTCCTTCCTAGTCCTGGGTATATCCTATATATGTCACGCAGCAAACGGCGGAACCTAGCAGCGTCTGAGGGTAGGCTTTTTAAAATATTTTGCCGGTACATATATTCGCCCATGTACCACTTTAACCTCCGCTGACTCCTACAGGTGCGACATTGGCGTTTTAATTCTAGCCATTGCCGTTCTATCGTGTTTGTATGAACTATGCACCGAACATTATTGGTGCCTGGTACTGGGATCCCAAGACTGGGATCCACAGGGATACTTACAGTCCCTGCCGTAAATTGTCGGCTGTGGTTGACACTAGAATGTCCACGCATACCTAGTCTCAAGTGCACGCCCATGTATGATCGGTGCTGGTCAGACATAATGTAGGAGTCAGGTCTAACATTTTGCTGGATTATTCGATCTAATGTGGCCCTATTTTTGTTGGGTATTAGCTCCACGTGAATTTTTTTTGAGAGTCTACTTATGCAACCGAAGGACCACGTTTGCCGCTGCAGTAATCGACCCCTGTGGTACTTGTTCGTGTAGAGATGGGTTTCGTCGACCTCCACTATATCGTTGTCCCCGCCGATCATATCGCGGTCATGAGCTTCGGCCACTTCGCAGACCTCACGTAGGTAGTGGTAAACTTGTATGGCCGTTTTGCGTGTCACCCCTACGTCCCTAGCAGCCTGTGACACTTTGTCCTTCCGAAAGAAATGGAGCAAAAGCCTGAATGTATTTAAAATTGACACATTGCTGCGTTCAAAAAAGGTCCCCTTTAAAGGAGACCTAATGACGTTGCAGCCTGCCCTTCTACAACGCCATCTGAACCCCATCTTATAATTATTATTGCGTTCCGCATTCATCGGACGCATGCATGATGGGCAGCGCGGTGTTTGCGACGGAACAAGGAGCCACCGTTTTGCTGCTTCAATAGCCCTTTCTTCGGATGAAATTGCCGCAGCGTAATTCCATATATTAAAATTACGATCCAAAATTAGTTGGAAAGGATCCATAACAAATCGATAAAAAAAAGAACTAAATAAACTTAAAACTAACAAGAAATAAAAATAAACTATATACTAAAAATAAAACAATCTTACTAACTAAAACTCTATTAACAAAAAACAAAACTAGAAGAAAAAAAAAACTCAAAGAAAAGAAAATAAAAAAACTAACAATAACTAATTAATAAAAAACAATTTATAATAAAGAAAAACGTCTCTAAAGTATGTCACCTAAATTTGGATCGCCTTGAATGTATTGAGAATTCCCAATAATTCGCGTATTTTATGTTCTGTTAAGCAAGGGTCTAACTTTACCTTAACGAGAACCACTTCCCTTACACTTAAAAATATTCGAATGATGAAAGATATTTGGAAAAAAAAATGCGATTTTTCGCGGGTTTTTTTACATCACCTCATGGTTTCAGACTAGAGCAACAATTCTTTTCCAGAAAAGATTTTCATCCGAGCTACCATTTTGGAAATATAAAGCGTTGTAGATAATACAAAGCAACTTTCAGAGGACCATAACTCGGAAACGGTGCGTCGTAGGACCATGGTTATCAGAGCCTAAATGGTTTCTATGGACAAGGTTAATAAGCTGCTGCAATAAAAATGGCCGAAATCGGAAAAAAAATACCTTCGAAAATTTTACTAAGTCTAAGCCCCTAAGGATACACAAGATAAAGATCGACCTACACTTAGAAAAAATTTTCAAAATTTTTTTTTTTCTCTCTTTGTGTCGGTTTTTTTACACCATCTCATAGCTTTCGACCAGAGCAACAATTCTTTTCCAGAAAAGATTTTCATCCGAGCTACCATTTTGGAAATATAGAGCGTTGTAGATAAAACAAAGCAACTTTCAGAGGACCATAACTCGGAAACGGTGCGTCGTAGGACCATGGTTCTGAGGACCCAAATAATTTCTATGGTCAAGGTCAACCCGAAAGTGCAAAAAAAAATGGGGAAATTCCGAAAAAAAAAAAAAAAAGTCCTCTCGCCATAGCGCCCCTAAGGCTACACTCCAACCCTACTGAACCATAGGGTAGCTGAACTCATTGAAAAGTGAAATTCTATAAAATCCAAAGATAGAAATTATGTTCCAGAAAAAAATTTGTTTCATAATCAAAAATAGATTCCCAAGTTGCCCAAAAGATTAAGAAATCCTTTAGGATAACATGAATAAAAAAATTCAAAATATGGCAGTTCTATCATAATGTCATTGAAAATAAGGTTCTGCAGGAAATGAACCAAGTGTGAATGAACTGCATAACTGAAATAGGTCATGGATCAATATCATCTGTGCAGTTGTACTGTGTTGTACATCTTATTCAGTCAGACATAAATCAGTGGTCTCATTATCCATAATACACTGAGACTAATTGATAAGAGCAAGTTTATGTAACACTCGAAACTAACCTTGGGAGCGGCACCCAGGATCCTTTCCTCCAAAATAGTGGAGATTTCAGCGGCCTTCTGGGTGGGAGACACATGGAAGTTGCGGGATGCAACCGCCACGGCGGGCGCCGCGACTCCTGCGACCTTCGATACCTGCCGACACACATAACCAACGTCAACACATTTCACATAACATTTACACACTAAACTAACACAGACACTCTACTTTCCGCTCTTCACTGAACATTTTCTACTTTAATTCACTAATTTCATGTTTCTGGAGCCCTGAAAATCGAATCGCCCAGTATTACATAACACCGATCATACACAACAGAATAATGTAATAAGCTGTCCATATGAAAATATTATCTAGCATGGTCATTTATGGAAACTTACAGTTACATAACTAAATACAGATCAGTCATTCGGAGCAAATCATCATTGATTCATAACCCGTGGACATTCCGCGAGACGTGATAACCGGGTAGAATTTTCGTGTTACAAGTTTTTACACACTTCATGTTCTTGATCTTATTGATAGTTACCTGCGAAGCGGCATTGGGTAAACGCCTGGCTACTGAGCCGGCAATACGGGCTGAGATGAGAGACATTTTTCACTAATTCTTATAACTATGGCAGACGAATAAAGAGGCCCAAGGTAGTCGAAGTTCTCCGCTCACCACGACTCGTTGCGGTAGAACAGGAAGTGACTTATTCGATCGCTGTCTATGGTTATGCCCGCAGTAGAAGGTACGTTTCGAAACATAATTTTATTAATTATAAATATGAAATAATAACAATATTCCGCTGCTCAATTATAGCTTTGACTAAACAAAACTAAAATGAAACGACTTGAAACTACAAATTATAAGTCTTATGGTATAAAAACAGCACAGGCCCAAATCAGTTGTTGCAAATAAAATTTAATTTATCAGCTTTCAGAACAGTAACTGAAACGGAAATAATCAATACAAAAGACAAATCATATTTATCGGAAAAGAAGAAAATGAAAACTAACTAAAATTTTGTAATGATACTATTTGTAGCAACTATTCTTCAATAAAATCGAACGCTTTTTTGTAGCAAATATTTAAATTATTTATGAATGATATAGATCTGCGCCGTATCTGAAAAGAACGGGTTTTCTAGATTAGCTGATTGTAGATCATATAATATTTTTGTTACAAAGTGCTGAAAACTGTTCTGTTTTCATTAGAAACCATTTTAGGTTCGATCACAAGTAATATTTCTTTTCAGGATTATTGGAGAATCAGGGAATCACAGACCACATAGAGGCTGCAGGGAATAATTGAGAGCAAACTTGTAAGTCAGAGATTCCGAAAATATAGGAGTTGGACCGCAGCTGTCAGTGTCAAACTCAATTGACATGAGACAGACAGACTGTCAAAAAAAAAGTTCATGGAAAGAAATGTTGATGTTCAGCATTATCTTAGTTCTTGCTCATATATTTTCTAAAGAGAAGAAGTGACACAAAATTAGGAAAATAAAAAATACTTGGAACGCAACTCACTCTATTGTGTGCCATAGAGTATGTAAACTTTTGTGTGGTTGATCCGTATACCAGTTGATACGACTCCAGTACTTTTTCATTATTTAGTGATAACAAAATGTATTGGTGTTTGTCTTATTGTAATATCGATCAATGAGTGAGTTGTAAATACCTGGTGCAATGGCTATATTCGAAAAAACATCACAAACCAAAGCCCTAATAGATGACACAGAAAAGCTAAGCTGTACAGTAGAAAATGCACAAAACATTAACAAACACACAGTAAGTCATATTTTTTGTTTCGAAATATCTTACGGTTTGGTGCGGAGACCTTTTACCTGTACATCTTAAGCGTAATGAGGGGAACATCTGTATTTATTTCTAAGAAATCTTAGACAAAATAATGCCATCTGTGTACTGTTTTGTTGGTGATTTCCATGAATATCATCATAATGAGCTTAGTAAAAGTATGCAGTGTTCTTCATTGTAGTATCAAGTTACTCATTCAATAATTTACTATCAGTCAACCCAACACAGCCTTTGAAAATAGCTTAATGTTCTAGGAATATATTTTACGTGTGCGGCGCGGTCCCTTGAAAGATAACAAGTGGAATGTGTCGCGCCGGTATCGGGACTTCGCAGCCCTACACTCAGGGCTTTTGCAGGCTAACATAAATCTGCCCTTACCACCAAAGAAACTCATTGGAAACATGCAGCCAGCCTTCATAGCTGAAAGACAAATAGCTTTACAGGTTTGTAGTGTTGTGTTAGTAAAATTTTGGTAGTAAATAGCCTTACCATAATAGGTAAAACCATTATAATTTATACATACAATGTGAGGTACACCCCTGAGACCACCCACTGACCACTCTTTTCTTGTACACAACAAGCATTCAATCTATCTATATATAAAACTAGCTGTCCCGCGCAACTTCGTCTGCGTCAAATTTTCCGCTCCTAAATAATATTGCAACAAAAAATTGAGATTTAAACTATCCTATCTCTCAAGTTGGATCGAACTGCACATGGTGTGCGAATTTTATTATAATCGGTTTAGTGGTTTAGGAGTCCATTGAGGACAAACATTGTGACACGAGATTTATATATATTATTATAGATAAAGATTCTTTTTCATATTTTAGCAGACAACATGCCTGGGAATTAATACCATAACAAAACTGCTACTAGATTATCATTTTAAAACTTAGAGCAATCTTTTTAGTGACACATTTATTTATCCATATTTTTTAGTCTTCTCACAAATGTAACCATGTAAATAAATATTCCTTTTAATTAAATAAACAGTTGGGGGAGGCCTATGTCCAGCAGTGGACATCTGTCGGCTGATGTGATGATGAATTAAATATAACTGACTGTCCCCCGCTGCTTCACTCTCGTTTTACCCGCATAGTTCCCGTTCCCGTATTTTATGTCCGCCTCCTGGTTTTAAGCTACCTCCCCACTAATTTTCAATCGGTTCAGCCGTTCTTGAGTTATAAATAGTGAAACTAACACGACTTTCTTTTATATATATAGATAGATTATTGTGTAACATTAAGGTTTTTACTAATTTGATTGTTTTAATATTACCTAGTTGTTATCAGTTCATTTAAAGACAAGTTTTCTGATGAAACTGGAGAAAGTTATCCACTAGGAGGGTGGGGAGGATATAAGTTTTCTATTAGGGTAGATTACATTTTCAGTAGTCAATTATTGTTCCACTAATTAATTGTCCCTTACAGGTGACCCCTGTCTTGACACCACATTGTTCTTTTTGCACCTATAGAAATTTTTATGGTAGTCAATGAATGAATCAATAAGGAAACTGGAATGGTTTCCTGTCTGAGTTCAATAGGCTAGATTCCATCATCCACAAATTGCAAAACTATTTAGTCCGTCAGTTAGAGTATTGAAAAATAATGGACACGTATTTTTTGTTTTTTGACAAAGATAAAACGCATCAAAACTCGCGAGTGAGGGCTAGTGACGTCACGAATCACTAAAAATTATGCGAAGGTGTGACGTATTGAGAATTTTAAAAGCGTCGTAACTTCGTCAATTTTGGTAAATTACAAAAGAAAAAACACGGGTCAAATATTTTTTGATAATCTAACTGACGGACTAATTAGATTTTTTCAGGACACAAGCCTTTTCCCTGTATTTTGTTAGTTAATGATTCATGATTTATTGTCATTTGTATGACTAAACTGGGCTATTTTTTTTTTTGCTATATTGAAGTAGATCTACTTTCTTATCCTACCAGCTGTCCTTCTGTCCATCGAAATATCATGAGCTTAATCTGAGAATGTTTCCAGCTTTACTGAAACATCTTCTAGTGAACACCTCTAGAAATTACAAAGGTGCCAAAAAAAAGTTCCAAACTGCCTTTAACTCCTTGTTTATCCACTAAGGATTGGAGGAACACGCATGGGTTTTAATCAGTACGAGTCTGACGCTTGGGAGGCACGTACCATTCCATCTTTAGAAAAAGGGGAATGAATGTTAGAAATGAATTTTCAAAATGTCATTACAGGGGTTTGGGCTGTGTATTGTCTGATATGTTAGAATGAATGAATCTAAATATTTTATTAAAATGATTAATAAACTTTTTGTTTTTTCAGTACTACATCAATGAAGTGCTGTCATATGAGACGTTAGCTTTATCATTACAAGTGAGGAGTTTCCTAGACCCTGGCAACTACCCACTGGATATAGCAGGTACATATTAGTTTATTTTGGGCTGATTTTTCAATAGTCAGATAACTTTTTTTGACACATTTTCCATACAAAACTGTCAAAGTGCCATTTTATTCTTTGGGTAAAAGTTATTGCATGATTGAAAAATCAGCACTTAATTGATAAAACAGGATTCTATCAGAAATTTAGGACCCACCTAGACAAGATGGTACACTTACTATTTTTATTAATTTGTTAGTTTTGAGGCAAATATGCACTAAATAGACAGATGGACAGAAAAATCTTGCCTATTGGTTTAAAAAATGGTGCTACCGACCGTCATAAATTTTCTCACATGATGATTTCGTTATGATTTTATTGTGCAATCTGATGCTATTTTTACAATGCAATTGTTGTTGTCTCATCTTTTTTTTATAGTAGGTACCTATAAGTAAGAATGTGTATTTCTTATTGATAGAAACCAGGGAATCTACAAGTTGTTTGAATGAAAAGTGTAGTTTTATGGATTCTTTCTGTGTGTTGATCAAACTCAGGAAGACTTCTTACTTTATTCCATACTAGCTGATGCCCCCGGCTTCGCCCGCTTGACAAATTATATACTAAAACCTTCCTCGAGAACCACTCTAGCCATTGATAAAAACAGCATGAAAATTGGTGCAGTAGTGTTTGAGTTTATCGCGAACAGACAGACAGACGCGGCGGAGGACTTTGTTTTATAATATGTAGCGATAGTGAGATTCATTCATTTATTCGTATCTCAAAAACCGTAATAGGTAGACAGTTTAAATTTTCACAGATTGTGCATTTCTATTGCCGCTATAACAAGAAATAATAAAAAATATGGTTTATGTTACGGAACCCTTCGTGTGCGAGTCCGACTCGCACTTGGTCGGTTTTTTAAACTATTTTTAACCGACTTCCCAAAAAGGAGGAGGTTCTCAATTCGGTTGTATGTTTTTTTTTTTATGTTTGTTACCTTATAACTCCGACAATTATGAACCGATTTGAAAAATTCTTGCTTTATCGAAAAGGATATACGTGCAGATTGGTCCCATGTAAATTTTATCAAAATCGGTTACGAACTTTGGATTTTAAATCGAAATAGCTGGAATTAGTCTACTTGGATGATGGTTTTATGTCATCCAAGTAATCGAAATTACGTATTTTGCTTTTCTGCGATTTTGCAGTGGTGTTGTTACATGTGGGGTACCACTAAAAAGTGAAAAATAAAAAACTTTTTACAAAAAAATACCAAAAAAAAAAACACTACAATACAAAGTAAATAATAACTTTAATTTCAGAAGTCGGTGTCAAAATACGAAGAAACTAACAAAAACACCGACTTCCGAAATTAAAGTTATTTTTTACTTTGTAGTGTTTTTTTTTGGAAGTAGGTTGTATTTTTTTATGTACCTACTTAAAAAAATTCCTACCTTTTTGTGTAAAAAATAAAGTTCTTTATTGCATCGTGTGACTCTATTTGAAAATAATTATTTAGGTAAATACTTAAGAACGATGAAGTTGCAAAGAATTTCACATAGCAATTGTTTACTAAGAACAATGCAATTGCATATTATCTTAGTGCTAAAATTAGTAAGACATATTATATGATAAGAACTAGACTATCTAGGGATGAACCCAATTTCAAGTTACAGTACAAAAACATGTTTGTGTTGATTGAGGTGAACAGACTTTAATTAATGAATTAATATTCAGACGAGTTTAAAAATCAGGCAGTTTAGTACGAATCGTGTTTCAAAGTCTAAAAAAAATAAATGCATCTAATAGAAACCCTGACCAACATTACGTTAATGATGTAACAATATTTAAATGAAAATAGTTTTTTTTTAATAAGAAGTAATTTTTAGTTATGACTAGCTGACCCGGCGAACTTCGTTCTTTAAATTTTTAGTTTTTTTTTTCTAAAATAAACGTAGCCTAAGTTACTCCTTATGCCTATAAAAGTCCCGTCAAAATCAGTCCAGCCATTTCAGAGATTAACCGGAACAAACAGACAGACAGACAGAAAAAAATGGTGTATGTACCGTTATATCTATTCGTTTACATGTGGTAAAAAACGGTTATTTCAATATTACAAACAGACACTCCAATTTTATTTATATGTGTAGATGAGTAGATTGATATCTGGTGGACATAAGGTGGACCGATGACCTGCTAGTCTATTCTGTAAATAACCATTTCGATATCGACTTCACTTGAGTGACTAAGCTTACAAAGTGAACTTTATTTCACACATCATAAGGTCTTATATTTATACGAATTTGAAACTCACCTCGGATTCCGCTGTCGAGACACGGAAATGTTGTTACAGAATAGCACTGCTGGTGAGGGTCTCGGAGACGATAGATGCAAGACGCACAGGATCGGTTGTTGTGGCGACAATTGGGGGAGGCCTATGTCACTTGGGGCAGATTTGATGATGACTATATCTGAGGAGACGTTTTGGCCACGCGTCTGTTTTAATTAACGATGGCTATTCTCAACCATGGTGGTCTCGTCTTCCCGTCTCACCGGAAATCTAAATGTCTATCATCATTAAAATGAATGTGCCTTCGATTAATGCGTTGAACGATTATGAATAGTTATCAAGCAGATTCAGCATTTTTGCCTCCAATTAACGATGCATTTTAGATTCCATCAAACCCATCATAAGGAAACATTACTTGATCTTGATTGACAAATCCAATAAAATGTTTATTTATTTATTTAACAATTTATGTACACACACATATGTATAGATTAAAAAAAACCGGCCAAGTGCGAGTCGGACTCGCGCACTGAGGGTTCCGTAAGCAGAAGTTGCGATTTACGATTTATGACGTATTAAAAAAAAACTACTTACTAGATCTCGTTCAAACCAATTTTCGCTGGTAGTTTACATGGTAATGTACATCATATATTTTTTTTAGTTTTATCATTCTCTTATTTTAGAAGTTAAGGGGGGGGGGACACACATTTTTCCACTTTGGAAGTGTCTCTCGCGCAAACTATTCAGTTTAGAAAAAAATGATATTAGAAACTTCTTTATCATTTTTGAAGACCTATCCATAGATACCCCACACGTATGGGTTTGATGAAAAAAAATGTTTTGAGTTTCAGTTCTAAGTATGGGGAACCCCAAAATACATTGTTTTTTTTTTCTATATTTGTGTGGTAATCTTAATGCGGTGCGCAGACTACATCTACTTACCAAGTTTCAACAGCATAGTACTTATAGTTTCGGAAAAAAGTGGCTGTGACATATGGACGGACAGACAGACAGACAGACAGACAGACAGACATGACGAATCCATAAGGGTTCCGTTTTTTGCCATTTTGCTACGGAACCCTAAAAAGGAAACAGAAAAATAGGTACAAAGGTGATGCTTATTTCTAAAGAAATACGTACATACACACACACACACACATATATTATATTTATGTTATACTTTTAGGGTTCCGCAGATACTTATACGATCATTTCGTTGTACGTGTGTCTATTTTTTAAGACTATTTTTCTCAGGAACGCACACAGGAGTACATCCGCACGTCATATTGAAATTGATGTTTAAAATTAATTAAAAACGAAAACAATACTTTTAGGGTTCCGCAGATACTTATACGATCATTTCGTTGTACGTGTGTCTATTTTTTAAGACTATTTTTCTCAGGAACGCACACAGGAGTACATCCGCACGTCATATTGAAATTGATGTTTAAAATTAATTAAAAACGAAAACACAAATAAATATTATATTTTTTGCTAAAGTTAATAACGCATTTACGTTACCTTCAGTAACATAATCGTGCTAATGTAAACTAACACTTATTGGTCAAGGCTGAAAATGATCTATATGCTGTTTGGAGTGGCATTTCGTGTGACTAGAGAATTACAATTGACCACAAGTATTTCGTTGTGGGATTGTTCAGTTGGGCAGACATCTACGGAACTGGTTCAATGATTAGCCATTGTATTTTATGACGAAATATATATTTTTGGGAGAGATTTAGGCGTCGTCCTGCTGGCTAATGATTGAACGAGTAAAGATGCGATTTCGTCGCGCGACGAAAATGATTCCTGTTCTCGTGCGATCATTTGCAAGCTTCAATCAGGACAGTTTAAAGAAATGTGTGAATCTCGTCGTGCGACGAAATCACATCGTTAACTCGTCCGATCATTAGCCAGTTAGGACGACGCCATAGTGTAAGACTTTTGGCCCAAAAGTCTCGTCTTGTTGGCTCGCGGAGGGGTATTTCCTTTTGTTTGCCATGTGTTATTATTTCCCAGAATTTGATCATATTAGCTACACTTTCGAATGGTGTTCAAAATCAATCGGTTCGATTCCCGGGTAGTTACAACGATTTTTTAAAATCCTATGAAGCCGTTTCAAATTATCGGGCTCGAGACTCGGGCTGATTGGTATTTAATTTAATATTTATTTATTTCGGACAACAAAATCGTCCATTTTGTTAGTAAGATGTCTTATTCTATTATGATTGTGTTATTGCTATATATATGTAAGTTTTCTTTATTTATTTGTTTACAGATCAAGCTCTTCAGACTGTTTCGATAGCGTTGCGGGGCGACGGTAGATACGAATTGAAAGGTCCACTACCCGACATCGGATGGCGGATAAGAAAACATTATTTTTTAGTAAGTAACCTGTTTTAAAAAACTATTTTTTACATGCTTGGTATTCTAAAAAAAGGAGCCTCACGGTGGAAAAACGTCCGGAAGGCTTAGAACATGGGGTATGTTCTAATCCGTCGGTATGTTGATCCGTCGACTATTAGGGTCAGCTTCCAGTCAAACCGGATTCAGCTTAATACCAGTATTTTATGTGAGATGTTTTTAAACCATGAAAACAATATTGTCTCCAAAAAACTGTCAATGCTTAGCGTCGAAAGATGACAGAATTTCTAGATTTTGTAACAGGAGAAGGGGAACGCATATTAAATTAAAATTGTTGTGAGTAACCGACCGATTTCGCAACACAGACATACGCTCCAAGACCGGAATCGCGGATGTTGGAGACAAATCTGCGAAACTAAAATGGGATTGGGCGGACCACATTTATAGGATGCTCGAGGACAGTTGGGCCAGGATTGCAGTGGGTGCCTGAAGATTGATGAAAAAACGTTGGCGTGACGACTTGGACTCATTCCTGACAGACAGGCCGGAAAAGGCAACTAATAGACTTAGCTGGAAAATTTTGGGGGTGGGCTTTGTCCAGCAGTGAGGCAACAAATATTAATATAAAAAAAAAACTAAAGTGTTTATTGTTATAGTGAATTTATTTATGTCGACTGAAAGCTAAAACATCCTGTATATTTCCACTATCGGTCAAAGGCACGTTCTTGATGCGTCCTTGTTTCGTTATAATACTAAAAAATATAATATTTTAGGTATAATATTCATCTGCCAAGCCTTTTCTCAACTATATTGGGGTCGGCTTCCTGTAAAACCGGATTCAGCCGAAAACCAGTATTTTACGTGGAGTGGCTGCCTAACAGACCTCCACAACCCATTAACTGGGAAACACGGTAATACTTGCTAAGTACCTACTAACTTCAAATTTCCTGGTTTCTGACTATTCGTAACGACTGCCAAAGATATACAAATGACAGCCGGGACCAACAGCTTAACTTGCTTTCTGAGACACGATGGAGTCTCGGTATGTTTGATGGTCACCCATCCACAGACCAACCTCGGCAAGCCTTGCTTAACCTTGAAATCGACACGTGCGGCGACTCGAGCTCCTCTAATATTTTAGTAATTATTGTAAACGAAAATCTAGCCACTGACTGATAAGCCGTATAAATGTATGTTTTAAACGAGGACAATGTACTTTCTAGCTGAATAATCTAGAATATTGCAATGACTTTCCCTACTGACATACTTTGTTCATGTATCTTTAAGATAAACACTCTGTGAAGGTAGGCAGTGTTTATTTTTTTCGAGCGCAATATTAAGAAAATTAATTGATGATCGCATTATCGAATTATATTGAAAAACATCCGGTGCTGTGGGACCTGTTATCGCCTCCCCTTTGACGCACTTCAAGGCGTTTTCTTTTTAAAATCATTTTTAAACGCTTCCTTAGTGTTCAAATCGATATGTTTCAAAGTTATCCAGGAATCGTTATCGTCATAATGTCTGCCGAAAGACTACCACTGCTGGACTGAGCACCTCCCCCCCCCCCAAGCGTCGCCATAACAACCGGTCCTGATGCGGATATTCAAGAATGTAAGAAATATTCAAACCCTTTAAATTTTTGGCCTTTCACAAGATCTACAAATGACCTGGAGAGAGAGGAGACTGGTGGTTCCGACTCACCAGTCTAACGTGTATTCATGGAGAAATCTCGATATGTTAAGGTGGTCACTCATCCTCGTTTCGACCTCAGGCAGCGTTGCTTAACCTAGAAGATCGTCCCGTACAGCTGTTATGATTATGCCACGAGATCCGTCTTATATTAACTGTGTAAAGGCAGAAATAAAAAAAAACACGAGACCGTGATTGAAATAAATAAGTATATTTTTATTTTTTATTGAAGCTTGATAGTGACGTGACGTGGGAATCCATTGTTATGGATCATTATAGCTCGGCACCCGCACTTGGCTTATCGGGCAAATGATAAAAATATGCTACACACTAATGTTTTTACTTCGCAATTAGGTTCAAAGAGCCTTAACTTTGTAATTAAATGGCGATAATTATGTAGAAGAGGTTCTCATACGCAGTTAAAAGTGGACAAAGACTTGTTATTAGCTGCATAAATAATTTTATCATCGCGTCCACTGCTGGAGATAAACCTCTCCTCATATCGCCACAACGACGCATCTAGCGTTATCCTCTTCGAGTGATTTCCATCGATCTTCTAACTCTACTACACAAAATTACACCTTTTTGCCATTTCAGGGTAGTATACGATACGAATGATTGTAGTAGTAGTATAGCCAATTTCCGCAACTGGGGTAAACGCTAGGTAAACTATCTATACTAATATTATAAAGCAGAAGAGTTTGTTTGTTTGGTTGAACGCGCTAATCTCAGGAACTACTGGTCCGATTTGAAAAATTCTTTCAGGGTTAGATAGCCCTTTTATCGAGGAAGGTTATAGGCTATATATCATCACGCTAAGGCAAATAGGAGCGGAGCAGTAATGGAAAATGTGACGCAGACGAAGTTGCGCGGGTCAGCTAGTAATTAATAGAACGCTCACTACAAAGGCTGGTTCGAGGTGGTGCAAGAAGAGAGTGTGTGCAAGGAGGTAGTGGGGCCTTTGCCCAGCCGTGGGATCGTTAGAAGCCCACTCGATAAGAAGAAGAAGGAAGCTCAGCCGTGGGACACTATAGTAATAAAACGACGACAAAATATTAAAAAAAAAAAAACTGGCCAAGTGCAAGTCGGACTTACACACCATAAGCCGAAAAAAAAACTGTTTACATTTTATTTAATTTTAATTAAATAAAAACATACACGCTATGAAAACTTCAACTGACTACCTATAAGGGTTCAGGAGATATAGCCTCCTGACAGACGGACGGACGGACGGACATTGGAGGCTTAGTATAATAGGGTTCCGTTGATTGGTGAATATGGTATGGTTACGGAACTCTAAAACAACCAAGTAGAATTAATCTATTTTTTTTTCTGCTAATAGACTGTTCGCCAAATCGTGTCAGGTACTCTTTAACCTTATACGTCTGTTATTAAATGATTTGATTTGATTTCAGGTAACTGACATGGAAAGTCGAACAAATTGCATGCTGTCGTACCAGAGCTATGGTGCCGACAGGTATCTCAGTGATAAGGACTTACAAACGGCTTTCAAGAGCCTGATAAATATTTCTGTAAGTATGCTAATTACTTGCCTAAGAAGAAGTCTTATTTATTTATTTAAACTTTATGCACAATAGTGGTACATGGGCGGACTTAATGCAACAATGCATTCTCTACCAGTCAACCTTTGGGGTTTTTTGAAGTCTTCATGCCGTTAAAATGATACCGATTTGGATTTCGTAAAAAATTTTGCTTGTGGAACGAACGGAACAGAAAATACGTATTTTTCATATTTAAAAAATAATCCCATAAAAATGTTACTTAATAATAAAAGTAAACTTTCACGAATACTTTGTCTTGAAAAATTGCCAATAAAATAAAAGCCAATAAAAAAATTGCCTATAAACAAAAAGTAAAAAAAGATGTACTTTTATTGTAAAATCAACTCACTCTTCGCTAAGTTAAGGTACACAACTAAATACATTTTCTTTCTTTTCAGCACCCCCACATAGACCCAGTATTAGCTATTCAAAATTTAGAAACGGGAGCGTACGTAGTTAGAAAGATACACGAATTTGGAAGTGTACGGGACATACTCTATGGTACGGAGTACAACAAAAACCATTTAGCGAAGTATGCCAACCCTAGGACAAGGAAACCGTTTACATTAGGACAACTTGCGCATTATGGATTTCAGATATTATTGGCGTTGAGGTTTTTACATGAAAAAGGCATTCCTCATGGTACGTATTGTTTGTTATTATAAAATGTGTCACAAATATTATCTCTAATTTGACTCTTTTTTTTTTTCAAACCCAGCAAGTCAACTCTATCGTTCAGTCAAAAATTAAGTCACCCTCTGCCGTTACTTTCTCCAGTCTACTTTATACATAAGCAGAATAGTCGCATTCGGCTTTGTATGCCATATAAAAATATAATGTAGAATAGACTCACATAATGAATAAGTTTTATTACGCAAATTTCTTGAAAATAAGACTACCAAACTGCAAATATTGATTTGAAATGATTTGTCGACCCAGTAAATACAACTTTGTATCGTTAAATTGGCACATAATAGCTCTTGAAAGTTTATTAAGACATTAGAAATAATAAATATTTGCCGAATATTCACGGTTTTCTCGCAAGGGCTATACCAAAGCTGGATAACAAGCCAAATAATCCCCCTTTTCGCCCATATCAAATACTTCCCTACAAACTACTGATGATGTCCTGTTCAGGTCACATCCACCCAGGAAACATAGCCATCGAGAACCAGCGAGCCCTCCTGATGGACATAGAGAATATCCTGGTCGGAGTGCCGAGCCTGTACCGGCCTTACCTGCTGCATCTAAGACGAGGACTCTCGGTGGAGGCCATCGATGTGTACTGCTTCGGACGCACGCTCTATGAGATGGCCGTCGGGTGTCCCTTAGTGAATTATTATTGTGATCATTATGAGGGCGAGCCGCTGTTGCAGAATGAGAATTTAGGTAGGTGTGACTGTGAATTGTATGCGGAGCTTTGGAGCTATATACAGTGTGGATTTTTAAAGTGTGCCTTCAGGGCCAAATCTGAAACCAAGAGGTTAATCGAAAAACATCGAAAGATTGAGCTCTTTCCTTTAGTTTGCCATGTATTATTTACTAGCTGACCCGCGCAACTTCGTCTGTCTCACATTTTCCATTGCTGCTCCGCTCCTTTTTATCTGAGCGTGATGATATATAGCCTATAGCCTTCCTCGATAAATGGGCTATCTAACACTGAAAGAATTTTTCAAATCGGACCAGTAGTTCCCGAGATTAGCGCGTTCAACCAAACAAACAAACAAACAAACTCTTCTGCTTTATAATATTAGTATAGATTACTTCCCAGAATTTGATCCTTATTAGCTAAACTTTTGGATGGTGTGGTAATACAGGGTCTTTATTTTTTAAATCAACCGATTCGATTCCTGGGTAGGAACAACGATTTTACAAAAATCCAATGATGCAGATTTAGTTTTATGCAAATTCCGACTCGAGACTCCTTTGTGTCCTCCAGTGTTTTTCGATATTCCTCACAGTTTCGGATTTGGCCATGAAGGCACACTTTAAAAATTCACCTTGTATAAACCCTTATCCTCGCAAATCTCTGGTGGAAGCGCACCCTAACTGTTCCGTTGGTCTTGTGGTTGCAAGCGCGGTTGTCGTGGTCCTGGTGTACAATTTTTTAATGTCACATAGATTGGGAAATAAATTATTCTTACGATATTTTCCAGAATCTATTCTCAGAATGTGCTTATCAAAGATGTCGTGTAAGCACGGCGGGCCGTCGATAGACAACCTGCTGCAGCACCCACTCTTCGCGCGCGCCCCCCTCAACGGGCTCACGGTGGTCCTGCACAACGAACGCATGCACCTCAAGTTTCCCATCGCGTTGAAGGAGGAACTGAAGGTGGCAGTCATGAATATGGAGGATAGGCTCACGACTGAACAGAAATTGGTATGTTGGTTAAAGTGATTTGAACGAAATTAAATCATAAATTGTCTTGTACAGTCACCAGCACATCAAGCTACCCATAACTGTCAAATTTTCCCAATCAACCTTGAACCTTATAACTTTTGTGATAAAGTTGAAAATCTATTGAAGAAATTTGACTTGATGTGCTGGCCTCTGTACTATTCTCAATTTATTTGGTGCAACGTAAATTATTTTTGCAAATAATTCGTTGTCATCTCCACGCATCGTTTCTCTAGTCTAAGTGCTCGTTTACGGAGACGCGGTTCGTAAATCGCTTCTCCGTAAACGCTCTCATACCACGCCATATGTTTGAATTTAGTGCAGGCCCGCAGTGTACGACGCCGCGTGCGTAAATCACTTCTTCGTAAACGCGACGCGCAACGCCTCGCGTCTCCGTAAACGAGCACTTAGACTTCTATAGCACTCATAGTCTTCACTTCTTGTGTAGCCACGCGTATTCGTACTCCTTGCAAAATTTTTCTCATTCTTTTCAAGCGAAAAAAAAAAGTTCTTAAATCCATAACTCTTGCTTATTAATTGTTGCTCTATATGCTAACTTTTCGAAAGTGAATACATTGAAAATACTCAATTTTATTATTGTTTTTAGCTGCGAAGTGCTAAAAGAGAAGTCCGTATCCAAGAAATACTCGGGTCTGAAGAAGAAATAAAGAAGCAGAAGCGAAGAGCGGTAAGAACTCCAATTTTGTGATATAATATATTTTTGGATTATTATTTTGTGATTAAATATTTTTGTTTGGCATATCTTTAAATTCGTTTCTTAATAAGGTGGTTGAAGTTTAACATGAGTAAACAACCGCGGCAGTTGGGGGTCAATCCCATTACAAACTTTTTTTCTAATATAACTATGAAAAAAAAACTTCTTCAAAAAAGGAGGAGGTTCTCAATTCAGTTGTTACTTCCCTTGTGTGTGTATGTGAATTGTAAAACCTCTGTTCTTTTGCGTGCAGAAAAAACGGGATAGCCTATGGAAGTCGACGTCATCATTAGCTGAGACGGCGAGGTCGCAGAGTGCCAGCACAGCTTCCTCGCCGACGCCTCCCGCCCTCCGTAAGTATTCGTTCATCTACTTACTACAGAAGGAAGTCCGAGTGTTATTATTTTTGTGTTGCCTCGCGGTAGGCAACCCAGTTACAGGCTGCTGCAGCGAAATATTGATCAGATTCTTGCCTCGCTTATCAATCTAATAGTAATCTAAAATGGTGACGGGCGGGTGTTTTGGGGGACTGTGTTTTGTAAAACTTGACGTTCAAAAAGTGCTGGCTTTCACCCTAATTTGAATAAATTACTTTTGAATTTTGAATTTGAATTTTTGAATCAATCTGGCTCATTGAAGCCCGAGGGCGACTCCTGCTGCAGGGACTGCCTAGGACAGGGAACACCTAACATCAATCCGTCTCACAACGAACTTGTTAAACGATCCTTGAACTTCGAGTCTTATTTGGTTTCGGGCAAGAATTTTTTTTCGATCAATTCTTTTTTTTTCGCATGAAAAAATATTACTAATACAGTTTATCTAAAATAATAAAAAAAATATTATACTAACAGTGAAAATAGAATCAAAATTACTCGAAAAACAAACTAGATACAATCATTTTAAACAAATATATCTGTTTCTCACGCGCTATCGCTGATTTCTATGGCAGCTGTATAGGCGTCATGGACTTTGACGTCAAAATTCATATCGGACTTAATCTTTGAAGCTTTATTACTTCATCGCTGATGAAGATATTTAAAAAATATTTCATGATTGTTTACTAGACCTAATAAATATATAATTTTGCAAATAACAAAATCGCACGCATATTCCCTATTATTTATTACCGGAAACTCGGTATTCATGAATTGCCGCTCGTCATTCGGCTATCTTCGTGTGAGTGATTCCCAGCTCAGTTTGCTGGCTGGTGCGATAACTAATCATAAGACTATTGTGGTTGTCTATTGTGTGTAATTTTCGAAATCGGCTAGCTAAATATAGCCTATGATATATCTAAGCAAAAAAATAGAGATCACAACAGAAATTGCTATACTAAACACGCGTGAACGAAGTCGCGGGCGAAGTGCGAAAGTCCGCGGACGCGAAGCAGAAAGAATTTCGTCCTTTGACCTGTTATTACCTGTCTCTGTCACTCCCGCGTAAATAGAATGAGTCTCGTTCACACAGATGCAATGGCCGCCGTCCTCAGGGATTGTAAAATTTTTACCTGAGAGGGTAAGGTTTGTTCTTGTTTGCATGTGTATGTCACGTAAAAAAAGAGGAATCGAAATTAGTTGGACTAGATGATAATGTAGACAAAACTTTTCATTCTTTTGTAATAAATGTGATAGGCGAGACGTCTTCGGAAAGGCAGTAACTCCGATACAGAGGAATCGGATTCTGATTTATGAATTTTAATTTTTTTATTTCTGCCGTATTAGTAATTGTAACTCGATTTTTATAACTTATAGTATAAAATCTAAATACATAATTTATATGATAACAATATTCTTTTTAAGTTGGTAAATTTTCTTTCTCCTTCAAATATTTCATGTAAACCGCACTTAATACAAAAATGTTTGTGACCACTATCAGTAGGTAAAGAGGTCATTGTACGAAATTCTTCCTGCTCGACGACTGGACTTTAGTAAAAAAATATAGTAACATTAAGTTCCCATTGTCACCAGCACACGAGCCCGAGAGCAGGCCCTTGGGCCAGCGCTGCCCCAGCGGCACCGCCAGCCCGTGCGACGCGCGCTCTTCACTGCTGGCCGCCATCTGCGCCTTCGACAAGACGCGCCTGGCCAGCGTCGAGTCACAATGAGGACCCCAGTCATCGGTCGGACTAAGCATTTATTTAATATACCAGCCGTTCTATTGTGAGCTTGAAGTGAACTGCAGTACGATTCTGAGGGCCTAGAACAAATGTTTTTGATGTATAGGGAACGTGCTGAAACTATAGGTGGCACAGAAATGTAATTGTCATGTATATTTTACCCTTTCAAAATGGCAACACTAGATGGCACAGTCTACTTCGTGCACGTTCCCTAAACAGCGATTAGGAACCGCAGGTGACAGCACAGAAACGTCAATGTCAAGTATTCTGAACCTTAAAGTTTCGAATATGCGACACTATAGCGAGACGGATATATTTCTGTTAGTTTGAACAGGGCGTGTTGGAGGGTAGTAACGAAATATACGTCAGACAGTTACTATATTAGATGGCATAGTCAACGCCGAGCACGTTCCATAAAGTAACGTAACGTAAAATTTTACTATAACTATAATATGTACTCGTTCCGTATATAATATTTATTGAATTAGACACTATATTCATACTTTAATATGATTCAAATTGTGTAATAAAACTAAACCAACATACTACGGTGTTGTAGTTTTTTTATATACAAAATTCACTTACGTTAACGATACTGTAACGTTACTTATACGTCCAGACATTCGTGCTAGGCCCTCTGTTATCATCTCAAGTGAAGATGACGTGAGCTTTCAATCCATCTTCGGCCTAATCATCACTTTCCATCAGGTGAGATTTGGGCCAAGTTTCCCCGTTTTGTAAAAAAAAAAAATGTAAACAAGATGAAATTACAGTTTACTTCACGCTCACTCCACTTAAGTTTACACCGTGAGATGAGGACAATAAACCTGCTAACTTTCCACTTTTATCAGAAGGGCAGCTCGCTTCATATTCAATTCACCGAAGTTTTCATGGTGATAATTTTACAGAATTGCAAGTGATGGCATAAAACAGTGGTAGTTTTTGGCATTGTCCGTTGTCTTTTGGTCTAACGCTTAGCTGAGACTGTTGAAGTAGCTGCAGAGTGCGTGCGGGTGATGTGATCTAGTTGTCTTGCCCGCTGGCATACTGAGTTTTATCTTCAACAGATCCTGTGTTATCCAGCTAGTACAATATGGTATATTTTAGAAAATGTTCAATCTTGAAGAGCGTTGTCTATGTCGTTTCCACAAGACATTAGCATACTGTATTGTACAACCCGACTCACAAACCCATTTTTAAAACGGTCCACTTATTATTATTATTATCAGCCTGTTGAGTACCACTGCAGGGCAAAGGCCTCCCCTTCCTTCCTTCCACTTTTCTTTGTTGGTCAACATTTGACCTCCTGAAAATCCTTTAGGTAGGAGTCTAACTCGTCTCGTCATCTCCTCTTGAATAGGCATACCGCGTCGGCGATTCCTTTTGCTCGGAATCCTCATTTGTATGCAACGTTTAAAAACGTTAAGATTTCGGTCCATGGATATATCTTGCTACTTTGCTAGACCTTACCTTACCCTTACCTTTATTTATAAATAAATAAAAATGAATCGCTGAATGTGTTACTAAGCGCAAATTTCGAGAACAGCTGAACCAATTTCGCTTATTCTTTTTTTGTTGTATTTGTTATTATCAGAAGGATTATAATTAAATTCATTTTGCCATTGCAACATAAATTACCGGTTTAAAAGCTTCTCTGTTCAAAGTTGTTTGTGAGATATCATCAGGGGGCCAGAAAACCCGCGCTGATATCATGGGATGTTTGCGGCCTTAGGGGCTAAAAGACCTCTTTATTAGAATCAGAAAGCACATCAAGTTAACCCTAAACTATAACATTTTCCTAATCAGTCTTGATCCTAATGCGAAAATGATAAAAATGAAATTTGACAGATTGTTATGATCAATATTATTATCCTAATAAGATTCTACTAAAGTGGTATTTTTAGACCCTCTGTTCAGTAAAGCCTCGTATCCTAGGCAACATTTGACGCCCGACATGATGGTCAACATATTGCTTATCATGTTGAACGGCAACGAGGAACTATTTGTTTGTAATAACATTGTCAATGTTTCGCGCCTGATGACGTCGCGCGTTGTTGCGCACGTTGGTAAAATGTTGGGCGTCACGTTTCGCGTGTCAAATGTTGCCTATTGGATACGAAGCCTAACATGGCTTGAAGGGTTAGAAGAGGGACAACAATTGAGTCCTGAATTTTGGGTACCTTTTGTATAAATAACTATCAAAAGTAACAATTTTATCTTTCTTGCTAAACGCCTTGCAAATTTTTTTGGTGTGGTGTGTAATTTTTTTTTCGAATTTATCAAGATATTATGATGAATTTAAAAAGCTCATTCCAAAGTCAGTATTGGTAATGGCAAACTCTTTTATTCTGTATAAAGTATTCCAATGTGCACATGTTTTGAAAATGATCTTGGTATTACCAAAATATTGAAATACTTAACGCTATTAGTATTCATAAGAGATTCTCTGTTATTTATATAACTATTGGTATTTTAATTATATCTGATGTTATTGAACATATTTTACTTACTATGGTGCATTTTTTTAATATATAGTTTTATTTATCGAAAAGCATTGTGGGCTGGTTTACTGAAATCTTAAAATATTTTCAGACAGTGCGATGTTATTTTCGACCTTATAAACTGTTGATATGTTCGAAGAACGAAGTTTTTTACTCGGTCGGAGTATAATTTAAGCTGATCCTGATACACAACCACAAGCTTAGGATATTATGTGACAGATCTCTAAAACTTGTTTGTTATTGATATTTTTTGGTATTCTATTTAATTATAAATGCGTAGATTCACATAGCCGAATGATACTTGTTTATGTTTCTTGTTGTGGTAATTTCAATGCACCGCTGTTTTTCTACAAACCACTTAAAGTATTGGAAGGAATAAGAACTTTGGTAATCTACTTATTATAAAGGGAAGCTCGTTTATATATCTGGAAGTTATGTTAATATAATCTGATATAACTATATCGTGAACCTGGTTGAACCTACTAGCAGTTATCTGCATATTTATTTATTCTTTATTTCTAATATTATTATATTTGGTGCTCGAAATATATAAAGCATGTGTATTGAAGCTATCACTGACCATAAGAGTTAAATTATTTAGTACAACATGAATGATTCAAATCCAATGCAATGTATTAGTGTAGAATTAAGATACTTTGATTTACTTCGAACAAATAAAATGTTAAACACGGAAAACGTAATTATTGTAGTTCTAAGTTCATCCAAGATCTTATAAGATTATAGGAAGTTATTAATTTATATAATGGTTAAGTTTCAAAGTGATATGCAACTGGTCAGGCATTATGTTATTGGTTTACTATGAAATTATTTTTGGATAATATCTATGTAGAAGCTTTAATGTTCTAGTGTAAGAATATAAATTATAAAATGTTTAATATATTATTTTGTTGTAAGTGTAAGAAAATATACAGTTGCGATAATTATTTTTTGGCTTTTATTTTCATGAATCAGTGAACAGAAACACATATATTTCGTTTCTATTTATTTGTAAGCTTACATCTAATTATATAAAACGTAACATTGCAATCCTTTTGCTAGAAGATTAAAAATAAATGTGATTATCACTAAATTAAATCGAGTTGACACGTGTCACATGTCTAACATAATATAAATTTTAAAGCTATATCGCCAAAAATTGAAAAATCACCAATGCTACCAAGGAGATGCATATTCAAAATGGTTTTTTTTTTTTCAAAATGTGGACTCAAGCACATTCTCAAATAAAATATACGAAAAATAATAATTCTTATACAATTTACAGAAACAAACTAAAACTGAACTTGAGATAGGTAAACTGAATATTATTTCAGTCAGCTAAAACCGTTAATATTGAGAAATGTTATCCTACACAATAATACTTACACTAACATCTAAGTTATGTATTACTATATTCTGCCATTTATTAGAAACACTTAAAATTATCAAATAGGACACAAAAAATTTCTCACATAGAAAAAATTATTCATTTATCACAATCAAAACGTAGATAGATATAACTGTACTTAGCCACTTTAATGTTTGTATTAAAAATCAAGTAGCACTCTTATCTTTGAGGAAAAGCACAAAGTTGTATGATTCCTAACTTTTACCACTAAACAACACCGCAAAGAGATCATGTTCAACTTGAAAAGAATGAAACTACGTTCCACGAGTATCCGAATTATTCCTAATGAAATCGTTAAGCGATAAGAGCCTATGCACACGGCGTATGCTAAACGCGCCGACGACGCACGTTATACGAACGCGCGCTCAAGGCGTTGTAGATGACCAACTTATAGCGGTACTGACTGCGGCTGAAGGGCGTTAGCGCGCGTCATCTGCTCATTAAAAAAACGCGATGTGCAAAGGCCCTAAGATAGTGTTTCAAACTATGTCTAAGAAGTTGAACACGGTCCTTTATAAGCGTAAATGGCAGTCATAAGTTTTAAGTATCGTATTCGTGGTAAGCAAAAATTTCGGAAAATATATATCAGCGATTCTCAACCCGTTGCACAATTTCTTCTTAATTAACTGTTACCTTATTCAAAGTCTAGTGGGCTATATTTGTTAGCTAATACTTGGCAAAACATTCCGTGGAAAGAAATCACGTCAGAAAATTAGACCTTTGCTGTATAAAAACAAATGTATGATAATGTTAATTTATACCCGATGCCGAAATATGAACACAGGTGTCTTCAGTAGGTATAGCATTGGTGACAAGACGTTAAATGTGAGAATCAACAGAAAACATCACTATTAAGGTTGAGAATTGCTGGTTTACATAAATCAAGTAAATCTTTGAATCACAATTAATATATTACTTGACAGTAAATATTGATATAAATCCTTGACGTTTAAGCGTTTATTTAACAATACTGTGAGGCGTAGTCATAACAGAGAGCAATCATAGCGTAAATTTGTATGGCAAACCCGAACGCGTTGCCACGCCGACGGAGGGCGTTCTCTAGTTTTACCGAACAATTCAACGCTACGATCGCGTATCCACACTGATCGCTCCCTGTTAGGACGACCCCTAAAACCTATCTTTACGAAATTTCTGGAAACAGCATAATTTTTTTTTCTATACATTTAGTACGTAAAGAACATTGAATGCTTGCATAATATGTCATTGTATAAAACTACAACCATGAAATTTGAAGTGTTATGCAGAAATTCCGTCATAAAAGGTAGTATATTATAATATCTTTTCTAATACAGTTACTTCGATAGTTTTTTATTCTTGTTATGGGTCAGTATAAGCGATGCTTATTAGCTACCATGCCTATTTTGTATGGTACTAGGCTTTTACCTTTAGTCTCAAAATATTAAGTTGCAAAATAAGTACATTTCAAAACGTATAAGTTGCAAAATAAACAAGTCTCAAAACTCAAAACATCCATATCTTATTATATTTTTTTTTTGTGTGGATGTCAGCAAGTGAAATACTATGAAGTAATGCCGAAGTTTAAAGTACAAACAGCAAAGACTCTTAAACTATCATGAATCATGCAGACGTATTTCTGAAGATGAGAATAAAGAGTTTTTAAAAAGCAAGTTAACGTTTCAAATATTCTGAAAAAAAAAATATTGGTACTTACTTAAAAAAAAATAACTTTTAATATAATATTACACTTATACGTCCACTCATACAAAAAAAAATATTATTATGAGACATGGATGTTTTGAGACTTGATTATTTTGATGACTTGAGATGTAGACATTTTGCAACTTGGAAGTTTTGAGGCTAAACTGACTTTTGGAAAGAAAAGTAGCTACACATGACGTATAGCGTTACCCCTTGTTCCTACTGAACTGACTATGGACACTTCGACAGTTCTCAAACGTCATAAATCGTTAGTCAAATCAAAAGTTTGTTACAAAATCGAACTTGTACACGAGTATTTGTGGTACATTTTCCAATCATTTGTTTCGTACGCTTGTGATTAATATAATGACATGCTTACATCCAAACAAGTAACAGGTGTCTTACATATTATTCGAGTTCCAAATAAGTAAAGTTTGACAATCCAGTGCGTGGGTATAACTTGCAGAATGATTGCCTTCGTTTGTCATGGTTTGTGAAGATAGCCAATAATACCTGCTAGTCCAGTTCGATGATATCGTCGATATCATCCAAATCGAAGTCTTGCAGTGTCATTGCTGTAAAAAAGTGACATGGTTTTGACAATTGCATAGTTCGAGAAGACTTTCTTTATCTGATCAATATATGTTTTCAGTTATCTGATCAATATATATTTTTCTAATTAGCCAATCATGAACACTTACGTGCAGGCTTCTTCTTCTTAACTGGAGTGACCACCGTTGAAGTAGACGGCCTCTTCTTAATTTCGCTCTTAGATTTGATGGAAGTTCCGGGCGGGACCATGTTCCTGTAAATTAAAAAATGTGTGAGGCGAAATGATTTTTGTAATTATAGTCCTTCCGACTGAATTAATTATGTACCTATACTATGGTAATAAATAAATTCATTTATTTGCAAACAAGTGGCACTGTTACATAAAAGCTCTGCCTCCTGAAGTAGGAAATTAACCTGTATCTCAGAAGACAGTTCCCATCCTAATTACATAATCCAGTTCGTTTAGATGCTAGGTAGGTAGTAGGTAATATATGAACATGAGTTATTAAATAAATAAAAAAACTAATAAGATAAAAAAATTACTTATATATAAAAATAAATTATATTTAAAAAATATGATAGCCCATGTGATGTGGTGTCTTGTGCATATTGGTGTGTTTTTGTACGTATTTACGGTGTTGGTGTGTAGATGCATTGGTTGGTAGTGCAGTGTTTTTATTTGTTTGGGCTACTGTTTGTTTGTAGACCAAGTTGCTGTGTGTTGTTTTATACTTACACTTACTAACATATGCCACTAACTAGCGCGGAAAGATTGTTTTTTACATTCCTATAGATTGAAATACTTTAGCTAAGCTAACATGAATACTTACGTAAGATCCACAGTGTCAGTCTTCAGCAGCGTTTTGGGCTTTTTGTCCGTCGGTTTACTGGCACCGCCGGTGTTCTTCAACAGTTTGCTAGTGTGTGCACTGCCCAAGTTGTCAAAGTTTATCGTGTTCTTCCCATATTTCTTCGGTTCTTCTTTTGGTGGTTGGTTCTTACTCAGTAAAGGTGTTATTCTTTTCATGAGAGCATCTTTTCTAATCTGTTTTTCTACGGCTTCATCAATGTGTTTCGGTACTTGATCCTTTGGTACTCTGGTTAGTTTTATTGATTGTTTTTTATCTTCTACAGCTTTCTTTTTCGAGTCGCTAGAGATGACGTGTTGCACAGAAATGTTGGAGGTTTTACTTTTCGATGTTTTAAGAGTAACAGCCTTGTCCGGGTAGTCGTCTACAGCTTTAATGTGTACGACGTCCTTCAGAATTGATAGAGGGTTTTCAGGACTCGCAGCCCGAGAGCCACTACTGCTACTCGAACTACTGATCAGACGCGATTTTCGAGCGTCTATTTTCTTATCAGTTCTACTTGTGTCAATTTTATGTGGTGTAGACTTCTTCGGTGACACAACCTCATTAGTGCCGGTTAGGTCAAACGACGCCGTAGCTGTGGATTTTAAAGCAATCTTTGGTTTAGGAGCAGCAGCTGGCACGTTAGTTAAGTCAACAGTCGTTGAGGACTTTATAGTTTTCTGCGCAGTTGCCTTCGGCTTCGAGACCTCCGGAGTTGTTTCAGTTAGGTCTAACGACTCATAACTGGAGCGTTTTGGTAGAATCTGTCTAAATTTAGTAATCCCAGCGGTTTTTTTAGGTTTTTCTTCTGGTGGTTTCGGATCAACTGGCTTAGGGTTCTGTATGACAACGTCGCTTGTTTCCATAGGGTCCGGCGCCGACGTAGTCGCCTTAGTTTGCAAGTCGGCACGGGTTATGACTTCGATTGCTCCACTTTTCGTTATTCTAAGTATATCGCCCGGTTTGCATGCGGTTCTGCTAATTTCAGGTTTGACAGGAGCTGGAGTGGGCGCGATCGGTGCACTGGTCACCGAATTAAGTGAAACTTTTTGCGGGACAGCGTGAGTCGTTTTGGGTGGTTCTGTTGCGGAGTTTATTATTGGCATTGGAAGATCATCTGACGGTATGAGAACATATTGAGGTTGAGCGCCGTTTTGATTGACAACTCGTAGCACCAATTTCTGTGACGTGGCTTGAGTCGCAGGAGCGGAGTGATGGAGAATGTTTTGCATGGGTGGCATTGGAATTTTGACTCCTGGGTTCTGTGCGCTAGTGAGCGACACAGGCACCGGTGCCTGGACTCCTGGATTCTGTTCGCTGGTGAGCGACACAGGCACCGGGAGTTGGATTCCTAGGTTATGTGCGCTGGTGATTGATATAGGTACCGGAGCCTGGATTCCTAGGTTCTGTGCGCTGGTGATTGATATAGGTACCGGAGCCTGGATTCCTAGGTTCTGTGCGCTGGTGATTGATATAGGTACCGGAGCCTGGATTCCTAGGTTCTGTGCGCTGGTGATTGCTATAGGTACCGGAGCCTGGATTCCTGGGTTCTGTGCGCTAGTAATAGCCACAGGCACCGGCCTCTGAAGTCCTGGGTTCCGTGCGCTGGTTATTGCAACAGGGACTGGCGTCTGCTGCCCAAGCTGCGGCGTGGACGCCATGCTGATGGGCATGATGGGCGGGCGGGCCTCCTCGTCGTCACTGTCTAAACAGATGGTGGCGTTGTTCGGCAGGATCCGCTCAGGCATGGCCGGTGCAGACACGCTGGCTGGCACGGAGGGCGGCGCGGTTGGGGCTATGTTTAACTTCGGTATGTGTGCCGGGGGCGCGTAAGGTCTTAGAATGATTTTAGGTGGTGTTATTTTCTTAGGCGTCGATGCGGGGGCTCCGCTGCTTTTGCCAACAGTAACCCTAAAGTTTTGTTGTGCGTCAAGGCCGCGTGCGACTGGCTTGTAGAGGTTGTTGAGGATGATGGGCTTGGTGCTGGAGACCGGGGTGAGGAGCGAGGCGGGCGGCGCGGGCGGGGTGGGGGGCACGTCGCTGATGATGACGTCATCGTCGTCGGGCAGGATGCACTCCACGCGCGGCTCCGCGCGCTCCGCCTTCATATGCGCGACCTCGCGGTACAGCGGCGCGCTGCCACCCATCGTTTTGACGCTAAACATAAAATATCACTCATATACACGACTCATTCCTTCAAAGGGAGAAGTCTACCTTAAAACCGCCTTCCATAATTTATATTTTAGTCTCCCTATTTTTAAATTACGAACGCAACTTATTGACGGAAAAGTAAAAAAAAACACCTTATATCTTCGACCTGGGGATAAGGCATCGGCCGCAGACAGGAAGCAGTAGAAAAGTTGTGTTATATCTTAAAAATAGCTTTTTATTTAGGTGTTTCTAGTGTGGTTTCTTCTTTTTTTGATATAGACTTCCAAAATTAAAGTAACATTGTACTTTGTAGTGGTTTTTATTTGGAAGTCATTTGTATTAAAGTTTTTACTTTTCAAAACTTTATAAACCAATAAAATTAATTCCAAAAAAATTACTATACTTACAACCCAACAGGCACCACGGTACTGCTAGCAGGCAATGTGACCACGGGAGCTGTTTTGGCTTTGGCCTTAGCCTCAGCAGCTTTGATCTTAGCCTCAGCAACCTTAGCATCAGCGGCCTTAGCTTTAGCCGCCTTATCCTTAGTCGCCTCATTCATAGCCAACTTCTGCTCAATCAAATCCTCCCTGAGTTTGAGCTTCGCACTCTTAGCCTTGGAACTCTTTGCTGTTTCCTCGAAAGTCTTCTGGGTCTGAATCATCTGTTCCTTCATTTGTATGCTAGCGACTGCGTCGTTGGCTGAAGAGGCTGCTGCTTTTGGATTCGCACTGTTCATTTTCTTTAGTATTTCTTTGCCTATGACCTGTTGGAAGATAATTCGTTTTAAGGACAAAAAAAAAAGAAATTGTTCCAATGTCGGCCTATAAATAATATGATGCGGAGAAATTATAAGAAGAAAGGTAAAATAAAACAATAAGTAGACCAAAGAAAAGATGGATTAATAATGTGAAAGATGATATGGCTTGGAAGTGACTTGCGAGATGACATTACTCAACAGCAGTTTGTTTTGAGATGTATTGGAGAAAAAAACGCAATGCACTAACAGCAATGAAATAAAAGAGAAACTGAATTATTTAGGCTCAATTTACATTGCCGTGGAACGGAAGCGTCAATCTGAGATATTTCTTCTGCTCAGATGCTTCTTCTTTTTATCTCAAAAGTAATATGTGCATTACGTTGTGGAGAACAGAGTGATTTTACTTTGTTGAATTTCAGATTGCGACAAATGAGACTACTCTCTAAACATGATCAGTTGAAAATTTTACAAAAAGACTTACCTTGACAGCAATATCATAGATGGGTCCGCTGCACACGTCCTTGCCAGTTTGTTCGGCTTCTTTGAAAGCTTTCAATGTACTGTACTGCGCAGCGAGCGTAGCCGCGTCTTCATCCAACATAGGGTTACCGACCAAGTACGTATGCGCAACAATATTAATGAAATTCTGATTTTTCAACAAAGACATTGGTAAAGGCACTACTTCGTCGCTAGTGGGCTCTGCTACAGATTTGGCAGGTGTATTTTTAGCACTATCGACAAGTTTGTCACTACTTGTCAGGTTGAATCTTGATTCCTCATCATCGCTTAGTATTATGCTGGAGTAGTTTATCCCGGGGGGTGTATTGACCCTTGCGACTGGCGCAGGTTCATCGGCAATTGGTTTGCTAGGTAGTTTAGGAAGGCTCGGTGTCGCCTTATTACAATACGTTTTGATTATTCGATCTTTCGGTTTTTTAGGACCAGGTTTCTTACGAGTACTTGTATCAGTGTCTTCGGTCGCAATAATAGTTTTCAAGCTGTCAAAATGATTCACCTTGCCCTCATCTGCACTCATTGTGCTTTCGTCTGTGTCGTGAAATTTTGACGGTGTTAAGTTTTTTGACTTTTTTTTTGGTTTGAAAGCCTCGTCTTCGTCGTCGTCGGGCACAAAGTCGGTGTCTCTTGCATCGAAATCGTCATCATCTAAACTGATAACTACTTGTTGTGCTAGAGAATCGATGCTCTTTTCTGCTGCTATTGCAGCCTTTCTCTTTGTCCTTGTTTCAGGTTCGTCAGAATTATTTTGATCTGTAAAGAATCTGGGAGTGGGATCACTCGTTATTAACTCTGGGTCAGCGTCGTTGGGCATGGCGCCTGGCTCCGCAGAGTTATTAATAGACTCGCACATAATGTTCGTGACCATGGGAAGGGACATCTGCTGCGGGAGTAAAACCTTCGCGATACTGGCAGTCAAGTCATCAGCCATGTCTTCCTCGGTGACATATCCTTTGGACACCATATTTCTCACTTTCTTGACTAGATTCGCGATGTCGGGCTTTCCCTTTTTACTCTGGAAGTTATATTTGAGAAGTATGTCTGTGATTTTTTCCACCATGACTTCTTCTGGGTTCATGTCTGCAAAAGATTTTCGGTCTTCAGTTGAATTGCTTGCTGCATAGTTCTCGTACTGTTTGCTGGTTCCCGGTCTGATGATGGATGGCTCTTGGCTCGGTCCGGGTCTAGTTCCCGGTTTGCCGTTGTCTTGTAGGGGTATGCAGCACTTGATGATGGAGGATTTCTTTCCCTTCTTAGTTTTAGATTCGTTAGGGTTGTAGTCTGAGCTGGTATCCTCTTCTTTGACAACGATGGCTGATGAGGAGGCTTTCGCCTTTTCCTGTTCACGTATACGCTTCAACGCCACTTTTGGAATGTTCACGATTAATTTGTTTTCCATTTCTGTGAAAAAAAAAGGTAATTGTTTTTACATGTATTTTTCAAGACATAATTTCATGCTATTCAATCTGTTTTTTGATGCCCGAACTTGTTTTTTTTAGACACAAGATCTTTTTTTCACTGTCTATATTTATATTTTGTGCTGACTTAATTTGAATTCTATCGGCAGTTATTTTTTTTACATTGGCGGATGCACAAAAGCGTCGGAGGTAAACTGATTAGAGTGGGTGCCAAAAAAGTTTGACCCACCTACATTTATTAACATTAGAACTCGTATATCATAAGAGCTTGTCGTACGTTTAATATGGTGTATCAGGATCTCGAGCTTGATTTATATAACAGTAGCGTTAAAAAAAGTTTGACTCATCACTTCTTTGGTGTTTGGTCACCGTTCTGAGTTTTTTGTTGTTGCGTCGAATGAGAGTATTCGCATGCTAGCTGTTTTCGCGAATTTGTTTTATTATTTACACAAAACATAAGTGAAAACTTGTAAATGGCCATTTTTTACATATATACACACATTCACTCATTTGTTTTTTACATTTTTTTTTACCTTATATTGTTATTTATTAGCTGTAAGTTTTCCTAAAATTAATAAAATAAAATATTTCAAAAACGGAAATTAAGACATAAAGCAATTCTCAATCAACATTTATCGTGATCCTTTACATTTCCCAGTAGTGAAAAACGATTCCTAATTTATTTGTTGGGTAGCTATGAAGAGATATTATGGAAAAGCCTCTTAAATGTACTTTATTGCAAATTTATCTGGCATCTAACATAGGGAACTGACCTCTATTATATAAATAAATACATTCGACTAAATATACTTTATGAAATTACAGTTGATTATTGTGCCGATTCAAAGCGATCCGGTGAGCGTCTCAGGAACTAAAATTGACACTTTGACACATAACGTCTGTGATAAATAGGGGTGTGAATGTTCCATATAATCTATAATGTGTCGATGATTTTCTTCCGATAGTGAGTAATTTTAGTCGAAATTTTCTAGCAGTATTAATTACAAAAGTACTATGAGATATGCTAGATACCAGTTTTTTTCCAAATCTGCAGGACCATTTTAAAGTAACTTCACTGTCAGATAACTTTGCGAATGATTTTCATATTCTTGTTAAACAAATTATTACTGTTTAAATACATAGATATTAGACTGTACGCTGCTACCAAAAATTATTTGCTTTATGTAACTGGTGATCATCATCTGCCTCGCCTTTTCCCAACTATATTGGGGTCAGCTTCCAGTCAAACCGGATTTTAGCTGAATACAAGTATTTTACGTGGAGCGGCACTGGGTAACACGGTACTGCATGGCAAGACTGGAGTAAAGTAACTGGCGATAAAGTGCGGATTTATTTATCACGTCAAATTATTTGGGCTCGCCAATGATTAAAAATATAATTTTATATGTTTTTTTTTCTTTCAGTAGGTAGATATACCTCACGAAGAATACAACTTCCAATTGAAGAGAGGTTAAACCAAAATTTAAATAAGATTGCTCATTAGTTTTTGGTTCATATTGCATTGAGACTCCAGAGGGCTAATTCTACTAATTTTTAAACAACTTTCGTATTCGCATGTCAATCGCAAACTGTCAAAAAAGCCTTGAGTTTCATGCTATTTTGACAGTTTGTGATTGAGGTGCGAATGCGATGCGAATGTGAAAATTTAGAATTGGCACTCAGCTCAGCTTGTTTAAACTAGTGTACTTGAGCGAGGAGATACTTGCCCAAATATATTAGTTTTAAGGATAATTTGTTAGTCTATACCCATATTTAAAGCTCGCTGATCTTCCAGGCTTGCGCTATAACTTTACTAGCACGCTATCTACTAGTTTATAGTATGTATTCTGTCCGAAAATATTTTTCCGTTAACCTTTACAGCAATTATTCTACTACTTACTTAGAAATAAAGTATAAAAAAAATAACTATGAGTGTATTTATTTTCTCTTACGTAAGAAATTACTCTCACGATCTATAAGTCCACATTTCCACAAAAGTATTTTTTGTATCGAAGGCTGTCCCATCTCTAATATTAGTTCCATGGTCGCTCACGTTGCTATCAGCGCGTAAATTGCGAAAACAAACATCTTCATTTCGACATCGACAGTATACAGTCCAGCGTATTTTGTAATAGAAGTCAGTGAGGAACATGCTGAAACTAAAGATGGCAGGACAGAAATGTCACTGTCATGTATATTTCACCTATAAATTCGAAAAGGCAACGCTAGATGGCACATTCTACTTCGTGCACGTTCCCCTAAGCTAAGCGTGCAGGTACCGCAGGTGGCAGCACAGAAGCGTCAATGTCAAGTATTCTGACCCTTAAATTTGGAAAACGCGACACTAGATGGCATAGTCAACGCAGTGCACGTTCCTTTTAGGTGTAATTTGCGTGAGTCAGTACGTATCAGCACAAGACTCACGTTTGTTGGCCTGCTCCTGCTGGAACTGCATCCAGGCGGCGTTACGCTCGTGCTCGGGCAGGCCCTGCTCGCTGGAGCCGCGCAGCAGTATGTGTCAGCACAAGACTCACGTTTGTTGGCCTGCTCCTGCTGGAACTGCATCCAGGCGGCGTTACGCTCGTGCTCGGGCAGGCCCTGCTCGCTGGAGCCGCGCAGCAGTATGTGTCAGCACAAGACTCACGTTTGTTGGCCTGCTCCTGCTGGAACTGCATCCAGGCGGCGTTACGCTCGTGCTCGGGCAGGCCCTGCTCGCTGGAGCCGCGCAGCAGTATGTGTCAGCACAAGACTCACGTTTGTTGGCCTGCTCCTGCTGGAACTGCATCCAGGCGGCGTTACGCTCGTGCTCGGGCAGGCCCTGCTCGCTGGAGCCGCGCAGCAGTATGTGTCAGCACAAGACTCACGTTTGTTGGCCTGCTCCTGCTGGAACTGCATCCAGGCGGCGTTACGCTCGTGCTCGGGCAGGCCCTGCTCGCTGGAGCCGCGCAGCAGTATGTGTCAGCACAAGACTCACGTTTGTTGGCCTGCTCCTGCTGGAACTGCATCCAGGCGGCGTTACGCTCGTGCTCGGGCAGGCCCTGCTCGCTGGAGCCGCGCAGCAGTATGTGTCAGCACAAGACTCACGTTTGTTGGCCTGCTCCTGCTGGAACTGCATCCAGGCGGCGTTACGCTCGTGCTCGGGCAGGCCCTGCTCGCTGGAGCCGCGCAGCAGTATGTGTCAGCACAAGACTCACGTTTGTTGGCCTGCTCCTGCTGGAACTGCATCCAGGCGGCGTTACGCTCGTGCTCGGGCAGGCCCTGCTCGCTGGAGCCGCGCAGCAGTATGTGTCAGCACAAGACTCACGTTTGTTGGCCTGCTCCTGCTGGAACTGCATCCAGGCGGCGTTACGCTCGTGCTCGGGCAGGCCCTGCTCGCTGGAGCCGCGCAGCAGTATGTGTCAGCACAAGACTCACGTTTGTTGGCCTGCTCCTGCTGGAACTGCATCCAGGCGGCGTTACGCTCGTGCTCGGGCAGGCCCTGCTCGCTGGAGCCGCGCAGCAGTATGTGTCAGCACAAGACTCACGTTTGTTGGCCTGCTCCTGCTGGAACTGCATCCAGGCGGCGTTACGCTCGTGCTCGGGCAGGCCCTGCTCGCTGGAGCCGCGCAGCAGTATGTGTCAGCACAAGACTCACGTTTGTTGGCCTGCTCCTGCTGGAACTGCATCCAGGCGGCGTTACGCTCGTGCTCGGGCAGGCCCTGCTCGCTGGAGCCGCGCAGCAGTATGTGTCAGCACAAGACTCACGTTTGTTGGCCTGCTCCTGCTGGAACTACATCCAGGCGGCGTTACGCTCGTGCTCGGGCAGGCCCTGCTCGCTGGAGCCGCGCAGCAGTATGTGTCAGCACAAGACTCACGTTTGTTGGCCTGCTCCTGCTGGAACTGCATCCAGGCGGCGTTACGCTCGTGCTCGGGCAGGCCCTGCTCGCTGGAGCCGCGCAGCAGTATGTGTCAGCACAAGACTCACGTTTGTTGGCCTGCTCCTGCTGGAACTGCATCCAGGCGGCGTTACGCTCGTGCTCGGGCAGGCCCTGCTCGCTGGAGCCGCGCAGCAGTATGTGTCAGCACAAGACTCACGTTTGTTGGCCTGCTCCTGCTGGAACTACATCCAGGCGGCGTTACGCTCGTGCTCGGGCAGGCCCTGCTCGCTGGAGCCGCGCAGCAGTATGTGTCAGCACAAGACTCACGTTTGTTGGCCTGCTCCTGCTGGAACTACATCCAGGCGGCGTTACGCTCGTGCTCGGGCAGGCCCTGCTCGCTGGAGCCGCGCAGCAGTATGTGTCAGCACAAGACTCACGTTTGTTGGCCTGCTCCTGCTGGAACTGCATCCAGGCGGCGTTACGCTCGTGCTCGGGCAGGCCCTGCTCGCTGGAGCCGCGCAGCAGTATGTGTCAGCACAAGACTCACGTTTGTTGGCCTGCTCCTGCTGGAACTGCATCCAGGCGGCGTTACGCTCGTGCTCGGGCAGGCCCTGCTCGCTGGAGCCGCGCAGCAGTATGTGTCAGCACAAGACTCACGTTTGTTGGCCTGCTCCTGCTGGAACTGCATCCAGGCGGCGTTACGCTCGTGCTCGGGCAGGCCCTGCTCGCTGGAGCCGCGCAGCAGTATGTGTCAGCACAAGACTCACGTTTGTTGGCCTGCTCCTGCTGGAACTGCATCCAGGCGGCGTTACGCTCGTGCTCGGGCAGGCCCTGCTCGCTGGAGCCGCGCAGCAGTATGTGTCAGCACAAGACTCACGTTTGTTGGCCTGCTCCTGCTGGAACTGCATCCAGGCGGCGTTACGCTCGTGCTCGGGCAGGCCCTGCTCGCTGGAGCCGCGCAGCAGTATGTGTCAGCACAAGACTCACGTTTGTTGGCCTGCTCCTGCTGGAACTGCATCCAGGCGGCGTTACGCTCGTGCTCGGGCAGGCCCTGCTCGCTGGAGCCGCGCAGCAGCGAGTCGTGCTCGTGCACGGCGTGCAGCAGCACGTCGCGTGCCACGCGCAGCAGCGCCACGTCCCGCACGCCCACCGCCACGCCGCCCACCACGCACGACCCGCCTTCGTCGAACCTGGCGAAGGTGCAATACATTTAATAACAGCTCAGATCAAAAAGATGGCAGTAAATTATCTAATGGTATAAATTAATTTGTATGTCAAACTCGAACACGTTATCGCGTAGGCGTCGATAGAAGGCGCTTTTCGGTTTTGCCATACAATATAACGCGACGACGCGCGACGCTTTGTTTATGAATTACCTCAAGCGATTATCAACTGTCGATGTAGATATATAATTGAAAAAAAAAAAAAAACCTGGGGTCTGTAAACAAGCCTATTCATTTTGACCCTGGATTTCCCATGTCCGGAAGCATAACGAGCCCTTGTGATCTCGAGAATGCCCGTTTAATTTTTGAATGGATGTTTATGTAACTTCACACTTTTACCATTTTGAACTTTAAACAATTATCTATAAGGTCGTTTTTTACTTGTAAAGCTCGGTGAGTTCAGCCATATTGTAGTGGCGGTCGATCTGCTGTTCGTCGACCACGCGGCAAGCGACGGCTTGCTTCGTCACGGAGCGCTCGTAAATCTTCTGCTCCATCGTACCCTGTATTAAAAAAAAAACATTATATCGTTAATGAGATAAGAATGATTTGCAGCCAAGATTTGGTACATAGACCACTCACTATAGCGACCAGGCGGTTTAAGTAGCAGTCCTTCTTCTGTCCGAAGCGGTACACGCGGAAGATGCTCTGTATGCCGTGCGCGGGACTCCATGACGTGTCCATGATGTCGAGTGAGCTAGTAGACTGTACTCACCATTGCGACCAGGCGGTATATTTAGCAGTCCTTCTTCTGTCCGAAGCGGTACACGCGGAAGATGCTCTGTATGTCGTGCGCGGGACTCCATGACGTGTCCATGATGTCGAGTGAGCTAGTAGACTGTACTCACCATTGCGACCAGGCGGTATATTTAGCAGTCCTTCTTCTGTCCGAAGCGGTACACGCGGAAGATGCTCTGTATGTCGTGCGCGGGACTCCATGACGTGTCCATGATGTCGAGTGAGCTAGTAGACTGTACTCACCATTGCGACCAGGCGGTATATTTAGCAGTCCTTCTTCTGTCCGAAGCGGTACACGCGGAAGATGCTCTGTATGCCGTGCGCGGGACTCCATGACGTGTCCATGATGTCGAGTGAGCTAGTAGACTGTACTCACCATTGCGACCAGGCGGTATATGTAGCAGTCCTTCTTCTGTCCGAAGCGGTACACGCGGAAGATGCTCTGTATGTCGTGCGCGGGACTCCATGACGTGTCCATGATGTCGTGCGTGCTAGTAGACTGTACTCACCATAGCGATCAGGCGGTAAATGTAGCAGTCCTTTTTCTGTCCGAAGCGGTACACGAGGAATATGCTCTGTACGTCGTGCGCGGGACTCCATGACGTGTCCATAATGTCGAGTGAGCTAGTAGACTGTACTCACCATTGCGACCAGGCGGTATATGTAGCAGTCCTTTTTCTGTCCGAAGCGGTACACGCGGAAGATGCTCTGTATGTCGTGCGCGGGATTCCACGATGTGTCCATGATTATGACGCGGTTGGCAGCTGTCATGTTCAGACCTAAGCAGCCGGCCCGTGTTGATACCAGGAACAATCTGAGTTAGAAACGAGGGTTGTTTTACTATAAAAAATATTCATATCAATAAACTTTTGGCACATAAATGTCGGTTGTCCTGAATTTTTAAAAATATTGCAGTTCCATTCTTGCCAAGTAGTACCACTATCATATAACCAATTACTTGGCTATGGAAATCAGATAGGAAGTCGTTCCATATAAAATACTGGCATTCAGCTGAATCCAGTTTGAATGTAAGTCCACCCCAATATACAGGATCATTTCATGTTTTTTTTTTTCATTTTTGCCTGAGACTACCTTTGAAGTCTGTGTTGATGTTTGTACAACTTTGAGCTTTATCACACTGTGTAACGCGCGTCGTTTCGGAACGGTTCAAAACTTAATCATAGCGCCTTAAAGTTGGCAGCTAGTGCACCCCGTCAAGACGCCAACCTAATAACCGCGTCCACCGATCACAACGCCTTTAGTGTGGAGTGCCCGGTCCGCAAGAAATGGGACTATCTGGCTCGGACGACAACGGCTTACGCCTAGAAAACCCCCCCCCCCCTCCTTGATATATAAAGTATATAATAATTATACATTAATATATTATAAGATACGCCCTAAACAACCCCTAAAAACGTGGACAAAAGAGAATACCCGATTAAGAAAAGACAATAACTATAGATAATCTACGTATATATATATAGATTATTGCCACAACGTCAATGATAATAAATAATAAAACATTAACAGAGAAATCCCCCCCTCCCTAATCCCACTTCTCCCTTCCCCCCTCCCCATACCCTATAACCCTTAAAACAGTTCTCAAACATATAATATGTAAGTAAATACCATATAAGATAAATAAACTTAGATTAACCCACTATAACTAGACAAATAAAGCAGAAAATAAAACAAGTAACAGACATGTTTAACTAATTATGTAAGAAATAGGCTAGACATAAATAGTAGAAAATAACTCAAAAATGTAAAATGTAAGAAAAAAAATTGTAAGATCACATAGCTAAGTAAGACATTATTCTAGATTGGTTAAATTTGAAACTAAAATAAAAGTACCTACTAGAATAAGAAAACACATGTATAAAAAATAATAGATATAAGAAACGTAGAGAATAGATGGAATAGCGGGAGTCCCGCCCGGCTTAGAATGAAAATGATGTATGAATGATGATAAGTATGAAGTTTGTAGTGCGAAAGGACTAAATGAGAGAACCTGAATGAATGATTAATTTGAACGATAAGGACTCGTTGTGCTATGAACGGGGAAAAGCTACGTGGCAGGAGGGGTTTTAGCCGGTAAGAGTCCGGCACTGTCTCGGTCGTCTCAGAGAGTGGGCGGCCGATTCGTCCATGAGGATTTCCCACTCCTGGCAAAACAAAAAAAAAAAAAAAAAAAATAACCGCGTCCTGATGGTCGCCCACGCCTCATACCCCTCTCACTCTTTCTCGGGAATGATAAAAGGATACGCACGTGTGCGCCCGTTTTGCGTCCCGACTCCATTTTTATTATTACTTCCTGCTACCTAATTGCTAAGATATTGTGTAAACTGTGTGTTTTATGAACATTAAACAATTTGAAACGAGTGTGCGAACATTCTGAATTCCACCACGAACCCTACAACTGACAATATACTTAATTTTTCACTTTTTGAAAATTCTCCACTCTAGTTTTGTGCAGTCTTAAGAAAAAAATCCGGCAAGCCGTTTGAACCCTGTATCTGTTACTTGATGCTTGTAAAACTGCTCTTTATCACACTGAAAATATGCCCCTTCTTCACTGTTCTCCTGTTCTGTCCTGTCTCTAAGTTTTACGCAGAGCCCTAAAGAAAATAACACAGCGGGTCTGAAAAGGCCACTTTAGCAGAATCAGAAAGTACATCACGCTACCCGTCACTGTCAAATTTTCCCAATCAATCTTGAACCTAATACTTTAGCGATAAAGATGAAAATGAAATTTGACAGATATTATTATTGTTCTACTACGGCCTTTTTAGCGCCGCACGCAACGATTGGGTACAAACTCACTTAGTCTTATAGTTGTTGTCGGCGTTGAACTCGCGGCACCACTTCTGTCGCACCTCGGCCGGAACCGATCCGTCCAGCCGATAGTACTCGTTACCCAAAGACCACTTCTTGATTTTCTTCAAGAAGTATTCTAGGGCATCCAGGCAGAACAGTGATGTGGAGAATATTAGCCTGAGAACACGAAAATATTGGAAACTTCAAACAAAGCTGGAAAATCAAAAAAGTAAAGTTATTTTGTCAGTTTTTCACATTAATTATTCATTTTATATGTGGTTTAAACCAGACATTATTGTGCTGGTGTCAGACCTACTTAAAAACATTAGACCAAGTAGTTTCCGGGAGTCATTTGCAAATTACTCCACCACTATGGGGCCGCTTTAATGAATTCAATTCTGGGTTAAACTCACCTTTAATCACATATGCATAAAAATCTAAAGCAGATTGGTATTATTTTATTTTAAACAACCACAAGGCCATCTCTTCGGGAACAGACAACAACAATGGCCAAATGGCCCAGAAGCATCATTTAGGGTAATTAGGAGTCTGAAATTGACTACCAATGTTTTAATAGTGATTTTCAGCAGTGTCTCGAACAGTGAAAACCGAAACTATCCGCATGTTTAGTACTGCCCGCAAAAGGGTTAAAACAATATGAAAATACAGCTACGATTAATTTATTAAGCGACTAGCTTCGTTCGCGACTTCGTACACGCATACTTCGTTGATTCCCGTTACCGTAGGAATTTCGGGAAATCCACACCTACGGAGTGTAAGGAAGCTACATGACATGCCAAATTTCAGATTTAATACGACCAGTAGTTTCGGCTGTACGTTGATCGATCATCAGTCAGTTTCTGCTTTAATATATAAAGTTCTACTAGCTTTCGCCCGCAACTTCGTACGCGCGTAACTCGTTTTTCCCGTTCCCGTAGGAATTTCGGGAAACCATCTGTGAATGCTCTCCTACGGAGTTTAAGGGAGGTACATGCAATATATTTGAGCTTTCTACGACCAGTAGCTTCGGCTGTGCATTGCTAGAGCAGTCAGTCAGTCAGTTTCTGTTTTTATATATATAATAACTAGATGACCCGCGCAACTTCGTCTGCAACACATTTTCCATGAATGGTCCGCTCCTAAATAATATTGCGACTATAAATTGAGATGTAAGCTACCCTATCTTTCAAGTTGGATCAACCTGCACACCGTGTGCAAAAATAGGTTAAGTAGTTTAGGAGTCCATCGCGGACAAACAACGTGACACGTGATTTATATATATAATAAAAGATATATTACAGAATAATATACTGCTACCAAAACACCAGGGTTCAGCTAAAATAACACTGACCAAGAGCTAAAATATTGATTAAAACTTATTTACAACTCACACTTTATCCCCCAGCGCGATACACTCGTCCAGTATCCTGAAGACTACAACGAACTTGTTGGAGCTGTCGAGCGTCTCCAGCATATTGCCGCCGTCCAGATAATCCAGCCACCAAAGGTCCACAGCTGCATTCGGCTTTATTTCCTCTAGGTCTTCGGTAGCTAAGTCATCTTCCAGTTTCTCCGCTGTGAAGATATTGATGCGGTTAGAGTGTATACAAATTCAGTGAATGAAGGTTTTCGGGAAAATTTACCGTACCAGTTGGCGCCACTAAGGTCGACTTTGACATTACCGTGACGGTGACGTCAAATTATCTAATGTCAGAAAACATAAGCGTTTTGACAGGTGCCTGGACCTGATGTCTCAGAGCTGCCACCTGGTGTAGGTCGTTACAGAAAACCCTCATTGAATCTAGAATTTCTAAAGCAAAATGGAGTTTTGATGCGTAATGGATTAGCCGATATTTATAAGCGGTACTTGGCACGTACTTTGGTTAAGCAAAGTTTCTTTTACTGTCGCACAACTGTTAAACGACAAGGGAAAAAAATGGAGAAACATATCATAGCTAAACAAGTGCTAAGTAACGTTTACAGACCACGCTTTGATTTCAATCTGCTAAAAAAGTAGAGTGTTTCTAAGGAATATGTTTGTTCTTGTTGTCACAGTAAGGTTTATGTTCCTAAAAAACACACGTTAACTCAAAGAACGGTCTGCGAATCTTGCCGTTAGGCTGCGTTTCCACCAGAGATATGCGAGGATGCGTAGCGATAGATGTGTTTGTTAAGCACCAATATAATCGCTTCATTTACCTAGACTCGCTCAGCGCAAGCGATTCTATTGTTTTATATCTCTGGTGGAAACGCAGCCTAAAGGCAAGATTCGCAGACCGTTCTTTGAGTTAACGTGTGTTTTTTACGAACATGAACCTTACCTATGATAACAAGAAGGTAAATATTCCAACACAGCGTTATAGTTGGTTGGTAATATTTAATAGTAGGCATGCAACATTCTAAATTCTAAAGTTCTTAGTTTAGTTTAATGTTCTGAAGAATATTCTACTGTTTGCTATTTTTTTTTTATCTTTGCTAAAACACTTTATAGGTCTTTTGTAAGCCCGTGTGTTTATGTTTGTTATTGTGCATGAACGAAGTTAATGGTCGAGATACCTGTACTTTCCTCTTTCAATTCCATTGCTTGAAACAACAAATTAAAACCATTGAGAATTTTCTACAGAAAGATCAAGTCACCGCTATACAAATAAGATAACTACACTGTTTTACATAATTACAAATCTTATATTATTGAATTAATTTATTCATTGATCGACAACACACAGCTAAATCACTGGGTTTAAGTGCGTAAAATTTTGCTCAAGTTTATTTTTTAATGAGGGTTTAATCAGGGATAAATGTTTCTTAGGGGATTTGTTTATTTTGCGTGTATAGTCAACAAAGCTATTTGGCAAACATGCGAACGTTGATGATTCCACTGCATTGCCAATATTTATTTCTAATGTGTGTGTGCATTATAACTTTTTAAGCTTATGACATACTTAAGAGGGTGGTGTACAATAAAACTAGGCAACAACAAAAAAAAATTCTTCTTCTCTCTCCAAGATTTGATTTTGCGATTTGTAATTATCATAAAAACTACCCCCTGAATGTACTGTGTATTTTTGATTGTAGTTACCACCATAAGAAAAAAATATATAAGAAAACATTAATTTCATGTTTTTTATAAGCAATGGAAGTAAACCATTATTGTTTTAGTATTAGAGACATAATAATCTATGAAACACAACATGAATTTTTCTGGGGAAATTTTGCGTGTTGCATAGTGTAATTGTCTACACAGCGCACTCACAACATTGTTTAAAAGTAGTTGCCAGTTAGCTAATAGCCTTGTTGACTGTACATAACATAAAAGGCATTTCAGTTGCAATGACTAACCAAACATTAATTGACAAAATTGATTCCAGAATCTAGAGAACTATTTCATAGACATACCTTTAATCTTATTCTTCTCATCGCGGTCCCTAGCCTTCGTCTGAAAGTTGTGCAGCACTTGAGGGTGCGACCATATCTTCTGTAGTATATGGAAGTCCCTCAATATGCTCTGTTTAGTCTGCTTGCCGTAGTTATGCAAGTAGTGCTTGTACAAGTCCCACTGGCATGGCGTGAGAGTTATAAACACGGTGTACTCATACTTCTTAGGTAAGTAGGGGTATAGTACTGACGCTTCCTGTCTTTGTAGACAGCCTTCCAGTACTTTGTGCAAGATATGTGTACGAGCCTTCATTAGTTTGATGTCTTCTTCGCTAGAATCTCGGTGCTGACCGTTCATTATTGGATTTTCGAACCTATTGGAAACAAGTAGAGGTTAGTTTTGATTGAAAAAAAAAAAAACATGTTACGAGACGATCTCATCATGTTTACATGGCTTACTTGGCCAGAGGTCGCCCAAGACGTAGAGATTTGGAAAGAGAAAGGGGAGGCCTTTGTTCAGCAGTGGGACACAAATACAGGCAAGAAATAAGTTTAGGGGGATTTTCCAAACTTCAGGAAACTTTTATCTTACAAGTATAAATTGCAGTTTGACAGCTTTTCTCTGGAATATAATTATGTCGAACCATATTCTCCACATAAAAGTTATTTATTTAGTATTATACTAAATTGTAAACCAAAAAGAAAACTAAAACTCATACAGTTATATGACTATTGGAAAAAATCATTTAAAACTTGAGGCATACATTCATTATACATACCCAGCTTGGCTAGAACAATCAACAAAGGAAGACATACTGAAATCATAAGGAATGACTTTCCCAGAAACGATACAATATAGGTTGAAAAAAGCCTACCTCACAATGAATTCCACATCTCCAACTTACCGATTAGAATACTCCGCATAGGTTCCCAGCAAATTAGGCTTGATGAAGTTCACCATGCAATAATACTCTCTCAAGTTATTCTGCATTGGGGTTCCCGTTAAAATAATCCTTCTTTTCGTGACAACCCTGCTCATTGCGACCGCGAGTACTGAGCAATCGTTCTTTAACAGATGTCCCTCGTCACAGACTATGATGTCTGGACCGGGGTCGAGTAACGCTGTGCGTATCTTGTTCACGATCGTCGGTCGAACGTCGTCGAGTACTGGATCGAGCGTCGTTAAACTTCGGAATAGTTCGTATCCTATGATGAATATGCCGCCACCATTGTACCAGTCTTCTAGCTGGTAGGCGCGTTCGTAGGTTTTCTTTAGCTTAGATAGCTCGAAGACCTGTTTGGATAAGATATTGGAAGTCATATATATGTATATTCTGGAATGAATTAAATGTGTGGACACAATTCAAATACAAACAGTTCCACTGAAAAGGAGCGGGATATGTGCTTTGAGGCATGTATTATTTTAATAATTCGATACCTAAAATCTTGTAAAGCTGCATGTTTTTGTATATTTTGGACCTCCTTAGAAGAGGAAAGGTATGGTAGGTACTGTGTTCGACAATAAAGATTTGAAGTTGATTATGTCTGTTTGTAAAGAATCTCTGACTGCCAGGATTCAGATTTTCAAGTTCACTCAGACCTCATAAAGAGAGATGGTTTGATAAATTCTTAGTCAAAACTAAATATGAATGTAATACCTGTAATTTCCTCTTTATTTTACGTTGCTTGAAAAAAGAAAAGAAACGAGTTGATCACAAAATGTAAATAAGATTGCTTTTTTTTTTTAATATGTTATGTCAAACTTCTTGCTTGCTCATTATTGGACAGTGTTAGTTTCCGCCTACTAAACTTAAGTATTTTGCTAAACAAATAAATGAATTATTGAGTATAATACAAAAACTTGATATCAGTTTGAAAGAAATGCCAAGAAGTTTAGCGTCTTTTAAGCTTATTTTCCATTGTACAACTGCTCCTTACCTTGATCTGGTTAGTGACGGGCCCAATCCACTTGTGTATCTCGTCGACCCAGTTGAGTACGGTCGACAGAGGGCAGCACACGAGGACGCGTTGCATTCTCACGCCCGGATGAGTTAATACCTTACAGTAAAAGAGGCGTACCGTTTAAACATTATGGAATTACTTGTAATGGTGCTATGACGGTAGACAACATGTTTACGTTTGCACAATTTTATTATTTTATTCCCTTCGCCATTTTCGACATAGGTGTGATAAATGCTTTAGCAAGCCGTAAAACCATTCGTAGGGACAATATAGCGGGGCCTTCTGCTACACATAGGTTTCATATTCCATACAGCCTAATCTTCATCTTCCAGTTTACCTTATTTAGTCTATCTTAGCCACATTTTTATAAAACCATCACATGCAAGTTCGGGTAAGCAGTTGATCGACAACCTAATAAGTTGATCTGCATAAAAAACAAGACAGGAACGGACCACCAGCCACTTTTCAAAAGCAACCTATAGTTATTGAGAGAAACCAGCTCTTAACACATTTTTAAATAGCAACAACATTTTTAACAAACTAAAAATTGTTTACAGCTGTCATGAGAAAGTACTTACTGTGTGTAACAACGCCAACACTTGTAGTGTCTTGCCAAGTCCCATGCAGTGCGCGAGGATGCACCCTCCGCCCGGCCGGCCGGCCTCGATCTCTGCCAAGCTCTCGAAGCAAGCGTCCCACATGAACTTTACGCCTTCGTACTGTAGGATGTCAACTTGATTAATTAAATGAATGACACCTTATATATGTCACTGGAAAATGGCAGACTCCATAAGATTGTAATAAATCTTGATTAGATTATATTTTCTCGATATATTATTAAAAAATCGTTTTGTATGTAATAAATCCCATCCAAATTCAATAGTTTCCAATCTATCCGTGTCTTATTTACAAAAAAGAAAACTTTACAATTTCACGCGATGTTTTCCTATAATCTTACGGCGTTTGCGACTTTCCGGTAACATACTCATCAAATAGGATATCGCTTTTAAAATCGTAAAAACTTTAAAGCTTGTATTATATTAGGCGCTAGATAAACGTGCATAACGGTGACTCACATAGATTTAATGACTTTCTAACAGAAATGAAGACAATCATAAAGCTGTCCTGAATCGACTTCTATCGTGAAACTTTACGTTCTCTAGTGATGAAATACGGTTCATAATTTATGGTTCGGGTATCTACAGAGGTATATTAGGGAAAGGCAAATGTACTTTATTGCAAGTTTATCTGACGCCTACCACAGTTATGCAACCATCATTTGGCAACATTTTTAGCGTTGCGCGAAACAATCCTGTGTCAGCCCGTATAACATACCTGATGTGCCTTCATAACTTTGGTGAAGAAAGGGTGCACGGTGACGACGGGGCGGTTCTCTTCGAAGTCGTACTCCAGACACACCTCATCGTTAATGACTAGCACATTCACGCCCTCTTCGCAGCCCAGTAGCTCCCTCTGTATCAACGAGAAGGAATTAGATGCCAGTGGAAAATTAACTTTGGTTAGTGGCAATTAAGTGGATTTTGAGTTAAAACAAAATAAAACAATTTCCTAAAGATCAGAGCTCATTTCTCTCGCACGGGGAAAATTATAGTTTTAAGAATTCGTAACCCAGTCCTAGAAATGGTTTTATAAACAAATTAGTGAAAAAAAAAATACTGGTGTGATTAAAACATAATTTACTGCTGAAAATAATTTTTTTTTAAGAAACGGACCCAATAAAGATTGGTCATTGTTCAGTAGTATCAGTCATTTTATCATGCTTACCAGTTGGGCCTGCCTATTATTCAGTCTCTTTTTTCTCTCAAACTCTTCCATATTTGCCACTACGGTACTGCGCGCTAGAGATTTCTTGTCAATAACCTGTGGAAAATTATTTGTTGATATAATTTCATTCTAATTTATAAAATTCTTCCGTTACTGATGAGTAAATGACAGACAACTTACATCTGAAACTACTGCGGATTTAAAAAGGCCACTCTAGAAGAATCATATTAGAATCATAATATTAACACAGAACAATCTGTCAAATTTTATTTTCATCTTTATCGCTAAAGCATTAGGTTCAAGTTTGATTGGGAAAATTTGACAGTGACGGTTAGCATGATGTACTTTCTGATTCTGCTAAAGTGGCCTTTTAGACCCGGTGTCCATGTATGTTCCTTGGGAAAAGTAGGGGAGCACTAAGCGAGAATTTCCCGAAATTCCTGAATTTTTATAAGAAATATTTTTATCTAAATACTAATTCATCACAAACTGCGTTTTGAATCTTGCTCAACTACATTAAGGTGGACTTCCAGTCTAACTGAAAGGAGCTGAATACTAGTATTTTATCGCTATCACACTCCAGTTGCTGGGTAACAAGATACAGCTTGGTAGGCCTACACAAATTGAAAGGTTGACTTACCTTCCTAATATTACGACGTCCTCTAAACAAACTGGCTTGATATCTTTTGGACGCGTGTGGCGACTCTCCGAATAGCTCCCTTGATAGAATTCTGAAAAATTAAATAAACATTATTTTGTTACTAATAGTCCATAGACATGGGGATGAGATTTAATGCCTCTGCGCAAATCAAAGAGGAGCTTTGAACAGAGGATATTTTTAATACATTGAATAATAAACCTTATCATTAATTGCCCAGAGAGCAAATCAGGACTTGCGATTGCTCTTGAGGATTGTTTTTCCAGGTTTATTTAAGTCTGGTTTCCAAGACGGTGTTATTTTTCTGAAGCAAAACTAATTTGTCACTTAGAAACTTTGAGACCCCAAACAAAAAGTGTAAATCCAAAACATAGAGAGAATGCACGTGCGTTTACGCACACACTTGTGCACCATAATTTCTTCCGCGTCAATGAGTAATCGCTGATGAGATGGATGCGTGACTGAAATTCGATCTGGAGGATATTATTAATACTTCGTAAGTCTACAATATTATGAAATATTAGCTGACCCGTGCAACTTCATCTGCGTCACATTTTCCATTAATGTTCCGCTCCTATTTGTCTTAGCGTGATGATATAATAGCCTATAGCCTTCCTCGATAAATGGGCTATCTAACACTGAAACAATTTTTCAACTCGGACCAGCAGGTAGTTCCTGAGATTAGCGCGTTAAAGCAAACAAACAAACTCTTCAGCTTTATAATATTAGTAAAGATTCCATACCCGAGTTGTTTCTGCCTCTCCAGGAACCTCTTGCCGGAGCGGCGCGGGCGCGTGCTGCGAGGTCGTATGTGTGAGTCGGGTTGGTCACCACGCCTCTCTATGAACTCGCTCACGAGCTTCGCGCGCTTAGCGTCGTCCAAACTGCGTACATTTAAATAAAGTTAAACAAGTTCATGCATATTTAAAATACATTCATATGGAAGAGATTCCTTAATCGCCGCAGGCTTGGGTCTTACCGCCCTGCTGCTGCAGCACTATTTGTTATATTTTTTGTATTTTTGAAGAACAGACATACCCAAGTAAAGCATATGGAAGTAAGCGTCCAGGAGTAGAACAAAAAAGGCCAGAAAAAAATCAAGTGACATTTTCCAAAAGCTTCTAAAGCTTATTTAATCCAGAAATTTCATTTAGATTGGCGTTTGGCAGATCCAGTGTTTGTTCTACTTTATATTGCAGAGATAAATAACTCTACAACACAATCATATATTACAGAGTTGAAAACTATACAGAATAGGCTTGTGTCCTGAAAAAATCTAATTAGTCCGTCAGTTGGATTATCAAAAAATATTTGACCCGTGTTATTTCTTTTGTTACGGGCAGGGACCGAAATGACGAAGTTACGACGCTTTTAAAATTCTCAATACGTCACACCTTCGCATAATTTTTACTGAGTCGTGACGTCACGAGCCCCCACTCTCGAGTTTTGATGCGTTTTAACTTTGTCAATATTCATTGTTTTACAAAAACAAAAAATACGTGTCCATTATTTTTCAATACTCTAACTGACGGACTAAATAGTTTTGCAATTTGTGGATGATGGAATCTAGCCTATTGACACTACCAATATTGCAACCTTGCTGTAACCCACTGTAATACCCTAATAATTGTAGTGGGTTACAGTGTCTCGATGTGACTTTTTACACTTATTAAACAAATAAACTACTGCTTAAACTAATGGCACAAATGATTTAGTAATCGTTATTTGTTTGTATTTATATTGTTTTTTAGTTGTATTTTACTTTTAATCACATTATCATTGTTTACCATCATTTAACTATCTAAACATTTCTATTGTTGGCGCCAAATAAACTAGCAAAAAAGTACATTGATCTTTCCGTAATATCCCTTCGTAGATATCTGAACAATAAATTATGAATCGTTTTTTATTACAGAATGTAAAAAATCACGATAGAAGTCGATTCTGGTCAGCTTTATTTATTTATTTCTGTTTTTGATTTTAAGAAATTCAATAAATGTATGTGGGTCAATGACCTTTATTGCATAATTATCTGACGCCCACAATAGTATAGTTCTCCTCACTTTCCAGCTTTCAAACTTGCTCTTCTTCTTTCAGAACCAATAAAAAAGCACAATACATCATGTAAAAGTCGTATAATGTAAATAAGTTCTCTGTGTTGACCATGTTTTAATCTCAAACAACACAACCAATTCAGTTATCTTAGACAAAATGGTAGACTTCACATCCAGGATAAATTAAAAACAAGTAATCACACATTAACCTTTATTTATTATGAATTCTTATAATAAACTAACATTTTGTCACTTTATTGCGTTTTAAATCTATTCAACTTATTTGTACCTTATTATTGCGAAAATAATTATAACCAAATCTTCAAAAATAATATCCTTATTTTAGACTTAAATCTAATCATCTTATTCTAGATTCCTCTTTATAATATTAGTGTAGATTGAGAAAGACAGATACAATTCAATTTTAAAAATAACAAATCTAAAAAGATATGGTTTACAATACCTGGCTTGGTCTTTTTTGCCCATCCTTTTGAGAAGCTTCTCCTTGGTGCTCACCCATTGCTTCTCTTCCTCAGAAGAGGAATCTTCTTCATTCTTCATCTTGCTAGTCGACGGCTGACTTTTAGTTGCGCTTTTCTATATAAACAAAATAACAAGATTAACTACGGGCGATTTACAAAAGCCAGAACTTTGTTAATTAACGGAAACACATGACCTAATTTTAGGCGATAAGGAAATAAAATCGACTTTATAACTGGATTTTAGATAAGAGCTTACTTCTCAAAACACTTTTTTATAAACAATACAGAACTAGCAATAAGATTCCTTTTTCCATAAATAATGAGAGCAATTAAAAATGGGAAGTTGGTGAGTCCATTTACACTAATATTATAACGAAGACAGACTTGTATGTTTGTAACGAATGAACTTCTTTCACCATCAGAATGCTACAGCATCCCTGAGTAACATAGAATATATTTATTACTAGAAAAAGGAATCCTTAAGAAAATTGGCAGCGCGGACGAAGTGCTAGTCAATAAATATATAAATTTTTATCACTTGTTTATACTACGCCACTATAAAAACAATTTATATCACAAGTAAGCTAACATCATCTTCGTTAAACTTTAAAGCTGGTTTTCTTATCATGCTGATCCTGAGCGCTGACCATCACAAATAGACGTCGTCCTATCTGCTCGAATTGTTTTGGTGTCATGCTATCACCAAGACCTATCGATTACATGGCGAATACTTCTATATTGGACATTATGCCTTTAGAAATCGTAATAATTTATTCGAGATTAAGAGACCAGGAGACCCGTAGCACAGGTTTTAATTAGTATAGACTACTGTCTCCCTTCTTCAAACACTTTTCAATAAAAACTTCGTTCACATCCTTACTTGTGTGAGAAAATAAATAAATGTCGTTACCGTGTACGCGTCGCCGCGTGCGATCAGCGTCAAACGATAAAGCTTACTGACTGAGGTAGCGTGAAACTTAGAATTTACTTTCATGAACTTTAAAGAACAGTCAATGTTAGTCAGAAGTAATGCAACTATACCTATTGTAATTTAATCCTACTATAATATTATAAATGCGAAAGTTTGTGAGGATGGATGTATGTGTATGTATGTTTGTTACCCTTTCACGCAAATACTACTGAACCGATTACGATGAAATTTGGTATGTAGGTAGCTGAAGACCCAGAATAAGAATAACACATAGGCTACTTTTTATCCCGGAGTTCCCGAGGGCTAGGGATTTACACGGGAATAACGAGAATTTATACGCGGACGAAGTCGCGGGCGGCCTCTAGTGTAATCTATATTTATAAAAGGGTAACTGACTGACTGACTGACATGTCAACGCACAGCCGAAACTACTGATAATGAAGATATGAAATTATGCACGAATTACGAATTAGAAAAGAACCGACGAAAAATTCCAACAGACTCATGCCCTGGACCCATGGAAATCGTTTGTGCGTCGATGTCAGATACACGAGGTATAAGGTACACGATTCCGCCATACATCATTGTGTTATATCTCAAAGGGTTTAGGCAGCGTTTTCGTTGAAAGCTCCCAGACAGCTTATTTTTTTCCGACACCTCCAACAAATATCATTAAATTTTAGTCAATGAATACAAAAACTTGATAAATTGTATATTAAAACCTTCCTCTTGAATCACTTTATCTATTAAAAAAACCGCATCAAAATCCGTTGCGGAGTTTTAAAGATCTAAGCATACATAGGGACAGACAGACATCGGAAGGCGACTTTGTTTTATAATATAATAATAATATGTAGTGATGCGAAAGTTTGTGAGGATAGATGGACGGATGTTTGTTACTCTTTCACATCAGAAAGCATGAAAAGATCTTCATGAAATTTGTCATAGAGGTAGATTATAGTCTGGAATAACACATAGGATATATATAAACCCGGGAGTATGGTCCCTAGGGATCACGTGGGCGAAGCCACTGACAGAAGCTAGTAGGTACACATATAAATTGATTGTTAGTTGCAGTTAAATTTAAACGTGCCTTATTATTTTAAATAAATGTTTTCTTTTTCTTTTAGATGCTACGTTATTTAGAATTATTATTAGTAAATATATATGTGATTGAACCTTACGATGGATACAATAAAATTACACGTATTTTTTACATTTAGGGGTTGGATTCTCGATTCAGACAGGCGATTATTTAAAATTATTTATTTTTCGTATTGTTTTTAAAATAAAAATGAAGTCTTCGTTCAGTATTGTTTCTATCTCAGTATTTAAGGTACTTTCCCTCCATATGCCAAAGTCCTGGAACATGTACATATATTACCTTTTTAGCACCGATGGTTAGCGTGAGAAGAAAACCAGCTTTAAATTAAAATATATTGTTTATAAATAACACACTGAATTTCAGGCCAAAAAAATTAGATTTCTTTTAATTTACCATCAATATGCTAAGAAGAATATTTTTTTTTCCCTGTTTATTCCTCGTAACGGGACCCTTAGTAGGCGTATCCGGAACATCATCATTCACCACTACAGGTGCGTGCAACAGCGTCAGTTCTTTATTCATCATCTTATCTGCCGTCAGCATCAGGTCGGCTCCATCTTCTACCACAGTTTCTGCTTTCTTCTTCAACTTGCTGCTAAGTCTGGGTTTGGTTTCTGTACCATCTGTTGGCTCCTTTTTGACTTTGACGGCAGAGTCAGAATCGCTGTCGTTGTCGTTCATCAGAAGATTTTTCGCGATAGTGTTTTCTGTTTGCTTTAGAGACTGTGAAAGTAAGGTAGTTAGGATAAGGTTTGCTATCAATATTGGAATTTTGATTAGGCGTACTTGCTGACTCTCACTCAATAGGTTTGAAACAATTTATTTAATTATTATCTATACATACATACTGACTAAAAAACGTATATATGTAGTTTATCAGCCATCTCGTTACCATAACACAAGCATTAGGTTGCTTAGCTTGGGACTATATGGCGTTGTGTGAAATGTCCAAGGATATTATTATATTATATTATATTATACCTACATATAAATAAAATTGGAGTGTTGTGATTTGTAATATTGAATTAACCGTTTTTTACTACATGTATTTATGATATATTCATAAATACATGTAGTAAAAAACGGTTATATGGTACATACACCAAAATAATTTTTTTTTTCAATTTTTATGTGTCTCTTTGTTCTGGCTAATCTCTGAAATGGCTGGACTGATTTTGACGGGACTTTTATTAGCAGTTAGCTGATGTAATAAGAAGTAACTTAAGGCTACGTTAATTTTAGAAAAAAAATATAATTAAAGAATCAACTGTTAGGCGGAACGAAGTACGCCGGGTCAGCAACTTCACTATTGTACACCTCATAACAAGTATAGGTAAAACGTTTATAAAAACAAGTGTACAATGGGCGGTCTTATCGCACAGGGCAATCTTTTACAGACAAGCAATCTGACTAGCATTTTCTCAACTATGTTGGAGTCTGTTTTCAGTCTATCCAGGTTCACCAGATGCAGCTGAATGCCAGTATTTTACTTGGAGCAACTGATATACAGTTGCTCCATGTAATCCTCCACAATCTAGTTATTACATCAATAAATGAATTTGACCAAAGTTATACTGATACTCATGACTCATCTATGATGAGTCTACCACACACAATCAAGCAAACAGGAGTCTAATTATGAAAAATGGAGTCCGTACTCTACAATCTAGTCTCTGGAATGGGTTTAAATTTTGTAATATTACTGCCTTCAACATTTTTCTAATAATAACAAAGTACTTACAACAGGTGGTGCAACTTCATCATCAACATTGGCTCCATCATCATCCGAAGGCTCCAACTCGGCGTAATGGTCAGAATACATAGGACTTTCAGCCCGACTGCCCGCTTCAGATGTGTAGTCACCCTTAGCTTCCCGCTTAGATTTCAATTTATTTTTAGACAAGTTCAACTGAACTGTTCTATTCAAAGTGTTTAAATTGGTCAACCTGGAAGTTTATAAAAATAATGTATAAAGCTTAAACAGTAAATATAAAATTAAATGCAAAATAGTCTTTTCTCTCTCTCTGCTTGCAAATTTAAGCATTATTTTGACAACCTTCCTCGAGATAAATCAAAATCGCTGTACTGGCCAAATACATGCGAGCAGCGGCCGGCAATAGTTGTAAGAAATTCCATATCTGTTGTGAGGGTCTAAAAAGGTAACTTTAGTAGAATCAGAAAGCACAACACGCTACCCATAACTGTCAAATTTTCCCAATCAACCTTGAACCTAATACCTTAGTGATAAAGCTTAATATTATGATTCTACTAAAGTGGCCTTTTAAGACCCAGTGGGTAAGCGGCCAAATAAATTACATAGTAAACTCATATCTGTTGTGTAATTTAAAATGGAATGATCTTGACTCCAAAACATGGCAACGGAGGAGGTAAGTTATCAAAGGTTTTATTTAGATTTCGAATTGGCTTGCAAATAAAAAAAAGATATAAAAAAAAATATGAACACTAACGCGGGTTTTGAAAAATAAATAATATTTCTATTTTAAATTTCCATGCATTATTTGAGAAAAGTACTATGCAAGTCTTGGGCACACCTAGGCATTGATGGACGAACGTATAAATGTGGGCCGACGCGCAGCCTAGGCACATACGTAAGTCCAATAATACTTACCTGTTTTGCTGGCCGCTGCAGTAATAAAAAGTAATGCACTATATTTTTACTGTACCTGTCAATTTCCTGGTCTTCAATATTTTTGCTTGTAATGCCTTGATATTCAAAATATGTCTGGACAAATGATTCAGGTAGTTTTTCCAAAGCAACACATGAATTTAGGTAAAGCTTTCCATCAAGTCCGTTAACTGGATAACAGTGCCAACCATGGCGCTCAACAAATAAAGGAGTTTCTTCTGAAACTTTTTCTTTTAAATCCACTTCTTTTTTTACAGAAATTCCTTTTTTAGAGATTTCTTCCTTAATTGATATTTCTTCTCTCTTTGAAATTTCTTCTTTCTTTGATATTTCGTCTTTCTTTGATATTCCTGCTTTCTTTGATGTTTCTGCTTTCTTAGATACTTCTTCTTTCTTATATACTTCTTCTTTCTTTGATATATCTCCTTTCTTTGATATTTCTTCCTTCTTTGATATTTCTTCCTTTTTCGATATTTCTCCTTTCTTTGATATTTCTTCTTTCTTTGATATTTCTTCCTTTTTTGATATTTCTTCCTTCTTTGATATTTCATCTTTCTTTGATATTTCTTCTTTCTTTGATATTTCAGCTTTTGCTTTGCTTTTTCTGGTTAATCTTTTTGCACTTACAGGTTCATCAAAAATAGGCATAGTTGGTTCACACTCCAATAATTCAGCAGGCTCATTAGAAATTAATGGCTCTTCCTGAACAATTTTTTCTTCAGCAGTCTTATTATTCATTTGAGCAATCTCATCTTCTTTATCTGGTATAATTTTGTTATAAACAAATTGCATGTATTTCTGGTAGTTAGAAATTTCGTTTTGATCGATTGCTGTAAAGCCAGTGAAGTTGCCCACGTCATCATCAACGTGATCAGTGGAATCAACATTGTTACATTGTATCTCACTTTCTTTTGCTTTACTGGCCTGTGCTTGTTTCGACTTTTCTTGTTCTTTCCTACTTCTTAACCGCAATGGTAAGTTTTCAGTTTCAGAATCTGTAGAATCGTCTTTTTTCTCCTCCTGTCTGATTTTGTCTCTCATTCTTTTGGTTAAATTAGCAACTTCGTTAGTAGGTTTATCTTTACTTGATATTGGTGTTTCTTTGTTAATGGTCTTTGGATCAGCTTTTTTCTGTTTACTCTTACGTTTATCAGGTTTCTTTTTCCCTGCAGCCTTTTTATTTTTAGAACCCTCAGCATCAGAACTACTGCTTTCCATTAAGCTTCCTTTGGCAGTTTCAATAGTCAAAGGTTCGTAGGTCTGTGGGACTAGGAGGCTCATACTCGTGTCATCTTCGTCGAAATCGGGTTCATGCTGTCTGCGTATCCTGTGCACACTTTGGGTAAAGATGTCATCACCTTGCATTTCGTGCAAAATTTTGTTGGAAGCAGCAAACTGTTCGAATGCCTCAACATCATAACTACTACTAGTTTGACTGATGAGTTCTGGTGTTACAGAACCCAAAACGTCTATAACTTCTGGCTTAACTTCTGGTATACTTGTCATTTCGTCAGGTCCATGAATTGGTTCAACTTTCACATGAGCAAACGAATCTAGATTGTCTGGCAAATCTTCCTCAGGTTCAATTTTAATTTGAGTAACAACTGAAATCACTTCCCCTTCATTCATTCCTTCATTGATATCTGTGTTAGTATTGTTATAGCATGACCTAAGTTCCTCCATTTGCACTTGTGATACCCAACTGTTCTCAGCTTCAATTGGGTTTTCCTCCTCAGTTTCATTAAAGTCTGGCTCATAATGGTCTTCATTATCAAAGTAATCAGGGCTATCTGGATTTTCTGTATGTGAATGTTCTATATTCCGGAATGCTTCCTCAGATAATGTATTTATACTATTAATTGTTAAGCCCTCAATCATAATTGCGTCACTATTCTGTTCTAAATTAAACTCAGTGGTCCCACATGAGGGAACATGCATGTCTCCAAATATTAAATGTTTGACATGTTCAAAGGCAGAGGTTTTCAATGATTTTGGTGTTAGTATACTTATGGTATCACTTAATTCAATAACTTGTTTTCTTTGTATAAACTCAACACACAAGGACAAGAGTGACTTGATTTCTTTTATCTTAATTGATGATGAATTTTTGGAAGAACAGGTGGATATAGAATAATTAGATTCTGCTGTACTACACCTTATTTCAGCCACATCATGTTCTTCTCTGGGATCCTCACTGCTTGAGCTGGATAATAATTCCACCATTCTTCTGTGGCACAGTATTTTAAGAGGTAGTACAGTTGATACATCCTCAGGGGTTGAATATACTGAGGGTGTTGGGCTCCTCTCCAAGTTTTTAACAGCTCTACCAGTCAGGACCCCCAGGCATTGTCGAAATAATGTTATTGGCTGGTTTTTCCCATCTGTAAGTTCATTTTGTATGTTTGGATGACAAACTTCCTTGACACATCTTTTATCATGTATTTGATTTTTCACAATCCGAAAACACAGTTTAAGAAGAGTCTCTGGGCATGTTACTATGGTTTTGATAGGCATTTGCTTTATAGTATGATTTGTCTCCGAGGTACTGGCATGGTTTTCTGTGCTAATTCCACCATTTGCAGAATAATTCAGATTATTATTATTATTATATTGAACTGGCTGAACAACAAAATAGTTGCACACACATTCTTTGTTCACATTTAGCCAATCTGTGGTTGTGAAAGGGGCACAAAGTGATATTGCTTTCTGACGGTAATAATTGTTAAAAAAATCACTTACCATTTTAGTAGTAATTTTATTATCTGGTGGTTTTTTATTCCGGCTGTCCTGGGCTAAAAAAGACTGTGTAGGCTTATTGACTTTTTTTACCATCACTGTGTCATTTATCCATACAGTGTGCCGCCCCTTGATATCAAGTTTTTTGTTGATGTCAGATGGTTTTTTTGCTATCTTAATAGATAGTTCTTTGTTGAGAAATACAGTTTTAGGATTAAATTTTGGTTTCTCTTTAGATTTTTTTGTAGTAGTTGGTTTAACAGGTTCTTCTACAATTTCACAATCACTGTCACTACTAACTGGTTTTGCCGAGGCAACTATTCGTTTAGGTAGTTCCCTACATTTTGTTAAATTATTAGTTTTTAGAAACTCATCATACTGTTTAGCTAGATCCTCTTCCATCTGCATTAGATTATGTTTAGCTAGTTTAAATAATAAGAATGACTTTTTAACACAGTAATCCATCTTCATGGTGTCAGTGACATGTGTGGTGTTTATTTTCTTTTTGATGAAATCTTCAGATTTTTGTGTCATCAATGTACCTAACTCAGAAGTTGTTTTCACAATACTGTTTAGAAAATAACAAGCATTTTCTGACTGCTCCGGTGTTAATGCAATGTTCTCTTTCATAGGAATATCATAGGGTGCAGTGGTTTGCACACCAGTGGATGCAGTTTGAATAATACTTGTTTGGGTGCACATCTCATAAGTCTTCTTTGCTTCTGGGTCTAACACAGGTATTTCAAGGGCTTTGTTCTCAGTGGGTGCAGCTCCAGACACTTTTTTAATTTGCAAATTAGTTCCTTGAATCTTTTTGGCAAGGAAGTTCTCAAACTCATTGCTACAACCCCAGAGCTTTGTAGAATCAGTTTCATTAGTTGGTTTAGGTACAGTAGAAGGTTCTAAACAGACTTCTATATCATCACTTTCCAGATCAAGAATTGGGGGATCAACTTTTCCTTTCTTCTGTGGAGACAGAGTTTCTGATTTTTTACGTAACTTTTTCCTCTTTTGGGGTGATTCATTAGCCAGACCCTTCAACCCTTTCAGGGATATTTCACTGTCTGTAGAATCTATATCTTTATTTCCTCTTCTGCCAGGTACATATTCATCATCAGAATAATATCTTTTACCTTTCCTCCTTGGTTCATCATCATCTGATAACTCAACATTAGCAAAAGGGTCCTCATCAGACTCTTCTTGATAACGTAATTTTGCAACTTTTCTACGTATTGGTCTTTTGGAAGTGTCTTCCACAAGTAATGAATCATTTGCATCAACAGCATTTGCTTCGTTTCCAGTGTCATCCTTATCTAAAACACTGTCAACATTGTATTCAAAGTCTGACATAACTGGCATTTTACTATTGCGCTTTGTTGGAGGTTTTTTGATATCACCAGTGCTTTCAACAGTTTCAACTTTATCATTTTGATTGTCAGTAGTTGAGACTACAGTTGTGTTATTATTTTCAGTATTTGCTAAGTCACTATTCATTTCTTTTAATTTACTCAAGCTCATCTCTTCATTGTCATCAGAATCTAAATGGGAGCTTTCTAACTGAGTTTCATTTATTGCTACTGAATTCCCTACTATAGAATCTGATTTTTCAGTTTGTGTATTTTCCACTTCATTAATCACATCAATTAATGCAAGTTCTTTTTTAGGCTTACCACTTCCTTTTTTGCCAGTATTTCTTTTTTTCCTTTTCGGAGGATTTAAATTGGCATATTCAGAACTGTTATTTGCTATGTGTTCTTCTTTGTCATTGTCAGTTAATGTATTTTCATCAGCTGATTTAGATGTTTCAGGATGTGTTTTCAATTTACTTAAAGAAACATCATCAAGATCATCTGAGTCACTAAATATCTTCTTGTCCAAGTCCCTATTTTCTATTTTAGATATTTGTAATTCCAACAACTCCTTGCTACGTTCATGTGTGGCTTCTGTCCCATTTAAGTCTTCTAAACTTATGAGGTCATTTGATAAGATGTCTGTATTAGTTTTTACTGCTGTCTGAGGATTTACTTCAGGTTGTATTTTTCTTGGTCTCCCTCTCTTGCGGGTAGACACAACACCATCAATTCTGTTGCTGTCAGATCCACTCAGTTCACTTGACAAGTCTTTGTCAAACGGCTTAGAATTAATTAGGGAATCTGGAAATGATTTCCGTGGCCTACCACGTCGTCTCTTGACACTGGCAACTATATCCGATGTTTCTGCAACTATATCTGATGTTTCTGGATCAGAACTTAATAGAGAGCTAGAGATATTCAAGCTGTCTTGGTTAATCTCTGATGATGTAACAGATTCTGGAGGAGCAGGTTTAGGCTTAGGTTTCCTACCTCTTTTACGATGTACAGTACTACTTATGAGGGAAGAATCTTGTTCAGTATTTACCTGAATGTCATTGCTTGCCTTAGAACCGAGGATTGTAATGTTGTTTGATATATTCGTATCATTTTGAATCACATTTTTCTTTTTTCTGCCTCTTGAAACTTTCTGTGGTTCATAGTTTTGGTCTAAATCTTCTAAGCTTGCAGTTGTTTCTAAATAAGAATTATTCTCGATGGTTTCTTGCACCATTTCGAACTGCATCTCTTCCGTGTTGTCATCGACAGTGCTGTTTACTTCGTTTTCGGTACTTACAACTACCTCATTATCATAACTGATATGATCTAGGTCGCCGGGATCTGGCTCCTTGGGTTTCGTTGATTCTACTACAGGCAGAGTTATGATTTCCTCTTCCTGATACATTGAAATTGCTTGGAACTGATCAAATGCATCTTCAGTTAAACAGAGGTTGTTCGTCTGCGAATCGTTATTCTCAGACATGTTGATGGAATAAGGTAGCTTCAACCACTTTAACAGTTACATATTATTTAATTACACGGTAACCGAAATATCGCGTTACAGTCACAAATTATTTTCATAATATTCAAGAAAAAGAAGATTTTTGTCAATTTTTGTTGTTAGCATCGAATTGCTAAAACTAAAAGTCAGTGTTGCCAAACTAAAATTTAAGTGGCGTGGTGTTATTTCCTGTTCTTTTATTTATTTTCTTACAACAACCTATATCATCCAACTACATTGCAGGTTGGGGTGAGGTGCAAGAGTTTTAACCGAAAGAAATTTCGATCAGGGGCTAAGAATTCCGTTATGAAAAATGAATAGTAAAATCTCACTGACGTACCTATACGTCAGTGTAAAATCTACACACAGCGTTCTGACTTCTGAGTTCCTAACACATGACAGCAGATTTTACCTATCCTCTTCTACGCCTACACCCATCGGTCCATCGGTCCACATCGGTCCATCGGTCTATGGGGTTAATGAATTGCGTGATAAGGCGCCATGGTAATTTAATTCCCTGTCATGGACCATGATTACTCTTCCCATGATCATCTATTTCAGTAGGTATGTATAATGTTCTCTGTGATCAGATCATCCAATACCTTGGGGTGACCACACAAAAATACAGCCCGAGAAAGTCTTTTGAATGCTTGCCTAGCCTTTTCCCAACTACATTGGGGTCGGCTTCCAGTCAAACCGGATTCAGCTGAATACCAGTATTTTACGTAGAGCGGCTGCCTACCAGACCTCCACAACCCATCAACTGGGTAACACGGTACTCCTTGGCAAGACTGGTGTCAGATTTTCTGGCTTCTGACTATCCGTAACGACTGCCAAAGATCTCCAAATGACAGCCGGGACCAACAGCTTTTAAGTATTTTTTTTCTCATACGATTATTCCCTTTATTCCTATACACGTATTTTCAACACCGGGAGTTCAAACTGCAGCCGCGTGTGGCGAGGGGCTCGTGGCGTTAGCGACAACACCAAAATACTTGCCACAGAAAACTGATTCGTGTTTCTATAAAGATTAGGATCATAATCGCATCATTAAAAAGTATACTTGGAAATGCAAAGGTTTGAAGTTGAACAAGAACGATATAGGTACATTCCACCAAATATTAAATAAGCCGAGCACTGAAGATGCGAGAAAGTTGTTCGATTTTATAGCCCTGATACATTGACTTTATCACAGGACTTTATTGTTTTGATGTGTGTATCTTGTATTAGGTTACGATGGGACTGACATACGCTGTGCGTTATAAAAGTCCCTAAAATTTAAATAATAATAAAAAAAAAAAATGCAAAGGTTTTTTATTTGCAAATGCGATTGTGCTCCTTTAAACGTCCTCCACACTATTCCCGAAGTTACTTCGACGAAGTACTCTCCAAAGTTGACCGAAGTGTCCACAAACTCGAGCAACTTCGCGAGGAGCTCAGTCGCCCGTTCCCCTCACGATAGGCATCATGGATAACGTTCATGTGGCAACTGCCGTTGCAATGCGTACTCTCAAGTAATTAAAATATGTGCGTATTTACTATGGCTCGACGCGAACCGAAGTGAGCCGAGTAATGTGGTCAGACGCTTCATGTTCGATCTTCATGACACTTCGAGTCCTTTGACTCGGGCGCAAAAACCGACAACGACTGGAAGTCGTCCGAAGCGAGGCGAAGTTGCACGAAGCGAAGCGAAATGACCCTCTACACTATCGTATTCGCTCAACTTCGATCAACTTCGGGAATACTGTGGAAGACGTTTTATACGAGGAAAATGGATCAATTTTCTATAAAAGTATTTTCGAGCTCTGCCTGTGCCCGATAGCATAGCAAATTTTGGGGGGGCCAAGTCAACCGCGTCCGTAGGAGAATACCCTTCAGCGGATGAAACTGAAGACGAGGCTTTGGTTTTACTTTTAGTCAAGAAGGACAGACTCAAGACGAGGCGGTTTGGTCCAAGACCTTAGCCTGCCCGAATGGGGCGAAGGAAAAAAAAAATCGTGTCAAAAAAAAAAGTGTCATCTTCATCTCTTCATCTTGTGAAAATGTCACTGACGTATAAATCATAATTATATGATTTATACGTCAGTGGAAAAATACGTAGTATCTCTATGTAGTCTGTGGTGGAAAATGTGAAGTTGTGACATTTCAGCACTATCGAAAAAAATTGTGTTGACGTTTTTGTGAAGTGAAGCTCGTAGTATTCTAAATCAAATCATATCAGAAATTCTTAATATTCAACAGAAAACAGTGAAACAATTTAATTGTATTTTCTAGTGTTTAACTATATTTCTCATAAAAGTGGCAAATGTTTTACAATCAAAATGTACTTTCCAATTGGATGGCCCAAAGTTCTGAAAAATCTAGGTGCAGATAATCAAATTATAAAACAAATCGTTTCGAATAGAGACAAGATATTGTTTGCTTCATTGAGCGATGACTGCCTCGCTGTATGGTTTTGTAAGGTACCTATGTTTATTTTAGTGTGAACATTGAGGTCATATTGACTAACTAGGTATTATTTCCACCTTTGTTCACAGTGTGCCAGTACACACAAATAAACCATTTTTTTTTAAATGTTATAATAAACTGTTGTTATTAGCGATTCATAAGATTACAAAATTAGAAATCATTGTTTGTCTTTATCTGGCAGTCATATCTTTTATTATCAACATAAAACATCTCTAATATTTATTGTACACTAGCTGTCCCCCGCGGCTTCGCTCCCGTCAACTGGCAACTTTTTTTTTACATAAAAACCTTCTCCTGATAAAAACAAAAGCAACAAAAAAAGAATTGGCCAAATTGGTCCAGGCGTTGTTGAGTTATGCGCTTACCAACACATTTAGCGATTCATTTTTATATTATAGATAACTGCATTGGTTATGTGCAGCAACGTCTTTTGTTTACATTCACCGAATCGGCAATATGTCATAGTTATATGTTTGTGTCAATGTGAATAGTAAATATTCAGCAATATTTGTAAATATTCATTATTAGTTAGCATCTAGTCAGAGTCAGAGAGTTAAATTCTAAGGCAGTTACAATGCATAGTACTAGTTTTTTGTTAAAACTGAGTTTCGTTTGAATGTTTTTTACACATTTAAATGTCCTATAGCACTCTGCACAAGTGTACCTTTTATTCAAAAAAAAAATTGTGTAATTTGTCATTTTGTAACCAGTACCTATGCCACAACTAGTAATTTCTGGAAGAGATTCTTATGAACAAATAAAAATTAAGTTGATCTTGGTATTGCCTGGACCTTTTAAATAAAAGAGCTTGTTCAATATTCAAGTTGTACTTAGGGCACGGGCGTAGCCAGGTTTTAGTATTGGGGAGGGTTCAAGAAAATTAAACTACTGAAAGTGAATATTCATGAGAGCCAAGCCGTTCAGTCTGTTTTTACTCGTGTTCCGCAAGTAGTTTTTAAGTCTCCGTAGGCTTGAAAAAGTGCTGTCTGGTGTAGCAGTGGAAATAGGCATGGTAGCCAATATATGTAACAACGTGTAAATATTTGGATATATTTGGATCTAAGCATTTCTGACTCTATCTTCAATTTCAGAACTGAATGCAAAAATTGAAGGTAACACACCAGATAATGTCGATTAATAATATTGTTGAATTGTGTGCTCTTCAAATGGGATGAAATAAATTTTGTAATACGTGCATAGGTATATCCGACGCAATGTTAGAGCGATTCAGTTGCCTTCCAACGAAACATGGCATTTGTAGTATACCACCATTTTCTTTGACACCTTTGCTTCTTGATACAGATGACGGTACTCTTTGTCAACTTTGAACGAGTAAAGGAAGCAGTTGATATCTGAAGTTTTCGGGGGGGGTTTGAACCCCCAAAACCCTCCCACTGGCTACGCCCGTGACTTAGGGCCTTTGTAGTCTTGTCTATTTAGGTAAAAAATTATATCATGAAAGAAAGAGAAAAGAGAGTCAAATCATTTACTTGTTAAAGACAACCTGTCAATGCCTGTAAGACCCTATTGGGCTGAAGTTGTATTGTCTTACTATTATTCTTTTAATGTGTGGGTGTGTCTCTAACAAGTTAATGATTAATTATTTATCTAATCCTGGGGGGCTATTGGAGTATTAATTACGGGCTTACGATTGGTTCCAAACCCAAACTAAAAATGAATGAGAACTCGATTTCAGAGCGACTTCTAATAGTGTTGACATTAATTTTTATTGGTTAGGTAATACGGAGCAGAATACGCCCGCTACTAAGCCCGAAACTACGGACTTCGGGCTTAGAGAGTAGCCCCCCTGAACTGCTCCAACACAATTTCAGGTGCCTCTAATATTGTAAGTTATATGTTTGTTACAGCCAACTGTCCCCATAGTGTACCACAAAAGGAGTACAGAATCTCTTCAAAGACTTGGAGTCAATGTTGGAGTAGAGTGGAAACCGGACTCGTCTATGATATGTATTTCTGTAAGTATAACATATTTTATTTTACACTAGCTGACCCTTGCCCACTTTGTAGGGCAGTATTTTTCGGGTTAATATATAGCCTATGACACTCAGAAATATAGTGGATTTCTATTGAAATAAGAATCTACAAAATCCTACAACCTTATTAAAATAGATAACTAGCTTAACTGGCAAAGTTGTTTAACCATTTATAAAAAAGACAAAATTTTGCACTTTTTCTACTCTGCGTTGGATTCAGTACTGCTTGATACCAATATACATTTTTCATAGTTCTCTCTAATGGAATTTTTTCTTCTCTGTTCCAGACATCGGAAGGCCATTTAATCCTGTACAATGTCGAAGCCCACAGCGAGCAGACAGCATACCAACAATATGACCCGCCCACCGCTAGCCTGCGACGAGATTCTGCTGAGCTATTTGTCAAAGAAGTCATACCTTCACTGAAAATTACTCTGGTAATATAATATTCTTCTTCTTAGTTGTGCAGTCTTCGCAGAGTGGTTGTGGTCTTGGCTTGGTCGAGTCTTGCGCCACCACTACTCCCGTGAGTCTCAATAAAATATTATATCTTCCATAAACGTATGCTATTTATATCTATAAACTAGAAAGGTTTAGGTTGTTAATAAAAAAGGAGGAGGTTTTCATTTAGGTTGGTATTTTTGTTATTTTTTATTTATGTACACCAATTACTTCAAGGTTTCTGATCCGATTTCTCTAGAGATTTCGGGTTGCTTTAGAGCTATTTTGCAACATTTTTTATCTAATATTTTTGGGTGTAAATTCAGGAATTTTTGAGTGCTTAATCGAATTTTCATCATTTTTGGCATTTTCCTTCTGATGGTCTGATATGTCTTACGATTATAAATTGCTTGTTAGTAGAAACCTTATCCACCCTGGTTATTGAATAGAGTTATACTTTACGGGTTGCAAACTACTTCTAAAAAAATATCCAATTTAAAGGAATGCACTTAATTACACAAGGCAACAAAGATATACTTTTCTTTTCCGAGCTTTGTATTTGTCATTCTCAATTATCATGGTACAGAAAACTTGGGACATTAAATCAAACTTTTCAGTCACATATAGATTTTAGGAGATGTTCATATTTAATTTTCACAATTTTTCGTCGCTTTCATAAAGTTAATATTGTTTTCAAGAGTGAAAAATAAACTTTTTTGTTTAATTTTGCCTGTCATTGTTAAGCAAGGATTATTGAATCCCTAAGAAAAAACTAGCAGTATTATGCAAACATTGCATGAGTCCACTTTCCTTGATATCTTTTTTCCAATGAGGCAATTAAATGGTGAATATGCTCTTCATGTTCATCACTCACTGTACCTAGGTTTTCTGGTAAAAAGTTCTAGGCATGTGTGCAGAAAGAGTATTTTTAATGATATGTGGTAACACAATTCTTAACAGTCATTTAACAATTAATTTATAAAGCTTTCATCTCAAAGCTGTTAGATTAAGCTTGAAAAACCAAGTTAAATTAAATAAAACGAAACAAAACCGGAGTTTTAACGCAAAATCGAGACATTGTGAATGAATGATACAAATATTTACAAAACAAGATAATAAAATTGGGGTGGTTACCACTAAAAGAAAAAAAAAAAAACTACCCGCCTACATTTACAAAGAAAAAAATATTTAAGAAAATGTCAATTTCAGGTTTTCAATATATTATGTGATAGAAGTAAACGATATTTTTTTTTGGTATTAGATACATAATTATCTATGAAACACAAAATGTTTTTTTCTGGTGAAATTTTGAGTGTTGCATTGTGTGTATCAGTCATCCTATATATCGTGATTACAAGGCCTCTAGCAGGAACTTACTGTCGGTATCCATGCTCAATGAAAATGAGCAAAGGAAAATAACATGCTACACCATTATAAAATTTTGATTGTTGATTTTTATGGCAAATAAAAATATTTAAATGGCCAGTCATAGGTATGTATGGCGAGTAGGCTTGAGTTTAAGTACCCCTATTGTGCAACAGACGAAGAGTGAGAGGGTTTTGTTGAATATTCATAAGTCATAACAACCCATGAGCATAGATAGCAGAGCACTTTATATTTAAAATAAAATGTGGCCCACTTACTCATCAACAATAAAAATACTGTTCATTATTCATGGCATTTGCGTAGATTTTATTTATAGAAGCTAATTTATTCAGTATAGTTTAGTAGACAGTTATGCGCATGAGATATTATGATTTATGCAGCCGCTAGCGACCCGCCCATGCTTCATACGAGTGCCATGTACAGACGCCAGCACATCAAGCTACAAAAATCTATATGTCTGCTTTCCGAGGCACGGAGGAAACTCGGTATGTTAAGATGGTCACCCATCCACAGACCAACCTCGGCAAGCGTTGCTTAACCTTGAAGATCGACCTGTCGGGCTATTATTATTTAGCCACGATCTAAATCTTCAGGCAATGGTGGTGAACAATGCATTGAAAAAAAAAAACATGCACGAATAGCGACTTTATTATAATTATAGAATAAAGATGTGAAATAAACTCACGTCTTCCCATTGTGTGGGCAGAAACTTCAGAAAAGTTTACAAATTACCTACACTTATTGAATTGATTTCAGTTTCCTCTGAATTGATGACTTACTTAACTTGCCACTTCCTTAATGGAACCTCTCCTTCTAGCCATTAAGGAAGTGACAAGTAACTCAATGCTACTTTGCTTTCCATTTCAGCTAAAAGAGGTGTTAGTATGGGACGGCCAGATCACTCGCATGTGCTGTATATCAGGCACGGAGATCCTGGTCTGTACTACCAGAGCTCACTTGCTCCGGTACCGTTGGGACGGGACTCAAAACCGGGACTACTGTCTCGATTTGGGACGAATACCGTTCTCAATAAATCAACAGGTTTCTAAAGGTAATGTAATAAATCTACTCTTGTGTGTCTGTAGATTATTTTTTGCGAAAATATCCTTTGTATTTCGTAACGACACTGGTTATCGCCTTATGCTACGTTTCCACTTCCACCAGAGATGTGCGAAGGATGTGTAGCGAGGTGTTTGATAAGCAACAATAGAATAGCTTCATTTACCTAGCCTTACACAGCGCAAGCGATTCTATTGCTTCCTCCACACTATTCCGAAGTTGCACGAAGCGAAGTGCTCTCCGAAGTTGACTGAAGTCCGAAGTAGGTGTCCACACACCTCGAGCAACTTCGCGAGGAACTCAGTCGCCCGTTCCCCCCGTTCCCCTCACGATAGGCATAATGGATAACGTTCATGTGGCAACTGCCGTTGCAATGTGTACTCTCGCGTAATAAAAATACGTGCGTATTTACTATGGCTGACGCGAACCGAAGTGAGCCGAAGTGACCCGAGTAGTGTGGACAGACGCTTCGTGTTCGAACTTCGAGTCCTTTGACTCGGGTGCAAAAACCGACAAAAACTGGAAGTCGCCCGAGGCGAAGCGAAGTTGCACGAGGCGAAGCGAAGTGCCCCTCCACACTATCGTATTCGCTCAACTTCGATCAACTTCGGGAATAATGTGGAGGCTACTTATTAGTCCCTCGCTTCGCATCCTCGCACCTCTCAGGTGGAAATGCGGCTACATTGCCACCAGCCAGACAACTAACCCTCAAAACCAGAACGCGCCCTCTGCGGGCAGGCGATGCTTTCGGGTTTGTCGAATAAATTATTACGTTGGTTGATCGCATATTCGACGACACGTACAAGACGCCTTGTCCTAGTTTATGGAGTCAGGGAATAGAGACTAGCCGATATCTCAATATCTCTTTTTTCCTCTTCCTGTACCGCCTCAATCCAAATTCATACTGAAAACTTTCCATGCAACATTTTCCTCATATTATTCCTCTGCATCACATACATACCTATACTATCATAACCGAATTCCAGGCAACTTTTCGGCCATCAGTAGTCAGTGCCACTTTCCGAGTTCCTTTATTCTATCCATTCGTACCCTCACAACTGCAGCCTTGAATTCGTTTTCAAGGCTTACCTCAGTGCTTGTAGCAAATTACTTCGATGAATATTATACAATTTTACCTTTGTACAATATTAATACACACAACTAACAGATGCACAAATTCCCAGGCCTGGAGGGCCTGGGAATTTGTGCATCTGTTAGTTGTGTGTGCAAATTATACACGAAAACAATTTAGGAATTTGTTTTTTGATTTAAAGCTATGTTTTCTTAGGGTGTTACCACACCAATCGATCGATAGTCGATCGATGGCATCGATCGACATCGGTCGACGTTGATCGATTGGTGTGGTAGCTTCAATTGATCGACGGATACCGGTCGACTAACCAATCGATCGATTGCCGGTCGATGGCATCGGTCGACGTAGATCGATTAACCACGGCTATATTCCATCAGTTTCTTTCGAAATGTGTTCACAAGAGGACGCGTTGCACGCGGTTGCCGCCATTTTGCACGCCACGAGACAAAAACCAGCATTAATGACCGCGATCGTCACACAACTGAATACATAAATACAAGCAGGCCACGACTAATCCATTCTACCACCGATCGATGGCATCTATCGGTTATCGATCGATTGGTGTGGTAGAAACTATCGATCGACGTCGACTAATCCATTCTACCATCGATCGACGATCGCTCGATTGGTGTGGTAACACCCTTATATTTATTTGAATGAAAGAATATTTTCATATATAACAGAGTAATCATAATATTTCCTATTTAAAGAGAATCAATCAATTAGTACATGTATTATTCAGTCGAAGGTCTTCAATAAGCGTCTTGAAATGCTTGCTCTTAATGGTTAAATATTAAATTCATCTAATAAGCCGGGAGGAATGGAAGGAAAAAGGGGAGGCCTTTACCCGTTTTAGGGTTCCGTACCCAAAGGGTTAAAATGTACCCTATCCGCTGTCCGTCCGTCTGTCACCAGGCTGTATCTTATGAACCACGATAGTAAGACAGTTGAAATTTTCAGAGATGATGTATTTCTGTTGCTGCTTTAACAAGAAAAAACAATATCTATACTATATATTATAAAGCAGAAGAGTTTGTTTGGTTGAACGCGCTAATCTCAGGAACTACTGGTCCGATTTCAGAGTTAGATATCCCATTTATCGAGGAAGGCTATAGGCTATATATTATCAGCTAAGGCCAATCGGAGCGGAGCAGTAACGAAAAATGTTACGCAGACGACGTTGCACGGGTCACCTAGTAATAAATATCCATACAACAAACGTGATTCTTTAGCAGTTTTGTAGATAGTGGTACTGAACCCTTCGTGCGCGAGTCCGACTCGCACTTTGTCTGTTTGTCTAAGAATGTGAAGACATCAAATGAATTCTCCCGCTCTGTGCGGAGTGGGAGGGAATGTCAGACTTACTGACTACAACCCATCCGCGTTCCTTCCATTGCCATTTAGAATTCGCACAAAACCGCAACCCTTTTTTTTAAGTTTAGAGTATCATTAGGAGGAACACAAATGGGTTCCACCTTATGCCCTTTGCTGCCAGAGTTGCGGTGACTCCGCAACCCTGGGATACCTTTGCCCTGCAGTAAGACCGAACAGGCTGAAAGTTACAGCTATCAATTTACATAAATTTTTTGCTGACCTTTTCAGCTGAACCGATATTAGAAGACAATACGCACGTGAACGACATAGAGTACTCTCCGCTCGTGTGCGGTTTCGGGATCACGCTCAATGACGGACGGGCGGCGTATCTGACGGCGCCTAACCTCAAGTTCGATCCTAATGTGAGTATTGCTTATTTTATCGACAGTTTTAAAATAATAACGGGATAATATTTTGACGAAAATTAAATAATACTTTCACAGTTTTACTATTTATTTTTATGAGAATATTCGGGATCACTCGAACAATTTCGTTGAAATAGGCTTGTGTCACAGTATAAATATGGACAGTACGGAAACTAAGCCTACTTGAATATAATTACCTACGCTCCATTGCAGCAATAGGGTTGTCACTTTTAATGTTTTTGTTTTTTTTTTTTTTACATTTTGTTCTGTGGTGATCAATCAATCTAATTTGAATAACTAGCTTACAAATACAATTTGAATCGGTAATGTCATGGCGTTGGTTAATCTCAACAAAACACGATACTTATTTTACACAACAACTTGTAGCACTAACTTTTTCATTATCATTCATCGGCGTAACCTTTTACAAGTTTTGGCGGGAGCGTACGCAAGCCGCTGTTGGACAAAAAGGTTTCGGGCGCTCGGTACCTTTGCAGCCGCCATCTTGGATTCCCGTTTTGACAGCACTATCGGCTTCAACACGCTCGTAAATCACGAAAACGACACCCGTGACGAAAAAATTTATACCTATTGTAGCCGCCATCTTGGATTCACGTTTTGACATGACAATCGGCTTCAACACCCTCGAAAACCATGGAAACGACACCCATGACGAAAAAATTAGTACCTATTGCAGCCGCCATCTTGGATTCACGTTTTGACATCACTATCGGCTTCAACACCCTCGAAAACCATGAAAATGACACCCATGACGAAAAAATTGGTACCTATTGCAGCCGCCATCTTAGATTCACGTTTTGACATGACTAACGGATTCAACACCCTCATAAACCATAGAAACGACACCCATGACGAAAAAGTCGGTACCTTTTGCAGTCGCAATCTTGGATTCACGTTTTGACATCACTATCGGCTTCAACACCCTCGAAAACCATGAAAACGACACCCATGACAAAAAAAAAATACCTATAGCAGGCGCCATCTTGGATTTACAAGAAGTAGTAGTACCTAATAGTTTTGAAGTTCACGAATTCATTTTGATCGATCACACGGACTTAAATTATAATTCGATAACGATTAAATAACAATATCATTAATGATTCTTACCTTTCAAAATCAGCAGGAAGTTTAAAATACGTTAGCTCCGGTTGTGATGAAGTCGAGTTCAAACAGCCGTATACTACGCAATACATACGTTCGTGCCATTTTTAAAAAGATCGCGGGGCTAAACTCGTCTTGACGCGGCCGGCGGCACTCACTACTGAGAGTACCGAAGCGACGGGCACCGAAAAGTCTCGTCGGTGCGCATGTTTGTGTGAGTGTGCCGTTTCGGGCGTTTGTAGGTAGTTTCCGTACTGTCCATATTTATACTGTGCTTGTGTCCTGAAAAAATCGAATTAGTCCGTCAGTTAGATTATCAAAAAATATTTGACCCGTATTTTTTCTTTTGTTACGGGAACCAAAATTGACGAAGTTACGACGCTTTTAAAATTCTCAATACGTTACACCTTCGCATATTTTTTAGTGAGTCGTGACGTCACGAGCCCCCACTCCCGAGTTTTGATGCGTTTTATCTTTGTCAATATTCATTGATTTACAAAAACAAAAAATACGTGTCCATTATTTTTCAATACTCTAACTGACGGACTAAATAGTTTTGCAATTTGTGGATGATGGAATCTAGCCTATTATGCATGAAACATATATTATATATGAGTAAAACCGGTAATATAATTATTGCAACGGATATTTTTTCTTCAGAATAATGTTATTTTGTCCCCAAAAGGTCGTGCTGGAAACTTGAAGTATTGTTTTTTTTTTTGGGGTTCCGTACCTCGATAGGAAAAAAACGGAACCGTTATTTACTTCACTGTCCAATTTTTTGGCAGAGCGAAATGAAATAACTTTATTACTGACTTGTTTCCCGCAAAAAAATCATTTTAATACAAAGCACAATTTGAAATGAATGTACTATTTAATAAAAACATGTTTTAACAATCCCAGATATTATTGGACACAGATTTAATGGTAAGAAATTGTAAAACGAGTGTTGTGATAATATAGACCCTGAAGCACGATATTGAGTCCCTCGGAATTTTAAATTCGTGTGTTTTTTTTCCTTGTAGTTTTCCTGTTTAGGCACAACTTTAAAAATCCTAGCCAGATCCTGTGTGTGGTAGGCAGTGGTAATGAAATAAGCAATGCCAAAGTTTTTCTTGTTCCAGTCTTCTGCCGTCATAAGAAAAAAGGCGCATACGCGTGACGTAGACGTATTTACACAAAACGAAGTAAGTGATTTCCGACGAGAATAACTTACGGTTGGAATTCGATTACTTCGTTTTTTGTAGATACGTCCTTTTTTCTTATGGTGGCAGTGTTATGCTCATATCATCAAAGAAGTGTTGTCCTTGAAAGTATAGACCATCACTTCCTCTTCTATTTTTTTTTATTTAACAGAAAAGGCATTTAAATAGTTGATGTTTTTGGTTTGTTTGTAGGCTGTGCAAGGCATTTGGGCACCGGGTATCGATGACGCCACTTGCGCAAGAGTCAACCATAAGTTTAGACTAATTGCTATTGGCAGGAAAAAGTGAGTATCAATGACATTACTCTATAGGGTTTCGCGCCCGAAGAGTAACTAAAGGAACCCTATTACTAAGCTTCCGCCTGTCTGTCAGCGGTCTGTATCTCAAAAACCGTAACAGGTAGACAGTGAAATTTTCATAGAGTGTGTATTTCTGTAGCCGCTATAACAATTATAACAAAATTTAAAAAAAAATATTGGTTTGACAGGCTTGCTAAGGGGTATTGTGCTGCTCATTAACTGGGTTCTGTTGATAGCTATCTGCTGTACAGAACCCTAGTCGCTCTATATAAAATACTGGTTCTCAGTAACATCCGGTCAGACTGGATGCGGACCCAAATATCGTTAGGAAAAGGCTAAGCAGATTGATTGGGCTTATCTATGGCCTGTGACAGGGGCTATCTACCTATGGTTTCATTTATAGCTATGACTTTGTTTATAGCTACTGTAATATCTATGATCAATCATTCATTTGACTAACCTTTTCCCAACTAATTTCGGGTCGGCTTTCAGTCAAACCGGATTTAGCTGATTACCGATATTTTACTTGGAGCGGCTGCCTCCACAATTCATTAAATGGGTAACACGATACAATGGCAAGACTGGTGTCAGATTTTCTGGCTTCTGACAGTCCGTAACAACTACCTAAGATCTACTAATGACAGCCGTAACCAACGTTTTGCCGTGCTTTCCGAAGGACGGAAGAAACTCGGTATATTAAGATAGTCACCCATCCATAGACCAACCTCGTCAAATTTTGATTAACTTTGAAGGTGGATCTGAATGGCTGTTATTATTTAGCTCTTGGTGATCATTAATTAATTTATTATAATATATTTCAGTTCTCAAGTCGATGTATTCACGATAGACGAAGCTACGGGCGGTTTGGAACTGTCGCATACAATGGTGCTCAGTTCCAAAGACTTTCCGGGCGATCCTGGACCTGTTAAATGTATGAGGTAAAGTCCCCGTAAACAATTGATTTATGTTAAGTTTTTATTCTTTTTTTTATTTGCCCCAAACCCATCAGGTTTGCTCTTGACTCTAGTCTAGATTAGAGATGACGAGAGAAAGTCTACGATGGAGCGAGCTAACCTAGAAGTAGCCTTTTCACTCTAACTTTGAAAAGATTAGGGCTGTAAGCGTTCGGAAACACACATGCAGGCAGAGAGTTCCACTCCTTTGCTGTGCGCATTATGAAAGACGCTTGGAAACGCTTAGTTAGTTCTTTCTTGAACTATTATAACATGCGGTTCCACGAGTGAGAGAAACTCTGCGAGTTGAAGTTTATTCACTCGTCGAATCGCCGCCATAGTATCGCCGTGTGGAGACAGGTTCACACAGTTGTTATAAAAAAAAAAATTACAAAAAAAATACAACTGACTTCCAAAAAAGTAACACTACAAAGTAAAAAATAACTTTAATATAAGTTACTTTAGTTTAAGGGCCTCTTTCACCATCTCCAAGTAAAGCGTTGATTAGTTACTTCCCAATTAAAGTTAATCGGCAAGTAAAACTTACGAGTATCTACTGTCAATTTCACAAGCGAAAATAAAGCTTCGAGTAACAACTTACCGGTTAAGTGAATGACTTAACAAATCATACGTTGCATTCGTTCAATATTACGTCAACGTTACTCGTCAAATGTCATTGTTAGGTTAGCTGTCATTTGTCATTTCATTTTGTGTATTGTCTGTTGTGTTTTTGGTTAGGAAATTATTGCGTGTGGATTTTTTTTTTTTATAAATTATCATGGATAAAGTTAAAAGAGATAGAAGTGCAAACTTTTCACTCGTACAGAAATACCAAACTGTGTTAAGTGTCGGCGATAAGACCCCGTCCACGTCCATAGGCGCAAGTAATGGTGGACGCGACCGTATCAAAAGCAAGGAAATTGTAAGGAAAACTAATTAGAATTATAATTGAATCAGATTAGATTAGGTTTAGCATTCTCTAATTAGTGTTATAAGGATATTTTCGCATCATAGGTTTAGTTAGATTCTAGTTTAAATGCGAATTTAGATGTAAGGTTTTTGTATTGTGAATAATTACGTAGATTGAAAATGTGATTTTTTGTTTTAAGTGATAGGGTTTTGAAATTAGTTTTAAAATAAAGGTCTTGACCCAAAACCACTTTTACAAAAAGAATTGAGTTAATAGGACTTATGGTTTTCGAGATATTTCCAAAAATGTATAGTGAAAATTTGTTAACCGCCAAGTAAACACGCTAATTGGCAGACGATGTGGCAAGTAAGTTACTGGTCAGTTTAATCATTGATTAGTGCTACTCGAACGTCGTGAAATTGACACGTGCAGTTACGTATGACTTTAACTGGCGATTAGTCTACTCGATACTTTACTCAAGGGTGGTGAAAGAGGCCCTAAGTATAAATAACTAAGTCTGACATCGCTATATATTTTTAATTTTTGTGTGTTGTAGTGGGTCCCTGGAGGGCTTAACTTTAGATTCACTATTGGATCCGTTAGGTAGCGTTGAAATCGGGTTCTTGTTTTCATTTTTGTCTTATGGTAGTCCAACGTTCGGACTGGAAAACGTCTGTCGGGACCGCTAGCCATGACTACAAGAAATGAAAGTAAAACCATTTATTCCTCCATAAAAGTTCCAAAAAAAAACTAAAATAAAACTTTCAGATGGACAGCAGACGGGCGTGCAGTGGCGGTTAGCTGGGAGAGGGGCGGCGTGTCGGTGTGGAGTACGTTTGGCGCGCTGCTCATGTGCTCGCTGGCGTGGGACTACGGCCTCAGCCAGGACCTCAGCAAGTCCAACCCGCTCGTTGTGTCTAGCTTAGTAAGTCGAGCATATTTATAGCACCGTCATCATCATACACGCGTCATGTTCGTGAACGGGCGCCGGCAGGTGACTGGTCATCTCTTATCTGCCACTGGCTTTTTTTAAATCTGTACTCTTTCAATTGTTTTATTTTTATTTACTTTTTTTTTATATACTTGTTCTTTGCATTGTCCTCACATATAGAAGCAATCAAAGATAATGTTACCATGATTTTTGTATTAAGTACATCTATTGATTTAAAAGAGTGTCCGTGGAGTTTCTTGCACGTTCTTCTCCATAGAGATCTACGTTTTGGAACATGCAAATAGCTTCATTATCTTTTTTGAACCGGTCGACCATGACAATTCAAAAGTGCCTGTTTAATGGTTTAATTGAAATAAATGATTGAGTTTGACTTTGCCGGAAGACGTCCACTGCTAAAGTCCAGTCGCGGAGCAGGAAGAATTTCGTACAGTGACCTTTTTTCCAACTGACTGTGGTCACAAACATTTTTGTATTAAGTGCGGTTTACATTAAATATTTGAAGGAGAAAGTACCAACTTAGAAAATAAAAAGAATATTATTATCATATAAATGATGTATTTAGATTTTATATTATAAGTTATAAAAATCGAGTTACAATTACTAATACGGCAAAAAAAAAAACAAAAATCAGAATCCGATTCCTCTGTATCGGAGTTACTGCTTTCCGAAAAAGTTTCGCCTATCACATTTATTACAAAAGAATCAACAGTTTTATCTACGTTATCATCTAGTTTAACTAATTTCGATTCCTTCTTTTTTTACGTGACATACACTTGCAAACAAGAAGAAACCTTACACTCTCAGGCAAAGGTTTACAATCCCTGAGGACGGCGGCCATTGCATCTGTGTGAGCGAGACTCATTCTATTTACCCGGGAGTGACAGAGACAGGTAATAACAGGTAAACGATCGACATTCTTTCTGCTTCGCGGCCGGACTTTAGACATACTATAGGCCTCCCCGCCTGTGTCACCACAACAATGAGTCCTGTGCGTCGCACATCCATTGGGTTCTCGCGCTCCTCAGCAGGTCATAGGTCTACCGTGTGTCTCGGCCGCGCCAACGCTGCGTCTTCCAGTACGCGGTCGCGGTCCTTTCGGCCACATCGACTATCTGTTCTGCGAGCAATGTGTCCTGCCCACTGCTACTTCAGTTTGGCGATTCTTCGGGCTATGTCGGTAAACTTGGTTCTGTTGCGGATATCATCATTCCTGATTCGATGACGCAAGTAAGCCATAGCCAGAAAGCCCTTAAAGCATTAATGTTCCAGTCCAAAAATCCAAGGAAGGAAGGTGAAACTCTGACCTCGCGTGGCTCTAAGTAACAGGATGTGGATATGGGTGGAACCAAGTCGTAAACAATGCTCCACCCTCTATCCTGCCCTATGTGCTTCAAACATGACGCCAAAGTGATGTATGCTCTGCCACCGACGATGCTGTGATTTATCAAATTAAATTATAGTATGATCATTGTCTTTGTGAAAATGGCCCTTAAACTTAGCTAAATTCTGTAATAGTTTTCCTTTTTTCAAGGAATGGGCGACAGAAGGTTACCAGCTTTGGATGGTGAAAGTAGAAGGAGATTTAAGTACTAACATTATTCAACTGGATTTTGTCAAAAGTCCTCTCAGCGTCAACCCTTGCATGGTAAGTTATCTAATAAAAATAATAATATTATGTAATATTGATCTACCTGCATGTATTGGATACAGTTGCACTTCAACAGCTTTAAAGTAATCAACTTATTTACATACTGAAATTATAACTCTCTTTTCGCCCTTAATACCTATCAGACCCATGAGCATATCCGCAACCTGCCTGGGTTGCGGATATGCTCATGGGCATTCCTACTATGTATTACAGTAAAATTATATGTCGTAAAATAATTATGAATAAAATAGCTAACTGCATGTATGTACATCACGTAACCTAATGCCGCGATATACTGCCAGACCTGTCTCATTTGTATGTTTAATAGTAGTTCGGTTGTTTATTTCATTTAGCACAAACTGCACCCACATTTTTGTCATAAAAAATATGGTTCCTAATCATTTCAGAGCAACCAAAGGCACCTCTACCTACAAGCGGACGACAAACTCTACATCAACCTTGAAGATAACCTAACGAAACGAACCAAGATCTCCATCATAGACTCGTCATCAGAACTCTACCAGGGAGAGAACGGGATAGCCGACCAGCATACCTTGGAATACGAGAGCAGTACTAACTACAGGGAGTTTGTTGACGATAATGAGTGCAGGAAACAGTGGATCGTGTTGCCGTTGCCAGCTACTTATATTGCAACGAATTGGCCTTTAAGGGTGCGTGGTTATTGTATCATACATAGAAAATTTATATTTAGATGTTGTTGAAGTCCAGTTAATGGAGCGCAATTAAAGAGGCTTTGATTCTGTAGTGAACTGTTGAAGTTTACGTTGCCGAGGTTAACAGATGCAGCCGTTCTTAGAATTCATCTAAAAGGAACACACACACAGCCATAGTTGAAATATCATGTGGTTCATATCCCCGTTCATATTGTAATATCTGCGGGTTTCATCTAAACAATTCTGAGATTAAATAACGCTGGCTCACATATTTTGGCTGAATAAGACTTAGTCACACGATTTTTTCTTGCTCAAGTGAGCGATGTCTCTGAGCAACAAAGGGTTTTAAAATGAACTGGAAATCCAGAATCCGTACGGAACATGCCTTTTATAAAATGAAATTATTAAACCAACTAGCTGACCCACGCAACTTCGTCTGCGTCACATTTTTCATTAATGCTCGGCTCCTTTTAGTCTTAGCGTGATGATATGTAGCCTATATCCTTCCTCGATACATGGGCTATCTAATACTGAAAGAATTTTTCAAATCGGACCAGTAGTTCCTGAGATTACCCCCTACCTACAAACTTACAAACAAATGTTACCTCTTTATAATATTAGTATAGTTGAGGGTTTTCAGGAAATTTTACTCCACCAGTTGGCGCAATATAGGCGAGTGTCAACCAACAAACGTCAGAAAACAAGCGATTTGATAGGTTGTTTGGGACTGACACCTCAGTGCTGCCACCTGGTGCTCGACATTACAGAAAACCATAATTTATTTTCTATTTATCTTCATCTTTTCTATCTATATCTACAGTACAGTGCAATAGACGAAGCAGGCGTGAACGTATGCGTGGCCGGTCGAACAGGGCTGGCTCACTACAACTGTCTATCAAGGCGATGGAAGTTGTTCGGCAATGAAGCGCAGGAAAAGGACTTTGTGGTCGCGGGCGGCATGCTGTGGTGGAGGGAGTACATCGTTATAGGTAAGGCATTGACATTTCTGAAATCCCGTGTTGCATTTTGAAACCTTAGCGTTAAGGATACTTACCTCTCGTCCCGGCCGCCGTGGTAGACGCCGCGGGCGTCGGGGGCCACCTGGTGACCTCCGGCCACCGTAGGCGCGGGCCTGTGGACGGTGAGCTATGGGTGGCTCGCCGTCCGTCCGTCTAGAGACGACAGGCCGTGTCGACGGCGCGTTAGTGTTCCACGCGCGCCTCAAAGAGAGTCAGCACACAGAAGGGCCCGAAAGGGCCGACGCCTGCCGGAGTCGCGGGATTATTCGCAAGAGACATCGTGGCTCCGGAACACAAAGGGCAATGAAGGAACATGGATGGGTTTTAGTCATTAGAAGTCTGACACTCCCTCCCGCTACACCCAGAGTGGGAGGAGTCATTGGATGATTTCCCATCCCTAAAAAAAAAAAGCGTTAAGGATACTTGATCCACCACCTCTCATGCACGCTCTGTTTAGGGGAACTTGCACGAAGCACATTGTTCCATCTTTTTTAGGGTTCCGCACCCAAAGGGTAAAAACGGAACCCTATTACTAAGACTTCGCTGTCTGTCTGTTTGTCAACAGGCTGTATCTCAAGAACCGCGATAGCTAGACAGTTGAAATTTTCACAGATGATGTATGTCTGTTGCCGCTTTATCAAAAATTACAAAAAACAGAATAAAATGAATATTTAAGCTCCCATACAACAAACTTGATTATGATAATGGTACGGAACCCTTCGTACGCGAGTCCGACTCGCACTTGGCCAGTTTTTTTTTTCTTTTTTAAGGATAGGTAATCATCAAATGACTCATTCCGCTCTGGGTACAGCAGGAGGGTGTGTCAGACTCCTACTGACTAAAACCCATCCGTGTTGTTCCTAATGTGTCCCTTTGCGTTCCAGGGCCGTGGTGACTCTTTCGAACAAACTCCGCAACCCCGGAGATTGACCATCTAGCCTTGTAATTTCGAAAGTCATAAGCAAAATAATCTTGACAACGACCGTTGTTCCTGACGTTTCCATATTTACTAGTTCCTAGTGCGTCTTTGACGCGGCTTCCTTTAAGGTGGTCCAATGACCTGGTGAAGGATGTGGGAATTCTTTGGATGCGATTGCACAGGACCGTGAGATGTGGCGACACTTGGAGGTGGCCTATGTACTGATGTACAGCAGTGAACAACTTTCGGCTTCAATGATGATGTTGTAAAAAAACAAAAAGAGTTACCTATGCATCTTAATATGTGCCTGCCTTTTGCCAACTATGCTGAGATCGGCTTCCAGAGTCACCAGATGCAGCATAATTCTTTGTTTAGAAACAAAATTGGACGTATTCAACGCTCAAAAGAAAAGTCTCAACACTCAGCTTCGCGCTAATGCTTTCGACGTATCTATTTTACGCTTTGGATTTCCGGGTTGACAAGAGACTGTGCGTCGACCCACGCACGCTAAAGCAGCCTCCGTGACCACGATTGCTCTGCCAAGAGCAAACGACTAAGAAGATAATCCCCTTTTGACTCATAAATCTTTTCTCGTCCTCAGGCTGTTACAGCATCCTAGATGGCCATGATGAGATCCGCTTCTACCCCCGCGAAGCAAAACTAGACAATAAGTTTGCGAAGATAGTCCGCGTGCAGTCGCAAGTGTTCGTGCTTGACATACTGGACGACCAGCTCGTAGTGTTCGGGGCTGACGCGCTCGTCACCATATACGAGCTCAACTGTGTGGATAATGGTGAGTAAACTTAGTGCTCAAACTAGACAACAAGTTCGCGAAGATAGTCCGCGTGTGTGTTAAAAAAAACAAAGTTGAAATGGAAAGATAAGATCATTGAGATAGTGGTCCAGATAAAGACTGTGTCTGCCTAGTAAGTCTGCTCTCCTGTCACACCAACTCACACAGCAGTTGCTGGATTGCCAGATTTATACTGTGGAATGAACTACTTACTAATAGTCCACCTGCAGCTTCTGACTGTTTGAGCCCTTGTATAATCTCACTAGCTGACCCGCACAACTTCGTCTGCGCCACATTTCTTATTGCTGCTCCGCTCCTATTGGTCATAGCGTGATGTTATATAGCCTATAGCCTTCCTCGATAAATGGACTATCCAACGCAAAAGAATTTTTCAATTCGAGCCGGTAGTTCCTGAGATAAGCGCGTTCAACCAAACAAACAAACAAACTCTTCTGCTTTATAATATTAGTATAGATTTGTTGTGGAGTTAAGAAAAAATAAAGAATACTCAAAAATTATCATGCCGTAATAAATAAACCCAAAACACTGGGACCTGAAATGTCTGTCGTCACGATACGTTTGGAACACTGTTACTGTCTACACTATAATATTCCTCATTGCAGCGGGCAACATAGAAATGCGGTGCGTTCAAGCAGTAGACGTGTCAGCACTATCCCACCCCGCGTGCGTGGTGTCCGCGTCTCTGTGTCGGCTGCAGGACCCTCCGCACCGCCACCGCACATCGTCCACAGTGTTTGTTCACGTACAACGACAGCCTGACTCGCTGGTAAGTAATGAGTAATGACGGAGAGACAAATATCTATAAATAGCTTTTGTGCCATTTTGTACGCGCATATCCCGTTTTTAGGGTTCCGTACCCAAAGAGTAAAAACGGTTGTATCTCAAGAACCGCGATAGCTAGACAGTTGAAATTTTCACAGATGATGTATGTCTGTTGCCGCTTTATCAAAAATTACAAAAAACAGAATAAAATGAATATGTATGTATTTCTGTTGCAAATACTAAAAAAATATTTAATGGTTTTTATAGATAATGGTACGGAATCCCTCGTGCGCGAGTCCGACTCGCACTTGTTTCTCGTTCTGTTCGTTAGAAATTTCGGGAAATCCTGTCTTAATGCTCTCTTCCCACGTTCCCCAAGGAACCTATCAGCCAAATTTCAGTTTTCTACGACCAGTAGTTTCCGATGTGCTTTCTCTGTCAGTCACTCAGTAACGGAAGAGTTTCGTATATGTGTATTGATTGATATTTACTTCTAATTTAATATGTTGCGTGGTCAATGTCGTATTATATATAGACACGTCATAAACCAGCATCGCGGCGCTTAAAAACGGCGAAAATACTAGATAGCTACTAATACGCATGAAGAAAGGGAAAGAAAATATGTCACAGTACGGCGGGATGCCTGTTGCTAGAGGGAGATAAATATACATGTTCAGTTACGTCACAGGATAATTAATAGTCAAATTGACATCAAAACAAACGTAGTGTCGCGCGACAAGTTGGTGCGTAACTAAGAGCGATGTGGCCAATTGGCTTCATTTCATGTTGTCATTTTAGAGTGCGGACAACGTATCTATAGTTTTATATATCATTGTGCGTGGTAGATTATGTTCACACACACACAAGTCTGTAGCACTTTCTTAGTCTGATATAATTAAAAAAAAAACAGTTTGTTCATGTGATAAATGTGTTGCACAACATAGTTACTATTATTCATTCAAATGTACACTAAACTTATTCAAAAGACTTAGTTATTTTTAGCCTATGCACTAAGTCTATGTTGTCTATATTTTCAGGTGATCAATGCCAGCGGTAAGCTGATGATGGTGCAAAGAGAAGAGTATGATGTCGATGAAGACAACAATCCGGTAAGTTTAGAGTTATCAATACTTCTTGAGCAATGGCGAATGTTAGGAAAATATTTTGTACTCTTTATGGATGAACTGTAAGCTTGATTCTGCAAAGAAATTAGCGCAATGTTTTCCATAAACATTCCATTTGTATTCCATTACAAGACTAGAGTCAAGAGCAAACCCATATCAAGTAAAAAAAAAAAAACATTTGCTTACGATGCCAAAATGAGACCAGACTGCCTCTATATCCTCTTACATAATCAATTAATTTTAACAGGTTCTGCACACTGATTAACAAAATTTGTAAGCAGTAAAAAAACATGGATTCAAGTAATAACTTGCTGCGTTTTTTTTTAAGTGGATACAAGTAATTAACCAATTTACGCAGTTATGTAACGAAAACGCATGCATTACCAGTTAATGTGCGTGTCATTGAGTGTTCGGCACGCATAACTAAATGAACCTATTTTACGCTGCACTACCCACCATGTTTTGTAGAACACAGAGGTATGAACTGAGTAATATAATCACAATATTGATCACTCTGTAAAAAGAGACAGTGATTGTGAGACCGATACCTATCTCTTTGTATGGCGTATTGACGAAGGTGATACTAAGCATGTGTTGTGTTGTGAACCTGTAGAAAAGGCAACTACCGGCCGCACGATCGTTTTGTCTCTTTCACACTCGACACTGAATTCACAAAAAACAAGTTCGGTTCGTAAAATATTTATTTATTCAGGTACACTTCGTTGCTTTGGATTATACCGCTCAAACTTAACTTCTAACATGACCTATGTGTATTTTTGCATCTACAAATCAAATGCAAGAACACACTAGCGCCGTGAGTAACTAAATAGGTTACCTATACACGGAGAAGTTAAAATTATTATTTACATTTTAAACTTAGATTAGATTAATGATGTTTGGTTCTGATGGTGAGCGTTTTGCCGTCTAGTGAGATAGGACCAGCGGCCCAGCGGCGGACTATGTTACCCTTGCCTCCATAAGAGGTCCCCGATAGATGTACCCACGGGCCAGCCGGGGGCAGCGGGTAGATCAGGGGGAGGTCGAAAGTTGGAATAGGCGCGATGATTGGTGGCGTATCGATGACCGGAGTTATGATTGGCTGATGATGAACTTCGGCGACCGGCGCGACCTCAGCAATAGGACCGTGTCCAAGGCCATAGGGGCCGTGTCCAAGACCATAGGGGCCGTGTTCAAGACCATAGGGGCCGATTGGGCCAAGACCAAGACCGATGGGTCCGTGTCCAATGGGTCCGATGGGTCCGTGTCCAATTGGGCCGATAGGTCCGTGACCAATGGATCCAACATGAATCGGCCTGGTAATAACAGGCGCGATCGGCGCAAGAGTTTCCACGATCGGCTTGGCGACAGGTAACGCCACAGAGTGTACGTTAGGTCCCGTTCGCTTGACGATGGCGTTGAAGCCTGTCAGTGAGTCAGCGGTGTACTCCACCAGGCGGACATTGCCGTCAGGTTCGACCAGGGAGTACGCTCCTCGCACCACGTCGCCATTGCGGGTCTCCCACTGCGCCTTGTTGTCGCCCGTCGACGGGTCGTTTACCGCGTAGTTAAATCCGTAGTTTGGGTTTGGCTGAAACAATATTCTTACTTTAGAATTTTCAGAAGACACTTGATAATTTTTGCTCTATTTTGTATATTAATGCAAGGGTCCACTAAGTCCCCACTACTGAGCACATGAAAGAAATAAAGAAATTCGCATTTATCGCCACAATAGAAAACATCTTACAAAAAATTATGAATTTAATATTTATGTATTAGAATATTTTGTGCCAAAAGGGTCTCAGCTCAGCATAATGTCATGAAGGTTTTCTTGTGCCAATCCCCACATTCCTGTGCCGACGGCAACCAGGTTCTAACAGCGATGGCAACATTGTCGTCCCCAATTTAGTGATGAACTCGATTGTTGAAACATAACTTGTTTACTTACGATTTTTTCAATGGTGGTAATGGGAACGTATGACAGCGTCGCGGGCGGGTTCGCCGAAGCGGCCGCAACCAGAGCTAGCAGGCAGGTGACCTGGAAACACAAAAGTAAAGAAGATTTAATTTTCTTTCGCCTCATCTTCCTAGCCTTTTCCCAACTATGTTGGGGTCGGCTACCAATCAAGCGGCTGTCTACCAGACCTCCACAATCCATTAACTGGGTAACACGGTTATACTCCTTAGCAAGACTGGTGTCAGAATTTCTGGCTTCTGACAATCCGTAACGACTGCCAAAGATCACCAAATGACAGCCGAGACCAACAGCTTAACGTGCTTTCCGAGGCACAGAGGAAACTCGGTATGTTAAGCTGGTCCCCCATCCACAGACCAACCTCGGCAAGCGTTGCTTAACCTCGAAGATCGACCTGTGTGGCTGTTATTATTTAGCCCTCATTTTATTTTATTTTTCAAATTAATTTTCTTTCGCCTAGCACTAAAATTAAATAATTAATTTCTGTACAAAAGGTGTTTATTGCTCAATAGTCGTTTAATTAAAAGTACTGTTTCGAGATAACATCAGATAAGACGTTAAATTCAAAGCCTGCAAGAGCTTTTTGCAATATGGAAAGCATTAAATTACACTCCTGAAAAAATCCTTTTGAGAAGATAATTGTTTTCTATTTATCCACCAAAAAGTGGATAGGTACCTAAATTTACTTTATAGAAAAGCCTTTTCAAAAGAAGAGACAGTTAATTCAAGAAGTTCTTACCGTGATAAACATGTTCATATCGCTGACAAGGTATTCCAGTGAGCAAACGAAGTGCACTGTATTTTGTCATTTGCGACATGCCTATTTATACTACACTAATTATAATTCGACCCGGCAGCGCCCCGGTTTCTGTCAGACATCTTGTTCTGAACCGGTCCGTTTCAGTGCTTTTTGCCTGATTTAGTATTCATAAATAGTTCATACATAACTGGTAGTTAGGCACGTATAATATGATTAACTAATGAGTTAATTGGGGTTGTTATGTGTTAGGATGACGTATTGTTTTATTTGTTCGGTTGATGGCCGATACCTAGATTGTGAAGAAGACAAGTGCCTTAGTGCCTTAGTGCAATAAATTATTGAGTATTGAGTATGACACCTGCTTGAGATTCCTTGGTTAGACATGATTTGACATTTCATTTTTTTAGATTCATTAAAGGTTCAGGCGTATGACTAAAGTTTTTAGAATTTTGACGTAGCTACTTTTAGCTTATCTAAGACTAGCACTTCGCATGCGACTTCCTTCTTCTCCACCTCAGGTTGAGTCTCCAAAAATCCTTTCTTAGTGCTTGCTTCCACAAAATTTCATTTTTCTAGTCCCAGTAGTCTTGACTGTCGCGGGCCTGTGGACGGCGAGCTATGGGTGGCTCGCCGTCCGTCCGTCTAGTGACGACAGGCCGTGTCGACGGCGCGTTAGTGTTCCACGCGCGCCTCAAAGAGAGTCAGCAACACAGAGGGGCCCGAAAGGGCCGACGCCTGCCGGAGTCGCGGGATTATTCGCAAGAGACACCGTGGTTCCGGAACACAAAGGGCAATGAAGGAACATGGATGGGTTTTAGTCAGTAGAAGTCTGACACTCCCTCCCGCTACACCCAAAGCGGGAGGAGTCATTGGATGATTTCCCATCCCTAAAAAAAAAAAAAAAAAGTAGTCTTGACTGTGCTTTGACAGATCAGTCAGTCAGTTTTCCCTTATAAGGTTTTCGAAATTTAAATCCAACAATGTTCGTTACAAACTTATTGGACAATTTCGGGGAATATCAACTGATCACAGTAGTAATTAAATCTGTTGGAATTAGTTACAATACTGCACTTGGTTAAATAAAATACACTCATTGAAGGTTTACTTGAAGTCTTTATATTGAGAAGAACACCGGATATTGTACACAGATTAAAGGAAGGTGTTTAATTTAAATATTCAACAAAATCAAATCTACTGGCCAGTAGATTCCGATATTAAAAACTGTGGTATTTTACGTCTTTAAAATGATAGTTTTTTGATTCTCTTTTTTTGGGCTTTTGTCTATACAGATATGCCAACCCCATCGTACCCTTTGACTCTTATCAAACAATATTTTGTACATAAAACAACACTATGATAGCGATGGAAGTCACTGATGACGGACTGTTATTAATCGACACAACTTTTTGGCACCTTCCCCCAAATGCCCCATTTGGCCTACTTGAGGCAAATGGGGCATTCTCCACCCATCCCAAACCCAGTGCCAGTGCAGAGCCCCTTCACAGAGACATGCATCACCTCCTTAATTACCCGTCATGCACAACTTTACGGGTTGCTCAATACTGGTTGAAAAAAATGTAGTAAGTGTCAATTGACACGAAAAAAGAAGAAGAAAGAACTTCATTAATTGATAGGAAACGGAACTAATCTATAAATGAATCTATCGAATGAAACGGAACTATGTTTTCCAAGTTTTACGAGATAGGCATATTTTTTCCGAGAGGGAATCGAACCCGCGATATGCAGCGCAGCAGTTAATCGCTGAACCACTGCGCCAACCGTGTCGTATATTATAGTGCACAAGTGTGTGCGCAAATACAGGTCACTCCCTCTTCCATCACTCATATTTCGACCGGAGAGAGATCAGGCGCAGGAGCATCGGCTTAACATGCTTTCCGAGGCACTGGTGTGGCACATCACCAACTTCCAAATTATACTAAGATACCTTTACTCGGTAGTAGAAGAGTCCTGATTCTAACCCGGGCTACATGACAAATCGACACGGTATACGACGGTCCTTATAAAATTTTGTGTCGCACTGCCAGCCGAATGCCTTTGCCAAACACCTTTGTCTTTCGCTTTCTCTGAACTTATAACAGTCCGTCGATCTCTGGCTTTATAAATGTCTATCAAAATCTGCGTGTACTATGAGTATGTATATATACATGATAGTTGTTCCTGAGATTAGCGCGTTCAACCAACCAAACAAACTCTTCAGCTTTATAATATTAGTATAGAATATAGATACATAAACCTCCTTCTCGTTGCTGGTCACAGTATCTTGCTAGTCAAGAGTTAATGTGACTACACTACCAAGAAGTAAAATACTATGTAAGTAAGACACTCGTCATCATATCAGCCGAAAGACGTCCACTAGGTTAGGCACTAGTACGGGTTCCAGTCAAACCAAACTCATACTGACTTATGAGCAGTGATTGGCATAGGTAGAGCTTTTCCCGAAATTTAGTGACCGTTATCTTAATATGGATATGCCTTCACCGCGCGGGAACAACTTAGATTGAAAATGAGTAGTTTGAATGTCGTCGTGCGTCTTAAACAGTTTTACTAAATTTAATACATTGGCATTCAGAAAAATATTCCCAGGCATCCCGGGGCATTCCGCCTGACGCAGGTCCTCACCGGACATGGTTGTTTCGGGAGGTTCCTGCACCGAATCGGGCGGGAGGAAACGCCCGGGTGTCACCACTGCGAGGATCGACCGGAGGACACGGTAGAGCACACTGTGCAGGTGTGCCCCGCTTGGGCGACGCACCGCCGTGTCCTCGAAACGGCGATCGGCGGCGACCTCTCGCGTCCGGCCCTGGTCCAAGCCATGGTCCGGAGCGAGACGGAATGGGACGCCGTTGCCTCTTTCTACGAAGCAGTCATGCTAGCGAAGGAGGTGGCGGAGCGGGAGAGACCCTCTCGTCCCGGCCGCCGTGGTAGACGCCGCGGGCGTCGGGGGCCACCTGGTGACCTCCGGCCACCGTAGGCGCGGGCCTGTGGACGGCGAGCTATGGGTGGCTCGCCGTCCGTCCGTCTAGTGACGACAGGCCGTGTCGACGGCGCGTTAGTGTTCCACGCGCGCCTCAAAGAGAGTCAGCAACACAGAGGGGCCCGAAAGGGCCGACGCCTGCCGGAGTCGCGGGATTATTCGCAAGAGACACCGTGGCTCCGGAACACAAAGGGCAATGAAGGAACATGTTTTTATTTAGGCATCCCGGGGCATGTCCATATAAACATTATCATTCAGGTTCATTGACCCAAAATAGAACTACCTACTACTAGCCACTGGTTATGCATGCTTAATTCCTAATCTCAGTACCGATTTCTATTTCATCTTCATTATACAAATTCCCTTTTATTTCTTACAATTTCGTACACAATCCATGTAGCTTTTCTTTCCATTACTTGTAGTGCTTTCGGCACATGTTGATCCCAGCTATCCGTGCTACACAAGAACAAAACATACATGCGCGTCATTCCCAATTCTCACAAAGCCTGAGATAAAATTGACGACTTATTTTATTGGGCATTTATTTTTATTTGAATGCAAAAATAAGTTTTCCTCCGCATAGCAGAAAATAAAAATAATTGATCAAGAACACCGTTTCAATGCTTTTATTAACATATTTACAGTACATTTCTCAATATACAATGGTATTTACAAAGCATTTATAGACTAGAATACCAAATATTTTAGCCTCAATTCTAACTAAAATAGTATCAATTATACACCAAACACTCTGAAGACGTTGTAATACAAGTAATATGGCTACTTAAATTCAAAGAATTACACCTCAGACAAGACCCTTCACTGACCAGTATGGCAAAGTAATAAATATACCAAGGCTATATACAACACCAAAATCTTGCATTATATAACCTCAATGCTTGGTTTTCAGAACTAATGTTCTACCGTATAACGGTATGGGTCCTGTCGACCATCTATGAACTTTACCGTCAATGTATTTCTTACTAAATATCGTGACGTACGGCTTGTCTAGCAACGGTCCTGCTAAGGGAACCCAACCTCCGTAGGAGTGCGTGAACGGGTCCCATGGAAGACTCCACTGTCCGAGCGTCGTTGGTTTCGGAAGATTGGCAACAATGGGTGCTGCGCCGAAGCCATAGCTCACAGGACCAAGTATTGATGTTACCGGAGCTACAGCTTTTCCTATTGGTAGGACGGGAGGGTGTATATTTGGGCCAATCTTCTTGACGACTGCATTGAATCCGGTGTGGTCATTGGCTGAATAGTCCACGACGCGGAGGGTTCCGTCAGGCTCGACCAATGAGTAGGAACCTTTGACAGCGTCACCGTCTCTCGTCTCCCATTGCGCTTTGTTGTCTTTTGTTATTGGATCGTTGACAGCGTAGTTGAATGCGTAGCGGGGATGATCCTGCAATTGTATAAGATGACTTTTTATTTCATACCATTATTATGTTTGCATCTATATTTCTCTCATACCGTGAGAACATTAACAATCAAACACCTCACTAGATAGACCCATTAACCCAGACTGAATAATTACCGAATAAAAATGTATGTTCTGCGTGTGAATTAATTTTTTTTTAGCGTAGAAGTCAGTTGCTAATATGTCAACGGAACCGTTGGCAGTGATTATATCTCCTGGCTATTTTGTTTTCCTTATAGGGGTGCGAACATTTATTTATGGGAGCTAAAAAATCTAAACATCAATAAATCTCGGCAACAAAAAATAATGAAACAAAAATTTTATTACCTAAAGTATAGTGCCCTAAAGATACTAAAGGTAAAAAATATTAGCAACATGGTGCCCTAAAGATACTTTAGGTAAAAAAAAATTAGCAACATGGGCGACCTAAAGTGGCTTTAGGGCACCATGTTGCAAATATTTTTTGTTTGTTGAAGTTTTTATCGTGCATCGCGACTTGGAAAAAATAGTTCAGAATGGCGACCGGGTAGCTATGCCACAGAAAGTGGATACATAGTTTATAGTTTGCTCAAAACAGATTTCAATATCTCAATTTAAAACAAAAGTTGCATCATCATTGGTCTGCATTAGAATCTCGGATACTTACGATTTTGTCAACAACTGGAACTACAGTTACGGCACCAGCGGAAGCAGTAGCAATCGCTACGGCGAGTGTGCACGCAATCTGAAATTATATACATTTCAAGTTAAACCTTAGTTATTTAAAACATTTTATTGCTTAAGATAAATATTAGATTCGATAATAAATCAAAATTTTCTAGTGTGGATTATTAATTAACTATAATTTCGATATTTTTTTGTCTGTCTTTGATGAAACCATAAAATTAACCCAAGCACTGCAACACAAAAAAGTCTGTCTTATGCAAAACCATGCGACCGAAAAACATCAAACGATATATATCCCACATTAACTGTTTGACATGATACCAAGAAACTATTACCAACCATTAATAACCGATTCATATTGTCAGCGAGTGATATGAAGAGTGTTTAGTTGTCAGTATTAACAGTCCTTTTATAAGTGCAACGATGGCAGAAGCCGTACGACCCGTTTCAACATACTGGTTCGTTATTCACATGAAACATGACCCAATGTATGCAAAAAATGTTGTTCATGAGCAAATATTTTTTCGTAGCGGCGGCGTTAGTATTTGGCATAGAATTTAGGGTTACCTTTGAAGGAATCCAGAGGGCCTTAAGTCATAAGGATTCGCTTTTTCTAATGTAAGCTACGAGCTTTTTGTGAGCAACCAACAAAAAAGGCATACTTTTATTTATTTGATCATCTTTATAATTACTGCTACTGAGACGTTCAGCCACTCTGGCATGATTGAGTAACAAACATCTAACTAACCTCTTGCATTGATAAATAGTGAGATTCCAATTATTTTAAGATATGCGTATCACTTTTCATATTAGCTTATCTTCGTCAGTTTTAGAACAGCTGAAAGCAGACAGAACCCCTGCAGAAATTCTGCTGTATACTTTTCCAACAAAAAACATTCGTTTGCACATTGATACAGATACATTATGCAGTCAATCATTAGTAAGTCAGTCTGTCATAATACCGACAGCATGGATATAATACGGCCCGGATAATAGAGAATCCCTTGGCATTAAAACCGCCTCTGTACTTTTTTATGCTGAAAGTGTTAAATAAATAAGTAAAATTAATTAATTCTACAAAATATTAATAATAAAAAAAAAAAATATAATATTAATATTATTAATTAATTGGTATTTTTTCTAAATCAATATTAACTCTACATTATCACATAAAATGTCAGCTCGTGTAAATGAATCATCGATTATAAACTCAAACTTAAACATTTATTTCAATTAAACCATTTACAGGCACTTTTGAATTGTCAATAATAAATCGCTTTTACTCCAAATATATGATTATGACAGTACTGTATTTCCTTTCTCTTTAAAATCCATCCAAAAGTTGTCTTGAAAAGATCGCTCTTAGCGATAAGGCCGCCCATTGTGTCACCCTATGTAATGTTTACACAATATTTTTTCTGTTACTTATATGGTGTACATAATAAAGAGTATTCTATTCAATTATGATATTATTTTTTTTTAGTTCAGCGTACAATTTTTTACACATTACATTTCATTTAAGAGCACAGGCACAGGGTATACAATAAGTGCAACAATTATTTACTGGCTAACACCACATGTACTATTTTATTTAAATTATTCCGTTATACTGAATGATGAAATATTAAAAATCCTATAACAAAGCATAAATCTAGTGATTTTACGAACAAATCAACATTGATATATTCTTAAATTAAATAAAATTATTAAAATGACTAGTAATAATAAGTTAACATATCATCATCATCATCTTCCTGCCCTTATCCCATGTTATTTGGGGTCGGTCGGCGCAACACGTTTTTCTTCCACTGCCCTATCAGCCGTCAAACTTCCACAAACTCCCTTTTCTTTCATATCGCTTCTTACACAATCCATCCATCTTTTCTTTGGCCTTCCTCTCCCTATGCACCCATCCACATTTATGTTCATTAGTCTTTTTACATACTTCACAAAAAGGAGGAGGGACTATGTTCGGATGATTGTATGATTTTTTTTTTGTATGTTTGTTCATCGAATACTCCGCCAATTGTCGACGGATTTTCAAAATTCTTTTTTTGTTCGAAAGTAGATAGTTCTGAGGTAGTCCCACTGTCACCAAGTTAGGATCTGATGATGGGATCTTAGAGAAATCGAGGGCAACCCTCAAATTTTATAGGCTTACTTATTATTTTTCGCATATTTTATGAAGTATCTTGTGTATTTGCGTATGGTTGTCACTATCTCAGGTAGCTGGGCTGATGATAGAAGGTACAACTCCTTAACAGTAAGAAGTTACTCGAACAGGCAAGTATTGTTTTAGTAAATTGTTTTGATGTTTGATAGGGCATTTGCCACATTTAGTCTCATCAAGTCATGACCTGATGCTGCAGAGTACCTAACTCCTCGACAACTAACAGCAGACATATCGTGTTTAGGCTCATTGAAAAGGGCTCGATGTGTGGATAAACGAACTGTTAATGAGGAACACAGAAGTACATAGAGACCTGATGCTGAAGCCAGGAGCATCAGAAAAAGTACAAACCTTGAAATTACAGCACCGTAGTCGTGTTTCGGCTCAATTTAAACAGGACTACATTTGAAATCAATGCAATGTTGACATAAGTCTGGCCTGATGCTGCAGCCTGGATTATCAGCATCTAGTCTAAAAACTAATAAATACTTCTTAAAGTGAAATACTTCTGCGACTTTTTCTTCTGTGTAATTATTAACCGACTTCAAAAAGGAGGAGGTTCTCAATTCAGATGTTCGTATTTTTTTTTTTTATGTTTGTTCGGGCATAACTCCGTCGCTTGCGAACCGATTTTAATACTGGTTTTTTTTTTGTTGGAAAGGGTATACTTCTCAAATGGTCCCATGATAAGGAAACCAGGATCTGATGATGGCATCCCAGAGAAGTCGAGGGCAACTTTCAAAAATCGTATGGGCAACTAGTGCGTTTGTTAATTTTTTCATTACTTAAGTATTTTAAAGCACTACAATTTAATGAAGGTCTGGAGTCGATCTGATGATGGAGCCGAAAGACAGTCGAGGGAACTCCTCAACGATTTACAGCAGTTACCTTTGTGTTTGGGCTTGACTAATTTGTATTGATGAGAACTTTACACCTAGATGGGTTGTGGCTGTCATTACGGGTCTTAAAGTTTTTTTTATGTTTGTTACCTCATAATTTTAAATTATGAACTGTTTTGAAAGGATATACTTGCAGAATGGTGCCATTTAAATTTTATCGAAATCGGTTACGATCTTTGGATTTTAAATCGAAATAGCTGGAATTCTTCTACTTGGATGATTGTTTTATGTCATCCAAGTAATCGAAATTGCATATTTTGCTTTTCTGCGATTTTGCAGTGGTGTTGTTAGGTGTGGGGTACCACTAAAAAGTGAAAAACTTTTTACAAAATAATACAACCGTGTTTTTGTTAGTTTCTTCGTATTTTGACACCGACTTCCGAAATTAAAGTTATTTTTTACTTTGTAGTGTTTTTTTTTTTGGAAGTCGGTTGTATTTTTTTTGTAAAAAGTTTTTTATTTTTCACTTCTTAGTGGTACCCCACACCTAACAACACCACTGCTAAATCGCAGAAAGGCAAATACGCAATTTCGATTACAATAAACAGGCGTAGGGGAGCACATGGCCTTTTTTTTGTTTTTCAATAGAGTATAAAATATTAGATGTGTATATTTTTGGGGGGAAACCTTCAAAAAAACTTTATGGTAAAGAGCCCAGAGCTGACATGTCCAAACATCATTGACGTGATGAATGATAGCTGACTGACCTCCTTTTATCTTCGAAGAAATACGACGAGCCAGCGTTATATTTACCTACTAGCTTTTGCTTGCGAATTCGTACGTAAATATACCGTCTTCTCGTTCCCGTAGGAATTTCGGGAAATCCTCTTAGTGCTCCCCTACATTCCCTAAGGAACCTTACATGCAAAATTTACATGAAAAGTTTCTTAAACCAGCCGTTTATGCTGTGCGTTATCTGTTAGTTACTCACTCAATCAGCCAGTAACGAAAGAATTTTACATAATAATATTTATGATTACCAACGGTGTCTTAAAACAGCACAGGAAATCTGGTTTGCCACGAAGTAAAATAATTATTCAAAAGGAAGTCCAAAATCTGATTCAAGCATTAAAACATTATCAGCCAAATTATATTTCAAAAGCCTTGCTTATTCTCTAATTGTGCGAAAACTACCAAATGGCCGGATAGTAGTTAGGTTTAATTGTTGGTGTTCTGATTGAACACTATCCAATTTCTACATAATTATGTGTAATAAGTACGTATATGTAAAACAAACACGTCTGAATTAAAAAAAAAAAACAAAAGTCATTTATTCAAATTAGGCTGAGAGCCAGCACTTTTTGAACGTCAAGTTTTACAAAAAACAGTCCCCCAAAACGCCCGCCCGGCACCACTTCCTAGTGTTTTGGCTGTGGAGAAGAAGTGGCTAACAAACTCCCCAGCAACACATCTGTCTGTTACGTTTTAGGAACTTGAATTAATACAATTATAGTATGCAAGTAATTAAAACAAATATTAAAAATAATAATACTATTTTAGCACACTACAAAACAAAATACACACTCAAGCAAGTGTTGACGTATGTGGATTAAATAAATTAATAAAAAAAAAGATTGACCTACATAGTCAGACAAATAAATAATAATAAAAAAAAGAAACAATATTATATGAACACACATAACCTGTTATAAACTTACTACTTATACTACAAAGAACATGATAATATGTCTTGCGTTCAACGTTGCGACCAACTATTCTTATCGTCTAAATTAATAATTAATAGAATATGTATAGTACCTATGCCTTCGAGCAGAGGTTACATTTTTTGTTGTGTTGAGTTGGTTAATTGGTTTTGATGTGAGTTCTGTGAGTTCTGTTTACTAATTTTGGGTTTATATTGTCAAATTAGTACTTCCAATCTATACTAATATTATATTTGTAAGTTTGTATGTAGGGGGTAATCTCAGGAACTACTGGTCCGATTTGAAAAATTCTTTCAGTATTAGATAGCCCATGTATCGAGGAAGAATATAGGCTACATATCATCAAGGTAAGACTAAAAGGAGCCGAGCATTAATGGAAAATGTGACGCAGGCGAAGATGCGTGGGTCAGCTAGTTTCCAATAAAGGGTAGCGACAAATAAAACAATACTTAATTTCAGGGCAATAAAACAACTCAATACTACCACATGGTGGTATATGCTTTATTAGTGCTAGTTTGACTTACAGTTATCTACATAAATATTAAATATCTTATGTACAATAGTTTCTTGACTTATCCAACCTTAAAGCTCTGTTCAAGGCTCACTTATGAAGACAAAGAATTAGAGGAAGTAATGGACAGCGGCATTTAGACGTCTTTTTAGTTCTGAGATAGATAGTAGTCGATCAGTGTTTGCCATAGGCTCCAGCCGCGCCCCATGGGTTTATTAGGCCTTGGCCAAGGTCAGCTAATGATCCGTGACCACCTCCAATAGGAGCTTTGACATAACCGGCACCTAAGCCATGACCAGCGTATCCTAGACCGTCGCCTTTCAATCCTCCGTAACCGTCGTATCCCAGACCGTCGCCTTTCCATCCACCATAACCGCCATATCCGGCCAGAAGACCGTCACCCTTTAGCCCGGCGTAACCGCCATAGCCGCCCAGGGCATCACCCTTGATTCCTCCATATCCGATTCCAACCAGACCATCGCCTTTGATTCCTCCGTAACCACCATATCCTGCCAGAAGACCGTCTGCTTTCAATCCTCCATATCCACCGATTCCAATCAGACCATCACCCTTTAGTCCGCCGTATCCGCCGTACCCACCAAGTCCTGCTAGACCGATGCCTTTCAATCCTCCTATTCCCGCAAGTCCGCTGTAGCCTCCGTAACCTCCAGCCAATATTGGTCCAGACTTGACTATGGGCGCTGGCAGAGGTGCAGTGTATATCGGTCCAGGTTTATAGACTGGTAAAGGTGCTGAATATACTGGTCCGGCCTTGTAAATGGGTCCAGGGAGTCCCGAGTATGATGGTAGTAATGGCGCGATGGGCGCATAAGGTTTAGAAATGGGTCCGATCGGTGCTATTGGTCCGTATGATGCAACCGGGGCAATTGGTGCAATTGGAGTCTTGATGATTGGTGCGATAGGTGCTATCGATATTGGGTTCACAAGGTTCGCGGTTGAAATAGCTCCACCGACGATCGGTCCAGATATAAGGGGAGCGCCTGCTAATCCTCCTAACTTAGCAACAGGTCCCACAGATATCGGGGCAATGGCCGATGCATGGCCTAGCACCGGGATTGGTGCCTTATAGATGGATGGTACCGACACTGGATGCAGGTTAGGACCTATACGCTTGACTACAGCATTAAAACCTGATTTATCATCTGCCCAATATTCTACGATACGTATACTGCCGTCTGGTTCCACCAGGGAGTAAGCCCCTGAAAATAAAAGGCAAATGAAAATAGTTCTACGTTTGAAAAGTTTCTACTAAAAGTTTTTAGGTTAATATATTACCTTTAACTACGTCTCCGTCTCTTTTCTCCCATTGCGCCTTGTTGTCGCCCGTGTGAGGGTCTTTCACTGCGTACTCGAAGGCGTATCTGGGATATGCCTACAACAAATGAACACGCGATTAACAATAACAGTAATAACGGTTGTAAAGCATGGGATGTCCATAAAACTCACATAATAATCTACTGAAGCATGGCCTGGCGCATATACAAGTCCTCCTCCTAATCCGTCAGCCGCAACAGATGCCGTCAAGGCGAGGAGGCACGATACCTGCAAAATTCAAACAGCACTTCACAAACATATCCTTAAAACATGATAATTCATAGCATAAACTTATAACACGAACCGCTACGTAAATATTCATTATGCCGGAGACGCACTGACGTGGTGTCAAAAACGCACTGCTTAGCAATCAGCACTTTCAAGGCATTTATAGGCGATTGGTTTAGACCTTCATGTCCTATGTTGCGGATGTGGAATGTTTGACGCGCACTCGCTCTAGCTGTAACAACAATCGCCTAGAATTGCATCAGGCTTCCTCATTTTCATAGAACAGCCTTCGGGCAGTGAAAACGCGAGTTAATATGTAAAGAGGGCTCGATGCGTGGTATGCAGGACGCGCGGGTCAGCCCGCGAAAATGTTCAGTTGGCTTTAGATCGGAAACTGATCAATTGCGCCGATGATTTATATGATTGCTTTCCGTGATAACTTAATATTTGCAAATGTAGGTAAAGGGTAGTATCTAGACATCGTGTTGTATTGCTGCAATACATTTAAGCTCGTTAATGATACGTCGTTTTGCTCCAGTTACGCCTGTGCGTGCGGGCTGGGCGTGAGTCGTAAGCGCGGTTGATTGCACGTTCCACTGACGGATGTCGGTCAGTGTGATCATTATCAGATATTACTTGTATAACATTACGCATCAATCTTTTACACCTGTTTTATATGTTCGTGAACTTGATAGTAATTTATAGATTTCAAGGTAGGAAAACTTTGTTATACTGGCATAGTATAAAGACTGTGTGTGTGTGTGTCTGAAATGGTTCAGTAAATTCACCGACATGCGACATGAGCAGGCACAAACAAACATTCTTCAACATTGGTATTTCGACCCTTCGTTAATAAGTATAATAAGCAGAGCAACTGGTTTTAAGGTGTAAATAGATAGTCAGAAACATGCTATTTTAAAATCGATATTTTTATTATAGACAAGTAATATAGCAACACTATTATATTTGACTCTTAATAATTTGGCTCGTATCCGCTTGGTTGCCCTACATTTGTATTAATTACAAGATAACTTGATACCTTTAAACAACATTTTAGTGTGTATTTCATTCAGTAGGTATATGACTTTCGGTGCCGCTGTAAAACTTAAGATTCATTATGCGCTCTCTAGTACTGGGTGGAGTATCCTACTTCATTTGCTCAATCCAAAAAGCAATTACCAATGCTGAATGCTTAAAATATGTGTTAAATAATAATTGATTCACAAAGATTAAAAAAAACGGCCAAGTAAGACTCGCACATGTAGGGTTCCGTACCATAAATCTTAATTTTTATTCTTGAGAAACAGCCTGCTGACAGACACACGGACGGAGGGATGGACAGCGGAGGCATAGTAATAGGATTCCGTTGGGTACGGAACCCTAAAAAGAGAGCAAAGGAACCTGGGCCTATCATAAAATTAGACCACGCCACAAAATCGCCAATCCAGGGATACTCATTAGTCATTAGTCATTAGTCATTTATTCATTAACAAAATTTTTGTATCTGAATTTACACACATAAATAAATTACACAATTACAGTTTTACAATTTTTTAAATTATGTCAACAGTCTTTTATAATAAAATTAAATAATAAAATGATAAATTACATTTCATCAATAGCAACAAAAAAATAAAAAATGTGGTCATAAGTTAAAATTAAATAATGGCAATAATATTGTAATAAATAAATTAGCATAGTTAAATTAAAAATTTACAGTTCTTCTACAGCATATAGACATCTATTCAATAAGAATGCTTTCAATTTTGATTTGAAAGCGCTGCTGTAGATGGCACTTTTTATGTCTAAAGGCAACCTGTTGAATAACTTTAGTGACTGGTAGCGTGGACAGTGTTTAACAACTCTCAAGTTATGATTAGTAAAGTTTTTATTCTTTAAGTCTAGTCTACTGGTGCCTTCCCTTATCAGCCATTCTTCCACTGTCTCATAGTCTTGTATGTTTTTGGCCAAGTTAGTTAAAAGTACCAGTACATATAGACTAGGTACTGTTAGTATGCCTAAATCATTGAAATGTTGTCGGCAACTCTCTCTTTGTGAGATTCGAACCATGGTACGAATTGCCCGTTTTTGTAGTACGAAAGCCCTTTTACTACTGCCAGTATACGGAGTTATCTTTTGTGGAAACACAAAAAATTAAGAGCTTATTTTTAAGGCCCAAATCGAAAGAGAGGTTATGAACTGTATTGAGCAATAAATATTTGAATTACTTATAAAAAAAAATTAAAACATTTTTTCACTAAGAAAGATTTAAAAATTGTCAAAATGTCGTTCAGATAGAAAATTAAAGTGGGCCATTCAAAAGCTTAGTAGGTTCCAATGGGCAAAAAATAACTGTAAAGACACTCTTTCAACTTAGAATATTTATGGCATCCACAACGAATAGTAATTATTGTAACAGGACAAAACCTAATATTGGTTTAAGCTAGGTGAGCTTAACCAAAATTGGCTTCTATGTACAGCTGATTCCTAATATTCGTAATGATAAATATTCTGAATATGTTAAAATAAAATGTTTCTTTGTTCTCAGGCCTACAGCTGCCTGCCAGCCACGGTCCTCGCATCGTGCGTCGAAAGCGTCTGGTCCTGCGGCAGTGTTGCTGGCTCACAGACCCAACTCTCCCGAGCCCTGTGGCTCTGGTGCGGAGCCCTAGGCGCGAGAGTGTGGCTCCCCCTGCTACCAAGAGATGCTACTAGACATCCTGACTCAGGAAGACATACGTTTATGGCTAAAAGGATCATGCTGCCGTTCCATCTTAATATTTATCCGCTAAGTAAGTATGGTTCTATATTGAGATATTGAATGCTGTATAGGAATTAAGGAAGTTACCGCTGAAGCTGACACAGACGTATCAGAGAATTAATACCACTTTGACTCCCAAGTAATTGGGATATAATTTTTTTTAAAACCATTCTACTGGTTCAGACACAAAAAAATAACTCTAAAAACTAACAAATAATATTTTAAACCTGTTATAATTATTACTATCGTCACATATATATTATGTAAGTTCAAATATTTTTATTTTCCAAGCGTCGCGGCGTCGCGTCGGTGGGCCGCTTTCGTCGTTTTTGCGAATGTTTCGGAGTAAATTCTATTGTTGCAATCTGCGAATCAATTAGTCGTTTTTTTTTTTTTAATTTTCCTTTTATTTTGTTCTTTTTAAAGTAGGTATAAATATTAGTAAGATATTTATAGTGATTAGTTAGTAGGTAGATAGTCAGATCCCCTCATCAACTAGAAAAGAGCTGATGATCTTAAAACGACTGAACATATTTTCATGAAACATAGCTAAGAACACTCGGGATAAAATTATCTATGACACAAAAAAACTAAACGAAAATCGGTTCATCCGTTTGGGAGTTACGATACCACAAACAGATACACAGATATAAGACAGACACGTTAAACTTATAACACCCCTCTATTTGCGTCGGGGGTTAAAAAGAAGGAAAGTGATGTTGACAAGCCGGCGCCATTGTACCTTTCTGCATGAAGTTTTAAATTCATAAAAAGTTTGTGAATATATTCCGCTAAAAGTCAACTTCGGTCCATAAGGATGCGGGCATTGTAAAATGAAATATATATATATTGTCACGGTCTAAATTCGCAGAATTAATAAAATATTTTTGTCAACAGCAATTTTATTCGATGACGCTATTCTACTGGGAGCTGAGAACGACACTACCCTATACGCGTCAGACTCAAATTCAGTCTTTTCGCTGCCATTTTGTGTCGTCAATAGAACAGTAAGTTTTATTTACGAAAAGTATTTTAAATTAACTTGTTTTCTTATGCTACTTAAACTAAACATTTCGTGCGACGTCACTCCTACGTCTATGAGCACTTAGTAACAAGCTCTCAATCACGAACTTTGATGTTTTTTTTTTTTTTAGTCTTTGTTTATAAGGGGTTTTTATCCACATGGATACGTCAACCCCATTGTACCTTATACTTTATTTACACACAGCTATTTATATACTATGCTCTTTTTTTTTATTGATTTCAAAAACAAACAATTTTTGGGTCTTCTTTTTGACTTGGAGGGTCTAAAAAGGCCACTATAGCTGAATCAGCAGTCAGCACATCACACTACTCGTCACTGTCAAATTTTCCCAATCAACCTTGAGCCTAATGCGTTAGCGATAAAGATGAAAATGAAATTTGACAGATTGTTTTGTGGTTAATATTATGATTCTGCTATAGTGGCCTTATCAGACCCGCTAACGAACTAAATATATTTTTATACCTAGGAAACATTTATTTATTTATTTACTTATTTGTGAACATAGAGTATGGTAAAAGATGTTATACAAATATAAGCACAAAGTCCCAACAATGTTCCGCCAGAAGGCATACAAATATTAACAAAATTTTTAATATCTCTGTTTAATATTTTCTTTCCACGTCAGTTTTAGTGTTAAAAAACTAAGGGTGCACACTTTCTTTTGGATATCATCCCCAGCACCATTATGTATCAGAAGGAACTAATTATAAACCTATATATCTTCCAGTTCCATATCCCACTTCCTCCATTACAAACAATTATAGCACTATAGCTAATAAATATGTACAACAAATGCTTTTCCAAATATCAGGCTGTTTTAAACTCAAACTAATGATATCCTAGTAATTATACTGACACAGTTGAAATTGATGCATCCATCAGATATCCTTATTGATAGCACGTATTGAACTCTTCGAAAACTGATGAAATATGGTGTAACTCTTAAGTCAGTACTGACAATTGTACCGTACCTCCATAAAACATGAAGTAGCTGTGTGGGATTTACTTTAAAAAGTCTATTTCAGTCGTTTGCTGAAGGAAGGTTTGCTTCATTTTCATCGTCTCATCATCAATGGCTATTACTAAACTTCCTCGACAATTATTTGTTTTGTTATGGCAAAACAAAGAACTAGTAAAAAGTTAAAAAAATATTGTGGGATTTATCACCATTGAATGTAGTATTATTGATCACTAAAACATTACCCTCTTCCTGGGGCAGTCGGATAAAAAGACTAATCATCCTTATGATGGTGTTAACTGCAGTAATCAGACACCAAGGTTTTACCAATCTTGAACTGCATTTTTTTTATATAATTTTTATTTTAATCTACATTGTGTCAATCCGGAAATCTAATCTAGTCCGCTATTTCCCACTGCTGGGAAAAAGGCTTTCTCTCCCTTTTCCACACTCATTTGTCATTTTTGAGACCTTCGCTTAGGTATGCCACGATGTCGGCTAGCATTGAAATGGACGCAATTGGTGGTTCTTCTACCCCACAGCTCAGAGAAACACGCGTGCGTCATAACCAACGTCACTCATGTAACCCGCTGCAGCTAGTCTATTCTGTAAATAACCATTTCGATATCGACTTCACCTGAGTGACTAAGCTTACAAAGTGAACTTTATTTCACACGTCATAAGGTCTTGTATTTATACGAATTTGAAACTCACCTCGGATTCCGCTGTCGAGACACGAAAATGTTGTTACAGAATAGCACTGCTTGTCATAACTGGGATTGATTATGATGGGAACCTGAGGAAAGTGAAATAGTTGCAATTATGATTGTAGGTATACTGATAAATCATCATTTTGTTTCTTTCAGAGCCAAGTCTACCTCCACCAAATCCTCCGTCAGCTGCTCCGTCGTAACCTGGGCTACCACGCGTGGGAGATAGCGCGCTCCTGCTCGCAGCTGGCGTATTTCCCTCACTCCCTGGAACTGTTACTGCATGAGGTGCTGGAGGAAGAGGCTACCAGTAAGGAACCCATTCCCGATGCTCAGCTGCCTTCGATCATCGAGTTCGTGCATGAGTTTCCTGTTTATTTACAGGTGAGTTCACTTTTTAGTGACAAATATTGATTGAATCTGATGAAAATCTAAATGATCATAGTAGTGATGTGAAGTTGGTTTTAAGTATTGATATGGTGTTATTAATTTGTTCACGTGGCTTTTATAACAGCTATCTAGTTAATTTAGTTAGTTGTTTTATTATTAGATGGAAAGCTACTTTTTCTAATAAATAAAATCTACAAAGAAAAATATTTTCATTAAAAATTGTAGTAACGAGGTCCTGCGTTGACGCCTACGATCAGTATAGATCGCGAACAAATTAGTTATGGATTAAGGTGAATGCTCCAACCAGCCCGCGAAATTCAGATTTTCTTGCGTTTTTTGCAATTTGCAGGCCAGTGCTAGGTTGTATGTTGATTAAAATATTATTCGCGGCTGTAAGACGTATGTAGTTACAGAATTATAATAATCAAAATCACCAATACAACCCTCCAAGTTCATAAAGGCCTAGGAACAAAAAAAAACAGAAAAAGTAATTCCTAGAGCTTTATGAACTTAGAGCGTTGTATTGATGATTTTGATGATTATTATTATGTAACTACATATGTCTTACAGCCGCGAATAATATTTTAATCAACATACAACTTAGCCACTAGCCTGCAAATTGCAAAAAACGTAAGAAAATTTGAATTTCGAGGGCTGGTTGGAGCATTCACCTTAATCCATAGATTTTTTTCTGTTTCTGTAGACCGTACACATGCACTTTGGTTAATCATATTGGTGCCAGCAATGATTAACATGCCATCCGTCCTATTTGACTATCAGCATGTGTAATGGGCTGTTTGCTCACTTGAATGTTTGATGCGTAATCCTTTATGAACCCATTTGCATACGTTTTGCAGGTGTGAATGTGTGAAGTATGTGAATATTCAATTTAAAGATTGCGTAGGAATAATGTTGTAATTGCCATCGATATTTTTTCTTTTTGTTCAGCTTTACTGTCTCACTGCTGGGCAAAGGCCGCCTCGAAATCTTTCGAAGTATTTTTTTCCTGGGCCATACTAAGTAAACCTTGCATTAGGCGTCTAGGTCGTCTCATCACCTCTGCCCTGGCCGGCCTCGGCGACGCCGCTCACTGTGCATGCGGCTGACGTGACACGCCCAATCCCATTATAGCCTGATAAAATAGCATTATTAAAAAGTTGAATTAATATTGTTTCTCTTTCAGACAGTGGTCCAGTGCGCAAGAAAGACAGAGATAGCGCTATGGGCGTATTTATTCTCAGCAGCAGGAAAACCAAAGGAATTGTTCCAAGAATGCCTTCAACGCAAGATGCTTGACACAGCCGCCTCCTACTTAATCATATTACAGGTATATATGCAAAGTTCTAGATTAAAACTAATATACCTAGGTAATTATTACAATTTACATTTGATTCTGAAATAATTATGTTTTTTTCTTGCAGCTGGTCAAGGTACTTTAAAATAATACTGTCCGCTTTCTAACGCGAATTTCGACCTTAATGTAGACTCGACCAAATGTACTTAGTCGAGAGTAGCCATATTTTTTCCGTCGACTATTCAGCTTTTTGAAACCCATTGTAAAATCTGTTCAATTCTGTCAACTAGATGAGATGTGGAAGCGGGGTACTAAATTTTAATAGGGAATATGCATGCGTTTTTTCTGTTGGAAAAATGAAATACTTATTCATTTCATTTTGCACATAAAAAATCGCAGCTCCAGTAGACAATCATAAAATTATTTTTTAAGTACTTACCTTCATCAGCAATGAAATTATAAAGCTTTTTAGAAAGAGAAGTCCGATACGAACTCCGACAAATTATACGGCGCAGATACAGCTTCTATAGAAAACAGCGTTCGCGAGAGGGGCAGATATATTTGTTTAACATAATTGTATCTCGTTGGTTTATCAAGAAATTTTGATTCTATTTTCACTGTTAGCATTATATTTTAATATACTTTTAGATAAAGTTTATAGATAATAAATATTTTGTCTTTGCATATTCCCTATTCGCCCCTTGCAAAATGACATGATTGACTTGCGGGACTTGACATATTTGCGTCTCTTTCTATTGTTAGTAAGTACTAGTGTTGGCTTAAAGCAGAAACACAGGTACCCTCTATTGTGTGTCCGTCTGAAGTGGTAACATGACTTCAGTTTTCGTAGACAAATATGTAATCTATTATGCGGCGTCAGAAGGCCGAATAGCCGATGTCCTTTCCTTATTTGGGTGTAAGACATATTTAAGCCTACAATTAGCTTATGCTTTTGCCACATAGAACAGTGAACTGTAAGCGTGGGGTGGCAAAGGTGAATTTTGAATGTGCTACGCTCCGCATTCGCTTTTCTGTTTGACGTGATGCATACAAGACTATTTATCATAAATGTTCGCCTCGCTTTTGGACCGCCATGCCTTCGCTATGTGGCAAGAGCTTTGGATATATTCTTTACGACATGGCATTCGATATACCTACCTAAAGTAAAGTTTTCGTATTTCATCAATTGACATTATGTTATGCCAATATTTAAAGCCGGGCACTCATTAATGAGCTGTAACTGTATCAGTTTCAGTAACATTGTAAGGTTGCAGTAACTTGTTCGGTTAAATTACAGCCGTCAGTGAGTACTTGTGTTGACCAAGTTAACCAGTAGACATCTCCGATTTTTAAAGGGATTTGACATGAAAGAATATTCATTGAAACATAAATATCGTCTGCCCGAACATTGTTCAATGTATAACGTGAACGTTTGTTGTTAGAACTTGGAAAGTTCGGCGGTTAGCAGACAGCTAGCTACGCAACTACTCGATACCGCGCTCCAGCAGGAGAGGTGGGATCTCGCCAGGGATCTGGTCAGATTCTTGAGAGCCATAGGTAAGAAATAGGCTAGTTTCCATCATCCACAAATTGCAAAACTATTTAGTCCGTCGGTTAGAGTATTGAAAAATAATGGACACTTATTTTTGTTTTTATAAATCAATGAACAAAGATAAAACGCATCAAAACTCGGGAGTGGGGGCTCGTGACGTCACGACCCGATAAAATTATACCAGGGCGTGACGTATTGAGAATTTTAAAAGCGTCGTAACTTCGTCAATTTTGGTTCCCGTAACAAAAGAAAAAATACGGGTCAAATAGTTTTTGATAATCTAACTGACGGACTAATTGGATTTTTTCAGTACACAAGCCTATTATCCATTGAAAAGATATAGAACTAGAAAGAAGATATAGACTTGTTTCCCGTTACAAAATTTTGTCATTATAAATGGCAAAAGTTCAGTGAAAAAGTGATTGTCAGTTGAAAATTATGTTCAAAACGGTATCGATACTGGTCTTATTACTGACTAAACACTCACTTTTACCGTTTATGTCTATAGAGTATTTTTTTTTCAAGTATAGATGGCCAATACGCTTGCCTAGTAGTAACCTGTTCACTCTTGAATTAAGGTGGATTGGTGAAGCTGTTTGTTAAACAAAATACGATTCGCGGCCGTAACGCATATTTACCTAAATAATTATACCCATTTTCCGGCACCACACTGACCGGCAAATTGCAAAAAACATAAAAATATTTGAATTTCGCGGGCTACCCTGGAGCTTCCACCTTAAAGAAAGCCGACTCCGGCAGAAAATTCTTTACGCGCAATGAAAGTATTCCCTAATCTCTTCAAAGTTAGAGTGAATAGGCTCCTTCTGGGTAAGCTCGCTCTATCGTAGACTTTATCTCTGTCATCTCTGACCTAGACTAGATTAAAGAGCAAACCTATCCCAAACAAAAAAAAAAACGGTTTGTGCCAATGGATGGGATGTCCACCATAAATATACGGTTGCGTAAATCATGAAAACCCTCATTGGCTAAGTTTCGAAATGCTCTCAATTACTCACACATAGCCTGGTTTTACCTCATATTCTTATTTATTTATTTATTTTATTATTTATGTACACACAGAAAAATAGTAAAATTTAACATTATAATTAATATAAGTACAAAGGTACTGCTTATTTCTAATGAAATTTCTTCCAGCAGACCTGCGACAGGAGAAATGAGAAATAAATGTAGACAATAGTGTGTAAGAACAAGTGAATAGGAGTATGCAAAGCCGTAAAATTAAAGTTAAAAATAAATAAATACGAAGACATAATTATAAAATATAAATAAATAAATATACACCACTAATTTTTAATTAGTACAAATACTTAAAGGGCTTATTAGAAAAGGTCTTTTTATTATATATGTAAAGTCTCAATAAATAATATTCATAAACAGCAAAGTTATTAAAGTTTGTTTATATCCCAAAATGTCACTCAATTTATGGTAAACGAAAAAATAAACAATCCAAACTTTTCTTTCGCACTTTAATTGGGCTTAGGACCAACAAAATTATCAACTTTTTACAATTAAGTAATTTTTAAGGAATCATTTATGATACTCAAGTAAAAATAAATGAAATTAAACAATTTTGGGATTTCGTTTTTTTTTTACTTTTGACTGCAAAATTATGATCAGTAATGGGTACGGGAACAGCCCCATTTTTTTTGTACTAATTCTTGGTAATTTATACAAAAAAAAAAACTTGATTGTTTTATCCTTAGATCCAAACGACGTCGATTCGCCGAGAAACTCGGTAAACGTTCAAGCGAAGTACGGACAAGTGGTACAGTCGCAGACAGTGAGTCCCAACGCCGAGGACTTGTCTGTGATACTGGGCAGCATGCAGGTAACCAGCCGGGTAAACATAGTGCATGATTTTATTTTTATTTTGTAGACTTAGTTGGATTGCTTTCGAATATAGTAAGTAAGCGGGTTCGATTCCCAGCGGGGGCAAATTTTTTGCTCGGTTTGGTTGGTGGTAGGACTTGTTATAAGTCCGCCTGGCAAGCTACCACCATCATATCTAAGTCTGTCGCCATAACAACAATAATAATAATAATAATAAATCTTTATTCAGAATCTCAAAAGGCAATATACAATAAGAATCTAAAATTAACAATGTAGGTATAACAATGTAAGATGCCTGTACTAGGATATAATCCTGTATCACAGGCTGCAGTAGCTCTAACAAAATGCTATTATGTAGGACAGAGTTTTGTTTTGTTTAATATCAATAATTACATAATAGCAAAGTTATTTTAAATTACTTAAACTCTACTAACTTACAACTAAGCACATAATCATTTCAATAAAGCATAATTATGCATCAGCAGAAATTACAAAATAGGTTGCAAACACACATTCGAGGCGCTGTCGTTTAAACATGATATTTTTACCTAGCGACTAATGTATTTAGACATAGAAATAAGTCGATGGTAAGTATGTCAGCGCAGTGGTCTGATATTCATGTGTCAGCAACATGCATTCAACGCGGAAGTCCAACCTACAGTATGGCGCTCTATTCGCCCTCGTAGTCAATAGAGTTGATGTACCTATACTCAGCTAATTTCCTAGCAGGGCACTCAACATCTCCCGTTTTATGGTTGTTGGGCTTCTTAAACCGCGAGCACGTTGCACATTTAGGAGTGCAACAATGTTCACAACATTGTTGTGTTCCGGCAGTTAGAGGTATGATAGCCAGTTCCTCTGTGTAAGAGTATTCCGGGTGAAACTCGCTTCCATTTTCGGCCTAATCATCACTTTCCATCAGGTGAGACTTGGGCCAAGAGTTTCCCCGTTTTGTATAAAAAAAAAAAACTTTTTTTGGTCTATGCTTCTGAGAAAGTTTTATTTAAAACCAATATAATAAACCTGCTGACCCGTGCCCACTTCGTTGGGTGGTATTTTTTGGGTTCATAAATATATATAGCCTATGACACTGCTTTCTATTGTGAATTTTCAAAATCGGTTCTGTAGATCCAGAGATTACCCCCACAACCGCACAACTTTACCTCCTTATAATATTAGTACAGATAAATATCAAACATTGAAGCTGCTTGCTTAAAATAATTATATTGGCAGCTAAACGCAAATAATACAAATACTCGTTTTCAACTGAACTATTTTGTCGGCCTCACGATTAACTGTCACGGTGTCTGAAGCTACACAGGGGTTTGACACCATCGCCTCCTTTTGCGAGGATGTCATCTCGCAGAAGGAGGTGGCGGAGCGCGCGCGGGAGGATGATCCTCTCGCTGCGCCGCTCCGCAGACGAAGGCGAGGTCGGAGAAGACGTCCTCTTCTCCCTCCTCGCGGTGGTGATGGGCGGGCGACAGGCGCGGGGGCGCCTCCGCCCGCATTGCACGCATCACCACCATCGTCGGAGGTTCCCGGCCCTCCCCCAACGGGGGGGGGGGGGCGTGAAGGGCCCGCTTTGAAGGCGGGCGGTCGTCGGAGGTGGACTGGACGTAAAGGCTACGCCGATCTCCCAGTCCACCCCCACTAAGACGTTGCGGGAATTTCAGTGCTGGGTTGTTTTAGTGGGTATACCGGGCTTGCCCGGGGAGTCCCACATACCCCTCCCACTCCCCCGAGTGAGAGGGTATGCGTAACGCATTATTTCCCAGCCGAAAAAAAAAGGGGTTTGACACCATATTTAGTGGGTGAACGACTGAGCTCTTATTACATTGCGCCTGCTCTGCCCCGCACTGCTCACCTACCTCTGGGACATTCCAGTTAGCGTATGTATAATAACATGAACTGTGTCCGTAGCTGGCAGGCGGTCGCGGACGCAGCTTCAGTACAACAGTGTCACCGCGCGAGCCGTCGCCCCCCGCGCACGCACCTCCGCCCCCCGCGCCGCCGCCACACGCGCCCCCCGCCAGGGCTACTGCCGCTGTCAAGCGGAAGAAGTCTGTGCCTGCTAGGGCTGACAGGTATGTAAATAACTATATAAGTCCTTAAGGTGGATGCTCCAGGGTAGCCCGCGAACTTCAAATATTTTTATGTTTTTTGCAATTTGTAGGTCATTGTGAAGCTGTATGTTAAACAGAATACGATTCGCGATTGTAAAGAGCATTTATCTAAAGGATTATAACCATTTGAATCATCAATATAACTTTCTAAGTTCATATAACTCGATTAAATGTAATTTCGTGAAAAAGTCATTCAATCGAGTTGTATGAACTTAGAGGGTTATATTGATAATTAAAATGGGTATAATTCTTTAGATAAATATACGTTACGGCCGCGAATTGTATTTTATTTAACATAGAGCTTCACACTGACCGGCAAATTGCAAAAAACATCAAAATATTTGAATTTCGCGGGCTACCCTGGCGCTTTCACCTTAACTACTTTACACAATAGAGTTACCCCGCGCACCCCGCGACGGTTATCGCTGCCATCTAGTTGAAGAAGCCTGTGCCTTGGTATGTAAAATAATGGAACACTACTGAAACAAAACTTCAATTCAGAATCACAAATAGCTATTTGTGAAGCTTTATGCATTTATGGATATTGTGTGGCAATCTATTTTTATATTCTATACTAATATTATAAAGCAGAAGAGTTTGTTTGTTTGTTTGGTTGAACGTGCTAATCTCAGGAACGACTGGTCCGATTTGAAAAATTATTTCAGTGTTAGATAGTCCATTTATCGAGGAAGGCTATAGGCTACATATCATCAGCGCTAAGACCAACAGGAGCGGAGCAGTAATTAAAAATGTTACGCAGACGACGTTGCACGGGTCAACTAGTTATAATATATTTTGCCATATACCTAAGCTCAATTATTGAGCTACTGGAACCAGCTCAAAAATTTACCTTAATACCTCACAAAGGTAACTCAAACCGTAGCCTACGTGCAGGTAGGAAAACATCGCACGAGAACTTAAACCAATCCAAATCATGCTCTACTCGAGTTTTATTCAAATATATTCAGCCTCACTCACGAACATCAAAACATGCAGACTTTCACATTCATATGATTGACTTCACGAAATACATTGAATGTTTTTTGTTACGATAGTTTAGATATCGTCCGACGAAACTCCGAATTACCGAAATTACGTGAGGAGCGATCCGGATCGAAGGACCAAACTACTTCGGGGTATGTAACGATGATTGGTGGCGGTACAAATGTGAAACAAATATATGTTTATGTCTGACTGAAACGCTTTAGAAGGTTTTGAAACTGGTATTTCCTGTTCTTGTCACGCGCAAACGGTCAATGTGTGGCCGTGGTGTGAATTTAACAAGCCGTAAACCGCTTAGAGTCTTTCCTGTAGCATTTTTTCATCGAAACAGAGATTTCTTCAGAAAGGGATCTTTGCTGCTCTTGTTTTACCCAACGTACAATCTTTTTTGGTGTAAGATTACTAAACCGTGACGTAACCTCTTATTAGTGACGTCTCTTCCTATCACCTTCTTTTACAACATAACACTAACATAACTCTTTCTCCTATCAGGGACTCATACAGCGGTACAGCCGAAGAATTCTTCATAGACATGATGATCCAACGCCACGCTCGCCTCCTTCTATCCACGGCCCGTTTGTACGCACTTGGCAAGATGGCGGCCGCGTTAGACCTGCACTTGGTCGCGTGGCTAGCCGGGGAGAGGGAGAGGGCGGCCAGGGTCGACAGTGCGGTGCTGTGTGTGAAGAGGTTGCATGAAGACTTCGCGTGGCCGTATCCAGTTGTCAATGATGCGGAGCAGTATTTACAGAGGAAGGGCAGCACCGTTACCAGTAAGTATCTGGTGGTATATACTTGGTTGCAAGTTAGAACGACCGGCTGGCGTCTATACTGTAAAACTAGACCCGCGACAGGCGCGGTCATAAAACATAATGCTGGCTCTTTCTCTCCCGTTTTAAGACCGTGCTTGTCCCACGATTGTAGACTGTGACTGCGACAGTGTAAATGTTTGAATCAGCGACAGAAGTAGAAAATTAAGAAAATGACATTATTTTAGGTTCGTACACACCATCAGCTGAATCGGATAGCTTATGCGGTGACAGCGGATACATGAGCTTACCGCTACGCGCCGCGCTACCCCTGATGACAGGCGCTGTACCCGTGTCGCCTGGACCTGTCAGGTAAGCCACGGAAAACTGACCATACTTATGATATTAGCTAAGTAAGTTAAAAAATGTAAATATAGTTTATACGGTTCTTAGTACGACAACTTGAGTTAATCCGTAACATTTGAAAAGTTACGTTTTTATTTTGCATTCTTGAAGGATTATTTCTTCAAGGATGGATGAATGCGCCTAATCCATCCACCTTTGAAAATGAACACGAGTCAATTTATTATTTTAGATTTTTTAACTGCAAATGTTGACTTTGAAATGTGCCTTTGACTAGACCATTAGTCTAATAAATTTAAATACATCTTTTGACGTTGACTCTGCTTTTTAAACTAATTTTTAAATAATATTTGTCAGTTCTGCGGGCGAAGGCAGTGTAGCCGAAGGTGGCGGGGTGGCGTGGGGCGGCGACGCGCTGGGCGCGGGGGAGGAGAGGCGCTACGCCGCGCTCATGGAGAGGTTGCATCACCACCAGGCGGAGAGGGGCTCCCATACATCTCACGTGCAGCTCAGGTTACTTTGATGTCAACCCTAAAATTCGGAGTATAGTTTCGGAAAGAAAAAGCATTTATTTGCGCCAAGCATGACCCATACCAAAAAAAAAGTAAACAAAATTACGATTGATAATGAATTCGATGAGATTCTATGAAAGTTTGGAAGATATGCGTCGCATTCGCGCAAAACGGCCATCGCTCAGCGTAAAGCTGGGATTCGCGTGTGAGACTGAGCCACAGCGCACACTGTTTGCTATAAGTAGATTCATTAGAATTGTCAAATAAGTCCCTTGAGTTTCAAGAGCCGTAATATGATGTTTTAAAAGCTAACAAACATTTTTACCGCTGAGTGTTTTTTTTTTTTGGTATTTAATTGATTAATCTTGATAATTTTATTACATTAATTAAATACTATGATAGGTTCAGGGAGTCAATAAGTAGCAGTAAAATATCCGTAAATGCGTTTCATCAGATGCACCGACACTTTCTTTGGTAACCTAAAAAATACTTAGCCCAAGATAAAAAAAAACATTTTTTTTTATTACCATTAACAGATACTACTTACAACTGATGACGGAAGCAAGTTGCGTGGAATGGGCGGTGATCGTAGCGGTGGTGCTACGCGACGCGCTCGCGGTGCTACGGACTACGAACGCGGCGCGAGGGAATGACGTCAGCCTGGACGCCGTGCGCCGCCTGCGCCGCACGCTGCAGGACATCTGCGCCTGGACCGACGCCGAGTGGTACGTCTATGTTACTGATATCCTGAGCCAGCGGAACTTGCCTTGTGTTTCTGACTTCATGCAGAAGTCACTTTATGATTTTCCCAGTGCCTAGGTATCTTTGTCTATTTTTTCCTTCTCTGAAACATTTTACCAACATCCAAAAAAGGAGGAGGTTCTCAATTCGTTTTGTATTTTTTTATGTATGTACACCTATTATTCCGAGGTTTCTGATCCTATTTCTGTGATATTTTTTGTTCGCTGCGGTGTGCTTGTCATTTGGTCCCGTTTAAATTTGATTCATTTTGGCTCATAATAAGTCAACACTATAACGTCTGAAACGTGGAAATTACGTAATTTTTATTACGCTATTATAAGATTCATTTTTACATATCTAGATTCTAGGTTTAAAAATCTGTTTATTTAACTTCCACTACCAAATTTGTTACAGAAGAAATTTGTTGCCCTTTTTAAACAAGATGTTCCATAATTTTAATAGATACCTTAACAAATGCGACGGTTAATTCTCTCTAATAAGTTGTTAATTACGTGATTTCATCCGATCGCTGTAAAATTATCCCTTTGTTTCCAGTCTCGGATACAAACCCTTCATGATGGCGATCAGCAACCAGATTCCCTTCTTAACATCAATCATCAACTCCCGAGAGCGTCGACTCTCAATGTCAAAGTCCAGAGTAAGGACTGCTAGCACCAGTTCCTTAGGCCAGGAGACGAAGGTCAAGCCGCAGACGCAAGAGGCGAAGCTCCCTCCGCCACAGAAGGCTGAGGTGTCGAAGCAAGCGGTGGGGAGGAAGGAGTCGGGGGGGGCGGAGCCTGCCCCCTCCGTGGCGCCGTCCCCGCCCCGCCCGCCGGCGCCCGCAAGGGATGACGTGTCCACAGGCTGTGTGCTTATGTAAACCTTAGCTCGGTACACTTTTCATGTGTGAGGAGTTCAGTTGCTTAGGCCCGTGTTCACTAAAATATAATCAACGATCTTAGTATAAATCGGTTGATTATTTTCTTATGTACAGGCCACTGGTCAGTTTTCAAATTCTTCTTCTCAATAAAAACTGTATTTAATCACTCGAAAATAAAGGGTAATATAGTAGCACCTGTTGTGTGTGTGACACAACAGGTGCTACTATGTTGTTGACATCGACTAAATCCTGATTAATGGGTTGGCCGTTGTTTTACGACAAATAAATCTAATCAGTATAATTTAATATCAGTGTTATTTACTGAATTACTGATTCTCAGCAACGTCTATGAACTTGAAATTTTATCAGGCATGTAGCTAACAAAAATAGACCTTAAAGTGATGAACCTATTTGTATGGTGACTGTAAAGTTGACGCGGGTCTAAGGTAAAAATGTCCGTTGTTTTGCGAGTTCGGTGTAACTTTGATGAGATGGATGTAGAGAGTAAGTGGAAAGATGTTTGTATCAATTTTTATAAGGACTCTGTTGGCCATAATGGCCAGGGCGGCAATAAAAGCGAAAGATTTGTTTTATGTTTTGCAAAATTGATGCAGGCAAAAAGTTTTTGTATGCAACTTTTAAATCACGAGGTTGTACTGTTAAACCTAGATTTTCTTCTATAAACAGTAGAATTAGCATAGAAGACGTCAGTCGAGAATTTAGATAATCGTAAAAATTAAGATTAAAATTGTTTTTAATTTAATACATTTCGTACTTTCGTACTTTCTAGAAACTTTCTTGTAAATTAAAAACTTTTCACCTACGTCTCGATGCTCTATTTCTATCTGGTTTTGTAAATAATTAGGTAAAATTAAATGAATCTTAAATAATAAGTGACTTTTTCAACCTTATGAAAATATGATGAATATTATGATCGTTTTGGTGCTGATTAACGTATACATCTCAATATTTATTTGTGTAAATGGATTCATTATTTACTTCTCTAGTCTATGTGTAATGTTTGTAACACATGATTTATTTATATTAATCAGTTTTTGAGAACGCGGTCTAGAGTTAAATATAAATATTTAATTACAAGATTGCACCTCGTACCGTTTTGGGCGGGGTCGTATTTTTATACCATTATTTACTGGACAACGCTAGCTTTCCGTAAACTTATTAAAAGCACCTGTTTAATTTGCTCTTACCATATCCTTTTATATTTCTAGGCCATCGACTCTAAATTAGACTAATTTCATTATTATCTATTCAAATATTCATTATTGTATGTACTTATAAATAAGTATTACTAGCAATTTAGTAGTTAATATTAAATTATCTCAGATTTTATTTGGAAAAAGGAGCAGATAGTGTGTTCGTAGATATTATGTCTATGGGTTACTTCCTGGACGATATTAGTATGAAATTATTGTTTCTTATTATGTCATTGTTTGGCGTATAAGTAGACAGTTATATGTAGTGAATATTAGGTAGAGTTTTGTTATATGGGATGCCAAAGGCAAGGAAACCTTCAAAATAAATTATTTTTATTCAATCTTTGCAGTCAACGCAAAAATTGTAAAAAGTCTCTTTATCAAAAGGATTATCGCAAAATGTGGCGACCATGAATATCCATAGAAGTTTTCTTGTCTATGGACGTCTTAAAACCATCAAATGGAAACTCTTTAGATCGCTCCACCGCCAAATAATCAGAATTTATTCGTTGAAAGTTAATCAGGCTAGTAGTTCAATAAGATTCTGTGTGTTTCCTATTAACAATATTTCTGGTAGTGAAATTAAAATAAGAGTGTAAAAAATTTAAAGTTATTTTGAATACAAGGATTAGGTTTTTTTGGGACAGTCTCAGTCGATGTAGTAAGATTTGGGCTTCGAGTGCATTTTTGCCTACTTTTTGCCTCACGTCCTGGGCATACAACCAGTCGTAATTCAAAAGCTATGAACTGTAATTCTTCTCATAAATTAATGTATCACAGAAATATATTTTCAATAGGGTAATAGACGACTGTTACCCCATCTTCTCAACAGTACCGCCATCTATCTCACACTCGATGCCTCAATCTTAAACTTTGATCGAACATTTAAATACTAACAGTACAAGTAGATATAGAATAAACATTTAACAATATGTATTATAATTTAACTTATAATTTACAGTTAAATTGTCCATGAGATCAGCAATATCATATTGGTTTAAAGTGTTGTGACGTTTATTGCTCATTTTATTTTAGTGTTGCGATTTATTTATTTTTGTGTTGCTCAACTTATAATCTCAGAGTTTTATTTTTTGCTCACAATATTTCTGTGACTATAAAACTGATTATACTTAGGCTCTTTTCAAACTAAGATCTAGCTGTGATTCATTTTTATAATTGGAAGAAATACCAGCTATTTACTACTAAAATATCGATATCTTATAAGTTCTGAAAACTAAATCGGAACAAGAATTAATAAAAAATATTAAAAATTTGATCACTACAGGTAAACATGTTCCAATGCTGGCCATACTAAGTTTGTGCTTAGTCACAAAAATCAATACGAAATACAAAATAGCTATACAAACAGACGCTCAGCTTTAAATCGTTTCCCGCCATCTCGGTGCCAATTTTTCATTATAATATCCCCAAAATAAATTATAATAATTTTCATAACTTATTAATGTTTAAAATGCCGATTAGTACAAAATATTTGATTTTGTTGTGACCATAATAAAAATTTACAAATTTTATTTTATAAGTGTAACATCTTCATAGTCATCTTTATTTTAAGTTTTACTTTTTTCTTCAAATGATATTATTTAGTTAGATAATTTATGTAGATAGAAACACATTGTGAATGCCAATATTTATCACTTATTATTAAAAAAAAAACACCTCCACTATGGGATATCAATCAAAATTGTGTTTAGTGTTGGATTTACCCTACCTTTTTATGGTATCCGAAGTGTTTCCCAGCAGCCACCTAGATTTTTAACTCGATTATCGAATTCGTTATTTGAAAAACCTTGTCTCACATAACGCTTTTGTAATTTAACAATCAAATCCTGCTCTTAGCTCTTGGGTAAATCCAGCACCGACAAAATCACTTAGCGTTCTCAATGTGTTTTATTTAGATATATGTATGTATGTTAGTACGTTGATGATTTGGAGATAAATCCAGTAACGACGACTTACTGCGAAATTAACATAGATCATTCCAAAATCGTCTGTGTGAATTAAAAATAGCAATAATATTTCAGCATTCCTTTAACAGTAAGATTAGTATGATAATTAGGTCAATTAATAAATGAGTGTAAGCGAATTTACTGGGGAATAGTCGTTACTTTTTCATGACATCTGATATTCATACCGGTGCTAACATAGTTTAGAGAGCCAGATGTTTTGGTTCGATAATAGAACGCAATTCATTATTTTCCCCCTATTGGTTTGAACCTAACATAGATATGGGAGTAGAAAGAAGGTTACGAACCGTAGAGTGGCAACACCTAGGTCGAATCAAGACCCACTCAATAGACGACACCAATTCACCAGTTTTTGTCTCGTTCCCTTTTATTGAGTGTAAAACTTGATGTGGTTACGATTAGTTTATTTACTGAGGTGTCGTTTATGTTCTTTGCTACAGCTACGTTCAAACACAAATTATTTCCCTATTTGTTACAGTGTTATTATCATGTCAGAATAAAAACACATTAATTTAATATTTTTAATTACGATAGCGAATTGTTTTTGCAATAATATTGTGTGTTGTAATCCAATACTTACTAAAAAAAACCCGTAGGTAACATTGTGGTGTTTCCACTCTTCCGCAATTTAATCGGCGCTATGCCGAGAATGTTGAAGCATGTCAGCGTAAGAACCCTCTCTTGTTACGATTTATTCATCCGAATATCATCCCTCATCTTATTTGATTTGGATGTTCGTCGTTGTAATTTTTGTACCAAACAAATTTGTAATTATTGTCAATTTGGTGTTTAAAAAATATAAAGTAAATACAACACTTTAACACTTTCTGGTTTTTTGTTTTATTTATTTCCCGAAAGCTAATGACGAAGATAAAATCAAAATATTTTAGTAGCGCCTTTTGCCGCTGACCAAAATATTCAGGGTCGCAGTGGAAGTAGAAGATGGAAAATGAGAGCATTATTGGGGTGAAACCTATGCCCAGCATTGGACTACGATGAGCTGGATAACCAACACGTGATTGATTATTTGAAGAATATTCTAGGCTGATAAGTCAATCATAAATCTGTGGCAAGAGATAGCTACTTTAGGTAAGAATGAAACACTGAAATAGCTTATTTTACGATTATATTCTGGCAAAATTTCAATCTGAGCATTCTTAATTCATAATATTTATTCATTAAAACAAATTGTGTATTTACAACATTTTTCTCTAATCATTAGTGTAGTGAAGTTCAAGGTAAATAGACTGTTGACTCTTTCCGCTACAGTCGGTATCCAACAAAAACTTAGGTAATAATCTATCTATCTAATCTATTTTCAGATAGTTTTTTTGGGCATTCAAATTCAATGCGTTTGCCTCAAATTGTTATTTTTTAGTCTGTTTGCTCGTGTTGCCAGTAAGAAAAGCACGAACCGCAACACGGGAGTTCCAAATTGTTCGTGATAGCATTCGCTAAATAAACAAAACGCTTTATAGTAGTAGAGCATTTACTTGAGAATAATTATTTTTGAAATCTTCCAAATTATATTTTTATCAAAATATTTCCAAATAAAACCATATTTTTCTGTGGTAGTTTATTTACGTGACATCGGTGTCAGAGTCAAACAATAGCATTGACAACACTGAAATGAGCTGTCAAGACGTTTTACCTTTGAGAGAATGTAGAAACAATTGATTTTACACGTTTTATATAGTTGTTTTTCTGAGATTATTTACTTTGTTTATGAAGATTAACTAACCAGTCGTCTAACTGTCACACGATGGCAGCCGCGGCTCAAAGCGATTTATCGATCGCGGAGCTGAAGGCTGAGATCGAGAGGCTTGGCCGCGAGCTCGATCAAGCCAGCAGCGAGAAGATCCAGTCGGCGCAGCTTGGCCTGGTGCTGCTGGAGGAAAAGAGCTCCCTTCAGCAACGATGCGACGAACTGGAGAGCCTGTACGAGAACACCAAACACGACCTGGAAATCACACAAGAGGTTAGTGGCCTACATTCTGCTCATTTCACTCTTCATGCATTAATGGTTACATTAAAACGTGCCGAAACGGACATTTTAATCCGTCTTTAGACAATTCATATTATGCACTACTTTCAAAAGTCGCAAGTGAAAATTATGAGTATAACCTACATACACTGTAACAGTTAGCTGTTTCATCTCCTTTACATTCAGCATACCTGTACATTAAACAGTGCAATTGCTACGTTAATTTCAGACTAATTACTGCTACTTTCTTATTTATCATTCAGAAGAATCAGATACAACTTTGTTAACAAAGTTTATAACAGTTTTATCTGAATGAGAAAGTTAGTGTTTGTCATGGACTTTATGAATTATGCTACATGCAATAACTTACTTATGGAATCACCATTTATTTATCTAATTTATCAACAAAATAATATTATTTTAGTTCTTGTTGAAAAATAAGTAATTGTAACTGTAAAATATGTATGAAGAATAATATTCTTAAAGCTTATCATATAGAAATATTCTTACACCTATACAATCAAATATTGGTTAGTTCATAAATAAGTTTTTGCAGTAGTCTGCTTATCAGTGCATACCATACTAATTTATTTCAAGTCAGACTATTATTACTGAAACAACTTTCCTTTCAGGAAAATTAAAATAAATTATTTAAAACTGATATACACAGTATAGTTAGTTATCAATTACTTTACATGTTCTATGAGAAATGTAATTTGTGAGACCATGACTCATTTACAAATGATTAATTTTTTTTTGCACATTAATCAATTTATTTAGGGTTTAATTAGAAATTGTTTTTTTCAATCTGAGATAAATATTATGTATTATTAAATTACAATGTTTACAGTATCTATTATGTACAAACTTTAAATATAGGTACACTTTTTTTATTTTTTTTATAGGGCATTAGAATTAAAAAAGTTAATTGGTAATCAACTGTGAGATTTATTGGACAAACAATATATTGATTTTCTAGTTTACACTTACAAGTGTAAAACTCTTAATTCTCACTTATGATGTGTTCCCGAAGTCGGCTGAATCCGGTTTGACTGGAAGCCAACCCCTATTTAGTTGGGAAAAGGCTAGGCAGAAGATGATGATGAAGTGTTCCCGAATTCTTCCTTCTTCTAACAATAGAAAACTATTCAAGAGTTTAGAAATTTAAATTTTTACTTTGTCACCAAATTATCAATATGAAAGTTTGTGATGAATTATTATTCTATAACTCATAAAAAATAAAATTGATTTTAATTAATTGTGCACAGATGAATTAGTATCAATTAGTGAAAATCTTGGATTCTTTTATGTACATTTACATTCATGAAAACAGTTTCTTAAGAACAATTCGACGGCACGGTTGGAGCAGTGGTTGAGCGATCGACTGCTACGTCGCGTGTCATGGGTTCGATTCCCGCACGAAACAAATATTTGTATGGCCTACAGATAGTTGTTCCGGGTCTGGCTGTTTGTGTATGGGACTTTGTATGTTTGTAAACGCACCCACGATACAGGAGAAAGTCCTAGTGTGCGGCAAAGTTTAAAAAAAAAAAAACGAAGTATGGACCACAGCTCTAATTAGTCCATCATGACCCTCTGCTGGTCCAAAGCCTCGCAAATTTCCACACAAGTCTGTCCTCCTCCATTCTGCCAGGAAAGTTCTTCTGGTAAGAGCCAAGTTCATCTCTGCTCTGTCATCTTTGTCCTGCCAATAAATATCTTGTGAAAATATATTCTTAAACACTTTTTTTTTGCAATCTATGAGAAAGAAGACTATGATGAAACTGACTGAAATTGTGGTTGATGCTCTTAGGCCTTCTTATTTTGCTTGGCTGCAAAAGCATTTTCACAAGAAGATTTGGGTGTAAAATTCTTAAACTAACAAACAGCCAATCATGATCCTGAAATTTTATTTTCGCTTTTTTGTCACCAGGCTCTTATGAAACTAGACACAACACAGAAGGTAACGACCCGGAGTGGAATAGAGCAAGAAAATGCTCTCCTCAACGAGTCCGCTGCAATGGAGAGCTCCCTCACCCTTCAGATCTTGGAGCTGGAGAGTGAATCCAAACAGGTATTTATTATTTTCATTATACCTCTACAATAAGTCTTTTAATGAGTTGATAAAGGATCCAAGTGGAGGATATGCAATATGTGGGTAACAATAATTAAAATTCAACTTAAGGATCATGTGGATAAGGTTGCAATTTGTGTAACTAAACAAAATCACGTGGCCTTTGGAAATGGTTGGTGCTATTTTGCCGCCACTTGGAACCTGATATGTACGAAGTTGTCTCTTTGTTTTTCAATGTTTGAGGAATGGTGGTAGTCCGATTTCAGATTTAATTTATATTTAAAACCTCTGGCACGAAATATTATGACATGTACTTTGATTTGTAAATCCAACCGTTTTCGAACCAATTTTTCTTTTCAAATAGGATAGGATCTTTTCTTTTCGAGTAAACTTCACAAAAAAGGACCGTGAGAAGTTCTACAGTGTTCCAGAAGTGCGTGGTCAAGTATAATGGCGGTGTTCCATATCTGCTATACAGTAAAGAAATAATATCAAAATAAAACATCATTTTTTTGTCCAAAAACCTGACCTCAAAAAATTCGAGTATCAAGTAAAAAAAAATACTTTTCATCAGTTTGATGCCAAAATGTCAAATCTGTGATTGAACTAAAATAAAAGAACTACATCAAATTGCTTCAAGAGTGGTTTGAGGTTGGGTTTTTTTAATAAAGCAAAGATTTTTTTATTTTTACCATACTGTATAGCGGATTACTATACCCCTAAATATGACCATGCATTTCTGGGACACCCTGTAATTATGTAGAACTGATTAGTCTCATCTTTCTGACTGACCAACACTGCAATGGTTCTGAAGCTTTTAAAATATACAAAAGAATAAACTAATAGATTCGAACTATACTCGATATGACACAGTATTTGTTTGTATAATTTATGTAGGCAGGCATAGATTGTAACTCTCTGATTACTTGTATGACGAAATTAGTACTTATACGGAAGTGCAAAATAATACCTTTTACTAATTGTTTGAGTAATTCACTACAGCTGATAAGAGAACACGAATGGACCTAACGTAGAGTTCTAGAATATAGCCGGTGACAAACTGCACACTCACAAGCTGCACATGGCGCATGGCGATGACTTCCGCTAATGTAAAACAGTATAATTTTAAGTTATGACGAGCTTCTCATTATCTCGTTAAATATTTTTCCCGAGACACATCTGACAGCATGCCTACGCTCGGTTTAATGAAATGGGAGCAATTGGCGTGAATCATCCGCGGACCCTCGCAGCAGTGCGCGCGAGACGCCCCTACTCAACACACTCTGACTTACTGTATTGCAGTACACTGTACTGCCACTAATATTATTTCAAACGCAGAAAATACTGCTAACCGTGATTAATCACAAGTAATCGGTGTTGCAGCAGTTGATAAACCCGCGAACCAAATAGACCTCTCTTCCGTGATGTAATGCTCCGAATGGCGTAAGCGCAGCCGTCGGGAATCCATAACACTGCTCCAGAAATACATTTTTATTTGCCCGGCCTTGATTCACGTATTCACGCATTAGTCAATGGTGTGTAGATTTTTAGCAATGCACACGACTTCTGTGCATTAGTGTCTTTTAAATTATGCCGAATATTTAGTGCGTGTGCCAAGTGAATGTGTGGAATATTGTAAATATGTTTTAGTGTAGTGCACGCGGATTGTCGGCGACACGGAAAAATGAATGAAGGAGGCGAGGTATTAATGTGTTATTATTTCGTGTTTATTTCACTGGCTATCCCTAAGGGAGGTTGAGAGACATTACTCGTGTTTCACGTCTAGAAGTGTTTACCGTAATAATGGAATACTGTTGACACTTGTTTAGTTGCTGGCAGCTCGCCAACAGAACAAATACGGCTAGATTTAATCTCCATTTACGGGTTTATCGACAAAGTTGTCCCGTCCCGAACTTTATGTCTCGCACATGCATAATTTATGAATCCATTCAATAGGGTCCTAATATGTCGCGACTATTTGTGAGATAAAGTCCGATAGGCGATTGTTCTGAAAACTATTATTCGATTAGTTGTTTGTAAGAAATTCTATTCTCAGTATTGCGGCTTCGGAAACTAAATACCATAATCTTGTTAGTCCATCTAAGTTTCAAAGTAATTCGAACTTGGCCTCATTCTCGAACAACAGTCGCGGAGCACTCAGGAAGATTATTTTACAATCACTTTACCTCAAAAAATTATTAATTCAACGTGTTAATTTCGCGATAAAGTCCTTCCACTTTGTTAATTAATCACGTATAGCTGGAGTCACGAGCTATGAGTAAGTGCGGGTGCCTGCAGGCCTGTAGGTCGTATCTCTTATCACTTGTAACAGATTTGTTTACAATGCCTGAGTCAGAGCAGTCAGAACGCATTATACTGTCCGGTGTCGTGCCAGCGGGTGCACTTATTGTATGCTATACATATGATTCAGCTCTAAGTTGGTCCTGATTGGCTCAGAAAGAACAGGACGTGTATGAGATTTTATTGCCGCTGGTAATGACAGGATGGGGCAGTCAAGTTCACTACATATTTATTGACATCTTATTTGTTGCGTGATAGCACTGATAACAAACCATATCGCCAAAGTTTGCTTTACGATAAGAGTTTTCGCAACTTTCGACAGTCCTGTCGTATCTTCGGTCTTCTCTCCTAGCTTTCCATTTTATTTGGCTCTGTTCGTCTTTCTTAGCCAGACGGATCTGCTATGAGGTAGTCAGAAAACCACATGTCTGGTTCTTCTGATCAGGTCGATGGTATAAAATATTTTTGGCCCCGGAAGATGACTATGGGTTTTACAGTTTACTGAATTCAAAATCAAAAGTCATTTATTCAAATTAGGCTGAGAGCCAGCATTTTTAAAACCTCTAAGTTATGAAGACATTCCCCCGAAACGCCCGCTCGTCACCACTTCTGAATTTAAGCCGGTAAGAAGGAAGATGAGTTTGTAAGACTTCAAATTCTCGAGAACCAATATTAAGCTGTAAAGCACTTGAATGTCCTTGCATCAGCTGCAAGAGTGCCACATGTGGGCAATATCATCTAGACAGATGACGGAAGCTGCTTAATAGCAAGCGGTTGTGCGACAAGCTTATTAAGAATGGCAATGACATGAATAAGTCTGTCCAGTATATTAGTATGAGTCACACCTGACTCGGTATTAAATCGGTATCAATAAAAATCGATAGGGTCGCAACTGGCGGCGTATTGATTGCCTTTCTTCGTGTTCTATTCATGAATTTTAAACGACCTTACTATAGATAGAATTTTGTGTGACCTTGAAAAATAATGACATAATCACAACTCTACAAAATAATGGATTCCTCGTGGTCATAAAAGTGAAATACATGGCTAATGGGTAAAAGAAAGGTACCTAAGCGGTCGCGATCATCAACAATGAGGTAACGACGAAGACGAAGAAAGAGTTTAAGGTTGATTTTATCATTGTAAGAAAGGAAGGAATCGCTTGAAAAAACTTCTTGATCAATTGGTCAAGCGCTTGGTCCTCTGGTTCAAGCGAAGCATAAGAAGTTATGTCATAACTCCTTTGATGTATATCCTCTCTTTCCCCCATTTTTGGTTTTGGTTATAAGCCAAAGCAACCTGTAATTAAAGCTGTTGCTTATTCCACCTTATGTAAATTTACATTACTCTACGCTACCTAGGTATAGTTTGTGTTAGCTTATTGACCTAAGTAAGGCCTGACCGCGTTACGTTTACGATCGACCGCTCCCTGTCGGTGCCTATTTGCGAAATAGGCGGGGCTCATCACCAGAGTGTTTACAGTTACATTACTTGTACTAATACACCAATATGTAGATAATGGAGTCACATTTTTCATATGAGGGTTTGCCGGTTTCCATTCCTATACATATATTAATTATAGTAGAACCTGAAAAAAAAAAATGTATTTTATTATGCTATGCTGGATGTACATTGCAATTAGAGTCGAAGCTTTTTATATGAAAACCAGACTTGATGACGACATATTTTTGCAAACCCTGCCGAGATTTGTTTGAGTCGCACAAAATCTAATTGAAAAAGGTCTGGACATAAAAACAATTACATAGATAATATAATTATATCATTCATCATTTGCCTCGCCTTTTCCCAGCTACATTGGAGTCGGCTTCCAGTCAAACCGGATTCAGCTGAATACCAGTATTTTACGTGGAGCTGCTGGCTACCAGACCTCCACAACCCATTAACTGGGTAACATGGTACTTCTTGGCAAGACTGGAGTCAGATTTAATGGCTTCTGACAATCCGTAACGACTACCAAAGATCCACAAATGACAGCCGGGACCAACGGCTTAGCGTGATTTCCGAGGCACGGAGTCAAGCGTTGCTTAACCTTGCAGATCGACCCTTGCGGCTGTTATTATTTAGCCACGAGCTTATATGTGTAAATTATAACCTCGCCTTGGATAATTATGTCTGTTAAGGTGTTATAGAAAATTAATATGTAAATAAATAATAATCAATTTTGTGGTCCTCGAAATGATACTAAAAGACGAGACAGATTACGAGGTATAGGATAGGTCCTATAAACCAATTCTTAAGTAAAAGACTAGGCAATATTTGCTATCTTTTGTGCTTGGCGTGACGTTAACCAGCGGCCAACTGCGAGTCAGACTCGCGCACGAAGGGTTCCGTACCATCTATACTTATAATAAATCTGTAGAGAGGTCAATTCTGTACATGAAATATATTTCCAAAATAACTATCAGGGGGTGATTAGGGATCGGTACTGATGCCAAAAATGCAATCAGTACAATTTTTGTCTGTCTGTCTGTCTGTCTGTATAACCGTTATAGAAACCAAAACTACTCGACAGATTTTAACGAAACTTGGTAAAATTATTATTCATACTCCTGAGCAGGTTATAGTATACTTTTCATCACGCTACAATCAATAGAAAAAATGAAAAAAAAAAAAAATTAAAATGTGAAAGTTTGGTTGTTTGTTACTCAATCACGCCAGAACGGCTTAACGGATCTTAATGAAATTTAGAACAAAGATAGATTATAGTCTGGAATAGCACATAAGCTTCTTTTAATCCCGAGAACATGTTCCCTAGGGATCACGCGGGCGAAGCCGCTGGCAGAAGCTAGTTATCTATAAAAACGGCAAAAAATCAAGTATGTTGTATGGGAGCCCCCCAATATATTTATTTTATTCTGTTTTTTAGTATTTGTTGCTATAGCGGCAACAGAAATACATCATCTGTGAAAATTTCAACTGTCTAGCTATCGCAGTTATTGAGATACAGCCTGGTGACAGACGTCTTAGTAATAGGGTCTCGTTTTTACCCTTTGGGTATGAAACCCTAAAAAGTAGATTCGAACCAAAGTTGAGCCGGCTTTTAAAATTAACCCCAGCCTAATGTCCTTTATAAATAACCTCTACCAAGTCGATTCGGACCGGTCGATTCGTTTGTGTATTGTCATGAAGTTTCAAAATTAATGCTTTCACATTCTGTACAAAACGTACAAAAAAATGTTAACCGTGATGGGTGTGGTAGATATGAGTCCATTAATTACACTCAAAAAAAGTGGTAGTAATTATAAAAAATAATGAACGCGGCGTTTCAACGACGCTTTATGATATCAACCTGTAAATCTACGTTAGCGCCCCTAACCCCTATAGGCGGTTACGTGCCGTTACATACAATGAAGACTTAATGGGAGGGAATATACTCGTAAAATAATATTACGTCCGTCGTTGAGGTTTTTACTGTCGCTCTCTTCTTCAGTGTTATATTAGAAGTAACTTTACTTGAAATGTAACACTAAGGCAGGGAGGGGAAAATAGTTCTGTTAAGGGCTGGCGCTTTTTAGAGTTCCGTACCCATATGGTAAAACGGAACCCTATTACTAAGCCTCCGCTGTCCGTCCGTCATTTCTGTCAGCGGGCAGTATCTCAAGAACCGTAATAGATAGAAAATTGAAATTTTCGCAGTGTGTATTTCTATTGCTGCTCACGCTATAACAATTAAGTACTAACAAAAAAAAAGAAAGATAGGGAACTTTCGTGTAAGAGTCCAACTTGCGCTTGGCTGGATTTTTAGGGTTCCGTGGCCAAATGGCAAAAACGGAACCCTTATAGATTCGTCATGTCTGTCTGACTGTCTCAATGTCTGTCTGTCCGTCCGTATGTCACAGCCACTTTTCTCCGAAACTATAAGAACTATGCTGTTGAAACTTGGTAAGTAGATGTATTCTGTGAACCGCATTACGATTTTCACTCAAAAATAGAAAAGAAAGGGTCCCCATACTTAGAACTGAAACTCAAAAAAAAATTTCATCAATCCCATAACGTGTGGGGTGTATATTTTACCATGTAAACAACCAGCAAAATATGGTTTGAACATGATCTAGAAAGTAGTTTTTTTTTAATACGTCAGAAATCGTAAATCGCAACTTTTGCTTATAATATTATGTACCTACAGGTTTGTACGGAACCCTCGGTGCGCGAGTCCGACTCGCACTTGGCCGGTTTCTTTTATTTAATGTTAAGTCACCATTAAAAAGCTGTCATCCCTTCTCAGTGTTTATGTTAGGAAGTAGAAGCAATTTACTTTCGTGCAATAATTGTCTTACCAAGGAATTCCCAGCCTATTGAAAAACCAAAACATTTTACAACACAGCTGAACTAATGATGAAACAAAGCTAATTGAATTAAGCGATCAAATTCGACATTAAATGGCGCTATCGTTCACAAACGATCGGCAAATACTGGATTAATATTCATGCATAATGGTGTTATCTCTGAATCCGATACATAAATTCAGTTTATAGTCAAGTAGTAAATCTGAACAATTTGTACATCGCGTTTGCGTGTATTCGAGCCTCCATGTTTTTCACGTCATAAATGAAAACTCCGTGACGATAAATCGTATAAGTACTTTGTTCCGTTTCCATCAATAATGTTTTATCGCGTTTCGAACACCTTTATAATGTTAAAATTGTATAGCTGCATTTGTAGATTTATTACTTGTTAATGTTTTTATATTCTACATCTATAAAGTTCTTGTCGTAATACATTCTCAGGTTTTTATAAACGCACTCTGGTATTATTGTCATTGTTTTTTCACTGCCGCGTTTGTCTAGCGCGACTGCTGGGCGTGATATTCTGGGTAAGAAAAAGTGTTCTTGGGTTTCTATTAAGGAAATTCTCAGCAGCCACCCGGAACCCAGAGAGGACTCAAACATGAGACCTAAAAAGGCATTAATGTCAGCCTACTGTATCGTAATACACTGATGGGCTTTTATGTGTTTAACCGGTTTTAAATAAGTAAAAGTACAAATCTTCTTAAAACAAGCTTTAATGTGCTAAATAAATGTCATAATTGCGACAATAATATAGAGCACCATCGTTATCATTAGAGCACGAGCTAACTTGTTTTGTTGGGGAGTTGCTATGGCCATCTTCCGACTCCATCACCAGACCAGCTCCATAGTAGGTACAATATTATTGCAAATCCAGCCCTACCGGACATATACGAAACCAAGTTAATAAAGCTTGCCAAAGGTAGACACCCACCTTTGGCAAGCATTATTAACTACCTAAATGAGTTAGTTCTCAGTTCATTGGAATATCATTAACATCGTGCTTTCTCCCCAGTTACGTCACGAGCTAGACCGCGTGGTAAGCGAGAGAGATCGCTTGCTGGCCGAGAGTTCAGAGCTTGGGCACGACAAGGTGTCGCGCGAGTCGGAGCGCGCGGCGCTACGAGCAGAGCTCCGCGAGGCGCGCCAGAGAGAACAGCGGCTGCTGGTGGATATAGGAGACTTGGAGGACGAGAATATATCGCTGCAGAAGCAAGTGTCCGCGCTCAGGTCGTCACAGGTGAGTTATCTAGCTTTTCATAATATTTCAGAGCGATTGGATATTAATTACTCGTTTCATGTAAAGGTAAAAGGTAACACAGAGATATCAGGGACACAGTCCGTCCATGTCGAGGAGCTCAAAAAATATCGGGGCGTACATTTTATATGAACTTGTTCACACACACCTCCGTGTCCGAGCCGTGACACGAACTTGACGGACCACGGTCGGTCCACTCGATATTTTTAGGCCGCATTTCCCACCTCATTTCCCACCTTTTAGGTCTCATCCTTCAAACCGAAACGTGTATTTGCTATAAATACATTGTTAAACACAAATATTTTCCAAATTTGTGGTATTAAAAGGCTTTAATACCACAAATTTGGAAAATATTTGTGTAAAATCTTGGAGCGAACATTCATTAGTATTTAGGCAAATACTAATGAATGTTCGCTCCAAGATCAGAGGCAAGAGAGTATATCTATATAAGATCAGATTCTTATTGAGACATTTATCGGCAGAACCGTAGGCACCAAAGCAGAGATTATGAAAGTACTATATAAAGCAGAACCGAAAAAAAATCTGCGATCATTTACATTCTTATTTATTTTCAACAGGCTCAAGTACTTACAAACGCCAAATTAATATTCCGAACAACATGATAAAATATTCAAACAGATTCACGTTCTCTTATTCCACTTTTTTATCCTAAAAATATTCTTATCCAAACTATTCGCATCACTATTGCCCATAGACACTATTTAGTACCCTATTGATATTTTACGCGGAACTTTGGAGCCGTGCCCATCGCTAGTCGCGAAACCTACCGCCTAATTGATTGGCCCATCTGTCTCCATGCAAATCGCATCTGGAACTCATGGACTATTGAATTTTCCACACTGTTTGAGAATTTTGTAGTTAAGGGAAGTATTGCGAATTGGAGCTATACATTAGATTGTAATGAATAGAAGTGCTACTTTATAACGTTATAGAGATAATGGTCTCAGTAATCTGTTTTCTTCTTGGCTCGCGACATATGGTTGTTTTTAGAGCAACTTTAGCTCCGATAATAGCAATGGCTGTACTGTTTGTGGCCTTAAGATCTGAGCCTGCACAAATATAAGTTATGGTTACATTGAATTTGTCTAATGCCCAGTTTCTGAGGTACTTTATCGATTGTTTATCTGTCCGTTGAGAACCAACCGACCAATGGCGTTACGACGAAAATAGCGTTAACAGACCAAAACTACCGATAAAAGCCTCAGAAACCGCCATAAGTAAGCTATTATTCCGATTTTTTTTATTTGTTTTGTTGTCGATTAGCCTAAAGTTACGTTTTTCAAGTGAAAAGAGGCAGAGAGGGGCAATTCTCGTATTTTTAAGGAACGTTCACATTCGCATCACAGTCGCAATCTGTCAAAAATATCTCTTGTATCCCTCTTTATTACACGTTTGTTATCGATTGTCGCTTAGATGAAATTGCGAAATGAATTTGATCGGTTTTTAAGTATTAAAATTTTCCCACGAAATCATCATCTATGGTGGGGCGCCAGATAAATATGGAATAACGGTCATTGACCCAAATACATTTATTGACTCTCTTAATATCAAAAACAGAAATAATGACATAAAACTGTCCTAAATCAACTTCTATCGCGAACCTTAACGTTATCTAGTTATGAAAAACGGTTCATAATTTTTTGTTCGGATATATACGAGGGATATTAGGGAAAGGTCAATGTACTTTATTCCAAGTTTATCTGGCGCCAACCATAGCTCAATAAAACACCATTGCACAGAAAATAGATTTAATGGTTCCTCTACCAAACACCATCTTCTCGCAGGTCGAATTCGAAGGTCTAAAACATGAAGTCAGACAACTTCGCGAAGAGGCTGAGAATGCGCGCGCTATGGCTGACGAAACCGCAGCGCTGCGCCGCATCGCTGAGCGACAGCTGGCCGAAGCGCTCGAAGCGCTGCAAGCCGAAAGGGAAGCCAAGTTCGCAGCCAAGAAAGAACTCGACGCTCACCTTAGCAGGGAAGCCGCCTACAATATTACTAACTTGGCGTATAGTATACGAGGTGAGTTTACCTTTTCTGTCAAGGCATCTTCGTTTTACTCGATTTTTCTCGATAAGATTGGCTACTTTTACCCATTTACTGCTACCACACGAAAATCGCCGCTCTATATTAACTATTTTATTTGTTGTATTTATATTATAGGTTTTGTCGCAGGTTTAAATTCGATTGAAGTAAAAGAAAAAAAATCACTTCAAAGTCTATTTAGTAGCTTAATCCGACATTTTTTATTAATAAGAGCCTACACGTATCTATACTAATATTATAAAGCAAAAGAGTTTGTTTGTTTGTTTGTTTGTTTGAACGCGCTAATATCAGGAACTACTGGTCCGATTTGAAAAATTATTTCAGTGTTAGATAGCCCATTTATCGAGGAAGGCTATAGGCTATATATCATCACGCTTAGATCAATAGGAGCGAAGCAGTAATGAAAAATGTTACGCAGACGACGTTGCACGGGTCAGCTAGTCATTATATTATTTAATATTTATCAATTTCTTCAAGCGATACATATTAGAATAATAAAAATGAATATTCAAATTTGTATATGAATATTTAAAAAAAAAACACGTCGACGTCGTTACGTCTTTCATATTTGAATCTTTATTTTGAATTTGGAACAAATATTTTCATGACAGTTTGTTGTTATGAAAGTTTTACAAATACCCTCTCTAGTATATAAAACTGATATACATAAACAAGAAAGCGTCAATATTTCTTTTTTAAATATAAAAGTGCAGTGCTTTAGTGGTGATTTCAGTTTGGAAATATCCCAAGACCCCTGATGGGCGACGTAATCTCAAAAGGTAATTAAATAGGATAAACAAAATTTAAAACCACTACATTATGCTGTTTGTTTCACACTTTATTTTCATTAGGGTAAAAATATATTATCAAGAAATGTGATCATGATCATCACCTTGGGCATATACCTAGTTAACTTTTGACATACGAGTATGAGTAAATAGTCTGATCGCACGCAATTCAATTCAATTCGATCGTCGACTACTCTCATCCAAGTACCACGGGTGTAAACCGTTAATCAAAGAATTAACAAGTAAGGTTGTCTTGAAAATACCGCTTTTAGCGATAAGGGCGCCCATTGCGTCACCCTATGTAATGTTTTCTTCATAAACCTTTTCTGTAACTTAAATGGTCACTCTACGTAATAAAGAGTATTGTATTCTATAAACAAGATCCCCTATTTCCTTTTTTTATATTGATAGGCACGCGTTTGACCACTATCCCACTTGATGGCAAGCGCTGATGTGTTCGAAAATGGAGCTCGCTTGCCTAGAAGTAACCTATTCAGTCTTGACTTAAAGACTCGCAGGTTGTAGCTATTAGGAAACACAATTCACCAGCAACTATGTTTTCCATATCAGGTATGCCAGAAGACGGCACAGAAGACGAAGGCGAGCCGGGCGGCTCGTCGTCTGCCGAGCTCGCCAGCGCCATGGGCGACCATCACGCCGACCTGTTCTCCGAAGTACACCTGCACGAAATATCACGACTTGAGAAGCAACTGGAACAGGCACACAACGAAAATGTAAGTTTTGAGGTTCTTCATTTAAGCTTCGACTTACACTTACTCTCATACATAGTCTATTTTATGAAAGAGATCAGATCACTTACTTACATAGTCTGTTTTATGAAAGAGATAAAAAAGAACAGCAGGATTCCGAACACAAAACCGAACCCTTATAGGATCATTCGGGTGTCTGTTTGGCTGTCTGTCCGTCTGTCACAGCGAGTTTTCTCCGGATCTACTAGACCGATTCTATAGAAATTTGTTAGACATATAGCTGCATAAAAAATGCAGATAAGAGCTCTATCTCTAAAGATAACAGGAAAACTGTAAGAAGTATGTAGTGTTAATATTACATGTTAAAAAAAATAAATTGTTTCGGAACCCTCTGCACGCGAATCCGACTCGTACTTGGCCAGATTTTCAAGTTCAAATTTAAAAGGAAAGCTCATGTACAAAGCGAGCTTTAAGCTGCGTTTCTTTACGCTAATCGAGGCTAGGTAAAGGAAGCGATTATATTGTCTAGTAACAAACACATACCTCGCACATCTCTGGTGGAAACGCAGCCTAACCCATATTGGGTGTCATGAGGTTTCAGTAACTTTCGTGATTATTTCTGTTTTGTTGTTGCTTTCTTGTAGGATCTAGATAGACTAGTTATTCCAATGAAGTTTATTCTTGAACTCGTTATGCAGCGAAGTAGCGAGTCCGACATATTAATACGGTTCTAGAATTATATGCGCGAAGTTTGATTGCGTCCGTATCAGGACTTGCAGTGTGTAAACTGTCAAAGTAAAACTGTGACTACTAAATTATATCACACTAGCTGACCCACGCAACTTCGTCTGCGTCACATTTTCCATTAATGCTCGGCTCCTTTTAGTCTTAGCGTGATGATATGTAGCCTATATCCTTCCTCGATAAATGGGCTATCTAATACTGAAATAATTTTTCAAATCGGACCAGTAGTTCCTGAGATTACCCCCTACATACAAACTTACAAACATACAAACTTACAAACAAATGTTACCTCTTTATAATATTAGTATAGATGAAACATCTTGCACTACATATTGATATACATAACTGATGCAATATTCCGCAAAAAAAGCCCCGTCATTTTTTGTCTTCGACTGTACAAACCCTATGGTTTTCAGAGATGAAAAAAATGTTGTTACAGTATTAGCCGGTAATAAGCAATAACTTGAAATGCATTAGAACTCTGTTGTGTGTTGTGTTAAAGTGTTGTAAGATAAGTTGAGGTTATCCACTGCTACACAAAATCGACTTCATTGCGGTATTTTTAATCTGAAATACCAGCTAAATTCTGAACGTCAAAATCCGTCAAGCAGTTGCTTCGTTCATATAATATTCATGCTAACTCCACCAGATTCCAGACTGTATGCATATTTGAGCCTTGTTTAACGAACCTGACCTCAATCGTGAACGTCAGCGTTATTACCTGGCATGTTTCATGAGAGCTGGGAATTGATACTAATTAGATAAGTCGAGGTAACTGCAGACTGGATGTAATGGAGCAATTTATATTTCGGGGGTTTTGAGTCAAGATTGTGTCATATTTTATGCAACATTTACTTGGATGCAAGTGAATGGATAGCTATAGGCTTTTAAATAGAGTCTATTTATGAATGTAGAAATGACGCAAATAAGATACATCGAGCCTTGAAAAAACCGGAGTGACAGACACGCCCCCTGCATAGTTGAATATTTTGTGTTACGTACATTGCCAGGCACTGTACCAACAAAATATATATTCAATCTTGTAGTAATATCAAGCAAAGTCAGCTGAAAGTTCAGTTTGTTCTTAGCTGGTGTCAAAAGCTGACTGTTTTAGTTAACCTTCTCTGTTGCGTTTATTTGAGAATTTTATTACGTGACATTTTATTTACAGACTGTAGTCCTGTACTGACTGTAATGTTAGTGTAGTAGAAGTCCAGGTCTTTTACCAGGTTTTCAATATAATTTTTGATTGTTTCACAGAGTCAACTACAAGCATCGATGCGCAGCGCACAGGTGACAGCAGAGAGCGAAAGCGCTGCAGCCGCTTTGTTGCGCGCTGGACTCACACGCGCCGCCTCCCGAGTTACTGCCCTACACGCATTGCATTCAGACTGCGCGCCTTTGGTTAATACCTTTGTTACATATTCAGGACTAGTATTAAAAAAGGAAGAAACGTGTAAGAGGAGCAATATGCAGACTTGTGTAAATTTTGAGTAATTTTGTAAAAACTTTTGCTGTTTGCTGTGCCCGACAGGGTTCAAATCGATCTTTTTAGGGTTTACGGAACCCTAAAAATATCAATATGAATGAGTAGGTACTTAGGTGAGAGTACCTATTTTACCGAACGTTAAATTGTATGGTGTGTAATTTTTAACTTTCGAACAATGTAAACTAGGCTTCTTAAATGCATTTTTTGAGCAAGTGAGTTGTAAAAAATGTAACAGGACGAAGAAAAGGTAGAACCAGGCGGCGTATCGTCCCGCGCAGCCAAATGGCTGACGTGGTGGCGCGTGTCGGGCGGCGAGCTGTCCGGGCTGGCCGCCTCGCTGGCCGAGCTGGCGGCGGGCGCGCTGCCGGCCGACGCGTCGCCCGCCTCCGCCGCCGCGCTGCAGAGGGCGGCGCTGGCGCAGCTGGCCGACAGGGTCGCGGAGGCCGAGGTGCGCTGCGCCGCCTTGGAGGCTGATGCTGATCTACTTAGGACGTTGGCTGGAGGTAACTTCCCGTCCACTACTTATATCACTAGATTTTTGTTGATATCTTGAAATTAATTAATCGTTAAGACTTCGTTTGTAAAATATATTTGATTATAAAAAAATATTTTTGTAGAAAATTTAAACAATTCCACTGGCAAACTAACTTTACACTTTGTTACAAATTCCTGATGCTTAAACCGTAGGTAACACGGCTTGTTAGTTTTGTAAACTAAATGTGTCTTCAACAAGGTTAATCTTATATTACCCAAATATTTAGGACGGAAGAAAGCCAATGTTCATGTCATGTAATCACTTCGATAACTAAAAATTTAAGTTTTAAAATCATCTACCGATTGTTTATCAGGTTATTTACAAAAAGTGTGTTCATTTCCCAGGAGCGGGTCGTGCACTATCGACTGCGGGCCCCGCGCTGCTGTCGGCGGCGGAGACGCTCGCGCAGATCTACCATCACGTGTGCGCCGTCAACGGGACGCAGCCCGAGAGGGTGCTGCTCGAACATGCGGGACAGAACGATGGTAAGTGACGATTATTTTAAACCTTGTTATGTACTAGCAGAGAGCACAGTTTTCAGTGAACAATTGACATCTTTTGTGCTTACATTGTGGAATGGAAATGAATAATTGAGAAGTTATGTTTGATCCTGATCGCGTATTATTATTACATAAGAAAGAGTTGTTGTGTAATAGAGATGTTAGAAACTTGGATTCCGTTTACTTTTTTCTTTTGAAAAATTGTTAGCGGTCTTTACCTTTAAATATATTAGGAATTGTGACCATATTTTTGATACATTCGAAAGGAAGTTACTGCGATTCCGTTTATCGTGCAATTCATAGAGATGGCGCAATTGTAGATTATGTTAGCAAGTATGTTTACGATGATCAGCCGATCGATTCTCTAAACATGTGACTGCGCCGCGAAGTGAAGGCGTGGGTGAAGTGATCACGAAGTGATGTGATGTGCTGTCAAACCGTACGAACAAGATGTAATGATAGCTCAGTTGTAGTTCGCTCCGCCCAAGTGAACACGGTGAGATGTCGACACAATAGACCGGCTGTATTCGATTGTGTGGTCCACAGTGTCAGGCGCCGAGGGGCGCGGTGCGGAGGCGGAGGCGCTGGCGCTGGCGGCGGGCGAGCTGGACGGACTGCGGGCCGCCGGCGGGGTGGCGCGCTCCGCCGACACGCTGCTGGACCAGCTCACGCACCTGCGCCGCGCGCTCGACACCGCGCTCGACTCCAGGAACAGGCACCAACCTGGTATGTGCCACACCTACTGTCATTATATGTTGCGTGGCGCGCTCCGCCGACACGCTGCTGGACCAGCTCACGCACCTGCGCCGCGCGCTCGACACCGCGCTCGACTCCAGGAACAGGCACCAACCTGGTATGTGCCACACCTACTGTCATTATATGTTGCGTGGCGCGCTCCGCCGACACGCTGCTGGACCAGCTCACGCACCTGCGCCGCGCGCTCGACACCGCGCTCGACTCCAGGAACAGGCACCAACCTGGTATGTGCCACACCTACTGTCATTATATGTTGCGTGGCGCGCTCCGCCGACACGCTGCTGGACCAGCTCACGCACCTGCGCCGCGCGCTCGACACCGCGCTCGACTCCAGGAACAGGCACCAACCTGGTATGTGCCACACCTACTGTCATTATATGTTGCGTGGCGCGCTCCGCCGACACGGCACCAGAATTCTAGTATTAACTCCCTCGTCGCTAGTAAGTTAACTCATTAAGGCCGTGACATAAGATACTACTTTATCCTCTCGGTGCATAATCTACTATTTCAACTGCTGAGTTTCCAATAGTCGGTCATGTACCGGATTTCACAGCCAAACATATTGTTCGCCTATTTGCATAGCGTCATGGCCATTCAATTGTAATAGTAAGGCATAAATATTAACTATTTTTCTGATATCAATGGACAAGTAAATCCATAATCCCGTATCCCTCCTCGTCAAATCAAACGGACAAACAAAAATACTGCGAACTAACTGTTAGTGGTGGCAATTTATCGAGACTACAATATCTTGTGATATTTTATAAAATGGAGTTTACAATTATCAACCAACACAGACAGTGACAGCATCACAGATAACTTGAAACCTGAGAAAAAAACAGTAGCTTTCACTCAGAAACTAACCTCTTTTCCCTTTCCTCCTTGTCAAGGTATCCAAACCGACAACTATACCAAATCCCGGACCTCCTACTACGCTCCTATAAAGAGACTAAAAGATCAGAACAATTGCAAGCTGAAGATAGCCGACACCAAGCGAAAACTGCACAACTTGATATCCCACCTACAATCCTTAGACATAGACTCCAACAGAAATGAAATCCCACAACAAAAAAGTGTCAAAGAAATAACGAACTACTTCGAAAACATGTCGAAGTTTTCTCAATGCGATAACAACAATGCGAATTCGAAAGAATCATTCGATAATTGGAATAACAATATGTATCAGAACAAGAATTTAACACCTTTTCCGAACTCTCTTCCTTTTCATAACCCTGGAAACATGTCACCTAAAAATATGAATTTAGGAAATGCGGTAAACTTACATTCGGTATGGAGGAATACTGTGTTGAACGGTGGAAATGCGTACTGTAAGAACATTCCGTATCAACGAAACGATGCGACTTTGTCGTCGGGAATTAAGAAGTCTTTGAGAACCAGTCTGGTCACTTGTGTTATGATGCTGCAGTACATCATATGATGGGGGCTGGAACAGGATGGCTCAAAAGGTCTCGTGGCGCTTTATGCTTTTAGTACTTATTGTAAATAAAGTCTTGTGTGTAATAGATTGTCTATCACAATATTAATAGTTAATTAAAGCGCCATATTTGATTCATTCGCTGTTGTAGTCCATTTTTGTAGAGAATTCTTTAAGTAAATGGTTGCAAGTAAATTAGATTATCTTGATAACATGTGTAAATGTTATGAATATGCATTGTGATTCATCATCTTCATCAGCTTTTAAAGAAAAGTAGTCATTTATCCAAACTAAGCTATGAGCCAGTACTTTCGACCGTCAGTTTAACATACAGTCCCCCAAAGCTTCACTAAGTTTTTGGCACCACAAACGTCTAGAACAGGGCCTTCTATCCCGAACTGCACAACCCAAACACCTAACTATTTGAAATCTTACAGTAATGGACACCGAAGAACGCGGTGCGGAAGTAGTGGAGCTCCAAGAACAGGTGATCAAGCTGAAGTCGCTGCTGTCCACCAAGCGCGAGCAGATCGCCACTCTGCGCACCGTGCTGAAGTCCAACAAGAACACGGCCGAGGTGGCGCTTGCCAACCTCAAGTCCAAGTACGAGACCGAGAAGATTATCGTCACCGAGACCATGCTCAAGCTCCGAAACGAGCTGAGACTGCTCAAGGAAGACGCTGCTACTTTCTCCAGTGAGTATTGCTTAAATTAGCCTTTTTGATGAGTGATTTGTTACTTTTTTCTTGCCTCTTTGTGAAATGTCCCGGTAAGTGGTTTGGTCAATCTTTACATGACCTGTACCTTGGTTTTTTTTTTCGTAAGTCCTGGTAGTGATCACTAGTACTACGGGAACAGCCGTTACTGGTACGAAGGGTGCTTGCTGTACCAGTATTATAATATTGTCATAGACATTACATTATTTAATTACCTAGTAATTTCTCAGCTATTATCGTAGTGCTGAACAAATCTTTGTTTGGAAATTAAAATATTCAACGACAAATTGTTTGAACCACGCACCATTGTATTGCCTACCGTATTCAAACCACCGTCGTTGTGTAGGTCTCCGCGCGATGTTTGCGGCTCGCTGCGAGGAGTACGTGACGCAGGTGGACGAGCTGACGCAGGCGCTCGCGGGCGCTGAGGAGGAGAAGAAGACGCTCAACCAGCTGCTGCGCCTCGCCGTGCAGCAGAAGCTGGCGCTCACGCAGCGCCTCGAGGAGCTGGAGGTACCATAATAATACTCTTACTGACCGATTTTGGCCATTCGCCAACGCTGACTAGCCGGGACGAAATTTGTAGTAGTAGTGAGTTACGGAATTGTCCGATAGAGCTACCGCAGCAGCTCTGAAACGCAAAGGGCATGTGATTCTACCATCCTACTAAAGAAATGATTTATATGACTGGTTAGCAGTGGATGTGTCATCAAGTGAGTAACGTTAGTGTTATGGTCCGCAGGTGGACCGCGAGATGCGCACGCGACGCGTGCCCAAGGCGGGCGGCGGGGCGGCGCGCGCGCGCGGGAGGGACTTCTAGCGGCTGGTGACCGCGCTCAAGGCCGCCGCCGCCGCCCTGCGCGCGCTGCTGGCGCCGTCCCCCTCGCACGCGCGCCGCCGCCGCTAGCGCGAGCGGGACAAGGGACGCGGGGACTAGTGCGCGGCGCGGGCGCGATCGATGGCGTCACGAATTTATAGTGTTAGTGTCGGGCCCGCAGCGGACGTGTCGGCCCGAGGGCGGGCGGCCCGGCCTGAGACATTTTTATAACTGTGAGTCCTCGGGACTGAATTCTTTATACGTTTTATAAAATTTTAATATAATTAATCGTACGAGTGTGCGGCCGGGGGCCCCGGAGGCGCGGTCGGGCGGAGCGCCTACGCGGCGATCGTAGCTCTGTGAACCGTCAAACTGTGCAGCCTCGCACGCGCCTCGCTCGACCCGTAGCAGATAGGAGCGAAAACATAGAATTAATTGAATAAAAGCATCCCATCGGGCCGCCCCCGCCGGAGAACGGTTGGTGTTGTGTATGGAGTAGAGTGACAGTGCCGCGGCCGTTGTTGTTGTTGTTATTGTTGCCACTGAGTGTCGCTTCACGTGTAGCGTCTCTCACGAACTTCACCCGCGCGCCACCGATCCAGATTTGATATCGAATTTCCTCAATATATCTATCTATCTATTGCACGTCGTCAAATTGATGTTTATCCAGTATTTTTGTAATAGGATCAGTGTATTTTATTACGCTTATGAATTTATCACCGTTGTTACGATATCACAGATGACATGACAGCGCAGACAACCCACTAGGCAGCCGGCGTGATAGCCTCGCGAAGTGCCTGCGGTACATATTCCCTGTTCAGTGCGTTGCCTGCGCTGTCAAAAGGCACATTTTCTTATACGTGTGGGTTGAACGGGGGTTTCGATGAAACAGTGCGACGTTATTTTTTATGATATACATTATATTTATTGTTCGAATCTTATTATATTCATAGAATCCTCTACTCGATACGAATGTTTAGTACGTCCAAATAAAAATTTCTAAAAAGAAAAAAAGATATTCGTCGACGTCCATCCATTGTGTGCGCAAAAAGACTATGTAATCTGTTCTGTAGTGGATACGTTTGTTGTGTTGTTGTGGCCCTCTGCCGAATACTTTCGTCCATCTTGTTCTAGTTGTACTCGTAGTGTTTCAGTATTTTTTGTTAGTGACGTTTAGACTGTTGTGGCTCGGAGTCGGACTTACGGACTTAGTTGTCGCTCGCCTGCAGACCGCTGCGAGCCTGAGAGATGTTGCTGAGAGTTTCGAGTCTACTGAGATTAGTTGATGAGCGTTGTAAACTTCATTAAGAGACATATAATGTGCTGAGAGCTGCTCAGTGTCCGCTCAGACTCCGCGCCACGGTTGTGTTAGTGCCGTCCTGTGGCGTCGCCACTCGCGTCCATTTCTTGTCCATAAGCTGGTCGCGCCCCGCTGATGTTACGCGCACTTCTATACCGAACTACGAACTTACGAAAACACCAATTTTCTCGTAATATTAAAACAAATGTAACTAATCAGTTCTCGTCCCTGTTGCTCAAAACTTTGCTCACGGGCGCCGACCAGCGAATCTATTGATAAGACAAAATTTACAAAAAATGAAAAAAGATTTTATTAAGTGTTACGTATTTATTGTTTACGTTATCGGATGTGATATTGGCAGCTTCCCGCGGTGGTCGCGTACGACCGCGCGAGACTTAGTCGTTGACCTCTCCTAGCGTCTCAGTGACCTTAGGTTAGTTGGACCGTTCCATGTAGCGTGGGCACTCGCCCTTAGTACGTATTTTTACTGGTTTAGGATAGAGCTAGATACATTAACCTTCAAGTATACTTAGTAGGTAATCGAGAGGACAGTCTCCTCGCGTAGTGAAATTAATTTGCAATATTAACTGTCGTAGCGTAATTAGTTTGCATAGCTCAAAGGGCGGCGCACAGCGGCTCAGAGCCGCGCCCGCAGGACCATCGCCTTGCATTTATTGTTTATAGTTAATAATATATTGACTAGCTTTCATTAGAGCATTCATCATGTACTTAAACGATGGACTTACCAATTGTTAGCTTTACTATGTATTTTCTTTTCTAGTATTATTTTTGTTCGTATGTAGCTTAGCAGCAGACATCGTTTATGTATTGTATGTCTAGTCACGGGTTACTCCGCGGTCTAGTGCGTGTTTCGTCGATATCAGTTGAAAACTCGTACTAGAGTCGGTTTGCATCGACATAATAATATTTTTATATGCTATTTGTTATAAGAGCCGTATGTTTTTCGATAAATGATATTCATTGCAAGATTTGAATTTTGTCTGTATTTTACGACACTGTTGAGTTTGCCTTATTCACTTGACATGTTTTCGACATTGTTTATTTGATTCAGATGTATTGTTGATTGTTAAATATTACCGATTATATGTTTAGTGCGCCGAAACTATTTCGCCACTACGTATTATGAGTTAAAGTATTAGTGCAATTAAAATTTGGTTGTTTCATAGACATAATATATTTTCGTGTATTATCACGCAGTATTGTACTTGTGGGCATCGCTCGATGTCTGCTGCCACTTGCGGGTGGTGGTGATCATAGCGATTAACCAAAAATAATATTTTTTCCTTTATACATTATTACATAACATTTAGATAATTATTTTGCTTAAGCATAGATATTACGTTATATTATAGAGTAACTATTGATTATGAGTTATATTATTTAAAGATGAACGTTTTGTTATACATTGCCCGCTACTTTATTAATGTATTGCGACATGATTTAGGTGTTGGACAACTCGCGGCATGAATGTTCCCACTTCCCGTGGTCTCATTTTAATCTGTAGCTGAGTAAACGTCAATTAACTTAAAGCTGGGTGCGGCTGTAAGCTCTGCATGATCATTTTTGTGTGAAATCAATGTTCTAATTGTAATGTGACTTGCGAAACACTGTGTTTGCCTCCGAACCCACGCTTTTCTATAACATTGCACAGTTTGATGGTTCACTCTGGATGCAGAACAGTATTTTCCCATACTTTAATTTCATAATGGCCGTTTATTAATTTTGTAAGTAATCGAACCAGATTACAAGTCTTTTAGTCTCTTCTCCCCAATGATCTTGTTTCGAGTATAATGCGGTGTTGTGTAGATATTCACCGACAGATGCAATGAACCCGCGCGGGAACATATCATGGCAGAGCGGATTTATTTTCACTGTCTAAGGCACACCGTGTTGTCACAATGACTGATTTGAATCATGTATGAGAATAATAAATTATATATTTAAAACATTTTGTGTGGTTTCTGTTTTTAATATCCTGTATTGCTTGCTCTTTCTTTCATTAAAAAGGTTGACTCGCAGACGTCATGTTCTGTCCACTTGACTCGGAAGGAACAGCTACTCTATTCTACTATTTTAGAGTTCCATACCCAAACGGTAACCAACAGAACTCTATTAATAAGGCGATTAACGTTGCTTGTAAGTATCTCCGTTTGTATAAAAATCACGCACAGTCCAACATACAGAAAATGCATCCACGCGCGTTCATGTAGATCACGCGCCTACAAGCGGAGAAACATGCGCACACGCTCGTGGGTGCGGAGCTAAACGCAAGGTATGGCACAGAGAGACAGAGTCTCGCAGTGCCGTGCGTGATTATGGATAGGCTTGACGTGTTTTTGTACAAAAACCAAACAGTTTGTATAACTGCAGCATCTTGAATGAGTTCCACACTAATAACCAGTTATAATATCAAAACAGACGCGACGCACTGCACTATCACCACAGCGAACGACATTGAATGAAACGAGTCAGAGCCGCCATCCACAAAACGCACCTACGCGCGAGAGTGCGTAAAAAACCCGCACGATGATGGAGATCTGCACTCCCGTAACTCGCGTAAGTGCGTTGACACGCATCATGCAGCGTGATAACCGCTTAAGCCTCCGCTGTCCGTACGTCCATCCATCCGTCCGTCTTTCTATCAGCGGGCTGTATCTCAAGAACCGTAATAGGGAGACATTTGAAATTTTCAGATTGTGTATTTTTATTGCCACTAACAAATAATAAAAAAAAGTTGGTACGGAACGCTTATGCGAGCCCGACTCGCTCCTAGCCGGTTTCAGGCGGTTCAAACAACGTTCGCAATCGCATGTCAATCGCAAACTGCCAAAAAAGCCTTCATTTCCCTATAGATTTGAAAGATTGCGACGATTAGCCCTCAGATGGATGGACCACAGAGTACATTATACTATACTGAAACATATGGGTGGACCATGGACCACACAGAATTAGCCCTGACATGGGCGGCGGACCACACAGAATTAGCCATCAGATGGGAGAACCACACAGAATTAGCCCTCAGATGGGTGGACCAAACAATCAATTATTTCAATAAAGCACCGTGTGTAAATCCAAAAAGGAAGGTCTTATTTTACAACTTGGGAACAACGCTCAGTCACATAGAACATAGTCAAAGCACTACCGCTCTAACCAGTGGTAAACGGTGTACCAACGGAGAAAAAACATTAGCATCGATAAGAATAGGAGGGTACGTAATAAAATCAAACGACTTTGTTGTGTTTAATACGCATATTATGTACATACAGACTGAGAATGCTTCAAGTTACAAATTTAAAACAAATAATTTACTCTTACATGAATACAAATGCATATTTACAAGACGTCGCTTGTACGTACGTAATTTCTCTTAATTACGGATACAACACTAATATTTACAGATACACTCGAGTATTTAGGTCCATAAGTAATAAACAGTTACCAACATAAATGTGTGCACACATGTTATGGTGACTGTAACAAATGGTACGTCGGGAGTATTTTGGAATAGTGTTCTAAAATTCACGTTGAGCTTCTCTACAGATTATATTAATTTCTCATACATAGTCCTTAGTGCATAATTCATCATTTTAAGACATACTTAAAATGTGAATGCTTTCTTATTTATGTTAGAATAAATGACCCACAATTATTTCTGGAATTTAGAATTAAATAACACCAAATTATGTAAAACTATGTTAACAATGAAAACATAGAATCAACTCAGTATTAAAAGTTGAGTACCCGCTCCTAATGTAAATATTGTGACAACTAGAAAATCAAATAACTTCAATGTCCATTCTTAAATATAAGATTACTCATAAATATAACTGAATCTAAACTCTACGTAGCTGTTAAACTTATGAGAGAAACAAAATGCTTTACACAGTCAATTGTTTTTACTGTCATTGGATATCATAATGGTTGGTTGTACACTTACAGTAATTTATAACTATTTGTAAAATACGTGGTTAAATGTTAAATAAAATACGATACACAATATTTTTTTTGTGTTAGTATTAAAATTTGGCAACATTCCCTAGCTTCATAACCCCGGAGTCCTTACGCCGATAATTTACATCTTATTGATTACAGCAATTTTATCACAGTCTGTAAGCATACGCGTGCCCTTTTCTCTAATTCTAATATAAAAGCTGACTATTATAAGGTGCATTGTTTTGCGAAAAACCCATACGGGTCCATATAAAGTTTATGATCCAATCGGAACTTGCAATTTTAGTTTTTAAACTTCCAAAAAGGGAAGTACTTATACAATTTATAACTCCCTAAAATATTTGGTTGTTTGAAGTACAACGCAGAATGTCTTTTGTCTTACTTACGTTCAATTTCTGGAACGTAAATTAACGACGTGTCAAAACTAAGACAAGCGTTTTGCTTGGCTGTAGGTATTTCAGCAACCAACTACATCTGCCGGTCTATTGTGTCGACATCTCACCGTGATTACTTAGATGGAGTGAACGAAAAGTGAGCTATCATCCGCTAGGTTATTGTGTTCTGTGGCTGTCATGCCATCTTGTTTGTATGGCAGCTCACTTGTCGTTCACTTCGCCTAAGTGTTCACTTCGACATGTCTACAGAATCGCACTGCAGGACATGTTTGACAATAGTTTTTTTTTTGTGTAGGTAGACCACGTTCCAAAAACCGCGTTATAAACATTTTAAGAATGTACCGCGTACTTAATATTCAATGCTGACTAGACTGTTATTAGGGAACACGGACACGCTTTTCGAAACATTCTTCGAAAGAACTACAGTTAGATTATTTACAATTTAATGGGAAACAAGCCTCTTTGCAGCGCTTTAGAGCCATCCGTTACTTGAAGTTACCTTCAAGTAGGCGTGATGTGCTTTATGTACAAAAGCTTGCAAGATTGACAAAATGAGTGAATTTTATATGTTCTTGTGTTTACACTGAGCGTCAATTAGGAGACAGTCTTTTCACAGTTAAAGGGTACAGGGAAAAAACAAGGAATGTTACATAAAATTCATTTGTTTTTTTTTTTAGGCTTAAATAATTACCAAGGCTTCATTGTACTTAAAGTTAATCTCAGTGAGGTAAACTTGAGCTCCTACTAGTAATATCTAAGATTAGATACGTATAAGAAAGTCCACACATTGAAAACTTAAAATGTAAATTAGCATATTACACAGCTTTTGTATACAATTACATAGCTCTTGTTTTGCCCCTGCTGTACCCTGTTCGGTTATTTTACCTTAGATTTGGCCACACCATGATCTTTATTCTCGTAGCCATAGGTTTAGGTTGCTGTCAGAAGCAAATTAACTGCGAACGCATTTTACTTTTGTTCAACTGTAGTGGAAGCAACAAGTACTCTGCGGTTTACAAATTTTAATGAAGTCATAAATTCGGATTTTCATCCTTTCCTCCCTATGTCCAAATCCCACCCTTAGCAAAACGCTAGCCAAAGGATGAACTAAAAAAATTGAACACTTTCGGTGACAGTTGAGCGGAAAGTCAAAGATATGTATTAATTTAGGCCTCTTGGCCTTACATGAGAAAAATCTCTTGATTTCCATCTTATTCAAAATAGGCTATCCGCTAATTTTGAAATAAAAAAGAACACTTAAATAAAACAGGTAGTCATTATGTCAGTCTTGCAACAAATCGATAAATATGTTTCAACTTAAAAATGCTCATACAATGTCAGTTATAATAAAAAATAAAACAAATTATACTTTCATATTTGTGGATACAAAAATATTGACACTAAAGAAATACGTTGATTAGAATATGAAGAGATTAAGATTACAAAATATTATGTTATGAGAAAGGTATAATGTTGTTATAGTTAAAATATTAAATGTTAAGTTTATAGATGTCTGCTTTATTATTAATTTAGAATAGCCACGAGAACAAAGGCGAGATATATATTAGTAAATGATTTATTAGCAACTTGCGACCTGCATGACTTCGCCCATTCTTCGTTAATCGCTTTTTGACGTATAATGTGGTGGTTTAGCTATAGTAAGCGTACAAACAGGCAGGAAAAGGTTCACAAATCAAGGTAATCCATTATCATCTTCAAGTCCTTACCCATTTTTTTCTTCTATTTTGCATCTCAATAACCTTAACAATTATAAAAAACAAGATTGTGGACCATTTTAGACAAACCCTATCCAGCCCAACATACATAAAATGATGGTCCTTTGAGACGAAGAGTGTACCTACACTTGTACAATTCAATCCGTGGCTAACTCATTCCTAACTCTTTCACCATTGTCCTCATGGCCCAACAAGATAATCGATTCAAAACACATTTGACGGTTTCCATAATAATAAAATAATTGCGAAAACATACATGGTTTTAATTTATTTATATTGATAAATTTAAACCATGTATGTCATCGGATGTACATAGTTACAAATTAGAAATTACGAATCAGTGCAGTTGTATTAAACAACTAAATTATTTTGAACTTTAATTTTATCTTATTATTTGGTTACAGGAAGAACTTACTCATATTAATGTTTTAAAAACTATACTTATACCATAGATTTATGCAGAAAAAAAGTTCCAAACAATGGAAACAGACCAAAATTCATGATAGTAAATGAAAACTCTAGTTTCCCTCGTTTTACACAGAGAAATTCCTCCAAAGGAACTTGGCGATTTAACAAGTTTTTCAAAAGCTTGTTGTATAGGAAGGTTTCATCCGACAACAAAGCTCACACTGAAACGTATCTTGTTATAACCAAATGTCTTTCTCTTGTCTAAAACGAGAGCCAACATTAACAAAAACATCAATCCAATGCGATTGAACGACCATAATTTAAACATTAGAGCTGCCTAAACACCGCGTTCCTGCCAGGAACAGAGTACCGACCACCTTCGTTTCCACCAGCATTCTACAGAGTGACCAAGTCGGTGATGTCTCCCTTAGGCGGCACAGTGGACGGCCTGAAGAACAGACACAGCTTGTCGTAGAGCGCGATCCGCTCGGCGCGCGCGCTCCACTCCGCGCCCAGCTCGCGCGCGCCGCCCAGCTCGTCGTCCTGCCCCACGTCCCACGTGTCTGGGGTCGGCTCCGATACCTCCTCGAATGGCTGGACCGGCTCGGGGGCGTTGTCTTCGGCTCCTAGGACCTGAAATGGGGATATGGTTTTACAGCTTCTAATTTTTGTTAGGAAAATTATGATTTTCAAATAAGCTAAACTAAAGAAATAAAGTTTTATTGAAGTTTAAATGTAAATTAGCCGGTTATGTCCCCCGGTCGGTCGGCAGAATGTTACCTGTGCTAGCGCATGCGCGAGGTCAGCCGGTGCGGGCTGCGTGTGCCGGCGGCGGGCGAGCGCGCGCGTGCGCCGCGGCGACAGCGCCAGCGGGGCGGCCTCGCTCGGCGCAGAGCCCGCGAACAGTACTGTGGCCAGCTTCTGGAACTTGGCCACCTGGGGAAGCCAATGTAAGGTTCATTATGACATAAAGGTGAAAAGAAAAAAAGTTACCTATATTAAAAAGTAGACATTTTTACACAAGAAATTTCACTAGAAAAAGCGATATTACATCAAACTAAGTAGAATTCATGAGGCCGCTGGGGTGCCCTATTGAGACAAAAATAATAGAAATGGGTCTCTAATTTATCACCTTCGGTACAACATGGACACAATTCGGTCGAAATTAATAGTTATGCCTTCGTTTTATCTCAAGTGCGACACAAAATTGTGTTGATCTTACCTGTTCCGGACAAGAATGGTCGAGCACCTCGAAGAGATCATTCCTGAGATAGTGCAGCGCCCCGGCCGCGGCCGCAGGGTTGGGGTCGTTGGCGGCGGCGGTGGCGAGCGCGCGGTAGCAGGCCTCCCGCAGCGCCGCGCGGCCCCCCTGCGCGGCCTCGTGCAGCGAGGCGCGGCGCAGGCGCAGCGCCCACAGGTCGTCGAGGCGCACGCGCGGGCTGCTCTGGTGGCCGGGGTTGCCGCCGAACAGGTAGTGGATCTAAGGAGTTAACCTTAAAATAACTCTGTAACCCAGATCATCTGCCTAGCCTTTCCCTAACTTTATTGGGACTAAATACCAGTATTTTATGTGAAGCGAATGCCTACTAAACTTCCACAACCCATTAACTGGGTAAAACGTATTTCTTGGCAAGACTGGTGTCACATTTTCTGGTTTCTGGCAATCTGAAACGACTGCCGAAGATCTACAGCCTTTGGGCTGAAGGGCTTAAGCGCTCTTTTGGCCCAAGGCGTCAGAGAGAACACCCAGACAGCCTTATTAATAAAAAAATAGTTTATTCCGAACATAATCGGAAGTTATACTTGGACTTGATAATCCCAGAGTAACAGTGTATTAATTTCGTCTTAACTCTAGTACTAATAAACATGGAGTAGCCACGGACTAACAATACATTCCTTACACCAGGATTAACGCAAAGTTTTCAAAAGTAAAAATAATGAGTCAATGAATGAACTTATGACGTTATAGTGAAAGTGTTAGATAGAATTTTAAATTGTACAATGCGATTCAAATAAGAATAGGATCGATTTGGCGCCATGTTGTGACGTCATAGCTGTCAATTCAAACCAGTTAGGTATGGTGAGTAAAGCAAGTTTTTTTTTTAAATTATTTTTAGAACTATTGAGTGAAAAAGGTGGGTTTGGTGTAAAATAACTAATAATTACTTTAAATAATTATATTTAGCTAATTTACGACTTTTGAACGTTTTTATTTAAAGTTAAAATAAACCGTTATTGATATGCAACTAAGTTCAGATAGGGTGGTATAAAACCACCTCTTGCATAACCAGCTGAATCATTTTTCACCATATCAATAATGAAAACGGCAGTAGATCGAGAAAACCTGTACTTAGATTTAAATGGCTTATTATTTTTGAGGCGAATAACAACCTAATAGGCGACTAACTACTTGGTTACATCAAAAATAACTTGGTAGCGATTATAATTTTTAGCACAATTATATTGTATGAGCTACAAAAGGCAAGGATCTATAAAAATTTAATAACGGCAGCTACTATAAAATAGCAAATATATTAAACAGGGCCAATTATTTCATAGGAGAGGTATTACAAAAAATGACATGGCGGCTAATATTAATCCATTTTAGATATTAAAATTCTAGCCGTGCGACTAAATGACTAAGTGAGCGACTAGATAGGTTAGGTTAGTTTTTTTTTTGTTAGAAAAAAACACTGCCTATTTAAATTTATACAAAGCTTACTGCTCAATATAAATCTGCTACTTTATATTTAAAATGCTACTTCACTGTAGTTGCCAACCTATTATTTTTGCTACCCATTTTAATTATTTTTAAAACTCTAAATCAGATAAGTTTGTCGCCGTGTTAAATACATGCCGATTTAAATTAGGCTTCTTGAAGTTCTTCCTGTGGATTTTTACGAATTTTATCAATTTCACACGCCTCATTAATGGAATCTGATTTCTAAACTCATTTATTTCATCGAAAACCCTTAAATTATCAATAACATAATCTTTATCCATCGTATTTGCACAACAAACGACCAAACAACGTTTGAATGATTCTTCAAGGTGTTTTTTTTTTTTACTTTTTTATGTCAAACATGTGTCATCCATGCTTATTCAGTTGTTAAACTATTAGGTAGTCGTTTAACATAATGGTATTAGCGTTTTGTCGTACTGACCACTTTGATCTGAAATATCTCCTCTTTGGTTAAGAATTCCAAATTCAAATTTATAAATTCATTTAGCAGGGACATATTTTGTCCCTCATTATTTTTTTCTTTGGCGTCGCTTATTACCGCACAATGGAAAACATGAAATATCGGTATATCAACGAGTACAAGTTCTACCGTGGCACCAGTGCTGCAGAAACAGCTCGAATGATTAATGATGTGTACGGCGCTGGTGTCGCAAAAGAAAGCAGGGTACGTTTTTGGTTTCAACGTTTTCGTTCTGCAAATTTCGACCTTCAGCACCAACCCCGTGGACGGCCGGAGACCAAAGTGGAATATGAAGAATTAAAGGCTATTGTGGAAGCGGATCTATCACAAAGCACTTAGATAGCTGCAGGCTTCGGGGTAAGTGATAAAACTGTTTTAATCCACTTGAAGCAAATTGGGAAAGTAAAAAAACTTGAACGATGGGTACCTCATGAATTGAGTGAATCGAACTTGCAAACACGCGTCGACTGCTGTGTTACTGGGCTCAACCGACACAATAATGAAGGGATTTTAAATCGAATCATTACTTGTGATGAAAAGTGGATACTGTACGATAATCGGAAGTTCTCGTCGCAATGGCTGAACCCTGGAGACCCAGCCAAATGCTGCCCTAAACGAAAATTTACTCAGAGAAAGTTACTTGTGAGTGTTTGGTGGACTAGCGCCGGTGTCGTTCACTACAGCTTTCTAAAATCTGGCCAAACGATTACGGCAGATATCTATTTTCAGCAACTGCAAACCATGAAGGAAAAACTAGCTGCTAAACAACTGAAATTGGTCAATCGCTCTAGGCCACTGCTGCTTCATGACAAAGCAAGACCACACACTGCACAACAAACAACCACTAAGTTAGATGAGCTACAATTGGAATCTCTGCGACATCCACCGTACTCCTCGGACCTTGCTCCAACAGATTACCATTTTTTACGGAATTTGGACAACTTCTTACAAGGAAAAAAATTCAACTCCGATGCGGCAGTCCAAACCGCCTTCAAAGAGTTTATTGATTCTCGCCCGCATGATTTTTTTTAGTAAATGGATCAATGAACTACCTATGAGATGGCAAAAGTGCATCGATAACAACGGTGCATACTTTGATTAATAAAATATAATTTATAAAAAAAAAATTGACTTTATATTCCTCCTGTAAAAAACTCCAATTTCATATGTAAGGACCTAATATGTGGAGCGAAAGATTAACTTTTATTCCGAGAGTAGTGTCGGATTTGTTTAATCCATCCTTGCTCTATGTTTAAACTTAATACTTACAGTAAAGTTAATCTTGCTCTATTCTTTATTTATTAATAAGGCTTTATTTTTTTTTAGGGATGGGAAATCATCCAATGACTCCTCCCGCTCTGGGTGTAGCGGGAGGGAGTGTCAGACTTCTACTGACTAAAACCCATCCATGTTCCTTCATTGCCCTTTGTGTTCCGGAGCCACGGTGTCTCTTGCGAATAATCCCGCGACTCCGGCAGGCGTCGGCCTTTTAGGGCCCCTCTGTGTGCTGACTCTCTTTGAGGCGCGCGTGGAACACTAACGCGCCGTCGACACGGCCTGTCGTCACTAGACGGACGGACGGCGAGCCACCCATAGCTCGCCGTCCACAGGCCCGCGCCTACGGTGGCCGGAAGTCACCAGGTGGCCCCCGACGCCCGCGGCGCCACGGCGGCCGGGACGAGAGGGTCTCCTCTCCCGCTCCGCCACCTCCTTCGCTAGCATGACTGCTTCGCAGAAGGAGGCAACGGCGTCCCATTCCGTCTCGCTCCGGACCATGGCTTGGACCAGGGCCGGACGCGAGAGGTAGCCGCCAATCGCCGTTTCGAGGACACACCTGCACAGTGTGCTCTACCGTGTCCTCCGGTCGATCCTCGCAGTGGTGACACCCGGGCGTTTCCTCCCGCCCGATTCGGTGCAGGAACCTCCCGAAACATCCATGTCCGGTGAGGACCTGCGTCAGGCGGAAGGTGAGGACGCCATGGCGCCTCTCTAGCCACTCCTCAAAGAGGGGACTTATCGCCACTATCGTGGCGTGCCCTGCACTGGGTTGCGACAGTCGTCGTCTCCATGACGCCATGAGATCTCGCCGGAGGTCTGTCCGCTGCGCGACAATTTGCCGCGTCAGCGGAGTTTCCCCCCGGCGTAGTACCTCCACGCGCCAATCATGCAGGCGCGCGAGGACTATCGCCTCCAGATCCCATGGCGGCAATCCGGCAAGGAGACACACCGCTTCGCGCGAGATCGTGCGGTACCCTCGGGCCATCCTTAGGGCCATCACCTTTTGGGGCGCGTTCAGATAGTTGGCAGCACGGTTTATTAATAAGGCTGAGAGAGTATATCTTACCTTCTTGACAGGGTCATAGACAAGCTGGTGTGCGAAGCGCGGGCGCGGCTCGTTGGGTCCGAGGCTGTCGTTGCGGTACACACACGTCCACGTCAGACGACGCAGAGAGAACACCCAGAGAGTGTTGTACACGCGCTTGTCTTTCTCCTTACTCATGCCCTGTACAATAAAAAAAATACATGATTATGAAAATGACAATTTGACTTATGAAACAATTGATTAAATCACGAATTCATGATTTAGCTATGCATGTTGCAGCAACGTGACCTTGTGTTGCGTATAACATGTTGCTAGCAACATTACGATTAGGGTACATTTTCCAGCAACTCAAAATCATGTTCTTGGTGATTGGGAAGTTACGTCCCACCAGGAGCTAAGTACACAGTACCCACCGACAGCACAAACATCTCATCAGTGTCAGGATCCAAGGTGGCCCGCTGCGTGAAGCCGGCCTGCGGGGGCGGAGGCGCCGCAGCCCCGCGGCACAGGGCTCCGCACTCGCCCGTGCCCACGTCCCACCACCACAGGTCCACCAGGTGCTCCTTGTTGCGCTGTCCAGCGAACATGTATAGGCGGCGCTGGATCTGATGAAAGCAGAAACTAAATATGAATAACATTTTCTAAAGTGACGTCGAGGTCGTTACTTTGGACCAAATATAAGAGAGTAAAAAGCCGTCCAAGAGCGATTTGGACTGTCACACTGTGTTCCGGACGATAAACCGAAAAAAAAAACACGCGTCTTGTACGGAAGTGTTACAGTTCTTGAGATACAGCCCGCTTACAGACGGAAGGACAGTGGAGGCTTAGTAATAAGGGTTCCATTGGTTACCCTTCGTGTACGTTACCCTAAAAAATCAATCCACCTTTCCCAAGTATATTGGGGTCGCTTCTCAAATCTTCTGTAGGTGAATACCAGTATTTTAATTTGAAACAATAAAAGTAACTGTTAGATGAAAACATGGCTGTCGAATGTATATAAAAAACTTTTGTAGTGTTTTTTTTTGGAAGTCGGTTGTATTTTTTTTTTTAAGTTTTTTATTTTTCACTTTTTAGTGGTACCCCACACCACTGCAAAATCGCAGAAAAGCAAAATATGCAATTTCGATTACTTGGATGACATAAAACCATCATCTAAGTAGACGAATTCCAGCTATTTCGATTTGGATCAGTTCGTAACTGATTCTGATAAAATCTAAAAAATTATCCTTTCAGATAAAACAAGAATTTTTCAAATCGGTTCATAATTGTCGGAGTTATGAGGTAAAAAACATAAAAAAAAATACAACCGAATTGAGAACCTCCTCCTTTTTGGGAAGTTGGTTAAAAATACTTACAGGATGGAACAGCATGGAGTGTGAGACGCGCGCTTGAGGAGCGTTTAGGTTGTGTCGGTCGCTCAGGATCAGCTGCCAGGTATTGGTGGCGATGTAGTACGCGTACAGCCCAGAGTATTGAGGACTTACTACCTCTTCACTGGAAAAATATTTAAAATTTAAGGACACACTGGAACAGCCACTTTTCGGAGACAGAAAGTTGTAACACAAGGGTAAAATGGCGGGCTTAATGCCTTAGGCATATAAAACTAGCTGACCCTTGCCTACTTCGTTGGGCGGTATTTTTTGGGTTACTATAATAGCCTATGACTCTCACAAACAACGTGGCTGTCTATTGGTAAAATAATTTTCAAAATCGATTCAGTACATTCATTAACCCCTACAAACTCACGAACTTTACCTCTTTATAATATTATTATAGTATTAGTATAGATAAATAAGATAATTATTATTCTCTTAGTGAAAGTTGAAATCCCTGGGAGTACTGCTGGCCTACTATGACGTCTTAAAACGATCATGTATAGGCTGTGGGAGGGAGACAGAGTTATACAAGAAGCATAACACTATCCCTTTTTCTGAGCTTAATCATGATCGCATTGGCACGTCATAGTAGGGCCCCTGATCCAAATATAAAAATGCTTCGACTGATCGAAAGCTACAGTACCGCCGAGTGCCATTAGATAATTACAACAACCACGCGGAAGAGACCATCATCTGCTTAGCCTTTTCCCAACTATATTGGGGTCGGCTTCCAGTCAAACCGGATTTAGCTGAACACCAGTATATTACGTGGAGCGACTGCCTACCAGACGTCCACAACCCATTAACTGGGTAACACGGTACTCCTTGTCAAGACTGGTGTCAGATTTTCTGGCTTCTGACAAACACGAGGTAGAGACCAGTCTTTTATATTTTGACATTTTACGACGTGATATCTATCTTATATATAAAAATGAATTGCTGTTCGTTAGTCTCGCTAAAACTCAAAAACGGCTGGGCCGATTTCGCTAATTCTTTTTTTGTTCAGTTTGCCAGAACACAGGGAAAACCTTCCCGTGTTCTGGCGAACTAAACAAAAAAAGAGTGTAGCCAGTTGACGGGAGCGAAGCCACGGGGGACAGCTAGTCTGTATATATAAAAGCAGAAACTGACTGACTGATCCATCAACGCACAGCCGAAACTGGGAAAATTTAACAGTGACGCGTAGCGTGATGTGCTTTCTAAGTCTGCTAAAGTGGTCTTTTTATACCCCCTGGAAGTAGACTCCAACATAGTTGTGAAAAGGCTAGTCAGATGACAATGTGTGTAAGAATTGTTAAGTCATTCAGTACTCATCATTGTTGTGCAATAATAATTTATGCAATAGTAAATATTATTGTATGATTTGTGCCTGTTATGAATTTAATAGAAACATCTCACAACAGTGTCATAGATTTGTTTGTCAACACTTGGTAGACATAATAAGACAACATTTCCCTACACACGATTTCCTATTTAAAAAGCAAAGTGTGGAACTCCCTGCCAGCGTCTGTGGTCCCTTCCATATATAACTCGTCTACTTTCAAGCAAGAGTAAACAGGCATCCTCTGGGCACGCTCGCTCCATCATCTCTTCCTCATAGACCTCATCCATCGCTTTCCATCAGGCGTGATTGTGGCCAAGAGCAAGCAAATTAATATAAAAAAACAAGCCATATATATTCTGAGATATATGAAAGCACTAGCTGACCCGTGCAACGTCGTCTGCGTAACATTTTTCATTACTGCTCCGCTCCTATTAGTCTTAGCGTGATGATATATTGCCTATAGCCTTCCTCGATAAATGGGCTATCTAACACTGAAAGATTTTTTCAAATCGGACCAGTAGTTCCTGAGATTAGCGCGTTCAACCAAACAAACAAACTCTTCTGCTTTATGATATTATTACTAGCTGACCCGCGCAACTTCGTCTGCGTCACATTTTCCTTTTAATGCTCCGCTCCTATTTGTCTTAGCGTGATGATATATAGCCTATAACCTTCCTCGATAAATTAACTATCTAATACTGAAAGAATTTTTCAAATCGGACCAGAACTTCCTGAGATTAGCGCGTTCAAACAAACAAACAAACTCTTCTGCTTTATAATATTACTAGCTTTTGCCCGCGACTTCGTCCGCGTTTCTGTGGTTTTTCGTAAAAAAAAAGTAGCCTATGTCCTTCCTCACGGTTCAGTGGTTTTGATGTAACAGGCAGATTCACTTTCGTAAAAATATAATATGTCAATCTACAATACTGTTGAAAAATATCGCAATCCGGAACCGCACAATATTATTGTTTAATAGCTGTGCCCGCGGACTCCGTCAACGTGTAACTCCTTGTGTGTTATTAAGTTAATGTATTGGTAGTAATATTGTTTAGATCACGTTCACATGAGGCTTAAGTACCTATAGAACGAAAATACTTCAGCGCAAAGCTTCCGGGTAAACTATGTTGGAAGTTGACCCGTCCGGCACGTGAACATAAAGATTTCTAGAACTGCTAACCCGGGAAAGAGCGACGTACAACTGACCATGCGAGAAACAACTGACACCGAGATCTACTCCAGCAATACGAAAAGTCTGCCCTTGAGCCTTATTAATTGTCATTACATAAGACACCGATACTGGTAATTGTGTTCTTTTAAATTGGAATGGAAAATTATTTGGTATCATGGGAATTCTGGGAATAAAGACGGTTTCACCTGCACCGCAACCTGTTAAAATTTGAGTCTCGATTATATTTTGTTGTAACTGGGTTACTTTTAGCCGAGTTCCATTGCAAAGTTGTGGTGGTCTTAAATTTAGGAGTAGAATAATCGGAATGCCAATTTTTAAACAAATTTCGTGAGAAGGAAGTCCGGGCATATTTAAAGAATTTTTAAAAATTCTATCGGGTATCGGGGCTTCTTGTTCATCGACCAGCATGATTCACGCGCGATGGCTTATTATTAGCGTATTTCATGTATAACTTTGGTGTTTCTATTATACCGATTTCTATGATTCTTTTTTATGGAATAGTTAACGCTAACTTTTTTAATTAACATTATTAACTACTTATTCCATAAAAAAGAATGGGATGACTGAGAGTGTTATAAACGTAAGAGTAGACATATATAATCAGAAAGCTTCGAACTGCTAAGCTATCGGGAGTTACACGTGGTATTGTGAGTCAATCATAAAAAATAGACATATGCTGTCATGGGATATTTTTTATATAATTTTAATGAGAACATTTCTGTCATACATGATTTCTGTGTAGCTTTAACCATTAAGGTTGCACACGCGACGCAAGCTTAAAAAATGGAGTAATTTCTCCCGTTTTCCCAACATTTCCCTTCACTGCTCCGCTCCTATTGATTGTAGCGTGATGAAAAGTATACTATAACCAGCTCAGGAGTATGAAGAATAATTGTACCAAGTTTCGTTTAAATCGGTCGAGTAGTTTTTGTTTCTATAACGGTTATACAGACAGACAGACAGACAGACAGACAAAAATTTTACTGATTGCATTTTTGGCATCAGTATCGATCCCTAATCACCCCCTGATAGTTATTTTGGAAATATATTTCATGTACAGAATTGACCTCTCTACAGATTTATTATAAGTATAGATAGATATAGTATATAGTATAGATGAGTTACAGTTTTCTTTCTACGACCAGTTTAGGCTGTGCGTTGTCTGTCAGTCATTCAGTCACTCAATCGGTAAATCACTCAGTAGCGGATGAATTTTATATATAGACTAGCTGACCCACGCAACTTCGTCTGCGTCACATTTTCCATTAATGCTCAGCTCTTAAAAAATATTACGACTATAAATTGAGATGAAAGCTACCCTATCTTTCAAGTTGGATCAAACTGCACACGGTGAGCAAATTTAATTAAAATCGGTTAAGTAGTTTAGGTTTCCATCGCGGACAAACAACGTGACACGTGATTTATATATATTAAGAAGAAGAAGATTAATGAAACAAACAGAAATCTTTTTACTTACGTATTAGCAGGCAGCACCCTTCCTCCGAACACATAGATGGTCTGTGTGTCAGGATCGATGCACATCTGGTGGTCGAACACCAGCCGGGGCCCGCCCGCAGCCGCCGTGTCGCTGCAGATCTGTGTCCACTCTCCCGACGATATGTCGTACATGTATAGGTCACTCTGAGGGGCAGTGAAGGTTTCAATTTGTTAATTTAAGATATCATAAGTTTCTTAATCAAATCATCAAATTCTAATTTGGCAATAATACCCCGACTGCGCCAAAGTCAAAGTCTAATAATAATCTATGTATAATGTAGGTATATATATGTCTGTTTAATTGTTTGGCATGCTCTGCGGTCTGAACGGCTCGATGGATTTTAGCTAGAGGTGTCGTCGTCAAAATAAAAAGGCGGATTTGTGGCGCAAAATTTAGTCTTTTAAAAAAAATCCTCAAAACCTATAAAATGGGGTATCAAAATAAAAGATTTGCGGAGACGATTCCAAAAATGTAACTCACTTAAATGTAAGAAATAATGAAATTGACTTTTTTTAGTTCAATCACAGTTCGATGACACCAACTGCATCAGCAGACAGCTTGAAAAGCGACTTGTTTGGAACTATTTTGTCGTTTTTAGCAGTCGGGTTTTTTGACAAAGTAATTTTTTTCATTTTATCACATTGAAATCTGTATCTTTATTTACTCTTATTTTTGTGTTGTGCGAGTCCCAAATAAACATTTTTCTTTCTTTCTTTATTCCTGTTAAAGAGTTTACAGTATGAATGTGGATGGATCGAGAGAGAAAGAGAGACGCCAAAGAAAAGATGGATGGATTGTGTGAGTAGTTAAATGAAAGAGAAGGAATTCAGCGATAGCATGACGAGTTCACGAGTGACAAGACAGAATAGGAAATATGCCTGCGTTATTTTTATTTATAAAATTAATTAATATGGTAAACAATCATGAAATTGTTTTTAAATACTTTCATCACCGATGAAGTTATAAAGCTTCAAAGATTACAATTAGAAAGAGAATTCTGATATGGACTTCGACGTCAAAGTCCATAACACCTAAGCGGCTGCCGCGCGAGTGGGACAGATATATTTGTTTAAAATAATTATATCTCGTTTGCTATTCGAGCAATTTTGATTATATTTTCAGATGATAACATGTGATAAGGGCGGGAAGATGATGGTGATTTTGATTCCTATTATGCATTAAGCCATACCACTTCACTATCAGGTGAGATAGTGGTCAAACGTATGCTTATTATAGAAAAAAAAAACGCCTTTAAAGGAGTTTACAAACAATCATAGCTACAATACTTTCAATCAAGTGAGAATTTAGATCAAAGTAAAGAAAAAAAAACCGGCCAAGTGCGAGTCGGACTCGCACACGAAGGGTTCCGTACCATAATCCTTAATTTTTATTATTGGTTGTTATAGCGGCAATAGAAATACACAATCTGTGACAATTTCAACTTTCTACCTGTTATGGTTCTTGAGATATAGCCCGCTGACAGACGGGCGGATAGCGGAGGCTTAGTATTAGGGTTTAGTTGGTTACTCTTTGGGTACGGAACCCTAATATATTTTTTTAAAATAAATATAAGTTTGGATCAGTTTACTTAGTTACTGTATTTTTAAGAATGCATTAATATCTATTGTGCCGTTCAATGTAGGTAAATAACATTCACACTAGAAACAGGTCAATGGACTAGATTCAACTACAATTTATAAGAATTAAAAAAACACTTACGTTCATATTGGTCGGTACTCGCTGTGCGTTATCGAGGTACCTGAAATGGAAATTAATATTAGGCTTATCTATTTGACTGAATTAATAAAAATATTAGTTTTAATGTTATATTTTGATATCCTAGTGTCCCGGATCTTTGGAAAGCGAATGAGGGGCTCCCGAGCCCCTTCAGACACAGATCGTTTTGGTCCCTAACCAATGATTACTTTCCATTCACGAATAATAATAATAATAAGTGTTTTCCTGACCAATTTGGCCAAGGCGGTAAATCTCAACGGAGACTACCCATCAGCGGAGGACATAATTATAGTGTACAAGTTTATGCGCAAACACAGGTGCACTTTCTCCTAGACTCACACAGTCCGGTGGTACGACAATTCGACACAACCGCAAAGAGATCAGGCGCCAAAGGTTTAACATACTTTCCGAGGAAAAATCAGTAAAAAAACCTTTTATCACTAATTTGCTTAAATAATAGATTTACTAACATTAATTATGAAGTTTACTAACTCAGTGGATAATAAGTTGTCCAAAATAAATAATTTATTTATTACTAGCAGACTAGGCAAACGATGTTTTGCTATATAAAAAATAGCCTACAACCTATCCTCAAAACACAAAAAAAACCCCTACCAAATATACACAAAATAAAACCATAAAAATCGGTCAAGCCGTTTCGCAGGAGCTCGATAAGAAACACCGTGACACGTGATTTTATATATTAGATAGATAAGCCATCACCATAAAAAACCCACCTGCCAAGAGTAAAGAGCCGGCGATGCACGGGGTCGAACACCATCTTGTGGCAGGAGCGCGGCGTGGGCCCCCCCAGCAGGCCGGCGTGCTGGCACAGCAGCGCCCAGCGCTCCAGCGACGTGTCGAAGGCCCACAGGTCGTCCAGGTCCTCGGTTCCGTTCCAGCCGCCGAACAGGTACAGCGTACCTGAGTCACAAGTTTTCAATTTATTTACTAGCTGACCTGTGTCCACTTCGTTGCGGTATTTTTCGGGTTAATATAACAGCCTTTTGACACTGGCTTTCTATTGGCAAAAGAATTTTCATAATCGGTTCAGTAGATCCAGAGTTTACCCCCTACAAGCTGAGAAACTTTTTCATATTAGTATAGATTTAATACTTCACGCACACCAATGTAGAGGCGTACTTTGGCATTTTCTCCTAGGCAACCTTTGGATTATACTTCCATTGAATAGTCACTGGATAACTGCAAAATAATCAACACCAATTCGAATTCGCTGTTTAGACTAGTAGTCATGAACTCATGATGTCATTTTAAATGTACTTTTGCATGTTTGTTACTTCGCATACATAATAGAGGTAGAGTCAAGTTCTAACTTGGCAGATATAGATGTTTTGCTAGTGTTAGTTAGAGTTCTTTCGAGCAAAAACAATTAAAAGTTCGCCAAATGTGACCTTTTTGTCATGTTCTATAAGTAATTATTTAAATAGTGTTAATTTTTAAATATTGATGTCTCAAAGTTTACTGTCTTTCCAATATTTGAGGGTAAGTCTATACTAATATTATAAAGAGGTAACATTTGTTTGTAAGTTTGTATGTAGAGGGTAATCTGAGGAACTACTGGTCCGATTTGAAAAATTATTTCAGTAGGTATTAGATAGCCCATGTATCGAGGAAGGATATAGGCTACATATCATCACGCTATAAGACTAAAAGAAACCGATCATTAATGGAAAATGTGACGCAGACGAAGTTGCGTGGGTCAGCTATTTGAAATATTTTCAAAATACGACTTCATTGGACATTGTCAAGATGGCCGTTGACTATGCATACCGGTGGTCGAGTCCACGACGAGTTGATGTCCCCCGCGAGGTCCGGGCTTGTTGCCGCAGCACGCGCTCGCGGTGCAGGGCTCGCACAGCTCGTTCGGGTCCACGCCGTTTATTGGTGGCTCCTAGACAAGGACAAAGAAGTATTTTTATTCAAATTGGCAATATCAACTTTGGAATACAGTCGTGTAAAAAATGGGTGAACAAACTTTAAATACTATCAGCCATATGAATGACGAGACAGCTAAAAATGATTATACTGATTACATTGAATCATGGAGAATAGAGGCGAGGAGGAAGATCTGATATGGGGGACAAGTTGAAAAAGTGTCCAGCTGCAAGTAACAGTTCAAAAACCTTCCAGACGGCTGGATGCGTCATATTGACCGCAAATAAACTCTTTTTCTTTTTTCTTTCTAGACTGGCGCTAGCGTAGCTGCAGGGTTTGGTATGAATGTAGCAGTTGGAGACGGATTGAAGTGTGTAGTTTTATGAACTTTTGTTCTCTTTATATTTAACATACCATTTTCTCCCCTTATCAATGTTTTATTTTTTAATATTTACTAGTTAAGCGTTGAAAAATAATACACAAAAATTGCAGAATTATTTATTATTATTATTATAATTTATATATATAACTTTTGGAACTGCTTTTAAAATTTGCCCTCACGCGATTGTATTTCGACGGACACTCTAAACACATGGTTAGACTTCCTCGCCTCTACTCTTCATGCATTGGATGAAGATATGCTGTGACATAATACAAGTTGGAGATGATTGGACGGACTGTGTGTTACGCTTTGGCTTGTAATGCTGTATTTCTGTTTATGTATGTTTTGTTTTTCTATGTAACTTCATATTTGCACCAAGTGCAACCCCATTTCGTGTCCAGGCTATCACTTTCCATTCCAGGTTGCCTGGAAGAGATCGCGGAAGGCGATAAGGCCGCCAATTGTATGTCTTTAGTTTAAGATTTTCTGTTCGTACCTATTTTGGTGTAGAATAAAGTATATATAACTAAATAAATAAATATACTTTTGGATCAGCTTGATACTCTACTCACAGTAGTATCAGGTCTGGGGTCCCTGTCAGTGCAGAGCAGGTCATGCTGCCGGGCCGGCGGCGGCGGCGGCGCCTCCCCGCTCCACAGGCGGTCCTCCACCTGAGACGAGCACGCCGACATCTGGCGCCAGATTGGTGTGTAAGGCTGCCATGACATGTACCAGTCCAGCTCACCATCTGTTCAGGCAATATGAAGCCACCGATTAAAATGGTAGAAATATAGCACGTGTTGTTTTTGTTAGACTACATTGTGTCCCACGGCTGGGCAAAGGCCTTCCCATTTTCCTTTTAAGGTGAAGGCTGTTTTTTTTTGTTCCTAGGCCTTTATGAACTTGGAGGGTTATATTGGTGATTTTGCCGCGTATAATATTTTAATACATACAACCTAGCACTGGCCTGCAAATTGCAAAAAACGCAAAAAACTTTGAATTTAGCGGGCTGGTTAGAGCATTCACCTTAAACTTCTTGGTCTTGTACTTTCTCTGGCGATTTTTACTAATTATGATCAGCCACTCTGCGTTCCATAACTAAAGTAATAGATTTTGGGGAAAAACAGCCAAGCTTAAGTAGGAGGGGGCTGGATATAGCACGAATGTACCTGGAGAGGTGTGCGAAGATCGTCACTTTCTGGACGCCTGAAGAAAGACGTCATCATCGAGGTCGACCGCGGCAAAGGTGGTGTGACGATCTCATTATGATTGTGGGGCGAACTTGACCAGAGATTACCAAAGGCAACAGTGATTTGGAAGGAGGAAGGAAGGTCTTTGCCCTGCATTAGGACACAAGTGCAGGCTAACAATATGGTGGTCAGTAGGTCATCTTGGTCAGACCATCACACCGTCTATTGTGCGGTAAACCTCGACGGTGAAGTCTTCCTCTTCTTGTCTGTCTTTCGAGCCGCAAGCTCTCATCGTCATTTAAAGTGCAAATATGGTCAATTCAATTATTGTCAAATATTGTTAATTAATTTAAAAGCTAGTGTCACAAAGGTATTTCTGCCATGGCCTAAAGGGCATTTTCATCATAAAAAATAACACCTTGATATAACCACAATAATATCTTACCAGCCACTGCCTCATCAAAGATCTCTTCAGCCAGCTTGTAGTCTCCATTCTCAACGAGTGCGTTCCACAGCCTGGCCTGCAGTGGTCCTTCCAGCCTCACCCCACTCTCCCGCGATAGAGCCTCGAAGGCGTCCTTGTAACGACGCCGGCGCAAGTGCTTCAGTAGTATCCGTACTGCCTCTTCCTCTTTACGCTAAAGTTCAAAAAAAATGTTTTATTGGAAACGCGAAATTAACTTAATGTTAATTTAATTTAATTAAAAAATATATATTTTATTATGAATTAGTTTAAAGTTAAAAAACCGGCCAAGTGCGAGTCGGACTCTCACACTAAGGGTTCCGTACCGTAACCCGATAAAATCACGTTTCTTGTATGAGAGCCTTCTTTAATTAATAATTTTAATTTGTTGAAAATGTCAACCGTCTACCTATTATGGTTCTTGAGATACAGCCCGCTGACAGACAGACGGACGGACTACGGATGCATATTATAGGGTGCCGTTGGTTATCCTTCGGGTAAGAAACCCTAGAACCTAGTTCTTTATAATTTCAAAGTAGACATGTTACGAATGTCATATTTTTCGCATTCGTAATGCGAATGTTTGGGAAAAAATCTTTTTGATTTAACGGTTTTCAAATGGGTTCGCAACGCTGAGCTAGTGCGCCAAATTGGAGTTATGGAACACACACACAAAAAACACAAACACACAAAAAACACAAACACACACAAAAAAACACAAACATTGTATTTCACGTGGTCTCGATCGACAGGCGTAAAAAATCGCTCTGTTTCACTTTTCTTTCCCGGTGCCATGGGGAAAACTGTCAAAATAGCTCAACACAATTCTAAACTCACAAACTACTTGTTTACGTTAAGATTCGTTGACAAATGACTAAAAACTAAAAGTACTAAAACAAAACAAGCATGATTAACAAGAGAAAGAGACGCTTTCTATTGGTCGAATGAAACACGGCCCTACGCCTTCTATACGCGAGCGAGGAACGACCAATCGCGCGGCCGCCTGGTGGGTCACGCACGACACGACCTGCTGACTGCTCTAAAAATGCCACTTTGAGAATTGTAGAATGACAAATTTAATTTTCATCTTTAACCCTAAAGCATTAGGTTCAATGATGATAAGGAAAAGCAAGTTTGTGCTTTCTAATTCTACTAAAGTGGCCTTTTTGGAACCGCTGTACCTACACATTCGCATTTCGCAAAACATAAAATTCGCGTCGCTTGATGCGAATGCAGATATTCGTAATATCCCTATTTCAGAGTAGGCGAAAGAGACGATAAATATCGATTAAAAATTACTTTTGCAAAACATTTCAAATTACACATTTTTGTTTAGAGCTGATTTTATTTTGTCATCACACACACTTAATATCTTTAAAAATTTGGAAATTAAGGTGCTCGATCTTTTTTATCGTATTTTACCTCAAATAATGGCATTCTTGTTTGCATTAGTCCTTGTGATAAACAAAAGTAGCTAGCAAAACTATGTCAACATTTCAAGGTTTTCTGCTTTTATTGTTTGCTCCCTAACTTTATTGCTTTTTAGTGAGTCAAAGAAAATTCACAGAACAGTCATTATATTAATAAATTGTGTTATATCTGGATTACGATTTACTATGGTAGTCAGAGAATATTACAATGATTTAGCCCTGTTTATAAAAACAGATTGTCTGTTTTATGGTTGCAAGTGAAAACAAGGTGTGAGGTAGGTCCTGAGAGTCAAATTCTGGATTGAAAGAATTCTCAGTTGCAGTCAGGATTAATGCAAGCTCCTTTCTAATTTAATCCTCCTAAGGTGTAAAGCTGTGATGATTTGACACAAAGACCACACAGTGCATAAGTCACACGAAGAAAGCGGGTCGGCGCCGATTTGCCAGCGCTTATCGCTTGGTCCGCGCAGGTAGTCGACCCAGCAAAGCTCCGAACGTTGCCGAACATTTCCGACCTAAGTACTCCAATCAGCGCTGGTAGGCCGTCATTTTTTCCTGTTTTGCTAGGGAACAAAGCTTCTAACCACTTCCTTTATGAAGCGGGTACCTGCACAGTACCGTTAGGCGTAGGTCGGGCTAATTACCTGCTTCTTTTATGTATACGACATTCGGAACACAGTTCGCAAGTCCTTTAGAAATGGTATTTTAAGCGAATTGAAGACAAAGGGATCGCAAATGAATTGCTGTGACTTTGCCAAAACATTTTACACAATTAAACCACTGTTGTATCTTAGAAACTAGATATATACTTACTAAACTGATGGTCTCCATAGCATTGCTGATAATTTGTTCCTGATTCTTCCCTTTCAGTTCCACATACCATATGGTATAGTTGTAAGCAGGGCCCCATGATTGCAAGGGGACAATCTTTAAAAACTTTATGGGGAGGTATAAGCCTTCTGGTGTCCTGTAGCGAAGCCTAAATGTTTCTGCGGAACTGTCCTTTTTGAGGCCACTGGAAATAGATTAAACTTTGTATTCTCATATCCCTACATTATTGTAGATGTAAATCGATAGAACTAAACTCATAAAACGAAAATAATTTAAAACTAATATAAGTAAGCTGAAAATTTTATTTTTCTTCTGATAACATAATTTCATTGATTGGTCCTTTGCCAAAGCTTATTTACATTGCATTGCATTGCTATTATAAAAACAAACAGGATCAGTCTTAAACTTTAAAATGTAAAAAGAAACCATTTTATAAACATAACTGTAACATTAGTGTGCAGCAACTTGTATAATTAAAATTGTTATTATTTATTGATCACAATATTATTAAAAACATCAAATCAAGAGACAAAAATTGGATAGGATTTAGCAGCAATTTTGATGAGTTTGAATCAAATAATTAAGGACATATTTTCTCAAACAGGAATTCCATTTTCAAAATTATCAAAATAAGTCATATAAAAACATGTTTTATTTCTTAAACTCTCAATATTGTTGGTAATAATTAAACTGAGTATGTACTATTAAAAACACATTAAAGCGAAAATTCCCAAAGGTTACTTTAATGTGACTCGTAAGATAGGAATTTAGAGGTCCTTTGAAAGAGATGACAAGACTGATAAATCATATAAATTATGTTGTTGTTGTGTAGGTTTTCTGTTCTTGAAACTTGAGGCAGTGATTAGAAAACTCTAATCACTGTACTGTAATTTGTTTACTGTGTACCATGTATAAATGAAGTTGCAGACTGCTTTATTTAAAGCACCATTAATTAATAGCCTTTATAACAACAGTAATAGAATTTAACAATATTTCATACATGTTTTACAAATTGCGTTCATAAGAAAACTATCTCATTTGGTAATCACCATCATTATGGTTGGAGTTTTAATGAGATACCAAACTTTACTTATTACAATACATAAATTTGTTATGATGGAAGTTTTAGCTCCAATTTGGCTATTTTGATACAGTTATAGAAAACACTAGTCGTTTTTGACACTCTGGGTGTTATGTGAAGTTTTTTGAATGCTATTGATTTGTCAGAAAATGAAAAGAATGAATTGAAACAAGTCTGTCAGACTTAGGTGTGTTCATTGAGAAACAAATGGATCTCATGTAATTGCACAAGACATACAGTCACAAAGACTCACAGTAAGATTAAGATTGTTTGAGTTTAGAGTTCAATTTTAAGACCACTGTGCGTGGATTGCAGCAGTGATTAAATTCTAATCACTGCCACTAGTTTCAAGGATAAAACACCTACACAATAACAACATAATTTATATGATTTATCAGTCTTATTGTTTGAATACTTCCAGTTATACTTTCGGGTATTCCAACAATATCAAAATTTAAAAATAAAAAATCATAATAACAATTTATTTAATTAAAAAAACTATTCTACTAAGACTATTCTATCTATAACTATACTTATCTAACTATCAAGTCTCTACAATACCTGAAACTTTATAAAAAAAATACTTACGCAGTTAGCAATAGAGATAAGTTATTCTCATCAGTTCCACCAAAAATTTGAAATTTCTTTAAGTCACTGACATGAGCCTTTATGAATTTCCCGAATTTTATGGACTCTACTATAGCTGGCGTTTGTAATCGTAGCATGATAAACTGGTGCGGCGTATTGCTGTCTGTGAACCATCGGGAGAGCTGGTCTGTGGGGTTATTTACCATGATATTCCTGAAAATGAAACTTCGTGTGTTATATCTTATCATAGCCATATTTACCTATTGTTATCCTGGTATTGAATTATGCCAAATTAAAAAACAAGCAACTCACACATCATACATTCTAGATTCATAGCAAAATCACGAATAAATACCACGCCGGGATTTTTTTTGAAGATGAAGGGATAAAGCTAGCACAAAATACACTGAAATATACGTACTCGGGCACATAGTTAGCGGAATAACTTGAGTATTTATTTATGGTATACACAAGTTTAACAGTTTCACATTTTTCATCCATTTTGATGTAATTTTATACCAAAATAGCTGCGATGGAATATTTGTTATTATTTCAGTACTACGACGGCTGACTGAGTGACTTTGACAGATTAAGCAAATATTGCCATCATGAATAAATATTTTGTTTAATTTGTGTGGCCAATAATTATTTGTTCTCTCATCATGACTGGAGGCGTTATTTTCAATGATAATTTTTACTGATGACAGAAAATCGAATTTTCCTACTTATAAAGCATAAGAAATATTTTTTTATTAATCTTGTTGATATTTTATAGTTCAAGCCCAAGCTAAACCTGTGAATATTAGTTTTGTTGATTTTGAAATCTTGACCTTCACCCTACATATGATTCGTAAGCTGTGATATAAATAAAACTAAATCTATGTATATGCACATAAACTTGTTTGATAACGAAGCTAGGAAACAAAGGCCGTCAGTTGACCAGTTGACTAAACCTACTCTAGTGAACGGTTATTGATTTGCTACTACAACATGAGAGAACATTTTTCTGTTTTTATTTACTTAACATTGGTTTTAGTTAAGTGCAATGAAATTGAAGATATGTGTAATTTTTTAGATAGTAAAGTTCAAGCTAATACTTTTCGACTTCTTAGCAAATCAATTCTTCCCGACAAAGTTAGTAAAAAAGGAGACGCTGGGAAAATAGGAGTCATTGGTGGCTCAGTTGAATATACAGGAGCACCGTACTTTTCGGCGATAACATCATTAAAGGTACATATTTATTAACTACTAACTTTTGCCCGGAACTTGGAAAAGAAACTGACCAAGTGCGAGTCGGACTCGTGTGGAATGGGTTCCGAACCAATTTCATTTTTTAGCATGATAATGTAACACTGTAACGAAACACTACAGGCTTCTTACAAGTTTTCTATTTTCTGCATTTATTTCAAAATTTTAGGCTTAGTAGTTTCGGAGTTAAGGGAGGGAATGGGTATTTCTGTCTAATTTCTTGAATCTTGCAAACAATTTATTTTAAAATGATGGAAAAAAATAATTAAAACTCTCACAGTAGGCCCTTTTATTTGAAATATCATACAATACAATATGAAAATCCTTTTTTTTATTTGCTAGTATGACCCCAAAAGTGACCCCGGTACTCAAAATGTCTTTTTTTTACGTAACATGTCGTGTTTGGGACACAGAAGGCTATATTTAAACCTTTAAACCGATTTAAAACGGAATCGTTTAAGTAGATCCGGAGAAAACAGACTGTGACAGACGGACAGAAAGATGGACACTCGAGTAATCCTATAAGGATTTCGTTTTTCACGGATGGTTGGAACCCTAAAAATCGCAGGCATATCCCTATAAGCATCAAAGGGAGCTATAAATGTAATTTAATTAAGATTGCAACTCTGCTGCTTTCGTAGCTTCTTCCCTCGTAAACTGGAAGAATTATAAGGGTAACATTTAGGAATTTATCTCAGCCTCCTACAAGAGGAAACAGGCTTGATGTTATGAAGATTTGTAAAATTTATTAAATATCTCATTTTCAGGCTGGTGCAGACTTGGCGTATGTTATAACCACAGAAAGTGCAGCAAACGTCATCAAGACGTATAGTCCTGATCTTATCGTTTATCCATACTTGAACTCTAAATATGCATCTAAAATACGATCATTATTACCAAAAATGGATGTTATCGTTATTGGCCCTGGACTGGGACGAGAACCTGAAACATTGCACTTGATATCTGATGTTATTGAAGACTGCAAGAACTTGGGAAAACCTTTAGTTATAGACGCCGATGGACTGTACGCTATAAGTAAGAATACATCATTAATCAAAAATTATCCATGTCCAGGAGTTATCATGACGCCAAATCTACGTGAAGCAAACAAGTTAATGGTAGCTGTTTCTAGTAATGACAGTAACTGGTACAGTTACTGGGGAGATTGTGTAGCTGTTTTGGTAAAGGGTGAAAAAGACCATTTCTATACAAATCTGACGACGTATAGTTGGATAGCAACTGGGGGCGGTTCCGGGCGGCGGGTTGGAGGACAAGGAGACATATTATCTGGAGCCCTAGGAACGTATTATCATTGGGCTTTAAATGCGGAACTTTGCAAGAACGAAAGTAAGGTACAATTGGCCCAAAGTGTCGCTGCATATGCAGCTGCAAAACTAACGAGATTAAGTAATTACAAAGCTAACGTTATACATGGTCAATCAATGTTGGCGTCAGATATGATAAATCAACTTCACTCGTCATTTGAATCAACTTTTTCATTGGTTAAAGAAAGAAATACGACTTTGGAATAAGTGCGCTGGGACCAGTATACCTAATACTTTTGTACTAAAGAATCTTAATAAAATTGTGCAACGTAAACTATGTTTGATTTTCTATTGAGTAAGAAAGATAAAGATGTAAAATAACATCCTTAGGTATGTCCCTTCCGAAGTTACGATTAGACTAGTCATTTCCTAAGTGGGCAATGCAATGAGTATATTTTATAACTTTCGCAGAGTAACAATCGCAGCTCACCTTATTAGCCAAGAGAGACTAAGTAAGTCTCTAGAATATTTTACTGTAGCTAATGTGTTTTATCCCTGCAAAATAAATAAATATAAAATTTCATATGAGAGTCTTCGTGTGTTGACTTGAGTGCAAGCCTACTATGGTTATGTTTAAAAATTAAGAAGATTTATTAACATTGGTATAAATTACAGAAAAGGTCTTTATTATTTTTATGGATTTGAGTAGTACCTACCAAATATATTTTACTTGAAGCATAGTTTGATGTTTGTTTTGAATTATTCTATTCTACAATCTTCTATTTCTATTAATCTGTTGAAGGTCGGCTATAGAAGCATTCTTAGGATGATCAACGAAGAACGTTAACACAAGTTAACGTTCTAAAATCCGGGTATTTTGCTGTCTTGTTAATTTTTTAAGGAGAATTTAGATTATTATTCTCTTTATTCATTATTCCTTACATACTAATCTATATTTACAAGTATTTCTTAAAAAACAAGTAAAATAAACATTTAAAAATATAAAAAGTAGTATTCCGCCGGTGTCAGGAGTAGGGTCCAAGCTACCGGTGGTTAGGGCTCCCGAGAAAGGGATCTACTCACAATACGAGCCGTATCGCGGAGTACTGCCTTCTGTATCAGGCCCTATACCCAACCGCATAACATCAGATTCGTCAGGTGGTCGTCGAAGTTTTTGACTGTGATCGGGTCATTGGCCGTAACGACAATCGGCACAATGACTGCCGAGTCCACATTTCACATGTCGACAACCTGGTATGCTAAGTCGAGATACTTAATCTGTTTCTCTTTCTCAGTTTTCACGAGATTCTCGGTATGTGGGATGGAAACTTCGAGTGATGATAGACCGATCCCAGTACAACTAACTTTATGGTCATTCGCCAGAATGTACTCGTGGCGATACCATCCGGGTGGCAAACGTCTGCAATTTAGATTTAATAATACAATATATTTTTTATAATCAATCAATCAATCGATTGATTGACCTTCTCCACTCATGGCAACATTTATTCTAATGTCAAATCAATGACAGCAAGAGGATGGAACCTTTTACGTTGTGTTCAGAAACCCGATCAATTACTAATTTTTACAGGGAGGAAAACCATTCATTTTCAGCTAAAGTCTCTCTCCTATAAAAATACATGAAGTTCTGAAATACACCAAAATAATTTTTTCTTATGTGAATTATAAATCTATGATACCTTTACTCATTCACATTCTAACTTTGTATGAAATGCTTCAACATTTGAAATCTCTATGTGGTCTGTGATTGAAAATGACCAGTATTCTGAACGCACACCAGTATTTGCTTGCTTTTACTTATCAAAAATATTTTGTGCAGTTTATCCATTTATCCAAGGACATTAAGAGTTCCTCGTTATCAATATAATTATTTAAAATCGTTATTTAAATGGTCAAGTACCATGGAAGACGATATTGAGGAATGTATTAGAAAAAAGACTCAGTGGGCGCAATTACCTGCGCCTGTGAAGAAGGTAAACTATAATGTTATTGTTTTACAGTATCAATGCTAATGATGTTTATCTTCAGTAATTAGAGAACAGAATAAGTGGGGTTAATATCACAAGCATTTCCCTATGCCAGAATAAGCAACGAAATTTATAGTGGCCACAAACATTGTTTTGTTGTTTCAGCTGTTGGGAGATTCTCCTAAAGAATATGAGAGGTACATATTCGAATTCAGTATTAAAAATCAATTGCGGTACAGAGGAAGCCTTGGTAAGTTGCATACAACCTATTGAAAACATCGAAATGTAAAAATAGTTAACAAAATCTTCAATGAAATAAAAATCTTTGGTATTCATTGGCCTGCTTATTACAGAGCTTTTGTAAACTTTTACACTCTGATCTTTTATCTTATACATGATGAATTGATGCAGATTTTAAAATATTGGCACTCATTTTAAACTTTTTTGCCAACAGTCAGGACTGTTCGAAAAGATGAAAAGAAGTACTATGAGACACTTATACAGAGTAGCATACAAAGACTCATGCTCTACCCCTATCACCTAGCAGACATGATTGTTAAAGGTAAGTTGTTTTCAAAAGCACAGTATTCACATTACAAAAAAAAATAATACAATCATGGGGATTTACTGAAGCACTTATTGTAGGAATCAGCAAATACAGAAATGTTATACTGAAGTTAGTATGTATGTTATGTAATTACATTATTTATCGCCCTGTAATTAACAATTGACATGTTATAAATCCAATCATAAAAAAAAGGTGGAAGGTGTCTTCCATGCATTAAGAATATCCAAATAAACTCTTGTATCCTTAGTTTTGAAAACTTACAAATGACCTTACTTTGGTGGCCACTAAAGAGTGTTTGTTCTTTTTGGTATTTCATGCAAAATACCAAGTCCTTTATTATAAAAATGAATGCACCAATTTAAATGGCACAATATGCAATAATATGCAAGAATTTTGTTTCAAAAAATATAGTTGAGAACTTTTCGAAAAAGAGAGATTTAGAGAGACAGAAGTTTTTTACTTTCCTTAGTAATTGAAAATCTCTCTCGCATTCTATGCATATATAAGTTAATTAAGATAGTTCAATAAATTTCCAATATTTAGGACTTGTAGGTTTGTATGAAATATCTTGAAAAATAAATACTCTTAAACACCAATTCTAAAATTTAAATGGGTGGGCAACCCAGCCAGAACAATTTATATGCCAGCCTGCATCATGTAAGGATTTTTTAGCAGGCAATCTTTAGGGCCTATGCACACGGCTTTTATTAACGTGCCTACACAACCTGCAATTGACGTGCGCTAACACGCTTGAAACAAAATTCAGATGCTTTTTGCTCATCTACAGCACTCGAAGCGCGCGTTCGTGAAACAGGCGTTGCCGGCTCGTTAAAAATACGCAACGTGCATTTCTAAACAATACTGAAGCAAGTTTAAAATGGTTTTTCTTTCTAGGTTTAAGGATAACCCCATTTATTTACTATGTGGAGGTGGTGGCGCTCCTCATAGAGATGGAGAAGAGCTATGATACAATGCCTAACTTTACTGCTGCAGATTGTGAGTATTTCTGAGCATAATAATGATATTCAGACTTGATGAAATTTACTTGATCCCTCATTATCCCCAGAAAAAGGGTCTTACTTAGCAGACTGTCAGACATTGGACTGTTTAGTGATCCTTTAAGACAACTGGCTTTTTGTTTTTTTTGAGGTAGAAATAAAATTGCATAATTATTATGCATATGTATGGAAAAAGAAACTTGAGATTATAATTGTTTGTTTGACCTTGACAATAGAAGAGCACATGCTAAAATCATTAGCTTTTTTGCATTTCTTTTTTTATTTCACAAGATTAGCACTAGGTCTAGTAACTTAAGCACCCTTGTATGCAATATCTGTCTTAGTTGGAATGATAACATTTCCATTTTTTTCTGTAGGCCTAAGACTTCTTGGTATTGGTCGGAACGAGTACCTAGAATTGGTGGCAAAGGCCCGATCTTTGGGACGACGCGGGCGCTCCAAAGCCATCCGCGCCCTACTTCCACGAGTCCCCTTAAACATACCCATGCAACCTTGGTGGCGAGTCGAACTTGGATATGTCCTTGAAGATGATGTTAAGGTAATATGAATTTTAATTTTTTTAAATGTAAAGTTGAATTTAACTTGAGTTTTGTTTGAACTTAATTTTGTGATTTTGTTATCCTAAACTGGAGTGTGCTAATGAGTTTTATTTACTTTACTAATAACATCTGTTGAATTTTTAAAATAAAAGGCGAAGTAAAAAGTGACTTATGAAAAGAAATTTCGCGATTACTAATATTTTTTTAAACAGAACTTTCTAAAGTAATAAAATGAGACTTAATACATATATGGTTCATTTTGCACTAGTGTATTGTAATTTTATTATTGAATAAGATTTAATATATTCACTCATCAAGCATTCTAGCCTTGGCTCAGCTCACAGCTGGCATGGTCAAGCATAAGTAATAATAATTACTGTAAGTCATAGAGAAAGTTGTTATTTTAAATTTATTCAAAACTTTCTCTTTCATACAATGTATAAATAACAAGTTATAACAACTTGTTATTTAGAATTTTCGTCAGAAACAAGATTATCTCCTGGATTAGCAAGAAATGTGACTTCCTATGATTAGTAGCAAAGCTAATCAAATATGATACTGAAATGGATTCAGAATCGATCAAAATATTCTGTTATACTAGCTGGAATATCCTCAAGATTAGCCCCCTACAGTGCTTTGTCCAAATAGGGAAAAGCCAGAAGACCGAGTGTGTGTTGCCATCAGCAATGTGTGAGGCTGTTTAGCGAAAAATGTGTTTAATGAGAACCCATAGAGTCACTTGCGCTGAGCGAAGCTAGGTAAATGGTCCGGAGCGAGGAGGCTTGGGAAGCGGTCATCTCGTTCTCCGAAGCAGCAAAGGAGGAGGACGAACGCGTGAGAGAAAGGGAAACTTCATGCTCTGGCCGCCGCAACAGAAGTCGACGCCCCGGTCGCCGGGCGATTCCCGGCCACCGTAGGCGGGGGCTTGCGGACGGCCAGCGTTGGATGGCTCGCTGTCCGAAACGTAATAAGCTCGGGACGAAGGCGCGTTGTGTTCTACGCGCGCCTCAAAGAGCTGTCAGCATAGAAGATGGGGCCCGTTAGGGTTAGTGCCTGCCGGGGCTGCGGAATTTGTTCGATAGAGTCACCGCGGCCCTGAAACGCAAAGTTCATTAGGAGGAACACGGATGGGTTTTAGTCAGTAAGAGTCTGACACTCCCTCCTGCTTTGCCCAGAGAAGGAGGAGTCATTTAATCACTTCCCATCCTTAAAATAAAGGTTAATTAAGCAACCCTATTGGTTCTTAACAAACATCTCTCGCTACGCATCCTCGCACATCTCTGGTGGAAACGCAGTCTAAATGTGTAATACTGAATCATGGCATTAAAAACTTGTCACTTCTATAACACCACTTGTACTTCATCCCTCTCATTTTCTTTAACTGCCACTCCTCTTAAATTGTGTCGCTCAGAAAAACTTTCTAAAAGAGTGAAATATGTAGGTATAGGGTGTTCGAAAAAGAACGCAAGATTTGATTTAACTAGAAAACGCAGTTTTCTGTTCAAAACTGTATTTTCTTTATTTTATTTTAAAGTACACGAAATTCGCGAATTCAGACGAAAAGGAGTTTATCAGCCTAAAATAAAATATTTGCTACCTATTGCAGTTCCTCACCTATTACTGATCATACTTACTATTAACTGACGAACCACATCGCTTGTTTCCACGACAGCCCCTAGGTGAGAGCGAGAGGGCACTAATAGACTTGCTAATCGACCGCGGCTCGCAGACAGCGGGCACACTCGACTACTATGTCGTCAAGACTCTGTACAGGTATGATAATAACGTAACATGCTTCTTTTTACCCATGAAACTGCTATACAAAGTCTAATGGACACACTTCACTTGTCGTATTTGCGCAAAATATTGGCCTCATTTATTTGTTTAAAAATGAACTTTATAACGATGATTTTTGGGTATAATTTCTATTATCCGCGTAACGCGAACATTTTGACAAATACGCCATTTAAAGTGCCTTCAACAGCGCAAAACTTGAAAAGGGGTCATTGTATCCATCATTATGAATATTTCGACTCATCTTTTTATGGGACCTAGGTACTTTGTAATCGTGGAAAAAAGACTGCCTCATACTTTAACGTACCTACACAGAAATCGATAAAATGCACTGAATAGCATATTTAATTTATTGATTTCGGGGTTGGTACCATTTCTAAAAGTTGTTCAATACGAGTACAATGACCCCTTTTTAGTTTTAGTGATATTATTTCTGTCACACCTTGTATACGATTTTAGAGACAGTGTTATGTCAAAAACACGCATCATAAGACAGCCTATGTTTAGCAGTCCGTTATTGAATTATTTCGTGTTAAGAAGGGTCTCAAAACGATTGCTTTATCATTGAAATCAGTCAAGTACCTACCTTAACCCATGCTTAAAATACAATCCAATTTGAAACTTCATACCTTTACTAAGAGTCTAAATTACCCGAACCTCTCTACCAACAGGCGCGGCCTAATCTACCTGGACGTGCCTATAACAACAGCTGACAAGGTATCAGTGCCGCCGCTCAAAGGGTTCGTGATGAATAGGATAGCGGGCGACTACTTCGAGACGCTGCTGTACAAGGTTTTCGTGTCCATTGATGAACACACCAGTGTCGCGGATCTGGCGGCTGTGCTGCAGGTTAGTGGAGTGTTAAGAGCATTGTACTTGTACTGTGTGGTGTATTCCTCTGATGTGACTTATTCGTTCTGGTATTACAGTTCGCGTTACAGACTGTCGAATGAAAGTGAACAAAGGGATGCACTACTTATATCTATACTAATATTATAAAGTTGAAGAGTTTGTTTCTTTGAACGCGCTAATCTCAGGAACTTCTGGTCTTATTTGAAAAACTCTTTCAGTGTTAGATAGCCCATTTATCGAGGAAGGGTATGTATAGGCTATATATCATCACGCTAAGGCAAATAGGAGCGGAGCATTAAGGGAAAATGTGACGCAGACCAAACCAAACAAACAAACTGGTCAGATTTATAATATTAGTATAGATATTGCCGTGTTGTACAATTGATGTCAGTTCAGTCTATTTGTATAGTCAAAATAATAAAGTTCAGTAGGATGTGTCATTCATAAAACTCGTAGATTTGATTTAAAAAAAATGTTTTTTTAATATTTTAATCTGACATCAGCTTAGAACATTTGTTGTATATTGGTCTCAATTTGTATAGGTTTAAAGTCTATTTCAGCTTGAAAAGTTTCCTTGCTATTCTGGCGTAATGAGCTCGTCCCACGGAATTCATTGTCATAATTATTAAGACACTGACCCACTTCTGATACAAGGTCGAAGGTGACATCAATATGGAGAGTGCAATTTAGCGAATACATTTAGACCGAAATTTGAATTTAAGTTTAACATAATTAAGTGTCAAGGAATAAAAATAGAGTGATTCTAAAACCAGAAATGTTCTATCAATACACGTTGCAGATCTGAACTTCTGATGCCCTTTGACAGTCACCAAAGGCGTTTACACCTCATTCGTTGGAAATAATCGAACAGATTTTAAGGAAACTTGGTGGGCATACGCAAGATGGCTAGGTCTTAAAAGTCCGCTTAGAACTTATTCGACAAAGAGTTCCCTGAACACTGAGGCCTCTTCCAGTGGCCAGAGGATTTTTTTACTTTCTATTGGTTAAATTAATTAGCCTAATTTCTCTTTCCATCCTTAACAGACAGCCAACATTAGTTAGGTAGATCATCAAACAACTTTGTTGATTTCATACTTTGATGTTTCATGCCACTTGATAATACAAAAACTTTTTACAAAAAAATACAAACGGAAGTCGGTGTCAAAATACGATGAAACTAACAAAAACACCGACTTCCGAAATTAAAGTTATTTTTTACTTTGTACTTAGTGTTTTTTTTTTTAATTCGGTTGTAATTTTTTGTAAAAAGTTTTTTTTAGTTTTCACTTTTTAGCCTAACCTTACCTAACAACACCACTGCAAAATCTCAAGAAAGCAAATACGCAATTTCGTTTACTTGGATGACAAAAAACCATCGTCCAAGTAAACGAATTCCAGCTATTCTGATTTAAATTCCAAACTTCTTAACCGATTTTGATAAAAGTGAAATGGGACCAATCGACAAGTATATCCTTTCAGATAAAACAAGAATTTTTCAATTCGGTTCATAAATGACGGAGTTATCTTATGAGGTAACAAAAATTACAAAAAAAATAAAACCGAATTGAGAACCTCCTCCTTTTTGGGAAGTCGGTTAAAAATCAACGTTTTTACTTGAAAATAGAACCCTGTTTTACTATTTCACTGTTCACAGGTGGAATGCGAGTTAGTAAAACAAGCCGTCTCCCTTTACTGCCGGCTCGGCTTCGCCAACAACCTGCAACCGCCGCCCGTGGCGCCGCAACACCCCACATGGAGACACGCCGTCACCACGCACAACCATCAGCCGTGAGTATCCTGCTTCCTACTATAAGCCGATGCATTAAAGAAAGGAATCTTAAATGGCGTCTTGTACTTGCGTTGACAGATAGTACAGTTGACAAATAAATTTTTCAAGTCGAAGACATTTTTCGAATTAAATAATAAAAACATGACCGGGTCGCATTTGTTTCAAACTAGCTCCTGCTAGTGGCTTATCGCGCGTGTTAAAGTTGAAAAATCTAAAGGCACGTGGAGCAATCTATTATTATAAGATCGTTATTGTTGTTTTCATCGAAAACAGTAAGAAATTTCTTCAGGATGAATTTTCCGTTTCTGAACACCTGACAACATAAAACAAAAGGAGGATCCTTAAAAAGTTGTTGGTAAAAATTTATTGTACAAAAACAGCACCTAAATTTTGATAAAAGACTGATGATTTTTTTCTACCTACGGTACGCGCGAGAGTGAGTATAGACGGCACTAGTGTGCAAGCGAGAAAACATGATAAGCACCGCCATTTAAGATTCCTTTCTTTAATGAACCGGGTTATATCCTAACCACACTTTGTTTTTTATTATATGAGATGGGTTTGCTCTTGCCTCTTGTCTAGGTCAGAGATAACAGACACAAAGTCTATGATAGAGCGAGCTTACCCAGAAGGAGCCTGTTCACTTCATTTGAAGAGATTAGGGTTGTAAGCGTTTGGAGACACAGATGCAGGCATAGAGTTCCACTCCTTTGCTGTGCGCATTATAAAAGAAGTTTGGAAACGCTTAGTGCGAATTGGTGAAATAGCAACAAGGTCGGAATGGTGACTTGCAGTGCAGCTGGACGTTTATTGTTTTGTTTCGATTTCTTGTCTTAATCGCCGAACTGATTTTGATGAATTTTGGTACAGAGATAGATGGGGCCCTGGAAACGGCTATAGGCTACTTTAACGAGACTTTAGCCGCGGGCAAAAGCTAGGCAGATGATTCAATGTTACAAGATGTGTTCCTCTAAAAATGGTAACACACAAATATCTGGCACATTTTCGAAAAATCGTTTTCGCCGGTTCACAGGAGTAAAATGCCATTTCTGTAAGAAGCAATCGGCGAAACAGCATCTATATGTTTGTTTCTGTTGCTATATTTTAAGACGTTCGTGTTCCCTCAGATACAGCCAAATAGCCCCGTTGACGTTCGACCCCAATATGGACGATGACACGATACAAATGGAACCGATCCTCATCAAGCAAATGCCGTCCACTTCCAAACAGGTAAATATTACTACAGCAACTTAGCTACTTTTACACCGGATAAAATGACATTGTTTTAGGAGCTATCTTTGAAATTGAAAGTGAAATCTTTTAGTTCTACTGTACCCTACATATACAATATATATTCTGAAGTTCTGGGGGCGTACACTCTAAGCCCGAAGTCCGTAGTTTACGGGCGTTTACTACCGGCGTATGGTGATACGCACTTACGATCAGTCTCGAACCCGAACTAAGAATGAATGACAACACGATTTGACAGTAACTGACAAAACGAAAAAAAGTGACTGTCAAATTATTATCCTGTTTTTATATGAGGTGTATAATCAAAATACATAAAACTCTTCCGTTACTGAGTGACTGACAGGCAACGCACAGACGAAACTGCTGGTCGTAGAAAGCTGAAATTGGGCATGTAGCTTCCTTACACTCCGTAGGGGTGCAATCAGAGAGGATTTCCCGAAACTCCTACGGGATGTGCGCGTACTATAAGTCGCGGCCAAAAGCTAATAAAGTATAAACCTTCTAATATATAAAATTCTTCCTTTACTGAGTGAGTGACTGACAGACAACGCACAGCCAAAACCACTGGTCGTAGAAAGCTGAAATTTGGCATGTTGCTTCCCTGCCCTCCGGAGGAGAACGAGAAAAAACTCGGTATGCGCTTACGCAGTTGCAGGCAAAAGCTAGTTAATAAATGAATCGTGATGACATTAATTCTTACTGGTTAGGTGATACGGAGTAGAAAACACCCGTAATTTAGGCCGAAACTACGGACTGCGGGCTTAGAGAGTCCCCTGGAGTGGCGACCGCGTACCGTAGGACGCTGCGTTGGAAAGCCTTCCACAAAGTGGACGTTGACCTGGTGAGGGTATAAGCGGGTAGCCGGTGGATGCGAGACGCACAGGACTGGTAGTTGTGGCCACGCGCGGGGAGGCCTATTTACAGCAGTGGACGTCTACCTAGCTAACGTAGTAGCGTAGTAGCTGATAATCATATCAGCCTAGTAGACGTCCACTACAGAGATACACATATTGGTCGGACGAAAATTGAAAAGTTGTGGCGACATACTAGAAGAGAAGATTTTTTTTCTACAATGCGTTTTAAATAAGAATAGGATCGATTTAACGCCATGTTGTGACGTCATAGCTGTCAATTCAAACCAATTCGGTAGGGTGAGCAAAGCGAGTTTTTTTTATTTTTATTATTATTTATAAACATTGAGTGAAAAAAGGTGTTTTGGTATGGTTTAAAATAACTAATAATGACTTTAAATAATTAAATATTATATCAAGCTAATTTACTACTATTGACCGTTTTTATTTAAATATGATTTAAGACTTATTCAAACAAAGTAAAATAAACCGTTATCGATATGCAACCAAGTTTTCTTTGCAAACCTTAATTTTTCACGAGACATTTGATATATACGAGGTCATTGACGTTCCTATTTTCATTTGGGACGCATTGTAGTTTTTCACATTCAAAATTCACTTACGTTAACTTTACTATACGTCAGAATATTTGTGCTAGGCCCTCAGCACTTCCTGCCGGAGTCGCGGGACTGTTCGAAAGAGATACCGTGGCTCCGGAACACAAAGGGCATTAAAGGAACATGGATGGGTTCTAGTCAGTAAAAGTCTGACACTCCCTCCCGCTACACCCAGAGCGGGAGGAGTCGTTGGATGATTTCCCTTCCCTAAAAAAAAAAAGGCCCTCAGCATTTAATATTGATGAAAAATATAACTCAACCAAGTGTAGTTAGTTTCGTTTTACACGTTATAACATGATTGAATTTGGGCTTATTATTTTGTTGTCGCTACGTAACTTAGTAGAGTTGTTTTGTTAATACAATTTATAACTTCTCATGATGGGGACAAACGATCATGATGTTATCTATGTTGTCTTGAGCTTTTAACTTATACTTAAAATGTATCTTTCTAGAGTCCAGAAGAAGGGTTTGAACCTTCGAACAACGCCGGTCTAAGAGTTGCTGTTCTCTTCGACTCGACCCTAGCAGCTTATCTTATGATGGGGAATCTGTCACCGGTACGTAAACCGAAACACTACACAGGGTGAAACGGAAAGGTGTAGTTCTTTTTTCAAATTTGCTACACCTTATGTAGGTAAACAACTTTCTTTCGAGGAAGTTATAGTCAATTCCCATATAAATGTCGGTAAGTATACTAATTTTGGTCAGCTGATGTCTTTTCTTTACGCGCTGCATTTATCAAAATCTTGAAGTTGTTCATCATTTTATATTTTAGTGTTGGTTCTTACTTAATTGCAGTAGATATTTAAGATTTGCTTAATGTTTAAATAATTGCAGGATCTGAAGAGCCATGCGGTAACGTTGTTTGAAGTGGGCAAGCTTCCTGACGAAAGTCTTGATAGTTTACTCATGGAACTTGATAAGGTGAGGTTTTAGACATTGAATATAGTTTATGAATTATATTTAAATTAGGGTAACCAACGGAACTCTATTACTAAACCTCCGCTGTCCGTCCGTCCGTCCGTCTGTCTATCAGCGGGCTATATATCAAGAACCGTAATAGGTAGACAGTTGAATATTTCACAGATTGTGTATTTGTATTGCCGCTATAACAAAAAATAATGAAAATTAAGGCTTATGGGACGGAACCCTTCGTGTGCGAGTCCGACTCGCACTTAGCCGGTTTTTTCAAGTAAGCTTCGATGGTTAAATTCGAAGCTACGCAATAGGAATATCGTAAAAGACTCAGACAAGTCTCGGGCCCTTTGTGGATGACTAAAACTGTAATTTAGTATTTTTTTAAATCATGTCTAATTATTTTTAAATTATGAATTTTAACAGATATTAAAGAGATTAAGTAGAAGTTATATTTATTTTTTCCTCCCACATACCCCTCCCACTCCCCCGAGTGAGAGGGTATGCGTAATGCATTTTTTCCCAGCCGGAAACAAAAAAAAAAAGGAGTTGCAGTGGTTGGGAATGTGTGGTGGGCTTGTCCCAAATAAAAATAAAAAAATATGTAAAACACAACTACTTCCTACTTTAAAATTAATTAGTTAATTAAAATTCAACTTTACTTTGTCATTACTTCGCAGTCTATGTATTGCTATTATTCTCGTCAACTTGTTTATTTCACGATTTTTTTTTTTATTGATTTTATTTATTATGCCAGGTGGTAGCAGACCCCGAGATAGAAGGCGAAGCGCGTCGTTACCTTGCCGCCGCCGCATGCCTGCGGATAGCGCTGCGCACTCTACGGCCTAAACTGCGGCCGCTTGATCTGCTGCGCTGTGAAGCGCTGCATGCGCTGGGGGCGGCCGCCAGGAGCAGGCTGCTGTCTACTAAGTACAAGTGAGTATACTACTCTGTCAGGAAAGTACCGGAAAAAGATCAATAATACACAAAATATTAGTTATTCATCCAAATGTGTTTATCACCTCCAAAGTATGCTCCTTCAGAAACGATACACTTACGCCGAAGAATAATCCAATCATCAAAACATTTTTTGAACGCTTTTTCCGGAATCGAGTTCAGTTCTCGCCGCGACTTCTACCGAATATAAACCGGTGCCACGAAGTGATAATTTGAGTTTAGGTAAAAGAAAGAAGTCGTCTGGAGCCATATTTGGTGAATAATATTGTGGTAGCTCGGTGTTTGTTGAGTTTTTGATCAACAATTCGATCACAATGATGGCCTTGCGCGAAGGCGCATTATCCTGGTGCAAGGTCCAAGAATTTTCTTTCCAGAATTCGGGCCTTTTTCGTCTAATTTGCTCTCTTAAATGCCGCATTACGCTAAAATAATAATCTTTATTTACCGTTCTACCTTCCGGCAAGAATTCCGAGTGCACAACATCGCGATAGTCAACGAAAGCAATCAACATGCCTTGGATTTTTGATCGATTTTGGCCTGGTTTTGTCGGTTTCGGTACAGTTGGAAGGCGCCACTCCGAAGCTTGTTGACTAGTTTGCATGTCAAACTCGTAAACCCAAGTCTCATCACCAGTAACAATGCTTTTCATGAATTTTGGGTCGAAATAACTCGTTCTAGCATGTCGTCAGCGACTCTTATGCGATTGAGTTTTTAGAGAAAATTCTGGTCAGTTTGACATGTTTATACCCAAGTGATTATTTAAAATGGTACGGACCGACTGTGAGACACAGAAAGTTACCTCTCTCAAACTTGAATGAGGATATTCAGTCACTATTTCCTTCACTTTTGGCCTACCAGAGCGAGACAAATCTTCCATCACATCTCGACCTGGTTTTGATAAAGTCGATTCACCGTAAGCCTTCTGTAACATTTACAGTGATTCCGAACACGAAATTCCATTGGCGATGGAAAAAGACAAACTTTTTGTTTCGACGTTTTCTCAAATCTCAAATTGTTTATTGCAATCCATAATGTACACATACAGGGGCCCAATTCTGCTAATTTTAATTAACTCACATGCTATTGATATTCAATTGAGAGTCAATCACGACTCCATTACGATTAGAACAAATTTGGTATTCTGCAAAAACTTGTATGTAAGCTCAATAGAGTCGTAATGGAATCGTAGTGTAATTGTAATTGACTCTCAGTTGAACAGTTATAGGTGTTGCCATTCAAAATCTACCAAGAAAATGAATGAACTATTGGTTTGATTTAAATATACGATTTATCCATTTCTGTGATTCAATTACGAACTAAATTGTCTGTAATGAATCGCCTTGTCGATAAAACATGACTTTAACGATGTTAGAAAGAGTGTATTTCAAATACGGTGGCTAGGTACGAACTTTGGATTTTAAATCGAAATAGCTGGAATTCGTCTACTTGGATGATGGTTTTATGCCATCCAAGTAATCGAAATTGCGTATTTTGCTTTTCTGCGATTTTGCATGGTGTTGTTAGGTGTGGGGTACCTACCACTAAAAAGTGAAAAATAAAAAACTTTTTACAAAAAAATACATCAGACTTCCAAAAAAAACAGTACATACTAAAAATAACGTTAATTTCGGAAGTCGGTGTCAAAATACGAAGAAAGTAACAAAAACACCGACTTCCGAAATTAAAGTTAATTTTACTGTGTAGTGTTTTTTTTTGGAAGTCGGTTGTATTTTTTTGTAAAGTTTTATTGTATGAGTATTGTATACTGCGCTGTAATATTATAGCATATTAACTGTTTTCTTCTATATTTTAGGCTAATAATATGAGCGTCCAACAAATTGAAGCTCTGATAGAATATTTAGAAGGGCAGCAGGAGCTAGCCCTTGGACGCTGCTCACGGTCCAAAGAAGGGCGCAGTCTGTCGAAAAGGCTTTGGCAAGAGTGCGCCGGAGTTCTTAACAGCATATCGTCAGACTGCGTCCAAAAGACAGGAGAGCACTGGCCTCTCTCCTCTCTCCCTTCCATTCCATGCCTATAATAATTGTCAGGGCTCTCACTTCCACTTTTCCAACGCGGAATTCCGCATTGGGTAAATCTTCCACGGCATCCACCGTTGCCCTCATCGAGGCCCGCTTTTTACGGCGCTGAGCCAAAAGATGACGACGCCGACGGCGATCTTGCGCATTAGCTAATGCTAGAATACGCCATCGTACGTAACAATAACCGCAGCATCTTTTCAGTATTTTTTTAATATTTTTCGTTGAGTGGCTTGTAAAATCCTAAGATTATCTATTGTTGCACAATCGTACTTCAATCGTAAAATTGACACTCAGATTCAATTGAGTGTCCATTGATATAAATGTCAAATAAGAGTAGAATACCGATAAAGTCCACAATCGATTTACAATTGTAACACGATTGAAGAGCAGACTAGCAAATATTCCAATAGCAGTTCAATGGAATGTCAATGGAAAACCATTGGTCTTAAATTAGTAGCGGACTACCAAATTTAGTTAAAACTGCTACTGAGATCCAATTGATATTCAATTGAGCCATTCTTAAATTAGCAGAATTGGGGCCCAGGTGGTAAAAGAATAAATAGAACAAATTATGGACCCTGTCGGGCACAGCACGACTTTAAATAATTAGGAGAGAGGAAGAGCGCTTTAAATAACTTTCCTTGCAAAATAACTGCTTTTTATTTCCTGTCCAACTTGTACCTATTGTCAAATTCAATTTTTTTATGTTTTTGTTCAGTATTAAATTCGCAATACGCACTAGGTATAATTTGCACTGTATTTAATCTAAATAACAGATGTAACTCAAACTCCGCGCCAAAATGGCAAACAGTTTAGCCAATCCAGCAACAAACAAAAAAAAGAAACAAAAAATTGAATTTGGCACCATAAACAAATCATTCATTTCCAAAACTTTTTTGACTGAATGATGAACTGTGACAGTTCACACTAAGTGTAGCGTTCTAGTTTTTATCTACTAAATGCTAGTATGAATTGAGTTGATTTCAGAACGAATAATGCAATTAAATAGAAATAACCTTATTTTAAATCAAAGAAAGTATTTTTCGATACAACCTTCGATATAGCAAAACTACATGTTATTTATTTTCATCCTGTATGTTCATTTGAAAACGTTAATATCAATATTGGCTTGTGTTGCTATGTATGTAACGAAAAGATTGATGCATACAGATGAAAATGGATGAAGAGAACATGAAAAACTAAAATATTTTTTGTTGTAAAAATCTGTTATTTTTATAGTCATATTAACAGACACTTCGATTTTATTTATTTGCGCAGAGTATCATTACGCTAACTTTTGTATACCATGTTGTAGACTCGCCATATCAACGGCGCCGCTATGTCGCGAGGCCCGCGCGGGTGCGGCGGCAGGCTCGCTGCCACACGTGGGCCCCGCGCCGCCCGAGGCACACACGCCTTGGATGAGGCTGTACTTGTACCACGTGGCGGGCTATGGACCTCCCACGCTGTTGTTGACTAAGGGTAAGTGTCATATCTATTCAGGATGCCCTCCTGGCATACCTTGAAGCAAACGATATCCTTAGTGACCGAAAATACGGCTTCCGCCGAAATCGGTGGACTGGGGATCTTCTAGCGTATGCCAACATCTGGAGTGAGGCCATTGAGAGGCATGGGGAAGCACTTGCGGTCTCCCTAGACATCTCGAAAGCCTTCGACAGGGTCTGGCTATTAGTAAGCTTCCTTCCTTCGGTCTGCCCGCCGAATTGTGTGATTGGATTGCAGATTTCCTGAAGGATCGGTCTATCCGAGTGGCCATAGATGGCTGCTTCTCCGGACTGCTGGATATTAATGCCGGGGTTCCTCAGGGGTCAGTACTCTCGGCAACATTGTTCCTGCTGCATATTAATGATCTGCTAAAACCCGGTACCTTTGGGTATGCAGACGACAGCACTGTTGCTGAGAGATACGTGTCCGACGCTCGAGCTGGTGGGTCACAGACCCGGTCTCTCCGGGAGGCTATGGTTGAGCGCTTGAACGTGTCCTTACAGGCTGTCTCCGAATGGGGCGATGCCAATCTGGTCAAGTTCAATGCTGCGAAAACCCAAGCGTGTCTCTATTCCGCTAAAAGGAGCCAATTCCACCCTGCTCCATCTCTCCGCGGTGTAACCCTGCCGTTAACCGACAGACTTGAGCTTCTTGGTGTTACATTATCATTACCCTCAATTTTGGCCCTTTCATAGAGGCCAAGGCTCAAGTGGCTGCTAGAAAGTTGGGGATCCTGGCAAAGGTGAGACGTTACTTCACGCCGGAACAGCTTCTTAAACTGTATCAAGCGCAAGTTCGATCGTGTATGGAGTACTGTTCTCATCTTTGGGACGGATCTGCCAGATACCAGCTTGATGCCCTCGAGTCAATTGAAAAACGAGCCAAGAGGAACATCGGCAATGATAAGCTCGTCGAATCGAAGCTCCAAAGTCTTGAGCATCGTCGCCGAGTTGCTGGCATGTCGTCGCAGCTTTTAATATAGTGTTACTGTATTCATAGAAACTGGAAATTGTTTTTCTATACCTTTTAAGTCATGCCATCATGAATCTATTGTACAAAGAGGTAATGCTATTCGTCCTGCAATGCAACGTCTCTGCTATAAAGCGGAATCATGATGGTAAACCGCTCACCATGTTAGGTTGAGGTGAAGTGAACATGCAGTAAGATGAGATATTTTTTCCTACTACTACTACTTTTCTGATTCATTTCGTTGCGGGATCTAAGACAGTTGAATCGTTCCTCCGGGACTCGTCGGGCTTCATTGGCTCGGCGTTATTCTGGTGATCGCTACTGTTGATTCTGGCTTTCAGGATTTACAGTGGTTGAGAAAGTGTGGCGAGCTTATCACATCTATACTATATAATATTATCTATACTAATATTATAAGCTTAAGAGTTTGTTTGTTTGTTTGGTTGAACGCGCTAATCTCAGGAACTACTGGTCCGATTTGAAAAAATCTTTCAGTGGTAGATAGCCCATTTAACGAGGAAGGCTTTAGGCTATATATCATACGCTAAGACAAAAAAGAGCTGAGCATTAATGGAAAATGTGACGCAGACGAAGTTGCACGGGTCAGCTAGTTCAAAAATAAATGGAGTGAGATGTTAGTCTACTAACAAGGTGAAATGACAGTTCACTTCATGCTCAAGTTTTCACGGTATGATGTTGACGGAGACCTGACAGGTCAGTAGTATTAAAGAGATCGTCTAAGTTAGTTCCCCGTACCACCCGTACCACCCGTACCACCCGTACCACCCGTACCACCAGGCACACAGCTCCGCGGCGTGCCTCGCCTGCTGCTGGGCTACTCGCGGCTCACGGTGTCGTGGTGGGGCGCGGAGGCGGCGCTGGAGGGCGCGGGCGCGGCGGCCGGCGCGCTGCCCGCGGCGCCCGCTCTGCTGGCCGCCAACACTGCGCTGCGGCGCGGGCCGGTGCTGCTGCAGGCGCTGGGGGTCAGGCAGCCTGCGCCGCTCAGGCATCTCATGTTCCCGCCGGAAGCTGATACTTGTGCAGGTGCCTTGACAATCTTTTGATTATAAAAAAACACAATACAAACAACACATACTTAGGGTTAGGATAGGTGTGGTTTGGTTTCTGATCACATCTCGACGTCATCTCCAAATTATAAATGTCATAGTAAATTGTTTTGTCATTGAGAGATAAGAGAAGGGTTACTTCAATACAGCTGTAACACAGTGATAGAATTGAGCATTGAGTTTGAGAAAGTCTCATCAAAACAAATAAAATATCTACTGCTTTTTTGGCTGATTGAAACCGTTGCAGATCCTGTCACTAAGAGCCTTTGTACACCGCATTTTTAAAACACGCTGACGACTCGCAGATGACGCGCGTTAACGTGCTTCTGACGCAGGCAGTATTGCTTTTTTTTGGTGTACAGCCCCATGAGCGCGTGTTCGAAGACGAGCGTCGTCATGTGTCAAACCATCGTTTAATGCCAAAGTTTGTCAGGTTTTAACGCTTAAATAGAGTCAACTTAATTCTTAATTCTAACATTGGGATAACTGTTTTATACAGCACATGCATTATTATTACATACTTTTATTCCTTCCATCAAAATTTTGATCCATGAACATTGTCTTTTAAATAAATTCTTCTCCACTAATATTATAAAGAGGAAAGATTTTTACTTTTTTTTTTGTTTGTATTGAATAGGCTCCGAATCTTCACGACCGATTTTAACAATTTTTCACCAATACACAGCGTAAGTATCAGGAAGTAACATGGGCTATAATTTATTTTCGACAGAAATACAGATCCCTGCGATAATTGTAATAAACCCGCGCGAACGAAGTCGCGGGCGAAATGCTAGTCTTATATATTTTCACAATCCTTTTTCTCTGGTAGAGTCTCAAGCGATGTGGTCTCGGCACGCGGGGCTGCGCCGGCTACTGAAGCGGCTGCGGCTGACGCGCTCGGTGGGCTACGTCACGCTGGCAGACATCGGCGTGCCCGACCTCGGCTGTGCACGCCCGCCCGCTACTGTGCAACTAGGTAAAAGTCTAAAGTCAAAAAGTTTATTTCAATTAGGCCATTAAACAGCACTTTTGAACGTCATCATCATCTGCCAACTACATTGGGATTGGCTTCCAGTCAAACCGGATTCAGCAGAATACCAGTATTTTACGTGGAGAGGCGGCCTACCAGACCTGTACAACCCATTAACTGGGTTATACGGTATTTCTTGGCAAGACTGGAGTCAGATTTACTGGATTTTCCGGCTGGCTGGCTTTTGAACGTCATCATTAAATTTAAAAATTATAAACAAAATAGTGACTCTACTTAATATTAATGAAGGGTACTTAATATTACAATAAAATTGGCAAGAACCTTAATAGGTTTAAAATAAAGCCTTGATAAGTCTAAAGCATTGATCGTCATGTCGACATCGTCTTTGCTTTATCAACTTAAATTTGAATAACTCTTGTGGATCATAAAACGCCAAGTTCGATTTAATTTTGTGCCAGTTAGATAGTTTCAAGCTAACTTAAAAAAAGAACTTTCAATTTAAATAAAAAATCTCAAAGCAATTATAACCTTTTTATAAATCACATTGGTTTATGCTGAACTTTGTCTGACCCTGGCGTACTGAGATTAGTTGGTTTTTTAGGGTTCCGTGCCCAAATGGTAACCAACGGAACCTTATTACTAAGCCTCCGCTGTCCGTCCGTCCGTCTGTCTGTCAGCGGGCTGTATGTCAAGAACCGTAAAAGGTAGACAGTTAAAATTTTCACAGATTGTGTATTTCTATTGCCGCTATTAGGTTTATGGTACGGAACCCTTCGTGTGAGAGTCCGACTAGCACTTGGCTAGTGTTTTGCCCTCGCAAGGCCGTGCTTTCATATCTGACTAAACTTTCCACAGTACAACAACGAAAGAAAAAAGACATATGCGGCATAGCGAAACCAGTCAGCGAAATCTCCTTATCATCAACAGAATCCACAGAAAAGTACACGGAGGAGTACTCCAAGACCCTGACGAGGCTACAATCCCCCATAGAGTCTCACTTCGCCGTCACTCCCACAACGGAAAGCAAGAACAGTTCACCATCTAATGGCTTCACGAGTGTTGAATGTGGCCAGTTACTGTGTGACGAACTTGACAACCTAGCCCTCGATGACGTCACGAAACACGCCCACAGCAAGGAGTCCATAGCTAACAGCGATGACTTAGTACCCATACATTCATCTTCAGCCAGTATCGAAGACTTAGAAAAGAAACATTCCAAGGAGAATTCAACGAGCAAGGAGTCCATCGCTCTATCAGATGACTTAGTCCCGATTCATTCTTCGTCGGTCAGTAGTGAAAATTTGAACAAGAAGACTGCTAATCAGTTGGATGATCTGTTGAGTCCCGCGGAGGAGTCCATATCTATGTTCACGCAGTTGTCGGATAAGTTGACGGAGATGTCGGCGGCCGAGGGGGACAGTGGCGTGGATACGGCGCACTACGTGTCGGATGATGAGGCTTGTAGACCTGAGGTATGTTATGGCTTAGTTTCCACACATGTAAACAAATATTATGTGTTTTTGGAAAAACAATTTTATGGCACAGAGATAAAATTCAATTTGCACTAATACTTCAATGTTTCGTAATACTTGTGAAAAAACGTAATATATTTTAATTACGTAAACTTGATATTTCTTTATCAAGTTTTAAAGTATCAAATTGTTTTCTCTATTTCTTTGGACGATTTGATACTATGGAATAGATTGTAGACTTCGATTTGCAAATATAAACTTGTTTGAAGGAAACTTCTTGAAAATTAAACTGGCTTGTTTTTCTTTTCAGAGGTGGACAATAGTAGATCTGCAATTCGGTATACCGCTCTTTGATGAGATGTTATGTGGGAAGATCTGCAAGTGCATAGTAGAACGAATAGCTAAGCCGGAATTGTGAGTATTTCTATTTTTCGTCGTATTTTAAATTTTGATAGCCTTTCCCCAACTATGCATGTTGGACTTCGTGACGGTCCCTATCTATGCTATAATTTTATGATATTTTTGACAACCATAGACATAGATAGATATCCAATGGATAAAAACAGACTCTTTATTGTACTTTCCGAGACTGAGCGGCCTTGAAAAATAATTCACAACTAAAAAAAGTATGTTTCTTAATAAAATTATTATTTCAGATTAGAGAAAGTGAAAGAGGACAATGAATTCATACGTTCGGATATTTTGAAGTTTGTGTCACAGTGTCAGGTAAGGTTTTATAAAGAACAATCTTAATGTAGAATTTCAAGTTTTACCCAAAGAAAGTAAAACGATATAGAAAGAAAAGAAAAAGAAAGAAAAAGAGTTTATTTGCGGTCAATATGACGCATATCAAAAGTACACAAAAATTACAATTATATCTATGAAAGATTAGGAAGATATGCGTCAAATCTGCGCAAAACGACCATCACTCAGCATAATGCTGGGACTCGTGTGCGAGACAGAGCCACAGCGCTGGTTTTCAGTGACAGCCGGATATGTTTTTTATCAATCAAAAGAACCAATGGCACAGCATTCTAAAAGTAACTTCTTCTTCTTATGGTGTGAGAGTAAAGTACCAGAGCTTGTTAGAGTTTCTAAACCACCTCAAGGGCAACTGTCAATAAGCCATAGTTGTTTCAAGGTATTATATTGAAAACCTTTCGATCGTACTTGTACTTGTCTTCTAGTAGTGATATAATCAAATTATTTTCAGTACTACCCCGGCGAAGACATGGGAATTGTCAAGCGGGGTTCATTAGTCCCCCTACCGAGGAAGAACCTGGCCTTCGAGAACGGCCGCATCAGCGAGTGGACCGGCAAGTGAACGCCGTTTCGCTCGCAAACGCCATATCTAACACTAGAGCCATAGAGATAGACGTATGTTTGTCGTTCCGGATTTGAGCTTTACTAGACGTTATGTAGAATGTTCTTATTTTAAACTGTTGTATTGATAGTGGATATGGAAATGATTTTTAGGCCCCCGTTGGAACATAAGTCACTTGATGCGTTTTAGTGTCTACAAAGGCACTATCTGCGATATACATATATATGCAAAAATAAACATACAAAAGAAATTCGTTGTTAGAAAATTTACAAAGCATTGGTTACCTGTCCAAAAAGTTTTAAATGAAGCTTTTGAAAATGAGTCAGATAGAGAAGTTCCTGTATTCACTACCAATACAAACCCATTTCTGCGATTTAAGAAACAGCTTCCCTAAAAAAAGTATGAGTTATTCAGAAAGTAGTTTTTACTTTAGAATATTATTCTAAATGTGAGATATAACATAAAAATATTTGTGAAGCATGAACTCGGCTGCTGGCTAGCGGGCAGCATGAGTAAAAGGTGCGTGGTGTATACTGATGTAAGAAATAAAAATTAACGATTTAGATCGTTTATTGGGGTTTATATCAATAAGGGTCAGCTTACACTGAGACAAGATGCGACGAAGAGGCCGCATCGTAACCCCGCCGCTGCTAGGCGTATTCGAAATTCAAATGTTCTAAGCGCAGAACGGGCTTAGCGAGCTCTTGCACACTGCGTGAACCGGCGAAGTGTCACTATGCCTTGACATGCCTCGAGACGCAGCGCGACGCCACTGAGCTGATCCTTACCCCCGGTTGCATTTTAAGGTTGAGTAATTCTCAAACCCTATTTTATCATGCAAATCCGTCAAATTTTGGCACTAAAGTAGGGTTTGATACGTTCTGAACTCAAAAAACTCAATTCAAAAACCCACCCTAAAAATGTCTGATGTGTGGTAATTATATCAGAGATATCTTGCGTAGTTAAGCTCCAGAATTATGAATATTATTTGAGAAAAAATATAATTTTATCCCTATAAATGTAAAATATTAAAAAAATATAATTAATATAAAAGAATTAAACATTCGTCTTAAGACATTGTTAAGAGATTCTTATCAAATAATTGTAAAAAAACTAAATTTGCAACTTAAATTTTTATTTTAAAATTGTTTTTTTCCTTGCAAATGTCAGTATTGTATTTGTTATTTCTTCAATATGAATCAGAGATTTATTTATTGTTATATTTTGTACTTATGGATACGATTTTAATGATTCCTTGATTTTTTTTTTAAGTTTAATGTAAGCCTGAATATTATGTTAGAGTAAAACTAACTTTGTTTTTGAAAGCTACGGTGAGGTTATGTTCTCAACCGCTCGTGTCCAGACTATGTATGACGAAGCTGAAGCACTTGGCGGCCAGTGCTAGAGACGGTGGTGGCTCTATCAAAACTTTCCATTCATACCACCGTCACCGTCTACTCATAGGCGTCGTCCTAATAAAGAACGAGCATCGCGGGAATACGCGATTGATCCTATCATTTGCTCAGCTAACACGAACGCGTTATCGCACCAACATATCGCCATATATTAGGAGATGGAGCATGCTTGCCTAGAAGTAACCTATTCACTCTTAACTTAAGACTCCCAGGTTGTAGCTATCAGGAAACACAGACTCCGGCAGGGAATTCTACTCCTTTGCTGTACGCACTATGAATGTGTTCCCAAAACGTTTTGTGCGTGTGGGTGGAATCCTGTTTCATTTTGGACACAAGTTGCTTACTCTAACGTAATATTATTAGGACAATGGCAAATGTATAATTAGTAACTGTGGGTGGAATTTTTCGAAAAATTGCTCTGATTTCCAGCCATATACACTAATGCTGAAAGCACCGAAATGCTTACCACACTAGCAGTATCTTGTTACACCGATTGCGATTGGCTCTCGCCTACAAGACAAGTCCACACACTGTTTCTAATTAGACAGGTACGCACGCGTGATACTTTTATTACCATATATTTTAAACTTTTATACCCTTCAGGGTAGACGGCCATAGCTATTATACTATTAGTAAGTATCCGTCCCTTATGCCTCAACCACACTTTGAGATTTAATCCGTCAATTAGAAGAGAACAGAAGGAATATTTTGTTTCTTTATTTTTATTTGCTGTAATGAATTAGCAAGTGTGGTTATGCCATAATACGAGCAGTCTTTATTTGCTTGTAATATAACACAAATTATCAAGTTTATGTTTTTATAGCTTACTTCCGTTTTTATTATAAGATAATAAAGTATTTGTAAATAAATAAGATTATTCATTCACAATTGTGTAAATTAATAACATTAAAACGGGCCTATTTTAAAACTTTCGGTTGGGGTACATCCATTGATATTGCAATGAGGTACAATAACCAATTGTGTGGATAGCAGAAAAAAAACATAACAAAAAATTGGAGCACTTCCTACCGAATGGTATGATATATTTAGAGCAGTCAGCACCTTGTAAAACATTTTCGTCTGTCCATCATTGTGACTGTCCGCACTATGCATCATCAAAAAACTTGGCGAAAAGCCATCAAAATAAATATATATACATTATATGTATATTTTTGTCTCTCATTACACTGCGGTCTGTCGCCACAGGGATGTTTATCAGTGGGTTGGTTGGGTTTGATAATGGCGTGCTCGGTATGCGACCTGGGTCGCATCCTACTTCACTGTTGCGATTTAAATTTGTCTTGGGACATCTTCCGTTTCAGTCTGCGGATTGTATTGTCTTCCATCAAGACATTGGCCAGGCTGTTCGGATGGCCTTGAATTCTTTCCTTGTACTTGTTTGTATGGAAGACTAACTGGCTCACTCTGCAAGTGAGAAAGCAAATTTATTTACATCTCTCTTTGCAAGCAATTCACTGGACGCTGGCTCTAAGCAACCACCAACTTAACCTCGTTGTTACTCTTCGATGCCGGAGATCACAGTATAAATATGAGGTCCGAAGAGTATTGTGCAGTCTAGACGTAAATAAGGCCAGCAGGCCTGACGGCATTCCAGCGAGTGTTGAGGCAATGTGCGCCTGAACTGTCTCCTGTGTTGACACGCCTGTTCAGCCTCTCTCTTGAAAACAGATTGTTGCCAAAATCCTGGAAGGTTGCAAATGTGCAACCGGTGCCCAAAAAGGGCAAAGTAAGTTGCTGACCTAACTTGAAGACAATGATCTGAGTGACCGTCAATATGACTTTCGCCGTGGTCGGTCTACTGGCGATCTTCTTGTGTATGTCACACACTGCTGGGGCGAAGCTGTCGAGAGACATGGCAAAGCACTTGCTGTTTCTCGTTATCTCGAAGGTTGCCTGCTTGTCGTTCTTCTACAGATTGTACTTCGGAGAGTGCACCCAAGAACTCGACCTTAGGTATCCCACCGGCCCCCTTCTACCATCGGACATCGCACAGCAACTAAAAAAAAAAAAACTAAGAGTATTTCCTGTTTGACTGTGGTGTGGGTGTGATGAAGTTGTTCATTTGTGACGAACCAGGGGCCACCGGTTATCGTTCTAGAGATTTTTTTTTGTTTGAGATGGATTTGCTCTTGACTTTCGTCTTGGACAGAGACAAAGTCTACGATGGAGCGAGCGTACCCAGAAGGAGCCTGTTTACTCTAAAGGCTTGACCTCACTTGGCGACACTGCGCGGCAGCGGAACGACGCGACAGGCAACGGCAAAATATTCTTTGTAAGAAATTGTATGAGGTATAACGCACTATGCAGCAGCGTACAAACGCGCCGCGACACTTCAAGTGCGAACATTGTTACGTGTCGCGTCGCTCCGCTGGCGCACAGTGTCGCACAGTGCGGTCGAGCCTTAACATTGAAGAGATTAGGGTTGTAGGCGTTCGGAAACACAGATTTTGGAATCTTTGCATGATTTCGATGTTTTAATGGGAGGGTGTCCCCCAGAGCTGTATTCCATAAGTCCAGAATGGCTAATGCGTTGCGGCCCGGAATCTGAATTATTCGCTTCGGCGGCCGGCGCGGCGGCGGCACGGTGCATAGGAAAGTAATGTAATCTCCCATATTATTATTATACTCTTTGAATGTAATATTGCGCTGCGGTTAGGGTTACCAGATGAAAAAATCAAAAGTCCGGAGAAAAGGCCTGATTTCCATGGAAAAGTCCTGAGATTTTCTACAGATGAGAATTTTCTCTCAAAAACGTATTATTATCGTTGTATACACTTTTGCAATTGTTACCAAAAGAAGATTGTTTTTAGTTCGTTTTACTTCGATAAATAAGGATTGATTTTAACTGCAATTGTTACCAAAAGAAGATTATTTTAAGTTTGTCATAATACATAAGTATTGATTTTAATTAACTGCAATTGTTACCAAAAGAAGATTGTTTTTAGTTCGTTTTACTTCGATAAATAAGTATTGATTTTAACTGCAATTGTTACCAAAAGAAGATTATTTTTAGTAGTTTAATACGAGAGATCTTTAAAATGTAACCTGTTTTTTATTAAAAATCCTGAGCTATCACTAGATTTGCTAAATCCGGCCGGAATCCTGAGAAGAGTCGAAAAATCCTGAAATCTCAGGACAAATCCTGAGATATGGTAACCCTAGCTCAGATGCCAGACAATTAGTTGTTGACAGCATCAGTATATTATCTGTATAAAAAACAAAACTTTTGTCTATGATTCATCCTTGGTTTTGGGATTGTGCAATGGGCGGGGAGCTCGATGGAAAGCGACTCTAGCTCTTAATCCATGCAAATAGATTTCAAAATCGAACTACGGTTAACAGAAACTTCTATTGTTCAAATGTCATGTCAGTCCATGACAGTTGTTCTTTTTTTCGGAAAGTTCAAGAGAATTTGAGAAACGGAGAAACGTCACTCAATTTGTTTTGGTTAGTCTGATTTTGACGTCTCGGGTGAAAATTGTTCCTACAGTTATTTAATTGTTAGTTTGTGTGAAATCTCTGGGGTTTTATACTTAAAAAACTGGCTGGATTGAGAGGCACCGATTACGACAACATGGAAGTGGATCAGTTTGCAGTGGAAATGTACACTGGTGAGAGTTCGCGGCTGCCTCTCATCGACGAGTCGTCGGCGTTCGGAACACAGGCGCCGAAAGACAGGTAACCTTCCACGAAAAGTGCACTAGGTAGACCATATGCAAAGGTAGCGTGACGAGTGCCAGGTGGCGGAAAGCGTGGTCGGCCTCCAAAATTGGTCAACGCCGAGCGTTATGAGTTATAAAAAAAGTTTCGCTATGTGCGCACCCACGCAGCAGTTATGGTTCTATGGCTTATAATTAATTACATTACGATGTTTTTCGACAACGTTTGTGCCCATCGGCCTTTTTTGTTAACTATTAAGTGGTTCTTTATAAGGAATGGATTATAAATGTAACTGTCGTCATGATGGACAAGCTCGCAATTTGTGTGAGAGTTCTTTGAAAGTACAAAGTATGAGTTATCTTTTGTTAGACCACAGAGTGCAGATAACAGCTACAATAATGTTGCTTCATACACTCACAGTAACATGTTTGCTGACATAAATATCTACAGTGCACAAGTAGGTATACAGTTGAGAATGGAAGCTTATATTTTCACACAAAATATTATTTGAATGAGGAATATCAAAAATGAAAATAGTCTCCTCATGGACAGGTTTATAGGGTTCAGATTTCCATTTAATAATTGTCTCCACTTTAAACCTAATCTAACATAGAATTTACAAGGTATTCAACCTCCAACTAATTCTAGTGACTATTTAAGTTCAGATAAGCAGCTGCTCTCGGCAAAAAACTGATACTTCTGGTAGGCGCCAGAGAAATTTGCAATATAGTATATTTACCTTTCCCCAATATCTCTTTGTAGAAACCCAAACAATAAATTATGAACCATTTTTGATTACTACAGAATGGTAAGGATTACAAAAGAAGTAGTTTCAGGACAGCTTTGTCTGTTTTTCAGCTTTTAATATTAAGAAAGTCAATGACAGTGTTCTCTACCATAGCTGCATCTGGGTCTCAATTTATTCAAGAAAAGTCTAGGCGTACTGATTGATTTGTGATGGTACCCAGCCATCCAATATAGACATGGCATATTTATCAAGAATTGTGTTTCTCCAGATTGATAGCCATATTAGACCAAGTGGAGATGCGTGTGGAGCGGCTGCGACGAGACACAGTCCGCATTGAGGAGGAGCGTGATTCCTTGCTGTCCACCCTTGACAGCATCAAGCATTCCGAACTGCTGGGGGAAGTGGCTGAATGTAAGTAGCCCTTGAAAATTAATTAATGAGTTGCGAGTTATTTATAAGTTACAATCTTAGAGATTTTTAAGCTCTAACAGTTTATAATTGGAGCTCATAAACTAATAAAACAAGAGGTGAAATTGTTTGAATTGTGGGATACTAAACTGTATAAGCTAAATAATTATGTTTGTAGGAATTAATTCTAATTCATTTCTGGGAAAACTGATCCATATACAAAAATCTGTCACTCACTAAAATTTACACTGCTTCTGTGTGACAAAGGTTTTCATAGATAAAGGCATGGTTCCTGTGGGATATGTCAAGACAGCTAAACCATGGGACAAAACAAAAATGAAATATTAAACAAAAATGTTCAGTGGCCATTTTTTGTTTAGGTGACAAGGATGACATAACCAGGTATGCAGAGCGCATCCTGGCGCGCGCCATGACTGTGGAAGTGGCAGTGCGCACCGACAGAGATCCACAACAGGAGGAGGCTTTGCATCAGGTAAATAAATACTTGACTCAAACTCTTGTATCAATCTGTCAGCACCTGCAAATGAAAAAAAACGATAGTAAGACTACTAGCAACTTAGCTCCAATAGGAACTTACAGGCGTTGACATAGATAAAGCTGAAGAGTTTGTTTGGTTGAACGCACTAACTTCAAAGAACAGTAGTTCTCTAAAACATTTTTTCAATTTGAATCAGTAGGATAGGCTATATAACAATAACATAACAATTTGTCGCATTGATAAAAAATGTGACTCCAACGAAGCTGCGCAAGGATAACGAAAAAAGGAAAACATGTTTATTTTACACAACACCGAAAAGCACACTATTGGAACAAAATTAAGACTTGGTGACCACACTGACCACTATCGGTATGTAGCAGATCGATTGAATAAGAACTAATTCATTTGGATGAAATCATTTAGAATTTTGTTACACACTAGCTTTTGGCCGCGACTTCGTACGCGCCTGCCCTGTTTTTTCCGTTCCGGTGGGAATTTCGGGAAATCCTCTTAGTACTCCCCTAAACTCCCCAAGGAACCTACATGCCAAATTTCAGCTTTCTACGACAAGTAGTTTCGGCTGTGCTTTGTCTGTCGAGTCACTCAATCACTCAGTAACGAAAGAATTTTATATATCGGATTGATTTGTGAACACTCTGGCCAGAAAGGCCTTTGCAATATACAGTAAATTATCTGCAGATCTGCCTCTCATGGAAACAATTAAAACCTAACTGAAGTAATATTCATCGATAACGAAAAAAAAAGTAAAGTGCGCTATGTGTGACGCTGATAAAGTGATGCGCTGTTTTAAAAATACGGGCTTCATTCAGAAATACAGCGGCAGATATATTTTAACATTAATAGTCATCAATGTTTTTTTGTTTTCCTTGAGTGTGACATATATAGTATGTAGTAGGTATGACAAATGGTTAGAAATTCGTAGTAAGTGGGTAGGTATATTTTATGATACATTTTTTCTATCTTTGTACAATGACTCATGTATCATTTCGTGTGTTCACCAAATTTAGGAATAGTCTAAACTTTATTTGCACACTAAGACTTGCTTTTCCAATTTACTTTCGACATTGGCTTTGTTTGCCATATAAAAATATAGCATAGAACTAATCTTTGTATGTTCACCAGATAAATGTGCAATAACGGTTATTGACCCATATATGTTTGTAGACTTTCATATCAAAAACAGAAATAAAGACATAAAGATGTTCTGAATCGACATGAATGAAAAACAGTTCATTATTTATCTGCGAAGGGATATTAGGGAAAGGTTAATGTACTTTATTGCATGTTTATCTGGCGCTTACCGTAGATCAAGTAATTGAATGTCAGTAACTTATAACGGACGCCTTCGGTCCCATGACCTCTATATCCCCTGTGTGTATCTCTGTCCCCTTAATCGCCTTTCACAGCACCCACGCTAAACAATACGACGATTAAACGAGGACTTTGCCATTACAGCAACTCTTAATCTCTCCATAAGAACTTGAAATGCGCAGACTGGTATGTGTAAAGACATGAGCGTGCTCTACGATATTCATTTGTTTCATGACGTCATAATTATCAGGTTAAGAGATATTAGATCCGGCAGCGATACTTATAAGTATAGCGTGGGAAACTGGGAACTGTAGGTAAGTCATTCTTAACCATCATTCGTATTCGAGTATAATTCTTGCCTAAGTATTGAAGCTGGCTAGCTTGAATCGACACGGGATAGAGCTGTTACATTTCCTCAACGATAGGATAGTTTAAAAATAAGTGGCCAAGTACGAGTCTGACTCGCGTGCAAAAAGGTTGCGAACGAATTTCATTTTTGTGACAAGTTATTTTAACACTATAGACTTGTTTTCCTGTAATCTTTAGGTAAATAACTATTATCTGCCTAATTTTTTCAGATAAGGGGGGTGTAGTTTTGAAGATAAGGGGGGTGTAGTTTTGAAGATAAGGGGGGGGGAATGGTTAATTTTCTTTTAATTTCTTGGTAGATTTCAAAATTATTGAAACCTTCACAATAAGCCATTTGATATATCACACGGTACCGTTAAAACTATTTTTTTTAAATATTTTCTATTAAAAAAAAAAAAAAAAAACGTTGCCCCACACTAGGAATTTCTCCTGTATCGTGGGTGCGTTTACAAACATACAAAGTCAGAAACAGCCAGACCCGGAACAACTATCTGTAGGCCATACAAATATTTGTTCCGTGCGGGAATCGAACCCACGACACGCGGCGCAGCAGTCGATCGCTCAACCACTGCGCCAACCGTGCCGTGCTGATTCCCCAGTTAGTCCCATAAAAGTGATCCCAGAACTCATAATGTATTTAATATGTACAATATGTACATACGGAACAACGGAGCATTCGTGTACAACAATTATAACAAAATCGGTCCAGTAGATCGGCAGAGATTTGTTGTGACAGTCGGACAGACAGACAGCCAGATAGACCGAAACCGGAGTGATCCTATAAAGTTTCTTACGGATGCACGGAACCCCATAAATTTATTGAAGCAATTCTATGAGAAGTCATCATCATCTCCTAGCCATTTCCCAACTATATTGGGGTCGGCTTCCAGTCAAACCGGATTCAGCTGAATACCAGTATTTTACGTGGAGCGGCTGCCTACCAGACCACCACAACCCATAATCTGGGTAACACGGTACTCCCTGACAAGACTGGTCTCAGAATTTCTGGCTTCTGACAATCCGTAACGACTGCCAAAGATCTCCAAATGACAGCCGGGACTGTTGGTCCCGCTTAACGTGCTTTCCGAGGCACGGAGGAAACTCGGTAGGTATGTTAAGATGGTCACGCATCCACAGACCAACCTCGGCAAGCGTTGCTTAACCTTGAAGATCGACCTGTGCGGCTGTTATTATTTAGCCACGAGCTCCTCCAATTCTATGAGAAGTAAAACCATTGAATTAGGTACCATCTACTATAGCGGGCAGTTTATTCTAAGCGGGCAGTAATAGCTATACTATGAATGGTAATGGGCCAATTCAATTCATCATTCAATCGTTATAAAATTATTTTAGAGCCACTATTCAGCTTTACGAATATGAATCATACAATTTGAAACTCGTTTGCTGCGTTTTATTGATACCATTGAGTTTTAAGGAAGTAGGTACTTCAATAACTGATAAAAACAACCAGGAAAATGTACGATCACCTTTTTTTATTAAACCAAAATTTGCAAATTATTGCATTGTGTAGTTCTTAATCTAAACTTTTGAAGCTCCAATAACGAAGGTTCTCTCGTTGATAGGATACTAAAATATCAAAGATTGTCTTATGTTTTTTTTTGTGAATATTCCTGTGACTACCCTACAGGAATATTCCCAAAAAAAAACATAACGGGACGAAAGTCATGGGAAAAAGCTGGTTCCTTGAAAAAAAGGTTAAAAAATACATAACGGTAAACGGGCTTAACTTAATCTACATTCAATGTATCTAGCCTTGACTTACTAGCCGGGTTGAAATGGAAATGATAGTGCTAATGCTACTAACAGGCGGCTACCTACAAAAAAAATTGTACCTACTGGTTGTACTTCGGAAATACATTGTATCTAAGTACAGCGAGTCCTCGTTTACAATTTTTTTTTGTGTTAAGTTCGGTAGTTCGTTTTTTGTTGACTGCGGCACTATTCAGCTACTAATTTCAGCGCAAAAATGTAGATCTAGTAAGCTGTGAGGGCTGTAGTGAACATATTTCGGCTCCAATGACGATAAAGAATTAAGTAGGTATATTATTGTTGTGGACAATCTATTACTTATAATAAAATAACTGTTTCAGCAGACTGTTCAAATCCCGAAACTCAAGTAATCGTATAGTTTTATGTTATTTTGCGAAGTTGTAACTGAAATTCAATTAATTCAAAGGTCACTACAGCGACTCAATCAAGTTACGATGTTACACAACGCAGTTAGCTAATCAATATGTACGCGAACGAAACAAACATTCCAATAAAAGGACTTAAATTAATCATGAACTTTATTTACTGTCTGCTCGAGAACACTAATTAATTACTTACAATGCGGACTCATAGCAGTGGCGCATAACTTGCAATAAATTAATTGTGCACATGGCTTTGTATCTGCACGAAGCTTGGAAACAAATTGTAAGTAGGTAACTAGAAACTATTTGGTTTCCACGACTAGATTATATAAAAGGGCTCTAAATTAGCCAGAATACTCCGAAGTTTTACATCATGATATTATCAAATATTTTGCCACCCATCCCAACCATGTTAGGCTTTTGTCGTGTATATGATTGCGGTTGGCAATCCGGATAATCTCGAATCCGAAGTCCTGATAATCGAATCTCCACTGTAGTTTGGTTCTCGTAGAATATTCTTCTATCAGGGATCTGGGTTAAGTATACTTCAACACGCTTTCATAAGCTTCGTTGGGCCTTGACGTCGGATGCCATTGTTATAAGGTCAATGAAGCATTCGTTCCATTACGCGATACTAAGTTAAATTACCTACTATCTTACCATCTGGGCATCTGCACTGATCGTTAATTAGCAAATTGTTTGCGTCAGTCGACTGTAATTATCTACGAAAACAAAGAGGACACAACATCGAGTGAAGCAGAAGGTCCGATAAAGCAAACTTCTATAATCTACGGTTCCTCCTTCATCTCATCCATCAGTCCCTATCCCAATTTGATATTTAAGTTAATTTTGGTGTCAGGGCAACATCTCTAATACATCAGGTAGGTACTTAACACGTTTTTTCTGAAACCCCATTTTATAACCATCTTATTTTGAAAAATCCATTAATCGTTCCTCCAGTCTGCTTATAAAGACATCATCACTAAAAACCTTATTCACAACACGTTATTGTTAAAAAAACTTAGATTTCTGAGAATGGTTTCTGTCGAAAACACACAAGATCCGCCCTACACCTACCAGATCAATCCTTGCAATGCGATTCTGTAAACATATCGAAGTGGAAACTTAGGCGAAGTGAACGACAAGTGACCTGTCAGACCGTACAAACAAGATGGAATGATAACTCACTTGTCATACACTCCACCTAAGTGATCATGATGAGATGTCGACAGATTCGACCGGCTTTCTGCCCAGTTGGGGCGTACCTACATTCAAGGGGGCACGCCGCACGCCGCGCTTGCCCCCGATCCGCATTAGTCCTGCTTCGGCCGTCAGACATAGAACTCTGTGTCATGCGCTTACGTACAGTTTTCGCTTGCGTTTACACTCACATACACGTACCGCAAACAATACCTAAACCAAATACTCGGTGCGCTCTTAACTCGATTTTCTTCTAATGTTTCAAACAGCCACGTGCAAGTTCATTATTATTATTCCAGCTAGACAGTTAACCTTCTGCACCTATTTACGTAACGCAGACAGACAGTCACAACAAAAAACAAGGATGACATAATACATTTGTATGAGTGCGATGTCCTCTTCAAACGACTCACCATTGTTTACACGCTGCGATCGCACTTACGATGCGCAAGTGAGATTACCATGCTAGCGATATTGTGATCCATTGTCGACTACGGGAGGGGTTTTTGTTATGACGGTAGCGACTTGCGGGCTATTTATTATAATTAAGTAACTAAAAAAAAAAAACTATATTTGGGTACCTACATTTTCAAATGATAAGCGTAATAAAAAACTTTTTACAAAAAAATACAACCGACTTCCAAAAAAAAAACACTACAAAGTAAAAAATAACTTTCATTTCGGAACTCAGTGTTTTTGTTAATTTGTTCGTTTTTTGACACCGACTTCCGAAATGAAAGTTATTTTTTACTTTGTAGTGTTTTTTTTTTTGGAAGTCGGTTGTATTTTTTTTGCAAAAAGATTTTTATTTTTCACTTTTTAGTGGTACCCCACACCTAACAACACCACTGCATAATCGCAGAAAAGTTATATACAAACGCACTAGTTGCCCATGCGATTTTCGAAAGTTCCCCTCGACTTCTCTGGGATGCCATCATCAGATCCTGGTTTCCGTATCATGGGACCATTTGGGAAGTATTCCCTTTCCAACAAAAAAATCATTTTTAAAATCGGTTGGCAAGCGACGGAGTTATGCCTGAACAAACAAAAAAAAAAAATTACAAACATCCGAATTGAGAACCTCCTCCTTTTTGGGAAGTCGGTTAAAAACTGTCGACATTGATTATTTAAACCTCGATGTCGACAGTTTTTTACCCGTCTATCCTGGAATGCTGATAACATTTTTGTGGGGATTGGAAGCCACATCACATTCAGATATATTTTTAAACCAATCAATAATTTATGGTAGACTGCTGTCTACGAGTAATATACCTAATTTATTTCCGTCGTTTAATTTATAACATGACCACAATTACCAATTTATACAATTTACTGTTATTTCATTCCGACGTTTTCATACAAATAACTGCTTTTTGTACCAGAAATAACTTTATAATTAGCTTCAACACGTAATGTGAAGGTTCTTTGCATTTTTTCCGAGTAGGGTCAATTAAGTACAATGTTATAAAAATAATTGCAATGTTATGTTATTGACTCTAGTGTTGCTATGAACTAAGGTTACACTATTTTTACGAGTAGTTACGCTACTTCTTGGTGTATCATTTACGATTTACAGCTCTCTCAAAAGACCTTTGCACTTCAAAGATGTATATTTCTATAAAGAAAAATAGTACACTCTACCAACTTGACACTAACCAAGACAAGTAAAAATTAAACAGGGTTCACAATACTATTTTGTGTCATGCCTTCTGACTATAACCAGTCGAAACTAAGTAGTATTCATCACAAGACACTGTAATGTGCCTGTAGCTTTACTTTACTACTTTATAAATTACCAACGAACGCTGCTCTCTTATTCCAGGTAAACATGTACATTGACCAGCTAGTGATCTCGGTGCACGACGACGCAGTGGTGGCGCACACCCGCTGCCAAACATTCATGAATGCGTGCACGTCGCAACCCGACCCCTCCACGGGCACGGACAAGAATTTCGAGAGCGCCATCTTGGGCTGCACCCTCGACGACCAGAAACGAGTCAAGAAGCGTCTCCAAGGTCTCCTAGACTACTTCGCCAAGTTGAACGTCACCACCTGTTCGTGAGTAACCGCCGAGCTTCAGAGCAAGCTTTTCATTCGCTAAGCCGCTGACTGCCAGATTCTCGTTTATTTTGAACTGTGCTGGGACGCGGTGCCTATTGCGCATATTGTTGTAACTGAAAGACTGTGAACGTTAAATTGTATGTCTTATGGTTCGTTTGTGATTTTAGGGTAGGTCTCTTATTTGTTTGCTAGAACACCAATGTTTGGGGAAAATTGTAACTTAGTACGAAGTTCTGAATCGTATCAAACTTAGCAGTGTATAATTATTACAAGTAATTAATCGCTTGACTTACGAGTTCTATCATCCGTAACTAGCAAAGTTTAAGCGCTAGAAACCGTCATATCAAGTTAACCATTTCATGTACATGGATTAAAAGAAAATCACATTAAATAGTTATCTCATCTGACAAAATTTCCCAGTGTTTGTTATGCCAAACCTGATTCGTGAATTAGAATTGATCCAGTCACCCATTATATTGTTCGCTAAAATCCATGGGCAAAAGTCCAAAAGCCGGTGATGTTGAAAAATCTCAAGTCCTTCTTATGTTCAGTACAATAATCTATTTTAAGCGTTGAGCTCTTGTGAATTAATCCGTGAACCAAACTGGAGTATAATATAACTGTCTCATTAAATTGCATACTAAATGATAAAGACAACCATACTCATGTATGGTTATACATGATTTACTGTGAATAATGTTAATTCGTAAAAATAGGCACCCAATTCTTTTAGGCTCTGCATTAAAAAGCTTGGATAAATGTGATAATCTTTGTGTATACTTAGGAGTTAAATGTTTTTTTTTTTAATTTAAATTCCCCTGACTCGCACAGTGGAAATAATTTTGTTCATAAATGATCCATTACTTTAGGTAACTTTAAATGCGGTTTTTTTAACTGACTTAAGAAAATATGTTTTTTAGATGTACAGTCAGCAAAAGATATACTATACTGTTTGATTCATCCTTTCTGCATCAATATGATTGATTGGCAGATTAAATATACCATGCTGTCAAATCTCATGTCAATAGCTGTCATTTATTGAATGAGATCGATAACCGATTTTTATCTATAATCTATTATATAAAAATGAATTGCTAAATGTGTTGTAAGCGCAAATCTCGAGAACAGCTGAAACGATTTCGTGAATATTTTTTTTGTTGTGTTTGTTATTATCAGGAGGAAGGTTTTTATTTAAAAAATTAATAAATAAGAAAGTTGCCAGTTTACGGGAGCGAAGCCGCGGGGGACAGCTAGTACATGATATAAATTCGTAAGCTTTCAGAACCCAGGCTGTTTTGCTAATTTCTGGCCTGGAAATCAAACTCTTGCTCACTGTATGATGAATGCATAGATTTGCATTTGCACTATATCGTGTTATGCTTGTAAATTCCATGTTGGATATATTTTTGTCAGTTTTGCTTAATGTGACACAAACTTGCACGCAAGCTTGCAAGCTTGCTTGCTCGCTTGTGACTTGATTAAAGCAAGCATTTCTTATTTTTTTTTGTATAACATTCTACCCTAAACTATTGTAAATGGTTTTTATGTGGTAATGTAGTACTTATAATATAATTATATTATCATTGCTACGCATCACAATTGTAGACTTTTGACAATCTTTTTAACGCAAATGTGATGCAGTGTATTTGCAGAGCGTGTACACAGTAAAGGACTACAGGCAGTAAAGACACAGAGAACCAATAGTTTTGCTTCAAAGAGCATTGTATCTGTCACTCATACCTCATCATGTTGCAACGTGTTCAGGAAAATTGAACCGATTGTGATGTTGTTATTTTACGTTTTTTTAATCATCCATGAAAATATGACAACTATATTTTCATGGATGATAAAAAAAAACAGCTAAGTGCGAGCCGGATTCGCATACTAAGGGTTTCATACCTGTATGTGACTGATAAATATTTTATATATATATATTTTTTTTTGTTATAGCGTAAAAAGAATGACATTCAGTAAAAAATTTATCTGCGTACCTATAACGGGTCGTGCAGTACAGACGCTAGCACATGAAGCTACAAAAATCTGTCAAATTTCTTAAATGGATTTTCAACTTTATCATCAAAGTTATAAGGTTCAAGGTTTATTGGGAAAATTTGTCAGTTTCGGGTAGCTTGATGTACTGGCGAGTGGCGACTGTACAAGCCCCTGACAGACAGTCGGATAACGGAGACTCAGTAAGAGGGTTCCGTTAGTTACCTCTGAAAACCAATAAACCCCTTCGAATTATACTAAGTTCTATGTGTCATATTAACGCCTTAGTTCTGGTAATTTGGCATTTGTAATAACGAGGCTCAATTTCCTGATTTTGCTCCTTGAGGGAATAGTAAAACAATGACCACTGAAATAATTTATTTACGTGTTCGCTTAATTGATGATTGTCGTAAGCTTTTTTGTGAATACTTTTTGAATAGTGAGTGGAAAATTTCACAAGTGATCTAGGTCTTTTTGTAGTTTTTTTTATAAATTTGTTATGTTTTATTTTCTATAAAAAATACATTATGTATTTATATCATGCCTCTTTTGTCAAACCAAAACTATATTTATTCATTCACCATCAAAATAAATATACATGTGTCTTCCTAATTTACTGTTCCACGGTATATGTTTTTTGATTTGTAAAATTAACGCCTCTAAAAAACCATACTTACCCAATTTAAACCAAATTAGAAAATAAAAATTACGGATATTATATTGTACTTACTTCATCCAAACAAAACCTATGCTCAATTATGTATTTAAAACATTAGATTTTTATAAATATTAAAAACCGTCATCTCATCTTAACATGTCCATTTTGATCTTTAATAGTAGCATATAAAAAATCCTTTAATATTTATTAAACATTTTGCACAGGAATGTTCGTATTTCTAAGTAACGAGCATCAGCCTACTTTCTTTCGACGGACCGCCGTTTTTCAGTGTTTGAACTTTAAACGCAAAAAAGCTCTACTTATACCTAACCTAACCTACCTAACTCCTTATATATCTTATATCTTATCTTATCTTAACCTGATTGAAATCTTGATTTATCTGTCGCCATTCCCTTTTTTGTAGCGAATCAAAGAACAAATCATTTTCCTTTAATACGTACGTTATATATCATCATTTTATCAATATATCACCCAGTTAGAAGGTATAGTCGACGTCGTCATAATTTCTGTACTGCTTCTAACAAAAACTTCCAGAGAAACTTGAAACATTAACGTTTAATCTGAGGGCCTAGCGCGAATGTTTTTGACGAATAGTAACGTAACTTAAAATTTTATTATAGCTACCTAGAATAGTCGTTTCGCACATATTTATTTGAATTAGATAAATTACATTCATATTTTGTATGATACAAATCGTCCATGTCGCATAAAATTAAACCAAAATACTGGGGATGTAGTTTTTTATATTCAAAATTCATTTACGTTAACGATAAGTACGTTACTATTCTTTGAACTATTGGCTGGACTCGTTGCCGCGTGTCTATAAGCATCCAAACGTTTTAGATCCTCTCCAAGTCGTGCTAGGCCCTCTGTGGATTTAAAAAGGCCACGTTAGTAGAATCAATTGCTATTCCACCAATTCGCACTAAGCGTTTCCAAGCGTCTTTCATAATGCGCACAGCAAAGGAGTGGAACTCTGCCTGCGTCTGTGTTTCCGAACGCTTACAACTCTTAATCTTTTCAAAGTTAGGGTGAACACAGGCTGCTTCTGGGAAAGCTCGCTTCATCGTAGACTATGTCTTGTCATCTCTGACCTAGACTAGAGTCAAGAGAAAACCCATTACAAACAAAAAAAAAAAAAACATATTAGGTACCATAATATTAATCACACAACAATCTGTCGAATTTCAATTTTGTGTTTATCGCTAACGCTTTAGGTTCAAAGTTGATTGGGAAAATTTGACAGTGAAGAATAGCGTGATCTGCTCTCTGATTCTGCTAAAGTGACCTGTTGTTTAGCCACGCTGCACGCTGATAAGATATGATAAATTTATTTGCCCAAACATGTGTACACATACAAGACTAAAGAAACGTGCATGCAGGATTACAAAGAAAGAAATGAGCTGATCTGTCACATGATTGGTCTTACAGCAAAAGGCTTAAGCATTTTATAAAGTGAAATTCAATGATAGGGAGGTAAAACAATTACCAGGTGATTATACTGAACATCGAATCATTGTCGACACTATGTTAAGATCTTTTAAAATTGTACTTTATTACTTTTGTATTGGTTTTATATTTGCAAATCATCACAATATCTAGTAAACTGGGAATAAAATTAATATGTTGTATGTATGTGTTACGTGTACAAAAATTGGAAATAAGGCGATCGCTTGAGATCGCCTTATTTACAATTTTTGTCACACATGAATATCAGGATCCTCCGAACATTTTTTTATATGGTTGTACCATATAAAAAAATGTTCGGAGGATCCTGAAATTCATGTGTATCAGTCTACTATGGGTCAGCTCACACCGTTGAATAACTAGACGCGGCACGCACTTTTTGGATAGCTAAAAAACAGAATTTTATTTACTACGCTAAACGGTGTAAATTATAATGTCAGTCTGAGAATCCGATTCTATCTCACGACATCGCACTTTGCCTCGAGATGCACCGCTGTGCTGCGCAGCACAGCGCTAAACAACTGGGGCGCTTTACTGGGACGAAAACATCATGACTCCAGTGTGGGAGACAGACGGAGCTTTTTAATTCATCGCCGCGTCGCTTCGAGGTGTTGGCTGACCCAAAAACTCGATGTGTATTTTTGTCGCCAAGTACGCTGTAACCTGTACGACTATTTTGTAAGTACAACCTGTATGTCTGATTTAGTTAAGACTAAGGTCCGGCCACGGAGCAGGAAGAATTTTGTCCTTTGACCTGTTATTACCTGTCTCTGTCACTCCCGCGTTAAAAGTTTGTGTCTCGCTCGCACAGATGCAATGGTCGCCGTCCTCAGGGATTGGAAACCTTTTACCTAATAGTGTAAGGTTTGTTCTTGTTTGCATGTGTAAATCCCGTAAAAAAGAATAAATCGAAATTAGTTAGACTAGATGATAATGTAGACAAAACTGTTGATTCTTTTGTTATAAATGTGATAGGTGAGACGTCTTCGGAAAGCAGTAACTCCGATACGGGTAGAGGAATCGCATTCTGATTTATGAATTTTACTTTTTTTTATTTCTGTCGTATTATTAATTGTAACTCGATTTTATAACTTATAATATAAAATCTAAATAAATAATTTAAATGATAACAACATTTTTTTTATTTTCTAAGTTGGTAAATTTTCTTTCTCGTTCAAATATTTCATGTAAACCGCACTCAATACAAAAATGTTTGTGACTACTGTCAGTAGGTAAAGAGGTCATTGTACGAAATTCTTCCTGCTCCGCGACTGGACTTTATTTAGCCAGTAAAGTCAGCTTAATTTGAATGTATACTACCAACATTATATCAACTGTGTTTCCACGAATTCATAATTCTAAATAATTTCAAACCACCGCCTCAAATATAGACGTTAGCTCTTTGTATTAATGACCACTTGCGTTATTAAAAGACCTTAAAAAAGTATAATTTGCAATAGAATTTGATCTTTGTGAGCTGTGACATAGAGTTCGTTGTTCCATATTTTGATAACCAATTCTGAATTTAAATATGACATAGCCGTTTAGTACCTAATAGACATAGCCTTATTCTGAAGATCTCTAACATGTCATGACGCTCATAATGCAGTTTTGAAAGAACGAATCGTCATTGGATTGTCTGGTGTTTGTTAACGACATTTTATATTCAGGGTGAATTTATTATTATTAATTTTTGTTAATTTTTTTCTGTTTTAATAGCCAATGTAATGTGACCATTTTTCGCTTATGCCTATATCATGTCTGATAGTAATTACCCTGTATTGTATAAAATGCCGTTCGTTTTTTTTTTGTAACAGCGTCATTGTATTTTTTTTAGTAAACTAGCAATTTACTTAAACAGTTACGTTCTTAAATTGTTATAAAGGTGTCGTTTTAAATACATACCATAATGTATAATCTTATTTTTTGTTTGATTTAAAACAACCTCATAACCATTTACTAAAGGTTACTTTGGCATAAGTTCCAATTGCAACTAGCACTTGTAAATAAGAGTTGCGGAACCCAAAGCAATAGCCCTATTTAGTGTTTAATTCTGTCAAAACATATGTATGTGAGCTGTATCAAAAATATGCACAGGTGGCTAAACTGATATCAAATTGGAGACCTGAAAATGTAACAGATTAAGAATGCTAGCCCTCCTGCTGTACTGTCGTTTCGTGAGGTGACGCAGCTGCAAAAATGAATGATGAGTACTCGGATGCAAAATACCGCCTCGGGGCAAAATCGATATGCCAGGAGGACGGGATTTGCATTTCCAACAATACGCTGTTTTGGCAAGGTAAGTACAATTTAGCATAATTCATGCATCAAACCCCAACGATGTCAATGTCTCCTAACATTCTTAACGATACCTTTAATTCATTCCAGTAATTGCTCGGTAAAATTACGTCCATTATAGTGCTAAAGGTTCATCGCAGATGTCAGGTATTGTAGTGTTTTGAGTGTGTCTCCACGATTCCTAAGCAAAGATGTCGCAGGCGAACTTGCAAGGAGACGTTCCGAGATGATAGTGCTAGGCCCGTACCCACTCTTTCCCCTACTTTTCTCACAGTTTCGTACATGGATTCGCCAGAGATCAACTAAACTTCAGATCAACAACTGGTCACGGGCTGCAGACTGCAGGCAGTAAAAAATGTGTAATCTACGTAAAATGGTATGCTTTCTCTACTCTACACATACACCACGTGAAAAGAAGCAGACTGGAAGACTCGATCTATATTCCTATAAACTGGCCAAGTGCGCGTCCAACTCGCGTGCAAAGGGTTCTGAATCAATTTCACTTTTTTAACATAGACTTATAGGTTTTCCTGTAATCTATACGTAAATAACTATTATCCGCATATTTTCAAAATTTTGGGAAATGGTAATTTGATCTAATTTCTTGAATATCTTTAAAACTATTAATTTTAAAATTATGAAAAAAATATAATTAAAACCCTCACAGCAAGCCCTTTCATTTGATGTGATACAGATACAGTTAGAAAAACTTTAATTTTTAATTTTCTAGTTTGACCTCTAGATGACCCTCATACTCAAAATTTTATTTATTTACATAATGCGTTCGTGTTTGGGTCACAGAAGTCCAAACCTATGTGTACCGAATTTCAATAGAATCGGTCAAGCAGATCCGCAGAAAAATGGCTGTGACAGACGGACAGACAGACATCCGAGTGGTGTAAGATTTCCGTTTCTTACGGATGTTCGGAACCCTAAAAAATTCGTACAAGTTGCGTTCTTGACAATCGATATCGCTGAGATATCGAATCGTTCAATCGACAACTTTAGCGAACGCTGGACTCTGTAGAAAAGAAAGCAATATGGCTGTTGTTAGCTGTTGATGGTTCGCATGAATTTTCGCTAGTTTCTTGTTTTTCGCAATTTTTTGGATTGCGTTTGCAACGGGCGGGCCGTAATGAAAGTTTGTGGCTACGGCATCAAAGAAGATATAATTATTTTACCGACAAAAAATGGAAAGAGGGGTAGATATAGTACCTACATTGTCATCCATCGGGTGAAAGTAACTGATTTAGTCCCGAGACGCCACTAGTTCGAGGGACTAAATAAGTTTTTCACCCGAGGTGAACACTGTTGTTCATTACGAATTGTATTACCACGATGACTTCACCAGATTCCGATACGGATTTAAAAAAAAAACTAATTCGTGTTTTTATTTTTACTTACCTTTTATTCCTAATGAAAAAAACAGTGGTTGCCTCGGATGAAAGACATTATTTAGTCCCTCGAACTATTGGCCGACAATTGTGTGTATTATATCAAGAATATAAAACACACAATTGTGACGCGTAACTTTATATACTTACTTAGGTTACGCTAGTATTATATTATGTGCTTAGGTTTTCTTCTGAGGTTTGTTTTTCGAATACAAGGTCTTAAGGTCTACTGTACAGCTTGTAACTAGGTATTTTTCTTTCCAAGAAGTTTTACTAAACCCAACATCAATGTTTCTGTTTCTCAAATTAACTATCAATGATAAATAACTCATTCTGTACATGAATTGTAGAGACGACAATTTTAATTGTTTTACTAGATGTCATCATTTTTCTGCTTTTATCCCAACTTATTAGGAGTCGTCCGAGAACGGTAGGTACTTTCCTTCTATATCTCCAGGGTTGCAAAATTTGAAGAGTCGCCGCGGCCCAGGAATGCAAAGTGCATTAGTGCCCTTTTCCTGTCATGCGTGTTTTCACCCGCGCGCAGATCTGATCCGCATGCGGGCTGCCCGCATCCTATCAATTTATAAATGTTTTTCCTGTCATACGAGCATCACGCGAGCGGAATGCGGATTGGCTGCAGGCGCACAACCCGTGTGCGTGCTATCCGGATGCGGGCGGAGTCCTTTTGTCTTCAGACTTGTTTTTTCTGTGATGCGGGTCGCATGGTTATATATATACCATGCGTGCAACGCGTGTTAAGTCATTGGCGACACGCACGATACTGCAGCGTCAAACAAAATGTTTGTCCTGACTGGGGCCAGTAGTGCTATTCTGTAACAACATTTTCGTGTCTCGACAGCGGAATCCGAGGTGAGTTTCAAATTCGTATAAATATAAGACCTTATGTTGTGTGAAATAAAGTTCACTTTGTAAGCTTAGTCACTCAGGTGAAGCTCGATATCGAAATTGTTATTTACAGAATAGACTAGCAGGAGACTGCTATCACCCACATGCGGACGAGTTCCGCACGCGGGTGAAAACACGCATGACAGGAAAATGGCCCTTAGGATGAACACGGATGGGTTTAAGTCGGTAAAAGTCTGACAAAAAATTACGTTCTTCTCTTCATAATGTTCACTCCATCCATTCTGAATGTGTTATTAAAAGTCATTAAAAGTCTTTTAAATCTCTTATTCAATTATTTTTCTTATTTTATTAATAAAAAATTAAGATTTATTTGTCTAAGGGCTGATTTTTCAATATTCCAATAACTTGTACATGAGGAATTAATATGGCCGTCTCACAGCTTTTATAAGGAAAATATGTCAATATGACGTATTTATTCTTCCAATAAACGTTAGGTATCTGACCATTGAAAAATCAGACCTAAGTAGATTTATGATCTACCTAAACAAATAACTTAATAATATTAGGTATGCTTAAAAATAAACTGCTTACCTAATAAGTAACTAAAATAGGGCTCCATATAGTTATTAATCTCTATCAGTTCCTACCTACTAAAAAAAATATAGCAACTAATCCAAATTTAAAATTCATAAAAACTTGTACAATTGAAAATAAAATCTCTAGTACTTGTTTTTTAGATTATCACGCCGTGTTGTCCTTACTGCGGTAGTGGTCAACCCATGCGCGTGCAATGTCTGCAAACGAACGCATTATTTGATTACGCTCGTTGTCGACCTCCTTCCTTCGAGTCATTTGATGACTTCCCATCCTAAAAACAAAAAAAAAAAAACAAAAATACTTTATTCTCTTCATAATATGTATGTATGTACAGTCGCCAGAACATCTGGCTATCCGAAACTGTCAAATTTTCCCAATCAAATTTGAACCCAATCGCTTTAGCAATAAAGTTGAAAATCTAACAAAGAAATTTGACAGATTGTTGTAGCTTGATGTGCTGGCGACTGTATCAGCGCCCGCAATTTAACAACCTAACTTACAACAAAAACCAAAAACAATAACAACCTAACAAACAACCAAACAATAACCCCACAACAACCTAATAATATAAGTTTGTCCCAATAGGGACAGGCGTTGACAGGTAAGTCAAACATAAAGCTTATAATTATCTTATTTTATTAATCTAATGGCCTACTTCAACAAATAACTGAATAATAATACTTTGTTGGAGATCCTAGCAAAGGTACGGCCGGAACAGCTGCTCAAGCGCAAGTTCGATTGTGTATGGAGTGTGTGGTTGGATTGCAGGTTTCCTGAGGGATCGGTCTATCCGAGTGGTCATAGATGGCTGCTCGTCCGGACTTCTGGATATTAATGCCGGGGGTTCCTCAGGGGTAGTTCTCTAGGCAACTTTGTTCCTGTTGCATATTAATGATCTGCTAAAACCCGGTACCTTTGGGTATGCAGACGACAGCGCTGTTGCTGGTACGTGTCCGACGGACGAGCTGGTGGGTCACAGACCCGGACTCTCCGGGTGGCTATCGTTGAGCGCTTGAACGTGTCCTTACAGGCTGTCTCTGAATGGGGCGATGCCAATCTGGTGATTGTACTTCACCAGATTGGCATCGCCCCATTCAGAGACCCATGCTGACTTGAAGCTCACTGATGTTGACTCGAAGCTCATCGTAGTGACTCCGATTAGTTCCCGGTCGCCGGTCGGGCAACTATAACGCCGTCCAGTCGACAGGCAGGGTCGCCATGCGATGTAGGGAGAAGGAGGGGTTAAGTAAACACCATAATGTGTATTTCTCCTTGACTCAAGTGAAGACTGAAGTCCTCTTTAATTGTAATTACTTAAAATATGTGCTATACGTGACGTGCTGATGTACGAATACGTGACATCACACCACAACCCAAGCGTGTCTCTTTTCCGCTAAAAGGAGCCAATTTCACCCAGCTCCATCTCTCCGCGGTATAACCGTGCCGGCCGACTTGAGTTTCTTGGTGTTACGTTAAGATCTACCGTCAATTTTGGCCCTTTATACAGGCAAAGGTTCAAGTGGCTGCTAGAAGTTTGGGGATCCTAGCAAAGGTGTGACGATACTTCACGCCGGAACAGTTGCTTAAACTGTATCAACCGCAAGTTCGATCGTGTATGGAGTACTGCTCTCATCTTTGGGGCCGATCTGCCAGATACCAGCTTGATGCCCTTGAGTCAATCGAGAAACGAGCCAAGTGGATCATCGACAATGATGGGCTCGTCGAATCGAAGTCTTGAGCATCGATGTGGGATTGCTAGCTTGTCGGTTCTCTAACGGTAGCATTTTGGGGAGTGTGCGATGGAATTGTATTATTTTAGATTCATCATCGAACCATAAGCGTCACAGGTACATGGTCTACCATGCACCTGATGCTTTGCCGTTCGTCTAAAAGTAAAAAAGTTTTTGCGTACAGCTAAAGAGTGGAATTCCCTGCTAGAGTCTGTTTTTCCTGATAGCTACAACCTGGGACTCTAAGTCAACATTGAAGAGGTTACTTCTGGCATGCGTGCTCTATCTTTCACCGCATCGTCAGTTACCATCAGGTGAGATAGTCGTCAAACTTGTGCTTATCAACGGTAAAAAATACTCTAGGTTTATAGGTACCCATACTTAAAAATAAACTGTCTACTTATTAAGTTACGAAAACAGGGCTCAATATTATTATTAATCTTTAACTTTAAATTAAGTTTACAGTACCTACTAAAAACAAATCTGTATATTATGCTTTTAGTAGGTACTTATCTAAATTTAAAATTCGACAAACTTGTAGGTACTGTTCAAATAAAATTTCTAGTACTATATTTAAATATTAAAATATTATCTAACCACTCCGTGTTGTCCTTACTGCGGCAGTGGTCAACCCATGCGCGTGCAATGTCTGCAAACGAGCGCAATATTTGATTACGCTCGTGGTCGACCTCTATCTTTCGAGTCTCCCGCTCATGAAGCTGCCGGTCCCGTTTCTCCTCTATCCGAAGACGTTGTTGTTTGAGGGCAACTAGCTCGCTCATCGCTCTGTCCAATGGCGTGATTGTACGTCTTCGGCGCGCCCTACGTGGCATGCGTGAAGGGGATGCCACCGTTACCCGAGATCGCGGAGTGGATAGTGACCGTTGTCTACTGGTCGACCGAGGGGTAGAAGGTGCAGACAGAGCTGGTTCCGCCTGTGAACGTCTACTCGCAGATAAGTCCCGATGCGGTGTCGATGCCTGAGCGCTGATATTCGAGCGCGGTGGCTGACAGCTGGAAGATGGCGGAGGAGACTCAGGTGCGGGTGGTGACATTGCCACAGAATCTGAAAACAAAATTAATCTGGCCTGAGTGGTTCAAATATTAAAGAAAGTTTAAAAAAATAATTTATTGATCATGTGTACCTACCATCGGATATGGCGATTTCAAAGGCAATCGTGTCTTCTTGATGCATGGCAGGTGGAGGAGTGGTTGGGGATGGACCCTGAAAAGAGTTTTGTTTTATGTCTACTACATATTAAGTAATACCTGTATAATATAATTAAATAAATAATTTACTTATAATATTATCATGACCATCCATGTATCACAGGTCCTGTATTATTATTTTATTTTTTTCTTTGCTTTAACAAGCGATGTAACAACAGGAGGTTCTGACAACACAGGATAAGGTTGTTGTTACCATCCACACTGTACCTACCTAAACAAGTAACTGTTTAATTTATTTTGCCATCTACAGAATCCAACAAGTAATCAAACACATTGGAATGTGGAAATAACTCAATCAAATTAGTCAGTATATTTACTGCACGGACTGCACCATAACATGAAATGTTAGGTACTGATTTTACAATATCCTTATGCTTATACCTACAAGCAGAGTTTAAACAACCATGACTTCTTTTTACCCGACTGCGCGACGCAAAGGAGTGGTAATGTGTTTATCAGCCTATGTATGTGTGTATGTTTGTATGTTCCTTTGAGGCACTGTACAGACCAAACGCCTGGGCCGATTTTTATTATTCACACTTCAATTGATTCCTCTTAGTCCGGCGAGTATCACACAAAGACATGGCGTAAGTGAAAATTCAATATGGCGACTACTGCACGCCATATTGTGAAACTGAAAAAATGAAAGTCGACAAACTATGTCATGTGGGGTATCGTTGAGTAGCTATTTTGAAATAACTGTGAGGTTTCTTTAACCGTTTTTCAGTTGAAATAATATTTTCGATTTAATGTTTTTTTTAATGGGGTTCTCACTAATATTCATATTTTTTACTAACTAAAAAGTTGGAAATAATATTATATTAAAACAAAAAATCAGACTGCTTAAATTTAATGAACTGAAAAGGAAAAAACCGGCCAAGTGCGAGTCGGAATCGCGCACCGAGGGTTCCGTACAAACCTGTATAGGTATAAATCATAAGCAAAAGTTGCGGTTTTCGATTTATGACGTATTAAAAAAAACTACTAACTAGATCTCGTTCAAACCAATTATCGGTGGAAGTTTACATGGTAATGCACATCATATATTTTTTTAGATTTATCATTTTCTTATTTTAGAAGTTACAGGGGGGGGGGGGGGCGATCACTTTGGAAGTGTCTCTAGCGCAAACTATTCACTTTAGAAAAAAAAAATACTGTAAAATACCTGGGAATGCATCTGGACAGGAAACTTACATGGAGGGACCACATTAAGGCGAAGAGAGATCAAGCAAACATAAAGCTCAGAGACTTGTACTGGCTCATAGGCAGACAATCCAGACTCAGCTTGGAAAATAAACTTTTGATATACTAAAGCGTAATCAACCCAGTTTGGACATACGCCATCGAACTCTGGTGATCGGCAAGCCAAAAAAAAAAAAAAGTTTTATCATTCTATTATTTTAGAAGTTACAGGGGGGGGGGGGGGGCGGACACACATTTTACCACTTTGGAAGTGTCAAAAATTAGAAACCTCAATATCATACGACGACACGGTTGGCGCAGTGGTTGAGCGATCGACTGTTGTGCAGCATGTCGCGGGTTCGATTCCCGCACGGAACAAATATTTGTACGACCTACAAGTATTTGTTCCGAGTCTGGGTGTATTTCTATTTATAATATGTATGTATTTACAAAAAAAATATGTATGCAAGTAGTTTATCAGCCATCTCGTTGCCATAACACAAGCATTAGGTTGCTTAGCTTGGGACTATATGGCGTTGTGTGAAATGTCCAAGGATATTATTATGTTATATTATTATTATTATCATTTTTGAAGACCTACGACGAAGTTTCAACAGCATGGTTCTTATAGTTTCGGAAAAAAGTGGCTCTGACATACGGACGGACAGACAGACATGACGAATCTATAAGGGTTCCGTTTTTTTTGCCATTTGGCTACGCAACCCTAAAAACAAGTTAAAATTGCAAGTTACTTTACATAACACGCAGTCTGAGGCAATGGTAGTTTGTATCTTTGGTCAACAAAACATTGCCACTGACTGCGTGTTTTATAATTTTATTTCCAACTTTTCAATTAGTAACAAATATGAATATTAGTGAGAAACCCAATAAAAAATCTATACTTTTGTTATTATTGATTGAATTTTATGTATAATTTTATTAAATAATAATAATTACTATCAATTAATTTCAATACTTAATCATCAAAATGAGAAGATTTATTTAAGACTCCTACCGCTCTAGGTGGCCCAGAAAGGACTGTCAGGTTCTTACTGACAAAAGTTTCTCCAAAAGGTGGATCCACCTTAATGCCCTTTGCTTTCCAGGGCCGCAGTGACTCTTTCGAACAAATTCCGCAACCCTGGTAGAGATCAATCAACCCATGAAATTAATAAGCACCATACTTACAGGAAACCCTTGTTCTTGAATGTTTGACAGACGCTCCACAGTCTTTCTCATGATGGCCAACACCCTCTCCTCAAAAGTTGTGAGGTTTGGCCGAATACTAGGCCCTTCACCAGTACTACTTGCATGACGCTTTATTAGTATTGCTTTCTTTTTTGTTTTCGTCTTCCAGTCTGCCCATACCTTCGAAATTAATTAAACATACATTGTATAAAAGTCAGATAAAAGGTAACTGTGACCATTACAATATAATGCTGTTCAAAAGTTACCTTTTTCCATCTGTCTGCCGTTCTCTGTACTCCTCCAGGAACAGAGTTTATTTTTGTCCCCAACTCGCTCCACAGACGTTCAGCTTTCAGTCGTCCTTGAGGCCCACCTCGGATATAGGAAGGATCGCCGTGACTGTAATTGAAGATTACGGCAATAAGCAACGCATAGTTAGGATCTCGTCTTTGTTTACCTAGAGACCATTCTCAAGAAAACGATGATTTACGTCAAAACATCCTGACCTTTCCATGAATTCCAAAAGTGTCTTAAACTGTTCACCAGTGGCACGCAATCTTGTTTCCATCCTTATTATATTTATCCTAAAAATTAAAAAAAAACAGATTCACTTTATTTGCAAAATCGTGTAGATAATAGGTAACTGTGTATCGATATAAATAATTAAATTTCACTTATTGAATTCTTTTAGCAAACTTGTTTAATTGTGGAAATAAAAATTAGTTTAAGATGAATTAGTATTCGATGTTCAGAAACTTAAATACCTATAAATCTTTCAGTTATTTAGTTAATTTTAACCTTCAGTTTTATTTCACTTTCAGTCAAAGACATTAAATTTATATATTATAATCTCTTTGCTTTCAGTAAACTGCGACGATTGACAATTGACTGCACAGAACGGTTGACAGTTGACAGACAGAATTGATATCTTGAATTTGACGTTTTAATACGAGACCATAGCTAAACAGTTTTTTTTATCGAATGAACGCTTCGACATAAAATTATCGTTTGGTTCGACGATCGCAAAGCCATGGCCCACCTAGAAATTATTAGTTCAGAGTATTTTAATGAGGTACAATGTATTATATACATAGTCTTGTGCTTCTAAATAACTTTACGAGTTATTTTTAAAGGATTTAAAATAATGGCACAAAATATCTATCCGATAATTTCTATTTTGGGTACGAAGTCCATAAAAAGGGGAGCGTCTCATCATGTAAAGTTATTTGGTTTAGTATATTTTCATTTCAGTATCGTTCAAAAGATATAATAAACATGATACCAACTACTGATATATATATTTTTTTATTTATTTATTTTCTTTCTAAATTAACAAATATATTAAACTAACAAAATACTAAAGTAGAGCATCAAAATATTCGTCCTCCACGCTGTCAGCTGGTAATGTACCCAAGAGACTGGCGGCATTGCCACGTTGAATGGCAATGCTTAATCTCTGCCGAAAGTAAGAGCCAGCTCTTGGGTCACGGGAAGTGTCAACCAGCCGTTTCGAAATTTCTTTGAAAAGGCTGTGAGCACTAGAGCCCCACGGCCCTAGGGTTTCAACCCCAAACGGCTCGAAAATATAGTTACCAATAAGGTTACTATATTAACGCCGCTTGAGGTTTTCCGCAGCCGCAGCGGCAGCGCCAGCACAACACGATTAACTAGGAAGATGGGATGGCGCAAGAGTATCGACACAGGTTGCGTCCTGCACTAAAGGCCTACCCATCTTCCAAGGAAACAAAGATGAACCCAATGGCTTGGCACGTGCCAAGCCATTGGGTTCTAATACGGCTGGAACGCCGACGGTGACGAGAGCTCGTCGGATAATGTTATTTAAATTAGCATGTCGCGCAAAACAGCCTGCACTGCGGCTACAAGAAAGGCCGTGGTGCCCGAGGCTGTTGACAACTTCCCCACAGAGACAGCGATGAGGAGAACAACAAGGGGCTCCTAAACGTAAAGAAGCAGCGAGGCGGAAAGTGGTGTCGTCAAACAAAGTGCCTAGGCTCGACGACGGTAGTGCATGAAGCCAAAGAACCGACTCCCATTTTCCCACAGCCAGCAGGCGCGCACGCTCAGCAGTAGTAGCAGACATGGACAGTAAGTTATTCTGAACTACTCTGCAGAGCGGCTCGTTCCACTAAGGAAAGATGGATTGTTAGGTAAGTCAGTACTCGGGCAAGCGAGTTTCCAGGCATCGATAGCATCGGTGAAGCATGGCACATCAAAATCAACCAGTGTGGAAGCCAGGATATTCCTGATTAATTCCTCAGTGCCGTGGACCGAAGGTAAACTAGAAATTTTGCGGACGCCGAGTCCTCCCATGCGGATGGGAAGAGAAGCGCTCGGTCGTCCAAGGCGACATCCAAAATTAAGGACAAAGTTCGTCGGATAATTTGATCCATTTGGTCTTATAGATGAGTGTGCTTCCATAAATGGGAAGCATGAAGAAAATATGTCAATTTTGGGCCGAAACAGCAGAAACGAATGATGGTGATAGCCGAATGTATGTTGATTTGGAGCAATCTTTCCGAAACGTCTTCGAATTTCTGGATATTTTCTGCATTAAAATCGGGAAACGAAGTATCAAAGATTGGAGATCCCAGGAGACGAAGAGAGCTCTTATCAATAATTTGGATTCCAGGTGCTATTGTATTAAATTTTGAAAGTGTCAGTTGTCTGTCAGTATGCTCTGCTAAGAATAGTTCACATTTAGAAAGGTTGAGATCAACAATCCAACCAATGGAATGGAGTTCATTTTCAAGAAAATTAGGTCATCTAAAACTGAATCTACTTCGCCTCCCAAGGTTCCATCGTCAGCCGTGTCGACGGCGCGTTAGTGTTCCACGCGCGCCTCAAAGAGAGTCAGCACACAGAGGGGCCCGAAAGGGCCGACGCCTGCCGGAGTTGCGGGACTATTCGAAAGAGATACCGCGGCTCCGAAACACAAAGGGCACATGAAGGAACATGGATGGGTTTTAGTCAGTAGAAGTCTGACACTCCCTTCCGCTCCACCCAGAGCGGGAGAAGTCATTGGATGATTTCCCATCCATAAAAAAAAGGTTCCACCGTCAAGATACCAAACGTTAAATTTAGGATTTAGCTTGCGAACAATTGGGTGAATGGCTAAACTAAAAATCTCTGGCCTGAGGCGGTCACCTTGTTGACAGCCAACAATAAATTCCAGTAAGTTGTCCCGATACAGTAATTGAGAAGGGTGTCTGTAGCATTGCCAAAGGAAACTATAAATTTGGGGGAATTCTTTTTTAGTTTCTGCAAACAAGGTATCCCTGTTTACTGAATTGAAGGCGTTATTTAATATGGCAACCTTCAGAATGACCTCACTTTTCCCCGAATTTTGGTAGGTCGACAAAGAGTGTATGGCAGCCTCACAGCCCCCTCTGGAGCCGTAACCTAGCTGCAGGGGCTAAAATTTTTCCAAAACAGCCTCACCATAAAATTTACAGCAAATCTTGGCTGCCATACGACGATAAGTGGTACCCACGGCAATGGGACGAATGCTACCATCCTTTTTGCGCAGTGCACATAGATTGGCACCATACAGAATGTCGATGATGGCATCGTTCACATTGCCGGAGAGCATTAGGTTAATCAGAGCCGTGAGCTCCTTCAAGAGCAACTCACCAGCAACCCAGCGCCAGAACAGAGTAGGTCCTTTAGATGCTGAGGACTAAGGCCGTCGAGGCCCCCAGCGGAACCGCTCCGGAATGAGCAAACGGCTGTGATTAACTCTCAACCTGAAATGGTGAGGGAGTGCATGTACGGATCAGGAGGGTCGGGAAACGAAAGATTATCCGCTGGGGCAGGGTGTTTGGACTCCAGAGCTGCGAGTGTTTCTGGAGAACACGGTGCCACCACATCACTGCTGAAGAGAATCCTGGCAGCTCCACTAATATCACCTTCCCCTAACTTCGTTTCCACCAAATGTGATTTAGCCCGTGAAGAGGTATATATCTGCGTGGGAAAATTTGTATCTAAATTTTGAGTCGAAACATTGCAATTTTCTTTTATTTGTGTAAAGTCTTTTTTGATGCCAAATTCTTTTGAATATGAAGTATTCTGTAAGGGAAGGTGAGCAGTTGTTCCCAGGCACTTTGTGAGTTCTCCGGGGCAGCGAGGCGCACGCAACCAACTAGGTTTTGTGCGACAAGAGGTCTAGCGCCGCGAGGAACTCGCTTCAAAATCGGAACAGAGTTTTTAAAATTTGAAAGGGTTTTCCAAAAAGGGCTTAAAATAGAAGATGTTGATGAAGGATACGGTTACGCTGGATGACGCGCACCTGATCCGATAATCGTTGGGCCGAAACGTTGACTGCTGGCACAAGCACCTGAAACAAAGAGAGCATCCGAACACGGTACGCGGTCAGGTTGTTTGCTCCCTCTGTAGTAGTATGCGTGCATGACATTTTCATTAATGGATCGTGTCCATCGCATGCACTGCACACTCCGTCGGGAGCTGGGACCCTGTCAGAAGCCGGTGGACCTCGAGGTCTTAAGCCGTTCGGCGGCCGGCGTCCTCTTCGCCGGGGCGGCGAGAAGTACTCGTTACTCGAGCTCGACGCGGCTGCCCCAGCCGGTGTCACAGCACTCACGGTAGGGCTGGGTACCGGCAGCGGCGAGGCGGAGCTGAGTGACGAGGCCGGAGGTGGTGGGCATCCTCGACGGGCAGATATAATTTATTCACATTTAAATTAAATACTCTAAAACTTATTTCGTATTACTTTATTGAATATAGCTGACCCGCGCAACTTCGTTTGCGTCACATTTTCCATTAATGCTCCGCTCCTATTTGTCTTAGCGTGATGATATATATAGCCTATAACCTTCCTCGATAAATGGGCTACTGAAAGAATTCAAATCGGACCAGTAGATACCCCCTACATACAAACTTACAAACATACAAACTTACAAACAAATTTTACCTCTTTATAATATTAGTATACTAGATAATGTTTATTTGATCGAAAGTCATTAGGTCTATCGTTTAAATTAATTTATTGTTCTAAGTCAATAGTTGTGCTACATTGACAGAAACGAATCGCTGCCGAACCTTGTCTGACCTACCCCATAGAGTGTAATTTAAGCCTGTAATGTTTGATTAATTAGGTATGTACCATAAATAAGGATCAGCATGATCTACCTACTGTCTGAACTAAAGGAAAAAAAAAAAAATTAATTATTTACGCAAATCCCAACCCGGCTTTGCAAATTGCCTTTTTGGTAGGTACCTACCTAATTATTTTCTTCAAAATATTGTAGATGTTAGTTTAGTATTTAGATAACTATAGCATGTTTTCCCTTCATTTTCGTTATAGAGCGTTAGTAATGCTGATAAATATTCGGGCTGATAAGGCAACAACGTATCCTTATTATATAACGGCTATAATAACAATCTGGCCTGGCAGTGCAGGATCGAGCGGCGTAAAGATGAGGCTAGGGCACTCATCGGCAAACTATAGGTACTTGCTTCAGGGATGGTAGTAATACAAGCAAGGCCTGTCTGTGTTTGCGGTTTGTAAGCCGGGGTTTTTGGGGACTGGTTCTCACGACGGGGGATGCGGTCTCCCGGGGTGGTGTTGTCTTGGCGGTGTCTCTCGACATCGCCAACGCCTTCAACACCATGCCCTGGAGCTGCACTGGGGAGGCACTCCGGTATCATCGGGTGCCGACCTACTTTCGTCGTGTGGTCGGGGATTACCTGACCGACAGGGCAGTTATCTACCCTAGTCACAGCGGAGAGTGGAACCGGCGAGAGGTGTCGTGCGGTGTCCCACAGGGATCGGTTCTGGGGTGCGACTGGGTAATGCGAGCCGACCTTCCTAGCGGCGTAAGCGCCGTCTGCTACGCTGACGACACGCTGGTACTGGCACAAGGGGGGTCGTACGAGGCGGCGGCCGATTTGATGACACGCGGGGTTGCGATAGTCGTAGAGAGGATCCGAGGCCATGTGCTTTCATGGGCCTCGGAATGCGCCACCGTCGGGATCCTTGTTGACGGTAGGAGGGGTTCCCATCGGCGTCGAGTTGACGTTGAAGTACCTAGGGCTCGTCCTCGTCAGCCGGTGGAACTTCGTGGAACATTTCCAACGTTTGGCACCCAAACTGGAGCGGGCCGGGGCTGCTTTCAGGCGGCTCCTGCCCAACCTGGGGGGACCAAACGCCTCCTACCGGAGGCTCTACTCGGGGATCGTACGGTCCATGGCCCTTTACAGGGCCCCGGTGTGGGCGCGTTCCTTAAGGCAGCACGCTGCCCATTATTTGAACGCGCCCCAAAAGTCAAAGTCAAAGTCAAACATTTATTTCAATTAAACCATTTACAGTATCTATTCTCTGTCTACGATTTACAGGCACTTTTGAACTGTCAAGGTCGGTCGGTCCAAAAAGATGAAGCTATTTGCACGTTCCAAAGCGTAGATCTCTATGGAGAAGAACGTGCAAGAAACTCCACGGACACTCTTTTAAAAATAATAAATTGTTACAAAGTTTTGTTGACATCGTGTTGAAATTATACAAACATGTGAGGACGATGTGACGAGCATGATAAAAACATCCGGAATAAGAAACAAACAATTCAAAAATAAGTTAAAATAAACCATGGCAGCTGAGAAATGACCAGTCCCAACCGACGGCGCCATGACATGCGCCAGGCCCATTCGTCTCAACCATTTTGAATGGAGCCAAATAATTTAACGCATACGCCACCAGCTAGGCTTTTGAGTGAGCATGACGCTCCCAACCGCCAGGGTATACAATGCAAACACACACATATTTATAAATGTTGGTACTATTGATTTATCCAATTAACAGCAATGGATCAGTGTGTGAGTTAAATTAAATATAAAAGTCATTAAAGACAGTCCATGAGATTTGTTATAATAAATACGTGCAGGAAATGGAACTTTATGATGATCCAAAAAAATTTTGTACCTACATAAAAAACATGCGTGCTCCAATTACCCGAGAATGTTGTCTCATAATAATTTCAATTATTCTGATGGTCGAGAAATTTGCGAGGCTTTCAACGACTTTTTCCATGATGTATTCGGTGAACCCTCTTATTGTAGCCTGGCTAACTCATTAACGGTGGAGGAAGATCACTGTTCTGACATAATTTCCAACTTACAATTCATTTCGTCAACCGTGGAGAGGTCGTTGAGTGCCTTAGGCGTGGATAAAGGCCCTGGATGTGACGGTATTCCCCCAGTATTTTGGAAATACTGTGCAAAATCTCTGGCACCTCCAATTTGTACTATTTTTAATACTTCTTTAAAAGAAGGCACCTTCCCAAATGAATGGAAAAAAGCCCTCATTGTTCCAATTCATACAAAAGGTTCGCGGACAATGATAGGAAACTATAGAGGTATTTCTTTACTAAACAAAATTGGTAAAGTATTTGAAAAGCTGGTTTACAACGATATCTATCCATATTAAGGCCGTACCCTGACCAAATAACCTTGAGCATTTTTTCCCTCAATAACAGCGCAAGAGATACAATAGCGAATACGCTCAAAATCTATACTTATAATAAATCTGTAGAAAGGTCAATTCTGTACATGAAATATATAGAAAGAAAGAAAATGTTTATTTGGGACTCGCACAAAACAGATAGAAGCAAAATACATTAAAACTAACGAAACGTACATAATAATTAGTTAATTATTATTAACAATTACAACATTCAATGGATCTGTGCGAGGCCAAAAAGGTCCCTATCTCAGCATATGCTGCGATATTTAATATAACTAAATAACGCAGCGCTGGTATTATGATAGGGCCTATATATCTTCTATATCTATCTTCTATATATCTTCTATACTACTTATAATAAATCTGTAGAGAGGTCAATTCTGTACATGAAATATATTTCCAAAATAACTATCAGGGGGTGATTAGGGATCGATACTGATGCCAAAAATACAATCAGTTCAATTTTTGTCTGCCTGTCTGTCTGTCGGTCTGTCTGTCTGTCTGTCTGTCTGTCTGTATAACCGTTATAGAAACAAAAACTACTCGACGGATTTTAATGAAACTTGGTACAATTATTATTCATACTCCTGAGCAGGTTATAGTATACTTTTCATCACGCTACAATCAATAGGAGCAGAGCAGTGAAGGGAAATGTTAGGAAAACGGGAGAAGTTACTCCATTTTTTAAGCTTCCGTCGCGTGTGCAACCTTAATGGTGAAAGCTACACAGAAATCATGTATGACGGAAATGTTCTCCGTAAAATTATATAAAAAATATCCAACGACAGCATATGTCTATCTTTTATGATTGACGAACAATAACACGTGTAACTCCCGATAGCTTAGCAGTTCGAAGCTTTCTGATTGTATTTGTCTACTCTTACGTTTATAAAACTCTCAGTCGTCCCTAATTAACATTAATAAAAGTTAACATTATTAACTATTCCATAAAAAAATAATCATAGAAATCGGTATAGAAACACCAAAGTTATACATGAAATACGCTAATAATAAGCCATCGCGCGTGAATACTGAATCACGCTATCATTTAAGGATTATTTTTGTATAGGGTCGCGAACGCACAGACAGGCGGCTAGCTTGGCGCCTAGAGGCTAGCGAGTAGCTTCGGAAAACGGCTTACGACAGTTTGCAATATCCTATAATATACTGTCGAGGGGAAGATGGTTATAATTTCGCTTTACACCAAACGAGTAATATTATAAATGTGAAAGTTTGGTTGCTTGTTACTCAATCACGCCAGAACGGCTTAACGGATCTTAATGAAATTTAGAACAAAGATAGATTATAGTCTGGAATAGCACATAAGCTACTTTTCATCCTGGGAATATGTTCCCTAGGGATCACGCGGGCGAAGCCGCTGGCAGAAGCTAGTGTTGAATAAAATCGTTATAAAATCTAATTTTGAAAAATACTTCTACCAAAATGTTCATAATTAAATTGCCTATCCATTAGTGTAAGTACAAAGTCAAAATAATCGTTAGTTTTCGAGAAGATGCATGTTTTCAGTACTTTTTTCTCATTTCTGTGGTTTCGTTGTGAGGAGATTACTTAAACATTATACTTAGTAATAAAAAATAAAATCTACCATTTTGAAGCCAAGATTATGAAGAAATTTAATGTATTTTTTATTAGTTGATATTTATTTTGGGTAAAGAGTAGATAGCTCCAAAAACTGCACAAAAAACGGCTAGCGCTGCGTTTTGCTCGGGGACGCGCCACATGGTTTTTTGAAGAAACGCTCGACAATCTCAAATTTAGCCAGTTTCTCTAATTTTGTTCTTGATACAGATAAGGGTGGGGGGGGGGGGCAGGTTGACGTGATCTACACAGATTTCGAAAAAGCTTTCGATCGTATGGATCACGTTATGTTGCTCAGAAAGCTGTACAGGCTGAGTATACGCGGGGATCTTTTACGATGGGTACAGTCATATTTATTTAAACGCTCACAAGCTGTCGTTGTAGGAGGTTACCGTTCCAACTTTATTGAAATCCCTAGCGGTGTTCCCCAAGGATCCCATTTGGGACCCCTTTTTTACAACGCTTATCTATTTGACATCACGGATTCTTTTGAACAGTCTAATCACTTAATGTACGCTGATGACCAAAAAATATTCTATAAAATAACATCATCTGAAGATTGTAAGGCCCTTCAAGAAGATCTAAATAACTTAAAAAACAAGATTACGGTAAACGTTGCAAAGTGTCAATGTATCAGCTACACACGTAAGAGAAATCCGATTGTTTACTCATATAATTTTAATGGCATTGTCTTAAATAAAGTTCAGTCTGTTAGGGATTTGGGAGTTATGTTTGACAGTAAACGAATGTTTTCAGATCATATAGACCTCATTAGCACAAAAGCTTATAAGAACCTAGGATTTGTTCTTAGGTCACGTAAGGTGTTTAAAGATATTGGAGCTCTTAAATCTGTGTATTTTGCTTATGTGCGCAGCGTTTTAGAATATGCGTGCCAAATCTGGTCCCCCCAGTACATCTATCTATACATATAATAAAACTGTAGAAAAGTGGTTTTTGTACATGAAAAAAAAATCCAAAAAAAATAGCTAGGGTGTTAAATAACAACCAATAGAACCCATTTCCAGCATTTTTAGAATTTGTGTCTGTTTGTCTGTTTATTTGTTCGGGCATCACGTAAAATCTGCGAAAGCAATGTAGATAACTTTTACACAGAAGGATTGAGCGTAACTTGGAGTAACATTTAGTTTTTGTTTCATTGCAATCGGTTCAGTCTATCAAAAGATATTTGAATTTAAAGTTTTCCAGAAGTAAAATTAGGGTTATGTGCACTTAGTCTCATTATTATTTCTTCACGTAACTTTTATACATAACAATAAACTAGCCCATTTATCGAGGAAGGTTATAGGCTATATATCATTACGCTAAGACAAATAGGAGCGGAGCATTAACAGAAAATGTGACGCAAACGAAGTTGCGCGGGTCAGCTAGTAATTTATAAGAACCAAATAGAAAGGATACAAAAAAAGTTTATTAAACATCTTAATTATCGCCTCCGGAAACCTCCATTGTCTTACGAAGATAGCTTTCGAACCTATGGTCTGCCAACACTTGAAGAAAGATGTAAAGTGATGGACATGTGTTTACTCTATGACATTACTCAATGGTCGCCTTGATCATTGCCCTGCATTGCCCGGACTTGGTCGCACAGATAACTTTTAACACTCCACAATGGCGCACTCGTCACTCGTCACACGCCAATGTTGCGTGCTCCTAGGCACTCCACTAACTACGCCAAGAACTGTGTACTGACTCGCATTGCTCGAATTTATAACTCGGAATTCTCTGAAGTCGAATTATTTAACTGTACTAAACCGACATTCAAAAGACGAATAATGGAAATTATGAACGGAGATAGTGACATGCAACCAATTTTCTTCTACTAACTTTTATTATTCAACCTTTATGTTTTAAACTATTCTAATGTTGATCTAAATTTAACTTCTACTTTTGTTTTGTTTTATATAATGTAAGTAATAAGTTTGTTTGGCTGTTTAATTGAAATAACTAGTCCGTTCGCAAGTGTTATATATATCCCAGTTATACAGGGAAACCTATTATTGGCCATTATAAATGTAACATGCCTATTTTGTAAAGGCTTATGTTTAACTTACCACCAGATATAGTAACATTTAGCAGTCAAAAATAGTAAATGATCACCAAAATTAAACCCGCATTTTAATGTAAACTTATAACCAAAGTTATAACATCTTGCTATCCTATTTAAGCAAACCAACTCCAAAAAAAATATTCTAACCCAAAAATAGTTAAAATGATACGCAAAAAAATAACATCTCGTTATCCGATTATAACGTGCCAACGAGGAATGGAGTATGCTAAACATAAAGAGAATAAACAAAATAAGACATACAAAAATACGCAACATCACAAAAGCAACAGACGGTTTAGCACAAGCTCTGGCGTTAAAATGGAAGTGGGCCGGACACATGGCACGCCTGCAAGATCACAGATGGACAAGAAAAGTGTCAGAATGGAGGGGGCCAGTGGGCAAAAGAAAGAAAGGGAGACCTTGCAACAGGTGGGAGGACGAGATAAAACAAATAGCGGGTCCAAACTGGATGCAAATAGCGCAATCCAGAGAAAATTGGCTACTTTTGGAGGAGGCCTTTACCTGCAGAGGGGTTCCTACAGAATAATATACTTAATATTTAGTATTAAAAACTTGCATAAAATAACGGGAACTATTAACTTAAAAACTTTAAAACTTATTAACTTATCTAACTTTTTAAATTAAAACTTTCATTTGTATAATTAAAACTTTTGATACTAAAAAACAATTAATTTTTGTAAGCGTGAATTTTTCTGGAGGAAATAAAAGGCTTTTTTATTTTTTATTTTTATTTTATTATCCGATTAAACCAAATGATTCACCAACAATAGAAGGGATCTGGCGATATAGTAACAAATAGCAGACAAAAGTAGTAAATGATCACCAAAATGAAACTCGCATTTTAATGAAAAATTATAACCAAAGTTTTAACACTTTGCTATCCTATTTAAGTAAAATGACTCCAAGTAAATCATGAGTAACCCAAAAATAGTAAATGATCACCAAAATTAAACCAATCTGCTAGTCTATTCTGTAAATAACCATTTCGATATTCACTTCACCTGAGTGACTAAGCTTACAAAGTGAACTTTATTTCACACATCATAAGGTCTTATATTTATACGAATTTGAAACTCACCTCGGATTCTGCTGTCGAGACACGAAAATGTTGTTACAGAATAGCACTGCAGGTCATGGTTCTAACCTAACCTAACCCACATGTTTCACCAGCCATAGAGGGGATCTGACGCAGACACGTTACTATAGAATTTGAATATTATACTAACTGAATATTAATTTGCTCGCTAAGATTTGGTGATCATTTACTAAATTTGGTGGTCGAATACAATTTAAAGTGGAGTCGTGACTAAAATAGCTGGTACTATTGTATTTTTAGACTTTATTTTTCTGGTGTTAAGTACCTAGATATTTTTGGTTACAAAACTAAGGGTATCAAAGCATTTTATGGTGGTCATTATATTTATCCCCTTTTGTAAAATCTGATTATGTATCGCTGTTGCCTTCCCAAATAAATAAATAAATAAATCTATAGATATACTAAATACAAACATTATCAACAAGTTTGACTTTGACTTACACCCTAGATTGTCCTATGGAGCAGGACCAGCAGTGCGATTCTGTAAACATGTCGAATTGAACACTTAGGCGAAGTGAACGACAAGTGAGCTGTCAAACCACACAAACAAGATGGCATGATAGTTCACTTGTCGTTCACTCCACCTAAGTGATCACGGTGAGATGTCAACAGAATCGACCGGCTGCATGTTTCCAAGCATTCTTATCTTGAATATAATCATCGAATTTGTAATAAATATGCTTGTTTAGGGGAGAGGGGGGTACAGTGGACCGTGGGGCACAGTGAATCCACTTCACAGACTACATAGAGATACTACGTATATCCACTTATACCGTATGTCTACGACATATATGCAATCCTGGAAACCACATACTAGTTATGGTATTTGATAACGCTATACAAAAAAGTAACGAAATCGGTCCAGTAGTTTTGTCAAAAAGTCGAGTTTTAATTTAAAGCAAATTTGAACACTCTGTAGAATTGCAACAGTAGGTTAATAGTACAATGAACTTGAATCCTTGAACATTGAAAAGCAACGTTGCCACGCTGGCGCGGTGCGGTTCGTTTGTCGGCTTAGTACAGAAGGACGCGGCACGCGTGTGTCGGCTTTTTCAAAGGCCTTCGGCTTTTGGCGAGGAGGGGCGCGGGGAGCGGGTTGCGCGCGCGCTCGACGCGTAGGGTTGGACACAGTTATCGACAATATTATCAGCTTTCTCTCATTGTCTTTTGAAGAGAATAATGATCGGTTAGCAAAAAAGATGTTCTAATTTTAAAGGACACGGTTAGTTTAGAATTATTATAGCACCACTATGTACCTACCTACCTATTCTGATTAAAAATTATAATTGAGAGGATTTAGAGATAAAAAATTATGTATTAATGTTTACATTTTAGGAAGAAACATCCTATTAAAAAAACGTAGTCACCCGTTTTCTACCCAGGAAATTACTCACTATCTAGGTAGTTCCTACGGTAGTTTCGTAAGTCGAAACGTACAAAAATTAACATTTATTTTAAAAGTCCAATAAATTTAATTATCGCTTCACTGTTAAATACTGTTATTACACAAAGTACTAGTATTGTAATGCCTTGATTGCGTATTAAGTCTTTATTAGATAATTAATTGTAGAAAAGTATCGATAAAAGATAATTATTACATTGTTTACCCTATTTACCTATGACTTTTATTTTTTGCCAGTAGGTACGGATGTAAGTGGTGCTTTGTCAGTTCACCGCGAGTCTTCCGGGATAGCGTGTGTGCATTTCGCAAAGATTTGATAGGCACTTAAGTACACGCATTGTTTTACGTGATTTTTGTTATTAACTTGTATGTATTAGTTTAATTATTTTCTTACAGTGAAATAGACACTGAGTAGGTACTTGACTTTAGTGTGTGTAAATTGTGTTTTTAATTTTATTTGTACATACCTACGTACTTTTTTTTTACGGTGAAATAAACACTCGGATCCTGGTCGAAATTTGTTGGGCAAGGTTCGGGACAACATTGTTCGGCGATGTCACTAGTGCATTCAAAAACGTGGTGGACATTTTGAACATGAGAAAATTTAAGTTTTAATCCATCTTGTGCTATGACAGAATTTATTTAGATTAGTTCAGTAATCAACTTATCACGAAGTAAAAAAGAACGGGTGAAAAATAACCATAGTGAATTTCATCGCAATTGGCAAAGATAAATCAAAACGCCGCCGCGCGAGCATTGTTGCCGCACTTCTCGAGGTCAGTCGAGGTCAAGGTACGTTTTCTAAATAGGGTGATTTACTTTTACTAAATTTATTTTCATATTTATTTTGTTTGAAAACTTAAATTTTTTCATTTACGTTTTTTTAAATTTATAACAATTTATTTATACTTCTGTGGACAAGTGTTACTTGTGGTTTCAATTATTGCATATATGTCGTAGACATACTGTATAACTCCTTGTCTATCGACTACACACACACCGCAGGCCGATGTAACGCGCGCTCTGATAGTTCCCCCTCCCGACCGCCAGTGCCATAGACTACTATATATATACTGAGACTACTGAGAGCCAGTGCCCCTGACGCTCTCGCTGTGGAAGCACGTGTGGCTGCCATTTCACCGCCCGTAAGTACTAAATCTATTTTTTTCTCAGTATTTATCGAATGATCTATACTAAAAACTATTTGATATATTGTTAATATTATTAGATTTCCTAAATAATGATTTAATAAGGTCTCAAAATAATGTGGTGCGCTTTTAGTTTAGGTTAAGTTAATCGTAAAAATGTGTTTCGTTTTCAACTAAGGTGTGTTGGGGGACAGTGGACTGTTTGACTCTGGGGTACAGTGGACTGCGGCCCACTGTGCCCCATACTGATATTATGTACCTAACCTAATTTGGTAATTGTTTCAGGCCAACAACATGGTCCGGAACCGTACAAGAAAAACTAATATTGGTCTCGTTAGTCAGGACCAGATGAAGAATGCGATCGATCTCATTTTAGAAGGAAATAAAATTAGGAAAGTGGCTGCACTAAAGAACATTCCGTATACAACTTTACAAAGATATTACAAGAAGGTGGTCACAAGCGATGCTGAACAGCGATTAACACCCAATTACGCAGTTAACAAAATATTTACCTATGAACAGGAGCAGTCACTAGTCGACTATCTCGTCACATGTAGCCAAATGTTCTATGGTCTGAGTTGGTCGGAACTAAACAGCAACAACAGGTCTATAAATTTAATCTAGACTTTTCCCGCTTAAATTTGCGACAATTGTTTTTATTTTTTTGATTAAGAATAAGATTGTTTTTTATTTTTTAAATTTCTTAGAATTTTCCATATTTTAAGACGTCTATAAATTTGATGTTGACTTTTCCCGCTTAAATTTGTGATAATTGTTTTTATTTTATTTTTTATTTCATTGATTTGATTTACTGCATTTTCCAGATTTAAAACTACAGACTGCTAAAAATTAATCGAAGACTGATTATTTTGTAGTATTTTGATTAAAAGTATTGATTAAACAAATAAATGTTTTATTTCATATCTATATTGATGAACTGTGACCCATTTAAAAAACCATGGTAATTCCATGTAATAATTCACTGTACCCCATTACGATCCACAGTTCCCCACATGAAGATCCAGTGTGACCCAGATGTGGGGTACAGTGGATCATTTTCCAACTTAAAAAAAAACCTGTTTTTCCAGAAATCTATGGACGTTATTGCTAAAGTTGAAATAGATTTCATTAGCCAATAACCCGTCCTATTATATGAAACTGTAATTTTTTAAATTTATTTTTTACTAGCTTCTGCCAGCGGCTTCGCCCGCGTCATCCCTAGGGAACATATTCCCGGGATGAAAAGTAGCTTATATGCTATTGCAGACTATAATCTATCTTTGTTCTAAATTTCATTAAGGTCCGTTTAGCCGTTCTGGCGTGATTGAGTAACAAACAACCAAATTTTCACGTTTTACGAAGCTACTCGCTAGCCTCTAAGCGCCAAGCAAGCCGCCTGCCTGTGCGTTCGCGACCTTGCGATGGCTTATTATTAGCGTATTTCATGTATAACTTTGGTGTTTCTATACCGATTTCTATGATTCTTTTTTATGGAATAGTTAATAATGTTAACTTTTTTAATTAGGGATGACTGAGAGTGTTATAAACGTAAGAGTAGACAAATATAATCAGAAAGCTTCGAACTGCTAAGCTATCGGGAGTTACAGGTGTTATTGTGCGTCAATCATAAAAGATAGACATAATTATGCTGTCGTGGGATATTTTTTATACAATTTTAAGGAGAACATTTCCGTCATACATGATTTCTGTGCAGCTTTAACCATTAAGGTTGCACACGCGACGGAAGCTTAAAAAATGGAGTAACTTCTCCCGTTTTCCCAACATTTCCCTTCACTGCTCTGCTCCTATTGATTGTAGCGTGATGAAAAGTATACTATAACCAGCTCAGGAGTATGAGAAATAATTGTACCAAGTTTCGTTAAAATCCGTCGAGTAGTTTTTGTTTCTATAACGGTTATACAGACAGACAGACAGACAGACAGACAGACAGACAGACAGACAGACAGACAAAAATTTAACTGATTGCATTTTTGGCATCAGTATCGATCCCTAATCACCCCCTAATAGTTATTTTGGAAATATATTTCATGTACAGAATTGACCTCTCTACAGATTTATTATAAGTAATAGATTTACTGATTTATACCGCTTTTAAAAAAAAGTGATCCACTGTACCCCCCTGTAACACATAATCTACTATGGCCAAAGTATTATAAAATTTTTCAAATTTTTTATCTGTTATTGGTTATAAATTGAATTTTATTTTTTTGTAAAGGTAAGTAGGTACAAAACGTTATAGCTTGTCCACTGTGATCAGAGGGCAACTTATTAACAATCTCTTTATGTAAGTTATCACAATTACAAAATATGTTGTCTATGCAAGTTGCAGAAGAAGCTGTTACTCGGGTAGGTTCAATAAAAACATTTGTTATATTATATGATTTAAATAGACTCAATAATCTAATGCTATTTGAGTTAGTTTCTAATAAGTTAATATATTATTATTGCTGGTGCAAACTTTTTTTAACACATCTTCCATTACAGAATCAAACACAGATAGATTCTGGTAACTTGGAGGTCTGTAGACACATACAACAACATGCTTATCCAACTCAACACAGGACAATTCAATGGTGTGTTCAACCGACAGTTTAACAATGTCTTTTCTTTCCTTAGATTTAATATAACTTTTAATTAAAATTAGTGATCCTCCATGTATCATACATTGTCGGCTGAAATGGCTAGCTACATAATAATTTTTGGCCTGGCAGTGCAGGATCGAGTGGCGTATTGATAAGGCTAGGGCACTCATCGGCAAACTATACTGCTTCAGGGATGGTAGTAATACAAGCAAGGCCTGTCTGTGTATGCGGTTTGTGAGCCGGGGTTTTTGGGGACTGGTATCAGCCCTCGAGATTATACGTTCCATGTCACAGAGCGATTTGTGCATGGGCAAACCGTTTTCGGCGGCATAAGCGGCGAGTTGATCGATTTCAGAGCGATGAGAGGTGGGTGACCTGAACAAAGTGTGACGGACGTCTGCCGTCCCGATGAAATTACCAAAAGTCCACTCTGGAGAAGGATCAGGTCGGTGCCTGTCTGTCATATCAAGGGTGGCTGGATGCCCGCTGTCAAGCGGGTGTTTGAAGCTATACCAGCCGGTCGATTCTGTTGACATCTCACCGTATTCACTTAGGTGGAGTCGAACGACAAAGTGAGCTGTCATATCGTCTTGTTTGTATGGTTTGACAGCTCACTTCGTGATCACTTCACCCACGCCTTCACTTCGACATGTTTACAGAATCGTCCGGCTGAAATAGAACTAATCATCATCACCCTATTGGATGTAGCCAAAGCAGTCTGTCCGTTACCGAACTATAATATCCGGGATCGGACGGACTGCATAACTTCTGGCTCAAATGGTATAGCAACTCAACTCCAGTCATCCTTAGAGTCTGGGTCGCTACACAGTTTTTAACAACTGGCGTCACCCACCAGCTCCATGAGGGTTGTCCCACGGAACCTAAGATTTATAGACCAATTACATCCTGAGCACAATGAGAGTAACTAATTATATCCGCCTCTCAGAGCGGATGTAGGAAGTGTCCCACGGCACTAAGAAGCTACTCATCATAGACATGGCCATAAGTCAACATCGTTGATCCCGAAAGGATCTGTCAGTTGGGTAGATACAAGAAGGGCAACATGAAGACGTAAGTCATAATTATGTTATCATGTATGGGTCAATGTAAAACAGTCCTTCGTTATCCAGGATGTCGACCGATTCAAGGGAATGATGAGCCTGTTTGGATTAAACGGGATATATTTGAGGGCGACAGTTTGAATCCACTGCTGCTGTGTGCCTTTAAGCACACTGCTGGAGGATTCATGCCTATTTAGGCTATCATTTGAGGTGGTCAAGCCATATCTCTCCTTCTTAACATGGATGATCTGAAACTCTTCGCCCCAACAACGACTGATGGAGCTACTAAGTACTACTAGAGCTAAGAACTACTAAAGTAGGTAACTAAAACTTTCAGTAGTGCCATCAGGATGGAATTTTGTGTGTAGAAATACGCAGTCGAGCATGTAAAGAAAGGGAAGAAGAGGAATCCGAGATAATTCAACTCTACGGATTCCATACCTCCAGGTAGGATCCCTCAGCTCGACCGAAACCAAAAGTATTTCCAGGGTATGTCGGAAGCGTGGGAATTAATGTTGCTAACATGAAGCAATTGCTGAAGGACTGCTTCTTTGGCCACCTGAAAAAGGTTATGAATAGCTTATATAATAGTTTTGTCGGGCGGAAATATATGGTGCGCGCCTTCAATCGACCCGTCCTTGTTGAAAGACCCTTTACATTATGATATAAGTGCGGCTACAAGAAAGTTGCAGAGGCTGTAGCGCACGTATGTCATACGACGTTTTATAACACATTTGCGAGGAAATAAATAAAACTCGGACTTTCTCTCGTTAGAGCAGTTAGAAAATAGCAATTTGTAAAATTGATTATTACGTTGCCAGTTGGCATTTTTAATGTTGTCACAGTTTCTCTCTCACTCTCTTGAGTGAAAGTAGGAGAAACGAGACCACAGAGTTCTGCAGTCGGTGGCGGCGACGGAGGCGGCGGTGGAATGTATGCGTATGTGCTCGTACTGCTCGTAGATGGTCGAGAGTCAACACTTGGCTCCAAATTTATATTCCTTTTAATGTGGGAGCTAATTCCTTCTTTATTTCTCATCGAGTCATCTATGTAGCCCTCGGCTACACTGTTCGACCGCCACCCTCCGTTGCGTTTTAGTGTCAATAAGTTCGCACCTGAATCGGCGAGCAATGTAGCCGAGGACCTTCTGAAACTGTGCCCTGTGTATTCATACGTGGATCATCCAAATTTAAGGCTCTAGACAGACGGACCGCAATTCAACTGCAATCCAACCGCAAATTGCAGTTCGGATGCAGTTTGAATGCAGTTGACACGACTGCAATAGAACTGCAAACCAAACGTGCAGTCCGATTGCAGTTCAATAGCTGTCGGCGTGCAATCAATCGTGTGAACTGCACACCAACTGCAATAGAAAGTGGCAATTTGTTTCGGCATTGCTCCAAATTTATTTATTTATGGGTAATTTTGAAAAAATCTGTTAGACATCGCTTTTGTTGATCGAAGCGCTTCGTATTTCTTCACTATGTCGCGAAATGGCCCTGTATTGTGAACGATCTTGGAATTTTATTTTTTGTGTTTTTGACCTGGACAAGAAGAACCCGCCCATGGTTAGTTGTGAAAGAAGTTAATACTTAATAATTCAGTTTCAACTGACCTTTGTTGCCAAATATCGGCAATCCGGAGCTTCTTTAAGACTGGTTTTGAAGTTCCATTTATTTTCAGATGCTCAGTAGATAGTTTTTTATTGTTTTGCTTGCCTTTATTATAAATCTTATATTTTCGTAGAAAATTTTCTTTTTTAGATTGGTGTTAAAATTAACAATAATCGTCCGGTTATTAGAATCAGACGGTCCTACTCGGTAAACATCGTTTATGTCGTGCGGTTGTTTAGGGGCATTTTAAATATCATCCACATTAACAACATTGTTTAGTCGGCATTACTATTACACTTACCCCCAATAGCAGAGTTAATTATCTTTAAATGAAAATGCTTATTGATGTCCTATAATAGTATTATCAAATAACCGAAGTTTTCCAACCACTAATTAATCTCAAACATGAATGAATCACCATATTACTACTGTCGAAGTGACCCAACCGTAATTTGTGAATTAAAACCACCAAGATATTTGCAAATAATTTATTTTTTATAAAAATGAATAGTTAGATAAGTACAAAATATTTACATAGCTTTGTTATTTTAAAATCAACTAACTAAAAAACATTAAAATATGACTAAACAGCTTTCTTATGAGACTAAAATCAATCGTTGTCACTGTATAGGAAATTCAATTTAATTTTTGAGTAAGAATTGAAAGATTCATTAAAGAGTCCTCTAGGTTTGCATCAATGTTTCTAATAGATACAGCATGTCCAGAATATCTTGAAGACTACATTTTCTTTTCTTTTTACTTGGTATGGGTTTGCTCTTGACTCTGGTCTTGGTCTGAGATGATAGAGACAAAGTCTACGATGGAGCGAGCTTACCCAGAAGTAGCCTGTTCACTCTAACTTTGAAAAGATTAGGGTTGTAAGCATTCGGAAACACAGACGCAGGCAATGAGTTCCACATATAATATGGATAAAAACATATAATATCTCGAATTGATATTGTGTCTTCGGGCTACCACTAGGTGCCTTAAATACAAAGTTCCTTGTTAAGTTGGGTACTCTTGTACTTCACGGTTGAAGAGAGTTAAATTAAGAGTTGAGCAGTTTACACAGTTGGTTGTGTTGACATCACAGTAGTCTGCAAGCGTTTCTTAGCACGTTCTTCTTCTTGCCTCCTGGTCGGTGTTTCGTCGGCCGCAGCAGTATCGTGCCATTGCTGTTGTGATTTGTAAATGTTCCTGGAACCAATTTGTGCTTTGATTGGAAATATGCAGGAAAAATTGTAATTGACTTTCAGCTATCACGTTTTTCGTCTTCTGATTGAGTGTATTGCATTTGGCAGTGCATTTCAACTTGCATAATGAAACCTATATTGATATCGATTAAGTGACTGATGCATCATATTTACAATCGTATAGACTTTGTGTCAGTGTAAGCTAAAAAAGAATACAGACCTTATGACCGGCTTAACACGACCGACATTAGTACTTAGATCGATTGTATTTGCGTATAAGCGAATGCTTTTGCGTTACCTGCTATTCTTTTGATTTGTTTTTGATACTACAATTATATTTCTCATAGAATCTTACCTATAACGGGTGCTTGACACGGGGGCATTGCATCGGCATCGTCCCTCCTCATGTCGGACAGGCAGCGCGCCGCTAACGCCCTGAAGACAGCGCCCACGTTCACGTCCTCCTTGACTGACGCCCGCATCAGTCGGCAGCCTAACGCCCGCGCTACCAGCTCCGCTTCGTCTCTGGAAAGTAAGAGGAATACAACATATATACCTATTATCAATCGGTAGAATAGTTCATATCGGGATTGCTACCATGTACCTTTTTATTTGCGAGATTCCGATATTCACAACCCTCAGATCATTTCGACAGAACGCCACTACATACCTAGATTGGTCAGGGAAGCGATTGAAATTACAAAGTACAAAAATTTCAATAATGAGGATGGGTTTAAATTGTCAAATGTCTGGAATCCAGTGGATTTCAACAAAGTGTTACTTCGCGGTCAGATACGGTTAGTGTTGTGTGTTGAGAACAGTTGCGGGAAAAAAGTGAGTTTGTGGACAGTGGTACCGGAGATGGTCGTAATAAAAGACTACGAAAGAGGGTAGACCGATATGTCTACCACCACCCGCAGGATCACATCCCACCCGCAGGATCTTCAGTTACTCCGTGATCAAGGCGCTTGCAACAGTGCCGAAATATCGGAATCTCGCAAATAAAAAGGTACCTACCTACATGGTAGCAATCCCGATATGAACTATTCTAATGTTAGTGACCATGAAAGTTTAAAACAATATAATTATTATCAATCGGTGTCTATATCGGTATATATATAAGCGTTATAGTAGGGTTGCCTTTGCCTCAGCCAAATCAGACTGTAACTGTTAAGTCGTTATTCTTGCTTTTATAAAAATGAATCCCTATTTCCCTTGGTCCTTGCATCACGCGTGAACGGCTGAACCGATTTCGCCAATATTTTTTTTGTTGTATTTGTCATTGTATTACAATAACAAACACAACAAAAAAATGTAATGAAAAGGTTCATATGAAAGCTTAGAATAATAACGCATAGAAACCTAGTACGAGTGCAAAAAGTGAGGCAACTAAAACTTAGCCTAATCCGTCAAACTTAGCCATCAGGCCGTCAGTACTCAATGTCACGTTCCGTCGAACACAGCTCGCGAGTAAATAATTGAAAATGACAGTTTGTTGCGTGAAAGGATGTTATAGCACATCAGGAAAACAAAAAAATGTGATAAAATAACATTTCACAAATAAGTACTCACATTCTATGCACTATTTTTACGTAAATCGATAAATAAAACAAAATTCTAATAACCTAACTTGTCATAACACAGTGTTGCTATTTGTGAGGAAAAAATACCCACATTGCTTTCATTCATGTTTTTCATTTTTGTAATTTTAAAATACAATACTTACTGTTAATTCATATCAAACCCGATGTTTTAACATTGTTTATAATTATAACCCATCAAGCATTCTAAACGCATTGAACAATATCTCATTCTTTATGCGATTTATTTCCTTTTATTTTGAAATAAATTGAATTATACCTTCCGAAAAAATATGTCATATTACATGAAAAATCATGTTTACCTTTTCCAGTTCCCAACAACATAAAATACTTGCCTTGATAGCAAAATAGTAATGCGTCTTCCCATATTTTGTGGGTAACGGCTTAGTAATGGTATCACTGAAAGCTATATCTGTGTGCGTTAGAGGAACGTAGACACATTCGGCTCACGCACACAAAGAAAAAAAGTGGACACACGATTTTGCTCGGGTTTTGTTCTAGACGCGGCTTCTATGCGTTATTATTCTAAGTATGAAAGATAAAAATAAAAAAGTTGTCAGTTGACGGGAGTTAAGCCGCGGGGCACAGCTAGTATATAATAAAAATATTCCTGGAAAACTAATCTGCTACAAAATCTTTTTTTTTTCTATTAAAAGTTCTTATTTACCTAAGAGTTTCGATATCTACACCACATTGCTTGTTGCTCAATTCATTAATGGAGGATAAGAGAAGAATCACGTTCTGCTTAAAGTAAAAAATAGTCTACAATGGAACATTCTCAAAATGAAACTAAAACGTTAATAAACAAACCGACATGTTCCATTCAGTCAATGAAAATGGAAGTGCCTCAGGGCTCTGTATTCGGCCTATGTCTATTCCACACTTGCACCATTTATTAATTTGGCGAATTTTAGACGTAAAACACGAATTTTATAAATGTAATAATGTCCTCTTTGCCACAATTTTATAAATCATTACAAAAATACTTACGGTCCGACGACACATTGGTCCATTAAATCAATTTTATTTTGAACTATGATCGTGGGGATCTCCCCGCACTCATTCTCCACCTGAAAATAAAATAATATGTATGTACTTTCTACTCTTAACATGATTCAAAGAATGGTCACATTAGTTACCTATTTCTTGATCATATCATGGAAAAAACAATGAACAACTCAGTTTGTAGGTCACGTCATTTTAATAAGTAGTAATTACATACAACATTTGTAAGATTAACTGCTAAGACTACAATCGGGGCTCCCTTCACGTCCACTCATAATGTCTATGCTTTCTACGACAGCTCGCACATCCGAAGAGCTTGGTAAGAAATTAGAATACAATATTCCTCGACCACCAGCAGAACAATTGATCCCCAAAATATATTTATCGTTCACTTTCTTAAATATATACTTCGCTAATTTTTTGTCACAACCACGATGCATGTTTTTCACTTCTGCATCTCCGAAATATAGTAAATTGACTGTCTTGCCGGCATTATTGATGTATGTTGCTTTCATCACAGTTTCGTTCACCGGTAGGGTAAGATTGCTACACTTATTGCTTTCAAATGCTAAATCTTCTTGCGCCAACTTCTTAAAGTTGATGAACTCGCAGGTGTCTCTTTGCCTCTGGTTCGGTGGCCAGAAGTATACTGCATACATTTGAGCCGGCAACTCGTTCAAATCATAGGTGTCCCCTGACGCGAAGTATTGTGTACATTTCAACTCTCTGTATACGTTAACTATAGAATTCACTCCACACAGTAAACAGGCGAGGGTAAGGACGAACGCGTGAGACCCGTGCATCTTCGCTAATGATTACAAGATCTGTGATGAATGTACCCGGTCCAAATATAGTTATAGGGGAACGTAAACAGTCGATGTGCGTTACTTGATAGCTGTGTGTTTGAGATAGTGCGGCCGTGTCGGGACACGCGCAGCGCTGTGCGCGAGTCACGACCTCACTTATCTTAATGTGCTGCTTCAATTAACAAAATATCTAGGAACATGGAACTGAATTTTAAGAGCTAGGCATTAAAATGTATGTTTGAAGATTTGTGTTCCGATAGACCGCGTTTAAACTAATAAAACACCCAACGTTACTTATGTTTTAAATGTGAACATTATCTGCTGCTCGTGACTTGGTCTCGATAAAAATGGCGCAAAAAGTGATCTCTATAATAACCAGAACGAGAAACGTTAACATGAATGTATGTACAAGTAGGGTCAAATGCGGCCAATGACCAATGTACAAGTAGTATATAGTATAAAATTATCTGCACTTGCCAAATGCTCTCGGTAATACGGTCGTATTTACATGTTTATTACATGCGCAAGCGGCGAAATCAAATCTCATTTAAGATGTTGCGATTCGATTAGCATGAAGTTGCTGTGTTTTACTGCAGAACTTCATAGAGGGTCTTTGGTTTCATTTAACTTATTGAATCGTAGCTACAAACTATTTGGTGAATATGCGGTTAACTTTAGTTTAAGTATTCATTTGAGACCGATTTTTATAACTCTCGGATGTACTTATACGCAAGCAAAATGTTGATTTAGGTTAAGTTACTAAATGTGCAAAATATTGGGGTTAAGTTTATAAATATGTATAAGTAGTAATCCAAGTTTGAATTAACTGTAAACATTCATGATAACATGTCTTCAATCAGGAAAGTACCTACTATAAGTTATAGTTGTATGTACCTACCTATGTGTCTCCTTTCTTTTTTTAAAAAAAAACGTTGCCCCACACTGGAATTTCTCCTGTATCGTGGGTGCGTTTACAAACATACAAAGTCACATACACAAACAGCCAGACCCGGAACAACTATCTGTAGGCCATACAAATATTTGTTCCGTGCGGGAATTGAACCCACGACACGCGACGCAGCAGTCGATTGCTCAACCACTGCGCCAACCGTGCCGTATGTGAATGCAATTCAGACTTGGTTAAAAATAAAGTTATAAAATTTGCTGCATATTTATGGTGATGATGTCCAGAAGCAAGTATCTACCTAAGCCTGGACTACGATTGTATAGAATGTTTTTGAATTGACTATTTGGAATTTTTAAACGTGTCAAATCCTACTATAGATAGGTTTTTAGGCCTAAGTGGAGTTTGTCAAAAACTCAACTTCAAATTCTTATTTCAGAAAACGGTTTCAGTTTACTTCGGGTATAAAACGTGTCAAACCCTAATTTATTAGGGAAGTCGGACAGGTCTTAGGGCTAAGTCGAGTTTGACAAAAAACTCAATACTTAGTTTAGAAATCCGAGGTTAGAAGCTATAGTCACCTTGAGTTTCCACGAGTGTAGCGAGAGGAAGGAGTCTCGGTCTGTAGTGCTGAAGGCGAGGACGCAGGCATGCGCCCCTCGGTAGTACGCCTTCGTGATGGCGTCGAACTCCTCCTGTCCCGCCGTGTCCCATAGCATCAGCCGGACTTCCTCGCCGTCGATCCTGGGAAACAAGGATAGAGAATCGTTAGCATCAGTCTGCCTAGCCGTGTCTCAAGTATGTTGGGGTTGGCTTCCAGTCTATAAGTCGGGAGCTGTGTTGAAGACTGGTTAAGTGCTCCTGTAGCTCCCGGTGCTCCCGGTTTTATTCAGTAACAGTGTGACAGAAAGTGTTTCTTTCTCACCAGTACGGAAGACATCCATGTATTCCACCTCAATACCAAAAAAAGGCATCCTGTCTAACCGGAGCAAGTACCAGTGTACAACACTGCAAGTAGCTTTTTTATTTTGTTTCGACTGGGAAAAAATGCATTACGTATACCCTCCCACTCGGGGGAGTGGGGGCCGTGGGGGGCTATGTGGGACTCCCCGGGCTGACCCGGTATACCCACTAAAACAACCCAGCGAAATTCTCGCATCGTCTCGTCTCGCAGTGGAGGGGGACAGCTTCATGGTATGTTTATAAAAGTTAATCTGGACGTGCTGATTCGATCATAAGAATGGAATAGTTCCTGTAATTAGACAGACGCGGGAGCTGCAGTGAAGCAGAACATGAAATGCTTTTGAAGGCTCATTTTTGGTTTCGAAGATTATATTATTGAAAATATCTACCTACTTATTTAAAGTGCCAAGACCGACATTACAACGCCACATGGAGCTGATTTTGCTTGTTTTGTTTTGACTGGATTCCAATAGAATAGGCTAGATTCCATCATCAACAAATTGCAAAACTATTTAGTCCGTCAGTTAGAGTATTGAAAAATAATGGACACGTATTTTTGTTTTTGTAAATCAATGAATATTGACAAATATAAAACGCATCAAAACTCGGAAGTGGGGGCTCGTGACGTCACGACTCACTAAAAATTATGCGAAGGTGTGACGTATTGATAATTTTAAAAGCGTCGTAACTTCGTCAATTTTGGTTCCCGTAACAAAAGAAAAAACACGGGTCAAATATTTTTTGATAATCTAACTGACGGACTTTTTAGATTTTTTCAGGACACAAGCCCATTTAGATGCTGAAATATAATAAAAATAGAAAAGTCATCAAAGCAAAAATGGAATCATATTAGAAAGTTTAATTAATTGCAATGTGCTGTCGTTGGGTATGTGAGACATGTCCTGTTAGTGGAATTACCATAATTTCCTCCAGCCAATTACCTTCATTCTATGACTTCGAGGGATGCTATCAATTCCGCATCAGACCACACTTGTGGTGCCTGCTTGATTACCCTAATTAGACTACATATTCTGCATCTACATCACGACATCTGTGCATGTCTTCATTTAATTAAAGTCCATAATTATCTAGACTAAATTCTTCGTGGTGATCACTCAATTATTTTTAAATCTGAGTTCGCTTTGGTTGGCTCATTCCAAGATTATAATATTGGTCGTCGCGATTTAGGTTTCCATTTTTGTTTTTGTAATCTAGAGATGGGGTCTGCGGGGTTATCTAGACTCGGTATTTGAATGCTAAAATGCGGCGGTTTATTTAAAATTTTATATTTGATTATTTTATAATACTTTGAACTTTATCGGGGTCAAATAAACCAAGATCCAAGATATGCTTAAAAAGTTATTCTCAGAAGCACTCATAGGGAATATTGTTTTCGGAAGCATAACGCGATTCTTACAGGTTGTACCATTTCGTGGCTCTCTCCATGCTCTTTTGTATTACATATTTTTTGCAGATGAAACTGGTTGAGCCTGATTGTAGTGCATAAAATCGGTGCAATTTTGCCTTGTTTTGTGACTGTGATATCATCAAATGAATTTCATATGAGATTCTAACTGACGACCCACCTGTATTCCTTCAAATGCCCTTTTCTTTCTACGGCTGCGTTAACCCTTGCGAACAATTCCGTTTAAAACTACTGATAGACAGTAACAAAAATGTAGATTCTGGTACGGGGCTTCATTCACTAGGTTCTTGTTACTTCTGTCAGGAATTCAAGAGTATCTGTTGTATTTGAAACCGATCTTCAAGGTCTCATTTGTGAAAACTCTGGTCTTTGCCATATCTTACTTGAGTGGCCAAAGATGAAACAGAAATTGCCGAGATTGTAAACTGGTCTTGTTCTGGGGTGAAGGGTTTCTGACTCCTGTTTTTCTGGTCTGGTCTTCATTCAAGTGTCTCTGTTACTGGAGCCAATTTTCAAGCTCTCATTCAGGAAAATCAGACACTGAAGGATCTCCTCGATAAAGAGAACCAAAAAAGTCTTCACTTACTCAATCTGTTGCTCTAAGAATTCGACACCTGTAGTCTCGGGTGAAGGTGACGCGGCAGAAGCGCTGGATCATGCTGGACTTGCCCACGCCGCCGTCGCCCACGATCACTACTTTGAGCCTCCACAGCCATAGTCTAACTAATGTCTTAGGCACCTGGGTGTCTTGTCTTACGAGTCTTAAGTTTAGTTAGGTACTTGTGTTAACAAAGACGAAACAACGCTGGCACTGATCGTATACCAAGGCTTCCTGTTGTTTCTGGCGGGTATCCATAATATTCAAGAGTATCTTTAGTTACTGAAGCGAATCTTTTAGCTCTCATTCGGGAGAATAAAAAAAGAAGGATGTACTCAATGATGAAGGATGGAGAGAATCGAAGAGTACTTACTCAATCTGTCGCTCTAAGAAGTCGACTCCTATGGTCTTCTTGTAGTCCCGGGTGAAGGTGCCGCGGCAGTACCGCTGGATCATGCTGGACTTGCCGACGCCGCCGTCGCCCACGATCACCACCTTGAGGGCCACCTCCAGGTCCTCCTCCCGCATCGCGCCACCGCCGACCCAAACATTAGTGTTCAGTGCTTTGGTTCTGGAACAAGGAGAGAGGTTTGATTAAGAATACTGAGAATAGGTACATATTATTAAAAACACTAAATTTGCTACAGAAGTTTGTAGATCGACAGGATAACTTTTTGCTTAGTTGCAGATTATTTTGCAACTATCTAAGCTAGGACTGGCCAAAAATGGCCCTCTCATGAATAGCCTAACGCCGATGAAATGTTCATAGTAGACAAGTGCCGAGGTAATCATTTTATTACTGTCACAATGTCTATCTTTACAAAATCAAGACGCTATTGGTTGATCTAGATGTAGTTCAAAAATACTTAGATGTTGAGGGAAATCTGTGCTTTTTTCGATGTTTTTGAGTAGCTACTGAACAAAAAAAAACATACTATAAAATACTAAAAACAACACACTTAATCCGCAGAAGATATATTGCTACTACAACTTTAACAGGCGCTAATATACCAGCAATGCAATGTTCACAGTTTCTACGAACACGGGCCGCCCGCCGCCGCGCCGGTGGCCTGTGTTGCTCTATGTTCGAACAAAGCGATATCAACATATTTATATCGTTCCAACAAAAAATATATTTGCACGTTAAAAACGAGCATCCAACTGTTAAACCCACAAAGGGAAATCGTAAAAAACCTGCGCAAAAGCAGTATTATGGAACGACTGTCAGGTCGGCCATTAATTTGTTACAAAGTATGCAAGTGACAGCGGTTTTGTATCAGACTTGTTTTACAAAAATAAGGTCGTAATTGGTCCGTGGCCATAAGCGCCGGATTCAGTGACTCACAGGCGCCTTTAAAGTTATCCCCAACTTAAAATGACCCCTGCAACAGACCGTAAAGTTGGCAGTGTCAGCTCTCTCCTAATTAGCAGTTCTTTTAATGGAGTTTGTAATTTATGGCAGGTTATTTTTTAAGGTTAACACTTTAGTTGATTGTTTTTTTTGGGTCTGAGATATGTAATGAGAAATAATGCTGCTTTTGAGGTCGGTCTTTTTTGATTAATATCAAAGTAATGAAGGGAGCCATTTTTCCAGATTGACTTTACTTATAGTTTCTGTGTTTTGTAGTCCAGAAGTTGCAATTTGATTGACCTCTACAACTGCACCTTTCACTGGGGTTTTCAAGAGCATCCGAAGCTAAAGTAAAAACATCGTCTACGAAGCTTTTCTGTTAACTAATTAACAAACTGCAAGGCAAATGACAATAGAAAGATGATATCCACCACAATGGCAATCACCAACAAAAGCAGAATCATCATCAATATTATCCTCATTAGCTAAAGATTTGAAAGTGTCGAAAAAGTTTCCTCAATCATTACTAAATAACACCGGAAATGGCTAACACAGATCCGGTCTTCAATACTTAGATCTCGTTCATTCGTTCACTTGCTAAGCATGACGGACGATTCACAATTCATTTAAATCTTTGAATTTTACTTTCGACGCATACCGCGTTTCTCCCGACGACGGCGGCGGCGGGAGATTCCGCCAAGTCATGCGAGCAGATGAGCCACTCCGATTATGTCAACATTTGCAGAATGTTCGTTTTTCTTTGCTAGGAGTGACACGGAAGAAGATTTACGATTGTGGACATAGATCAATATTTTAATAACGGTTTGAGTATCTAAATAAATCACTTTTTGGTGGCTAGATTTTTCTTAACTTTTGGCAGAAATAATAGTGACGTCTTTTAATATAAAATATGGTCAGAATCCCTAAACTAAAAAACCCATCCGTGTTCCTTCTTTGCTTTGCCGTGGTGACTCTTTCGAACAAATTCCGCAATGGACGTCAGACACCTTTTTTTTTTTTGTAGGGGAATCATCCAATGACTTTTCCCGCTCTGGGCGGAGCGAGAGGTAGTGTCAGACTTCTACTGAATAAAACCCATCCATGTTCCTTCATGTGCCCTTTGTGTTCCGGAGCCACGGCGGTATCTCTTTCGAATAGTCCCGCGACTCAAGGGGGGGGGGACGTCAACCCCTGCGCTGGATTTTTAGTTGCACCCACACAAATGCAGTTTCTTCAGCGTTATTGAAAGATTAGTCAAGGGCAAGAACAGTCAGTCTTTCTTTCGGTGTACTACGACAGTAATAGCATGTCTCACAAAGTTTTACTTCGGCGACGGCACAATTTTTTTTTTTTTTTTTATACAGAACGGGTAAACTCTTGGCCTAAATCTCACCTGATGGAAAGTGATGATTAGGCCGAAGATGGAAGCGAGTTTCACCCGGAATCCTCTTACACAGAGGAACTGGCTATCATACCTCTAACTGCCGGAACACAACAATGCTGTTAACATTGTTGTTATGGCGACAGACTTAGACATGATGGTGGTAGCTTGCCAGGCGGACTTAGAACAAGTCCTACCACCAACCAAACCGCGCAAAAAATTTGCCCCCGCTGGGAATCGAACCCGGGACCTCTGGGTCTGAATCAGGTGGTATAACCACGAGACCACGGAGGCGGTTAGTGTCACCTGTTTAGCACCACCCAGGGACCACGTGTAGAAAGAAAGAAAGAAAGAAAGAAAAATAGTTTATTCACGCCAAGCATGACGCATAGGAATCAAACAACACGCAGGGATTCGCTGAAGGGTATTCTCCTACGGACGCGGGTGAAACTAGAAACCTAGGCATTAGGGTAAAGTTTAACGATACTTCAGTGCAGAAGACAGACGCTTGATTAATGTCTTAGCAACTCAGACCAATATTGGTCTGAGCTTAGCAATCGAATTTATGGTCTAAAGGGCTGCAGTATCTCAGCTACAGGTTGAATCAGCCAATTATATTGAGGATAGAATGGCGCTCGTTCGGCATTATGACTGATTGTTAATATAAACTTGTTGCCACAGTAACAATAATAAGTACTTCGTAAATAGACCCCCTTCTTCCTTCAATAAAATACAAAAATAATAAAGCTTGATTCATCATACGAGTACTACATAACGCTGCGATTGGTGATTTGGAATAGATACAAAAGATATAATTCAGTGTTTGCTTTATTATATTATTCTTAACAAAACGAGAAGGTCTTGTCAATTGTTCCATAGTTTTATAAGACATGCTGAATTAAATACAGCTGAAGAGACCCTGAATGCATAGACTGATTATACTAAGAGACATATTCACATCTGAGGGTCGGATTCTGAATTTCCAAATTTTACAGGTTTTCAGCCGCCTTTCACCTTCAAATTCTGTTTGACTTTGTCAAGTAACACTGTAACAGAAGTTTCTTTTTAAATCTAGAAATCATGGGGAGATCCATTCTCAGCTGTATTGTTCTCTAGGGCTTTGGCCATTAATTGGTTCAAGAGGTAGCTAAATGTGCAAACTAAAACTATTTCTTATGAGTTGTCAATTAAGTAGTCTGCTTACTGAAGGTAATTAATCAGAAGAAATAACGTAAATCTGCATGTAAGCGTACTCAATTGTGCAAATCAGTTGTCTGCTTTCTAGTCTAGCGTTTCTTCACATTATACTTGAGTGTTTAATTAATGTATGATCATGATCATTATAATTTTAATGCAGGGTGTCATTGTACCAAGTAGGTATAATATCCTGTCTATACTCATAAATATTCATGGCTATAAGTTAGACAAGGAAAAGCATAACATTGCGTCTATTTTGATTGAAGAGTTCGCATAAATTATTGTTTTATTGCCACAAGGCGGTAAAAACGTCAAATTAAATAATATTGTGAAATTAAGATGTTTACTTATAGAGATGCGGAAAGTTTTGCTTTTATGGTAATTTTATTTAGTGGTGAATGAGCGTAAAGATGAATGGATGAAGGAAATCTATGACACGAAGAAATAATAGCGTGGCAGTTGACAAGAGAGACTTACAACCAGTTAAGGCGCGTCCCCGAGCAAAACGCAGCGCTAGCCGTTTTTTGTGCAGTTTTTTGGAGCTATCTACTCTTTATCCAAAAGAAATACCAACTAATAAAAAATACATTAAATTTCTACATAATCTTGGCTTCAAAATGGCAGATTTTATTATTAAGTATAATGTTTAAGTAATCTCCTCACAACGAAACCACAAAAATGTGAAAAAAATACTGAAAAAATGCATCTTCTCGAAAATTAACGATTATTTTGATTTTGTACTTACACTAATGGATAGGCAATTTAATTATGAACATTTTGGTAGAAGTATTTTTTTCAAACGATTAAAATTAGATTTTATAACGATTTTTTTCAACATTCTGAGCGTATTCGCTATTGTATCTCTTGCGCTGTTATTGAGGGAAAAAATGCTCAAGGTTATTTGCTCAGGGTACGGCCTTAATGGGTTGTGGAGTTCTAGTATGCAGCCACTCCACGTCGAATACTCAGGAATGGTTGGCAAGAGAGACTGAAAGAAGATCCGAGAACGTGTCGCGGCCACCCCAGGTAACATGCGACACGCACTGGAAGATGATGATGTTGATGTAATCGGTTTGCCACACACGTATCCTTCCGCGCTGTTCGGAGCGAGAGGGAGTGTAAGACTCTTAGGGCGGGTTGTATCAAACAGTTGGTTAACGTAACATACGTACGTCAAAAAGTTACGATTACGTACGATGTTTGACGTTCGTTAAATAAGAAGCGTTGTTTCAAAACATTCTGGTATAAATTCCTGCTCATCCCAATAGCTAAGTTATTGACACGGGTCCTACCTAAATAGCTTTTTTGCATTCCACCACTTATTTGTGTCATCAGAAGAACTGGTATTGAGGAATTCAAAAGAAATTTCACATTATTGTTCTACTTGACGCAATTAAAGTAACGTTAACCAGTGCTTAGACCATCTGTTAACGTAAACGTTATATTTGACGTGCGTTAACGCTGACATTTTGTGAAACAACCCAATTTTTTGATTTAACGATAGTGAGCGCCATATTTGACGTTTACGCGTGCGTAAAGTGTACGTGAAACAACCCGCCCTTACTGCCATACCCATCCACCTTGCGCCTTTCTAGTTTCGCCGACCTGCCGACTGGGGCTCGCGACCAAACAGTTGTTTCAAAACATCAATATCCTAATCCTAACATATAAACTTCCGTTACTGAGTGACTGACAGACAACGCACAGCTATAACTACTGGTCGTAGAGAGTAGAAATAGTTTCCCCACACTCCGTAGGGAAACACTAAGAAAGGATATCCCGAAATTCCCACGGGAAGGGATATGAATGTACCTACGTAGTCGCGGGTAAAACTAGATCTCCTTTGATTTTCTCCATTTGCTCTTTCTCTAAGCTAGATGAACTTCTAAGGCTGTTGCGTTCAGCGACGTTCGGGTTTGGTCATGCGCTGGGCGTGGGACATCTTCTAGGTCGCTTGCCAACGGCCTTGCCAATAACAATAGGGAATATGCATGAAAAAAGTATTTATGATCTGAACAGTTTATCTTAAAGTATTCGAAAATATAATACTAACTGTGAAATTAGAATCTAAATTGCTCGAAAAACGAACGAGATACAATTATTTTAAACAAATATATCTGTCCCTCTCGCGGAAACGCTGTTTTCTATGGCAGCTGTATAGTCATCGTGTAATTTGACGTCACATTACGTATCGGACTTCTCTTTCTAACTGTAGTCTTTGAAGCTTTATAACTTAATAAATGATGAAGGTATTTAAAAAATAATTTCATGATTGTTTACTAGAGCTAATAAGTATTTTATTTTGCAAATAAAAAAATTGCATGCATATTCCCTATTATAATGACCTTCAGCAGGTTATTACCAGGTTTGCCGGCGATGTAGCGGTGGCACATATTATTTCTCATATAGCCTACCAATTTCAAGTAAAAACTTATCCCATTTATTGGCCATCGCCACAAATACCGTATCGAAGAACTCCTAATAATGCAGTGGTGAAATGAAAAACTATAGATAATTAATTTCCCATGCATCGTCTAAATTCAGCAGAGCGTATAAAGAGGTTGATTGCATTACGATTATTATCCGTGTTTGCACTTGTGTTGTGTTGAAAAAGTATCATCCTTGCGTGTGAGTTTTGCATGTTTTTTTTTTGTTTTTGTTGTTGTCTGGTCAATTTGGTCTACTTATTTCCTGTTGCAGCCACTTCTAGTTAGTAGAACATAGCTCTAGGTAATTCTTCTGTAAGTTTGAATGTCGCTGAATTCCCCTAAAAAGCTGGACCAATTTTAGTGGTGTATTTTGTATGCTTTTTTTGGGTTCTTGAATTTACAATTGAACCCGGTAGGTGGCGCTGCGAACGGATTCTAGACTTTTGTTTTTGCGAAACGCCATACGTTCCGTCCGACACACGTTTTCTTGCGCGAAGGTGAGACCACTTCTTAGGTACAATTATTTTGTGTTACAAAGGAAATCACTACGTATTTTGAAACGGTAAATTGTAAGTATTTTGAGAAGGCAGTCAAGCTGCTGATCTAAATTTAGTTCGACAGTAAAAAAAATTCAAGTAACAAATTCTTTTAAATTTTAGAGAATATTAAATTAAGTACCAAGGTTATTTCCAACTACTTAAGTACTTTTTGTCGTAAAAATAATGACAACCATCAATATAATCTTTATTATCTTAACAAAAATTACACTCGCTCTCATGACATTGTCTTGCGAGTCTGGAAACTGTTCCACAAACTAGTTTTTAATCTCGTATTGTAAACGTGTTTCCATTTTTATAAACTTCACGGTAATTGAAAAGCCTTAAGTATTTCGGTAATGCAATTTATTTATTTTTTCCGTTCCCAAAAAGTAACCAACGGAACCGTATTTCTTAACCTGTGTTGTCCTACCGTGGGATGGGTATAAAATGTTAAAAAACTCGCGTCAGGACACGTGACTTGATCGAAAATTCGTAAGACGGATGATTCAAAAATGCACAACGTTACAGTTCAAGTTTTTCTTCTGCCGGCACTCGCGGAGTGCAACCCTTTTTTTCGGATTATTGTACGGAACCCTTTATGTGAGAGTCCTACAAACACTTGCTCGGTTTTTAACTACGCGGTAATTAAAAGAAGCCTTAGATGTTTCGGTACCTAATGCAGTTTATTACTGGTTTTTTGTAATCAAGATTATTTATCAGTTAACAGATCTTGGTCTACAAACTTGGTCTGCATAATTTTTCCTGTTTATTAACTGCCGCAGCAAATTTAAGCAGGTACGGCTCAGGAATTCAACTAAAATCAAGATAACTACTGGAAAAATACTGCTTCTGTATCACGTACAGGCTACTTACAAACCCGGAAAAAAACCAAAGAAAGAGTTATGTAGTCATGAGCGAACACAATATCTTAGTCAAGTTTCTGTAGACTCTACTACGCTCTCAAAAACGGTGAAAGAAAACCTAATGTTGAATCCATCATGCCCAAAAATAAAAACATTCTAAGAAAATATGTCATACAGCCTGTGCTGGGCCAAAGTTATGGACTATCACTCAAGCACAGAGAGGATAGAAAACTTCGATCCCACTATAGTACTTGGGAAAATCATAGGCTGAATATACACTACTGAAACTGATATTAATCTGGTTATGTATACTACATTGATGTAACTGAGCAACCTATCGACTTGTGTACATCAGCAAGGACAGTTCTAATTGGCCATTAACAATGAACAGGAAAGAGGATATGACGAGGAATAAATAAATCATTGGTTACGACTACGACGGCGGTCCTTTCTACCATTTCGTAAGGAATGCGGTAGCCATCGGCTTGCCTATGATTAGGTCAGGATTTATGCAATGTTGTAACTTCATTTTGACGCGTTATTACTACAAAAAGCAAACGAATAGTCTAAGGAACGTTTTGAAATCGTTTTGCTAGCATGGTGGCGTTCTCAAATCGTTACTTAAAAAATACTCTTAACTGTTGTCTGCTTTTGCAAACGAAATCCTGGGGCGACATAAAGATTCTTCTCCATCGTCTCTGACTGTGTGGATCAACAGCTAACTCAAAAATATTTTTTGGCTCATCAGTATTTAGCAACTGGACAGCTCTGTCATTGGCATCGTTTTAATCCAGGAAGGGTATACCTACATAGGAGAATAATAGTAGATTGTGAAACGAGGGGATAAAGCAGTTTCTTTTATGACGCGGGCATTATATTGAATCCCGAACGCAATGAATGATTCGAGAGTTAACTCCCGAGCGATGCGAGGGAGTTTAAAGTTGAACTCTCGTAAAAGGGAGTTAATACAAAAATCCTGAATGCAGCGAGGTATTTAAGCTAGCCCAAGGCAAAGACACCTTTATCCCTGAAGAGCATACCTACTCTACTTTTCACATCTACTGCGAGAAAATTGTGCTCTAGCCATCCCTCCAAACAGCTGTGGCGCGCGTCGGCTCCCGCCCTAATAGGGGCGGAAGGCGCCACCTTTGTTAGTCCGAGCAGCGAGTGAGCGAGCGTCCGAGGCTGTGGATCCAGCCCACCGCGCAATATTATTGCCGGGCAATAATATTGTACTGAAATTCATTATAACCAATAATGTAATTTGAATTTGGAAGCCCATTTTGACAACGGCGGACGGGAACCGCTCGCGGGTTATGATCATGTACTTTACGCTAGGTTTGCATAGCAAAAAAAAATTACGTTTTCTTGCAGGTGGTTTGAAAAGATTTAAAAACCTAAATGAAACCAATAACAACTTATAAATATATAAGATTCAGCTAGCAAATTACAACGGGCTTAACGCATTGTCATCATGTAAAGACAACTCGTTAAATAGTTCTCATACATTGAAAACATAGTTCTAATTACTGCGTCTTGTTAGAGATACCATACGTTGATTACCTGTTATTATAAACGTAAAAGTATTAGAATAAGCGTTAAAGTGCGAGTAAAGTGAAGCTCTGGGAAAGTGTTCGAGTGTCGACCCAGTTAAGTATTGAAGACAAGTGGTCTTGCACGCAAGTGTACCTGCGCAAGAGTGCTTACATTTCACACGTGAGGAATTCCTCACGTGAAAGATCCGATCGAAGATAAATTGTTAGTTTCGATGATAGAGGATGATGTAAGGAGGAAGATAATGATGGCGGCACATCTATACCTGAGAGTTATGATTGTTATTGGCGCCGTGACGAGAAAAAAAAAGTTAGGTAATAGAGAAATGAGATCGCTAATTAAATGAGTAGGTATGAAATATGAAATCTCAGTGGTGGATCAGGTAGATAACATTATTAGAGATTATATACTTACACAAGTTTTTGAAAAAACCATAGAGGCAAGACTGAATAAGGTTAACACCGCATTAAGATACTAAATCTTAAATTGGAAGAGGGAACCTATAGAAATAAATAAATTAATGTTTATACATATTTATCTACCTACATGAACAAGAAGGAATTCATTATTGTGGAAGCAGAAACTAGACAAAGTATCTAAATAATGCTCAGTAAGTTTCAATAGAAGAAAAGAAGCCAAAGCTTTATTTATTGCACACAACACAAGATAGGTACATGAAAGTGTAAGATCAATTATTCGAATAGCACAAGAAATTACACAATAGCCCATCGTATCTTTAGCAATTTCCTTACAAACCCTTCCCAATAAGGTAATATTACAAAGGCAGGCTATCTGAATAGAATATGCAAATTTAACTGGCGATAAATTGCGTCTGGGCAGATCAATCGACAGATTTGCCAAACGTTTTATCTCTCTCATTAATCTCTCGCAATTAGCTGCTTTGCACGGCTCTTCGGATTTATGATCGCTGTTGCGAATCGCTATTAATTTGTTGCTTTATAACTTGAATTCAGAGATAAATTCTGATTTTTGTGTATTAATCACTGCAAGCGTTTCGATGTTTGTTTTCGTTTTTTTAATCGGATCTACATCTGCCTTTTTTGTTTTTCTATGGCTTCGGCATTCGGTGTATTTCTATCATCGGTTTTGAATTCATTCATCACAATGATTTGATATTTTCTATTTTTGCGTTATCCAGTACCTACCTAGTTAAATATGCTAAATGATCGTATAATTTGCATGTACACCTGCTTAACCTGAGCACGCCAGAAGTAACTTGTCAGCTTTATGTAGGTAGGTCAATACTTTTTATATCAAGAGGGCCTTAAGCCATACTTTCTTCGCTAATAAACTCATCGTTCAAGGTTTTGCCGCCGGCTATTTGCGAAGCCTGCCTGAGCTTTCCATCTCGTCAGTCGACAAAACATGTACTTATATTTACCATTTATGTAGAAAGTATGTCGTTGGCGAGAAAATGTCGCTTCAATGAGTTGTGGCCTAAGTAACCGTCATTTGGTTTGGAAACAATGATAGTTAATTGGCTACTTGTTCTTAAGCTTCAGAGGTTAATCGATGTGGTAACGGATGTGCTTCTCTATAGATAGGTCAGTTAAGAGTTAGTAGGATGATAGACTTGGGGAGCTTGTCACCTGATCAGACACAAGTTTTAGATGGCCTCTAACTTCGGGTTTTCGAGGTCTCTGCTGGGTGCATTAGTAAGTAAGTAAGTAAGTCATTTATTTTTGCAAATATGGGTACAGTACATGGTAACAAAAAGATAAAAGGTAGGTTCAGCCATATTTTACCATTCGACATGCAAAAGTAATAATTTGACGCTAAAAAAATAAATACAATTAATAAATAGATTGAATTAAAAACATTGAATTAATAAATAGATTGAATTAAAAACATTGTACATTGAAGATTACAATTCACCTATAGATCACTGCACACCACTTATTCAAATTGTTTCTCAGTAAGGAATTCGCTGACGGTATAGTATGTATACTTACCTACGCGTTAAAAAGCTTCGGTTAGGTTTCAAGTAGTTTCAGCTATGCGCTAAAGTTGCCGCTGACACTTTATAATCCAATTTTTAAATTATGGTTCTTAGGTTCACTGACGCGATTTCTGGGGGAATTTAATTTTTGGACACACGGTTCATGTAAGCTGTAAATTCAGGTTAGATTAGGTTCATGTGTCTGTGTAAGCTTATCTGCAGTTTTATTTACAGACTTTTGCGAGCTATGTAATTAATTTAAAGGCGTGGCAGATCTCTAGTAGAAAACCGCTTACCCAGTGAAAGATTTCATATCGCATTAGGTACAATAAGTGTGATTAACGAGGCGTACACAATAGTGTAAAGATTCTTTTCTTTCTGCGCTACTACTACGTTCTAGGTGTTTTCAAAGACTTTCAGTATTTTTAAATGTTCTAGTTTGGTGATCTACTTTCTACTTTCTTCAGTTTTTTTTTTATTTTTTTTATTATTGGCGTGATCAATGACTCGTACCTAATTTAATTTATGAAGTAGTTAGCTATCGAAATTACTTATAGACTGTTAAAATAAAAGACCTTTAGCAATTTCTTAGGACTTTGTAGGCGTTTCGTCCGATCCGGTCGAAACAGGGAATTTTATTATTGTTTATTTTTTTAGGTGTGCTTCGGACGATACTTTTCCTAAGTAAATTTGGTTTAGCTAGAATGAAAAACCATAGGTAGGGTTATATTTTATTTAAGTAAAAGTCAGGGAATCGTTGGAAAAAGATAAAATTTACAACGAAAGTTCTTAACCCTTTTAATCAATCACGTGTAAGGAAGAGACAGCTTTACTTTGTAATAATTGTTTTTGTTTTGTTGTGTTTGAAACAAAACGAGTTTGTGAAAAAATTTTGTGTCGAAAACAAACCGCCGCGGGTGAACTATTTATAAAAATAAAATATCCGTAGCCTCAAAGCAAAATAGTTATTATTCAATAATGTTTCGATTCGATTTCTGACGTTACTTGCCTTTAAAAAGGATTCGGCCGAAACATCACTTAAAAATATTAAAAATAATGAAATTCCTGTTTCGTCCGGATCAGACGAAGCTCAGCGGTTGAATCGCCTACTAGGCGCCTTTCTAAGTCATCATCTTACGCTGAAATTTAAGCTTCGGTTGGCTACCGTGGCTTGGTTACTTTGTACTGTGTAGGTATGTCTGAGTGTGTGTGTTAACATCGATAATGTAGATAATTAAAGATGGATCAATTAAATGATAGAGGAATGAAAAGGTAGACTATGTTCTGTTTATGTAGCCAGAAACTGCAAATTTTAATTAGATATTGGTGCATGTAAATTTTCTTATTTTTCTGTAAGTTGTCATTAGCTGGACGGACACTCTAATCTTTTTCATAGTTAAAGTGAAATGGCTACTTCAGGGTAAGCTCGCTCCCTGCCGGAGTCGCGGGATTATTCGCAAGAGACACCGTGGCTCCGGAACACAAAGGGCAATGAAGGAACATGGATGGGTTTTAGTCAGTAGAAGTCTGACACTCCCTCCCGCTACACCCAGAGCGGGAGGAGTCATTGGATGATTTCCCATCCCTAAAAACAAAAAAAAAAACACTACAAAATAAAAAATAACTTTAATTTCGGAAGTCGGTGTTTTTGTTAGTTTCTTCGTATTTTGACACCGACTTCCGAAATTAAAGTTATTTTTTATTTTGTAGTGTTTTTTGGAAGTCGGTTGTATTTTTTGTAAAAAGTTTTTTATTTTTCACTTTTTAGTGGTGCCCCACACCTAACAACACTACTGCAAAATCGCAGAAAAGCAAAATACGCAATTTCGATTATCAAAGAATCATCTAAATAGTCAAATTCCAGCTATTTCGATTTAAAATCCAAAGTTCGTAACCGATTTTGATATGATTTAAATGGGACCAATCTGCAAGTATATCCTTTCAGATAAAACATTTTTTTTTCAAATCGGTTCATAACTGTCGGAGTTATGAGGTAACAAACATAAAAAAAAAACAACAACAAACAACCGAATTGATAACCTCCTCCTTTTTGGGAAGTCGGTTAAAAAAAGGGTAAGCTCGCTCTATCGTAGACTTTATCTCTGTCGTCTCTGACCTAGACTAGAGTCAAGAGCAAACCCATCAGAAATTAAAAAAAGGGTCCTCATCGATGGATAGTCTCATGCTCGATTAAAAAAAGGGTCCTCATCGATGGATAGTCTCATGCTCGATTAAAAAAAGGGTCCTCATCGATGGATAGTCTCATGCTCGATTAAAATAACTCCAGGCAACTTTTTAGCAAGGCTGGTACATGGAAGTGCTGCTACAATACGTAAACAATAAATCGCTTCGAATGAAGCTGTTCACATAATTATCATCGAACTTCACTTGGTAAGTTCGTTTGATTGTTAATTATTTATAAACATTGAGTGAAAAAAGTGCTTTGGTATGGTTTAAAATAACTAATAATGACTTTCAGTAAGTAATTAAATATTATATTTAGCGAATTTACTACCATTGAACGTTTTTATTTAAATTTGATTTTAGCCTTATTCAAACAAAGTAAAATAAACCATTATCGATATGCAACTAAGTTTTCTTTGCAAACCGTACTTATAGAGGACGTTCCTATTCTCATTTGAAACGAATTGTATTTGTAATACTGGAAATATATTACCTACCTACTTTCCCAAACATGTATGTTTTGAACACCAATAATATTGTTTTCTAATCGCTCATCTAACAGCTAAGAATTCCGCCAGTGTGGGAGACGGAGAGCCCAGTCACGCGATATTGGAATGTCAATATTTAGTTTAGTTAAAAGTAAATACATTTTCCTTACATGAATATATAATGAATAGGTGTGATTGGTCGACTGATCTCAAAACCTCTCGAGCTACCTAGTCAATTCAAATAGATAGGTAGATATTTTGAAAGCGATGACTCGGTAAATTCCTAATTTAATTAAAAATAAGAAGAATGGGACTTTCGTCTGCTCTGTAAACTGTAAATGATAGGTACCTAGATACTAAAGATAGAGTGTACTGCCGCACTGCCGTTTGTCTGAAGTATGGACGCACACAGAGAAGATCAGTCGGGTTGTAACTTTTTTTATGGATGCGAAATCTTCAAATGACTCCTTTCGCTTGAGCGGACCGGAAGGGCCCATATAGCCCTCTATGCATAGCATGCATGGAGGGAGGAAACGGTACCGCACGTACTCCTTGAGTGCGAGGGCGTCGCCGAAATACGGAAGCAAACCATAGGGTCACCAAACTTGCTCACAGATATCCTGAACACGCCGAGAAAACTGGTCTGTTTCTGGAGGGAAGTTGGGTGGTTGGAGTGACAGCCGCCATGGCTCACGTACAATGGTCCAAAATCAGGACTAAGTGCGGAAACCAAAACCCCCTAATAAAATAGAATATAATAAAATAGATCATTCCCCCCCCCTTAACTCCGTAACTACTAAGCCTAATTTTTTAAATAAATGCAGTTGACAATTCTATACAAAAAAAATTAATTAGTTCGGAACCCTTTGCACGCGAGCCCAACTCGCAATTGGCCTGTTTTTTTGTTTAAAATCCGGTCTACAAAGGATGCGATCGTCAAATGTGTCCTTCCACTCTGGGCAGAGCGGAAGAGAGTGTCAGACTCTTACTGACTAAAACCCATCCGTGTTCCTTCTAAAGCCCTTTGCGTTCCAGGGCCGCGGTGACTCTTTCGAACAATTTCCGCAACTTGTAACTTGTACCTACATACTTTAAATTCTTTTTAGTTTTTCCCAATTATTATTCAGATCTAATAATTTACTCGTTTCGACAGACCACCCCTTTTTTATGGAAGGGTAATCTTCCAATGACTTCTCCCGCTCTGGGTGGAGCGGGAGGGAGTGTCAGACTTCTACTGACTAAAACCCATCCATGTTCCTTCATTGCCCTTTGTGTTCCGGAGCCACGGTATCTCTTTCGAATAGTCCCGCGACTGACAGGCCACCCCGAACGTGACCATAAATTAATTCATTTGGAAATCGGCCTGATTTCCGGGCTATTTGGCTGTCGTCAACAAAAACCGCTTACGTGTTGTATGTTCAATGGGATTAATTTCATTGGTTGCATATTAATTTTTAGTACGTCATTATTCCAAAGAAACTGACTTAATATTGATTTAATCAACGGAAACATGAAACTAACTTTGAAATTTAATAAAATGAGACGTTTAATCATTATAACATGTATTGACAGACAAGTTACAAAAACTGAATGATGGATTCATCGCTATACCGCGTCTCATACGGCATACCAATGATCTGACTAATTTATAAATGTAAAAGTGTATGTTGTTAGTGCGATAGCAGCGATAGTGAACACACATTTCAGCGGCTAAAGGATTTCACACACGCACACACACGAGCTCTTCCCGTATTACAATTACGTCCAATAGGCTTGTCCACTGATAAAATATAATTAGTCCGTCAGATAGAGACCCGTATTTTTTCTTTTGTGACGTAAACCAAAATTTAAGAAGATACGACGCTTTTTAAATTCTCAATACATCACACCATGGTATAGTTTTCAGTGCATTCTGACGTCACGAGCCCCCACTCCCGAGTATTGAGAAGTTTTATCTTTGTCAATATTCATTGATTTACAAAAACAAAAAATATGTGTCCATTATTTTACAATACAGTAACTGACGGACTAAATAGGTTTGCAATTTATTGATGGTGGAAACTAGCCTATTTGGCATACGGGAAAGATGAATTGTATAAAATAACTGATATTTTTCTTCTCTTTCTTTTACTCTGGAAGGATTAGAACATAAGATATATCCAGCTAGTAATTTCCTTTCAGAAAAAATACTACACACGAATGAAATCGCAGGCAGAAGCTAGTATGATATTAATTTAATGCTCGGAGTACGGAGGCGAATCAATGCGGTTGTCGATTACCGATACTCACCGATACCTGACTGATACAGTTACGTATTCATAACGAATGTCTAGACGAGCTCAGATTCTGAAGAGTCGTGTGCACTGCGGTTACAGCAACGGTATCCTCTGTAGGTGTGTACTTGTACAGTTTTTATTGCTAAATTATTTACGGTTTTTCGGTAGCAGTATTTAGCAAGCAATGCAAGACTTTTAATTATAAAGTAACTTTTTTTAACGGGGGAATCCTCATGGATGGCCTTCGTCTAAGCTATCCTGAAACCAAATAACGAGCACTTACACTCTTTTTAAATAGACTCCCCGTGAATGGTTACATGAAGTGAGCTTGAAGTGACCTGTGATTCCATTTGATACTAAGGAAGCTTCCTTCCATGCAGTGAGCTATCAATCCCTAGCATCAATTGGAATCACAGGTCACTTCACGAAAATCCACCGTAATGTCAAACCATACAAACAAGATGGAATGACAGCTCACTTGTCGTTCGCTCCACCTAAGTGTAGACGGTGAGATGTCGAAAGAATGGAACGGCTGAAAGCACTGCTGAAAAATGTGACGCATGAGAAGGTGGGGGTCAGCTAGTCTATCTATAATATCTATCATCTTTTAGTTCAAGTTGCGAACCGGTTTTAGTAGTGTATTATTGGGCATTCTATACCACTGTCGGCAAGTCGCGAGGCGAGTGCGCCTCGCTCCGGACAGTGGTATAGAATGCCCAATAATATACGATCGACTCACCTGTTTTGTATATTACTGTACTCGACCAACGATCAGGCTAGTTTCAGGACAGTAGTGTAGCCTACATAATGTAGGCAAGTTCGGCAAAGTCGCGAAGTGACTGTACCTCGCTCCGGACAGCGGTATAGAATGCCTAATAAAATACGATCGACTGGCCTGTCTTGTATATTACTGTACTCGACCAACGATCAGGCTAGTTCAGGACAGTAGTGTAGCCTACATAATGCCTAATACTGAAACGGTCAACTGGACTGACTGTATATTACTGTACTCGACCAACGCTCAGGTTAGTTCAGGACAGTAGTGTAGCCTACAATAATGCTCACTGCTGAAATAAATAAGTCGTTCAAGTTATTTTGGTTTATTTGTCGTAAAACATTGGTTTCTCTGGAAACAATATATCTACCGAACGCACAAACTCTTGTAGTTTACGCCATTGAGGAGAATCTGTGTCGGTCTGGAACTTGAGTCGGATGAGCGCCTTCTTCCACAGCTCCAGATTGCCGGTGAGGCGCGCGTCGTCAGCCTTGTACACCTTGCAGTCGATGTAGTACTCTCCGTCGAGGCTCGCTGATCGCCGCTCGGTGCCGTTGGCCACTCGGTTCGCAAAGAATGATGTTAGGCATTTTATGTCCGATGAATCTTTGAGTTCGGTGTCCGTTTCGCCGTGTTTACTGATACCGAATATATCGTTACCAGTATTGATTTTCTTACTGAAACAACAACGAAATCCTCTGTTATTATTCTGCAAATACTAACATGATGTACCGTTTAGTTAAAAACTGGAAATACACTACACAAACACATCATAGATCAAGGCAAAGAAAGAGCTATCGGTTATATCTAAAGACATATGTACCTGTCACAGTCTCGAACAGTGTACAATTAAACTGGTTATACAGTTTATTACATAAGAAATAGAAATAATTGTCAATAGTGAAATAGTTATATCGAAAACACATAAATAATTTAAGATTTTGTTTACCTCGTACGTTTTAAGTTCGCTGATGGTGGGCGCGACTTGCGTTTTCCATTGTTGTCTGTAGAAGGTTTGCGGTTGGATGTCGTTTTCTTTTCAGAGATCGCAGCTTGTTGGAAGTATTCGCACTCAGAGTCAGACCTAGAATAACCACATGAAAATATTTGTTAAACATAATACAAACAGCGGACAGGTCCAGAACCCTAAACTATGAAACGGTTGAAAAGTTTTTGACTTACATTTTTCCAATTATGTCCAACTGGTTTGATGAGTTTGTTAAGGCCGACAGCAATAGGTGGGTGTGGTAGCGGATAGCTGTGCACAATTATGACAGCATAAATCACTTCTTGAAGATTACTTCCTCACTTGCAGACTTCAATAAGTTTGTACCAAGTACTTCGAAAACGTGTAGCTTATAAGACGGAAACGAACGATAATTCACTATATTAAAAATGACTAAAACCGATAGTGTAATGTTGCGTGAAACAACTTTTTCCTTAGACGTATTATACCCGTTCAAAAATGATGAATCAGACATTATTGAAGTTGAATCTAATGTCAATACAGCAAAACGACTTAGGGTTGACAAAACAATAACGTGGAATCAACAAACAATGCATAGGTATATGTACTAATATAATAAAGCTGAAGAGTTTTTATGTTTGTTTGTTTTAACGCGCTAATCTCTCGAACCATCAATCGGGTTTGAAAAAATCATGTTGCAGTTAATAGCTCAGTTCTCTAACATCATAATTATGTTTGTAATGAAAGTTGCTTTGGCGACTAGAATGAAATTAGTAATCAAATTACATATTCATCAATTTTTGTACAATCTAAGTAGTTAATTTGTTGCTTGGGTAAAGCACAGGAAATAAGTTATTTGTTGGAATTAGGTCTAATAGGGTGATGTAAACAAGTTTTTAATAATTCTATTCAATTATACAATTTAATTATTTAAGTGAATTACTTGGCCATACATATCTAAATATGAACGTGTGCCAACCTTACCTAAAATAACTGATTGTTGCGAGTGCAATGTAGCTGATTGGTATAAAATATTTGGAGCGCACGAGTAATCATTTTGTGCAATAGCAGACATTTTAATGAAATAATATATTATATTACATTATCGAATAAAAGATCATATGACAATCAGTACCTACTAACAACCAACCTTTCAAGAGTTTGTTATATTTTTTTTAAATCGAAGACAAACAAAATATTATAACATTATCTCAAAGTAACGACGGAGTGTAAACCCCTTCACTGAATATATAAAATCAATAATTTAAAATAATGTTTTGTTAGCAAATATCAGAGTGTACAAAGTACCTGTACTATTTTTGCATCAGGCGATTTTTTTTTTTTGGAACCTGAAAAATATCTACACATTTGGAGTAAATTAAATTGAAACATTATATATGTACTTACCATTACATATTTTGAAGGTAATTATTAAATCATTTTACCTGTATAAAATATTTGATATCAATATTTCATTACACTTGTACTTATCAATTTTTTTTTATTTTCAGAAATATTTTGATAAACATTTCGATTATTTCATGAAGACTGGTCATCAAACGAGACAGCGTGACCAAAACATCCCCGTTGGAGTTTCAACAATTAGATAGCTCTGCTACCCTATTTTCTTGAAGCGTTTATACAATACTCACTTTGAAGCTGGTAGTATACCTAGGTAAGATATTAGTTAAGAGGTAAGATATTAGTAGTAGTAACACTATAAGTAATAATGCCTCACTGTTCGGTTTGTAAAGTATTTGTAGATAATCGTCGATGGTCTGGTCATTTACGCAGTAATATTCATAAAAACAATAGCGCGATCCCGTTTTATGATAATGTTACGATTATTAATTCATCTTTTAAAGAACGAATCGTAAGTTACAAGATCATTGCGACTAGCGAGCAAATAAATAATTTCCCTGAGATGTTTCTCAATAATATTAGTGAACAAGTTAAAAAGTTAATAGACCGATCTTTACTTAAACATAAAGCTGTCAAAGTTAGTTACGAACTATTTTGTTTTTTCCTTATGTTTAAAAATGACCATCAGGAGTTAAAATCATTCGTTACGAAAAACGTTGTTATTAATTTTAATTACAATTTTCAATCGATTTATAAATCAACGGTTGATTTACTGTTAAAGAAAATTGAAGAGTTTCAGGAGAGAGATAGTGGTTGGACATTTGTGTGCAATTCGCATTTAGAAATAAACATTAATAAATATCAACCTCTCGGCGGATCTAAATTTATAATGTTGCCAAAATGTATAAAAAATAAAAAAGCTTGTTTGAATATTCGAAACCAAGACGAGTATTGCTTTTTATGGTGTATTGTGGCAGCTCTATACCCCACGACCCGACATCCCGACAGAGTTTCGTCTTATCCCTACTTCCGAGATGTTTTGAATATTGATAATTTGTCATTTCCAATCACATTTTCGGACATAGCTATCTTTGAGAAAAATAATCCCTTTCTAAATATATTCGTGTATGCTTTAAAAAATGATAAAACTATTATTGGACCCTTGTATACATCAACAAATAAAAGTTCTAAGAGCATCCATCTATTGCTTTTAGAAAATAACACAAGTTCTCATTACTGTCTTATTAAAGATTTGTCGCGTCTAGTTAGAAATCAGATGACTAAACATCATGCTAAACTATACTTTTGCGAAACATGCTTATTGTTTTTTCCAACGCACAGTCAAATTGAATCACACTTGTGTGGAGGGGTTGTAACAGTTTTACCAGAAAAGGGAACATTTTTAAAATTTAAAAATTTTGATAGAAAACAAGATATTCCTTTCGTCATATATGCTGATTTCGAAACATTACTCGAACCGATTTCCGGCGATGAATTCAACACCGTTAATACGTCATACTCACAACGCCACGTGCCGTCCGCGTTCGCCTATAATGTAGTGTCATCATTTAATGATAGGGTTGGTGGCTATAGAAGTTATCGCGGAAAAGATTGCGTTTCAAAATTTGTACATTTTCTGATGGAAGATGTTAGAGCAATACATAGAATTCTGACCAAAAACAAGCCTATGATATTCACAGAGAAAGACGCTCTGGATTTTAAGCGCGCTGTTATGTGCTACATTTGTGAAAATATACTATTGAAAGATAGAGTAAGGGATCACTGCCATATTACAGGTCAATACCGAGGCGCAGCACATAGACATTGTAATCTGCAACATAAAGTACCGAAATTCATTCCAATATTCTTTCATAATTTATCTGGATACGATTGCCATTTATTTATAAAAGAGTTAGGCGAAATTCCAGGGCAAATTAAAATAATACCTAAGACCAAGGAAAAATATACAGCATTCACTAAGTTTGTTCCTTTAGACGACAATGATTTTATACAAATTAGGTTTTTAGATTCTTTTAACTTTTTAGGAACAAGTTTAGACAAACTTGCTAAAACATTGCAGGTAGAAGATTTTGTTAATCTTAAATCTCATTTTTCCGATGAAAGACATTTTAGTTTGCTGACCCGTAAAGGCATTTATCCCTATGATTATATGTCAGATTGGAAATGTTACGAACAAACATCATTACCGTCTAAGAGTTGTTTTCATAATTCGTTGACCAACGAAGATATTAGCGATGAAGATTATAATCACGCGCAGACTGTTTGGGATGAATTCAATATTAATGACCTAGGTGATTATACTGATCTGTATTTAAAAACAGATGTGCTTTTGCTGACAGATATATTTCAGAATTTTCGAAAAACCTGTAAACAATATTACAAACTTGATCCCGCGTTTTACATAACTGCACCTAGTTTATCCTTCGATGCAATGTTACTAAAAACAGGCGTTCAGTTAGAACTCGTATCGGACTTGGCTATTGTCAGAATGATCCAAAGCGGAATACGCGGGGGCCTGTGTATGTGTTCCCATCGGTATGCAAAAGCCAATCATAAATACATGCCAGAATACGATGCATCACAGTCTGACTGTTTCATAGTGTATTTAGACTGTAATAATCTATATGGCTTTAGTATGTGTCAGTATTTACCGTATTCTAATTTTAGATTTCTCAGTGAAAATGAATTAGCTAATTTTCATGTTGAAAATGTTGAAGATAACGCTGAGTGGGGCTTCATATTAGAAGTCGATCTTTTGTATCCTGATCATTTACACAATGACCATAATGATTTACCATTTTGTCCTGAGAAATGTATACCTCCAGGTGGAAAAACAGAGAAATTAATTACAAATTTGCATAATAAGTATAAATATGTGATACATTACGTTCATTTAAAGAAGTGTTTAGAGCATGGTTTAATATTACGTAAAGTTCACAGAGTTATTACTTTCAAGCAGAGTTCATATTTGAAACAGTACATAGAATTAAATACTAAATTAAGACAAAAGGCAAAAAGTTCATTCGAACAAGACTTTTTTAAGTTGTTGAACAACAGTGTTTTTGGCAAGACATTAGAAAATACAGAAAAAAGAGTAACTGTTCATTTAGTTAATCAATGGTGTGATCAATCTAATCGAACCAAGAAATGTATATCTGCCGAGAGACTTGTAGCCAACCCCTATTTCCATAGTGCATCTATTCTTTCTGAAAATTTAGTTGCAATACAAATGAAACCTGATCAAATCATTTTAGATAAGCCTATTTATATTGGGTTCACTGTATTAGAACTTTCTAAGTCACATATGTATGACTTTCATTACAATATTGTAAAGCCTTTTTATAAAGACCGAGTGCAGCTGTGTTATACAGATACCGATTCGTTTGTTTATAAAATATTAACTAATGATTTTTATCACGACTTGAAGTATAATTTTTTACAATATTTTGACACAAGTAACTATAGCGACGAAAATGTCTTTAAGATACCAATAATAAACAAAAAAGTTCCGGGGCTCTTCAAGGACGAAATGGGGGGAATATATATAACGGATTTCGTTGGACTGAGATCAAAACTTTACTCTATAAAAACTCCTCATAAAATCATTAAAAGAGCAAAGGGAGTTAAATCATGCGTAGTAAGAGACTTAAACATAACAGATTATGAAGATATTTTATTTAGTGGTGGAGTTATCCGTAGAAAAAATATTATGTTTAAATCAATAAAGCACGAAATATTTACTCGGAGTGTCAACAAAATAGCTTTATCTAATAACGATGATAAACGTTCGATATCTGTAGATCGAATATCAACGCGAGCCTGGGGTCATAAATCTATTTTAAAGAATGATGTTGAAATTTTTTAGACCAAGTAGATTGTGTTTATATAAATATTATAGTTTTAGAATTAAATATGTATAAAATATTAAATATGTATAACCTACGCTAATTTATGTAGTAAAATAATCTTACTTTAGTTTAAAAAATTAAATCTATTTAATTTTAATATAATTGTAATAGTTTGTTTATTGTGTAATTATTTAGTGTTTTTATTAAAACTGTTTTGTAAATAAAAATAAAAATAAATTAAAATGTAAATCATTAAACTTTCCACTTGTTTAATTTTTAATTACCTTTTCATTTTAAGTCCAGGATACTATCAAACAAATAAAATTATATTATATACACAATACAATAAGACTTATTTTCAAAGAACCATTGTTTACGATCAAGTAATATGATCATAACGCTTCGCAGTACATATAAAATACTTGACAGTTCATTACCCTCGACGAAAAATGCATAGTTAACATTTATATGGTTACTAGCTTTCACACGCGGCTTCGATCGCATGGAAATTGAAATTCAATAAACAAAACCTTCCCAAGTCTTTCCTTCACGTCGATTTGACGTGAAAGAAAGACAAACAAACACATTTTCACATTTATAATATTAGTTAGGATTGCGATCTAACTCACAGGTTGTGCATGTTTGTCATTTACGAAATATAACTCACCCAGAGTACTTGTAAAATTCGAGTGCATCATAATCATGTCATCGGTAAGTAAAATATTTAATAAATATTTCACAGCAATGTTAATCTTCATAAAACTTCGTCTGTAGTCGTGGAAGCGTTGACAGGGATGTATTCATTTACATTTCATCAGTTATCAGTAAATTTTTTGTTATTAATTGGTCACAAAATCGAGACTCTTGGCTGTTACTGAGAAATGGTAACTAGCACTTTACCTCTGGGAGTCGAACCCGAACACCACGTCGCTGTGCCAACAGAACAGTGTGTAAATTGTGTTTATATTTTTGTTTCAGATTTCTGAATCAGAGGTTGTGTTCAGCCAGTATGCTCAGGATCCTTATGAAGGATTCTCAGAGATGCTTCGCTGCGAACCCGAGCATAGCAAACAAGTGACGAAAGATAAGAAATCAAAACAACGATGTAGGGATAAACAGAAGAAGCAAAAACCAACAAAATCTTTCGTTATGAGTCGTCTACAGCGGCGGGGTATTAAATTAATAAAAATTTCGGTCGTCGATTTGTGCAATAACAATCCTCAAGCCAGTGATACTGATAGTGACAGTGAGAACGTTATTATAAATGCTCAATATATTGTCAAAGATGCTATCGACAGTGTTATGGACGAAACTGAGTCTTTAGTTAAGAAAATATCAAAATCTTTGATAGACAGTGATTTTTAAAATGAATTTTTATGTATGATTAGTATGTAAAATAAATAAATGTCCTGTAGTATTTTATTGTGTTGTTTTATTTTATTTTCTTATAGGTATGTATTAGGTTATTTCTTTAGGTTTGGAATAACGAATGAAAAGATTATTTAAAAAATAAAAGTTTTTATTTATAAAACATAAATATGCATTATATTACCATTCTAAGTACTTTTTTATACATAACACATTTTTAAGTGCACATTGTTTTAAATGATTATTACAATTTAAATTCGAATCTACATTACAGTATTTTTTATGCAAAATGGATAAATTAGGACATTGTTTTTCATCCAGTTCTGATACCTTACAATTTACACATAGATCTTTTATCCACTGCACCTTCTCCAAGCCTTTGACAATAATTTCTTTATTTTGTAAGTATGGAACGATTAAACGATGAAATTCCTTGTAGTCAATATATCCTTCATTCCAATAAATGCCTCTGTTTCTTTCTAACCATTTAACTTGCTTCTGTTCATTACTTGTTAAGTATCTAAACAAGTATGGAGGTTTGACTAAGAAGGTTTGGGTGTAATCACGAGTGGCCAAAGCTAATTCTTTTACTATAAAATTGTTGTAGAGGTCCTTGAATCCTTGAACATCTAATAATATAGTTTCAGGACTCATGATATTTTCCTCACAGTATTGCTCAACGGTTTATACTCAACTATACAGTCGTTTAATATAAGACAGTATGCTGAAGTTTGATCGGGTATAACCGAATCAGTTTCGATTTCCACTCTTACATCCACAACCGGACCTGCCTTCAAGTTATCTGCTTGCCTGGAGCAGTCAATAACAAAGAGCGGCGCCAAGTCTTTAAATTGTTTTTCGCTTAATAAAGGTTCCGCGCGGCGTCCGTAATATGACTGTTGAAATCTAGTGTATTGTTCGTATAATAAGGCAATTCTGTTATCAGCAAAATTCACATTTAGATTTTCATATGGGAAGTAGTTTGAATTGAGGTATACTCTAACATCACGAATATGGCAGTGATCGAACAGAGACATATCAGAGCTTGCATTGTTTTTTCTATTTGTCTGTAAACCGATAATAACATATCTTGGTTTCTCTATTTGCGATGAAGTTTTAATAGACCAAGTATGTTTCGTTGTTTTAGGTAAAGTCGGATATTCGTACAGGTCCCAATTTCTAAAAATCATCTGGAGCGGTCGGTCTTTTTCTAGCAGTTTTAGCAAACTTATTTTCTCTTTGTCTGACACTTTAACATGCGGTACACGCCAAACAATTTTATTTATCTGAACATCATCTACAACTTCACCGGTATTGAGTTTTACAGCGTTCAGGTTAGTATTGCTTCGTAACAATATCAATTCGTGTCTACTATTTATCACTACTTTCTTAAAATCTTCTGCAAATCCGAGAATGTTACAAAGTGGTATGGAAGCAGAAAAACTACCTCCATTAATATTTTTTATGCCGTCGATATTCCAACCCCATGCATAAGATATCTTTGACTCACTCTCATTCATTGACACTAATGATTTCATTGTAGTAGTCACACCAGCGTTTTTTATTTTATCAATTTCCACGCCATTTAATTCATATCTTATATCTTGAAACAAGTAAAGAAGAAAATTATTTGTTAAAGAAACACTAATCGCTTTATCTTTTGAATCTTTTTTGCTAACGATTATAGTTCCTTCCAAATACAAAGTGCTCGCTGACGGTAATATATACAGATCCTGTTGATTGATAGGTATGCGGATTTCATCGTTTCTGTTGAAGCTTGTCACGTAGGGTTTGTAAGAATGAAATTCAATTCCTTCAACAGTGTTGTCGTAAGTTGGAGCAGATAAAACATCTAAGATATTCATTTTAGCAAACCGATCGCTTTAAGAAATTCCTTATTATCTCTTGTTAATTTTATTTTTTTCTTAGACCGAGGTCTTATTTGCTTGATCACTTTAGAAGAACTGACGTTTCCTATTTGTTGATGCACATATTTATTGTGGTCAATCATATTTTCTTCTAAGATGTAAATATAGCTGTACTTCTTCACCACGTAAGTTTATTAAGCGATTGTTTATATCTAAGAGCCTGATATGTATACAGCTTATGTTGTTTTGGTTGATTGGAAAGTATATGGCGTTTTTCGGAATTTCTATAATTCTATATCCAGGTGGTACGTTGAGTGCGAATTCGTGTACAATGTGACTGGGTTTTCCGTTTATATACGAACCACTTACAATATCACATTCTATCCTGATCACGGTTGTAGGCAAAATGTTGACTGGTAGCTCAGACACATGCCATTTATTTGCTTTTAAAATCTGTTTATTAAACCCCAATAACCTCCGAAAAGTCCCTTCTTTAGTGAAATCGATATCTTTGCTACAGTATATCAAAGTTTTTAGAGTGTTGTTATTACACTGTACTTTTATTGAACAATCTTTTATTTCCGATTTTAAATAATCGCTGATATCTTGTAATTCATAAGTGCCTTCAGGTATTTCAAGGACTTCGTTAGAGCCATAATATAACTTATTATTCGTTTTGTCAATGTTTGGAATTGAATTAAATGTTGAGAAATGTAATAAGGCACACTCATAATGTCCATAGAGCTGTAATGTATTAGGATAATATGTACATACATCGGACGAGTTTGCAGTTATCGACAAGGTGAGTGACATGATGAAAATGATTGAAATAAAAGAAACACATAATATTTATAAGTATTTATTCCAAAATTCTCCTAGATATTCTAAACATAAGTGTCCACAGTTTACTGTATTAAATTGTTGAAATCTAGTATAGTTATAAAAAACATCACAATTTTTAAAGTACTGCATTAATTCCATTGGAGGTTTCAAATCCCCAAAGCTATCAAAGTATTCACAATAATTGTTTATTTTGGCATAAGCTACCCAATGCGTTCCTTCATTTCGTGAATCGTCTAAGTTGACGATAGCACATTCAAAACGTTTTGGTGTTCTTGGTAACCGATCCTTCATATAGACTCCTCGAAAGTATGGGATGTCGCGTGCATGCTCACTGATATCGATATTAGTTAAAGGACGCATAGGTAGCCTTTTATTCAGTTTTTTGAAGGTTTTATAAACAGCCCTTTACCGCTTTTATGAGGTTTAATATACAACCCTCTGCCTAACGCTAAAGTCTCTAAAGTCTTATTGTGTCGTTCTGTTTCTTGCAAGCTTTTTTGGGCTGCCTTGTATTCATTCACGGTTTTCGCAATACCAGCTGCACCACCGGCTAAACTTCCTAAAGCAGATAATCCAGCGAAAATTGGGATTAAAGGTAAGACTCCTCCTGTCTTTGGTATAGGTATAACTCGTGGTATGCGAATCTTCTGAATGTCGGGAAATATCTTTTTCGCAGCTGAGTAAGCAATGTTGATTAATCTTTTACTATTTTTAGGTTTTAGTTTCTTAATTTTTGACCTAATTTTTGATACAAAAGCATTAAACGTTTTAATGCCAGCACCTGACTTTAATTTGGCTTTCATAACTTTATTCACTATCCATGAGCTAATTTTTTCACCATTTCCTGCATCTTTTGATTTGAGTCTTTGTTTAGCCATGTTTAAAAGTTGTAAATCCGCTTTGTGGCGATTAGATAAGTCGGTGTGATTTGCGTATGCAATGTCGTGATGCATACAAGCTTCGTCTAGTTTATTCACACCTCGATCGCCTCGCTGCAATCGCTTTTTAAGTTTTGTTCCCGGTCCGCAATAGTTATAACCAGGCAAATGAAGTTCAAATGGCAGATTATTAATCACACTATTAACTAGTCCATTGCCCTGCATAGTCTAAAGTGTAATGATTGAATCATTTCTTACATACATGGTTATATATTATATATTCATAATCCTAACTCACAATTGCATCTTTATCAATCCAACTATTTTCTTCGTTGCCTAAGCCCAGCCATTTCACGTAAAGTTTCTTTCCTTTCCTTTTAAGTATCTTTTCTATCAAATAAACACTTGGATAGCTAGTTTTTTGAAGTTCTTGTTCGTAGAAAGATCCTCTAATGATTTGCTTTCGATGATCTTCTATTCGATATGTTACTGGTATGGTATTATTAATCCTTTTTACATTAAATATTTCAGATGACCAGTTAGGAGTGTAACCTTTATCAAAAATATGTTTGTATTTGCTGATCCGAACATTTTCACCCACTTTGAATTTAGGTTGACTCCGTGGTGTAAGTTTTTGAGTATTTTGAATATTTTCTCTTATCTTGGACTCGTTCAACTTGTTTACCTCGAGTGGTTTAAATTTGGTGGTATGATGTTTTGTATTATTATAGGTTTGTAGAACAACTTTTAACGGTGAACCTACCCATTTGTAGTTCCCAATGAGACTGAAGTATTTATATATTTTATTTTTAATTGTTTTAATTACCCGTTCTACAATCGAAGCTTTCTTGGTAGAAAACGAAGAGTAGTGGTTAATATTGTAGGTCTTCATAAGCTTTTGGAATGTTACGTTATAGAATTCTGTTCCAGAATCAGTTTGTAAATGATCAGGTTTTCGATTGCTGGTAGTTAGTATTCGCTCAAATGCACGAGAAACATCAAGTTTACTTTTTGATTTTATTGGTTCTGTCCAGGTATACTTTGAGAAACAATCAATCACCACTAAAATATAATTATAACCCTTATTAAACTTTTTCAGATTTTGCATATCTATTAGATCAGCTTGCCATAAGTCATCGATGCCTTTTAAAATAACTGAACGTCTTACAAAGTTTCTTCGTGCTGCTTTGTGTAGTTCATTAACAATTTGTTGTTTTGCCATCACGGAGCTTTTTCAAGTAATTTTTGTACTTCCGCTTTGTTATAAAACTTATCTTCCAACTGGACTAAAACTTCAGGTATCTTCGCTTTTAAAGCGGCTTGGACTGTTATTTTTGCATCTTTTATGATTTGAGCACGCAACAATCCAATCATTCTATTCTGTTCCTTATTTGTCTGATCGCATAATTGATCGACGTAATCCTTGTTTACAGCATCGTCTGTGTCTACAGGAGATCTTACTCCTCTTAATCTAGATTTTTTCAAATCAAAATCGCCGCTTTCGGATTTTAGCAATGCATTTTCATTGAATTCTAATAATTCAGAGAAACGCATTCTCTTATGAATATGGTGTCCGAATTTATCTACATTCATCTTTAAGGTGTATTATATTTAAAGGTTGATAATAAAATGATCAGTAAAAATTTTATACCATTTATTTATTACTTAATAAATTTACTTTCACGCAGTTCCTCGATAATAGATATAATTTCGTTATCTAATCCAGAGTTACCAGCGTCTCGAGATGCAATTAATAATTTTAACCTATCCACAAGTTCATTAGGATCGTCCCAATATACAAAATCTATATTTTTTTTCCACATTTTTGTCAGAGGTAACCCTTTCCCCTTTATTTGGCTGTTTTGATTAGTACTTGACAGTTTGAAAAGAGGTTTTATAACTTGCAAATATTTTTGTCCCTTATTGCTTTTTATTGGTTTGCTTGAGTCAAAGTCTCGACGATGTGCGTTTGTGGCAACCAACATCATTTTATAATTCTGCAAATCAGACTCTGTAACCGCGCTTAAATCTACGTCCTTTTTCAATAACAATTGTTTCAGTCCAGGAGTGCTTCGATATTTCCGTCCAGTGACGGTGATGTAATCGTCGCTGATGGTTATGGCAGCAGAACCTAACATCAATTGCCCTCGCTCCGCTCGAACACCAAATGGAATATCTGTCAGTGCTTCTGCAGATATTGACCAGGATGATGTATTACGCTCTTGATTGTTCTCTTCCAATGATTGATATGACTCGTCACTGTCGGTATCACATTCATTTTCTTCCGCGTCACAGTCTCCTTCGTCACTAGAACGTCTTTTCTGTAAAGTATCGTTTTTAGACTGATCTCTTGTTTCTTCATTTTCTTTTGTTCGTAAGAGGTCAGTTTGCTTACTGTTGTTAGCTATAAAATTGAGAGACTCTGTTACAGGTCTAAAAACTGATTCCAATGCTTGCTTATTTTCAGTCTCAAAATCTCGCATCTTTCGTACTTTCTTCTTTACAGCTTCTGCAGCATCAACAATTTGTCTTTTCAGTGATTTTTCCATTACGGTAGACTATGATAGTTATCGATTAAGAGTCGGGCAAGTAATAGTGATATCATGTAAGTATCATAGTCTTAAATATTTGTATTTTTAATCAAAGACTACAAAAGTGTCAAATTTATTTCTATAACATCCGTTATTTTTGTTGCAATCTTTATTAATTACAACATAATTAAAGGGTTCACTCCAAATTTTAGAACACATTTCACGAAATTCAAGCCATGTCATATCAGTGTTAACATGTTCTTCATAAACATGCTTCAAGTTAATATCATCTTGTTTGAATAATATAATTAAGTTAGCATTATCTCTTACTAACTGTTTAGGGATTTTGCTATATGTTTGATTTAGATAAAAGCAGTCGATATGTTTGTGCCTTCCCATCGCGAAATAATCACGCACGTTAGTTTGATTCTCGCAAGCAACGTCATCAAATATAATCACAGAGTTGGGTTTTGCCTCCTGAACGCTTATAACTTCCTCATTCCCTTGATATTTCTGTAGTGAGATAATTGGTACCCGTTGTAAAACTTTTTCTAAAAAAATGTATTTAGGTTGGTGTAAGGTTTTTGAATAGACATAAACATTTTGAAACCGTAAACCATTTTCGTGTATAAGAAGTCCAATAAGTAAATTTGTTTTTCCACAATTCGATGGTCCACAAATGATACATCGTACTGAATTAGGTAACAGTTCTCCATGACGCGAACTAGTTTTACAAAAATCATCGCAAATTGTGTTTACATGCAGCGATTGTGGTTGTTTAACAAATTTCATGATTACTGTTGTCAACAAACTAATCACCAATGAGTGAAAGTATTTATTACAACAATACTTATAAACTTAAACAGTACCTACTATCTATTGTCTATTTCGCGTTCGTTTATCCGAAGTGAGAAGAACTCGAACGATCAGAGAGTCGAGACTATTATCGATTATTGGGCGTTCTATACCACTGTCGGCAGCGAGGCATACTCTACTGTCCTAAACTAGCCTGATCGTCGTTGGTCGAGTACAGTAATATACAAGACAGGCGAGTTGATCGTATATTATTGGGTATTCTATACCACTGTCCGGAGCGAGGCGCACTCGCCTCGCGACTTGCCGACAGTGGTATAGAATGCCCAATAATACACTACTGGTTTTCTCCAATCATCATTATCATCATGTAGTTACAAATTACAAAACAATAAAATGGACGTTAAAGCCGATAGATTAAAATAGCAATCATAATAAGGAAATTACAGAAAGCTTCAAATTAAATGAATGTGTCAGGTTTTCATCGTTTACAGCAATGCAATTGTATGAAATGGGTTATTTAATTGAAATTGATCCTTTAATGTGTACAACTGTAATTTAGACTGTATTCGAATGATTGAAGTGCATTTGTACTTCCAGTTACGGCCGCATGACCCATGCCATAGATAAGTCCAGCTTTTATGATACTGTAGCGCTTAGGTTGGTGAAAATGACCTACGACCCAGAATATTTATAATTCAATAATTCAATTGTTATATTATGATGATGTCGTGAAGTGATGAAATCGTCAGATGAGGGTTTAGAGAAAGAGGCAAGGAGGCTTGATGTTTTGTGAGTAAAAAGGGTTTTTGTTTAGCTGGTTACATAGCCCGATATCGGCATATTATCCAGTTTTATATTAACCTTCTTGTGCGTCCAAATGTGCCAATCTCGTCTATCAGCAACAATTCCATAAACGATCCGACTTTCTAGATCCCTATTCCCTTATAAATACTACTTCAAAGACTTTTGAATTCTGATTTTCCGGCACTTAGCGTATGCTGTGAGTAGCTTTCTAAACCAGTTCGGTGGTGGGCATCTATCTTAGTAATTGTGACTTCCTGACGCAGTCGGCACGCCGCAAATACGCCGTGAAATGATGTTATAAATCACGTCCAATAAGTGATGATGTGGGTCGTGACAGGGAAGTAATGATGCGACGAAAATATTCCGCGGAAGTATCGTTGGAATGTTGGCAAGATATGAACTGGTCGGGTGATTGATTTGAAGATGGAAGCAGCTAAAGGAAAAAGGGTTTTAACCTAGGCAGATTGAATGCCTAGGTTAAAAATAAAAATCGATAGAGATTCGCAGTTTGGTGCTAGAGACTGGGTGACGGGTAGGATTGGTAGGGTATTCCATGTCATCAAGCAACCATGCTGGATGGTAGGTACATCTTCAGACTGCGGCATACCGAAGTTTTCATGTAAAAAAGTTGTCCATTTTGGTGTACTATAAATAATATTCTTCTCTACTATATCGCATTTCAGCTATTCTCGTACCCTTATTCATTATATCTATGCTCGTTCCTATATATACATACGTAGGTATTCTGTTTACTTCAGAACTACGTATGGGTCTTGAGGTTGGACAAACTTGACGTAGGCACCTTCAATAAAATCTTGGCCCAGCTAAATAGCGATGATGTGAAGAGTCTGTATAGGTTCATGGCCCAGATATGACTAATTTGTATTAAGGTGGAAGCGCCAGGGTAGCCCGCGAAATTCAAATATTTTGATGTTTTTTGCAATTTGCCGGTCAGTGTGAAGCTGTATGTTAAATAAAATACGATTCGCGGCCGTAACGCATATTTATCTAAAGAATTATATCCATTTTAATTATCAATATAACCTTCTAAGTTCGTACAACTCGATTGAATGACTTTTTCACGAAATTACATTCAATCGAGTTATATGAACTTAGATGGTTATATTGATGATTCAAATGGTTATAATCCTTTATATAAATGCTTTTTACGATCGCGAATCGTATTCTGTTTGACATACAGCTTCACATTGACCTGCAAATTGCAAAAAAACATAAAAATATTTGAATTTCGCGGGCCACCCTGGAGCATCCCCCCTAAGGGTACGATGGGACTGATATAGGTACTTTAAATGTCCCTAAATAAATAAAGAAAAAAAAAGTACCTACATACCTTTGTTTTTTTTTGGTGGTCAGTCATAAACTCATAATATTGTTTTTTATGAGGTGGTATCACTCACATCTTACCATCAGTTTGCAGCTTAAAACCCAAGATGCCAATGACGAATCTAAATCCTCACCAACTATTCACAAGAGTCTGCCATTCTCTCACATAACGGATTGGTGACGCTTAGGCATCACTATAATTATATCGACGCGATACCCTTCGACAGTCGACATCCATTGTCTTGTACTTGGAACTGAGGCCATGGGAGTGCGGGGTTCATTATGATGCATGAAGCGCTGGCAGTAAATGATCTGCGGAAGTGCGGTGCAATGTTAGTATGTGCTGTTTGTGTTGAAATGGAACACCTATGTCGATTCAGAATGAACATATAAAGCGAGTTGTCTGTTGGAGTTTGGTTTCTGATTTTCACTGCGGGATCTGAGACAGTTGAAACTTTTCTCCGGGTCTCGTCGAGCTACATTGACTCGGCGTATTTCGGGGTGTTGATTCTAGCTCTTAGGAGTTGCAGAAGTTGGGAATATTGTGGAGAGATAGTCGTTGAAGTTTTGCCGAGGTTTCCAAACATTCTGTCTGTCGACCTACTTTATAGAGGAGGTCCTAGAGCTTAAGTATTGTTTTCTATCTTATTATTGTAATTAGATTTATCAATAGCTGTCTAAGAAGTAACGTAGCTGAGTTGGCAAGTGGCTTCGCCCATCAAGACCGTGAAAAAAAGTAAGCCAGGTATCTTCCAAATCCCTTTAGCTGTTGAGGCGTGTATGTAAATCAAAACATGGTGAATTCCACATTTGTAATATAAATAAGTAAAATTTTAAGATTTTCATGTGTCAATAAATATTCCAGCATATTATTACACGCGAAAGCATGTAAACGAATTCCGTTCTAGTCATAACTTGTTATAGAACATTTAGGATGGTGTCAAATTGACAATTTGATCTCCCGATTCCGTCCTTTCAAGACTTCTCAAAAAACACATGACTGAATTTACTTATATGTTACAAATCGAATAAGAAAGTTATATAATGGAACGCTATCTTCTTACACATATTTATAAGCTCGCAGAACGTTTAGCCATACAAGGTGATGCCAACATCAGGCAGTAAAGCGCACTGTCGGCATTGTGTAGGGTTACCATAACAATAATGTTGCACGTTTAACGAGCGCAGTACTTCAGATCTAAACTGTGTACAAGGCTAGCTGCGCCTACGCGCTAGTAACGGTCGGTTCTCAAATCGGGCTCTGTCTATTTTTTACGAAACGGCAACTGATATTAAGTATTACAATAGTAATATCGGGATTGCTACCATGTACAATATTTGCGAGTTTCTATATTTCGGCACTGTTGCAAGCGCCATGATCACGGAGTATTCTAATGTTGGTGATATGAAAGTTTAAAACAATAAAAAGAATATTTGAGCTGGTCCATGATAAAGAATATTATACCTACTGGAAGAATATACCTACAGTGTCTACGAATGGAAAAGACATTGCCATTTTTGAGTAAACTCAAAAACGTCAAAGTTACTGAAACCTTTCCTATCTACCATACTTACATAGAATCACATGAGAAGAAACCGGTTTACGATTTTTTTTTTTCTGAAAACGAAATCGTACTAACACTGTGTAACTTGACTGAGTGTAGCCAGTGCGTGTGCGAGTCATCTGGCGATTGGGCGAGGCGCTAAGCAAGCCACTTTTCAGTACATTTTAGACTTAAACCTAAATAAGCTTTAAGTCTATAATGTACTGTACTTATTATTATTATTATTTTATACAATACGGGGAAACTCTTGGCCTAAATCTCACCTGATGGAAAGTGATGATTAGGCCGAAGATGGAAGCGAGTTTCACCCGGAATCCTCTTACACAGAGGAACTGGCTATCATTATATCTCTAACTGCCGGAACACAACAATGCTGTTAACATTGTTGTTATGGCGACAGACTTAGACATGATGATGGTAGCTTGCCAGGCGGACTTAGAACAAGTCCTACCACCAACCAAACCGAGCAAAAAATTTGCCCCCGCTGGGAATCGCACTCGGGACCTCTGGGTCTGAATCAGGTGGTATAACCACGAGACCACGGAGGATTTCTACGAACATATCACCTTTGTAAGACCACACGAGTTCAAGTAAACGTGGTCACATTACATATTCCACCTTTTATATTAAAGGCGACAAATCGTACCCAAACATGAATGATTCAAAGAAGGTTCCTTATTGAATTGTAAATTCGTCAGAAAAGACCAAGGTATGATCACATAATGCCTATAATAATAATAAGAACAATGGCTTGACCTCGACACGTAAACCGACATCCGCGAAGCTTTACGTTTTATTGTGAACCAATTTGAGCTGAATTTGATTGAGACATTTTCCATTGTTGTTTTTTTGTGAGTTAAGATTTGAAGTATTTTTGAAAAGAGTTTTTGTTGCGTCAATTTCTGTTAAGCAATTGTGTGGCGATAGTTATTTTTGGATAGATTGGATTATGTGCGTCAGAAATGTGGTTAATCTCTACTTCTATACTAATATTATAAAGAGGTAAAATTTGTTTGTAAGTTTGTATGTAGGGGGTAATCTCAGGAACTACGGGCCCGATTTGAAAAATTATTTCAATATTAGATAGCCCATGTATCGAGGAAGGATATAGGCTATATAATATATCATCACGCTAAGACAAATAGGAGCGGAGCAATGATTGAAAATGTGTCGCAGACGAAGTTGCGCGGGTCAGCTAATCATTTATAATTATTATTATAGAATCGTGCAAAAGATTTTATGAGCAAGAAATTAAATCAGTTTAAAATTAACTTTAAAACAAGGCTGTAAAATTTTGTTATGCATGCAGCATGGCACTAATTATACACGGATGACGGAATCACTTAGTATTCTGTGCTACTAGTTTATAACTACATCATCAATCACTGGAACGAGTTCTATGAATCTAAAAGTAAAAGTAAACAAGACCATAGACAAGGCAATAAAAAAACTGAACTAATATTATAAGTATGTGAAAGTTTTCACATCTTTCTTAATAGTTTCATTACCTACTGTTTCATTTTCACCTCTATTTTCATGAAATCCTTATAGACGTCACAGAATGGATGAAAACGATACACTTTTTATCCAAGTACGATCACGCCTGAATTTTCAATTATCAGGAAGGCGAAGCCGCAGGCAAAGGCAACTTCCGTACAAATCTATAAACAGACGAAAATTAGGTTATCTGGTTATGGTTTTGTTACTAGTTATTTCTTCTCCAACGGCTTTACGGATTTGGATAAAACATGGCACACGGGATAAATTTTTTCCCTCGGGATAGGTAATTTACGACTTTCACGCGGGCAAAAGTTAGTGTTGTTACAAATGATTCACATAAGCTGTCAGTCTTTCGCATAAGCGTCGATTATCGTATCTTCGCTTCGTAAGTAACGATGTGATTACAAGTTGCGGTGCGAGGTGTCGGCTTGGCATGCGGCATGGTCATTCAACCTGTAACGGAGTGCCGCAATTGTTCCCGAGTGTACACCTGATCGTAGATCGCACATAATTGGCGTGATTTCATTATCAGTGCACTATTGTTAGGGGAAAATTATGCGCAGTGATTTTGCAACCACAAAGTTATGTGAGCTATTTGAACTTTGACGACACAGTTGGCGCAGTTGTTGAACGATCTGCGCTGCGTGTCGCTGGTTCGATTCCCGCACACAAACATTTTTATGGCCTACAGATATTGGTTCTGGGTCTGGCTGTTTGTGTATGTGAATTTGTATGTTTGTGAATGCACCCACGAAACAGGAGAAATTCCTTGTGTGGGGCATCTTTAAAAAATAAAAGAAGCTGTCTGAACCATGATACCTATCCATCCACAGTCCGCTTCGCCCACTGCGCCAATACCACTTGTTCTTCCCGCGATGGCAACAACGTCGACTGTCCAGCTCGTCGCCTGAACCCTTGATCTGCGTACATACTTTGGTCTGAAAATAGGCTTCTCCTAGTCGAAAAGTGGTTCAGCTCAAAGTAGGAAATTATTTCAGCATATAGGAAAGATACTGAAATACCTACACAATGTATTGTTACAAAATGTTAGGAATTAGATGTATGTCCTACACATATTCTTCTTCTATGTCGCGAAGATTTTTCTAATTTGACCGTTTGTTACAGTACAGGAGATTCAATCAAACAAGAAGAAAGATAGAAATAGACGTTAACCGACACATCCTGCAATTAGCTGTTGGAATGTTGGTCGCTCCCAAAGGGAAAGTGCGTGATGATATGCGGCGGTGGCGAGCAGAGACAGCTACTAATAAGGACATTTCCTTTTAAACCTATAGTAGCTCAGGTTGCACCAGAGAAAATAATTAGATAGCTACAGACTAAGGCAAGAGTAAGATATAAATAAAGACGTCTACAGCGACACGTCTTACTTTTTTTTTTCACAAGAATTTTCGATTTTCTTTTTATATTGTTTGTGGTTGTTTAATGTTTGGACTTTCAAGTTTCTAAACCATTTTCAATACGACTGACTCATCGAAGTAACTTAAACTTAATTTTAGTAATGACACAGTAAACATAAGTACATATCTTTACATCGTTATTATTTAAAAATCTACGTAGAGCTTTTGATTGGTTGCGGATTTGTGTGAAAGAGTCACCGGGCTGCGGCCCTAGAACGCAAAGGGCATTAGGAGGCACATGGGATGGGTTTTAGTCAGTAAGAGTCTGACACTCCCTTCTGCTCCGCCCAGAGCGGGAGTAAGTCATTTGATGTTTTCCCATCCATAAATAAGGTTTTGACTGTCGTGACATTGGCTTACCAGTAAAATTTATATCGATTTAAAACACCTACATTGGTAAAGAGTACGTCGATGCTCACCACCATAAGTTCTTCTTTCTCTAAGATCGACTTTGGCCTACCTTTGGTGACAATGGTTATAAATAAAGTAATTCTTTATAGAATAAACGATGAGAATGAGCTAAGGGCTCCCATCGTTTTACATTTAAAAGATTATAAAAGAGCAAAACGAAAAACTCATAAAACGTCACACATGGTACTCTTTATTGTCACACAAACTATCTTAATGAAGTAATTACTATAACTTATCCGAGCTAAACGTATGCATTTGTGTCTCATAATATGTCGTAACGAAAGTATATAAATTATAATACCATGAATATATTTGCATACTAATTGATATAACGCTTTATATCAAACGATATTATGTAAGTAAATGACAGATAGGATTATGTCAAACAAATATTATGTATAATTCCATTTATAATGGCTTTATCTACAATTAATTTGCTTTCTTCCGATGTTCCTTAAGTTTGAGCAAGTCTTCTTTCTAATTTAGACATTAATCACTGATAAAATAACTATGTTTCAACTTTTATTTCTAAGTTCTAGAGAAAGCTTATCGTGTACCTAATTAATTACAAGTATGTACCTATTAATATTAGTCAAGTTATATGAAATTAATACATCGTCATCATAAATCTTGCTTTAACTCTTGTTTACACTTTTTATGTTTTACTCGGTTGCTTAACTTCCGGTACTTTTTCCATTACTCATATCCGGCTTTTCTCATGTACCTAATTTAAACATGTAACACCTAGATATATTTATGTTAGTACTTGGGCTCATGATACGGTGATTGAAAAATTCAATTTAAACGAAAACGGTGCTAAATTCGTTATTCTACATAATAAATCATCTTAGCATACAGTACAATTCAGAAATTCTCAACACCTGTAGTGTAATGTATTAATGAATATTCACAATTCACATAGCCGTCGGCGCGGGCGCAGCGTTTTGTCTGCCTCTAGCTAATGGCTAGCGGTTATTTAGTTTGGACCACTATTGGAACGGTACATAGCTCGGTGAAGCTGCAGAACACGGGCTGTCCAAATGAAGCTTGCGCTCGCGCATCCATCAAATTTAGATTAGAGCATGTAGAGGCGAGTATTAGTCATTCATATATGTACTAGCTTCATTTTTTGCTAGCAATCCTACATTTTAAAAATAGAAATATATTTAGGTAGGTATGACATTTGGTATGAGCAACGTTAGATCCGTGCTCATAAAATGACTGTACCTACTTGCAATTTATTGACGGGAAGCCTATGAATAAATTTGAATGCCTATGAATGAAGGTGGTAGGTGTTAAACTAACTTGCAACCGAATTGACTTGGAAACGCGTTTATTTGAATATCTACCACAGAAAATTATAAAGCTCCTTGACTTCTTTGTACAATCATAACGGTTTAGGCACATTGAGACAATAAGGATCAATTCCTCGAAAAACACTGTAAACGCATTTGGAATGGAAAGCAAACACTCACTCGAAACCGTCCGCTCGACCGTCCGTAGCACCGCCCGTGACTCCGTGAGTACCTCCTATCCGTCCATACTTCGTGAAAGTTTCATTGACATTAAATTTCACATTACGCGTGTGGTATAAAGACGAGAATAAGTAAACTTGTTTGCAGTAATCCTGACCCAGTTAAAAAACAGTTATTTCGCTCCCCGTTGCGTCTTTTCTGCATGCGCTGGATTCACACATCGTCGATGAAAACCGAACCTGAATTGTGTTTGGCACGTGCAAATATGCGAATGTAGACGCTTTTGTGCGAATGGCAACATGAAATGCATTTGTTGATTTTAGAACGATTTTATTGGTTGTTTGGGTTGTTACATTGCTTAAGTGCATGGATGAAAGAAATAATTAATGCAGTGCAAGTCTTTTCTAATTTTGGGGTTAATAGGTACAATCGCTATTTTCGTTTGTTTTTACGATTTTCATTTAATCGTTTTATTATCGTTAGTTACCGTTTATTCAGCTCCGTGTCCATAAGAAAGTTAAGTGAATACACAAGATTTCCATTACTCTTACGACAATTTTGTAATGGTATTATGAAAAGTCTACAATGAGAACTCTTTCAGAAATAAAGTCTATAAATAAAGAAAACACAAAAGGAATTCAGCACAAAATCATAAAGTGAACAATTTCATCGCAGACAACTAGAGACAAAATACTTAAAATGAAATGGCCAATAACATCAAGTTATTAATGTTTTGGAACGCGCATTGAAAGCGGTAACGGTGCAGGCAGTCTAATGGAATTACGGATACTGGCAACACATAAACTTAGACACTCCATTCACTGGCTAAATGCTCTTTTATTTTGAAGTAGGTAAGTACAGAAAATTAAAACACTCTGTCAATATGAATGCCGTTTAAATGGAAAAAGTCCTAGACTGATCATTAATTCTTGTTAGATTATGATTTTAGTGTAGGTATTATTAGAAATTGAATTTAGAAATAGTAAATTAAGAAGTCAGTGGTAAACTTCAAGGATTTTTTAATTATAATATAATATCTATTTTGAACAGAGAGTTTACTATCTTACTCACTATCATTACTTCATAATCATCATCACTAATATTATAAATTTGTTTGTTTGTTTGAAATGAATAGTCTCCAAAACTACTGGACCGATTTGAAAAAATCTTTCACTAGATTCCTACATTATCCTTGATGAACACATGCTATATTATATTTTCAAAACAAATAGATATCATTAAGCGATAATGTAACCCAAAGTAGAAAAGTGTTGCCTATAAGATGCATAACTTGGCGTGCGCTGAGAAAACCATTGATGATAAATCCACTAATGTACTACATAATAATTACTCATTATAACCTATAAAAAAATCCGAAAGAGTTTATGTCTAACCATTATGGTTAAGTCACAATTACCACTTTTTTTTTTCAAATATGTAATTCAATCAAAACCCGGGTGGAATGGAATAGTGGTGAGGTTGGTATGTTATAATGATTAATCCTTATCCACTTAAATGGTTTGATAATTATGGTTGATTATGTCACCGGAAAGTGGCAAACGCCGTAAGATTATAAAATATCGCGTGAAATTGTAAACGTTTTTTCTAAATAAGACACGGATAGATTGGTAACTATTGAATTTGGATGGGATTCATTAAATACAAAACGATTTTTTCGTAATATATTGAGAAAATATAATCTAATCAAGATTTTTTTACAATCTTACGGAGTCTGCCATTTTCGGTGACATATGTATGTAAATCACACTCTTTATAATTCAAATCTGACCTTTCATTGAAAAGTTACGACCGATACAAAATGCTCTAAGTAAGAAAAAAATTGCGGTTAGAGCAAACAGCAGGTTAACAAAAAACTTTTTTACAAAAAAATACAACCGACTTCTAAAATTAAAACACCTCAAAGTATTAAATAACTCAGTCGGTCGAAGTCGGTGTTTTTGGCTATTTTCTCGTTTTTTGACACCGACTTCTGAAATTGAAGTTATTTTATACTTTGTAGTGTTTTATTTTTAGAAGTCGGCTGTATTTTTTTCTAAAAAAGTTTATTATTGACCCGCTGTTCGCTCTAACCGCGACATTTTTAGTGGTACCTGCATACCCATTCAATTCACATGAACTAGTGTAAACAACAAACAGTCATGCGATTTTAGCAATCCCGATCCATTTGCTATTATTAATTGAAGAGTTCCGTTGCCTAGCCTACCTGCGAAGTTCTTCATTAGATCTTCACCAAATTGAAATGCCACCAGTCCGGGGAAATACTCTTCCAAACATTTCTCTTCCAAATCGGTTGACAATTGGCGAAAACATCGCTGAACAAACATTTTTCATGGGATCCTATCATCAGATCCTAAATTACTTTACACATTTCCCTATAAAGGAAAGAGGGAGGTATATGAGATGAAGTTCGTGGATTACTACACTACTAAACCCGCGAACGAAGTCGCGGGAGAAATGCTAGTTTCTGGATAGTATTATTCCCATAAATGATCCTACTTCTACACTCGCGAGCAATAAACTGGAATCACTTCATCGCGCATAGGTCAATTTTTTTTTGTTTCAATCTCTATGCAATTTTTGTGGTATATCATTTGAAAGGTAATTTTAGCTTTCTACCTTAATTTAGGGAATGATTGCAATAGGTCGAAGTGTTGGACGTCTAAGTTAATGAATATGAAATATAATATGATATGTTCGTAGTTTGGTCTCGTCATAACTATTGTAAGTTCTCTTAATCAGAAATTATTATAAATCATCATATTTATTAGTATATTATTTTAGCAAATATATATGTATTTTATAGTATATGTATATATATATTATTTGTATACTTTGTTGTATCGATATGACTCAATTATATTTTATTTTTATTTGTTTGTTGTACACCTACCACAGTGTAGTCTTTTTAACCCAAAGGTTGACTGGTAGAGAATGCCTTGTTGCATTAAGTCCGCCCATGTACCACTTTTGTGCATAAAGTCTAAATAAATAAATAAATATGAGTAATATGAAAAGATAAAAAAAACATTCTCTATTTATTAAACCCTCAATATTATGTTTTACTTTCCACCAGACCAAGCATATTTCAACACATAATAAACCAATAAATAGCCTATAATATACCCAGATCACTAGCCAATCCAACACAGCCTACGCTCGGTGTCGACACCAACTCGTTTATGAATGGCGCGCGTCCTTGCGCTCACGCAGCCTGACGCAGGTGACTGCCCTTGCCGTAAACATGCGACCAGAGACCCAATAACATGTGCATCTGTCATGCGTATGCGCAGTGCGCTCGCCTTGCTTTTGTTTTAATAGCTATTGGCAGCTGCTTGAGATCGACTGTGAAACCTGGTGCAGTTTTTCTCAAGGATGAGAGTTTTGTGTTTCTTTATGTAGGTAGTAGAAATTGATTGGTATAGGGACAAATGACAAAATTGTTATTATAGCTCCATAAAGTAAGATGTATTGAAAGATTCAGATTCATTTATTGCAGTTTATAAGCTAAAGCACGGCTGTTTTCTGCCATCAGGTCATCTCAAATATCTCAAAATATTTAAGATGGCTGTTTGATTGTAAACACAAAACTCAAGTTTCTGTTCGCAAACATACCAAGAACTGTAGGTTCTCCGATGTATTACTGTAAAAACATTATTTTCATATTTTCTATTGTATTCACATAACCGCAAATGCGATAAATAAGCCATAAATATAACATTATCATAACGGACTAAGCATGGAGAGGCGGAGATCATGCGAACACTTCTCATGGCTGTTGTAGGACGCCACAAAGGAATTATTTTTAAACAAAATGCACTTTCTGTCTTTATAACCTCATTTTCATCCATTGCAGAACATATCCCCAAATGGACTACTATTATTTTAACCCCTAAATCCGCTATGTCAATGTATGTTGACAGAAAATCTGACTCCAGTCAATTGTCAATGGGTTGTGATGGTCTCGTAGACAGCCACTCCGCGTAAAATACTAAGTATTCAGCTGAATCCGCTTTGACTGAAAGCCGACCCCAACATAGTTGGAAAAAGGCTAGGCAGATGGTGATGATCAATATGTTCACACGGGTTTTATAAACGTGGCTAATTACTTGTCACAAAATGTTTGAGAGTCACAATCGACGCGAAAAAAACTCTTCGTCAGTGAATGCTTAACCAACAGAATAATAACTTTCTACCCAAAAAACCGGGACGCATAAATACAAATGTGGCTGCAACACAGACACCCATAGTTTGTGCTGCATTATGTTGCGGATGTCTTAACACAGTACCTAATAGTCTTTCCAAACCCAACTGCAACGCAGCGGACTTCTAGGTGGTTTAAAAAAAAATACAACCGACTTCCAAATAAAAAAAAAAACATTACAAAGTAAAAAATAACTTTTATTTCGGAAGTTGGTGTTTTTGTTAGTTTCTTTGTATTTTGACACCGACTTCCGAAATTAAAGTTATTTTTTACTTTGTAGTGTTTTTTTTTTATTTGGAAGTCGGTTGTATTTTTTTGTAAAAAGTTTTTTATTTTTCACTTTTTAGTGGTATCCCACACCACTGCAAAATCGCAGAAAAGCAAAATACCCAATTTCGATTACTTGGATAACATAAAACCTTCATCCAAGTAAACGAATTCCAGCTATAATATATCGATTTAAGAGCGTGTAATCCGTCCACTAGCGCCGCCAATCGTTTTTTATTATTTGTGGTAAATTTAAGACACGTAGATAAAAAACCGCTCTGTAGTCCACTGAAGAAATGTATTTATTATGTTTTGAGAGTTATGTTTTGTACTTTAGAACATAAATAGTTGCCAAAGTCGATATTTTTGCTAAAAGTGGCCACTTTTAGCAATAATTGCCGTTTTGGCTATTTAGCCATGAGTTATGTATTAAAAATAGCTGTCAAAAAATAAGAGATACATTTCTTTAGTGCACTACAGAGCGGTTTTTTATCTACGTGTCTTAAATTTACCACAATTAATAAAAAACGATTGGCGGCGCTAGTGGACGGAATACACACTCTTAAAATCCAAAATTATAATTCTCCTTCTTCCTTTTTATATGTAGTACCATATAATTTACTAGCTTTTGCCCGCGACTTCGTACGCGAATATCCCGATTATTCTCGTTCCCTTATGAATTTCGGGAAATCCTCTCTTAGAGCTCCCCTAAACTCCCCAAGGACCCTACGTGCAGCTTCCTACGACCAGTAGTTATGGCTGTGCGTTGTCTGTCAGTCATTCACTCAGAAACGGAAGAAATTTATATACATACTAGCTGACCCGCGCAACTTCGTCTGCGACACATTTTCCATGAATGCTCCGCTCCTAAATAATATTGCGACTATAAATTGAGATGTAAGCTACCCTATCAACCTGCGCACCGTGTGTAAATTTGGTTAAAATCGGTTAAGTAGTTTAGGAGTCCATCGCGGACAAACAACGTGACACGTGATTTATAATTATATTAGATTAGGATAGTGTTCCGACCTGGCTCCGCCCGGATGTCTCTTATTTTTTTTAAATTTTCTTTCATGCAGTCGCCCTGACAACTACGAACATAACAACTATAAAAGAATTATCCAATTTAGATCAGTCGTTACGAAGTTATGCGCGCACATACATTTCGGCGATTCATTTTTATTTATATAGAAGATTCATCATTAGTAAGCTAAGCTACCTAGTTTCTAAACAGGAATCAGACTTCCCTGTGCGCGCGACAGGTGCGAGGGGACCATCTGCCGTTCCGCACAACTTTTTATATCGAACACGTTTAATGTAGGTAACCTGCGAGCGGCGTGTGGCGTGTGGCGTTTTAAACCGGGATTGTCGGCCTTTGTTCGAGGTTTGGTATGTTTTTCCGTTGTTAATAACTTTTAAACAAAGCCTTTGATGGTGACGTAAAAATATAAATATAAATTTAGAAGGAGCAGATGATTTTGTGCGTTTTGGTTTCAGAAAAATGAAATGTACCTATGTACGCCCGTAACTTCGTATACTGACCCAAAATCAATTATTCTTTTTAATGCTGTATGACAGAAAGTTCTGACAGTTAAATACATCTGGCACAAACAGAAATATAGACAAAACTGTTCCGTTTCGACTTCTATCGTGATCCTTTACATTCTCTTGTAATGAAAAACGACACATAAATTATTGATCGGGTATCTACGAATGGATGTTAGGGAAAGGTCAACGTACTTTATTGCAAGTTTAGCTGGCGTCTACCTATGATGTCTACGTCTGAGCTCCTCTAGCGATGCTTATGTTGTATGACTTGTCGCTCGTAAAATAGAGCAGTATCACTAAAAGAAATACGAAGTACATATGTTTCTGTCATATCGAGAACACTACCAAGCGTTACATGGGTGATAGCTTCCTGACAGTAATACATTCAGCAGACAAACAATTAAACAAAGTTTACTTTCTACTACTGGTTACTAATGAAGATAATTAATTAGTAAACATATTGTAGCACGCTCACATGTTAGATTGGCGATTTTGACAACATATTCTGCAGTGTTCCGGCAATATGTCCCATCAATACAATTCCAATTATTTTTTTATTATACGGAAAAATAGTAGTCGATTAGTCGGAGTTTATTCTTAGGAAACATTCTAGCGCGGTCTACCCGTGTGCTTTGTTTCATCCAAAACAATGTAGCCAATAATACGCCAAGAGGTAGCAGACAGATAATATTAGTATGGATTGTCATAATTCATTGGAAGCCATCAAATGACTCATCCCACTTTGTGCGAAGCAGAAGGGAGTGTCAGACTCTTACTAACTAAAACCCATCCGTGTTCCTCATAGTGCCCTTTGCATTCCAGAGCCGCGGTGACTCTTTCGAACAAAGTCACCCTAGTAGTAATCAACTACACATACTTATTGAAAGAGGTCGTACCTGCAATAAATCGTTGATAAATGTTCATAGTGTAATGGTTTACAGTGTAAAGCCAACCTTCTGTTATCTCTGATTGGATCAGTAAGCTGTAGCTATCAAGCATGTAGACGGATACAGCTTCAATAAAACATATTCATCTAGTTTAACGGCTTGCAACGGAAGCTGCAAGGGTGGTCCAACTATTCTTGGGATTTTATTTTTATCTTTGAATATTGCACTTTATTAAAAACTTTGAAGGCGAGGTTGCAGTACTGTGTGTACTGACGGACGGCAGCAACTGTCCGGCGAGCGAAATAATGCCTAAATTTTGATTGTTTTTTCTTCTTGGCGAAAAATGATAAAGAAATTATACAATATGGTTTCAACATTAACTTCAAAATAAAAAACTCTATCTATTGATGTAACTTTTATATATATTCGTGATGAAATCTCTTAGCAGTACACGTTTAAAATTGTGATTTAGTGTCATGTTTGATAAAAAAAGTATCGAGCCAATCATTCTAAATCGCGTTTCTATCTTTACGATTTACTTGAGAGTATGTTCAATTTTTATGTATTGATTTTTATTTATTAAAATACTCATAATTAATTAGATTTTCGGACGTTCAAAAATCTTAGAAAGTACTGCAACTTCGCCAGTAGTAGAGAATCCTCACTCCCCTATTCTGAATCACTATGTGGAGAGAGTGGTCAGGAAGAAAACTTATTACTTGTTTAGGACAACCTGTCTCATGCCCAGTATCGGTACTTGATCGGGCATTTATCTGTCAGTTAACCACTAACCAACCAATGGCGCTATGTCAAATAGCGTTAACGAGCAGATAAACGACCTATAAAGTATCTCAAAAACCGGGCATCATACACTTATTTCATAGAAGCTATGTTTTTGATGTGCTGGCGACTGTACAACCAATGTTGTACAGTCGCCAGCACATCAGGCTATCCGAAACTGTCAAAATTTCCCAGTCAAATTTGAACCCAATCTTTTTAGTTGTAAAGTTGAAAATCTAACAAAGAAATTTGACAGATTGTTGAAGCTTGATGTGCCAGTGTCTGTACATTTATTTATTTTCCTGCAAACATTTTACATCACACGAAGTAGCCCTTTATTAAAATACTGGCTGACCCGCGCAACTTCGTCTGCGTCACATTTTCCATTATTGCTCCGCTCTTATTTGTTTTAGCGTGATGATATATAGCCTATACTTTTCCTCGATAAATGGGCTATCTAACGCTGAAAGAATTTTTCAAATCGGTCCAGTAGTTTCGGAGCCTATTCAATTCAAACAAACAAACAAACAAATCCTTCCTCTTCATAATATTATTAGTGTAGATAACCCGGATTTCCGGAATACAGGTATTAGTCCTCTTGAGATTACATTACCTACATGAATTTTTCTTTGCCTCAAATCTAACCCCAAAAAATTGTGTAGATATCCCCTCCGTAGCCATCTTTTGAAGCGTCTTCTAACAAACTACAGAATCAAATTCCCCCAAAAGTCATGTACGCCAAGATAACAGAATGGTGTAAATTCGGTGCCGGCTACTGGGTCGACGTCCAGAGGCGTCACGGTTCACGCTCCGTGGCTCCTTCACTAACTATATCATATTCGTTACCTATGTTTATCGTACCTACTGTTACTCGAAACCGACCAAATTAAGGATTTTTTGTTCCAAATTCAATGTTTAGAACAAAAGACATCAACGCGCTCGATTTTAGCGTGAAAATTAATTAAACTGTTGTAGTTTTCTTTTAGTAATTTCGTATATTTTTTTATTACAAGTAACGAAACTTGATATACCATATAAATAACCAAATTAATAGCTCCAATTTTGTCTGCTCATAAACACATTTAACATAATTACAATGACACAACTCCGGTCGTCGCAACTTTGTGATGCGAGGTCCAAGTTTTATCATCTTGTGTGACATAAACAAGACAAATGGCATGCCCACGTAATCTAGCAACATATTCACATGCCATTTACTACATCATTACCTACGTAAATGTGACATTTAGTTACATAAAACGTGCCCATTCATTAAACAGTTACATCAGTTTACATCACTTTACAATGGGTACACTCGATTACATTTCGGCTGTCAAAAATTATAAAACATGATGTAATATTAAGTAAAATACGGAAACAGAGCACGGAAGCTTCCATAGACACCAATTTACTTGTTTATGGTAGCCTCTTGTTGTTGAACGAGTTTAGTTATAAAGTTGAAGTAAAAGTAGGTTGCGATGATTAAATTTTATAAGTTATGGCGCTAAGGGCCGTTAGTTAATTAATTTAATGAGAGTGAACTTTCGATTTGCTTTGAAATGTAGTTATTTTCGCCCAGGGCGTTTTGATTGATTGGGATTCTATTTAGATTGATCTGATTGATAGTTAAATTTATGCGCTTGTTAATGAACTACACTCATTATCGCACTTGGGTGTGGAATCTCAAGTGTTGCTGTTGAAATGTTAACATTGTTACAACCTGTGAAGTGTGAAGACAACATATTGATGTCATACGGAAAAACGTACCTACTACACTGATAAATACAATTAAGTTATTTTTGAACTAGCTGACCCGTGCCCACTTCGTTGGGCGGTATTCTATGACACTCACAGATAACGTGGCTCTCTATTGCTAAAAGATTTTTCAAAAACAGCTCAGAAGATCCAAAGATTATCCGCTACGACCGCACAAACTTTACCTCTATATAATATTACTGGCTGACCCACGCAACTTCGTCTGCGTCACATTTTCCATTAATGCTCGGCTCCTTTTAGTCTTAGCGTGATGATATGTAGCCTATATCATTCCTCGATACATGGGCTATCCAATACTGAAAGAATTTTTCAAATCGGATCAGTAGTTCCTGAGATTACCCCCTACATACAAACTTACAAACTTACGAACAAATGTTACCTCTTTATAATATTATATATAGATTATAATTATAATATTATATTAGTATAAATTATGTTCCCTTCAAATCACCTGGGCTCCATGTACCTTCCATTTTAGAAAACCTTTTATTCTACCTTTTTACCCAAACATCTGCTAAGAAGGTACCTATTGTCGTCTTGTACTGGCTCCATCACCATATTACCTCCCTTTCAGGTTAGGTACATCTCAATGCTCGCCAATTCAGACCAGCTGGCGAAGAATGGCTTCCCTCGAGGTAACTGACCCCCAGGTACCTATTGTCAGCTAGTTCGACTCTTCATCAGAATCGAGGGCTGAGTTTTTTTGTACAAAGAATCAGTAGCAATGTTAATAATATTCTAGGCACTTTTCCCATTGACAGCGTTTGCACAATTTTTTTATGCATAACGACTTCTATTTATACGCATTTGTATATTTCGTAGCCATATCGCAGATTTGGCTACAACATGCCCGATACATTAATTTATTTATCAATCGAGTTGTATTGGATTTTGTAAATAATATCAGAATCTATATCATAGATAAACGCAATAAATCATATTTTTCTCAACAACTGCTATAATAAAACTATATTATATTTTTTCACAAAGAAACTCTCACGTTTCTACTTTTCATATCAAAACGCTTAGTTTTTGTGAAACAACTCGGTGCGAGAAGAACATTAGATTCAATCTTTACTATAGTGTGTAATTATAATTATGATACCAAGTCTATTAATTATCCAGACTTGTAATTAGAAATTCACGAAAGATAATATTTATTTGCATGTAGAGCTAAGATAACAGCTGTAACTTTCAGTCGGAGATTAAAGCTTTCGTTATTAATTTTAGTTTCGACATATCTGTAGAAGTTTTTGCGATTTTTGGTCAGTCAGTTTGTGAAAATCATAATTCGTATAAACGTCAAAAGTCATTATTATTCAAATTAGGTCTAGAGCAAGGAAGGTTTTTTGAACGTCCGTTTTACATAAATGCCAAAAAGTCCACCAATCATCACTGTTCCTAGTGTTGAACCATCGGACAACCCAAACATAAGCCTCGTGACCAGCCTCATCTAGTTTAAAATTACCAAAAAATGGATTGATGTGTTAAAGTGTTAGGTTTAACCTATTAACAAAATAAAATCGTTTTATCATTTAAGCCACCTTATTTATTAAAATCCATTTGAAGGAATCTGAGATTGTGAGTTAATGAAAAACTTTTTCCCTGACGGGAATTGAGTCAATTCAGACTATTAATCTTAAGTCACTATTACCTTTTGCAAGTTATAAGCGACTTCCTATGTACATAGTTTAGTACTAGCTTAACTACTAGCAACTTTTTTTTCGTTACATTTTTCATTAAAACTGTGCTCCGATTAGAGCATGCACCCGGTTCTACCCGGTTCTAAAAGAACCGGGTATACCCGGTTCTAAAAGAACCGGGTATACCCGGTTCTTTCAATGTGTGTGCAGAACCGGTTCCGGAAAGGGAAAACCCGGTTCCCCCGGTTCTTTAAAAAAAATTGTTGCGTTTTATCTTCGATTCAAAATACGCTGAAATGTGCAAGGGTATTGTAAATCTGATACAGCCTGTGCCAAGTTATGATAATATAAACGAAACTCAGCAACAAGTAGAAGGTGAAGTCGTTCTCGCTTCAACTGGGGTTGAACCCCATCATTGTCAAAAAGAGAAAAATTAGATCTCGAAATCCTTGAAGCTACATCCGCACAAGACAAAACCAGGCGGCAAGATCATTTAATTACGATTGTTTAACAAAAGTAAAAATTTAAATGTCTCTTTTTATGTTTGAATTGAAATGGTGGTAGTCGTGGTACAAATCTTTCGACTGCATATAACTACCTAAAAGCTATACCACCGACAAGCGTGGAGCCTGAGCAAATTTTCTCCTCAGCAGGTTATATTTGCAATCGCCTGCGCAGTTCACTGAGCGACCGGAGTTTGGACGTTATTAGCTATTTAAGATCCTATTATCAGGAAAAAAAGAATTTAAAAGACAACTGTTGTGAGTGCTGCTGTGGCTGTGGTGGGATTGTTATCTTTATTAACCATCTTTTTTTCTTATAGTTACTAAAATGTATAATCTCTTCATTAGGAAGAGGGAGACATAATTTATTTCGATAGGTTGTATGCGTGTATTATGTTAGATATGTTATATTTTTTAGATTTTATCAATGTTTTTGAAGCGTTACAAAAGTTTTTATTATATTTTACTAATATAAGATAATTATAATGAAAAGTACTAGTATTGTAACTGAGACTGATTTGTTACAAAACTTGCAAAACTATGTTGATTAGACAAATGCAAACTATTTTAATTCGTATTCTTAGTGGTAATTGCTTACCCTGACAAAATCTCCATAGATTTATTAAAATCCCATAAAACTTTTAAAAAAGCTGCCGGAACCGGGGGGAACCGGTTCCCCCGGTTCTAACAGCCTATAAGACCCGATTCTCAAAAACCTGGAACCGAATGCGGTTCTGCATGCCCTAGCTCCGATGTATATGTCACCGGAATGTGGAAAACGCCGTAAGATTGTAAAATATCGTGTGAAATTGTAAACTTTTTTTTCTAAATAAGACACGGATGGATTGGAAACTATTGAAATCGTATGGGATTTATTTTAAACAAAACGATTTTTCATAATATATCGATAAAATATAACGGAGTCTGTCATTTTCCGGTTACATATTATATCCTTCTCCTATACGCCTATAGTTCCTCGATAAATGAGCTATATTATTATAACACTAAAATATTAGATTGCGAGATTAGCGCGTTAAACCAAACAAACTCTTCAGTTTTATAAAATCAAATAGAAAACTTGCTTGAACATAGAGTTAATAGAGTAGTATTATTACATAAATAAAACTTAATAAACTCGTCACCTACAAATAGAATGACATTTATTATTTAATCCTGCAATATACTGGTTTACGTCTTGCATAGATTATAATATTATCTCTTCAACCGATACTGCTATTATTTATTATTTCGTGATATTTTCTACTTTGTGATAAATCAAGCGTAGTCATAGGTTAGGTGAGAAAGTTTTGGCTTCACTGTAATTAACAATGGATCTGTTACTGACATGAAATACTACATACCGTATTTCATAACGTATCTTTCGATCTCTTCTTAGTTTCGCTTCACAAAATCTTTGATCAAATCTGCTAACTTTTAGACACTGGACTCCTTTAGGCGATTATCACAAGGCACAGATTTCGTAGCGGTGCTCCATGTGGTAAGACGGTTTACGTGTGTTAGGCATCAACGGATTTATTAGAGACCAATGCGACATGAGATCCGCTTCCACCGCGGTGCGCGGTGCCGTGTGTTGATCACCTGACTTTAATCTTTTCTTCTTTTCGTGTGTCGAATAACTCATTTCAAATTTAGTCCGACCAGTATTGAGGAACCTGTGCAGCTCTATCATTGGCTCATCTTGGATGGTGCAGGTGGTTGTGCACGACCGACATGGAAAGAAGTTGATGCATGCTCCGCACAGGCACTGCGTTGAGGTTGGGTGATGCGCCCTATTTAGCCTGATTATTTTTACCACGGCCAGCCTAGGTTCACAGGCTATGAGATTTCCGGATTGGCCATTGCAGTTCGCCACCAAGAAACTTCGGTTTAAAGAACTTTATTTCTCATTAAGACAATCGTCACTTACATGAGAACAATAATATGTTTATGTTACAACAGTGCGGGTAGAAGACAAAAAAATAAAAATAACAAAATCTACAATCATTGTTGTCAACGAAATTAGAAACGAACTTAAGAAAATGAGACATAATTCTTTCCCTGCACCTGTCTGGATATTACCATTCTACAATATACAGTGATAATATTATCATGGCCTTTCAAATGACCTATAACCTATATAAACACCATTTCATTTCAATTCACTTCTCATGCTCTGAGTACGAAGTCCATACAAAAGTGCCCATTGTCCTTTGTCACAATAATTTTCGTTCGGGAAACCTGAGTCAGGACGATGAGATTACTGGGCGAGTCGCGGGACTATTCGAAAGAGATACCGTGGCTCCGGGACACAAAGGGCACATGAAGGAACATGGATGGGTTTTAGTCAGTAGAAGACGCCCAGAGCAGGGGAAGTCATTGGATGATTTCCCATCCCTAAAAAAAAGGACACTGAGATTAGAATGTGAATATTTCAGACGCTGAGTTACACCGATAATGAAGCTCGACTAGTTCCATTTCAGAGAAATGATGCCGCTGTTCTAGATGGAAACATGCAGCCATATCTATGCGCTGCCACCAAAGATGCCGTGGATGAGGAAATGTTTTGGGCCACTCAAATCTAAGAAAGAAAGACGACGGGATGAGTGCAATTAATTAAGTAGCTAAGCATTGCTCCGGGTACCAAGCAGTGGAACTGTTTAATAGGTTACCAGCTAATTTAAAGTTATTAATTTATAGCCCTCACGTATTTAAAAACAAATTAAAAGCCTTCTTGTTGGAAAAATGCTTCTACTCAGTATCAGATTTTATGTCAAATGATAAAAAGTAATATAATATAATTAAAACATTGGAAAAAACTTTGACTTGAATTGACTTATTCCTTAGAATAATAACGCATAGAAACCTAGTACGAGTGCAAAAAGTGAGGCAACTAAAACTTAGCCTAATCCGTCAAACTTAGCCACCAGGCCGTCAGTACTCAATGTCACGTTCCGTCGAACACAGCTCGCGAGTAAATAATTAAAAATGACAGTTTGTTGCGTGAAAGGATGTTATAGCACATCAGGAAAATAAAAAAATGTGATAAAATAACATTTCACAAATAAGTACTCACATTCTATGCACTATTTTTACGTAAATCGATAAATAAAACGAAAATTCTAATATAACCTAACTTGTCATAACACAGTGTTGCTATTTGTGAGGAAAAAATACCCACATTGTTTTCATTCATGTTTTTCATTTTTGTAATTTTAAAATACAATACTTACTGTTAATTCATATCAAACCCGATGTTTTAACATTGTTTATAATTATAACCCATCAAGCATTCTAAACGCATTGAACAATATCTCATTCTTTATGCGATTTATTTCCTTTTATTTTGAAATAAATTGAATTATACCTTCCGAAAAAATATGTCATATTACATGAAAAATCATGTTTACCTTTTCCAGTTCCCAACAACATAAAATACTTGCCTTGATAGCAAAATAGTAATGCGTCTTCCCATATTTTGTGGGTAACGGCTTAGTAATGGTATCACTGAAAGCTATATCTGTGTGCGTTAGAGGAAAGTAGACACATTCGGCTCACGCACACAAAGAAAATGAAGTGGACACACGATTTTGCTCGGGTTTTGTTCTAGACGCGGCTTCTATGCGTTATTATTCTAAGACTTATTCATTGATTTTTGACTTATTCTTTAACTTTGGCCAATCATCTGACATAATGTACATTTGACATGATATCTGACATTCTTTTTGGACATTATATTTTTATAGACATAATTTGAATTGCTTGACTTGACATTATAATTTATTTAAGCTTTCTAATTATTTTGCATGTGATTCATATTAGTGTTATTAATTATTATGTACCTAAAATTTCTACACAATGTATATTGTTTGAAATAAATAAATGAAATGAAAATGAAATGAAATTAGAAATTACTCTAAGTTGACAAACTATATATTTTTTATTTTTGTCCATATTGCAGTACCTCTACCTGTTCGCTGAATGAAAACCAAACGATATCCTTGAAAAAAAAGACCGACTCTACATTTCTCTCACCAAAGGTTTACTATTATTGAGCCATAAAAAAAAAACTTTTTTTTTTTTATTTTATTTTTTTTATTATTGAGCCATAAAACATTAGAGAAACCTCCTCCATTTACAAACTACCCACATTTTATAGGTTTTGTGACACATAAACACGCAAGCGACGATATTTGAACTTCACCGGCCACTCATTTGCCTCATCCCTTGGTAATTAATTAACACACACTTTTCAGTTTACGCTAAAGACTTCATTTGTTAGATGATTTTCTTATTGCCATTCGCTTTTAATATTGCGGTTTATTTTATAACAGACTCAACGGTTTTTACTGAAGAGGCTTTTATGAACATTATCTACGTCGAAGGTATAAAATTATACTGGTACTGTACCAAATTAGTGTTTAACGGGCTTTTTTGGCGCTCAACTGACAGTGCCAATTCTACTAATTTTCACTTTCGCTTCTCATTCGCAAACTGTCAAAAATGTATGAAAATTACGGCTTTTTTGACAGTTTGCGTAACATTGACATGCGAATGCGATAGTTGTTTAAAAATTAGTAGAATTGGCCCTATGTTATTGTATAGGTAATACGTCAATGTTAACTATAACACATTGACAAAATATCAAATAATAGTCAAATCAATAATCAACAATAATATACCTAAACAAAAAAAAAAACGACATTACATTATAAAAAAAAAACAATAATAAAAAAGTAATAATCAAATTTTCAATAAATAATAAAATAAAATGAATCGAAGGGAGCAAATTACATCCAAAAAATCACGTTTCTTGTGTGAGGGATGCGGTCTACATAAATGTTAGCCTAACATTTATGTGTGTCAACTCACACTCGAAGGGTTCCCTAACATAATTAGGCAACCCTTCGAGTGTGAGTTGACTCGCACTTTTTCTTGTTTATTGATATCTTTTTAACTTACAATATTTTCCTTTCATTTCAAATGAAAATATTCGCTCCAAAGAAGGTCAAGTATGCAAACTTTTTATTGCGGATCGCTAGTTTTTATGTCTGACGGCTCTGATCACATTTTAATAGTGAGTGAAACTATTAATCATGGTTTTATATGAAGTTCTTAGTAACAGTCAGTGGCACGCAGGTTTTCTCGAACAGTTTTTGTTCTCCTTTTAATAATGGCAAAGTTTTAATTACAGGGTTGATTAAGAAACTCATTACCTATCTTTTGTGTTTGTTAGTACTACTTTTAATTAAAAATGTCTGTTTTCACAGGCTTTATTGATTTGTGTCGGGCAAGTATTAGGTTTTTGATTATGGGTAACAACATATGGGATTTCTGTCCCGTATCTATGCCGTATCTGTAACTGCTGCTACTGTGTGTAATTGACAACAGCCGAGACGTAGAATTTCAATCATCATGCCGTTGTGAGAGGGAGACAGAGACGGAAGATGAAAACGGATTTTACATGACGAGTAACAGCAACAACAAAAATATAAGAAATTTTCATGTGCGACCTAATACGGATCTAGAAATACAGTCAGCTGGTAGACAGAGGGACGGACCGTCGAGTCTTAGTAACATCTAGGGTTGTCCGTATCCTTCGGGTACTGCACGGCTCTAAAAATTTAGGACGGTTAATAAGATTTTTGTTTTTCTTAACATAATAAAATGAGTGTAAAAGGTCGGCTCTACTCGTTTACATAATAATGCGAAATAAAATGCATAGAACTCTAGTTAAATAATCCCAGCTGTTTCCGCTAGCTATGGTTTTTATTTCCTTTTGAATATTTTTCAATTTATGCAGTAACTGCTCGCTATTGCATTAATTTGAATTGAGTTATTTGAGCACCAGATTAGCCTAACTTTCAATTTATTATTGATTCAAGATGATCGGTAGGTATCATAAACTTTGATTGAATCGAAAATACGCGGAAGAAATAGCCGTCTAAACATGTGCATTTTATTTAAATGTGTTTAGTTTGATCTAGATTATTTTGTTATTCATAACTTCACGCGTGTTACAAATATCTACGTAACATTTTTAAAGTTAAGATCTATTTGGAACTAGCTGATCCGCACAACTTTATCAGCGTCACATTTTTCACTAATGCTCTGCTCTTATTGGTCATAGCGTTATGATTTATAGCCTATAGACTACATCGATAAATGGGCTATCCAAGAATTTTTTTTTTTTCAGTTTGAACCAATTGTTCATGAGCGCGTTCAAACAAACAAAGTCTTCAGCTTTATAATATTATTAGTAGGTATAGATTAAGGTGGATATTTGTACCAGTAGTACATATCTATTTAGCTACTTTACATATCGTTAATTTGTCCATTCATCTGTTCACATTGAGGTTGTGGCCAGAATAGCGTTTTGCTAAGTCGTAAGACCGGATAGGATTAATCGTACCGTCATGGTTATGGTCTTTTATTCTTGGGAAATTAACGTAGAATATTCCGTAAGTATCTACAATATATTTCCTTCTGTTTGGACAGCACTGAAAAAAGTTAGACCCATATATTATGATTGACAAAGCCGAAAGTGACTCAATTTGGGCGCCAATTTAAGTTACCGGGGTCCAAATCGTTCCAAATTAGCTCTAGAACATCACAATGCTGTATGAAATAAAATAAAATACTATTCAACAGTTGATGACTAGCATAATGAATAAGATCTTCCATAAGGCCTATGTTATTTCATCAGACCCATATATTTTCCAATAAACATAATTTAAAATTACCTTATATGTATTATGTAATTTCCTGCCTCGAATGATGATAAACTCTCCATATTAGTACCTACGATAAATAAAATCCAGGTATTAATTGGCGGTTCTACAAGCCAGTTGCCATTTTTGACAACGGTATTTAAGTCAAGTGTATAAGTTAGTTAGTGAGAAAGTATTGGACGTTCATTGCGAAAAACTAGCGTTTCATGTCGTTTAAAAACTAGTTAATTAATAAACAGGTTGGGAAGGAAACAATTGACGGTCGACTAGTGGCTGTCGGTTTTTTATCGCATTAATGCTAATGCGCCTTTTTTAAGGATGATGATTTCACATCCATAGAAGACTACTACCGCTCTAGGCGGAGCAAAAGGGAGTGTCAGTCTCTTACTGACTAAAACCCTTTGCGTTTCAGGGCTGCGGTGACTCTTTCGAATAAATTCCGCAACCCTGGCAGGAATTCCGCAACTCTGCAGAGGGAAACCATGGTTTCCCTTCAAAACGCATAAATCCTGCGCATGAGCATGCCTACGTTAATTATATCAATAGGAGCTCTATTATTTCAAAATAGTCACAGTTTATTTATTAGCGTTTTTTAAACACCCGGGGTGTTTTAAGTTCGACCGGTATATTGTCTCTGTCTGTGGCACTGTAGCTCTTAAACGGATGAACCCAACCGATAAACATTCATCAAATAGGTAAATCTTTTACTTCTACTGCCACTTTCTTTTGGCGCTAGGTAAATTCGATTTTCTGACTTTATTCAGTCAGTAAGTTGTTACGCTAAAACAGTGAATCTCAATAAGCGTCTTCTGCCATTTTCACAGACCTACTCTACAAAATTTTTGGAAAACTACGATCACCAATGGGTTTTCCACACAATTGATTGCTGAGAACTTGTGCTGACGTAATCACTGTTGGACTCATCAACATCAAAGTTGAACAGGTCCAAAGGTTTTGCTGGTAAAATATCTTTAGGATGTACATATGCTGGCATAGAGATCTTTGGCATGTAGACTAGGAAAGCCCTAAGAGATAGCAAATACAGGGCAGATGAAGTTCCTGCAAAATTTGACCACGATGTCGCCTGATAGAAAGCGATGTTGTGGTCTAAAATGGAGCACGCTTTCCTAGAAGTAACCTTTTTTGGCTCTTGTTTATGAGCTATCAAGAAACACAGACTCCAGCAGGGAATTCCGCTAGTTAGATAGCTGGGCTTGTTTAGGCAGTGCTGCAGACGTATCTGTAGCGAACTTGAATTTTCATACCCTTTAGTAAATAGTTACATTTGTTTGTACAGTTACAGGTTAAGGTAAGTTATATATGTAAAGGTAGGACAGCCCTTTCGATTTCCCTATTATATTAATACCTGTATAATATTCCTGTATAATGTAACTTTGACACGGATATAAGTTAGGTACATGACTTGAAGAACGTAACACTCCCTGTTAACAATGTCGGTTCTGTCTTCATTACATTCTCATAATTTCCAAGCTCTTCCCATTACTGAGTGATGTCATTTCTTATGCAAAATGTGTAGTGTAGAGTCCCTGTGAGCATTTCAAAATCCAGATTTTTCCATCTATATTAATATTGTTTGGCTGAACGCGCTAATCTCGGGAACTGCGGGTTCGAAAAAATATATTTAACTAGCTGTCCTCTGCGGCTTCGCTCCCGTCCGATTTCACTCCTATTGGTCCATTAATCTATATTGTGATGCAGATGAAGTTACACGAGTCAGCTGGTAAATTTATTAGCAGAAGAAAATTGCGTCAGTTTCGCTCCTTTGTTTTGTCTTTATTACCTGCACCATTTGGATACTTTAATTGCCAAGGTATTCGCTACAAAGAAGCCCGAACAAACCTAAGTGATTAAAGATCTACTAAAAACGCAACAGTGAAAGTCCGTGCTGTTACGAAAAACTGCGGATTGTGCTCTTAGCGCGTGATTAATCATTCTTCGGCTTTTTACGTCCAAATATTTTCAACGCATTGCTTCTCGCCGTCTCATTCATCAGCAGTGATTATTTACTAACAAATATAGTGAGAAAGAGTCCATTATTAGATGTTGAGGATTGGTTATGGCTTTCAATTGTATTATGGTGTTTAAAGTAGAGCTCATGAATTTTCTACATAATGTTTAGGTAAGTCTTGAATGTTATGAAACAGTCATAATTATAATCTTTTTGCATTAAGTACTTTTTGAGAGAGAACCTCAAACGTCAAAGGGATTTTTACCTCACTAAACCACGGTGATCATCACCAGCAATCAGCGCTTCCTACTAATATTATAAATGCGAAAGTTTGTGAGAATGGATGTCTGTTACCCTTTCACATAAGAACGCCTGAAAGGATCTACATGAAATTTAGCACAGAGGTAGATTAAAGTCTGGAATAACATATAGGCTACTTTTTACCCCGGGAGTTCCCTAAGGATCACGCTGACGAAGCCGCTAGCAGAAGCTACTAATATTATAATTGCGAAAATTTGTGAGGACGGATGTTTATTACTCTTTCACGTCTGAAAGCCTGAAAGGATCTACATGTTAGCACAGAGGCAGATTATAGTCCGGAATAACACATAGGGATCTTGGGAGTATGTTCCCTAGGGATCACGGCGACGCCGCTAGCAGAGCTATGTGTTCTTAAAACGCCAACCTACCTGCTACAGATTGCAGGTATGACATTTGTGTGCCTACGTGATGATTTGATATTTGATGATTTTGCCAAAAATACTTGTTCTGTAAGACCTGAATTTGTCTCACAGAACCATTGTCCAACAATCTCCTAGTACTAGGAAAACATAAGTACAGGGGAGCGTTGAGCACGACAAGAACAAGTAAGTAGTAAAGCGAAATGTTATCATTATGGCATCTGCGCCCGCGCGGACGGGCGGCGGCCGGGCTATTAGCGTCAGGTAAATGAAACGTAAAGTCCTGGGTACCCGGTATCGCATTATAAATTCCTCACGCCAGCGAAGGCAAAAACATCTCGAGGAATCCGCCGTTCGCGATTGCCGAAAGCCTTTTTGTATTCTAAGCGAAGAGCTTATGCTAATATGAAGGTTGATTCAAGCTGGATTCTAGTTTGTTTAGATTGGACAATAAAGACTTTATGTTATGCTAATCCTTGGGTTTTGTTGAGTTATTTGGAGGACATTCTGTCTTTGGAGATTAAACAAGTAGCTTAAAAAAAAACATATCACTCTTTTTTTGGGAAGTTGAGTAAAAATGCAATAAACTCGTTCTTTTATTTTTTCCTCTCTTCCTCATAATGCATTTTCGTATCTTGTCTTGTTTGGATTCGAACCAGTTATTAAAATTGGGCAATTTTGGGACCTCTACATCGCATCATAATATTTGGTATTTCATAGAAGTATACATGGTTACCTAATACAAATTTTTGAATGGAAATCTTCAATAACATTAGATGTCTATGTCGAGCGGTTAACACCAACTTCCCTGCACCCGTAAAGCCACCGGCAATAAACTTATTGCCCTTTAATCTAACCACAAAAGCTTGCAAACTTACAGTAGGCCTCGGCAGTCGATGTTCCTTTACAAGTCCAATTACCATCCCGTATTCAGATTTTATTGCAGGAAATATTAATCCACTGTCAATAAACACTTGACGATCACTTCACATTTAGCACTAGTACAAGTGGAGCATTGATTGGAGTCGTGTGAAAATCGCGGAATCACGAGAAAATATTGTAGCAACGTCCAACACGCGAAGAGTATGTACGGAGACTGGCGTGCGCATGTCGCGCCTGGAGGCGTTTGCGCAGCCTTCGCCGGTGGAAAGTTCATCGAACGAATAGCTCCCGCGTGAAGTGAGACGTGCGATCACATGAGAAAAAGCCTTCGAGAAAATTTTACTCGCCGGCCTGTCAATACAATCAAATGGGCTTTTATAGGTTTGTGTGCTGCATGCGCGAATGCGATGAATGTGGACTAGGTTACATACAAAATGTTTCGGTATGTGGTTGAAACTCAATGAATAAAACAATCGATAGGTTAGCACGTCTATAGCATTTTTCAGTGCATTTTCAGTAGAAAAACTTTATTAGCTAGATAGTCTACTGGCAAGAACAGTGCTAAAAAATGCGTATTGGAAAACCCAATTACCAGCATTTCAGAGTTAAATTCGGTGCTCAGAAATGTTTCGTCAAGTTCTACTACATGAATGAATTAATTATGCTATCATTAATCTATTTTTATTAAGATTATCAGAAATGCCTGAAATGAAACAAAAAAAAATCCGTTACTGAGTGACTGACAGACAACGCACAGCTGAAAGTACGAAAGTCGTAGAAAGCTGTGGCATGTAAGTTCCATGAATAGTGTAGGGGATCACTAAGAGAGGACTTCCTGAAATTCCTAACGGGAATAAAAAAAAAGCTTGATATCAAATCTTGTAATAATTAAAACCAGTTTTTATTTTTTTTATTTGAGATGGGTTTGCTCGTCTTGACTCTAGTCTTGGTCAGAGATGACAGAGACAAAGTATACGATGGAGCGAGCTAACCCAGAGGAGCGGCTCCTCTCCAATTTAGAGTAAACTGGCTAACTCTTTTGAAGAGTGAGCCAGTTTACAGAGAGTAAAATAGTAAAAAAAGAAGTGTTTCTGCGTTTATCGAAACGTTTTAATTTTTTTTGCATGACAGTAGCTGTCATTCTCATTCCAAATGTCAATTTTGTCATCAGTCCGGATACGAATCGTGACTTTCAATTTCTTGCGAGTATATGTGAATATCTATTTGATTTCTAAACCTCAGTGTTGCGTGGACTTAATCCATAATGCCTAAGGTTTCAGGTAAATACTAAAGTTTAATACTTGTTACTTTCAGAAAATGCTACATCATTCTTTAACATTGAGGTTATAGCTTTTTCAACTGTATTTTAAGTTTCATATTTTTCTTATTTTTGCTTCTGAAATTCAAATGATTTGTGCCAAATTCTTGTTATTATACTCTTATAAACAGTAAGATACGATGAGGCTTGGATACATAAAGTGCAACGTCATGACGCGGCCCTTATTTGTCCGTGAAACATACCCGGCATTTTGTATGTTTTCTTGCATATCAAACCTCATTTAACTGTTAACAAGTTGCATTGTTTTTAGATTTGATATCAACTTATAAAAATACACATAAAATACAAAATTAACAAATAATTTTGATTAGGTACATAGCAAAGTTAGTTTGGTCCATTATGTAGCATCCAATAAGAAACATTTTTGTTATCATACCACTCTTATTAGATTCAAAAATGGATCACTAAACTGTTAATAAATGTCTAATCCAACTTATGCAATCAGTCACTCACCGATTTGTATTTTTTATTACACAGTTGCAAGGCAAACTTAGATATGCATAAAATTCTAAGTTTAAAAACATAACTGCCAGTGTCATTTTAGTAATTAATCATCATAGCGATTACAGTGAAGGTTAAGTGGGGCAAGGAGCTGTACCCAGGAGTGGAGGTGAACACTGACGATGACCCTGTGGTGTTCAAGGCACAGATCTTCGCCCTCACTGGTGTGCAGCCTGAGAGGCAGAAGGTGGTCTGTAAGGGAGTCACGCTGAGGGATGACAGCTGGGCCAACTTCAAGTTGACTAATGTAAGTGGTTGTGTTTCTAATATCGGTCAGTGGGTCTTCTTAGAATGTATTGATACTCCTTGTGAATTCAGAGTAGATGAGTACTTAAAACTGACCCCATAGCATTGTCATGCAGTATAATGCCAGCGCAAGAGATAGTACTGCCAAGTATTCAAATGGTGCTGCGGAATTTGTTTGAAAGAATCACCACCATGCACAACCCTGGAATGCAGAAGGCATTAGGAGGAAAATGGATGGGTTTGAGTCAGTAAGAGTCTGACACTCCCTTCTGCTCCACCCAAAGCAGGACAATGTATTTGATGATTTCCCATTCTTAAGAGAAAAAATGGTAAATAGATAAAATATAAACAAGTATTTTCAAATACTTAGTTGCAATTGTTTGTGTTTTAAAAAACAAGTTCCTAATAAAACTTGCAGCAATAACTCATACTGCACTTCATTGGAAGTAAACATCAAATACTTTTGCAACTCACTTTTATTTCTCTTAATTTTTATCAATCAATTTTTTCTTTTAACTAACATTTTTCACAGTATTCCTCAAATTTTAACTTTACACCCAAGAGCATTGTATTGTGGCACCTTATCAAAGTCATCACTAAGAAAGTTGATGACCTGTGTAACCTTGATAAATAATGTAAACACGTGACAATGCTAATGACTCATTAAGTTATTTAAATTCCTATACCTACTGATTTAAATAAACAATAGTTCAAAAAAATTGTAAACTATGGAGGAAATGTAATGAAAGTAATAACTAAAACTAAAAGAGGAATATAAATATGGTTGGATTGTGTTAGGTTACCTAATCACTACTGCTATTTAGAATCCTACAAAACCTGTGCCTTTTAGTCAAAATAGGCTAGTTTCCACCATCCACAAATTGCAAAACTATTTAGTCCGTCAGTTAGAGTATTGAAAAATAATGGAGACGTATTTTTTGTTTTTGTAAATCAATGAATATTGACAAAGATAAAACGCATCAAAACTCGGGAGTGGGGGCTCGTGACGTCACGACTCACTAAAAATTATGCGAAGGTGTGACGTATTGAGAATTTTTAAAGCGTCGTAACTTCGTCAATGTTGGTTCCCGTAACAAAAGAAAAAACACGGGTCAAATATTTTTTGATAATCTAACTGACGGACTAATTAGATTTTTTCAGGACACAAGCCCATTTGTAAAGTATGTAAATTAATTGTGAGTAAACCATAAAGTGAGAAAAGGTGAATCTGTGGAACAGCAAACAATTCCAGGCTGAAATTATTGATGATGAGAAATACAAATAAATATCATAGAAGAAAAAGTAAACAAAGAGAAATATTGTAAAACCCTTTCAATGACATGACAATATCACTCTTGGCAGCTGACTCTACCACCTTCAAACACCATTGTACATCTACAAGGTCATTTGAAGTTGGACAACAATGTTGCTTATATTAAAAGAATTGCCAAAATCAATCAATCATCATTGCATACCAGATTGTAAATGCAGAAAGATTAATTTACATAAAGATATTGTATTTAATAAGCCTTTTAATGGACCTCATTAAGAATACAGTGCTGCACTTCAAAATACACATCTCCAACGTCACTCAAAATGCAGCCTAACTAAAGTGGGACTGGGCCAGACACGTCTTCCGTATGTCGAACGGTTCATGGGCTATAACTACCACAATGTGGTCTCAGAAAATGCCTTCTGACATCGCGGCAGACTCAGGCAAAAATGGCGCGACGAGCTTGACGCCTATCGACAGATTGGTCCACACTAGCCCAAAGCTGGGAGGAATGAAGAAAGGGAGGCCTATGCTCTGTTGTGAGACACGAAGACATGGGACCGAAGCAGTACCATAATGTATACAGTTTGTAGAAAACTTATTATATTAGTCACAATGATGGTCCATGTAAATAGATCAAGCAGGATAAATTAATAAAAATCGTAAGCCTAATTAGATAAAACACTTATCAATCTTTATCTTTTCCCAACTTTGCATGTTGTGGTTGGCATCCACTCTGAATGTAAGCATATGAATACCAGTACTTTACATGGTGAGACTGGTCGACTTTCGAGATGTTTCAATATTAACATAGGTTTTTTTTTTCCAGAATGCCCTGGTGCTGGTGATGGGTAGCAAGGAGGAGGACGTGCCGTCCGCCCCTGTCGAGCAGACGCGCTTCGTCGAGGACATGAACGAAGCGGAGCTCGCTACTGCTGTGAGTATTATGATGAAAGCTAGGTACTTGTACCTAAGTTCAATAAAGTGAGACATGTGAGCGACAGGCGCGCTCTCTGTCATCTTCGCTAACTCCCGGCTCGCGCACTGCTGAAAAGAGTCCCGCTACGCTTCCTCGCACCAGTCAGCTTCATTATGCAGGGTAATATGTAGTGCAGATTCGGTGTGTCCAACCACGCAGGTTCGTCCTCACACAGCTTTCGTGGAAGCAAGCACACATTTACACAGCGCCGTTACAAATCTTACAAACATAGCTAACATAAAGCATCTCTGATGGAAGATCACCCTAACGTCCTTACCCCTGAGTGTATGAACTCTCTGATTTTGAACAAACTTCTATCGAATTACATAAGATCACGATGATGTTCTATGAGCGCCAGGGGAAATTAATAAACAAAGGATTCTTAATACCGCCGTGCGGTGGCTACGCGGTCGCCACGAATACTGCACCGCATATCACACTGCGTCAATAGAGCGTATTTTTCTGTATCTCAGCAAAATACGTTCGGTTCGTGACGCTAACATTCAGTAGTACGTAGTTGTCTGTATCAAACATTTTTTGGGGTCCCGTTTTTAGGGGTACCTATTACCTTTCTTTTTTAAATAGTCTCTACTAACTTAGAAGTGTCTTGACAGGCCACGAAGGTGACAGCGGGACTAAATGTTTAGTTTTGCGTTCACACGTCGGGACCCTTGTAGTCCGGGGACCCCGTGTCTTTGACACGGCGGTAGCTACGCCCCTGGCGAACATGTTCTCCGCAAATAAATGCGTCCAGAGTTGTCTGCTATTCTAAATTGGTCCTTATTTGTTTCAGTTGGACTTGCCCGAGGGTCTGATCAACCTGGGCAACACATGCTACATGAACGCTACAGTACAGTGCCTCAAGACAGTACCTGAACTTAAGAATGCCTTACTTAGTTATGATAAGAGTAAGTTTTATTACACATTTATTAGCAGTTTTCTTAAAGATGCGGAGATGGATCTTGGTTTACAATTTTGATCATAAAATTCCAATACAAATTCGCTATCCTCCTGTATATTTTCTCCGCTTACGTCTTCTAATCCACGAAACAGATTTTGATACGGTTTTCACTAATAATAAGATTGTGGGAAAAGTAGACGTACTATAAGTAGAGTAAACGAGGAAGGTTTGAGTATACAAGTTGGACCCGTAGTACGAACCCTGTTTTTGTTAGGCTGATCCGGTAGCGCTGAACCAATTTTACAGAGATAGATGTAATCGTGGAGACGGTTATAAGCGTCGGCGGCATCTATATTAACGCGAGTGAAGCCCGGACAAAAGCTAGTAATGTTTAATCTGTTCTTATCATTACTTGTTTTATCTCAACAGCATCTGGCGGCGGCACAGCAGGAGAATTGACGTCAGCCCTCAGCGACACCATGTCAGCCCTAGAGGGGGGCGGCGCGGGGGCGTGCGCCGGCGCCGCCGCCAAGCTGCTGCGCGCGCTGCACGCCACCGCGCCGCGGTTCGCGGAGCGCGGCCCGGGAGGGGGGCTGGCTCAACAAGACGCTTCTGAATGCTGGACGGAGATCATTAGAGCGCTGCAAGCGAGGCTGCCGTCTGCACCTCAACCTCTCCCAGACAGGTAAAATAGTAGCTAGAATGGCATTTTCTGATGTTTTTACTATCACTCAGTGCAAAATATACAGGGTTCTTTTTAAAAGAGATCAGAATAAATTCCTGCTTCCAAGGTACATGGACGCAGAGTCGAAGCGTCAAAATCAAAAAGAATTAAGTAACATATTGATCCCTTTCGACATTACGTAAATCTCAGTTAACTTCCTGCAAGATCTTGAAGAACATAGCCGAGCTGCAGAATACGGGCTGCGTCTATGATGCTGTTTTTAAAAATAAAAACCGTAAAAATGTGGGTATGGTAAGAGATTAGATATGGAGACATGATGATTTACGTCTTCAAAACCAATTTAAGAGAACTCCAGACCGGAGATCCTGTAGATCAATTTTAAAACTTCCTTGTATCCCACAATTGGGGATTATAAAGAAGAAATATTATTTTGTTTGTTTGCACGGAATAGGCTCCGGAACTTCTGGACCGATTTTAACCATTTTTAGGGTGCCATACCACAAAAGAAGAAAACGGATCCCTTATAGGATAACTTTGTTGTCCGTCTGTCTGTCTGTTAAGACTTTTTATCTCATTGTTGACATTAAACTACATACTCAGATCTACAGTCCCTTGGTGCTGTGAATAATCAAACTTCTCAGTTAACGTAAAAAAAAGATTGGATTATGCCGCAAAAAACGTATATTTCGACACTCTCAAGGGATTCAAAATTTACAGGGTATTTTCCGTTGACCTAGAACTATGAAATTTGGCAAGTAATACCATCTTATACCACAAGTATAGGGAAAAGTCTAAATACTATAATTTTTTAATTAAATAATAAAAAACAATAAAGTTTTTTTAAGTTATATTATGTACCTATAAATTGTACGGAACCCTCGGTGGCCGAGTCCACTTGAGCGAGCGTTTACACTTTGGAAGTAGTTTGCCCAAGTCAACTTGTGCAAGACTCATTGCAAGTATGGACACTTCGAATTGCGTAGCAACAATGACACCGCCCCACAGGTCATCAGTGATCGAACAGTACTTCGGCGGCACTCTTGACGTAGAGCTGGTGTGCTCGGAAGCTGAGGAGGCTCCGTCGCGCACCAAGGAAACGTTCCTGCAGCTGTCCTGCTTCATCTCGCAGGACGTCAAATATCTGCAGTCGGGGCTCAGATCTGTGAGTCATAGAATATTTCATTGAAGTAACTCAAAGCCCGAAAGTTCAATATCCCCTGTTAAATACTTTCATAAACAGTTTGCTTTCGATCGAACCCTGAAATGGCGAAAAAAGTCGACACACGGCGTTTACATAGCTGAACTAACAATTAGTTGAACTGCTGATATTTCGCGGTTGCAATGCTTTCCATAACAACCTGTTACTATGTCTTAAAACGATCATGAACGTGTGGGAGGGAGACGGAGTAATACAAGATACATAACACTATCCCTTTTTCATAGCTTAAATCATGATCGTATTGATACGTCATAGTAGGTCTGCTGATCTATTCAAAATTATAACAGGTAAATGTGCTGGAACTAGATAGGAAAATAATAAATCAATTTAGGCGCCTGATAAGTTTAAAAAATATGATTCTTTTTTTGGAAATCAATTAAATTAGATTTTTTTCAGTAAATCATACCATGCTAGTACTATGTGTTCTAATCCTATGTTTGTTTTTTCCACAGAAAATGTCAGAGCAAATCACAAAAATGTCACAGACCCTAGGAAGGGATGCGATCTACACGAAAACAGTAAGTCGCAACCATTATTACTTATTATTTATTTTTAGTCCGTGTACCACTGCAGGTCAAAGGCCTCCTTATTTCCCCAAGACCAGTCTTGCTGTGTTACCTCTGCCAGGGTTGCATCTGCCTTGAACGCAAAGGGCTTTAGGAGGAACACGGATAGGTTTTAATCAGTAAGAGTTTGACACTCCAGGTCATTTGCAGACATTTGAGGATGTTCCATCCTTAAAAAAGGTGTGTTACCTACCAGTGGCGAAGGGTGAATTTTCTTAAAAGAGAAGCCGGACCAAAAAATGCTTACCTTGCTCAAGTGTGATGAGGGTTTTTTAGAAAGCCACAACTTTCTAAATAATAAATAAAGTGCAACTTTAATTTTTACAACTTATACAAACAAAACCATGCATGCATGCAAATATTAATTACTATATAGCTGACCCGTACAACGTCGTCTGCGTAACATTTTTCATTACTGCTCCGCTCCTGTTGGTCTTAGCGTGATGATATAAGTATAAAATATATATCATCACAATAGCCTATAGCCTTCCTCGATAAATGGGCTATCTAACACTGAAAGAATTTTTCAAATCGGACCAGTAGTTCCTGAGATGCGCGTTCAACCAAAGAAACAAACAAACAATTTCTTCTGCTTTATAATATTAGTATAGATGATTTGATGCGAAAATCGAACTCGCAATATTTCGCGCAACGGCGAATTGTGACACACGAAGTGTGAGGCAGGTCGTTAAATTTATTAGAAAAAGAAGAAATAAAATATGTATCTACTTTACTGTTACACAATTCTTTAAACTAACTACTTTTCTACTTATACTCTAAAACTACTCTAAAACTTTTCTACTTATACTTACTCTAAAACTATTCGTCTGTTCTTTTTTACAAAATGTGCTATATATGTTAAAAATTTAAAAGCTTTTATGATAATGTTATCATAAAGCTGGGTTGATTTTTAATTTTGAAAAGGATATTTCCTCAGTCAACAATAATCTTTCAGACAGCATTCTACGTTCACTAATGCCGCCATGCCATCGAATTTACTGAATAATAACAAAATCACTACTGTAACTACTTTCTTATAAAACTACAAACTAAAAAGCTATCTTAGTAATCCTTACTTACCTAGGTAAACACCTATTTAAATAGACGATCACCAAACAATACAACGCCACTAACCTTGTTTTCACTGCACTATTACTAGTTTACACAAATAAATCAATTTCAACAATAAAACATGAATAATACTTTAAGATTCTAGATTATGATACGAATATATCAAATCAAATGAAAATGAATAAATGCAAACAATAAAGTAATATGACATACCTAAATAAGCGCGAAAGAAATCTGTCAAGTGTCATCCAAATATGACAATATAATATCTGAACAAATTCAATATACAACTTCAGTCTCATTCCATCTCGTTTTGGCGTACGCATTTCCTATCTCTGTCGATATTATAACTCGAAAAATACCGGCTTGCCAGCGCTCTATATCTGGCGGTATTATGTCGCCTCAAGGTCACGATCGCTACAGGAGAAACATGTACTAGGATTCCTAAAACGCCGGCCGGCTTAATTCAACTTAATGTCGGCGTTGATTTATTTCTTTTATTGTAACATTTGTAACTTTCATAAGCAAATTAATGTTATACCTGCAATGTAACTTCGTAAATAATTATTTGTTTAAATGATAATTGAAAACAATAGATGCTAGTTTTTGCCATATTTCGAAAGGGAAGCCGATAGGAATCGAGTTGTATGGAGCCTTCGCCACTGTTACCTACTTCTCTCGTACTCATCATTGTGCCCCCAAATCATTACTCTGTTACCATTTTACTCCTTATACTCATTCAACATTTCCATATTTCATTGCAGAGCAAAATCAGCCGTCTGCCAGCGTACTTAACGGTGCAATTCGTGCGCTTCTACTACAAAGAGAAGGAGTCAATCAACGCCAAGATCCTGAAGGACGTGAAGTTCCCCTTGGAGCTGGACGTGTATGAACTGTGTTCGTCTGAGCTGCAGGAGAGACTCATGCCCATGAGGAACAAGTTCAAGGTAAACTATCCAAACTGCTTTTAGGTAAAAAAGCACAGTGACTGGTGGATTGATTTGTCGCGGTTACTCATTCTGACCCTTATGGCTAGTTTACAATGTGCGAGCTAGCGTGCGAGTCACCCTGCCGACTAGCTGCAGTGCAGTAACAGTATCTTACATACTGCGATCAATAAGCAAGTTTGAATTTGTTTAAGGAATTCGAAGACGCAAATCTGGAATCGTCGCTAAGCACGAAGAATCACGGCGACAGTTCAAAGGAAATTAAGAAAAAGGACTCCACAAAGGCTGTACCTTACTGGTTCCCTAATGGTAAAATGCACTTTTTTTTGTTTTTTGGATAAGCGGCCTTTGAGGTGAGGATCTGCTGGCTGAGAGTTTACGAGGATCAAGCTGATGAAAACATTATTGGTTTTTAACTTCCTTCTTGTGTTTCTATGTCAATTGGAACTCCCTGCCGTCGTCTATGTTTCTGAACGCTTACAACCCTAATCTCTTCAAAGTTAGAGTGAACAGGCTCCTTCTTGAGCTTGCTTGCTCCATCGTAGACTTTGTCTCTGTCATCTCTGACAAAGACGAGTCAAGAGCAAACCTATCACAAATAAAAAAAGCTAATGATGAGTGCTTTATTGTATTTTTGTTTTGAGCTGTCTAATCTAAAAGACCGCTCAGATCAATAATGTAGAGGTCCATGATTGACTGATCATTATTTTTCCTTGTGGACTTTTTCTGTCCTCAAAAGTTAACACCGGGATACCCGAAGTCATTATCATCATTCTGAATAAAAAATCTTTCTTTCATGAACAACAGTACGGTTTCACCAAAGGGCGTTGTACAGTTGACGCCGATGTCACCCTAATAAAAAGCATCTTTAACGCCTGGGAAGATTCACAAGACGTCAAGGGAATATTTTGCGATCTCTCGAAGGCGTCCGATTGCGTAAACCATGAGCCGCTTTTGTTGAAATCGAGCATTATGAGATTTAGAACACATCCCTTGATTTACTTAGATCATACTTAGAAGACAGACAGTAAGTCCAAGTAATCGGTATAAACTTACGAGGGTCTGAAATGACAATGGGTGTTCCACAAGGTTCAATATTAGGTCCATTCTTCTTTTTAGTTTACATGATTTGCCACAATTGCTTCAAAATCAACCAAAAATGGTGTTATTTGCTGATGGCACATCATCAATGTTTAGATCCATCGACTGTCACAAAATTTTTAAACACCTCTGATGGGTCGGCTAAGCTTACCCGCTTGCAGTTAGAAAGATAAGACAGTTAACAGTATATAAAATGAAAAATATGACAGGGTTTATCCCGAAAGATACTAAACATAAGCTTCTCTCAAACATCACCAATGACTGTCTATACCGCCAACTATGAATTAAATAACTGACGTCACACGATTCCTACATCGCGGTATCAAAGTTTTAAGCATGATTTGAATAACAGCCCAAACATCGACTTTGAGCCCACCAAGGTTGGACGATCCTTTTTCAACAGAGTTTTGCGTGATTTTACACCCTGTTATTCCAAGTGACTAATAATCCCTAGCCAATCCACAGACGTAGGCAGCAACAACAGCGGCTACTACCGGCTGCAGGCGGTGCTGACGCACCGCGGGCGCTCGTCCTCGTCCGGGCACTACGTGGCGTGGGTGGCGCGCGGAGACACCTGGCTGCGCTGCGACGACGACGCCGTCACGCCCGTCACCGAGGACGAGGTGCTCAAGCTCAGTGGAGGCGGTGAGTGGTTCAACTGCACACACGTAGGCAGCAACAACAGCGGCACCGGCTGCAGGCTTTTTTCTCATCCGGTCACTACGTGGCGTGGGTGACGCATGGGTACGTCTGGCCCGGGGTAAACTGAGGAGGAGGTACTTACTCTAGCTCAACGGAGGCTGTGAGTGTAGCACCTCCGGTGGTCACTGGTCTGCTGTTGGATCCATCTAACGTCATCCTAAATTCGTACCCACTCACATTAACCGGAGCTCATTGAAATAAGTAGCGTGATCATGGCCCCGAAACGTTCACGCCAATGTAGTCAGTGCGCAATGCGTTCAAAACTTTACAGATAAGAATGACATGGTACTCATGAGAAAGGTTTGGAATGCTTTAAATCTGGTAAGATTGAACTGGGCAAAACTTATGTTTCAAATTATTTCCATGCAAGAAGACGTTGAAGACGAGCGTACATGACGTTGGGGTACCTTTGAACAGCAAATTAGATGTTTGGTTAATCCCTTATTTTTGTACAAACCCCGTAGCCTCCCTCCTGCTCGGAGGAGAAACCACTTGGCAATGGCAGAAATACGTTTGAATATGGAGGAGCAAAATTTGGCAAGAATGTTTTTAAAAATCTGTCCACCCACTACTACATTCATTCAGCCAATCATTTTAATTTAATCTATGTGCATATTGTTACAGGAGACTGGCACTGCGCATACCTCCTCCTCTACGGGCCAAAAATCCTCGAAGTCCCCGAAGTCGGCGACAAGCCCGAGCCGATGATAACCGAACGCGACGACGAAGACCCGCCCATCGCCCTGGCGTAACATCCTCGTCGCTACCTAGTTTCCATTCGTTCCAACCCGCTTGACTTAACTGCGACTCGCACAACTTGCTTTAGCCGTCACCGCTGTGACAAGACATTTGTGACATTTTGTCGTATGTTTGTGACTTTTTCTCACGAGTTTCTGGCTTTTGTCGCAAGTTCGTAGCGTATAACGTAAGTGATATTTCGTTTGTTGCAAGTTTGTGACATTTTGTTATGAGTTTGTGGCATTTCTTTGCGAGTTTGTGACTTATGGTCTCGAATTTGTCTTGTCACAGTAGTGTTAGGCTGTCTGATGTATAGGAGAACAAGACATTGGGTTCACTTTGTACTTTGATATAATAATTATGTAATTAGAACTTTGTAGACGAGCTGAAGGTATAAGCAAAGTATGCTAAAAATAATAAGTATTTAAAAATCCTATCAGCCAAAATAGATTGGATAAATAACGCTCCAAAGGTCAAACAATATCACAAAAAGGAGTTAAATATACTTTTGGATTGTACACATTAATGTCGTGTTTCATGTAAATTGGCGATAATCCTATAATTTAACGAAGGTAATATAGAAGTAGAGATATGCGTTAAAGCTACGCTATATGCTACTGTTATGGTACCCTGGGATAAATGTGCATATTCAAAAGTACGGCTTAACATAGAAAAAGAAGTCTTAGAAGAGCGTAATCTAGATATGTCATATTTATCCCATGGCTCCTTTACATCGCTATGCATAGTCGCTCCTGCCTGCATTATGTAGCCTAAATACTATCATAGCGTTTACTATAGGTACTATGTGTGAGTAACCACGGCTGGTCTAGCTAAACATTTAATTTCTTGTTAGTTATATTCTGTTGACTGTATGTTTAAGACAAAGGTTGTCTCGATTAATATTGAAAAGCAATAAACTTATGTTATAAACCAGAAGTGAACCCTTATATTTTTATGTACGAAATAAAGCATTTATATTTACACGAATGTTCATGTCCTAATACAGCAGTTTTCTAGCAAAATAGATGAAAAAGCAAAAATTTGATGAACTGTGCTGAAGTTTAGACGTAGGTCGCGGGATTAGTGATTCGTTAATTTATTGTGAATTGGCATTTAGAATGCTGCCGTTGATTGCTTGAGGCATTTTCGTTTAACTCATCTCAGTAAATATCTAGGTTCTCTATACAAGACGTATTGAATTTTATAAGACTAATTATACTAAACAATGATCGATAATAAAATTTGATTATACATTTAGATGTGGTTTTAATAATTAAAATATGTAAGTCATTTACCTAGTCTCAGCCTGCACAATCGATTATTGGCATATTATTATACTAATCTATACAGGGTCATTTGTACAAATAACCCTGTATTAAAAAAAGAAACAGAATCCCTATTTCCCTTGGTCATCGCATCACGCGTGAACGGCTGGACCGATTTCTTCAATTCTTTTTTTGTTCTATAAGATTAATCTTATCAGGAGATATCTAGTTCTTATGTAAGAATAATAAGAAAGTTGACGGTAGCAAAGCGGCGGGGGACAGCTAGCTTCTCTAATGTATAAAAATCTAGTGTCACGGTGTTTTTTATAGAACTCCTCCGAAACGGCTTGACCGATTTTGTTTTTTTTTTTTGTGTATATTCGTTAGGTCTGAGAATAGCACAGACATATGGAGAATAGGGCGTAGGCTATTTTTTTATATGGCAATACAACGTTTACCTTGTTAGCTAGTAGGTTTAATAGAAATCTATTGTTCTAAACAAACCCATCCATTCTACGCATCCTCGCACATCCTTGGTGGAAACGCAACCTAAGGGACTACTCACTGTCGCGGGACTTTTCGAAAGAGATACCGTGGCTCCGGAACATGGATGGGTTTTAGTCAGTAGAAGTCTGACACTCCCTCTCGCTCCGCCCAGAGTTCCCGAGGAGTCATTTGATGATTTCCCATCCCTAAAAAAAAAAAAGGGACTACTCACTCACATTTATTCAGCTCCATTCGCGTTTCACTGAACGATTTTGGTCACACTTATACAGTTCTACTTCTATCAGCCGCGTACAGCGTCGTAAGAATAATAAAAGAACAAAGAAAGAACTAGGCAGGTCGCAACTTGTCGACAAGGAGTCAGTGTGACTGACTAAGGCATGACTACCATTAAGGATTGAAATTTTGGTAACATAAAAATTGTCGCCATCATAGACATATATATTACTGCGTATCCTTTTGAAATCATTGGTCGCCATATATCAGAATAAGCCCACGTTCACACGGCCATATTTTCCCCTAGACCGTACACTAGATTTTATCACACAGTAGTGGCAGTAAACAATATGTCAAACTGTTCAAATGGAGTCCATACGGGAAAATGTCATGTTTGAGATACATTTTTAACCGTATACCGTACGCAATTGCCACAGAGAATGCCGCACCTCAAAACGATTTTATAGAATACGAAACGCAGTGGCGCTTATGTTCATGTTGTCTCGTTCACACGACTCGCCCATTCGAGAATCGTACGCACTCGCGCGCGATTTCTCGCACTATAGGTACAACTGGCTGCTTTTCATTCGAAAACGTTAAAAAATAGAATCGAATGGCCGCCGTGTAAACGTGGCTTTAGTCGGTCACAAAAGTTAATAGGGTTTATAGGTGGCAGATCTGGAGTACGTCTACCCCAGCTCGACCCATTTGAACCTCAAAAGCCAGGGCACCTAGTGAAGATTTGTTTTCTCCAAAATTTAGTCGCTAATTATTCGCAATTATTCGCCAAGTCACAGATTTAGTCGAGTTTTAATTTAGAAGATAAAATGTACTTGTATTATCTTAAGGTACAGGCCAAGAGCTAGATCGAGGACATTACGAAAAATTGTCAACAAAAATATTTCTATAAACGACCGACTAATTCTGATATTTGGCGACTAATTTCGACTAAAATGCTCGCTAATTGCGAAAATTTTTTATGTTCTTAAAATTAAAATCCCTCATGGTGTTCATGCCAGTGACAGTCACACAAAGAGTCGAGAACCATCCGTGTACAGCGCTGAACTGTATCTATGGCAGTCGCATGAACACATTTGTCCTCATTTTATACTTGTTTACAGCGAAAGCTGAATAGCCGTAGAAAGCTGAACGGACGCGTAGGTACGCGTAATTTGAGTACCTACTCCCTTAACGACACCAAAATAACCCAAAATAAAATAAAAATAGTTAACAAAGCAAAAATCAAAAAACATCTAGTAGACAAAAACACACTGATAACAAAGTAAGTAATAAAACCTATTTCACTGAAACCTCAAAAGAAAAAAAAAGAAAACTTATCAAAATCCACAGATAAGAAAACAAACGTCGGTATCGTTGATACGACGTTTCACAACAATAATATTTACCCTACCAAACATTTATAAATGTGCTTGTGTATCTACTATTTACGTAAATTTCTCGTCAAATGTTTCTGTGTATTCTGCCCGCCCTTATACAGGCTATTCTTTTCAGACTGTAATCAAAGTAGGAACTTGAGATGCACGAGTTTCTTCGCTGGATTCCTCTTAGGACAAGCTTATTATTATTATTTGTTGAAGAGGATACCTTTCCCTAATAATATAGGATTTTATTTGTCTCTAGTTTTAAGTGTATTACTTGGTAAGTTCGCAAATCGCAAAACAGCGGAAACTATAAAAAAATACTACCTGCTTTGCTACCTGAACTAAGGTAGTGGCTGTCGCTACGGTGTGCGGGTGCAACATCGAATTCTTGCACGAAAATCTAACTTCCGTGCAGCGGCGTAGCTAGTCTCGAAGGGGCCCTGTATCAAACATTTTTTGGGGCCCCGTTTTTAGGGATATTGTCTTTCTTTTTTAAATAGGCCCTACTAGTTTAGATAGAAGTGTGTTGGCAGGCCACGAAGGTGGCGGCGGGGCTAAATGTTTAGCTTTTCGTCCACACGCCGGGCCCTTGTAGTCCGGGGGCCCGTATTGTTGATACGGCGGTAGCTACGACCCTGTTTTCGTGGCAACAACAAATTGCAAAACTTGTCCTCTAAGTATTAAGTTCGGGTACTCCTACAACAAAGAATTTATGAAGCGTCAGCGTGCTGAAATGGTCTAAACGCTACCTGTGTTCTAAGTTCAGTCGTTGAAGCGTCTAGGTACTAAAAGATATATATAGCAAAAATATGTACAGTCGCCAGCAGATCAGATATCCGAAACTGTCAAATTTTCCCAATCAAATTTGAACCCAATTTTTTTAGCAGTAAAGTTGAAAATCCAATAAAGAAATTTGACAGATTGTTGTAGCTTGATGTTCTGGCGTCTGTACTTTCACACTTTTATAGCATTAACTATCCAAAGATCATTCATTAACATAAACCATGAAGTAGGTACTATACAACAAGTAAACCAAGATAGTCATAGTGCCAAATGCTTATTGGCATTGGCACCTCATGCCTTCGCCATATTCCTCGCTAAGTTATTATAATTACAGGTATAGGGAACGCTATATCGATACAAGTGAGATGTATCTGCCTACTTATATTCCCGATGTACTGCGGCAAGACTGGCCGAGGAGTTCTCAAGGCAGTTATATTGACTTATGTAGTGGCTGGTGAGCAAATTAAATGTTACCAAATATAATGGAAAATTACAATAAAATCTAGGCCTTTTTTAAAGGGTTAGATAACGAGATAGAGATTTCAGGCATAGAGAGGGTTAGATAAGGGGGAAGGTAGCCAACGGAAGCGTGTACGTTACCCCAGCAAGAAAGTATCTCCTAGAGTTATGTGAGTAGAACGTATAGTTGGTGCCTTTTCTGCTGTAAATGTGCCCCCACATAAAAAATGTGTGCCCCCTGTCGTTTTGGAATAAAACGGAAAAAACGATTCTGCTTGCTTGCTGCACCTACACATCTGGGATTGAGCCGATTCCTTGTATTTTGCCGTCAAAATTATGACACCATCGTTTTGACTTTTAGCAAGATTATTCAAAAACGCATGCATGAACAGTTTTGTAACTTTGTATGGTTATTATTAGCGTCAAGAAGGACCGAATACAGTTTTCAGCGAACTTATACCTTGTCTCATTTAGGCGCTGCGGTAGGTATGTTTTTTCGGGTTTTCATAAAACCGCGATAACTTGAAAACTATAAATATTTTCTTAAATCTAATTTGGGGCACATATGGGCACAAATTAAGAGCTACTCGTGTATGTTTATTCTACATGGGCACATGCAATGGTTTTAGAGATAAACGATTCATCAAAACGTTACTCCAGCAGGAAATGCATTATCTCGTAATTCTGAAGGGGCACAGATTTTATTTTTGGGGGCACATTTTGGCACACGTGTAAGCTCTCTGGCCATGCACAATTTTTCTCTCTCCGATCATTCGTTTAGAATTTTCCTGCTAGAAAAACGTTACCCTAGCAAGAATCGTTTTTTCCGTTTTTTTCCAAAACGACAGGGGGCACACATTTTTTATGTGGGGGCACATTTACACCAGATAAGGCACCAACTATACGTTCCACTCTAGGAGATACTTTCTTGCTGGGGTAACGTACACAACGGGAGCCTATTACTAAGCCTCGGCCATCCGTCAGCGGGCTATATCTCAACTTCTCAAGTACCGTAATAGGTAGACACTTGAAATCACGAACATCAGTAAGAAAATGGATCCTTGAATCCTTGAATTATGATTTTGTTGAAATTACACACACACACACACATGGAATTTTGTGACCCCAACACTGACGCGTTACGTAAATTATTAAATTTTGAGTATGGAGGTCAAACTAGAAAATAGAAATGTTTTTATTTTAGAACAGACTGTATAGTGTGACATATCAAATGAAAAGGCGTATTGTAAAGGTTTTGATTATATTGTTTTCCTTATTGTAAAATTAATAGTTTTGAAGCTATTCAAGTAAAAATTCTAAAATGACCATTATCTCCGAAACTAAAATTTCTGAAGAAATGATGATAATAATAGGAAAACCGATAAACAGCCTATTGTGTTACAAAAATGAAATTGGTTCGGAACCCTTTGCACGCAAGTCCGACTCACACTTGGCCAGTTTTTATTTATAGGTATGTGCATGAATCAAAATAAATAAATCGCCAATAGATTAATTCACAAAAGGAACAATAGTGAATGATTTGTGAACTAGTGAGTATCTACAGAGGTCGCGACTTCGCTCCCCAATCGTTGATCCATTCATCGAACTTTTTGATATATGTAGGTATTGCATAGTTAGGAACCCCTCCACCCACGTACAGAAATGCAATCCAAAACGTGTAACGGTAACCCACATTCAAATCTGAAGTGCGATCCTTTTTTTTAGGGATGGGAAATCATCAAAAATGACTTCTCCCGCTCTGGGCGGAGCGGAAGAGAGTGTCAGACTTTTACTGACTAAAACCTATCCATGTTCCTTCATTGTCCTTTGTGTTCCGGAGCAGCGGTATCTCTTTCGAATAGTCCCGCAACTCCGGCAGTATGTGAGTGTGAGAACGGCAGAAGTGCGATCCTGCCGGTCGCTTTTGTCGACATCTTACCGTGATCACATAAGGTGGCGTGGCGTGAACGACAAGTGAGCTGTCATGCCATCTTATTTGTATCGTGAACGACAAGTGAACTGTCATGCCATTTTATTTGTATCGTGAACGACAAGTGAGCTGTCAGGCCATCTTATTTGTATCGTGAACGACAAGTGAGCTGTCAGCTGTCATGCCATCTTATTTGTATCGTGAACGACAAGTGAGCTGCCATGCCATCTAATTTGTATCGTGAACGACAAGTGAGCTGTCATGCCATCTTATTTTTATCGTGAACGACAAGTGAGCTGTCATGCCATCTTATTTGTATCGTGAACGACAAGTGAGCTGTCATGCCATTTTATTTGTATCGTGAGCGACAAGCTGTCATGCCATTTTATTTATATAAGTAAGTACTTAGTTAGACATCTCACTTCTCGTTCACTTCGCCTAAGTGTTCACTTCCACATGTTTACAGAATCGCACTGCAGTAAACTTATCGAAGTGAAGGCTTGAAGGGTGACGTGATCACAAAATGAACTATCAATCCAAGTAGGTTATCAAGATGGAATGACAGCTCACATCGTGATTACTTCACCAAAGCAGCACAGCCGGTTGACTCTATATATAAATAATATATTCTAAGTGTAACCCTAAAAACGTACCTATCTTTTTAATTAGGTCCAATCACAAACATGGGATTAAACGCTCGGGAAGTGGTGCGAGTGTTCGCGTGCAGCACCCAGCTGTCATTCAACCTCTCCAAGGAGCGGTACGACGTTATGGTAGAACCCTTCAAGAGGACCGCGCTCAGTCTGCAACCCGAGATGGATCAGATGAAGGATGCGCTCAGGTTTGCCATCATTTTAAACTAGTTGAAAAGTTTACCCTCCACTGCAAGGCAGGATGTGCAAACAGAGAAATCGAACCCAGGACGTCCGTCATACATAGCGACAGGAGGACATTTATCTATTTTATTTTATTTGTCATGGGTTTGCTCTTGACTCCAGTCTGAAAAGACTGAGACAAAGTCTACGGTGGAGCGAGCTTACCTAGAAGTAGCCTGTTAACTCTAACTTTGAAAAGATTATAAGGCTTGTAAGCGTACAAGGTACCAGTCTACCAGTCCTACTGCCTTCAGCGCGAATTCGATTCGCATGGAAAAAGTGTTACTAACTCGTGTTCTTCCTTTGTTTAGGATTTCCAGATTTCCTCATTAGCAGCCCGGAGTTATGATTTAAGTCTCCGGTTCATCGCAATAAAGCTGGTCTTGTTATGTTGTATAAGTGCTATTGCTATATCATAACGAGCATATTTTTTTTAGCTAAGTATTAATATATAGGCACGCGTTTGATCTCTATCTCACCTGATGGTAAGCGATAATGAGGTCAAAGATTTGCACACTGCCTAGAAGTAACCTATTCACTCACTCTTGACTTAAGTACTCCCATGTTGTATTGTAGGTATTATATGTACTGTACCTACACTTCTGCATACCTCCTCGGGAAAAAAAGGGTTTGGTGCTACGAAACTCCCTGTTCTAAGCTGGAAAACGCTACAGATAATTCGACTGTTTTGAAAACTCTGAAATTTATCGATAGCTACTTTTCGTCATTCACATCATTGTAAAAATACAACCGACTTCCAAAAAAAAAAACACTTCAAAGTAAAAAAATAACTTTAATTTCGGAAGTCGGTGTTTTTGTTAGTTTCTTCGTATTTTGACACCGACTTCCGAAATTTTTTACTTTGTAGTGTTTTGTTTTTTGGAAGACGGTTGTATTTTTTTGTAAAAAGTTTTTTATTTTTCACTTTTTAGTAGTACCCCACACCTAACAACACCACTGCTAAACCGCAGAAAAGCAAAATACGCAATTTCGATTACTTGGATGAAATAAAAATAAAACTATCATCCAAGTAGACGAATTCCAGCTATTTCGATTTAAAATCCAAAGTTCATAACCGATTTTCATAAAATTTAAATGGGACCAATCTGCAAGTATATCCTTTCAGATAAAACAAGAATTTTTCAAATCGGTTCATAATCGTCGGAGTTATGAGGTAACAAACATAAAAAAAACACAACCGAATTGATAACCTCCTCCTTTTTGGGAAGTCGGTTAAAAACAGTTAGTTATACCTGCCTAGATTACAGGCTAGCCTTCGACGTACCTACGTCACAGCACCCATATGACTACCCGTGCGTGTGATGTTCCCTTGAATACGGCTGCAGCTGACAGCCGCGGGTCAGCGCGAGTGCTTACATTACCCATTATTTTTTTATTATTATTAGCTTAGCTAGGTATATGTTAGCGTAGCGAAAATACTAGGACTTTTCGAAAGTTCTAGGCAAGCGTGCTCCAAATTCGACCACATCACTCCTACCACCTGGGGCCATAGTGGTCATTCGGGTGCCTATAAACAGTAAAAAAAGTTCACCATCTAAAAAAGTCCTTTTTAACCGACTTCCCAAAAAGGAGGAGGTAATCAATTCGGTTGTATGTTTTTTTTTTATGTTTGTTACCTCATAAACTCATAACTCCGACAATTAAGAACCGATTTGAAAAATTCTTGTTTTATCTGAAAGGATATACTTGCAGATTGGTCCCATTTAAATTTTATGAAAATCGGTTACGAACTTTGGATTTTAAATTGAAATAGCTGGAATTCGTCTACTTGGATGATAGTTTTATGTCATCCAAGTAATCGAAATTGCGTATTTGGCTTTTCTGCGATTTTGCAGTGGTGTTGTTAGGTGTGGTGTACCAATAAAAAAAGAAAAATAAAAACTTTTTACAAAAAAATACAACCGACTTCCAAAAAAAAAAAAAACAATACATATTATGTATTTACTTGTATTTCGCACTTTATACGACTTTAAAAAGTGCACCATTAGGAATTAGGATCTTGAAATATGTAACTTGGATTTCTACTAGCCTAGAGCAACTGGATAAGGTATTGTACGAGATTGGGTTTTAATAACTTACACGCTGTTATAAGAATTAAATATCAACGTCACAACTTTCTCATATCATTGGCAAACGTGGGAAAATCTCGAAGATGTCGTCGATAGCGAAAACAAGTTTGAGTAGGGAAAAACCGACTTCTGATATTTTGGTTTAGTAGTCATAATTATACCTACCTACTTACAAACAGAAGTGCCTACCTTGGTCAATTTTGGGTAGGTAGGTAAATTCTAATCGAAAACACAATTTTTCTTAAATGATGAAAGTACTTGGCAAATGCTCTCATCCGATCTAATTTTCCCATGACCGAACTTCCTTTATTTAGTTCTAGCTAAGGCTGCGTTTACACCAGAGATGTGAAAGGATGCGTGTAGCGAGGGATGTTTATTAAGAACCAATATAATCACTTGCACTGAGCGAGATTAGGTAAATGAAGCGATCCTATTGGTACTTAACAAACACATATCCCTCACTACGGCCTCGGACATCTCTGTTAAAAACGCAGCCTAAATCTGGACCTACGTATACCTACCTAAATGATTCCCGATGATGATTTCCTTCTAGATCAATTTATGACATAGTATCTCCCATAGAACAAGAGATAGAAGACACGGAAGAGATAAAAATAAAACGAGAACAGAGCGACAATTTGGATGGCTTGATGAAACTGGGCCCACGGTCCAGTGATATTGAGGTCAAGTACCAGTTAGTATTCTCATGTTTTAACTTAATATTTAAAATAGTCGCCATGGTAAGATTTCTCTTGAAGCGTGGTCCATTTAATACAGACAGTTAAATCTTTTCATCGCTAACTTATTTGCAAGTCGTACCTATAATTGCACCAGAATTTAGCCTCAATGAAAGGGATGGCGTATGGGGCTGAAAAGTTGTAGACTGGCGATTGCGTATGTGAAGACGCAACGTTCTAAAGTGTCTCACCAGGGGATCCGGTTCACGGGAGTTAGCTGCTTGCGAGAAAAACAGGACTGATTGACTAGGTAGTCAATGTGACGACGCTTAGGGAAAGCCTTTAATAAAAAAAGTAATATGTCACCGGAAAGTGGCAGACTCCGTAATATTGTAATAAATCTTGATTAGATTACAAATTCTCGAAATATTATGAAAAAATCGTTTTGTCTAGGTATACTAATATTATAAAGAGGTAACATTTGTTTGTAACTTTGTAATCTATACTTATAATATACTTATTACTTATATTACTTATTTAAGTACTTATCTATACTATCTATACTAATATTATAAAGAGGTAACATTTGTTTGTAAGTTTGTATGTAGGGGGTAATCTCAGGAACTACTGGTCCGATTTGAAAAATTCTTTCAGTATTAGACAGCCTATGTATCGAGGAAGGATATAGGCTACATATCATCATGCTAAGACTAAAAGGAGCCGAGCATTAATGGAAAATGTGACGCAGACGAAGTTGCGTGGGTCAGCTAGTATATTATAAATCCCATCCAAATTCAATAGTTTCCAACACATCCGTAGGTACCTATCTTAAATAGAAAGAACAAGTTTAGAATTTCACGCGATATTTTACAATCTTACGGCGTTTGCCAGTTTCTGGTGACATACATATGCCTATGGTCAGCAATGGACGACTTTCAGCTGAAAGAATGATGATCATGTTGGATGAAACCTTTAATGATAACAAAAATAACTGTTAACTGCTGACAAGCAGAGTGTTTAGGGTACGTAGGTACCTATACGTCGTATAAGTCTCTCTTATCTCTCAAATTTGATTTATTTATTTTTCGGAAACTTACAGACTAATATTAATATAATGACAAAATAATATCTAAATTGCTAATAACAAGTCTCCACAGATAAATACAAACTAGATAATTCCTTCATAGACCAAGTTACATCTTATATTTACCTCAAAGTTGATTGGCTTCGTTATATTTTATGTAAGTTTGCTATACAGCAATTGGTTCAAAAGTTCAAATGTAGTGTTATGTGGTGAATCCTGGCTTAATTATTACCCAGGATTCACCACATAGCCACAGTATAAATATGGACAGTACGGAAACTAAGCCTAATATAAATACCTACTAGAGAATATAAATACCTACGCTCCATTTTAATGTTTTTGTTTATTTTATTATTTTTAATTTTTGTTCTGTAGTGATCAATCGAATTTGAATAACTAGCTTACAAGTACAATTTAAATAGGTAATCTCATGGTGTTGGTTAATCTCGACAAAAGACGATAGTTTAAACACGTAAAACAATTTAGTATTAACACACAACAACTTATTGCACTAACTTTGTCATTACGGAGTAACCTTTTACAAGTTTTGACGGGAGCGTACGCGAGCCGCTTTTAGACGAAAACGTTTCGGGCGCTCGGTACCTTTGCAGCCGCCATCTTGGATTCCCGTTTTGACAGCACTCAACACGCTCGTAAACCATGAAAACGAAACCCATGACGAAAAAATTTATACCTATTGCAGACGCCATCTTAGATTCACGTTTTGACATGACTATCGGCTTCAACACCCTCGAAAACCATGGAAACGACACCCATGACGAAAAAATTTATACCTATTGCAGCCGCCATCTTGAATTCACGTTTTGACATCACTATCGGCTCCAACACCCTCGAAAACCATGAAAACGACACCCATGACAAAAAAATATACTACCTATAGCAGGCGCCATCTTGGATTTACAAGAAGTAGTACAGTAGTACCTGATATGATGGCGGCTGCAATATGCAATTGCAGCCGCCATCTTAGAGTCACGTTTTGACATGACTATCGGCTTCAACACCCTCGAAAACCATGGAAACGACACCCATGACCAAAAAATTGGTACCTAATGCAGCCGCCATCTTGGATTCACGTTTTGACAGCGTTATCGGCTTCAACACCCTCGAAAACCATGAAAACGACACCCACGACAAAAAAAAAATACCTAAGTATAGCAGGCGCCATCTTGGATTTACAAGAAGTAGTAGTAGGTACCTGATAGTTTTGAAGTTTACGCCGAATTCATTTTTATCGATCACACGGACTTATACTTCGATAACGATTAAATAACAATATCATTAATGATTCTCACCTTTCAAAATCAGCAGGAAGTTTAAAATACGTTAGCTCCGGTTGTGATGATGCCGAGTTCAAACAGCCGTATACAACGCATATAATATCTATTATACGTTCGTGGCATTTTTAAAAAGTTTAATCGCGGGGTTAAACTTAAATGTGACCACTCGTCTTGACGCGGCCGGCGGCACTCACTACTGAGAGCACCGCGACGTGCACCGAAAAGTCTCGTCGGTGCGCATGTTTGTGTGAGTGTGCCGTTTCGAGCGTTTGTAGGTAGTTTCCGTACTGTCCATATTATACTGTGACATAGCATTGTATTAAGCAATTATTATCGAATAATCTTTTAACAAACCCAAACGATCCCACTTCTGGGCTAAGGCTTCCCCCATTCCTCTCTTTGTTGTTAAAAATAATTACAACATTAATTTTAGAAAAATACCAGAAATTAATGAAGGAGACCATTTTACAAAGCTATACGAAAAGAAGCTGGAGTACCGATGTCAACATCAGCTGACAGAGGCTTCAGCCCTATGCTTTGAAGCCTTCACCATAGCATACGAACACTGCTATCAGAACACGCATAAGACCACATCTTACATGCTATGCTGGCCTCTAAGGCTGAGATATATTTGCAACTTTATGCAAGCCTTCCAGAAGGATGACATCTGTGACAGCAGGAAGCAGGTAAGACTTTTGTAGAGCTGAGGATAACTACGGTATAATATGACTAGCAGTATCTCAACTGCGAGAGGAGATAAGTCAACGATCGACTGTAAACTGCTCCAAGCAGCTTCATGTAAGATATCTAAAACATACCGGCCAAGTGCAAGTCCGATTCTCACACGAAGCGTTCCGTACCATAAAGCGAAAAAGACACGTTTCATGTATGGGAGGGCTCCGTACAAGAAACTTGTCCTATAATTCTTTTTTTATTATTTGTTGTTACAGCGGCAACAGAAATACACACTCGGTGAAAATTTCTAGTGTCTACCTATTAGGTACGACTCTTGAGATACAGACCACTGACAGACAGACGGACGGACAGCGGAGGCTTAGTAATAGGGTTCTGTTGGTTACCGTTTGGGTACAGAACCCTAGAAATCGATCTTTAATAGATTTTTCTATAGTCATCATAACTTAAAGAAGCTGCTCTACTAATTGGCTAGCACGTCTTTGAATACAATTCTCTGAGTTCGACCCCCAAGCCGGCTCTACCTGCGTTTTTTTTATAAGAACGTACGGCCGGGTAGTTAGTTACCACTTGCTTTTTTCTCTTAACGACCAAACGACGGAAGGGATCAGTGCTGGATTTACACTAGGAGCAGTCGGGGCTAGTGCCCAGGGCGGGAAATTTTCATGGGCGGCAAAAGTGTTTTTTTTTTATTTGTTCAATATAAATTAACTAGCTGACTCGCGCAACTTCGTCTGCGTCACATTTACCATTACTGCTCCGCTCCTATTTGTCTTAGCGTGATGATATGTAGCCTATGACCTTCCTCGATTAATGGGCTATCTAACACTGAAAGAATTTTTCAAATCGGACCAGTAGTTCCTGAGATTACCCTCTACATACAAACTTACAAACAAATGCTACCTCTTTATAATATAAATTATAGATTTATAATTAGTATAGATATGCTCCATTGTTGTCTTGTCTGACTGGTCAGCCCTTAACGAAAAGTACCTACTTGCATTTGCATTTTATGCATATACTAGCTGACCCGTGCAACATCGTCTGCGTAACATTTTTCATTACTGCGCCGCTCCTATTGGTCTTAGCGTGATGATATATAGCCTATAGCCTTCCTCGATAAATGGGCTATCTAATACTGAAATAATTTTTCAAATCGGACCAGTAGTTCCTGAGATTAGCGCGTTCAACTAAACAAACAAACAAACAAACTCTTCTGCTTTATAATATTAGTATAGATTCTCTAATCAATCAGTTTACTTTTTAAAAAAAAGATTACATTTATTCATTTAAAGGCAAGAGGAACACCTGTCTTGACCTGTCCTGACTTGGTGCTCGTTTGGAGAGGCTTGCGTTCAGCAGTGAACGGCAACTGGCTGATATGATAATGATCATTTTATTCTAAAAGAAAAATCTTATTTTTTTAATCTTGTCAAATAAATTGTGCGTGCTAAAATATAAGATATCAAAACATTAAGAAAAATTTAGTGTTGGGGCGGCATTTTCTAGAGCGCCCAGGGGCGGCACTATGTTTAAATCCGGCCCTGGGGGGCTACTCTCTAAGCCCGACGTCCGTAATTCCGGGCTTAGTTGCGGGCGTATTCTACTTCGTATTACCTAAGCACTAAGAATTAATGACAACAAAATTCGAAAGTTACTGTCAAATCGTGTTGTCATTAATTTTTATTTCGGGTTCGGGACTAATCGTAAGTCCGTAAGTGATACGGAGTAAAATACGCCCGCAACTAAGCCCGAAACTACGGACTTCGGGCTTAGAGAGTAGCCCCCCTGGAAGGGACGCAGAGTACTGTCGACATGGCGACACTCGGGGGAAGCTTATAGTTAACTGTGGATGTCTTTCTGCTGACATGATAGTGATGAAGAGCTGAACAATGCAGTGAAACTGTTGGTTTCTGAATCTGTTACTCCCAGAATCCTTGAATCTACTTGTAGCTTTGACGTTATCGTTATAAAATGTATGAAGCACTTTGCAGATGAACCGTGGTTTCGGAGAAGGGTACGTCGCTCTACAGAAAACTAAACGAGAACTGGGCGGCAGTTTAGATAATGTCCACTTGAATTACAGAGTTACATTTGAGCGCAATTTGTATGATGTCCAGGTAATAAATGATAAGTACTTATATCTAGGTAATGACACAACAAATCGTCTTTCTTTATTCTTCCTTTTTCAATTCAAGGTATAAGCAGGAAAGAGAGAGAGTAGGTACCTTAGTATTATGTAGATACTTAGTAGCTGGTATAGTCAGTTTCAGGCACTTCTGCCGTCCTACTGGAACTTGAATTGTCAGAATTTCACTGAGAATTTTTTTACAAAGGCATTCCTATTAGTGGCTAAAGGGCAACACCTTTAACTTTTGAGAAAACAAAGAGGAGATATTTAAGATGCGCTGACGCCTAATAAATTGGGGTGAGAGGTACAGATACCGGCACGGTTCTTGAGCGCTCGGCGGAAGAGTGAGGATCGCTTTGCGCATCGTACACTTATGACAAATAAAACGTCGTCGTGATGTACGTGCAGCAAGAGTAAACAACAAATCCCGAGTGACGGCTATGACGCGCGATGCGCTACGGGCCAATCACTGCACTTTCCCCGCCCCCGCGCCTCCGCGCCTCACTTCATACCACCAAAGGGACCCAATAACTCACTTTTGCGTAGGTGAAGGTCAGCCCTCAAGAATCGTGCCGATGATTGTAGGAGCTACAAACGTACAAGCAGTTACCACATTTAGAATATACTATCTTTTGCCCCCGACTTCGTACACAGTCGCACTTTTTCGTTGTTTCCCGGGCCCGTAGGTAGTACTCCCCTGCACTCCCCAAGCAACCATCATGCCATATTTCAGCTTTCTACGGCCAGTAGTTTTGGCCGTGCGTTGTCTGTCAGTCCCTCCGTCACTAGTAACGGAAGAATTATATAATATGTCACCGGAAAATGGCAAACAGCGTAAGATTGTAAAAAATCGCGTAAAATTGTGAACAATTTTTTCTTAATAAGACACAGACGTATTAGAAACTATTGAACTTGGATGGGATATATTTTAAGCAAAACGATTGTTTCATAATGTTTCGAGAAATTATAATCTAATCAAGATTTATCACAATCTTACGGAATCTGACTTTCGGGTGACATACATATTAGGATTGAGTACAGCACAGAACTGGTGCTTAATACTTATACTCGTAACCCTCCAGGACGCAAAAGAAACAGGCGAACGGGTCCTCCATTCGTTCGAAGAGAAGCACATCATAATGCGAGTTGTCTTCATCGCGCTCAACGTCTGCATGGCTCTGTTGTTCCTCCGCATCGTGGTGGCGGCGGTGTCGTACCACGAGATGTATCTCACCAGCATTCACTACGACAATGTGTACATCACCGGTTACTTTAAGCAGTTGGACGAGAAGAGGAGGAAAAGGGATATGGTGACGCTGTTGCCGTTGAAGAAGGTAATGTTAGCTTAACGTTATGTTAAATCACATTGCAATAGGTACCTACATCTGCTTAGATTGTCTCTACTATTGTGGGGTGCTTACAAAAGAACCGGATGCAGATGATTAGCAGTATTAACTACTAGCTGACCGATGCCCCTTCGTTGGGTCGTATTTTTCGGGTTAATATAGGTACCTAACCTATAGCCTTTTTATAAGGATGCAGGGAAACCATCAAATGACTCCTCCCGCTCTGGGTACAGCTGGAGGGAGTGTCTGACTCCTACTGACTAAAACCCATGCGTGTTCCTCCTAATGCCCTTTGCGTTCCAGGGCCGCGGTGACTCTTTCGAACAAATTCGGCTAAAATATAACTGTAGCCTACGACACTCACAAATAACGTGGCATTCTATTGGTAAAAGATTTTCAAAATCGGTTCAGTACCATTATCATTAAACGATTTTTTTTTCTTAGATGGAGCGCTACAAGTACATCGACACACATTCAATGTGGTACGCAGTCTCTCCGCACAGCAAGCTGGTGACGCAGATCCTGAAGGTCATGCTCGAGGTGGTTACGGCCACCACCTTCGTGATGCTGGACCGTTTGTTCTATGAGGCACTAGACGTGGTGCGTCAGCATGCACAGATTGAGGTCTTGCAGCAGGGGACGCAGAATTTGAAGATTGAGGTGAGAAACTGAAGAGTTTGCAATCAGGTGGCAAATTAAGAAAACTGCAGAAGCTTTCGAACCATACGTTAGCGCTAGCTTTTTTTGCTGTTGTGATATCCTCCGTTGGGGAAGAACAGCTTAGGGGTTACCTACCTACCTTAGACGGTCACTCTTACCGATTAAGACTCCACGATTACTCAGTTACGCTACAATTACTTGCAATGGGGACCATCAGGTAAACGCGTAGGTACTTTTACATGCTCCGATCCGACTAGCCTAAGGCGTCGTCGTAATGGGCTTGTGTCCTGAAAAAATCGAATTAGTTCGTCAGTTAGATTATCAAAAAATTATTGACACTTATTTTTTCTTTTGTTACGGGAACCAAAATTGACGAAGTTACGACGCTTTTAAAATTCTCAATACGTCACACCTTCGCATAATTTTTAGTGAATCGTGACGTCACGAGCCCCCACTCCCGAGTTTTGATGCGTTTTATCTTTGTCAATATTCATTGATTTACAATAACAAAAAATACGTGTCCATTATTTTTCAATAGGTACTCTAACTGACGGACTAAATAGTTATGCAATTTGTGGATGATGGAATCTAGCCTATTGACTAACGATCGTACGAGTTAACGATGCGATTCCAGGTAAATACTATAGGCCTAAGACGAAATTTTAACCAAAACCTAGGGTTTCTTATCCAGAATACAGGATCAGGTGTAATCTTGTTGTTCGTTTGACGTCCGTCAGTCACTGGTGTTATTACCTTTGCTATTAAATGTCCCAGGTGGAAGGCACAGGTGTGCTAGCTGGCCTTCTCCGCAAGCTGGTCTCCAATCTCTCATCGGCCCAGGGTATGCGACGCGAGGTTACCAACAAGCAATGCGTGCCACACCCGCGCGCCATGCCGGCGATATACTTCTTGAAGATCTACGGAGGATACGTGTGGATACTGCTGCTGTTGTATGTGAACCCGTATACGATGAGGCTTAGAAGGTAAGGCGGACAGGTATTGCAAGGAACTATACCAAATAGCAGAAGACCAGTAGTGCTATTCTGTAACAACATTTTCGTGTCTCGACAGCGGAATCCGAGGTGAGTTTCAAATTCGTATAATTATAAGACCTTTATGTCGTGTGTTATAAAGTTCACTCAGGAGGCTAAAAATACCAATTTGGGAGTATCATAATATTAATCACACTATACTCAGTCAAATTTCATTTTCATCTCTATCGCATAGCGCATTAAATTCAAGGTTGATTGGGAAAATTTGCTTTCTGATTCTGCTAAAGTCGCCTTTTTAGACTCGCTGAGGGCCAATTCGACTAACCTATAAGCAACGTTAGCGTTCGCATCTCATTCGAAATCTGTCAGAAAAGTCTCAATTATTTCCATACATCTTTGACAGCTTGCGACCGACATGCGAATGCGTACCAAATTTTTTAATTAGTGGAATAGGCACTCTGGTGTCGATTTCGCCATCTTTTTCTAGGCCTTTTGCTGTTTAGGACTTCGACCAAATTTAAATCTTTGTGAAACTGTTGCATGATTTTAAACGTCGGTAAAGTCGCCAGTACATCAGGCTAACCGAAACTGTCAAATTTTCCCTTTCAAATTTGAACCCAATCTCTTTAGCGATAAAGTTGAAAATCTAACAAAGAAATTTGACAGATTGTTGTAGCTTGATGTGCTGGCGACTGTACCTACAATATTTTTACGACTACCTCATCATCGCCAACATTTCAGTCTAAAATAACCCACTGCTGATTGGTTAAGGGCATCACTTTCCTCTGCTCTACCGCATCTATCCCGATTCTAGATAAAACATAACTCTTTTCAGACAAATCTGCAGTTACTTCTATCCTCGTCGGGAGAAGCAGCGCATATTGCATCTTTACAACGATATTCTCAAGAAACGAATGAAAATGGACAAAACATTGCGCAGGTAGGTACGAATAGCACGATGGAAAGTAACAACTTCCCTTTTTCAGATACAAAATTGTGTCCTAACAGGACTCGACAACGTCATGTGATAGAATAAACACAAACTCTGAAAATGGGTAATTCATTGTAGGTACTCATTATTATGAACAAGTTTTACCACGAGACCAACTCTGAAATCGCACAGCTTGGCTCATCGCCGCAAGGTGGCTTGCTTGTCGGTATTCTACAGATTGTACTTCGGAACTCCACGACCACGAACTCCACGATCTCATCTCACCGCCCCCTTCTACCATCGGACATCCAGACGCCCTGCAACTTACCATCCCTACCTTGTTGCTTTTCCACCAAGTCACACTAAGCGTTTCCAAGCGTCTTTCACAGCAAAGGAGTGGAACTCTCTGCCTGCGTCTGTGTTTCCGAACGCTCACAACCCTTATCTTTTCAAAGTTAGAGTGAACAGGCTACTTCTGGGTAAGCTCGCTCCATCGTAGACTTTGTCTGTCACCTCTGGCCTAGACTAGAGTCAAGAGAAAACCCATATCAAATAAAAAAAAAAACGACTGCCCCATACATTTATGAGTTCATATTACTTAACTCGTCAAATTGTAATGAATAATTGCAGATTTTTTTTCTCGTTTTCAGTTTTGGTCCCATAGTTATAATACCTACCACTTTTAGATGGGATTCGATGTCCACAATTATGAGCACATACAACAAAGAACCCAGATTTTACTATAATTCTGAAACACGTTGTTTACCTACCAAGATATAGGTAGATGTAGCGTCTAACAAAAACGCATTGTTATGTCTACGTTTCATATATCATCAGTCATCATCATACGTTATTATGTCGAGCCGTTTTCAGGAAAGCGGTGCAAGCCGTGCGTGCTCACTACCTTTCCGGTGAGAACCTCCTCAGTCTGCGGATGAAGTTCCCGTACCTGCTGGGCTGGTTGAATGCCCTGCCCGCCGCCAGGATGACCTGTCTCATTTGCGGCGAGACGGAACCTAGGAACGATGAGGGTGGGTAATACATTATGGACACTGATTGCCGTCAGGATATGTTTTTGTATTTTTGTACAAACTAGCTGAGCCGCAAAATTTCGTCTGCGTTACTAGGTATTTTCATTAATACTCCGCTCTTATTAGTCGTTGCGTGATATAACCCTAGGCTACATCGATAAATGGGCCGTCGAACACTAATAGAATTTTCAATTCGAACCAATAGTTCCTGAGCGCTTTCAACCAGCCAAACAAACATCGCATAAAAAAAATGACTGTCAAAAAACCAGACCGCTAAAAACGTCTAAAAAGTTGGTGGCATCAGATCTGTGATTGAACTGCATCAGACTGCTTCAAAAGCGACTTGTTTGGAACTTTTCGTTTTTAGCGGTCAGGTTTTTTGACAAAGTATTTTTTTTATTTCCTGCATTTTAGTGAACAACATAACCCTCCTACTGGCGCAGTCGGGTAATTAATACGAATCTAAGGACACCTTTGAAGCTAAAATCCATCGAGCCGTTCAGGCCGCAGAGCGTGCCAAACATTTGAATTTGGCGCCAAAAATCCGCCATTTTGTTTTTTTTTATTTTGTAATACCCAGAGTCATTCTCACAGTAAATACGAATCTAACAACACCTCTCAAGCTAAAATCCATCAATCCGTTCAGACTGCAGAGCGTGCCAAACAATTATACACATGTACAGGTCTACATACATACCTCCTACATACTCTCGAAGAACATAACCCTCCTTCTGGCGCAGTTGGGTCAAAATATCGTACCTACCGGGTTATACCTAATTGAATTTTAACAAAATGTTTAAACAAATTCTATTTTTTTTATATTTCGTTGTCGATGAACAAAAACTTATATAATTACGTTATGACACACTGAATAAAATACCTATTATAAAAGTAGATAATGTGGTCAGTGTTAATGTGTATTTCCGACTACTCTGAAAAAAAAAACACTGTCTATGCAAATCCACAGAATGATCAACAACCAAACAAAAGGACGATTCATATTGTCCATTTATCATAATTTCAGGGCAACAGTCATCAAGTCGCTGGCACTGCTGCTGCGTGCCGAAGTGCCCGTTTGTGTACTGCGCGGAGTGCTGGCACGAGGCGGGCGCGCGCTGCCTCGCGTGCGACCCCAGCCTCAACGAGCTCAGCGACGTAGACTCGCTCAGCGACGATGATCAGCTGACGTAGTATACTAGCTGACCCTTTTTGTTAAGGATGGGATATCATCAAATGACTCCTGCCGCTATGGACGGAGCAGAAGGGAGTGTCAGTCTCTTACTGACTAAAACCCATCCGTGTTCCTCATAGTGACCTTTGCGTTCCAGGGCCGCGGTGACTCTTTAGAGAACCAATTCCGCAACATTACCTACTAGGTAGCACACCCGGCTTCAAAGATCAAAAAATCGTTTCTTCGGAAATTAAAGAATCAGCTTACTAGGTTGAAATAATTTTGGCTTTGAGTTGATAGTCATTCAGGTCAGATGAATTTATAATATTGAATATGATGATAAACATGAGAATGACTCGGCAAGGTGATTACGCAAGGGGTTGTATTCAAAATCTTATCTTCGTGACGTCATCCTGTGATTACGTAATCTGCGAGTTTATTTTTATAGAATATTGTAATATTAACTACAATCTATTGTCTAAGATTAATATAATTTGTTGATAACATACGTCGAATCTTTGAATTCTTATATCCCGATGCTAGTCAACGACTTTTTCTTTCATTGAACGGAGACCATTCCCTGGGCGTTTAGGTCATCTGTCTGTCTGTCTCTTAACGCTATCTTGGTACAGTCAACGGCATAGGTACAACTTTTAGGGCGCTGGAAATGTCAAATAGCTAACTCAGATGTGCTATTGATTGTACATACATTGTGGGTCCACGCATCGCTCTGTCGGCACTACTGCGGGGTAATTTCGACCCAACTCGATATCCACACAGCCCAATAGCCAAACGCATTTTTAAAAGTAACTTTTTAATAAAAATACAATAGATTCGGTGTTAGGGGCGTGGTGTCCCGTGCGGCTTGACCGGTTGCATAGCAGGGGTACAAAGGGAAGGGTGTGATCTAAGGGTTGAGAGAAAGCGCAGGGTACGCCTGTACCCCTGTGCCGCTGGGGCAACTAGGGCCTCGTCCTTAGTAACGCGTCCTTCGCTGCCGCCGCTAGATCGTAGGTCGACAAACTATTGATCCGTCTATCTTCTAAATTTTGACAGACAGTGTAGAGACCTTGTGTTGTAAAATTGGACAGGATTTTGAATAAAGACACGCGGTTAGGAGCACTGTGTCTTCGGTTCAACACTCCCTAGGCCGCGGTCACACTGACGAGTCGGTAGCGATCGGGCAAAGTATGGTGCGGCAAAAAATTACTAATTTTTTTTTGTCGCTATTCCGATGTAGACTATAAATACAAGTGTCACACTCGTCTACCCATCGGTTAAGCAGTAACCAACCCTAGCGTGTTGAGTTGCGAGAGGCCCTGTCCAAAAAAAAAAACACCTCCACCCATTGCGGCTGCGGCCGTTTGGCTAAGGCTCATTTCCTTCAGTCTTTCTATTGCGAGAATTGAGAAATGATTGGAATTTATATTAGATAGGTACTTAGTGTTAATATCTATAAAATTCATGCCAGGTAAAATATGCCGATATACATTTAGCGGGCTGTAATTTTGTTTGATCGTGTGCATTTCAACTAATATTTTAAATGTAAAAGTTTGTTTTGTTACGATTTCACGTCTAAATTGCAACCGATTTTGAAGACTTGGTGCAGGGATAGTTTTTTTTAAGTTGCCCCACCTCCTGTATCGTGGATGCGTTCACAAAAATATAAGCTCACATACACAAACAGCCAGACAAGACAGATGGGGCTCTGGAGACGATAATAGGCTATTTCATGCGAAAAACCGCGGGCAACAGCTAGTAAATAAATCCTCAAGAACTAAGTACTTTTAATAATAAAACACCCTTTTAAAACGAAACAACTACCTATATTTTAAAACAGTCCATATTCCAGCTGTTCGCCGACGGTAAGGTTGCTCACAAACTGAATGTTCTCCGCGACGTCATTGCACAGAGCCGCCAGGCCGGTGACGCGCCCTTCTTCTCCGGGGTTGAAGTTGTACACCAACTGAGAGACAATGGTGGGGAATAATTTCACACATAGTACGTACAGCTAAGGAGCGGAATTCCCTGCTGGAGTCAGTGTTTCCTGAGGGCCAATTATTCTACTAATTTTTAAACAACTTTCGCATTCGTTTGTCAATCTCAAACTGTCAAAAAAGCCTTAATTTTCATTCATTTTTGGCAGTTTACGATTTAGATGAGAATGTGGAGATTAGTAGAATTGAAACACTGATGACTACAACCTCGGGGTCTATAAGTCAGAGCGAATAGATAACTTCTGGCAAGCGTGCTCCATCGTTGACCATATTATCGCTTCCATCAAGTGAGAGTGTGTTTAAATAAACGCGAACCATAAAAATTGAAATATAGACATTTTTTTACCGACTTCCCAAAAAGGAGGAGATTCTCAAGATTATCTTTGCATTGTATAGACTCATTAAATAATCTAACCATGATTTTGTAAAAAGGCAGTGTTTAAAAGAGTGTCCATGGAGTTTCTTGCACGTTCTTCTCCATAGGATCTACTCTTTGGAACGTGCAACTGCCGCGCTGGAGATAGGGTCGGTGAGTTTGTTTTGTTGCAGAATAACTTGCTACTCTTGTCGCTAGCGCGGCAGAATTAGCTTCATCTATTTGACTGACATACCTTGACTATTCAAAAGTGCTTGTAAACTGGTCTATTTGAAATAAAGGATTTTGTATTTTTTTATTTAATTGTATTTTTTTTAAAGATTTTTACCGAAATTGGGCTGACTTTGAACTATCCTAATATATCAAGTTTTTCCGTTACTGAGTGAGTGACTAACAGACAACGCACAGCCGAAACTACTGCTCGTAGAAAGCTGAAATTTAGCATATAAGTAGCTTCGCTTGCACTCCGCAGCGGAGCACTAAGATGTTTCCCGAAATTCCTTCGGGAACGGGAAAAACGGGATGTTCGCGTACGAAGTCGCGGGCAAAATCTAGTCCACAATAATTTGACATGATGACTTATTAAAAAACAGATAGGAGAGCAGCATTATGATTTGTCTAACTTAACGTATTCACAGCGTAGACAAAGATTAGACGCCAACTAAACTACACGTCACGTAGACCAATCATGCTGCGTCGTAGACGTAAACGTGTACGCATAAGTTTAATCCTTTCGTTAGCGCGGTGGTATCGGCGTAGCGTCGTAGAAGTTGCGTAGACGTCGTTGTAGCGATGACAACGTGTTGTAGGCATTTTCGTAGCGAGTCGTTTCGTAGATTTCGTAGCAGCGTAGATGTTTCGTAGTCCTAGTCGGGTAGCGGCGAACGAAGACTTTTCGTAGGCGTTGTAGCGGTGCGTGGACGTACTTGTGAGATAGGTATATAGATTACATAATCTATAAGCTCTAGCACCTTATAATTTTCACATTGCGCTTACCGATAGAAACTCGTCGTAAGTGATCCAGCCATCGTTGTCTGTGTCAGCGAGATTGAACTTCTCCTTGCGAAGTTCCATCCCACTCTCATCGCCCAAACTCTCTAGCACCGCTCCGCTACAGAAATTTGATGGAAATCAAAATATACCTTCTCACATATTATGTCTAAGAGTATTGTAAATCGTCTGGCTCCCAGTTTTGACCATTCTGACCGCTGAATAGGCAATGTCATGACTATGACTCATCCTGACTTTAAGTATTCCAGTACATAAAATAGCAATTGCCATAGAAGAGGTAGTCTTCACTTCTTTGTGCCAAATAAAATGTCGTAAAGCAAAAAATTGTTTTCTTTCTTTTCTAAAAAGTAGGAACTTTTAATAAAATCTACATTTTATTCAAAGTTCCTTTCTTTTTATTTAATTTTTTAATTCGTATGTTCCTTCCTTATTTAGATAAAAATTAAATTCGTATGCATTTAATTTTGATCTAAATAAGGAAGGGAGGCCTTTGCCCTGCTGTGAGACTCAACAAACAGGCTCATAATAATAAAACTCGAACACTAACAAGTCGTCAAAGCCGAGCATGCCGTTGGACTGGTTGTCGAAGAGCAGGAACAGGCTGTGCAAGTTGGCGATGGTGACTTCGTTCCAGCCGGGGAACCGCTCCACCACCTTTTGCATGCTCCATCTGCGATCTTTCTCCTTCATCTCCTACAATAGGTACACGTTTAGCGTAAGAGTACGGAAAAACGAGGCCAGTGAGCATAGTCACTGCCTACGGTGAGATTTAGGTACACGACAAAGTCTCCTATTGCCCCTTTGTATGAATATTTTTTTCGGGATACATGGGCATTTGTAATTGCAGTCTCGCTGTACCGTACCTAATGGCCTCGCCTTTGGCTTGGGCGTTCTATTCTGTCTCGGCTGTGACAATGTTTCCTATCCTAGCCAGACCGAATGGGTGCTTACCTACTCATCAAGATCTATAGATATAATAACCAGCACGTGTAGTGAGCACACTCTCCAATGGTCGGATTGGCGACGACAGCTCTGACGCTTCACGTTATTGGTTCGTCAGTCAATGCTCATCGACTATTGCTCCTGAAAGTTCGTTCGTAAATTGGCGAGATCACCCTGCTACATTCGTTCGTGCTCACAAATCGTACCGGCTACTATATACTATCCAATGAGATAAGTATTACGGAATTAAGTTGTTGTGAATCATCTTACATGGTTATACTGGCGCTGCTCCGCTAGCCGCGTGTAGAACAGGTCAACTAGCTTGTCGTAGTCCGTCTGGATGTTTCTCTGCTGATCGGTTACTTTCTTATGAGGTTCACCTAACGTTGACACACTTCTTTGAATTTGTAATGCTCGGGAGATCTACCTAAGAGGAAGGCTCTTACAAACAGGTGGCTACAACCGGATTTTACCAGAACTTTTAAACTCGTAGCCGTTACCCGGGGGGCATAGATGTAGAGCTTGAGCAACCACTAAATAATTAGGTGTTGTTATGGGAAAACCTAAGGTACCGTCTGTAAGGCTATGCCCGCACGGGTGACTTTTTATCCGCGTGACAGTACATTTCTCTCTTTCGTAATTGTGAAGTACAACAGAGAGAGGTATACTGTCACGGTGGCAAAAGTCACCACTGCGCGCCTAGCCTAAGAGTTCGTTAAGTTGCCGCAAAGTGAAGACGGGACAGGATGAAGTGGCAGGACAATTATATCGCCGCGCGTCGTGAGACCAACGCGAATAGGAATCGAAGGCTGTCCGCTCCGGGGTGCCATGCTGTCACGCTATTGATCTCCGAACCAGAGTAAAGCTTGATTTTTTTAAGATTCCATTTGTATTACCTACCTGTTGCACTAAAATCCTCCTGTCTGTAGAAACAGATCGGTTTTCGCTTCACCGGATACTCGAAGAATCTACCCAAACTGGAGAACATCGCACTGATTTGATGACCCATAATTGTCACAGACAGTCCCTCTTTTTACAGATTATCCCTATAATTATATTTATTTAGTGTGTCAAACTTTTTGACAGTGAAATTACAAAGATGCCAACTAGAACTTTCAAATCGGTTCGGTTATGATGGTCTAGCCAAGGAGTGTTTGATAGGTAGTGGTTCTAGTTAATTAACCTGAGTAAGGCTGCGTTTCCACCAGATGTGAAAGGATGCGTAGCGAGGGATGTTTCAGTACAGAACTAATAGCATCACTTCTTTACTTAGCCTCTCTCAGAGCAAGCGTTTCTATTGCATCCGTCGCTACGCACCCTCGCAAATTTCTGGTGAAAAAGCACCCTTACGCGCTGGTCGCGGGTTCGACCCAAGCCAACGGGTGGGTTGTAGCCATGACTGATTGACCCAGTAATGGACATATTTTACTCTGATAGTTATTGCCTAGGCTTATTCCAACCCTAAGAGGCTTTATATTTTTAGAACGCTCAAGTCAGTCTAACTCTTTTGAGTAGGTACTGTGTAGAATACCTACCTACTTTGAATAGGGAACATGCATGCGATATTTTTTATTTGCAAAATTAAATACTTATTAGCTATTGTATTTAATTTTTGGTGTACAATAAAGTATATAATAAATAAATAAATAAATAAATAAACAATTTTTTAAATACTTTCAACGATGAAGATATAACGCAAAGATTACAATTAGATAGAGAAGTCCGATATGGGCTTTGACGTCTTGTTTGACGCCTATATGGCAGTTTTTTTTTAGGGATGGGAAAATATAATATATAAAAATATGGCAGTTGCCATAGAAAACAGCGCTTTCGCGAGAGGGACAGATAAATTTGTTTAAAATAAAATTAATCTCATTTGTTGTTCGAGTAATTTTGATTCTATTTTCAATGTTAGTATTGTTTTTGTATATTTTTAGACAACTGTATATATAAAAAATATTGTTTTCATGCATATTCCCAAGGTACCTGAATCAAAAAGTTAAGGTGTAGTTACTTATGTAGGCGTTCAGCTTTCAAAGATATGACAAATATAGAGAACAGACGAGAACGTCCTTCTTTACAAGAAGACTAGCAGGGTAAGTGTGTGGAGAAAAATAAAAGCCCATTATTCTATCAATCACTTGATTAATTTCTCATACAAAATTCATTTAAAAAATTTCAAAAATTTGACATTATATAGCGTCGTACATAAATTGATAGGATTATAAGGATGATGTAATGTTATGTAATGATGCATGAACATGTATCGAAAGTACATAAAATAAAGTTAATGAAATAACGGTAGGCAATAAAATAGTCTAAATTAAAATATAGGAACACTACTAAAAAAAATTCAGTCTCATTACACACATTAGAGATGATTACAATAATTACGTAAGCTAAGGTAGATAATATAATCTAGTAGGAGTGTCTGTGAGCGTTATCCCGTGTCTGCTGGCCACGCTGGCCCACATATCACCGCTGACTGGGCCACGCTGGCGACAGCCACATCCTCAGCCACTCCCGCTAGGGACTTATAATATAACACGACTGTTGTCCACTCGCTATGACAATTCGTAAGCTGAACTACACTACATGAATATATGTATATGCAATTGCTCAAGTCAAACTAAATGTGACAGTGTTATGGACGCTTCTAAGATTACATTCTAAAGAAAACTAAAAATTAAATAAAATCGTAGACAACAGGCTTCTAAAGCGGTGATCAAACCACCATTCCACCATTCATGGTTACTTAATTCCGTCAGTCTTAAATACTTTACAAAAAAGAGGTAGTTTATGGTTGATCTTTGAACACCACTAAACGCCTCGCGGGGCGTTAGGACCAGAGGAACTGGTCCTAGCGTCCAGCGAGCCGCGTGTACAAAAATACTACTAACACACATTGATATTGACAATATCATTCATCCACCCTTTGCCGATGTAGTGGTCCTCTGCGTGCCCTCTAACGTTACTGTTCAAAGAAGCAAAGCAAGCGTCACTTCAAACAAGCTAATGCACGGTGCCCACTGACAAGATTTGCGCTACACTTCACCAAGTTGACGTTTTCACGGTTTCGAGTTGGTAAAAAGAAGCAGCAAGTTGACTTGCTGTGAATGTGTCTATGGTGCAAGTCGGCTGCGAACTAAAGTTGTGCAAAAAACTTGCTAGTAGACATGGTGCATTAGGTGTGCGTCGACAACGGATAGAAAAGCCAGGATTGTGTTTGCTACAGCTGGATCAAGTGACATTTCGACAGCTGTCAACTGTCATGTTTCATACATTCCACTGGCTTGTCTATGCGCTATCTGTTGTACGAAGCGAGCTCGTATGCAGGGACACTCGCGAAGGGGAGATGGATGCACATAAATTCTACACTAAGACTAACACAACACAAGCTCCTAGTTAAAGTTACAAAAATAGCACGAAAATGGCTTATTACATTCGCTAAAATCTCATAATTTATCATTATTATTATGCAGTTTTAGTGTTGCGTCTCACTTCGCTCCCACACGCTTACCACAACATTGTGACGTGTCTCGACTCGACTAACTGCTGAAATGTTCCGAATGCTTTTACAATCGTCGTGATGACATCAAAAACTTGTACAAAAATTATCATTAGGTAAGTTCCAATATTATTTAGTTCTCAATTTTATTGTATTTATCACAAAACCACAATTATACTGCTAGCAGCTAGCAGATTTCACAAAGTACACATCGCTTCACGACAAGATATATTTTTGATTTTGTGATCATCGCCGAAGTATGTTTACTGAGGTCGACATTCGTCTAATATTATGCCTTATACATTCAGCGACACTTAATTTCATTTGAACCAGAAAACTAGTAAACACACTGGGAATCCACAAAATCATTTCTGTAACAAAATAATTTTAAATAAAACAACCAAATTATATCAAAATTAAATGCAGTCATAAAATTAAGTAATGCTGCAGCAGCTTTCAGCTCAGTTGTACAATAACGACCTCGGGCCTAGTTCACGTAGTTGTTACCAATACTCGACTTGTCTGATGAAATGATAAAATTTACAATTTCAAACAAAGGTAACTGTAGTTATGTGGTGTTCAAAGATCAGCGCGTAATATACCCTTCATCAGATGCCTGCTATGTTCCTACCAGGAGCTCTGAGACAGCACTCACACGGATCAGAGAACGTTTGTTCACGATATGCCGACGGCACTCTTCGAATGCACCAGTCGCAAGGTGGGAGGGACTTGCTTTGCAAATCCGTTACCTAAGTTTCGAACGACAATAGAATCAGTATTACTATAATTATGAGATTCGTTGTCGGCTAAAAAACATACTGTGATCGAAATCAAGAAAAAAATATTGAATGTATATTAATGATAAAAAAATGCATTTCATGCAACACATTATTTTAAAAATAACGTAATACTTTAATAATGGCACTGAACAAAAAGTAAACGTTAATTCCATCACTTATTTACTGGAAAAGATAAATATTTAATTATTAATTCATATGCGGAATTCGTCAACACCGTTAAGACGCAAGACACTGCACATATTAACCTAACTAACGCTGCTCGGCACGGCTTTCGCTTTAACTATTTCAACTAACTTGGTGTTATCATAAAGGTACGTGATTATCTTATTATATTAAGGTAAACAATTCACACTATTTTATTTACATTCCCGTATATGAAAATAAAGTAAGTATGTCTATGTATGTACATTTGAAATGCGTTAACTGCAAAAAGTTATAGTGGATAGGATACATGCTTGTGCAACGAGTAATGTAACCAGCGGTGTAGTGTAATATGTTTCATGGACGTTCAACAAACAAAAGAAAAATAAAGTAACTTATTATATGGCAGTGATCAGATAAATAGGTTGGATACCGAGCATTTCATTACACGGCTAGGACTGATCGTGTAACCAGTAATAGAACGCGCAGGTCCATGATACTTTGTTACGTTAAACTGTGTTACATTACATGTTACAAAAGACAGTACTTAGCCTAAGAGAAGCTTTGCTTCAAACTACGAAATGCTGAATAAGATTAAATTCACTTTAAGTGGGATAAATGTGATTAATATAATTAGTAGAAAAAGTCACTACACAATTGTACGAGATAACCAGAAGTATTCACTTTGTAATGTTTCTGGGCTCCTGTAAGTTCCTAAGACCAGTATGTAATAAAAAGCCTGTCTGACCAATGAAGATGGAAATTGAGATCTTTAATAGTTATTTATGTTAAGCATAAACGAATAAAAGATCTGAATACATTTGGAATTGGCAGGCAACAAAAAAAATAGATTATTTTAAAGGTATTCGAGTCGCCCCACAAATCAAACGTACGACCGTTACAACTCACGACGTAAGACTCGAACATTGGATTGGGAGACCATTTTAAAAGTTGTACTAAATGCATCGAAATTTTCGCGGCTTTTTAGACGCCATCTGGATTGCCTTTCGCGCATTTAAGCTACTTCACAGAGCGACTTAAAAACGGTTACCTTTATTTTTATTTATTTTTTACTGTATTTAGAAAAGATTTTGTTCGCCCTTCTCAGGACGGACAGGATTTTCATTACAAAATTGTACTGTTATATATGGCTTAAAGCGCTAACGACACACATAGTGCACCGTATATCAAGAGTATCATGTAATATATTTGTTTACTTATCCTATTAAGGGAAAGACTGCTAATAAATGCGAAAACCGTACCTACGCGCGCGTTCTTAGATCACAAATAAATAAAACGCACCCAACATTAAATCTACCGACATCTTGTGACACATAGACTTCAAACAATAATTTTCCCATCTTAAGTAATTAATTTCAGACTCATATTCCAGTCAACGTTATCTATAATTATCAGTACCTTAATTTATGTCTACTGTCCACACCGTAACTAGAAAATTTTTGTTTGAAGCATCGAAAAATTTAGGAATACCACATATTACTTAGAAGACTTATTCTAGAATAATCCTAAGTACAAACGTGAAAATGTATCTCTAACCTTATAGTAACTTACAGTAATTTTATTATGCTTTAGTTTAGTTTATTGGGAGAAAGTTCTAGCGTTGATCACGCAATATACAGAGCTACCGGACAAACTACACCACGGACGAGTTACCAAGTACACGTTAGGAGTATGAGAATTATTCACTGCCCATACCGAAAGCAATAATGGTGATACAAGTCCAAGAAGCCTACAGTACAATCGAACCTTTGCTAGCCTCTGGTGACACACAAATGAACTGCTTTATACAGTCAGACAAGGAGAGCGCACTGAAGCAGTAACCACTTGCAAGTTTAGTTTGTCCGTCACAATTGGTTCAAGCTTAGTTTATATCAATTCACTATAAATTTGATTTACTTATACATATTTTGGGGTCTAACAAGCTGTTACAGTAATTTATTATAATACGCAAATCAAAAGCTTCATGGAGGAAAAGTATCTGCAAAGAAACAACGGAGGTTCTAGGAAATACAAACATTGTGGCTATGTAAGTGTCCTCCTTGCTCATTTGGAGGCCTGCCGGGAAAGAAAACAGACTCAAACGTAAGCCTGCCTCGAGGCAAGGCGCGAGGCGGCGAGTAAAATTAAAGCTTTTGCCCGCCACACGCATAAATGTACCACATTGTATTGAGAACAAAAGCTTTTCCTCCCACTCGGCTTTCGATAATGACATTAAATATTATACCATATAAGATTAAATCCCGTATAATATACATGGTTTTCACACAATCTGTCTTAAGTGAACAATTCTCTAACTACATTTCATCAAAAACTGCGCAAATTCTTCGCAAACGATAAATTGTAGGATAACTTAGATCAGACATTTGTTTTTGAGACTTGGCGTTAGAAAAAAATAATATAAGTATAATTATACATAATATTATAACAGATTCATGCTGGGGTAGTAAGTGTGTCGAATTATTGAAAACCATGACGGGAGAAACAGTGCGAACAATTTAATACAACGACTCGAGTTGTGTTAACCGTCTCGCAGACTGACTTGCAGCAACTAAACTTAGTTAAAATTATTTATCTAACAATTAATTACATTAAGTGAACACATACTGACTGAACACATAGGGATTCATCTCAAAGTCACCTAACCATACGTTTTGAAAAATATCATATCGATTTAATAGTTAATTTTTGTCTATTCAAAAGAATTTCCCTATAATATTTGAACTAAAACGAAAAATTTTGTGTAAGACCACGCTAATAAAACCAATTCAAATTATAGTAAGTTTTGATATAAGATTGTCGATAAATTAGCTAATGCAGTGCGTGAAACTAGCTTGCGTACGCACGCCCTCACAACATCCGATTCTATGTTGTACGCGGGGTGACCGTACGGTGACTTGGCGCCGTCAACAGGCGTTATAATGACTAATTAATTATCAAAATAAATAAATCAGTTAAAAAGAACGTCTTGCCATCCTCAATTCACTCTAATTCATTTCTAACATTACGTTTAATAAACCCGATCAAGCCGGCAGTCAAAGTTTTGCGACATAAAGAAAATTACGAAATAAAATAAAATAAAAACTTTCACATTTTACGTATGAAAATAAAAATATCACGTCTCATAAGCAAATACGACGATAAGATCATCAGCTTAGATTCCAAACGAGGTACGTTTGTATTTGCCAAGTGTTTCAATAATACTTAGAATTTTGGTTTCCTCGCGCGACACCGCTGCACCGCCGCGCACGCTGCGGTGTCGCCCCCGCCGCGCGCCGTCGCGTCGCGTCGTCACCGGCGCCGGCGCAACTCAACTTCTTTAAGACAGTCTTCTAAAGTCAGTCTTAAAGTTTTATTGCATTGATTCTTTTGCTCATCCATACATTTTCGCATCCCATCGTATCAAGCTGCGGAACAAAACAGAAGAAGCTTTCGAGCGCTAAGAAGTTACTAATACGAACATAATCTAGCCGAGCGCGAGCGTCGCCACAGCGCGCGCCTTACTACATAAAATATTATATGCACCTAAATCATTATGCAAAATAACTTATCATAAAAATTCATATCAACGTCTGCATTAATTAATTAATTAACCAAGTTAAAAAACGCAAAATGTAACATTGTGGAAAAATACTTTTCAAGTTATCCTTTAATTTATCATAAAAACATCTTTTACATCACATTGTGATCCTCTATAATAGTTATCTTTACGATCTTTCTATTCGATTATATTAGCGATACATCGCGGGGATCGGACCGGAGAGTACATTTATAAGTAATCGACATTTATATTTAGTGCACCGACTATGAGTTTGGTGTGTTCTACAGTTATACAGATTAATGACAGCTATTTATAATTGCGGCATCTAAATTACATCGTAAATTACACTGCAAACATTGTTTGGTCCTTAGAGACTAGTCAAATACGGAAACGAAAATCAAAGTACTGGTAACGAAAGATACATCAGGACTCATGGAGAATATGGTTTGCACATCCACGTTAAGCCAATGGGCAAACTAAAATTCTCCGCGCAAGCTATGCTCGATTGAATTTTTCCAAACGTTAATAATAAAATTGGCACATTGTCAAATAAATCACAAATAAACAAAATAAAATAAAATACGGCGGACCTTAGGTCCACGAACTTAGTTGGCCTTAACAGTAGGTACAATAATATAGTATTAATATACTTTGATGTATTGCTTGCCGTGGGAGGCGATGTCGCGCGCGGTGTCGGGCAGCGTCTCGAACAGCACCACGAGGTAGCCCTCGGGCGTGAGCGCCACGTCACTGGGCCGGTCCTTGTCGTCCAGGCCGGGCGACTTCAGGTCCACGGCCCACAGGATGCGCAGCTCCGAAGTGAACACTAGCACTCGGTGGTTCTTGGAATCGGCGACTATGATGCGTCCGTCATCGTCAGTCACTATACCTGATGGGCGATTGAGTTCGCCGATTCCAGAACCTTCGCGACCTACACAGTGTAGCACTTTAGACAGAGTCGGGTCCACCATTAACAGACGATGATTTTCGAAGTCCGACACTATAATGTTGCCCGATGTCGTAAAACATACACCTCTAGGAGTCGTAGGTCCTTTCAGCATTTTAGCCGGGTTAGCACCTTCAAACACGAACTTAGTGATGTAAGTTCCGTCGCTGGTAAACAGTTGAATACGATGATTGCGCGTGTCAGTCACAACTATATTTCCTAATGTATTTACAGCAACATCCCAAGGATATTGGAATTGTCCACACTCCTTGCCGAATGAACCGAACTTCAGAATAAAGTTACCGCAGGAAGTGAATATTTGCACTCTGTGATTGTCCTTATCAATCACTATGATGCGTCCGTAGCTGTCCGTGGTGATGCCTGCCGGGAGGTCAAACTCCCCAGGCCCAGTGCCCTTAGATCCAAACATTGCCTTGAATTCTCCTCGACCGCTAAATATTTGAATGCGATTGTTCCTTCTGTCAGCAACAATTATATTTCCTTCTCTATCTACACAAAGACCCCAAGGTCTGGACACCTGTCCTTCATCCTGTCCTTCACGAGCGAACGAGTACATCGGAATGCCAGGGACAGGGCTTCGTGTAGGTCTCACTGACACAGGCATCCAGAAACCAGATATTGATTGACCAATACCTCGGCCGGGGTTGGAGTCCAAGGCTAGACTTGATGAAATGCTGTGGTCATAATAGTTAGTCGGTCTTGTGTGTGACCCGTATTCCGGTAATGATCTCATGCTGCTAGATCCTGACGTGTTATAATTATGATGCTGGTAGTTCTGCGCCGACTGTAATGACTGTAATGACAGCATGGACTGGCGGGACTGCACGGATGATGTGGAGCTGAGCGAGTGCAATGAACTAGAAGATGCAGCGGACTGCACGTCACTCTGCCTTTTCAACTGGTCCACTAAGTCGTAATTAGGAGGGATGAACACGATTCGTTCCTCTGTAATGTACATGTTCTTAAACATACAGGAAAAATAGTCAACTTGAGCTCTTCCTTTTTCTTTAGCCATAAACAAATCGAGCCCTTCAGAGTCCATGCTACGCACAAGTGTTTCATTAGTATGAGCTAATCCAGCTAATATGCCTCTAAGTGTATTCATATGATCTGACAATTCATTCATTTTAGCTTGGCGCATCTTTTCTACTTTGTCCAATAAAAACTTTTCACGATCTTCGATAGCTTGAGCATAACATCGCATCGCTTTCCTTATTTTCATATTCGCCTCTGCCGTTTCTTTCTCATAAGCTTTCGACAAAGCTACAGCGCGGTCTATGGCTGTTTTAATTGCTTTTGTTCCTGTCTTCGTGTCTTCAATAGCTCTAAAAACACCAACACGACACATGTCAAGGGCGCCTTTAATGGGCGTATAATTATGATCTTTATGCACCCACAGCGTGCACTCCTGACATATAAAGACGATGCAAGGTTCGCAGTAATATCTAACCTGATCGCCGTGTATGTCGCAGAACATGACTTCTTTTTCGATATTCACTGAGTTAGGCCTGGCCCCTATGGGCGATATTTGGTGTATCGGGAGCAGCGTGTGCTCCCTCAGCTGGCAGTCAGATGTAACTTTGTGACAACAATCGTGACAGAATAAATCGTTGCACTCGAGGCAGCGCGTCGTCGGCGTGCGCTCCTCGCAGCGGAAGCAGGTGATGGACACCGACACCGAGGACGACGTGCCGGGAGAGCCGCTTGAGTTGTCTTCTTTGGAATGATGCTGGTGGTTGTTATTGGAGGTAACGTTGTACTCACGACTTATGGGTCCATGTGGATTTTGCATGGAACTGCAGGCCGGCAGTGCCCAGATGTCGTATGGCATGCCGGACGACGCCGAGGTGGAGGCCGCGTTCTGCAGGCTCGACGGCTTGTTCATATTCTCGAGGAGGTTGCATATGATGTGCGTCATGGCGAGAGGGTCTTCCTGGTCGTTGGAGCTGTGGCCGGAACCGCTGGCGGTAGACGTCGAAGGCAGACTTGATGCTAACGATTGCGTCAGGTTAGCGAACGACGTCATTCTTCGCGTCTTGCGCTACGTCATCAGACCTGTAACAAATAAACGCGCTGTTATTTTACAGATCTTTTTGTTCATAAATTACCACATGCCTTTTTTTAATGTAATCTTCTAATATAGGCATAAATATCTTGTGTCACGGTGTTTGTTATCGAACTCCTCCGCAACGGCTTGACCGATTTTTAGAGTTCCGTAGCCAAATGGCAAAAACGGAACCCTTATGGATTCGTCATGTCTGTCTGTCTGTATGTCTGTCCGTCCGTATGCCACAGCCACTTTTTTCCGAAACTATAAAAACTATGATTTTGAAACTTGGTAAGTAGGTAGATAGATGTCCTATTCTGTGAACCGCATTAAGATTTTCACACAAAAATAGAAAAAAAAAACAATAAATTTTGGGGGTTCCCTTTTAACTGAAACTCAAACATTATTTTTTTCATCAAACTCATACGTGTGGGGGGGTGGTATCTATGGATAGGTCTTCAAAAATGATATTGAGGTTTCTATGATATTTTTTTTCTAAACTGACCAGTTTGCGCGAGAGACACTTCCAAAGTGGTAAAATGTGTGTGTGTGTGTCCCTATAACTTAGAGAATCATAAAACTAAAAAAATATATGATGTACATTACCATTATTAACTTCCACCGAAAATTGGTTTGAACGAGATCTAGTAAGTAGTTTTTTTTTAATACGTCATAAATCGCAAACCGCAACTTTTGCTTTTAATAAGTATATAGTTATATAGGTACCTAACCTACAGGTTTGTACGGAACCCTCGGTGCGCGAGTCCGACTCGCACTTGGCCGGATTTTTGTTTTTTTCTTGTGTATATTCGCTAGGTCTAAGAATAGTCGTATGCTATATTTTTTATAAATCGATATCTTAATTAGCAAACCAGCAAACTCCATACAATGCCTTACGGCCAAAAAGGGAAAAGCGACATTTTTTGCGAAGACGACTTATAAATGATTTGAATCGGCTTTTCGATTTCGAGTCTAAACTATTTACATCGATTTTACAAAAAAAAATGTCGCTTGTCCCTTTTTGGCCGTAAGGCATGACATTCATTTTTTTTTCAGGTTTTTCAAGTTTTTTAGTTACAAAACTTTAAAACTGTATATTTTTGTAGTCTAATTAATTAATTTTGATGATGTAACCCATGATATCAAAGTATTCTACAGCTACTTATACAGTTTTAAGTATCTCCTGAAAATTTTGCTCAAATGGAGTTAGCTGGTTTCCTAATCAAGGTACCTATCGATAATATGGCAAATCAACGTTTGCCCGGTCAGTTAGTGTTAATATACCTGGTAACGTGATGACCAGTGGTGTGTGGGACTTTAATTTCAGTCATGACGCACCAGATGAAATACTTAACCGACTTAAAAAAGGAGGTAATCAATTCGACCCGTATTTATGTAATATTTATAGAATTGCACAGTTTTCGTATATATGTTAGTCTATAACAGCTTCTAAACTTGTTTATCTTTCATAAGTGATAGTGCGTGTGGGTACTTTCATATCAGTCATGAGTCATGAATGACGCACCAGATGTAATTCTTAACCGACTTAAAAAAGGAGGTAGTCAATTCGACCCGTATTTATGTAATACTAGCTGACCCACGCAACTTCGTCTGCGTCACATTTTCCATTAATGCTCGGCTCCTTTTAGTCTTAGCGTGATGATATATAGCCTATATCCTTCCTCGATAAATGGGCTAAATAATACCGAAATATTTTTTCAAATCGGACCAGTAGTTCCTGAGATTACCCCCTACATACAAACTTAGAAACATACAAACTTACAAACAAATGTAACCTCTTTATAATATTAGTATAGAGTATAGATTGTCAGAATTGCACAGTGTTCGTAATGTTAGCCTAAAACAGCTTCTAAAGATGTTTATCTTAGTGTTTGTATGCATATGCATGTAAGAATGTGTGTTTGTCGGCGCATATCTCAAAAACTAAAAGTTGTTTTTAAAAAATTGTTGTTTTATAAATTTAGGTATAGCCTTACTTAGGGAATAGTACTAGTTTCATTAAAATCGCTTCAGTAGTTTTTGAGATAGACAATTAAGTGTGTATCACAAGGGAAAACGGATTGTTAGCTAAACATAGTAGGTAATTCTAAAACATATTATCATGCATATTATTGTTAAAACATGTTTGCATGCAGTTAGGCTTCAGCTAATAATCTCGATGAAAATTTCAAAAAGTGGTTCAACAATTTAAAAAGTAATCGTTAGATGGCAATATAAAAATGGTTCGTCACTTCATGTGTCGTAGTAGATTATTAATAATGGAGCTATATAAAAATACTTTTAAGTAATTATTTTGAATTTTATGATAACTGAAATTAAAAACAAAATAAGTTAGTTAAAATTAAACCGACTTCAAAACTGTAATTTATTTAATAAATTAAAACGGGGGAAAGAAGTTTTTTAGTTACAAAAATCTAAAGTAAATATGCCATCTTTTTGAGGTGCCAGCCTGCGGTGGGCGGGTTATACCGATATATTTTTATGACAGTGTTTTTAAATAATTTGTTATACTCACGATTAAAAAATCAGCACAAGGGACACAAACACGTAAAGTCTTTTAAATGTTCTGCAAGATGCTTTCACTGTCACTAACACACAACAACTGATATTTAAAACTAATGAGTTCACTAATAACGAAATGGACGCAGATGCGTCCTATCGATACTTCTGCGATGAACTGATGGTTGCACTGAATCTTTTCATATGGTGCACTTTGCAAAAAAAATCCATCCCAAAATCTTTTGTGCGCGCCCTACCACTACCCCTTGTGATATCGTAGGTAGAGGGAGAGTGAGATAGCAACACTTCATCGACGGGGGTGCGACAGAGAACCTCTATGTGTCGCATTCCAAAATTTTCCATAATTTAGATAAGGAGGTTTGCTATGATTAGGGTTGGCAAGGGACGGGACTATGGACGAGGTAGTCAAAGAGAATTTCGCAAGTGTTTGGAGTTTGTTTCGTATTCCTCTGCGACTGTGGCCTAACCATGCGGAATGTTAGCATGAAGTTAATGTTTTTAACAATGGTTTGTTGAGAGTAGGTGTTGTATTCGCCAAACATTGCCTACCTACCGCGAAGTAGGTATTTATAAAATTCATCAAAAGCAGGATTCAGTTTCAGAACTTACTAGAACAGCAACCAACATTAAAATAAGGAACATCTATCACTCTGTAATAAATAGTACATATCATAGAGCGGATGTGTAACAGAGACCACGCATAGTGTCATAGAAAAGAAAGGGACAGAAACTATTTCCTATTATCGAGATTTTGTATTTTGGGAAGCGCAGCGTTGGCAGCACATGCACCGTGACCTTGTGCGGCGAGTGCGCGTGAGGCAGGTCTGGGAGACCCTAGCGGCCATCTTGCCATGACGCCCCCGCGCTCCCCGAACTTTGTAAGTGCGTAGGGTGCCGAAAATCGATGCCTTCCCTAGCTGCCCTTACTTTCTATGAAGGGCGAAACCGCGGATAAAAATGCTGTAATAATATCACGATAGAAAGAGCCCTTTGAGAGCGCTACTGATTGTATATTTTGCTCCAATTCCGAAATCATTGTGCGATTGTGTCTAAATTTTGCAGTACAATACATTAAGCTTCGTTTGATCGAACTCTTACACATTTTCTTTTTGGTTTGATAAAAGCAAATCAGATCATGGTTCAATCTTTAAAGCCCTCAATGAAAACTACGAACGTGCCTAAACAAAACATCATAAACTAAATGTAACGCTGAAAGCGCTGACGGGAGACGATACCTAGAGCGAAGGGATTTGCATTTCATCCCTTTAGGACAGAAAGGGGTATTTTCACGGACAATAATGCAGGGAAGGATAAAGACGTAATAAATATAAAAGCAGCTTTTCTAAAGATTCTAAAATGACTTTGGAGTGGACAAACGAAATAATTAGTACTAATTAGGTGCGGTGACGATTTGAAGACGCCAATGATGTTTTTATTTCGATTCTAATGACAAATAGTTTAAGCACTGTTAGTGATCATTATCTCTGGTTTCGAGAATCGTGTCAACAAAGTGGTTGACAAAGTTTTTGGTAAAATGCTATTAGATATTAGAAGCTGGTTGTACAATCTCAGACCAATAAAAAATATATTATGTTATTGGGAAACAGGTATCTAAAACGCTGCGCACATAGTTAAAGTCGATTGAAGGAGACTGTTCGGAATCCGTAGACTATGGACTACTGACGCCATTTTACGCAAAAGATAACACTCAGTGTGACGCGTCACTCACGTACGTGAGTGACGCGTACTCATATCTAACTATAGACCTGTAGAATGAGCATAACTGAAATCAGTCCAAACCAATAGAACAGTGTTATCAGTTCTAAACAATGAAAACGTACCTGCGCTAGCTACAAAGCAGACGTCCATAGTACAAAAAGGTTAATTCTCTACGCACACCAAAAAATAAATGCAGATAGGAGAAATGCATTGAAATAGTTGAAATTGCAAACAATGTAGCAAATAATACTTTCGCACAAACACCATTTTGTAAGTGCAGGTAACGTTTTTTTTGTGGATTTTTAGGAAAAAAACAAAAGCCGAAGTTTTTCTGTGGGTATGGAGTTGGAGAAACAATAGGTTTGCGAAGACCGGGCATGTCGCGACGGTGCCGCGGTGGTCAGCTGCTTGGGCCCACCGACCTTCTTAATGGTAATGGCGCAGTGGTGCCTAACATTGACAAATTATTTAATTTGAAAGCAGCTGGCAAACAACAATTATTTGTAGAGAAAGAGAATGAAAAGAAACGAAACTGTGTTTTTGTTGGTCCAAAAATCGAAAAGATTTGACCGTTTCAATGTTGACATTTTAGTTTAGTGTAGACAATTCCAACATAACCTTAGAATAATAACGCATAGAAGCCGCGTCTAGAACAAAACCCGAGCAAAATCGTGTGTCCACTTTTTTTCTTTGTGTGCGTGAGCCGAATGTGTCTACGTTCCTCTAACGCACACAGATATAGCTTTCAGTGATACCATTACTAAGCCGTTACCCACAAAATATGGGAAGACGCATTACTATTTTGCTATCAAGGCAAGTATTTTATGTTGTTGGGAACTGGAAAAGGTAAACATGATTTTTCATGTAATATGACATATTTTTTCGGAAGGTATAATTCAATTTATTTCAAAATAAAAGGAAATAAATCGCATAAAGAATGAGATATTGTTCAATGCGTTTAGAATGCTTGATGGGTTATAATTATAAACAATGTTAAAACATCGGGTTTGATATGAATTAACAGTAAGTATTGTATTTTAAAATTACAAAAATGAAAAACATGAATGAAAGCAGTGTGGGTATTTTTTCCTCACAAATAGCAACACTGTGTTATGACAAGTTAGGTTATTAGAATTTTGTTTTATTTATCGATTTACGTAAAAATAGTGCATAGAATGTGAGTACTTATTTGTGAAATGTTATTTTATCACATTTTTTTGTTTTCCTGATGTGCTATAACATCCTTTCACGCAACAAACTGTCATTTTCAATTATTTACTCGCGAGCTGTGTTCGACGGAACGTGACATTGAGTACTGACGGCCTGATGGCTAAGTTTGACGGATTAGGCTAAGTTTTAGTTGCCTCACTTTTTGCACTCGTACTAGGTTTCTATGCGTTATTATTCTAAGAACATAACATAATTTATTTTGAGCGTGCTATCAAAAACGAACTTGTTTTTAACCGACTTCCCAAAAAGGAGGAGGTTATCAATTCGGTTGTATGTTTTTTTTTTTTTTTTTTTTTTGTTACCTCATAACTTCGACAATTATGAACCGATTTGAAATTTTTTTGTTTTATCTGAAAGGATATACTTGCAGATTGGTCCCATTTAAATCATATCAAAATCGGTTACGAACTTTAGATTTTAAATCGAAATAGCTGGAATTTGACTATTTAGATGATTCTTTGATAATCGAAATTGCGTATTTTGCTTTTCTGCGATTTTGCAGTGGTGTTGTTAGGTGTGGGGCACCACTAAAAAGTGAAAAATAAAAAACCTTTTGCAAAAAAATACTACCGACTTCCAAAAAAAAAAAAACTCTACAAAGTAAAAAATAACTTTAATTTCAGAAGTCGGTGTCAAAATACGAAGAAACTAACAAAAACACCGACTTCCGAAATTAAAGTTATTTTTTACTTTGTAGTGTTTTTTTTTTTTTAGAAGTCGGTTGTATTTTTACAACATCAAACCTATGACCGAAATTTACCACAATAATATTCCGAATGTAAAACCAACAACAAGGATAAAATAAATTACATATAATGAGAGTAACAAAAGTACAACTTTGGACCAAAACAATTTGGTTTCAGATGAATTAAAAATTAAAGCACTGTATCTATAATATTGAGCACCGCTGGACATAGCCGGAGAAAACTACCTGAATGAAGGACTAGTTGTGGGCGCACTCGCTGCCAACGAAGTTTCATTCAAAGCTTTGTTTTAAATTCATTGTATTACTTACTAGCCAGTAAGTCTGACTCCAGTCTTGCTAAGAAGTACCGTGTTATCCGTGTTATGTGTGTTCGTGTGTTAATGGTCTGTGGAGGTCTGGTAGGCAGCCGCTCCACGTAATAAAACACTGGTTTTCAGTTGAATCCGATTTGACTGGAAGCCGACCCCAATATACTTGGGAAAAGGCTAGGAAGTTGATGATGACTTATTAGCTGACCCGCGCAACTTCGTCTGTGCCACAAGTTTCATTCATACTCCGCTCTTTTAGTCGTAGCGTGGTGTTATATAGCCTTTCTCGATAAATGGGCTAATCAACACTAAAATAATTTCTCAATTCGAACCATCGGTTCCTGAGATTACCGCGTTCAACCAAACAAACTCTTCAGCTTTATAATATTAATAATAATAGCTACTAAAACCTTCCTCGAGTACCACTCTAACCATTGGTGTAAACAGCATGAAAATCGGTGCAGTAGTTTTTGACTTTATCGGGTCCATAGTCCATACCGACAGACAGACGCGGCGGGGGACTTTGTTTTGTAATATGTAGTAACAGTGAAGTTTAGATTAAAATATTATCTAAATATAGATAAGTAAAGAAAACATCTAACAATCGCAAAACGGAAGGAATGAGAGTTAGTACAGCTCTTTCCAATCCAAACCAAATAAGATTGCCTAGAGGCGATATTCCTAATGTTACACACGTTTTTTTAGCAGTCGTTAAATATATTTTTTTGGATATGAATCATATCCATCCATCAGGTGATTGGTCTAAACTGAATGAAATGTGATACAGCTTCGTTTGTTACGCTTTCTAGAGATGATTAACGCCGGTGCTACTGTATAGGTCGCTAAAGTAAAAAGTGCTGATAGCAATTCGGTACAAACTTGACCTAAGACACTACCGATAGCGGAATTAGGAGAAGTAGTTATTAGTGTGTTTAGATAAAATTATAGGTCAAGTTGAATTTGTTACTGGAAAATGGCTTGTAACAATAACAAAACAACTTTATGTCATCTACAAGGTTTGACAAGTTCAGCAACTTTTATAGTACCAAAGTTCCGAAAAGTTTCTCGGCTTCTTTGTCTTCAAAATACTGAGATTTTTTCATCCACTACCCAAAACGCAAATAAATAAACTAGCCGTGTGGTCCCGGCTCCGAAAACCGTCCCAACACGTCCTACGGGTGTCGTAAAACGCGGCCAGCCAATCATCTGTGCACTAATATCAAATTGGGCTCTCCAGTTTGACAGCAATGATTGTTATTGTATCTGTAAAGATAAGCAGCCTCATTTATAAAGAAAACATGTGATTTGTTAATATGCTGATTAGAAGCATTTCTCTTTAGAGAATCTGCTAATCAGTACATTACATTTAAACAAATCATTTGGTAATATCTTTTATAGATAGTGGTCAAGTTTTCGCGATAAAGAGATTACTCAAATCCCTAGCCTTGTGTTGTAAATATTCCGGAAATGTGGATCTTAGGGCTGCCTGAGGGCTTAGATCAGAATTTCCGGAATGCGATGAATCTCTGCTGGGAAGTGTTTGACGGGACAGGAAATGGCTGTTATCCCAACGGGATAAACTGTTCTCTTTGCGATACCTTGCTTTAAGAGAGTGAAAAACTGATGGATTTCCACCGAGGGATAATCTTTGTTTCGCTGCGTTACGCTAAGTTTACGCTGTAGTCTGGCCTTCAAACCTAGTCTCATTAGATCTGGGTAAGCTGACATTAAGTTAACCTAGTCCATACTTAATATAATAAAGCTGAAGAGTTTGTCTGAACGCGCTAATCTCGGAAAATTCTGGCACATTCATGATGGCTATAATTAGGATAAGTAACATCACGCTACGAGCAATAGGAGCGCAGCATTAATGGAAAATGTGACGCAGGCGAAGTTGCGCGGGTCAGCTAGTATTATAAGATATGCCAAATAGGGAAGATTCCTTTAAAATTATCTAACATGTACATTATGTGCGTAAATCTACGTATTAGAAAGTGCGGCAGATACGCAAATAATTCCTGATGTAACACTATGGAAATCGCACCATGACTCAGCTGTAAAGGCATAATAACATAATCGATTATCAAAACCACTGATATCATCGGTATTTTCGTATTTATCAAACAAAGGAATATTTTAGAAGTGCGTACGAGTTGAGCTTTCTTGAAGATCCTTAATGAGGATGTTTGGGAGCTAGGGAATAACCGTGTTCATGAAAGATGAAAAGATTCAATTTGTTAATGAAAATCTGGTTATTACTGAACCGCGGTCACCTACTTTTATCTGATACTAGAAATCTTGACAACTAACTCAGTGTATCATCCCTCTAGCTCTTGTTTAGATAGGTACTACTAGCAAGGGCCACCAGCGAACGTGCCTAGTCTTAAACCAAAGAAGCCTCGATAAAGTCCGGGAAAAAATAATGCTACTCAGTAATCGAATGTCAAGGTAACATACTTTTTTGGTCAGAAATTACTCTTTCGAAACTTGAAAATTAATTAAGAAAGTTTGAAACACAACTTTACCTACTTCAAAAGTAACTGCAAAAAAAAAACGTGTTCAAACAACGTGACCTTTTGTTCAGTTTTAAACTAAGTTCAACAAATTGTTACGTACGTCACTCAAAAGGAAAGTTAAACTAAGGTTCCTCGATCGCGCTAAGGTTTCGTACATTTGTTCATTTTGTTCGTTAAAATTGTGTTGTACTCATACTCACGCACGTGTTTAAGTTAAATGGTAGGGTCAACAGCAACATTAGTGATGCATTATGCGTTGCCAGAATCGTTGAAAAAATACTGCGCCCGTTATGGTATTGATTATTACGTTACGTTCGATTTTCAAAATGACCAGACATGTTGTGGATTAGTAAATGGCCGTTTCTCTAGTCTTTTTGATACCAAACTAATAAGTTGATTCTGGTCTAACTACTATTTTAAAAGGATTTAATATTTTAAATTTCCTTCAACATCCAGTTAATCCATAAATAATGAAATCTGCAGCCATCCCTACGCATAGATAAAATGAGAGGGGTGCTTCTAGCGTTAGCGTATCTTAGTAACCCTTGCCGTTTATAGATTTCCCAACAAGCGTGTGACATAAAGCAGCTGACACGTCCTAAATAATAAACCACTCTAAAATTGCGATACACGGCTTTAATGGAGATGCAAGACTCAAAAATGAAATCACACGTTAAATTAAAGACGAAAAATCGACAAATGTAATACGTGGTGCGATTCGTTCCTAGTATTGTAATTTGTAGGTATCGTGGATGCGTAGTATGGTGTATATACTCGTAGTTATGTAGATATAATTGCGGAGTCCGCACGAGGGGTGAACAGCGCTTGGCGCATGCGATCTCGCATCCCGAAGGGTAGGCAGGATTACCTTGCTTGAGATTACGAGAAATATGCCCCCTTACACAGAGCTACAGAAATCAATAGTTTTCCTTAATCAACACTTGGCCTCAAGGCTCAAGCTCCCTTTTGTTTTAAATGGATTTCATAGGGGCCAAGTTTTTGACAATATTTTGCTTTGTAATTTTTATGGCGAATTGTGATGATTTATAAAATTGAGTCTTTTAATACAATGGCCTTTGTTACATAGTCCAGTTATTTTCGTTTGTCTCATCAAGACATGCTAAACATTGTAACTTATTTTTAGGAATAATAGGTATTTGGGTATTGTACATGTACCAGGTACCTGCTACAGGTAGCTAATGGCAACAGATTTTGTTATTGTTTGCTGGTTCTTAACTTTTTCTATGGCATTACTATTGTTCAGTTACTAAAAACCATTAAGTACTTACAAAGGTTTTGAAATTCCTTTTTATTGCAAACTTTTATGGTATGCACAGAGATCCTTTTTCTTATCTATACCAGCTTTATTTTAAACAATGCACCAGCAATAACAAAGAATATTTATTCAATTCTGTTGTCTAATGTTTTCAAGTACACTGCCTATTCAATTCCCAACTTTGTGAATATAATAGTAACAAAACAATATAAAAGCTTATATTATGGAACATAAAAGTACCTATATATATTATTCATTTGAATCAAGTAACCAGCTAAAACTGAAAACTCATGATTACAAACATATTTATGAAAAGAGATAAAATTAATCAAAAATTATTATCAGGAATCAATAAAAAAATCTATGATACTTTAACAAAGATCAACACGTCTAAAATAGAATTTATAAAGTCTTCATTATAATACTAAATTGCCTGACTCACACCGCAATGCAATAGTCTGCAAAGACCTTGCAGTGACCCACTGAGGTCATTGATTCTCTTGTATAGCAATTTATGATCACAAAACTATGTCTGAATATATGCAACTCTTCAATATGAAGATAAAAGACTATTTTGCATTGAGAAGAAAGCAACTTCTACTGTTTCTTCAACAGTTAGAAATCAATTAAGTCATCATCATCATCTTTTTGTTTCTATAACCTGGGTGGGTAATTCTGGATATTTTTTTTTTTAATGAAGTGGGTAACTGTGGGTTTAACATGGAGTAAATTAATAAATCCTTACCTGCATTCTCTTTCTCCATATAAATTAAAAACAATCTTCAAATGTATTAAATAAAACTATGCTAGAATGATCACTGCTCAAATCTCATCATGTGTCAATTATTAAAAATTTTGTACATTGACTTGCAGCACGGGTCACTGACCTCTCACCTCAATGGCTTAACATGCAAACATGAATGGGTAGAATTATTCTTATTTAAACTTGGAATAAGGGGATGTTACTAAGCAGGAAAAACCAGTATTTTTCAAACATGGTCATGTTCTTTTTTATTATTTATTTATTGATGCTGGAAATCAGGTAAACATAGTAAAAACATGAATTAAATATGAATTTATTTACAACTTTGGTTCTAAAAAATATAAGAGTGTTGCTGCTAAATCAATGACAAGCATGTTTTTTTTTTATTATGAAAGAAAATCTCAAACCTCTCAAGATCAATATTGTAACTCTACCTTGAACTTTGAAGAGGGAAAGTGAAAATTGGCCATGTTGTTATTGATTCTAACTAAACCATAAGTTGAGTAGTTATTTTCATGTTAAAATACCTTCTTAAAAATATAATTTGTAATCTCTGCTGCTTAAATTACAAATGATTAGGCTTTTAAAATGAAACAATATTTTTTTCTTGTTTCATGCATAAACAATAAGATTTATTTTATTTTGGGCTATTTTAATCTTACCTGTACTATGTTCTCTAGGTATTAAACTTAATAGGCTGGTCTTGAAAGGATGATGAGTTGGGATATCTTCAATAAAGAGTTCTACCCTACTATTGTTGCTTTTATTATGACAAAAAAGATACCCCCTCATTTGCATTGTATGCACGGTATATTCATCAAGTGTGATAATTGCTTATCACCAGCGAAGTCCCATCTAGTTAAATATTAATCGCAAGCACGGTATCCAGGACCTTTACAATGGAAATGCACGCAGAGATAAAATGAATCATCGCGGTACCTACCGATACTTAGACTTACCGAAATATCTTCAGTCCTTGTGGGAGAATCGCTGAATCACAAGTAAACATACGTACTACGCAATAATGCGTACACACTTTACATTGTCCATTTAAAACGTATCTTATTTGTCCCGTCAAAGATAATTATTCACGAAAATATTTTCTACGATGCAGGTAGATTGCACAAAGATAGCTTTTACAACGCCAATCAATATTTTAGCATAGAACATTGATTCTGATAATTTTATTGCACTAATTTTAAATACTGCTGAGCATTACAATCGCTTTTATTTCGCAATCATCGTTATATTTATTTATTATCATAAAATAACACCGTAAAAACATCAGCGGTGAATGAACGATCAATTGATTTAAAAAAGATATTAGTTTTGTTTATGGAAACTTGACAACAATAGAGGTGTCCCTCAATCCAGAGACAAGAAAGTTCAGTCGATTAATTTCTCAGTTTAGTTAGTTTTGCACCCAGATGCTTCTCATAATGGGACCTGGGTCTGCAATCTGCCCTGCATATTTTCACAGAGTTTCCAGGATAGTCGATTTCGTTTTATTGTTTATTTATTTTTATCATTCTTATCAACACTTTACGCCAACGTTATCGTTTACTCCACACTAATATATGTATATCTATTTACTTGCATATTATGCTGTAAAACTGATTCACATCCGTATACTCAACAGGTTCAGTCGGTTCAGTCAGTTGAAAACCAGCGTCAGGCAGCACCTAGTTGGGCCAATGGGCCCATTTGGCACAGCCGCGGGGCACACAATGTTATTGTTTTAGAATTAACATTGTGTGTATCTGTGTGTGCCAAATAAACTTATTTTCTTTCTTCTTTCTTCTGATGTTTTCATCGTTATATTCATCGAATTTCTTGTTTTATATAGCCTCAAAAATAGTTGGTGTTTTTGACCAATCTTTACCTTAACCTTTGATTGACCTAGTTTTTAGGGTTCCGCAGCCAAATGGCAAAAACGGAACCCTTATAGATTCGTCATGTCTGTCCGTCTGTCTGTCTGTCTGTCCGTCCGTATGTCACAGCTACTTTTCTCCGAAACCATAAGAACTATGCTGTTGAAATTTGGTAAGTAGATGTATTTCGTGAACCGCATAAAGATTTTCATACAAAAATAGAAAAAAAAAACAATAAATTTTGGGGTCCCCGTCCCCCCATACTTAGAACTGAAACTCAAAAAAAAAAAAAATTGTTCCCATACGTGTGGGGTATATATGGATAGGTCTTCAAAAATGATATTGAGGTTTCTAAGATCATTTTTTCTAAACTGAATAGTTTGCGCGACAGACCCCCTTAACTTCTAAAATAAGAATATGATAAAACTAAAAAAAATATATGATTTACATTACCATGTAAACTACCAGCGAAAATTGGTTTGAACGAGATCTAGTAAGTAGTTTTTTTTTAATACGTCATAAATCGTAAATCGCAACTTCTGCTTACGGAACCCTCAGTGCGCGAGTCCGACTCGCACTTGGCCGATTTTTTTTTTAATTTGGGGACATTTTTATGTTTTTAAACTTACGGTATAGTGCAACCAAGGAACAGAAAAAACAGAGTGCAACGAAGTAATTTCAAAAGAAAAGTTCAAAAATAATATTTAACCTCAGGCTTGGCGCGCACTGGTGACTTTAGTCACCGTGACGGTATATCTCTGTGTTACACTCATAGAGATTATAAAAAACTTGTAGATACTTCACAATAAATTGCGAAAAGAGATTGTACTTTCACAGAGAAAAAAGTCATCAGTGCCTAGCCTAAATATTACTAAAAGCGGATAGATACGAAAATCGTCAAAATCGATTTGGGTAAAAAGACTGACAGTCTGGCACTGAGTTGAGTGAGTTGACCTGACAGTTGCTGTCAATATTTCGCGCCAAATGGAAAGTAACCTATTGTGCGTACGCCGCGTTTGTTTATCATAATTTTGAAAACAACGTAATAATTTGTGTTTGTGATAAGTGTGCATCGAAGAAATGTCTACTCCATCAAAGCGCCCGGCATCACAGGCGTCGTCGGATGCTCCAACACCATCGCGAAGGACCCGCTCGTCGCAACAACTTGTTGTACCAGAAACACCTCAGCGTTCCTCCGGAACTCCCTCAAAAAGTACGTTTTACTCCTCCTGCCGTAATATTTCTTTGTTATATTGAACTTAATGAGGATAATAAGCACTCAATCTAATTAATTAATTTGTTCCTCTAAGTCTTGATTAAGAACTATTTGTTCAAATCATGAATGTTTCAATTTAGTAGGTCTTCTTCCACCTGTCTAATTGTTAATTTGTAATTATTGTTTAATAACGTGTCGTAAAGCCTGTGTAAAGATATGAAAATTAATTTCCAGATGGAACCCCTAGCACTCCACAAGGCACCCCACAGACACCTGGCACTCCTAGACGGACGCCGCGTACTCCTCGGGAAGCACCGGGCACATCACCTGCCCGTGCCATAGCCTCCAGTCCACTTGGTATGTTCAACTATACATCTTCTTTGTCTTCTGTTCCCATTATTTAGGGTCGGGTGTCGTCACTATTCTTCGCGGGTTGTCGGCTCTGACAATCAGGTATCAGTCTGTCAAAATATAAATCTATACTAATATTATAAAGCAGAAGAGTTTGTTTGTTTGGTTGAACGCGCTAATCTCAGGAACTACTGGTCTGATTTGAAAAATTCTTTCAGTGTTAGATAGCCCATTTATCGAGGAAGGTTATAGGTTATATATCATCACGCTAAGACAAATAAGAGCGGAGCAGTAATGGAAAATGTGACGCAGACGAAGTTGCGCGGGTCAGCTAGTATGCTATATAAAAGTTATTAGTAAAGTCGTACCTATTTCTAGACCAAAATACCTGTAATACAGTTTGCCCAGCTGTGAGATGATAATCTGACAAATTCCCATACCATAATGTAAAAACTTGCTTCTGCCCATGACTTTGTTTGAGCTTCACTACATTATTATAAAACAAAGTCCTCCGCCGCTTCTGTCTGTTCTCAGTAAACTCATAAACTACTGCAGCGATTTTCATGCTGTTTTCACCTATTGATAGAGTGGTTCTCGAGGAAGGTTTTAGTGTATAATTTGACAAGCGGGCAAGCTGCGGGCATCAGCTAGTTTTATCATAAAACACTCATGGGCATTCAACGTTAATGTTGCATTCATTATTTGATTTTTTTATTTTATTGGTTGGGTATTTCCTCAGGTTATCAATAGACTTTTAAATATCAGATTTTTTACAAGTTCATCTATAGCATAACAGACAGGAATACCAAGCAGCATACCAAAATTTTCTGTTACAATTTAACCCAGAGTGGAACCATTGCATTGGTTCCACTTGATGGCACTGATATGAATCGTAAAAACATAAAAATAAAGTAAAAAATCAATTGTGTCAGGTGGAACCAATGGTTCCACCGCTGTATGTAACAATTAAAGAAAAATTTTTGATTAAGTGCTCCCAATGACCAAGTATTTGAACATGAAATTCCATAAATTACTCATCGCACTAGTCAGCACTGTGTTAACACTTTTTTATTCAAGCGTGCACACACTGTCCCAGTTAGTTTAAACTGTGTACCTACACAAAAAAAATTAACTTTTGTGTCTGCTGGCAAATTTTAACATGCTATAAAATTGTTTGTAAACTAAAAAAAAAAAAGTTTTCCGAGAACATGCAACCATATCATAACTAAGTAGTAGTTACTTTTAATAAATAACTTAAAAATGTTTAATTTTTCAGGTACAGACATAGACATGAGTTCTCCACTGAACTACGGTACCCCCAGTTCGCTAAGCACCCCTCGCTCCAATTTGCGTGGTGCCATGACACCTGCCAGACAAAGGGCAGACCTGAAGACTAACCAGCATGGGCGCAGTGTGCCTGCTCCCAGTGCTCCCTCACCTACTAGAAGGGTAAGTTTTACAGAGCATGATTATCAGCTTATAAGGTTCCCACTGCTGGGACACAGACCTCCAAATTCGAATCCAGAACTGTGGGAAATAAAGATCATAGCACACATATCAACTCTTGAAAGGGATTGTCAACATATCAACTTGAGCAGTGCATTATTCTTTGTATGAAGCTCCCTACTGCAACACACACTAATTGGAATCATAACGTAATCACCTCACCTCAAGATAAGCTCACAAAGTGCTATGTCAACTTGCAATTTACGCCCTTAGGGCTTACCATCCCTGCAGTTAGGGTCTCTCCGTGCCCTTTCAGTCTTTATCCTGTCACCACCTGCCTGCCATATACTTTAATCTCTAAATTAAAACAAAGAAATAGGTGTTTTGCGGCTTTATTATAAATTATTAAATTAACTGTTACACAATACCATATCTGAACATATCATATTTCTAATTTGTCATGTGGTTATGTATGCTTCTGAAGAAATCTAGCAGTGGTACCTTGAGCCACCTCACCAGACAGTACAGGGCCGGGATGAGGACACTGAACTTGAGACAGAATACCATGGCATTGTTGAGGTCTGTGTCATTCATGTTGGACATTTCTGTGAACGTTTTCCTGAAGTCTTCGGTTGATGGTCCCTTTTCTTTCTGTGGGAAATGTCAGATTTTACATATTTTTATTGACATTCAACAAAATCGAAAACAAGTTTTATGGTATGGTGGTTTTTCTACATTTAAAACACAGTATTTCCTAAGACCTTACATACAGCAGTTCTACAAAGAAACAGTCAGCAACTAAAATTCTTAAAATAGTACTATGATTACCAGCCGGCCTTTCTTTATCCAACAAACTAGCTTTCGCCCGCGACTTCGTACGCGCATATCCAGTTTTTCCCGTTCCCGTAGGAATTTCGGAAAATCCTCTCTTAGTGCACTCCTAGGGAGTGTAAGGACGCTACATGCCAAATTTCAGCTTTCTTCGACCAGTAGTTGCGGTGCGATATATGTAAAAGTCGGTGAGTCAGGTTTGCCTTTTATATACAATGATATATAAAACTATAGATACGTTGTCCGCACTTTAAAATGACAGCATGAAATGAAGCCAATTGGCCACATCGCGCTTAGTTACGCACCAGCCTGTCGCGCGACACTACGTTTGTTTTGATGTCAATTTGAATATTACTTATCCTGTGACGTAACTGAAGATGTATATTTATCTCCCTCTAGCAACAGGCATCCCGCCCTACGGTGACATATTTTCTTTCCCTTTCTTCATGCGTATTAGTAGCTAACTAATATTTTCGCCGTTTTTAACCGCTGCGACGTTGGTTTATGACGTGTCTACATATAATACGTCATTGTTTATATATAGATTTATTGTTCTAGAATAAACTTAGTGGAATCTGAGCTTATACCTTAGCAAAATCTACGTTAAATGCGCACGCCCGGCACAGCGGACACACGATATAGTCGGGCTTCTCCCGTATCCGCCAGTACTGCGTCAGGCACTTTTCGCAGAATCTGTGACCACACGACAGAGCTGCCGGGTCCAGGATCGAAGACAGGCAGATCCTGCAGCTACTGATGATCGATGAAGCCTTCTCGTCCAAGCTTATAAAAAATAAATAGATCTCAGAATCTATGTTAGTAAATTTATAATAAAAACTATAACTAAGTACATATTATAAAACAGTCTTCCGCCGCGTCTGTCTGTCTGGTCGCAATAAACTACTGCACCAATTTTCATTCTGTTTTCACCAATAGATAGTGATTCTCGAGAAAGGTTTCAGCATAAAATTTGTTAAGCCGCGGGCATCAGGAAGTATTAATAAAACTTATACTCTTGTCAGTACTCGAAGGAAGGATTGTAAAGATACTGTTGTTTCCTCCACGCGTTTTACCCACTTAGCTTTTCCTAATGATGTTACTTATAGTTGTCATCGTGAGCATCGTGATGCGCTACAAAATCGTGGAAGGCCCAACAGCTACCAAAAATAATACCAACCTTATTGCAGACTCGTATTCGCTTCTAGCGTATGAGGGTTTTATCTGCAAGAAGTCACATGTGGAATCGCGCATTTTTTAATGATTTTTTTCTTAGCCTCTTACATTTTTTTTATTTTTTTTCCATGTCTTGTATAGACATGTCAGTTGATGTATTGTTTTTTCTGGATTGTCAAAGGTTTTATTCGTTGATGTGTTGTAAATATTTCCTGAGAGTCAGTATTATAGTAGTACTCTATGCTGAGAGTCCTGGTGCAGGAATAATCAGGTAGTAATAGGGACGTAATTCGGAAGCTCTACACAAATTATTATGCTTTTTTTTTATTTTATCTTCCTCGTGCGCCCCTTTGTGACGTTTCGGCTAGCGCCACTAGGCACTACTTTGCTTTAGGGATAATCCGCCTCTGAATATGGTAGCTGTTCCATTTTACTGTACGCTCGCTATTCCCCTCTGTCTCTCCTTTAAAACGAGCTAGGTATGTCTACCCCCTTTTTTTGTTTTAGGGATGGGAAATCATCAAATGACTCCTCCCGCTCTGGGTGGAGCGGGAGGGAGTGTCAGACTTCTACCGACTAAAACCCATCCATGTTCCTTCATTGTCCTTTGTGTTCCGGAGCCACGGTATCTCTTTCGAATAGTCCCGCGACTCCGGCAGGCGTCGGCCCTTTCGGGCCCCTCTGTGTGAGGTATGTCTAGCCCTGCCTTCGCTCGCGTTTGTATATTACATTTTCGAAAAACATAAGTAGCCCATAACCTAGTCTAGTGTAGGTAGCCTGTAAGTCCTGTAACCATCCTATCTCTCTCAATCAGAGTTCTTCAAAATCCGATAAACTTTCGCATCTATACTAATATTATAAAGCTGGAGAGTTTGTTTGTTTGTTTGCTTGAACGTGCTAATCTCTGGAACTACTGGTCCGATTTGAAAAGTTATGTCAGTGTTAGATAGCCCATATAACGAAGAAGGCTATAGGCGGAAGGAGCAGAGCATATTAATAGAAAAAGTGACGCAGACCGATTTGCGCGGGTCAGCTAGTTTATAATATTGGTTAGAATCTAATCTGGCCTGTTATGTCCCAGTGCTGGGCAAAGGCCTCTCTCTCCCTTTCCCACACACGTCGGTCCTCTGCACTTGCGGGCCAGTTCTTAGGGTAATAATCAAGTTCGTCTCTCCTTCGTCGCCTTGGTCCACCGCGATGTCGCCTAGTATTGTAAGGGACCCAAGCAGTGGTCCTTTTAGCCCACAGCTCGTCCAACATTCGATAGACTTGTCCCAATCCCACTTAATACAAGCAGTTAAGATACTTAACTTCATTAAATATTATAAAACAAAATCCTTCGCCGCGTCTGTTCGCGATTAACTCAAAAACTAACCGCACCGATTTTCATGTTTGTTCTTGTGCTGTTTTCACCAATGGATAAGAGTGGTTCTCGAAAATGGTTTTAGTATATAATTTGTCAAGCGGGCGAAGCATCACCTAAAGTCGGTTCCAGATAAACGTGCAATAAAGTACATTGACCCACATACATTTATTGACTTTCTTAAGATCAAAATCAGAAATAATGACATAAAGCTGTCCTGAATCGACTTCTATCGTGATCCTTTACGTTTTCTAATAATGAAAATCAGTTCTTAATTTATTGTTCTAGTATCTACGAAGAGATATTAGGGTAAGGTCAATGTACTTTATTGCACGTTTATCTGGAACCGACTTTAGTTAATTATAATTCGTCGCCAGATCGACGAGACAGGCGCGGAGGTAGCATCGGGTGAGCCACAGCTGGTGGTGTGGGGCACGGACGTGGCCATCGCCGAGTGCCGCGACAAGTTCATCAAGTTCCTGCAGCGGTTCGTGGAGCCCACCGCGCTCACCAACGAGCCTCTCTATGAGCAGAAGTTGGAAGAGGTAACATACTTTTTAGTTTTTTACACAATTTATTCACACTATAGGTCGTCTCTCAGCCATGGAGGCCGAGGGAACAGTCGCGCACGTATTCCTAGAGCGCACAGGTGTCACTGGCAAACGGAAACAAACCATAGCATCACCGAATTATCTAACATCCTGAATAATCTACCCGGAAGGAAGGACCGGAAGCCATTTGCTTCAGGAATGACGGCCGCCATGGCTCACGTACAATGATCCAACATAAGATGAGTGCGAAAACCAAGCCCTCAAGAGTAAAATAGACACTATTTTTAATGTGTCCTCTGCATGGAAAAAGGGAAAAAACTTAACACAAGACGGGTTGAGAGACAGGATTGTTCTGCATTAGCATTGACAATCAAAAGGAATAGGAATACAGGAAGACAGGACTTACCCCTACGTTTGCAAGGCTGACTTTTGCAATACTATGGTACTCGTAAATGATGAAAAATGAGGGACTTGCATCTCTATTTAATACTCAACTTTGTGATAGTACCTCTAAAACAAACAAAACTTTCTTCAACAGATAAACACATTAGAAGAGCCATTCCTGGATGTGGACTGTGAACACATCAAAGCATTCGACTCTAAATTGCATCGTCAACTCGTGTGCTATCCTCAAGAGGTAAGTGTTCTAAATAAAGTCTTGTAACAGACACTGAAAACCCGAATTTCCATTTCCAATGGCCCTGATAAGGTCTTGCCAATTACTTTGTGTGGCTCAGAATTAAAAATAGTTAGACAATTTAAGTATCTCGGACATATATTATTATAACGGAAAACCTAAAAGATGACGATGATCTAGAGAGGCAAAGACGTAGCATTGCATGTAGAAGCTAGCAATATGCTAAACAGACGCTTCTTCCATTGCTCGAAGCAAGTAAAAATAACTCTGTTCCAGGCTTACTGTCAGTCGTTCTACAGCAGCCAACTTTGGTACAAGTATACGAAGAGTACATACAACACTCTTCGTGTACAATATACAATAACGCGTTTCGGGTCATGCTCAACCTGCCCTGGCGGTGTAGTGCGACTGAGATGTTTGCTGAGAACAGAGTTACCGACTTCTATGCGCTTATGGGGAAGCTCAGGGCGTCGTTCCTTGCGCGTGTCGAGTCAAGCAAGAATGCCATAATAAGAGCTGTGTTTCTTACGGTGCATGTACTGAGGGAGCCAAAGTAAATGTACTCACTGATTTTACGGGGGAGTGTGTTTGCTTTAGCTTGATGTGTTTTATGTAGTAAGTAGGTAGTTTAAGTTTTGTTTTATTAGCAAGGTTTTTTAGTTTAAGTTTTGAATTTTTATTGTTATGGGTGCTAATGCCTGACTTAAACGATAAATAAAAAAAAAAATATTTCTTTTTCGGTATAAAAATAAAGATTTTTTGATAGGGAAAACACAAATACCATAATTGTGTTTTGCGAGATTGCCGATAATTTATTGATTGACACAGTGCTATAAGGTTTATCCATCTTCAGTAGCAGCTTGGAGTGAATTTGTTCCTTGCTGATGACAATAGGCACTATCCCTCATTTTCAGCAATTGATGCAGGGATCTTACCGTTATCGCGGTTTGTGCTTTTGAGGTTCATCAACGTTAAGAGTGTGTATTCCGTCCACTAGCGCCGCCAATCGTTTTTTATTAATTTTGGTAAATTTAAGACACGCAGATAAAAAACCGCTCTGTAGTGCACTGAAGAAATGTATCTATTATTTTTTGACAGCTATTTTTAATACATAACTCATGGCTAAATAGCCAAAACGGCAATTATTGCTAAAAGTGGCCACTTTTAGCAAAAATATCGACTTTGGCAACTATTTATGTTCTAAAGTACAAAACATAACTCTCAAAACATAATAAATACATTTCTTCAGTGCACTACAGAGCGGTTTTTTATCTACGTGTCTTAAATTTACCACAAATAATAAAAAAACGATTGGCGGCGCTAGTGGACGGAATACACGCTCTTAAGACCACAGGCTAAGTTAATTGGTCGGTTTGCCTCAGCTCATTCAGTGTTCTTGTTGCGGCACTGGCACTGATGTCGTTACAAATCCGCTAAATTCAGCCCTCTTGAGAGTTAAATACAGATGTGATATGTTATTTACCAATTATGCTATTTTCTGTGTAGGTGGTCCCAGCATTTGACGCGGCTGTAAATGAGTTATTCTTCGAGCGCTACCCGGCGGCGGTCCTGGAGCATCAGATACAAGTGCGGCCGTTCAACGCGCCGCAGAGACACATGAGAGACTTGAACCCGGAAGGTAAGATAGAGTAGATTCAATATAACCTGGGACTTGTTTTAGTTTCGCTTGGTAACGAATTAGTCTGCTTAAGTGAGCTAGAAATTATGATCTGCGCGTGGGTAAGCGACGATCAAAGTTTAATAAAATGATATCCTGAGGCGTTATCTTAATATGTGTTGATAGCTAATATGTGATTGTTTGTGATGATCGCTTTGTATTTTAGACAGCGATGTCTGAGATTGTTTTTGAAATAATCATGCTTTCTGCTTTGGTATGTTAAATACATATGAAAAATAAGACTATCTTGTCTGTTAAATGTAATTAACTATTTTTCAAAACCGTTTTATACTCATTCCCAAATCTATCAATTGCACTGAGGTTTGCTGCAGAGAAAGCAAGTCTGGATTACGCTCAACATTCTACATAAGCATTCCTATTTGTGTATGTTTTGTGTGTACAATAAATAATTAATTCACCCTCGACCAATAGGGTTGTGTCTTGAAAAAATCTAATTAGTCCTGACCCGTGTTTCTTCTTTTGTTACTGGAACCAAAATTGACGAAGTTACGACGCTTTTAAAATTCTCAATACGACACCTTCGCATAAGTTTTAGTGAGTCGTGACGTCACGAGCCCCCACTCCCGAGTTTTGATGCGTTTTATCTTTGTCAATATTCATTGATTTACAAAAACAAAAAATATTGTCCATTATTTTTCAATACTCTAACTGACGGACTAAATAGTTTTGCAATTTGTGGATGATCTAGCCTATTCCACCCACAGACATCGACCAGCTCGTGACGCTGTCCGGCATGGTGATCCGCACGTCGAGCATCGTGCCGGAGATGCGCGAGGCGTACTTCCGGTGCGCGGTGTGCGGCGCGGCGGCCACCGCCGAGCTGGAGCGCGGCCGCGTGCCCGAGCCCGCGCACTGCGCGCACTGCAACACGGCGCACTCCTACAACCTCATACATAACAGGTCGCACTTCAGTGATAAGCAGCTCGTTAAGTTGCAGGAGTCGCCTGGTAAGTCTAAATCGAACCTAAAATCCTAGTTTGTCATGTGTCAGAATTTATTCCTTAGTGATGACACTCTCAGATGGTGTTATAATGTTGGGCTTGTTTGTTTTCAAAATCAACCGGTAGCATTCCCTGGCTGGGTTTACCGATTTTTCAAAAATCCAATGATGCGCTATCAATGATGTTTTAGTTTTCGTCAAAATCGGGTTCAAAGTTCCTTTCAGTGTTGTTCGCTGATCCTTATAGTTTCGGATTTAGCCATCCACTCGCACTTTAAAAATCACCCTGTATAGTACATACATCGTCAAACTATACCCTTCAAATCGAAATTCACAATACTAATAAAAAAGTTCTACTTGATAAGCTAATAAAAATTACGTATTTTTAATTAAATATACCTCGAACCTTTGAAAGGCTATGAAGGCATGCATGCCCTTTAAAACTATGGAAATTAATTACTCTATACGCATACTTTCTAAACTTTCACACCCACTTCAATCATAAATTTAATTTCGACCAAATGTTCGGCAACAGCGCCCGAAAAAACCGGTCCCGTATTTGTTGATAGAACAGTATCAGCTCTCTCCCCGAATCCAATCGAAAATCTGTAATTCTCCAGACGACATGCCAGCGGGCCGCACGCCGGCCACGGTGAGCGTGCTGGCGCACGGCGCGCTGGTGGAGGCCGTGGCGGCCGGCGAGCGGGTCAGCGTCACCGGCGTGTTCCGCGCCGCGCCCGCCACCGTGCACCCGCGCAAGGCCACGCTTAAAGCGCTGCACCGCACGCACGTCGACGCGCTGCACTACAGGAAGGTGCACAGCGAGCGCCTGCTGGAGACCGAGGAGGGGTACGTACATACACACCGTGCACCCGCGCAAGGCCACGCTTAAAGCGCTGCACCGCACGCACGTCGACGCGCTGCACTACAGGAAGGTGCACAGCGAGCGCCTGCTGGAGACCGAAGAGGGGTACGTACATACACACCGTGCACCCGCGCAAGGCCACGCTTAAAGCGCTGCACCGCACGCACGTCGACGCGCTGCACTACAGGAAGGTGCACAGCGAGCGCCTGCTGGAGACCGAGGAGGGGTACGTACATACACACCGTGCACCCGCGCAAGGCCACGCTTAAAGCGCTGCACCGCACGCACGTCGACGCGCTGCACTACAGGAAGGTGCACAGCGAGCGCCTGCTGGAGACCGAAGAGGGGTACGTACATACACACCGTGCACCCGCGCAAGGCCACGCTTAAAGCGCTGCACCGCACGCACGTCGACGCGCTGCACTACAGGAAGGTGCACAGCGAGCGCCTGCTGGAGACCGAGGAGGGGTACGTACATACACACCGTGCACCCGCGCAAGGCCACGCTTAAAGCGCTGCACCGCACGCACGTCGACGCGCTGCACTACAGGAAGGTGCACAGCGAGCGCCTGCTGGAGACCGAGGAGGGGTACGTACATACACACCGTGCACCCGCGCAAGGCCACGCTTAAAGCGCTGCACCGCACGCACGTCGACGCGCTGCACTACAGGAAGGTGCACAGCGAGCGCCTGCTGGAGACCGAGGAGGGGTACGTACATACACACCGTGCACCCGCGCAAGGCCACGCTTAAAGCGCTGCACCGCACGCACGTCGACGCGCTGCACTACAGGAAGGTGCACAGCGAGCGCCTGCTGGAGACCGAGGAGGGGTACGTACATACACACCGTGCACCCGCGCAAGGCCACGCTTAAAGCGCTGCACCGCACGCACGTCGACGCGCTGCACTACAGGAAGGTGCACAGCGAGCGCCTGCTGGAGACCGAGGAGGGGTACGTACATACACACCGTGCACCCGCGCAAGGCCACGCTTAAAGCGCTGCACCGCACGCACGTCGACGCGCTGCACTACAGGAAGGTGCACAGCGAGCGCCTGCTGGAGACCGAGGAGGGGTACGTACATACACACCGTGCACCCGCGCAAGGCCACGCTTAAAGCGCTGCACCGCACGCACGTCGACGCGCTGCACTACAGGAAGGTGCACAGCGAGCGCCTGCTGGAGACCGAGGAGGGGTACGTACATACACACCGTGCACCCGCGCAAGGCCACGCTTAAAGCGCTGCACCGCACGCACGTCGACGCGCTGCACTACAGGAAGGTGCACAGCGAGCGCCTGCTGGAGACCGAGGAGGGGTACGTACATACACACCGTGCACTCGCGCAAGGCCACGCTTAAAGCGCTGCACCGCACGCACGTCGACGCGCTGCACTACAGGAAGGTGCACAGCGTGAAAGAAGGACAAATAATCTATCTCTAATATATCTCAGCTCGAATCTAAAACACCTTTTTCTCTTACGCAGCAAAGAACACCGCTTCCCACCGGAACGTGTCGAGCTGTTCAAAGAGCTGGCCGCGCAGTCCGACAGTTACGAACGTCTCGCGCGCGCCATCGCGCCCTCCATCTATGAGAACTTGGACATCAAGAAGGGATGTCTGCTACAACTGCTTGGAGGTACCAAGAAGAACTTTAATGCCGCTGGACGAACACATTTTAGGTAAGTCTTTAAACTTATCTCAACTTGCGTTTAAACAATAGATGTCTCTTGGATATAACTATTGAGCAGAGCTAAACTTAAATAGAGATTTAGCAATCCTTATTTACTTGAATAATCCAAACATTTAACAATGTTTTTTGAGCAGTAAAAGGACAGTTCACACTGATACGCGAGTGCATTATAAAGCTACTCGTAGCTTTATGATTTGCCTTACAGATATTGATAATAACAGATGTTGTAGAGCTTCTTATGCCGATTCCATTTCAGTGTAAAATTGGACGTAGTTTCTGAAAAACGTTCCAACCCACAATCAGATCAAAATAGAGTTACTAATACCAAATAAGTCACGTGATTGCTTTTTACTAACTGTCAAAATTTGGTGGCTCTACTGTCATTTTAAAAATGAAATCATGATCTAGTAGCCCAACCCACATGTATGGAGAACACAAATAAGTATTCAACTAAAAGACTCCAAGCTGTGTGGAACAACCCCAATTTAAGACAGAGTCATAAACAATTATCACAAATGTGATCCAAGCTATCTGAAACGTTATTGATTTTTAAAAATCTGTTTGACGTTAGTAGAATTGAAGTTCCACTAAAACGTTCCACGCCACCTGAAACGTTTTTGTTAAAAAATAATATGTGCACTCTCCGTAGAATAGATATTTCATTAAAATGGTCCAAACCATTTGAAACGTTTTCGATTTAAATAAATGTTACTCATCTCGGCAAAATATAATATTCATTAAAAAGTTCCAAGTCATCTGAAATGTTTTTGTTTTAAAAATATACATAACGTCAGCCAAATAAGTAATTCATTATAAAGTTCCAAGACAACTGTAACGTTTTTGATTTAGGAATATTTACCAACACTAAAAAGAAACTTGATTCTTCTAAACGTTTCAAATTACATGGAATGTTTTTAATTATTGCAATATTACACGAGATACACCAACGAGATATGTCTAAAGTGATCCATCTCGTTATTTTCATTAGTTTTCTTAACAAATTCGATAGTTATTAATGATAAAAATAATTGATTAAAAAAATTTAAAAACACGCACGCCATGTCTAAAAAAGAACTAAAAAATGATAAACAAGCATTTGCCCAAAAATTTAAAACTGAAAAATAACTTTTTGATTGCAGTCGGGGGACCCTTAAAGAAATGTTACAGAGTATCTACTGCCCCCCGACTGCACTAAAAAAGTTATTTTTGAGTTTTAAATTTTTGGGCAAATGTTTGTTTATCATTTTTTAGTTCTTTTTTAGACATGGCAGGCGTTTTTTGATTTTTTCAATTAATTATTTTTTATTTCATACGTTTTAGTGACCAAACGATATTTTGATTTAATAATAAGTAATTCGTCTTTTGATTGATTCAATACTAAATTTTTTGAGGTGATTCAATACATGGAGAGACTTCATTTAGCGTAGCTCGTAGATAAGCTTACGTGGATCTGAAACACCATTTGACAAACCTACTAGCTACCACACGCGACTAAGTGCGCATTAGCCCTTAGAAAACATGGTAGAGCCTAGATCTACGACAACTCTGAAGAAAGCCGTCCCTTACAGCTCGTGCACTGTCATAGCCATACATAATCTTAGTGGTAGCATACAACACACAACAACCGTCCGGTCAGAAGATCTTCCTTTTTACCAAATATCGGATCCCTCTGTGGTATAACACTGTTGTGCAACTTGGGAGGATGGGATCCTCACAGGTTGACTTCCTCGCTATTGGTGAGCGTTGACATGCTAAACCAGTTTGAAAGCGAGTTTGGGGTTTTGGAGCAGCCGCAGTAGATCGCCGAGTGCCCAAAACGTCCGCACAGAACACAACTTAATGGATCTGTGCATTGGGGGTGGTCCTGGGGTCGGGTGCAATTCGCAGGACCAAGCTCATTCTTGACGTATCTGGGTTACAAAGCGAGAAACAAATAGCTTTGCAAATGGCCGTGTAGTTCCCGGCGGTGACACTGTGTTCCGACTGTGGTGGTTCTAAAATCTACTGTACCTGTGTAATCAGTACCAAGACAATCGCGGCATTAGTGGTATAATAGATCCAAAAGTTCACTTGTATGCAACTTTTTTTATGGATGGGATGACTTCTCCAACTTTGGGCGAAGGAGAAGGGAGTGTCAGACTCTTACTGACTAAAACCCACCCGTGTTCCCCCCTAGTGCCCTTTGCGTTCCAGGGCCGCGGTGACTGTTTCGAACAAATTCCGCAGCCCTGGCAGGCACTGGCCCCGTCTACTTTGCTGACATCTCTTTGAGGCGCGCATGGAACACAACGTGCCATCGATCCTGGCTTAGTTCTGATCGGACAGAGAGCCATCCAACGCTCGCCGACCTCAGGCCCGGGGCGTCTTCTTCTGTTGCGGCGGCTGGGGCGTTATTTTTCCCTCGCTCTCACGCGAGAAACAAACATGCCATACTTCAGCTTTCTACGTCCAGTAGTTTCGACTGTGCGTTGTCTGTCAGTCAGTCAGTCACTCACTCAGACAGACACTCAATCACTCAGTAACGAAAGAATTTTATATATTGCAATTGAGTTGTAGCCCTCGGGGGGTCAAATGATAAACACAATGTCGTATTCGTATACTTGTCCACCTCTCGATTAGTGTAAGCCATAAATGGCGGGGATCGAAATTTTGGGGTAAGAGGTCACGTGGAACGTCCTACATTATGTGATTCTATTCCGGGATACGTCTGATCACCACTCTAAAGGATAGAAAATGTTTATTTACATACAGTATCTGTATAATATTGTTATTTGTTTCGAGAAAGGAGGCGAGTTTAGAAACGAAAACTACTGAATTATTTACAAATGAATGAATCTTATACTATTACATATTTTTGTAATCTACCAAGCTGCAAGATGATGATAGTATACGTAGTTAATTAGTTATTGATTCATTCATTGTATTTTGCTACGGATTATTTACTAGTCCTGCATTTATTTAATTTCGTTTGTTATTAATTAGCAAATGAATGCATATTGAATCCTACTGTTATATATTTTTGTTATGTACTAAGCAAGCTCTAGACGATGATAGCAAATGCAGGCAAATTTTCAGGAAAATAAAATAATATTTCCGTCGGTGAAGAAGAATGTATATCGTTGATATTTTTCACCACAAATATACTCTTTTTGTTATTTAATCTTGTTTTATTATTATTTTCTTTGTCATACATGTTGTATGTAACGTTTTGTATAAATAAAAATTTTAAAAGTAACATGAATATTGCAATAAACCAAAAACGTTCCACAGCAATATTTTTATGAATATTCAAAAAAGTATTAACATTGGAAGTCTAAAATAGGGTCAAATTAAAACTTGATCATAACATCTGTAGCATACAAAAGTAACGGCCGTTAAAAAAAAATATTTCGTAAAGTAATACGAGATTGAACTTTAATCGCAATTATCTCAAAATGTTAAGTGTGTGGATTGGAACGTTTTTCAGGAACTACGTCCAATTGATTGTTCTATTTCTGTAAATAGATCTGAGATCAACATACTGCTGTGCGGCGACCCGGGCACGTCTAAGTCGCAGCTGCTGCGCTGGGTGCACGCGCTGGTGCCGCGCGCGCAGTACACGTCGGGGCGCGGCAGCTCGGCCGTGGGGCTCACCGCCTACGTCACCAAGGACCCGGACACGCGCCAGCTGGTGCTGCAGACGTGAGTAACATACTGCTGCGCTGGGTGCACGCGCTGGTGCCGCGCGCGCAGTACACGTCGGGGCGCGGCAGCTCGGCCGTGGGGCTCACCGCCTACGTCACCAAGGACCCGGACACGCGCCAGCTGGTGCTGCAGACGTGAGTAACATACTGCTGCGCTGGGTGCACGCGCTGGTGCCGCGCGCGCAGTACACGTCGGGGCGCGGCAGCTCGGCCGTGGGGCTCACCGCCTACGTCACCAAGGACCCGGACACGCGCCAGCTGGTGCTGCAGACGTGAGTAACATACTGCTGCGCTGGGTGCACGCGCTGGTGCCGCGCGCGCAGTACACGTCGGGGCGCGGCAGCTCGGCCGTGGGGCTCACCGCCTACGTCACCAAGGACCCGGACACGCGCCAGCTGGTGCTGCAGACGTGAGTAACATACTGCTGCGCTGGGTGCACGCGCTGGTGCCGCGCGCGCAGTACACGTCGGGGCGCGGCAGCTCGGCCGTGGGGCTCACCGCCTACGTCACCAAGGACCCGGACACGCGCCAGCTGGTGCTGCAGACGTGAGTAACATACTGCTGCGCTGGGTGCACGCGCTGGTGCCGCGCGCGCAGTACACGTCGGGGCGCGGCAGCTCGGCCGTGGGGCTCACCGCCTACGTCACCAAGGACCCGGACACGCGCCAGCTGGTGCTGCAGACGTGAGTAACATACTGCTGCGCTGGGTGCACGCGCTGGTGCCGCGCGCGCAGTACACGTCGGGGCGCGGCAGCTCGGCCGTGGGGCTCACCGCCTACGTCACCAAGGACCCGGACACGCGCCAGCTGGTGCTGCAGACGTGAGTAACATACTGCTGCGCTGGGTGCACGCGCTGGTGCCGCGCGCGCAGTACACGTCGGGGCGCGGCAGCTCGGCCGTGGGGCTCACCGCCTACGTCACCAAGGACCCGGACACGCGCCAGCTGGTGCTGCAGACGTGAGTAACATACTGCTGCGCTGGGTGCACGCGCTGGTGCCGCGCGCGCAGTACACGTCGGGGCGCGGCAGCTCGGCCGTGGGGCTCACCGCCTACGTCACCAAGGACCCGGACACGCGCCAGCTGGTGCTGCAGACGTGAGTAACATACTGCTGCGCTGGGTGCACGCGCTGGTGCCGCGCGCGCAGTACACGTCGGGGCGCGGCAGCTCGGCCGTGGGGCTCACCGCCTACGTCACCAAGGACCCGGACACGCGCCAGCTGGTGCTGCAGACGTGAGTAACATACTGCTGCGCTGGGTGCACGCGCTGGTGCCGCGCGCGCAGTACACGTCGGGGCGCGGCAGCTCGGCCGTGGGGCTCACCGCCTACGTCACCAAGGACCCGGACACGCGCCAGCTGGTGCTGCAGACGTGAGTAACATACTGCTGCGCTGGGTGCACGCGCTGGTGCCGCGCGCGCAGTACACGTCGGGGCGCGGCAGCTCGGCCGTGGGGCTCACCGCCTACGTCACCAAGGACCCGGACACGCGCCAGCTGGTGCTGCAGACGTGAGTAACATACTGCTGCGCTGGGTGCACGCGCTGGTGCCGCGCGCGCAGTACACGTCGGGGCGCGGCAGCTCGGCCGTGGGGCTCACCGCCTACGTCACCAAGGACCCGGACACGCGCCAGCTGGTGCTGCAGACGTGAGTAACATACTGCTGCGCTGGGTGCACGCGCTGGTGCCGCGCGCGCAGTACACGTCGGGGCGCGGCAGCTCGGCCGTGGGGCTCACCGCCTACGTCACCAAGGACCCGGACACGCGCCAGCTGGTGCTGCAGACGTGAGTAACATACTGCTGCGCTGGGTGCACGCGCTGGTGCCGCGCGCGCAGTACACGTCGGGGCGCGGCAGCTCGGCCGTGGGGCTCACCGCCTACGTCACCAAGGACCCGGACACGCGCCAGCTGGTGCTGCAGACGTGAGTAACATACTGCTGCGCTGGGTGCACGCGCTGGTGCCGCGCGCGCAGTACACGTCGGGGCGCGGCAGCTCGGCCGTGGGGCTCACCGCCTACGTCACCAAGGACCCGGACACGCGCCAGCTGGTGCTGCAGACGTGAGTAACATACTGCTGCGCTGGGTGCACGCGCTGGTGCCGCGCGCGCAGTACACGTCGGGGCGCGGCAGCTCGGCCGTGGGGCTCACCGCCTACGTCACCAAGGACCCGGACACGCGCCAGCTGGTGCTGCAGACGTGAGTAACATACTGCTGCGCTGGGTGCACGCGCTGGTGCCGCGCGCGCAGTACACGTCGGGGCGCGGCAGCTCGGCCGTGGGGCTCACCGCCTACGTCACCAAGGACCCGGACACGCGCCAGCTGGTGCTGCAGACGTGAGTAACATACTGCTGCGCTGGGTGCACGCGCTGGTGCCGCGCGCGCAGTACACGTCGGGGCGCGGCAGCTCGGCCGTGGGGCTCACCGCCTACGTCACCAAGGACCCGGACACGCGCCAGCTGGTGCTGCAGACGTGAGTAACATACTGCTGCGCTGGGTGCACGCGCTGGTGCCGCGCGCGCAGTACACGTCGGGGCGCGGCAGCTCGGCCGTGGGGCTCACCGCCTACGTCACCAAGGACCCGGACACGCGCCAGCTGGTGCTGCAGACGTGAGTAACAGCCTTTATCGAAGATACTAGCCAGGTGGACAAAAATGTCGACCTTAACTTACTTATAAAGATAAAATTTGTTTGTTTGGTACGCGATCGGAACGCGCTAATCTCAGGAACGATTGGTTCGAATTGAAAAAATCTTTTAGTGTTTGATAGCCCATTTATAAGGAAGCCCAGGGAAAAATGAAAGGAATTGGAGGAGGCCTATACCCTAAAGGGGTTTCTATAAAAACACATAGTGTATACCTACCATAATACTTTAAATTGTAACTAACATTAGAAATAAGTAGCACTTACTAACATTAGACTTTAAAATTGTTTTATAAGATTAATTATAGAAAATAAAAAGGCTTTTTTATTTTTATTTTATTTATTTATTTATTTAGCCCATTTATCGCATATGACGCTACGACCAGTATGAGCGAAGCGTTAGTGAAAAAAGTTACGCAGACGAAGTTGCGCGTGTCAGCTTTACTAGAAAGGTTTAGATAATATAATAAAGGTAAACAATCTTGATGCGTCTCTCTTACATCCCGAATGCTCTAAAATAAAGATAAACAATCTTGATGCCTATTTCTTACATTCCAAATGCTCTAAAATAAAGGTAAACTATCTTGATTCATCTCTCTTACATCTCAAATGCTCTAAAATAAAGTTAAACAATCTTGATGCGTCTCTCTTACATCCCAAATGCTCTAAAATAAAGATAAACAATCTTGATGCCTATTTCTTACATTCCAAATGCTCTAAAATAAAGGTAAACTATCTTGATTCATCTCTCTTACATCTCAAATGCTCTAAAATAAAGTTAAACAATCTTGATGCGTCTCTATTACATCCCAAATGCTCTAAAATAAAGATAAACAATCTTGATGCCTATTTCTTACATTCCAAATGCTCTAAAATAAAAGTAAACTATCTTGATTCATCTCTCTTACATCTCAAATGCTCTAAAATAAAGTTAAACAATCTTGTTGCGTCTCTCTTACATCCCAAATGCTCTAAAATAAAGATAACCAATCTTGATGCCTATTTCTTACATTCCAAATGCTCTAAAATAAAGGTAAACTATCTTGATTCATCTCTCTTACATCTCAAATGCTCTAAAATAAAGTTAAACAATCTTGATGCGTCTCTCTTACATCCCGAATGCTCTAAAATGTTAAATACCTCATACTTATTTTTTCTACTTTTCTAGGGGAGCATTGGTTCTAGCAGACAATGGTATATGCTGCATCGATGAATTCGACAAGATGAATGACTCTACGCGCAGTGTGTTGCATGAAGTAAGTACCCTGTCTCAAATATCATAATGTTCAATGTTCTTGCAGCATAGCTCGTCCTGAAGGAAAGGGTATTTAAATTCCTTACTAAAGTCCGGACGCGAAGCAGGAAGAATTTCGTCCTTTGACCTGTTATTACCTGTCTCTGTCACTCCCGCGTAAATAGAATGAGTCTCGCTCGCACAGATGCAATGGCCGCCGTCCTCAGGGATTGTAAACCTTTTACCTAATAGTGTAAGGTTTGTTCTTGTTTGCATGTGTAAATCCCGTAAAAAAAGAGGAATCGAAATTAGTTAGACTAGATGTTAATGGAGACAAAACTGTTGATTCTTTTGTAATAAATGTGATAGGCGAGACGTCTTCGGAAAGCAGTAACTCCGATACGGGTAGAGGAATCGGATTCTGATTTATGAATTTTATTTTTTTTATTTCTGCCGTATTTGTAATTGTAACTCGATTTTTATCTACACTAATATTATAAAGAGGAAAACTTTGTTTGTATGTTTGTTTGTTTGATTGTAATGAATAGGCTCAAAAACTACTGGACCGATTTTAAAAATTCTTTCACCATTCGAAAGCTACATTATCCACGAGTAACATAGGCTATATTTTATTTTGGAAAAAAATAGGGTTCCGTAAGATATTTGAGTTTTTCGGACACAAGGTGTAAAAATCAACCAGAAAAGTTACTTATTTTGCGTACGCTGCCTAAACTATAAAAGATAGGACCATAAATTGTTCTAATTAATTGTAGATCTTATAAATATCTACAAAAAAGTCTGCGACACACTATACCTATCTATGTTGAGTGAGGCACAACAACCATGTTTTTATTTAAGAATCTTGATTTTTTTTGGACTACATTTAAACGCGTTTATTTTACTCATGCTATTAATCCTTATCAAAATAAATTTCATCACTAAGTACAGTTTATGAAGATAATATTTGGTCTTTGAATGATTAAAATCGGACGTTTGGTTTTGAAGTTATGGCGAAATTAAAATATTACGATTTCTGCTGCACGGCCCGTTGCGAAGTGGACGTCACCAAGGCGGGGGTGCGCGTGCGGGAGGGGAGTTTAGATCTATGAGTAAGGTACGACGAGGTCGGCTCCCTACGCAGCGGTCGTGCGCGAAGTCTAATTTTCGTGCGATTTTTTTTAGATATCGTTCTTAAAACTACACCTACGCAAAAGTTCTTCTCGAGCTAAACAACAGTTCTTCTCAGAGCCACACAGTTCTTTTCAGGGCTAACCAACAGTTATTTTCAGGGCTACACAACAGTTCTTTTTAGAGCTAGAATATTACATGCTGTTAACATTTTCTTAATCTATTATATAAAAATGAATCGCTGAATGTGTTGCTAAGCGCAAATCTGGAGAACAGCAGAACCGATTTCGCTTATTCTGTTTTTGTTGTGTTTGTTATTATCATGTGTGGGAGAGATGAATGAAAACGGAAGACTTTGATACTAATTGTATATTATTATAATAATTACAATAGGTTAAGTTGTGCAGGTTGGCCGAGCGGGGCTAAATACTACAGGTTTTCACGTGTGTGCTCCCGGTGGCGAGTCGTTCCGAATTGGCGCGAGTCTGAGCGCTCGCTGTTTATATAGAGGCTGGCGGCGGCGGTCGCCCGCGCCGCGCGGCTGCGTCCCGTTCCCCGCACGTCTCTCCCCGCTGCGTGCTCGTCCTGCGCGATACGCCGGCCGGAAACGGAATCACTTTTGAAGGCGCTGGTGTTTCTCTCTGCGCGCCTGTAGGTTGGTACACCTTGCGCGTGTACATCTTCCCAGCCTTGAAAGAGTTAGCTTTCAACAGGTTCTTCTTCACCCGGTAGCCTGACGATGTAGTGGATAGCTCTGCGGACTGTTCCCTTGGATGTGTAGATATCTACCACCCGGCAAGTGTTGTCTGCGCCCATGTGGAGACGTGTAATGCGGCCTAGGCGCCAGCGTTGCGGAGGCAGATTCTGGTCCTTTATTAATACCATCTCTCCAACCTTTGGCCCGGTAGACCCAATTTTCCATTTGGATCGCTGCTGGAGTTCTGCTATGAACTCTTGAGACCATCTCTTCCAGAACTCGAGGCGTAGCTTGCAGATGAGGCTGTACTTCGGTCTGGAGTCTTCAGCCTGAAAAGAGGGCACCGACGTCAGTGGCCGTCCTATAAGGAAGTGCCCGGGGGTCAAAGGGTTTAAATCAAAGGGATCAGAAGATAAAGGGGAGAGAGGGCGAGAATTTAGGATCGCCTCTATTTGTGTGAACAGAGTTGATAACTCCTCAAAAGTAAGAGACACATTAGCTGCCGTTCTCTTTAAATTATATTTAGCTGCCTTCACGCCCGCCTCCCAGAGCCCACCAAAGTGCGGTGAATAAGCTGGACTAAATTTAAATGAAATGCCTTCGTTGGCCGTATAGTCAATGACTGAGTCACGACTGGAGCGTAGCACCTTACCTAGTTCATTGTTTGCCCCCACGAAGTTTGTGCCATTGTCGCACCAAATCTCATAGGGCTTACCTCTGCGCGACACAAATCTTCGCAAACATAAAATAAATGCTGATGTAGTGAGGTCACTCACTAGCTCTAGGTGCACAGCTCTGGTACTTAAACAAACAAATAGACAAAGGTAACATTTTGTTATTCGATTACCTCTTCCCTTTTTACAAGAGATTTGAAACGGTCCTGCGAAGTCGGTACCAGTCGAGTGGAAAGGGAAAGTAGGCCGCATCCTAGCTGATGGTAGATTGCCCATTATAGGCTGTATCGTCTTACCACGAAATCTAGTGCATACAATGCATTGTTTATTTACTTTGCGTGCTAAGGCCCTCCCACCTACAGGCCAGTACCTTTCTCTTATAGAAGCTAATAATAATTGTGGACCCGCATGAAATAAGCGATGATGTTCACTTTGCATTAATAAAAGGGTAAGTCTATGTTTACAATCTAATATGATAGGATGTTTTTTATTGTAATCAAAGCTTGAATTGTCAAGACGACCTCCTACTCTTAATAGACCTTCCGAGTCAAGAAAAGGATTTAAATTGAATAATTTAGAATTTTAAGTATTCCTAGACCTTTATTTATAGATATTAATTCCGTATCAAATGATTCGAGTTGACATAATTTAAATAGAAAAGTATGTGATTTATTTATTTCGTCCGTTTGTAGTGGACCATATAATTTAGTTTTGTTCCTACAATTATGTAAAAACCGCAATACATAAGCTAACACTCTACTTAAATGATCAAACTTAGAATAATTATTAAAATTAATGATGTTATGACTGTCATCATGAGCTATATTTGTTTGTACATGAACCTTTAGTTCAGGTAAGTCCACGGACATAAGAGGTTGCTGTGGCCAAGCAGTTGATCCCTCCTTTAAGAAGGAGGGTCCTTCCCACCACAAGGGTTCAACCTGCAGACGCTGCAGTTCAACTCCTCTAGAAGCAAGATCTGCAGGGTTAAGGTGAGTAGGAACATGACGCCAAGTAAATCCCTGTGTCAACTCATTAATCTCAATAACTCGATTGGCTACAAATGCCTTTAAAAGATTTGGTTGCGAATTTATCCAGCCCAGTACAACAGTTGAGTCGGTCCATATAACCTTTTGTGTTATCTTATGATATCTAATGGACTGGATTACCTTTGCGGACAACCTAGCACCAAGTAATGCGCTAACTCTTTCAAGGCCGGGAAGATGTACACGCGCAAGGTGTACCAACCTACAGGCGCGCAGAGAGAAACACCAGCGCCTTCAAAAGTGATTCCGTTTCCGGCCGGCGTATCGCGCAGGACGAGCACGCAGCGGGGAGAGACGTGCGGGGAACGGGACGCAGCCGCGCGGCGCGGGCGACCGCCGCCGCCAGCCTCTATATAAACAGCGAGCGCTCAGACTCGCGCCAATTCGGAACGACTCGCCACCGGGAGCACACGTGAAAACCTGTAGTATTTAGCCCCGCTCGGCCAACCTGTACAACTAAACTTATTGTAATTATTATAATAATATACAATTAGTATCAAAGTCTTCCGTTTTCATTCATCTCTCCCACACAATCAGGAGAAGAAACCAGTTGACGGAAGCGAAGCCGCGGGGGACAGCTAGTAACTTATAATATAAAATCTAAATAAATAATTTATATGATAACATTTTTTTTTTCTATGTTGGTAGATTTTCTTTCTCGTTCAAATATTTCATGTAAACCGCACTCAATACAAAAATGTTTGTGACCACTGTCAGTAGGTAAAGAGGTCACGAAACTCTTCCTGCTCCGCGACTGGAACGAAATCGCGAAAAAAATCAGCCCATCAGGCATCAGGCTCTCCGAAAATTTCAAATTTTCCTAAATTAATTTGAACCCAATCTCTTTAGCAATAAAGTTGAAAATCTATTATAGAAATTTGACAGATTGTTGTAGCTTGATATACTGGCGTCTGTATATTTTGTCCAGTTATGTGCGGGAAAAGTATGGGATAATTGAAAATTGTTCATAATGATGAGTACAATGACACCCTTTCAAGGAGTTATTGTGTTTATTTGGTTACATGTTGTACATGTATATCTTATGAATGGTTGCTAAGATTCAATTACCACCCAGGGGGTCTAAAATGCAACATAAGCAGAATCAGAAATCACATCACACGTCACTGTCAAATTTCTCAATCAACCTTGCAACTAATGCTTTAGCAATAAAGATGAAAATGAAATTTGACAGATGTTGTGTGGTTAATAAGAATTTGCTAAAGTGGCCTTTTAAGACCCGCAGTCGGTATCCATTACCTACATGATTGCTCGTAGATTTACCCAATGTACAAATGAGGTAATAATCACTGTCTTCAGAGCCTTCTGTACATCTCGTTACACCTCAGCCTATGGGCAATCTATACTAAAAATACAGTATAGTACTCTATGATACACTAATGCGCTTAGTATGTTGCGGCTACCTCGACACTAGTGCATCGATTGCTTCTATGCTACTCTGCGCAAGCGGTGCGCTTCAATGCTGAGCAGAGTACGGGCTAGTCGCAACAGCTTTTTAAGTATGATAGCCTACAATGTGGCTGTCTTTAAGTCAAGAGTGAATAGGTTACATCTAGGCAAGCGTGCTCCAACCACATCATCATTTACTATTAGGTGAGATATTGATCGAACGCGAGCCTATCAAAAGTAAAAAAAGCCAGTAGACTTGACTGTCTGTACATGGGTCGATATATATGCTTTCATGAGTATTCACACCTCGATTCATGGATCAGGGCGGGTAGATTAAGGCTGTATTACTAATACTAGTTATAAGTTATTACACTACTAACAAACTGTATCATAGTTATCTTAGATAAAGGTTTATTTATTTATTACGAAACTCCGTACACATTACGTCATCGTGCAGGTGATGGAGCAGCAGACCCTGTCGATAGCGAAGGCGGGTATCATCTGCCAGCTGAACGCGCGCACGTCCATCCTGGCGGCCGCCAACCCGGCCGAGTCGCAGTGGAACAAGAACAAGACCATTGTGGAGAATGTGCAGCTACCACACACGCTCATGTCCAGGTACGTCTAATCCAGACTCACTTACACATATCTAGAAAGCTCAAAGGGCATGGAACCATTGTGGCATAGCCTCCCCACCGCCATTTTGATATTTTTTCAAAATAGCAGCATATACATATATAATTTTTTTTTGTTTTTTCAACAAACAAAAAATATTTGGAACATGGTGCCCTAAAGTGTCACATTGCCGAGATATTATTTAAACAACAAAAAAATGTTGGTAATATTGATATTTATATTCACCGGAAAATGGCAAACTTCGTAAGGAAATAAAATAAACTTGAGTGATTGTAAACTTTCGATAAATTGTCAACTGAACATTTAGCATGCTTTTTATGCATCATTATTTGATAGTTCAGAATTTTTCGACGTGGTTCCAAGAAATGGTACGACTCAAATAAAAAAACGACGAACCTCATATGTTAGATCGATCGCCGCTACTTTGAAAAAATAATCGAAATGGCGGCGGGGCTATGCCAGCTTCCATAGAAAAAACTCCAAAACTTCCATTTTCCATATTTCACATTCAAACTCTTTTCTTGTTTTTTTTACGATTAGTTTCGATCTTATACAACCAGTATTTTCTGTATATCAGGTTCGACCTAATATTCTTGGTTCTGGACCCACAAGACGAAGTTTTCGACCGGCGCCTCGCCTCGCATCTTGTATCTCTCTACTACAAAGACTTCACTAATTCGCAGGATGATGAAGATATTGTTGTAAGTACTAAGAACACAGCCTGTGTCTGTCCCGTATCAAGGCTTTTTCGCGCAAGTTATGTACTAGCTTTAGCCGATAAACAATATAAATCTTGTAAATTAGTTCCAAAGTTCGCCGTCTGTAACATGCAGCGTAGTGGCAAGACGCGCCAATAGCTGTTCCACTTCAAAGAAAAAATCACTAAAATATTTTTTGAATATTTGAAGATTGTTGCACTCATAACTAGGGTATCGAATTGTAGAGGTCGAATGGCCTAGGCGGTTAATCTGTAAATCCGCCACTGTTAATGTCAATTTGAGAAATCTATACTAATATTATAAAGTGGAAGAGTTTGTTTGGTTGAACGCGCTAATCTCAGGTCCGATTTGAAAAATTATTTCAGTGTTAGATAGCCCATTTATCGAGGAAGGTTACAGGCTATATAATCTATATATCATCACGCTAAGACCAATAGGAGCGGAGCAGTAATGAAAAATGTTACGCAGACGACGTTGCACGGGTCAGCTAGTATAATTGAACGCGACATTCTTCTTCATTTCAGGATATGGCACTAATGCGAGACTATATCGCGTTCGCCAAAGAGCACGTGCAGCCCACCCTGAGCGAGACGGCGCAGCAGAGGCTCATCGACTCCTACGTCGACATGAGGTACAACACTCGCTCACAACGGTGCGACTCGGACTCGCGCGTATCTATAAAAAACGGCGAAAAATCACGTTTGTTGTATGGGAGCCCCTTTTTTTTGTGGATGGGAAATCATGAAATGGCTTCTCATACACAACTTGAAATTGATGATTTGTAATATGTTTTTAGAGTTTCGTACACTAAAAACATATTACATAATATCATCTTTGTCAATATTCATTGATTTACAAAAACAAAAAATACGTGTCCATTATATTTTTCAATACTCTAACTGACGTACTAAATAGTTTTGCAATTTGTGGATGATGGAATCTAGCCTATTCTATTTTCACTGTTAGTATTATATTTTTTGAGAAACTAGACAGATACTCGTAATACGTACTTTTTTCATGCGTATTCCTTATTGAGTAAATACACATATTTTCAGACGAGTAGGCAGCGGTCGCGGGCAGATCTCCGCCTACCCGCGCCAGCTGGAGTCGCTCATCCGCCTCGCGGAGGCGCACGCGCGCCTGCGCCTGTCGCCTGTCGTCGAGCTCTCTGATGTGGATGAAGCGTCCAGGTACATAATCGACCATTGTCTATCCTCAGGGAAACTTGCCACTATCGATGCAAGATTTCATAACTGTGCTCTAACGATCGTTGATTGGCGTCCCTGTCAACGATCGTTAGTGATACATTTTATTTCTATGTGAATTTGCTTTTTTCTTTTTGTTTGAATAGAGACTGCCAGCCACAATAGTAGTCTGTGAAGCTCCATCTGGCACTGTAGCACTGATATTCGCAATGTCTTATTTCTTTTATGGTCAACCACATTTCGATTATCATAATTTCACAGACCTGGATTGCTCAATAGGGGGTTTAAACTAATTTTCGTCAGACTAAATATAATATGAGTCAAATGTAAGTAAGGGTTATTCTCGTAGCATAGACGTTTCTAGACGTGCGATTGACCATAGCTAATCCTTGCCCTCCCAGACTGCACCGCGAAGCCCTGAAGCAGTCGGCCACGGACCCGGCGTCAGGCCGCATCGACGTGGGCATCCTGACGACGGGGCTGGGCGCGGCGGCGCGCAGGCGGCGCGCGGACCTGGTGGCGGCGCTCAAGGCGCTCATACAGCCCTACAACAAGCCGCACACCATCACGCACTCCAAGCTGCTGCAGGAGATCAATACTAACTCGCAACTTGTCAGTACATTATCTTGTTATTTTATGGCTCGGATGATGCTGCATGTTGAACATTACTCTCAACTCCACCAGTAGCATCCATAATGATAATACAGGACACGGAATAGATTCAAAATTTGTGCTGGAGTGCGATAAACCTAAGCCTTCATAGATCATGGACCTTAACGACAATCGTGATCTCTTGTGCAGCACTTCATTTCCGACTGAACCTGAGTCCTAACGATATCTGTGATTTAGAAGTCTGCCACGACACCGTCTACCTTATATGCGAATCTTACGATGGGCTGACGTCATCCAGCTGTCCATTGTGTGCAGTTGTTACTATTACAAACTAATATTTGTCACTTCTTGCAGACGGTATCCCGAGAGCAACTAGACGAGGCGTTACGTGACCTGCAGGACGAAGGCAAGGTGACGATCGTCAGCCACACCCACCTGAGACTATGTTGATCTGAATGATACCACGGTATTGATTTAATTGTTATGTTCCATTTAATTTTGTAATTTGTTCAATATACTTAAGCCATAATTTTTTCAAAAAAAAAATGTTTTATTTTCTTTGACATCTCGAGTGAAACAACAAACTCACAAGAAACAACTGAAATTGATCCCGATTCTGTTGCACCATCTCACTCACATCTTTTACTCGAGATACAACACGAAATCAGTCAAAAAGTTATAAAGCGCTATCCAGACATTTACGGGTCAGGGACTTCGCTCCAGCCGATCGTCCTCAAAGCATGCTTCAGGATACCCGATAGCCCGAATGGGGCCTGGACAGTAACTATGTTGACAAGTAAAATACAAGCAAGCCATCTTTTCCGGCCCCTTAACTAAAACGCTGACAGAAGCCTGACCCAGAATATTAAGATAGCGCCTGAAAAAAGTTAACCACTCTAAAATGTAACAATAACAAAAATCTGTAAAATAAGTCTGCTTCCCTTAAAGATGAGCACGCGTCGTGTTTATCTTAGCATAAGGCTCAATTATTCACACTGGCGCAGACTCAAAGCATCGCGGCGCGAAATATTTCGCCCCGTTGACACGCGAATGCGCGCGTCTGCGCTTATCCGCGTTGTCTCGACTCAGTTCGGCACAGTGCTTCGTCCTTCGATGTCTGCCGGCTGACGCGCTTCCGCGCGCGGATTTGCACGTTTGCGCGCGAACCCGAGCGACTTTTGCAGGTGAAGACGCGCGTCGCCGAGCGTTTTCAAAATATCGCAACACAAATTCGTACCGTATTCATAAAGAAATAGAGATGAATTTAGTAGTAACAGTTGAAAAACGTGATGCTAAAGCGACGCCTCTACTCTGCGTCAGTGTGAATTGAGCCTTAGGCGCAAACAGCTGCAAGTGAAATGTAGAATTTTTGCTAAGAAATAAAACAGCAAGTATTCAATAAATTATGTTTATGTACACAATATTTCATTCCGTGTATCAAAAAGCCTGTGGCTAAACAACAATACTCAACGAGCTCGCATTACTCTACACATAGTCAAACAACACCGTTATGCTTGTTAAGACGAAAGTAGTCACTTGCAAAATGTTTTGTGTTCGAACGCTTACTATATTAAGTACCTTGTTCAATTAGCCTAACTTCTTAGTTGCACTGAACTTGGACAAGATAATCACGCAATGCGAACGGTATACTAGCCAACCAAGTTACTAGCTGTCGAACACAGAAACTCGAGGGCGGAGGTAGCATCTGTCTCGTTATTTTGGTCGACAAGCGATCATCTAAACTCGTGCAACCGACCGCGAGCTACTTCGTACTAAGGAGTGGAAAAAGGACCAGATCGCCCTTGACGCACACAAAATACATTTTGCATGAATACTTTCACATCTTAACAAAGTAAAAAAAGTTGGATAGAAATAGTCTCATTATTTTGTGATCCTAATCTGTTCAAAGCAGGTACTAGTAGCTCCAGAAGCCAAGTATAAAAACCTTAATGTAAAGAAGAGGCGACGCCAAAAATAACAGAAGTTTGAAGTACATTTTTCTAAAGAGTTGTAGAGGAAAAAGTCTATATTTGCAAATAAATAACAATAAGTTTCTAATTGAACAGAGGATTAGTTTTAATACTATAGGCACTGATATTTAGAATTAAAAGTAACCAGAATATCGAAGTTTGCGTACTTAGTATTATAGTGTAGGATATTGGTCGTGTTTTAAAACTGTTGACTATAATAAATTCAGTTTTAAAAAACATAATTAAAACATTTCAATAAATAGTCAAAACTTCAACAAAATCATAGCTTTTACCCGTAACCTGTAGTTATATAATATTGTATATAAAACAAATTGTACTAAGATATATTTAAACATACAATCATTCTTATGTAGCCCTTTTTTGCTATTATGTATACATAGAATTTCGAAGTCTAAATAAAATAAAACACTTTAAAATAACTAGTTAAGATAGCAGAGGTTTTAAATTAATTTTTAAGTTGTCTGTTCAATGGTCTGTATGAAGCAAAAAATAGTTTTAGAAAGGGTCTCGAAGATTCAATTGCTTTAATACTTTTCTTCGTACTAACTAACCTCTGGCAACATTCGAGCCACTATAGGCCTATCTTAGTGTTGCCACATTTGATAATGTGACAAAGTTTTGGACATTTTTAGTCGACTACACAAAATCGACTAAATCAAACACACATTCTTAGATCTCTTAAAAAGAACAATAACAATATTCTTGTTTTAGTAAGGAGCTGTAGTTAATGGAGGATTATTCAGACATTCCGCTTTTAAAATCTGCAGGCATCGGTAAATCGCTTACTTGTCTTCTCAATAAAATGTCTCTCACGCATTTCACACATTGTTTTAAAGTGCATTTATATTGCGGTCGTTCGACGTATTTTCCTCTGTATTTATCACCTCATCATCAGTTATGCAGCTAAACACAGTAACGATCCGAAAGTTCGACTTCATTGACCGAAATCTAATCGATTAGGCTTCTTATCCTCCATTGACTACCCCAATAAACACACGCTCAACTCAAACTCAAAACAGTACAAACGAGTCATAGCTATAAACGAATGTGCGTAACAATTTGTAATAATAATAACTAACGTACTTCTATTATCAAGAGGTTCGTGCTTCGGAGGTGGATTGGACCTTGCGGGGGGAGTCTGTGGGGGTCGCGGGGGCCGGCGCGGCTTCTATCGCGGGGGTCGCGGGGGCCTCCACCGCGGGGCGCGCGGGGGTCTTGGATGCGCTGGTCAGGGAGGGGCGGGGGTCGTGCGTGTCGGCGCGGGCGCACGCTTCTAGGACGAACTTGTTGAATTGTTCGGGCTTGTCTAGGTACACATGGTGTCCGGCGCCGTTGATTACCTGTAAAAGTAGAAAGGTTTGGTAAGCTTGGGTTTTCTTTGTCGTCATATCAAGTCGCGTTTTTGTCACTATGAAACACTGGTGGCCGCAGTTTTCACGAATTTAAAGTGGACGACTGTAAGCCCCGTATTAATAAATCAATCTCATGAGAATACAATGCAATATGCATAAAACCAGACCAAATAAAAAACCGGCCAAGTGCGAGTTGGACTTTCACATGAAGGGTTCCGTACCATAAACCGAAAAAAAAAACACATTTCTTGTATGGAAGCCCCCTTAAATTTTTATTAATATATTTACAAAATTGTAGTGAAAATTAAAATTAAATGACCGTCAGAAAGTGTTCCATACCTGAACAGAAGTGTTAACGGGTCCGCGATGTTCGACCAGCACCTGTCCCGTACTGTTGTCCACCCAGGACCGAGAGCCGTACAGGACGGTGATAGGCAGCGCCGGGTCGATCTCGTCGACGCGCCGCACCATCGGGTTCTTGGCCCAGCCGAAGCCTGTCATCAGGGTGTGGAAAGCTGCTTCACCACTGTGGAAAATGTAAAGGATAAGTAAACAAGGAAGGTGGTGGTACAGTATAGATGGTAGAAACAAGAGGCTAGATTCCATCATCCACAAATTGCAAAACTATTTAGTCCGTCAGTTAGAGTATTGAAAAATAATGGACACGTATTTTTTGTTTTTAACCGACTTCCCAAAAAGGAGGAGGTTATCAATTCGGTTGTATGTTTTTTTTTTATGTTTGTTACCTCATAACTCCGACAATTATGAACCGATTTTAAAAATTCTTGTTTTATCTGAAAGGATACTTGCAGATTGGTCCCATTTAAATCATATCAAAATCGGTTACGAACTTTGGATTTTAAATCGAAATACCTGGAATTTGACTATTTAGATGAGTCTTTGATAATCGAAATTGCGTATTTTGCTTTTCTGCGATTTTGCAGTGGTTGTTAGGGGCACCCACAGACATATAAATAGTAGCAGACCAAACATTAATACGTAGATATATTTTTTTATATGGTATGATTCTTTATCCTTTTTTTTCTAAGTGACAATTCATAAGCATGTCTCGTTCTGTCACGTGTTGTCACACTGACTCATACATAGACAAAATTTGACGCGTAGCTTGTCTGCCATATTGATAAGCATCAAATGTTTTTCAATCGCGTTTAAAATTGATAAAATATTACTTGTTTGGGACATAAAACACACGAGGACGGTAAAATAATATGGTGAAGTGCTGTGCGTATAGCTGTGACAGTGCTAGCTACCACAAAACACCTGGATTGACCTTTCATCGGTAAGTTTTGGGAAATCTTAGTGCTTTCTTTAATAAATTCAAATGTTTCCATACTGTTTATTCGTATTTTACATACAGTTTTTAACAAAGATGCGATTTGTCTGTACCGTTAGCCTACAACTAAAGAAATAAACCATAACAAGGACAAAATAGTCAGAAAGTGGCATCAAGTGACAGCTCAAGTACCTGTTCAATTAGTCAGGGACGAATTAGGCAACAAAGACGAAACTTTTAGTAAATTGCATTTGTTGTATGTATTTATGTAAAATATTTATTTCCATTGAATTATCAAATAAAGCCTCAGCTTAATGTATGATGTTTTATTCTTTTCTGGTGATACAATTCCAAAATACCTGTAGTAGTTTCAGTTTATGTACACATGTCATGCTAATATTAAAAATAAATTAGAAAATCAATATTATGTTACCCAGTGTCTGTGTTATGGAGAACATGAACATAGGCATATGTATAAATACAGTATAGGCTACTCACATAACAATGAATTTTCATTCAGCAGGCAATAATTGAGCATACTAATATTTTTCCAGGTTTCGCAAGGATGAAAGTTTGCGGAATGCCTGGATTAAAAACCTGAAACTCCAGGATTGGCAAAAAAGACCTTCAAGTGTACTTTGTTCAAAGCATTTTGAGAATCACTTGATCGATCCCAGCGCTTTTTGAACAACATTACGTCCCGGAGCAATTCCTACACTGTTTACCGAATTTACTCCATATGTAAGCATTATGAGAGTGTAAGATAGAAGAGTGTCCCTGGAGTTTCTTGCACGTTCTTCTCCATAGAGATCTACGCTTTGGAACGTGCAAATAGCTTCAACTTTTTGGACAGACCGACCTTGACAATTAAAAAGTGCCTATAAATGGTTTATTTGAAATAAATGCTTGAATTTTGAATTACATACATTACTTTTATTTCAAAAATCCTGATTTATTCCTAAACTAGCTTTCAGGCATACTAATACCTTGACTCTCGGTTCTACAAAACATGGCATGCGGGTTAATGACTGCAGTGCCAGTTTTTCTAGCTGATACTGACGTCCGTCAATGGTTTGTAAACACCGTCAAAAGATAAAGAGTGGACTGCTGCCCATCGTCCTCTTAAAATATTCCCTTAGTCGCCTTTAACAATAACCACGGGAATAGAGGGTGGTTCTATTCGTTAAGACTATTGATGAGTAATCTATATTTCATGTACCCAGAGAATATAGATTTTCACGGATTTTCAGAATTTCGTTAGATAATACTGGCAACCGGTCCTAATTCGGCCCTGTAATGATATCATTCCCTAGGTGTGCGTAATGGCTACGCAAATTTTAGCGAATGTTTGGTCTGCTACTATTTATATGTCTGTGGGGGCACCACTAAAAAGTGATCATAAAAAATTTTTTACAAAAAAATACAACCGACTTCCAAAAAAAAACACTACAAAGTAAAAAATAACTTTAATTTCGGAAGTCGGTGTCAAAAAACGAAGAAAGTAACAAAAACACCGATTTCCGAAATTAAAGTTATTTTTTACTTTGTAGTGTTTAGTACTGCTCCGCTCCTATTTGTCATAGCGTGATGATATATATCCTATAACCTTCCTCAATAAATGGGCTATCTAACACTGAAAGAATTTTTAAATCGGACCAGTAGTTCCTGAGATTAGCGCGTTCAACCAAACAAACAAACAAACTCTTCTGCTTTATAATATTAGTATAGAAGTATAGATTACATTGTGCGGCACAACTTTGCCAAAAACTCAAGCTAGCAATAGTGTGACTATGCTTTCATAGAAAAAGCTCAATTCCCTATTTTTAATATCGCAGTCTTTTGAACGCATGACTAACCTCTTCATCGTTCTGATTTGGCGTTTCGATAATACAGAATACTGTGTTGAATATTTAATCTTTTGTAGTCTGTGTACGAGGTTTGAACAATAGGGCTTCTTCAAAAACTGGCAAGTATTTAACGTAGATACATTTACGCAGCACAAAAGTATTTTCCATGGCTATTCTTACCATAAAAAAAACCCAATACAATTTACAATTTGGATCTAAAAAAATATTTATAAGAACACTGTACAAAGGCGGACTTAATGCCTAAAGAATTTTCAAAAAGTCGAGCTTAGGGTAGTGCAGAGACAGAATATGGCAGATGAAATTTAATGATAAAGGAAACACATGAGGTCAAAAACTTACCTAGGAGTCTGCGAGTTGCACTGATAGATATACTCAGGTATAACCTTCTCCGCGTCGGGTATGAAGTTGGTGTACTTCCGCGATATGTCGGGGCGCGTCTTGCTGACGAGCCACTTGCCGGCCGGGCCGGCGGCGCGCACGGCCCACAGCGGGTTGAGCGGCTGCACGGCCGTGGCGATGGCGCGCACCCACAGCGGGAGCTGCGCCTTCTCGTACGCGTTCGGGGGACGCTCTGCGAAGCCCCACGGGTCGGCTAGGACTAGGTGGCGGACTCTGGAATAGTTAAGTGACTTGATTAAATTGCAGTTACCGAATCGAATGTTTCAGGCAAATGGCAGCCTCTTTTTTGCATTTTGTTCAAGATGGATAATAGCAATGCAGTTGAGGACAACAACAAGTGGTTAAACTAAATAATGGCGTTCGAGAAACGTACTCTTAAACTATTCTTAAGAGACTTTCTGAATTAACTTACACCTTTACACTTTTACTTTATTGCAAATTTATCTAGGGCCTACCATAGAGCAGCAAGTATGTTCCACAGCAAAACACACTCTTACAGATCTTAACTTTACCTTACCTTGACAATTTAATAGTGCCTGTTAATTTAATGGTTTATTTGAAATAAATATTTTTATCGACTAAAACTATAAGTATCATGGCCATTACCTTTCAGGGTACTTCATAGCATAAGCCGTGGCGATGTACCCCCCGAGGCTGTGCCCCAGCAGGATGAACTGCGCGATGTTGACTTCGCGCCGCCACTCCTCGACAGACTCCACCCACTGAGCCTCGGCCTTCTGTGCGTCGCTCGCGAACTTAGGACGGGAGCTGCGCCCGAAACCTGAAGAAACAGATCATCAATATTTAATTAATAAGTAGATCTTTTGTGCGAATTCTACTAATTTTCAAGCAAGTTTCTCAATCGCATACTGTCAAAATGTATGGAAACTAAGGCTTTTTTGTCAGTTTGCGACTGGCATGAAAATTAGAAAATTGGCCCTCAGAAGAAATATGGTCTTTGTTCGAAATATAGATGTTTCCAAGTAAGCACATACAGATTCACAGAGATCGAAAATATTACATTTATTCTGCACTGTACACAAACAATAGCAAAAATCACAAGTGACAGATAAAAAGAACAACAAAGAAATACATAGGAGAAAAAACAAATAAAATGTAAATTACTCATTATGGTACTTACTTAAATATCTCAGTACCTAATCTAATCTAATTATCCTGCCTTGTCAAATAAAATTGTATTATGTACCTACCTAGTTAAATATTGTAACAATACCTTTTGTTGTGCCTTAACAGGGTCTACAACGGTTTCTTAGCTGTAAGCTCTTTTTACCCGACTACGCCAGAAGAGATGTATGTATAATTGTTTAGCACGCTCTGTAGCCTGAACGGCTAGATGGATTTTAGCTTGAAGGTGTCGTTAGATTCGTATTTACTGAGAGTGACACTGGGTAAATAAAAATTAAAAAAAAAAAACAAAATGGCGGATTTTTGGCGCCATATTATGTATTTTAAAAAAAATCCCCTAAACCTATCAAGTGGGGTATAAAAATATAAGGCTAGCGGAGACGATTCCAAAAACGTAACTCACTGAAAAGGTAGTGGTGCAGTTGGTGGCATCAGATCTGAGATTGAACTGCATCAGACTGCTTGAAAAGCATGTTTGGGACTTTTTAGTCATTTTTAGCGGTCGGGTTTTTTGACAAACTCAATATTTTTTAAACATCTGTTGTACCTTGTAGTACGTAAACAAATAAATATGAATATGGATAAATCTATACTTATAAATTGTTATCAGTCAAGGAGTTCCGCATTTAGATTGAAGACCCGGCCGACTTTCCATTTCAGACGAGGAAAATTGCAATGTATTAGGTAATTTGATAATGCCGTAAGTACGGATACATAGAAACTATTAAGGTTTTCAGTGTTTCGGGGCAAACTGTGACATAAGCGTTCACTGAGCCCAACACTTGAATAAGTTTCCACTTCTTTAGTGTCGTTGTTCTGTTGACGTCTTACTTGGGTGAGTGACACTTGGCTCAACTCCAATTTTCTTGCGCATCACAGATTTACACGTGGAAACTATTAATTACGACTTTTCTTTGTAATATAATATCACGGTTTATATTTTTCAAAGAGTTAAAAATAGGCAGAATTGTTTTGAAAACCCACATTTCATTACAAATCAAAGCTTGTAAATCTAAAGGATTTAAGGGCCAATTTTTGGGGCGAAATACATTAGCTCTAACGATTCATGACTATTTTAATTTGTGTGTTTAATAAAATGAGCGTTTCGATCCTTTGCTATTGTAAGGTTTGGCACGTAGATTTTATTTGTATAAAATACCGTTTTTTTGCATTTTTTTTTTATATTTGACCCTTAAATTTACAACCCCTGAATTATGTTTCAGCTCCATGTTGTAGAAACCATGCCTTATACCAATGTCTGGCTCAAAACCAGACTCTAGTCTATAAAAAATAGAAAACCCGCCAGTAGCGCGACCACTTGAATGAGAGAGACCCATGATGGTGTAAATTACAGAATAAAAAACATAATTAATTCTTACCCAACAAATCAATAGCATACACGGGCCTGGATGCCGCAAACGAGTCTAGATTGGGGCACCAGAGCGCCAGGCCCGCGCCCATGCCGTGCAGCATCACTAGCGGAATCTTCGGCGACTCGTCGTTCAGCGATATCGTCCATATCTTGTCGCTCTGCCCCACCACGCTGCCTATGTCTACATAGAAACGTTTGTATGCTGTTTTCAAGCCTGAAATAGAATTCAGATTATTAATAAGGCGTGACCTGATCACTGTTTCTATAAGGAAAGGTGAGCAGTTTTTGTAAGAGTACTTTGAGCGTAAGATATAGGACGCTATTTTAAAATATTGCCGTGCTAAAAAGCGCAAAAGCGGTATCTCAAGTTGAGCCGTGTTTCCTGCAAGATAATTGCATGTAAATTTAATTACACTTCGTGGCACGATCGAAAGCTTGATCACGATTAAAGTTACTTGCTGGTGGAGATGCGGCCATAGAGCTGATTCTAATGGCTTCGGATGGCTTGAAAAAACGCCACTGGATGCGTTTTTTCAAGCCATCGTTTGGCTTAGTTAACTGGATGCGTTTTTATACACATAACACCGAATTTAAAACATAATAATAAGTAAGCCTATAAAATTTGAGGGTTGCTCTCGATTTCTCTGAGATCTCATCATCAGATCCTAATTTGGTGACAGTGGGACCACCTCAGAACTATCTACTTTCGAACAAAAAAACAATTTTGAAAATCCGTTGACAATTGGCGGAGTATTCGATGAACAAACATACAAAAAAAAAACATACAATCATCCGAACATAGTACCTCCTCCTTTTTGTGAAGTCGGTAAAAAGGTCGGTCCTTTTCAAACTGACTTGATTCGTAAATTTAACGATCTGTTTGAACGTGGGAACGATCCAAATTTTATTGCACATCTTAGCTTTTGTTTAGAAGTAGGTACAGTCGCCAGCGCATCAAGTTACAACAATCTGTCAAATTTCTTTGTTAGATTTTCAACTTACTCGCCAAAGAGATTGGGTTCAAATTTGATTGGGAAAATTTGACAGTTTCGGATGGCCTGATGTGCTGGCGACTGTACTAACTTCATCATCAGGTTACGGAATGTATCAAAGATCAAGTTGGTAACTTGTAAATGGTCTTTTTTAAAAAATCTTGATAAGTAAATCATCATCAGCATATCAGCTAAAAAACGACCCTGGACATATTCCACCCCCAAGTGTCGCCACTATTCATAAATAAGACAAAACATTTAAATATCGCAAATCCGCAACAGAGCTCTCATATTTCAAAACATTGTATATTGTATCTTTCACTCCTGTACGCCAAAACAGCCCTAATATCGAATTATTTCGCTCAAAACGCTATCACATATTCAAAAGCATTAGCATGACCCCATCGAGCGTGCGCGGGTCCTACAATCCGCAGTCTCTATTTCTAACCGCGTAAGAATCGGAATCGCTAAACAGAAAGCTGTTTTATTCGCTCGATGTCGCATCTTTTAATACCTGTCTTTTTCTGGCGAGTCACGATTGTGAGGCGAAAATCTTGTAGAAAGAAAGAAAGAAAAATGTTTATTTGGGACTCGCACAAAACAGACAGAAGCAAAATAACAAAAGGAGGATACCATAACCAAAATGTCGAGAAGTGTGGTGTTGCAGCGTCAGTTTTTAAAAACCCGCTTCGTTAAGGCGCGTCCCCGAGCAAAACGCAGCGCTAGCCGTTTTGTGCAGTTTTTTAGAGCTATCTACTCGTTATCTAAAAGAAGTATCAACTTATAAAAATTACATTAAAATTCTACATAATCCTGGCTTCAAAATGGTAGATTTTTATTTTTTATTACTAAGTATAATGTTTAATTAAACTCCTCAAAACGAAACTATACAGAAATGAGAAAAAAATACTGAAAACATTCATCTTCTCGAAAACTAACGATTATTTTGATTTTGTACTTACACTAATGGATAGGCAATTTAATTATGAACATTTTGGTAGAAATATTTTTTTCAAACGACCAAAATTAGATTTTATAATTATTTTATTCAACATTCTGAGCGTATTCGCTATTGCATCTCTTGCGCTGTTATTGAGGGAAAAAATGCTCAAGGTTATTTGGTCAGGGTACGGCCTTAACTACCTCTATTTTCAGCTGTGGTAGCAAAGGAATGGATATCAACGAACGAAGTACGAATAGAAGATAAGTAGGAGACATTAGTACTTATCCGTTAATCTTCATAGGCAACCGACATTCATTCTTGAACCAATACCGGTTGCGAATAAATATGGAATAATTACAATATCTTACTATACATATAATACTAGCTGACTGGGCAGACGTTGTTTTGCTATATAAAAAAAAAAATTGCCTACGACCTTATTCTCAGACCAGAGCCCAGTGGAATAACAAAAAGATATTTCGAACTTTGTGATATTTTTCTATCGTGTAATTTTTTTCGTATCGTGTAATAGCCCAGTGGAAATTAACATTAAAATCGCAAAGCACGATGTAGTTCAGCATTTTTAGTAGATCAGTTAGGGTGATGTGAATACAAATTTGCAACTTCGAAAAGCTTGTGCTCGCTGCACAGCGCACGCGATAAACTGGGACTTTTTCCACTTTTTGCTGTTAAAGTCAAAAACTATGCATTTTCAATAGCATTATTCCGCATTTGTAGACACCTAAAATGCAATAATTTAAGACCAACCGCAATTATTTGAACTGTAGGTATAGGGACCAAGATAATGGTAATTTTTTCTCGAAAATTGAAAATTTTAAGTATTGCGCACGGGACCGTTGCAAAATATTGTCAAATTGTGTACGTGACATAGGTTGCCACAATCGCCTGAAAAGATGACTTTCGATGCCCGATAACCGTATGCAGGAGGTATCCCCATCCACCACTACATAATGTGTTGGCATTGAGGGTGACTTTTTCAGAGGCTGGGGTGAAAGCTTCGTAAAACTTTGAATTGATCCCCTTTTCCTTGCCTTCTTCATTAAATAACGCCATGGGCCACTTACAAGGCATGCCCCGGTCTAATATAAATCATCCCTAAGACCCCCAATACTTCACTCGACAATTCTACCAGTTTTTGCGGGAGATCCAATTAACTTGTTCAAATACTAGGAAGTATTACGACTAGATAATATTCCCCTATCAAGGTCGAGTAAAAGATTACTAATCGGCAAGCCAGCTAAGGTCATCCACTGTATGTATAATTTTGATAATGCCAATCTTATCTGTGCATTTATAGTAGGAAATTAATATCTAAAGAATATGAATGTATAGAGGTTAGAGGGGTCATGATCACTGTCTTTTGGTGCCAGATAATAAATAGCAATAAGAGTCAGAATGGCTATCTCATAACTATACTACTCGTAGCTAAAGAGTTCGTCTAAGCGAGTTTGTTAAAAATGTGACGCAGTCGAAGCTGCGCGGGTCAACTAGTTATGTAGGTCTATAGTTTCGATCGTTGAGTAGTTGAGGATAGGATATCTATGTGACCATAGTTCTTTTATCCAATAGACAATACTCATACTTTCCCATTAATAAAAGCAGTCTTGTTATCAGTATGTCTTTACTGGTTCTCACTAAAGTAAGATTTACATCCATTTTCGTTAATGTTTGACGTGACTTTCCTACGAGTTTAATACTTATTTGATTGCTGTAAATATCAGCTCATTAAATAGCCCCAAAAGGAAAGAGGGAAAGCGGTTTGGTATCTAGATATCACTGATGCCTGTCGAAGGTAAGGGAGTTTGGACTACTCATAAATGTTTTAGAAGCGGTAACTTGGCATTATAAAACATTGATAACAAAGGTGAAAAGGAGTCATGGTACTCATCATATCACAATTTCTTTTTGTTAAGTATTTAATGTCGGTTATTTAAAAAATAATAAAAAATAATGTGAATGTTTATTTGGATAATGTAAATAATTATAGATCTTGTATGGTCTGCATTAAAGGATTTTTTTTTTATTGCACAGTGTACACACAGTTTATTAATTTATTATGAACAACTTTTACTATGGAACCAACACCGAAACCGCAAAAAAATGTACTGGCCCATACATTTATGAGCGCAAAAGTCGACTAAAAGTACAGAATTTTGTCTCGATTTTGGTTTTGTCTCACTCCCATGATAAAAGTTGTTCATAATGAGTACAATGACCCCTTCTCAGCTACCTATTGCGTTTATTTTTTTACACGTTGTAAAGGTTTGTCCTAAGACTGTCGGGTCGAATGAATCATTCTGGATTACTAGTTCTTAGTCAACAAGGATCAATATTCGCATATACATCCTGCTCCAAAGTACAAGTACATAACCGCTAGCTGTAAAAGTTCATTATACTCGAGAATGTGCCACTTATCACTCTGATAACACGTCATACTCCTGATTGTTATCAGACCATAGGTTTGTGTGCACCGTGAGTATATAGTGTTTTATCATGAGGGCTACATCCCGGAAAATAATTAAATAGATAACACTGTTTGGAGTAGAGTTTGTTTTTAGGAACGGGTTTCCTCTGCTTTAAGTTTTACAAGCTTGTATTGATAGACTCACAGAACAGATTTAATAAATATCTGTTCAATCTATACTATTATAAAGCAGAAGAGTTTGTTTGTTTGTATGTCTGTTTGTTTGTTTGTTTGCTTGTTTGTTTGTTTGGTTGAACGCGCTAATCTCAGGAACTACTGGTCCGATTTGAAAAATTCTTTCAGTGTTAGATAGCCCATTTACTGAGGAAGGCTATATATTATCACGCTAAGACAAATAGGAGCGGAGCAGTAATGGAAAATGTGACGCAGACAAAGTTGCGCGGGTCAGCTAGTGGATACCTACACCAGCTGACCTGAGGTGCTCGTTGCTCCGGAACACAAAGGGCAATCAAGGAACATGGATGGGGATTTCCCATCCCTAAAAAAAAAGTTGCTCGTGGCTAAATAACAACAGCAGCACGGGTCGATCTTCAAGTTTCCTCCGTGCCTAGGAAAGCACGTTAAGCCGTTGGTCTCGGCTGTCATTTGTAGATCTTTCGCAGTCGTTACTGACTGTCAGAAGCCAGTAAATCTGACTCCATTCTTGCTAAGAAATACCGTGTTACCCAGTTAATGGGTTAATCGAGGAGGTCTGGTAGGCAGCCGCTCCACGTAAAATACTGGTATTCAGCTGAATCCGGTTTGACTGGAAGCCGACCCCAATGTAGTTGGGAAAAGGCTAGGCAGATGGATACACTAGTTGACCCACGCAATTTCGTTTGCGTGACATTTTTCATAAGTGTTCCGCTCCTATTGGCCGTAGCGCAATGTTATCTATACATATAATAAAATCGTAGAGTTGCCGTGTCTGTACATTGAATATTTTCGCATAAAAAATACATAGAAATGTCAGAAAAATGACATAGAACACAAAAAAGCAGTTTTTGAAATTCTTTTCTGTTTGTCTGTGCGTCTGTATGTCTGTGCGTCTGTATGTCTGTGCGTCTGTATGTCTGTGCGTTTGGAGGAGCATCACGCATAAACCACTGATTGGATTCAAAATTTAGGTACTTCGAAATATTAAGTGATAATCGGAGCAACATTATTTCATCATTCATAGTGTTTATTTCATCAAAATCGACCCACAAAATCAAAAGATATCGAATTTTAAAGTTTACGAAGAAACTTCATCGAGCGCTAAAATAGGTTGTTTTCATTGAGACTTCAGATACTTGCAATGCCATCTATTGAGAAATTTTTTAATAAGAAATGTGTGAAAAGACCCCGAAACAATGTATTTTTGAGTTATTTTTTAATTAAACACATAATGTTTATAATTATATGTTATTATATTATCATTATTATTTATCGTAACGTGTAAGCTTCTAAGTTTGAACTTATGAGTAGTTATGAGCATAAAGACAGTTCAGTTACGTTGTAGATCGATAGATGGCGTTCTACTTATGACGCGTTTTTCTGAATCGCGGTGTTAAGATTCTCCGCAGTAGCATAAGGTCAGCCCCATGTTTTATGTTGTTTAACTTGAAGACGTATAATGTTGAAATTATTAGCTATGGAATTATGGATTTGATTGAATGGTTGAATTACTAAATTGTTTTTCGATTTACCGGGAGGAGAGGTGAGTCTCCTCCGGAGTCCGGAGTTACCTGTATCCATAAGTAAACTGTTTTACTAACAGAAGAGATGAATATTTGGTATTATGTTTCAATGTGGCTAAACTATATCAGCCGAACACGTCGATCTTCAAGGTTAAGCAACGCTTGCCGAGGTCGGTCTGTGAATGGGTGACCATTATAACAACCTAGCCTTTTCCTTACTACATTGGCTCGGCTTCCAGACAAACCGGATTCAGCTGAATACCGGTATTTTACGTGGCGCGGCTGCCTACCAGACCTCCACAACTCATTCAATGCAAGATTTCAGTCAGATTTTACTGGCTTTTGACTATCCGTAACGACTGCCAAAGATCTACAAATGACAGCCGGGACCAAAGGCTTAACGTGCTTTCTGAGGCACGAAGGAAACTCGGTATGTCAAGATGGTCACCCACCCACAGACCAACCTTCGCAAGCGTTGCTTAACCTTGAAGATCGATGCGTTCGTCTGTTATAGTTTAGCCTTGAAGATCGGCCCGTGCGGCTTTAGCCACGAGCTCCTCTCTAATAAATCGATTCTATGAACCCAGTAAAACTTTTTTGATATTATAAAATCTTAAAACAAACTATATTTATCAGTGGTCTACGATCAGCAATATTGTCAGTAAAAATCGGAGAAAATGTGTTTCTTTTTGGACTGTTCTGGACGAAATTAAGAATCCACTTGATTCAGCACCATTCGTTCGATAGTTGGTTTTGTTGATTTTGATTCAAGATTAGTTTGTACCAGGAGATTAGGTACCTGGGCTGGTCGGCATTTTAACCGATAGAGATGATACAGTGCCCTGCATTAGGTAGGTACCCTCTTCATAATTATATTCTTAATTCGAGAGAGAGATCAGGATACGTAACTGAACGTAGATTTTGTACCTATATTATGCAATCTATACTAATATTATAAAGCAGAAGAGTTTGTTTGTTTGGTTGAACGCGTTAATCTCAGGAACTACTGGTCCGATTTGAACGAGCTCCTCTATAATAAATCGATTCTATGAACCCAGTAAAACTTTTTTGATATTATAAAATCTTAAAACAAACTATATTTATCAGTGGTCTACGATCAGCAATATTGTCAGTAAAAATCGGAGAAAATGTGTTTCTTTTTGGACTGTTCTGGACGAAATTAAGAATCCACTTGATTCAGCACCTCTACCACCAGCAATCTATACTAATATTATAAAGCAGAAGAGTTTGTTTGTTTGGTTGAACGCGTTAATCTCAGGAACTACTGGTCCGATTTGAAAAAATCTTTCAGTGTTAGATAGCCCATTTATTGAGGAAGGTTATAGGCGTATATATATATATATATATATAATCACGCTGAGACAAATAGGAGCGGAGCAGTAATGGAAAATGTGACGCAGACGAAGTTGCGCGGGTCAGCTAGTATTTATTATAGCTAATAGCCTTCCTCGATAAATGGGCTATCCAACGCTAAAAATATCAATTCGAACAAGTAGTTCCTGAGATTATTGCGTAAGTAATGCGTTAAGAGTCCTATTACGAATCGTCAATGCTCGTTTGCAATAGACGAAGTTACGTTGTTCTGCGTTGGGAGTACATCTATAGTCCGCGAAACAATTTTGATACTTACTAGTCTGAATAGGATTATAGTTTATTTGGGCGCTCGCGCGAGACTGAGGAGCGCGCGCGCTGAATTGATGCAGAATATAGTACTTTAATTTTATTTATTGTAATTTTGTTTTATTATATTGACAAACGAAAACTAATGAAACGTATTCATTGTAGATTGAAATTTTATATCATATTAATTTATTTGATAAAATTGTTTTTATTTGGAATATAATGGACGCTGAATCAAGACATTTCTGGCTTAAATTAGGCTTTCTTTACGTTTTTTTTCCGTGAAAACTCAAGGAATTTAAAGAAATTCTAGAACTTCAATAAACAAGTAAAACATTCAACTTACCTTTTAGTAATTTCAGCTTTTAAAAGAATTGATTGTAACAATGTGAATTTGACCGTCAAAGTTCCATCGCCGACATTTTTTCGTGCAAACTGAGTTCGTAAAATATTTATAGTAAATTACACGAAAAGAAAAATGAAAATGTGTAACTCTAACTTACAAGAAAGAGACTGGCACTATCGTTATTCAGGATCAAATAATTAAAATATGTTACTGCTGCTGAAAACGACAGCTTCAAAAATCATGAATTTCCGTAAAAAATGTAATAGGACTCTTAAACCAAACAAACAAACTCTTCAGCTTTATAATAATTGTAAGTATAGGATACACAAATGGATGGATATTCTCTTTATTGTACACCATAACAAATTACCATAAAATAAGGATTTTAAAATAATAGAGAGTACCTGTGTAGTACACACTACACACTGTACGTGTAACAGAGAGCGGCCTTATCGCTATAAACTTAACGCTTAAGAAGGCTGAATCATCGACTACCGAGACCGTCGCATCCAAGCCAATATCGCCAGTTAAAATTTCCAAAACGCGTCAACCTATACGCAAGAATGCTAAAAAGGAGGACCCTGATGTGTTGACCGCGGATAAGATACGCGGTATTATAAAAGAGGAATTTAAGGAGGCGATGTCGACTATTAATGTAACCTTGACGGATCTTCGGACTGAAGTGTCTAGCCTGAAAGATTCGGTAAAGTTTATTTCCGCAAAGTACGACGCTGTAGTATCACGTATTGATGACTTAGAAAAGGAAAATAAATTACTTTCAGTATTGGAATTGAATTTGAGTGAATTAAAATCTCAATTGGGTGCCATACAGTTTGATATTCAGAGACAGGAGCAATGGGGACGTCGCTCGAATGTGGAGATTGTTGGATTGCCTGAGAAAACAGGAGAAAACCTGCTTAATATCATATCTAAAATGGGTGAATACGCCAATTGCCCTATTTATACGCAAACTGATATAGATTTTGTTACTCGAGTGGCCCACAAAAGCAAGGATGATAAAAAACCGAAACCTGTCGTCGTTCGCTTTCTCGCAAGACACAAAAAGGATAACTTCCTAGCACGACTGAGGGCAGTTAAGAACTTGAATGCAAATGACATCGGTTTTGCTAACAGTAAGTCTCGCTTATTCTGTAATGAGCATTTGTCCATTTCCTATAAGATATTGTTAAACCAAACGAAGAAAATTGCTGGTGAAAAGAATTATAAATTTGTCTGGGTAAAAAACCAATCAATAATGGTGCGGAAAACAGAACTCAGTCAAGCTATACATATTTCATCTGAGAGTGATTTAAACAAGATTGTGTGAGAATGATTTTATATTTTATGCTCCTTTTCATAATATGCTTCAGTTTTAATTCCCATTTCGTATTAGTATTTACTTTAGAGATACATATTTTTATTGTTTCTGGAATATATTATTACTTTGTGGTTTTTCAGAGTAAGGTGAAAGAATTTGTCGTGACTGTTTTATTTTTGGAGAGATTTCTTGAGCTTCTTCTTTATAATTTATTCAATGACGATGAGAAACGTGCCATGGGCTGTACATCCAAACGTTATTATTCAAGCGACAATTTTTGTCTAACTTGTTGTCTATTGAGTGTTCTGAGTTTTGCATTGAAAATTCGGTACTAATTTAAATATGTTCTATCAAAACGTGCGTGGATTGCGCACTAAAACTAATCTGTTTTATAATAACTTGTTGCTTTGCACGTATGATGTGATCTGCCTGAGTGAAACTTGGTTGCTGCCTGGAATTTTTAGCTCTGAATTGTTTGACCTTAGGTACAATGTTTATAGGTGTGACCGCGACTATGATTCTCGATCAGACAAAATGGGGGGCGGAGTTCTCATTGCAGTCAGGAAAGGCATTGCAGTAAGTGACATAAGCATATCTTGCTCGAATAACAGATTATCGGCAGATATTATTTCCCTGACTATATACCTTAAGAAAAAGTCTCAGCGATTTCGACTCAGGTTATACACTTGCTATTTTCCACAGTGTTCCTCTCATCAAAACGATCTAGTTCAGTTTTTAGACCAAGTCTCACTGTATATAACGAGTTATCCGAATGACCACTTTTTGTTAACTGGTGACTTTAACATTAGGAATGCTCAGTGGTCATCTGCAGGGCTGGGAGCTCGTGCCACATTGGGTGTTGATTGTACTGATGTTAACGCTTTGTTGGGATTTTTATCTTTTAGTAACCTCGGACAATATAATGTAGTTTCAAATAAAAATAATAGGCAGTTGGACCTTGTGTTTAGCAGCTGTGACTGTATAGTAATTAATTCTAAGTTTCCTTTGGTGCAAGAAGATGACCACCACCCTGCCCTTGACATTTCTTTGGTTGACTTATTTCCTGAAACCCTACATTTCCTCGAAATACAACCTACTATTTCTTCCGGGGAGCGAATTATGATGACATTAATATTGCTTTGTCTCAGGTGGACTGGCATGGAATATTGGATAGCGTTCATGATATTAACGAGTCTGTAGCAAAGTTCTATACTGTTATTGATAAAATAGTCAGAGAGATGGTTCCTGTAAAAAAATCTGTTGATCACAATAGGTACCCTATATGGTATTCCCCCGCACTGATAAAGATCATCAAAGAAAAATCTAAGTATCATACAAAATGGAAGCGTTACGACAATTACAGTGATTACTGTAGCTTTGCCCTTCTGAGAGACAGAGCAAAAAGGGTCAGCCTGGAATGTTACGAAACATTTATTGCAAGGTCAGAAGACAATATTAATAACAATTGCAAATACTTTTGGACCTATGTAAAATCTAAAAAGTCTTCAAATACTCTGCCAGATAACTTGTTCTTAGGAAATGTATCCTCTTTCGATGGTAAAGAGATTAGTGACCTTTTCAATGTACATTTTCAATCAGTTTTTGAAAAACATAATGACGTGTCTATGCCGTCATCTTCTTTGGCTGACGACCATTCTAATGCTTTAAATCTTAGCAATGTACATATTCCATTTAATACCATTGTAAAGTATATTAAATCTCTTGATGTAAACAAAGGCAGTGGCCCTGATGGAATCCCACCACTGTTTCTGCAGAGATGTTGCAAAACTATTGCGCTTCCCTTATTTAAACTTTTTAACTCCTCATTGCGATCTGGTACCATGCCTTTGGCTTGGAAACGTTCCTACGTTGTACCTATATTTAAGAATGGCGACAAGCATGATATTACTAATTACCGGCCAATTTCTAAGTTGAGTGTTATTCCTAAACTCTTTGAGCGAATTGTCTGTGACTTAATAACGCCCCTATTAAAACCACTTATAATAACGGAGCAACATGGATTTGTCTCTAAAAAATCAACTGAAACAAATCTCTGCGAATTTATTGACTACATAGCGACGGCCATGGATAATGGGCACCAGGTGGATGTCGTGTATACCGATTACTCAAAAGCATTTGATAAAATCTCTCATAATCTGTTAATTCGAAAACTTGAGTATATCGGTATACATGGTGATCTACTTCGATGGCTAGAATCTTATTTAAGGGAACGCAGTCAAGCAGTTACGGTAAAGGGGTATTGCTCATCCTTTATGCCTGTTACATCTGGCGTGCCCCAGGGCTCGCATCTCGGACCTCTATTATTTAATTTATATATAAATGACGTGTTCAACATATTTAAACATTCTAAATTTACTCTTTATGCAGATGATAACAAAATTTATAAAACTATAACTAAACTAGAAGACTGCCTAGAACTACAAAATGATATTAACAACCTGTGTGAATACTGCAAAAAAAATTGTCTGTTCCTTAACGTAAAAAAATGCAATATTATAACATTTTCCAGAAAGATGAACTCGATAAAATATAACTATAAAATTAATAATGATCATATTAATAGAGTGACCGAGGTGCGGGACCTTGGGGTCCAACTAGACAGTAAACTTATCTTTGATTCTCATATTACCACTATGACCAACAAGGCATTTCGCATGTTAGGATTCGTACTAAGAGTTAGCCGGGATTTCAAACATAAGTCAACATTGATTCTTCTTTTTAAGACACTTGTAAGGTCAATTCTTGAATATGCTTCAGCGGTTTGGAATCCTCAGTATGCAGTTTATATTGATCAAATCCAAAAATTGCAAAATAAATTTATTAAGCACTTGAGTTGGCGATTTAACTCTGGAACCGATCATACACTTAGGGTACCGAAATTGGAGGAACGTCGTGCAGAGCGAGATCTAGTATTTTTATATAAAATTATTAGAGGCCAATTGGACTCTCCTTATCTTCTCAGCAAAATAAATTTTGGATGTCCACGCTTAAATTCACGCAAGAGAACTCTCTTCCAAATTGGGTTCTCCCGAACCAATTACGGCAAGAATACTTTTATTAAAAGAGCATGTCGTCTGTACAACGACATAATCTCACTGAAAGAAAATCAAGACTTAGATATTTTTCACCTTTCTTTACCCAAATTTAGGTTTTGTATAAGAAATATTTTGTCATAGAAATTTATACATTTAAATAATAAAATGTTATATAACATTCAAATGTGACTTCACTAAACTGTGTGAACTTCTGGTTGTTGTTACGTTAAGGTTGATTTACGTGTATAGTAATCTGTGGAAACTATTTCTGGATTGTGTTGAACTAATTGTTTACATAAGTGTGTTATTGCATCTGTTTGTTTCCCAAATAAAATAAAATAAAAATAAATAAAATAAACGATTTTCGACTGACACTCTTTGAACGGATTTGTCAAGAAAGCAGAGATATACGCAGGTTTACCTACTATTTTCATTCATCATAATTATACATGATTTTCCTTTTTCCGAATTTCGGTATTTAACATGGAGTGATTGCCTAACTGACTTCCAAAGCCCTGTTACTGAATAGCCCGACACCACTTGGTAAGTACTAATCTTTTTTTAAGGATAGGTAATCATCAAATGACTCCTTCCGCACTGAGCGGAACGGCAGGGAGTGTCAGACTCTTATTGACTGAAACCCATCCGTGTTCCACCTAGTGCTCTTTGCGTTCCAGGGCCGCGGTGCGGGGCGGACTCTTTAGAGAACAAATTCCCCAAACTCTGGCAGTTCTGACTACCCTACTATTACCCTAATATTACTATTACAACGTTGGGTAGGGAAGGGCCTTATAGATACCAAACGTACAGTACGAATAATCTAAGTTTACCCATGCGAAGTACGTCGCAATCGATTGCGCAGGATGTCAATTTGACAAGAAACATAGAAAAGCGCATGCGCGGGTACGTCGCGTATGCCGTCTCAGTCACTCGTATACGTTTGATGCATACTTGTGCCTCGCTTCCTCAATGCATTACGACTATTGGTGCGAAAAGTGTTAAACGTTGTTATTGTTTTAATTAATTATTCTGGTTTTTTCTTACTGTTTGACTTGTATTTTGTGTTTTCTTGTAGTGTATGTGTTTGCTGTGTTACTTTGTGATCGTTTTATTGTTATTGCATGCATTTTTTCAAAATTCAAATATAACACGTACACAAAAAAAACATAATCTACGAACGTAACACTTTTCTACGCGATGGACCTTGCGCGGTCGTCACTAACAGCCAACTTCGCATGGGTAAAGTTAGAATATTCGTACTGTAGTTGAAGATAACGAAATAACAGTAGCCACATAGAAAATAATGGTGTCATAGCATGCATTCGAGCTAATCTCCTGCACATGCAGTCCCACCACAATTGTATAGACATTACCGCTCAGTAATGGGCACATTCCGGTTGCAGTTGACGTAAGAGGAGGTGTGTTAACATCACTCAGCTCACCTTATTTAAATAAAAGTGGACCATTTTTTTCGTCAGTTGTTAACTATACCTTCCTCGAGAACCACTCTATCCATTGGAGAAAACAGCATGAAAATCGGTGCAGTAGTTTTTAAGTTTATCGCGAACAGACAGACGCGGCGGAGGACTTTGTTTTATAATAAACAGTTCGACAGTTATCAAGTACCACAGCTACGTCCACCTGGGCTAATTTAAAATTACCCTGTTTGAGAAGCGTTCGGGTAAAAAGTGTCTACCTACCATCGACTCGAAAAACGAACTATGTAGTCTATTTACACATTCTTACAAATAAAAATCAATTTCCAGTATTGCATGACGGAGCATCGTTTGAAAACAGCTCGACCAATTTTTTATTGTTTCCGTAATTGTCTGGTTTTGAAAAACACAATCCACAAGGTTTCTATGGAAGAAAAGTTTGAAAAATCGAAAAAAAAAAACACCCATGCCAAGCCGGAGCCATAGAATTAAAATATCTATGGCCGGAGCGGATCGCTAGTGTGAGAATTTTTTGGGCAGAATTTCAAATATTTTTTTTACGATCTAGCCAGTCAGTGTTGTTACGCAGCTAGCAATAACTCAACTGTGCTTATTACAGCATTAACTCCACTGAACTTGCCCTCGCATGTTATTACTATTACGGCGGTCACGGCCACAAGGCGTACAAAGGAAAAACGTCGTATATACCAGCACATAATACCTAACGTCTTGTTGCCTTTAATTCACGGGCGCTTAACGCTTTTCAGACCGGAGCACAGAAATGCTCCTTGGCGCTATAAATAGGTGCCTAACCAATGCACTGTTTTAGTGTTACCACCATAAAAATTTACGATACGTTTGGCGCAGTGGCTGCTGTGTGGGCTTGCGAGATTGATTCCCATACGAGGCAATAAACATTTTTGTGTTTAGTATTCACATGCAAGGATCAATAAGCAAATATTCTAGGCAAGCGTGCCAAATTATCGCTTAATAGGTGAGTAAGTGGTCAAACGCGTGCCTATCAAAAATAATAATAATAATGCAAGAGAAAGTTAAACATGGAGTAAATTTATGAAAATTGTGAAATTCCGTTTGTTTAGATGGTTCATAACGCAGAATCACACCTCAACGGCTTAACAGATTTTTAGAAACCTTTGCATACTGCTAGACTTCAACCTGGATTAGGACATGGTACCTTTTAACCTTTGTTACAGTTCTGACATTCACGCGGGCAAAACCGCTAACAAAGATAATAGTAATAAGTACACAACATTTCTTTTTTTGGTCAGGCCCGCCACACATTCCCGACCACTGCAACTCCTGAAAGCTAGAGCCAACAGAGGCGACCACTAGAAAAACGCCGAGTCAATGAAGTTCGACGAGTCGTGGAGAAACCATTCAACTATCTTGGATCCCGCTAAGAAATGAATCAGAAAATAACAGCGAAGTAGGAAAAAATAATGAATGTATGTGTCTCTTTTACTCACACGAGATCTATATCTTTTGTCCCTTTCCTCAGCGAGCAGAGTCGATAGCTAATCGCTTCCTCGCCGGCGGTGAAACAAGTGCCTATACAGGGTGTAAGGGAAACTGATAGGGTGATTTCAGTATATCGTACTAAGTTGACCGGTACATGAAATTATTTCAGGAACTTTATGGGAATCCAATAAAACGGATTTGTTTAATTACCTCACTCGCAATGTATACCTCTGCAAAACGCACGCAGCGAGCGGCAGCGCAGCGAGCTTTCAAAAGGACAGACGCGCTCGCGCCACGTGTTTAACAGCTGATTTCAGGCGTCGTTCATTAGATTTTTTTTTCATTTTAGCTGTGTTATTTACATTAATGTAGTTCTGTATACAGATAATGTAACTTTACATTAAAATAAAGCAATAAAAACTTAAAAAAAAAAAACATGAGAAAATTTCCACTGGAATATGATTCAAAATAAGGAGCTGATTGCACCCTATTCATTTGCGGAGGGCTGTCCCTTACACCCTGTATATAATAGTAAAGAACTTCATAATTACGTAATAATTATATTAAAAAGTGTTCTTACATGATAATATTTTTTTCTCGACATTTCGTAGCATTGCATCAGACTGCCGGGTCCAGCTGAACCACCCGCCGGTCCAACTAAAATAACAAAACAAAATAATTAAAACAAAACCTTGTACGACAGTTTAGAGAAGGCGGAAGGCTTTTGTTTATTGAGCCACATTCACCATTATTTCAAAATATTACTGTTTATGTTTTATGCGATACATAGGGTGCGTTTCCACCAGAGATGTGCGGTGATGGGTAGCGAGGGATGTGTTGGTTAGAACCAATAGAATCGCTTGCGCTGAGCGAGGCTGAAAAACCTGTTTGTAAAGGTTTTTTATTCTCTCATAGCGCTGGTCCAATCACGATCACTCTTTTAGTGAACGAGATAGAAAATTCTACACTATCGCTCGGTGCACAGACACGGTGTATTTTTACGCCGGGTTTTTATTTAGTCTTATAAAAGGTTTTTAAAAGCAATCTTACTATAACGTTCGTGATAGACATTTAATTAGCTCTCTAATATAATTGGCTCAATAAACAACTTGTTTCATAGGTCAACACACACTCAACTAAACAGTAAAAACGAAAAAAAATAAAAATTGAATTGCAAATTAAATCAATGTTAATTACGTAGGTTATAGGGTTAGTTATTCTTTGACGAACGAGTCAGTATTGTTACATATAAAATTAGTCATAGCTAATTAACAATAGAAAACATTGTAAAAGGAACTTTAAGCGTTGGTTGGTAGAGTACAGTTTTGTAAGAAATAATGATGACCTATCTACAAAGTTAGTCGTGAATTTAACAAGTAGATACTAAAAAGTATCCTAGACAATGTTTACATCGTTTAAATTTAATTTAATTTACCCACTTGATTTTAGCATATATCTATTATTACGTGGAAAAAAGCCTTGATCGATTTTTAGGCAAAAATAATGTAATATACAATTCGCAATTTCGTAAAGTTTGGTTCACACTGTTCGTTACCCAAGGGCTGGCTTTTACTTTGGCCAGAGGCTAAGCATTGCCAGATAATGTTCCAACGCCAGTCTCTTGGACCCATTACCAGCTGACAGTGTCGAGGATGTTTTTTTTTTTTACTTTTATTTAGTTTGTAGTTAGTTTACTTTACTTTACTTTATTTCTTAATTAGAGTACCTACATTAACACTGCTAATCATTAAAAAGTAGGTATTTAATATTGGTTCATATAATTTGTTACAATTATCAATATTTCTGTTTGTTGACCAGGCGAGCGAAGGTCACGCTTAGACGCAGTCCAAGGCCACAAGCAGGCAGTCATTATTAGAGGTGACTCACAAAGCAAAGTACGAAAAATAGTTGTTTGTCATGTTTTAAATCTAGTATTTTGCAGTAGAAAAAACAAACCTACGTCTGGATTTTAAAGTGGACATCTATCTTTTGGTTTTTTCCTTATATTTTCGGACATTTTTATAAGAAACCTTTGATTATCTGTTATTTTTTGGATTTAGGGCGGGTTGTATCAAACGGTTGGTTAACGTAACATAGTACGTACGTCAAAAAGTAACAATTACGGAAGATCTTTAACGTTCGTTAAATAAGAATCGTTGTTTCAAAACATTCTGGTATAAATTCCTGCTCATCCAAATAGCTAAGTTATTGACACGGGTCCTACCTAAATAGCTTTTTTGCATTCCACCACTTATTTATGTCAACAGAAGAACTGGTATTGAGGAATTCAAAATAAATTTCACAATATTGTTCTATTTGACGCAACTAAAGTAACGTTAACCTGTGCTCAGACCATCTGTTAACGTAAACGTTATATTTTACGTGCGTTAACGCTGTCATTTTGTGAAACAACCCAATTTTTTGATTTAACGATAGTTCGCACCATTTTTAACGTTTACGCATGCGTTAAGTGGACGTGAAACAACCCGCCCTAAGACTAAGCCCTAACCTACGTACTAGCGGTTGGCCGCGGGGGCAGCTGACCGCCTTTAATATGCAACCGCTAGTGATTGTACAGCACTTAACTGGCACAAAACTATTCCAACCGCTAGCCGCTCAAGCGAACCGCCTAGGCGGGCTAAGGCCGCACTACGGTTTTTCTTTTCCACGAGCGGTTAAGATGGAAGCGCCAGGGTAGCCCGCGAAATTCAAATATTTTTATGTTTTTTGCAATTTGCCGGTCAGTGTGAACTGTGAAGCTATATGTTGAACAAAATACGATTCGCGGCCGTAACGCATATTTATCTAAAAAATAATACCCATTTTAATTATCAATATAACCCACTAAGTGCATACAATTTAATTGAAAGACTTTTTCACGAAATAATATTCAATCGAGTTCTATGAACTTAGAGGGTTATATTGATGATTCAAATGATTATAATCCTTTAGATAAATGCTCTTTACGAGCGCGAACCGTATTTTGTTTAACATAGAGTTTCACACTAACCGGAAAATTGCAAAAAAACGTAAAAATATTTGAATTTCGCGGGCTACCCTGGAGCTTCCACCTTAATGACTGAACCGCGAGATCGCTTGAGAAGCACGGGAATGTAGCAGTTGCGGAAAAAACCGCAAGCGAAGCCGCTTGTATTTGTTTCCTTAACTCACAACTTGTTTAGCCGCAGTGTGACCTAGCCCTGAAAGTAAAAATTCGGTTTTTCGTTCTTTTGCTTTTACATGATATTTTGGACACTAGCCTTTCAAGTATTTTTCTTAGATTTTGATGGATACCCTCCACCTGAGGTGAATGGAGCGATATGGTGGATATGTCGTACTCCTACCGATTTAAAAACCGCGGCGTATCTCCGGGAACGCACGGGAATTGCTGGCGTGTGCTCCGCGCCCCCGACAGAAGTAATTGCTTTAGCACGAATTATCAGCTATGAAGACAAAAAAATAACATTTAATTCAAAGTTTTCTTTTTAAATAATAATAATATTTGAATTTCAGTTTCACAAAATTCTATCGCGGATTGATAATCTAAGCATATGCAAAGCAAGGCTATTTTTTACGAGGAGAGATTAGACGATTTACAGTTCTTCTGATAAAACACCTATTCATGAATGACTTACAAAAATACTGAGTAAGTATAGTTATTTAAGGTTCCGTACCCTGGGAACTTACACTTATTGAAACGAAAACGGAAACTTATTTATTGAAAACATGTTAGTGTAACAATAATGAATAAGGAGTAAATTAAATTTTTGAGGCACTTTTGTCATAATTTTTTTTTTGGTTCCCTTACTGCGAAATTAGTAAGTATAGTTGATTAAAACAAATAAATAAGAAGTAGCCCGAAATAAACAAAAGAAAGCATTGACAACTAAAATGGTGACATCAACTGGAAATATATCTTACTTCCATATAATGGACAAAACAGTTCCAATCCATGTCCTGCTAATTGTACTGAAATTTAAAAAGATAAAACCATCGATATTTAATTCAAAAGATATAAATAGAACATTTAGCTGGGCTTTAGGGAGTACACAACAACACACAAATTCATAGACTTTGTTTTTTTTATAAAAGCAAAACCATGCCTGCCAATTATATCAAGAAAAAAAATTGGAAAATGGGCAATTCAAAGCTTAACATTTTTTAAACCAAACTTGCTAGTAAATCGCGATACAAATTACGTTTATTTTATTGTAACATCCTTTGCAATAAATAATTAATTGTTGTCAATATTTTATGTTACATCAGAATCTTATCAGTTCTGGTAGGTTCTGATGAATCATGGTAGCTTGCAGCTTTAAATGCGGGTCATCTATGTAATCATGCCAACACATAGACATGGCAACACACATGCAAACATAGACATAATATTATAAGACTCCTACACACATTGGTATTGTAGACTCCCTACTGCAGTAAATTAAATGTGGTAGGTGCCAGATAAATGTGTAATAACGGTCATTGACCCACATACATTTAATAAACAGAAAAGAAGACATAAAGCTGTCCTGAATCGACTTCTATCATGATAGTTTACATTCTCTAGTAATGAAAAACAGTTTGTTATTTATTGTTTTGGTTTCTACAAAGTACATTAGGCAAAGGTCAATGTAATTTATTGCAAGCTTATCTGGCGCCAACCATAGGAGCCGCCATTGAAATACCCACAATTAAATTACAAGGGCGTCCCATTATTTAGTTCTATTTTTGCAAACTACCTAACTAAACTTACCATAAATTGGACTGCTATTTCATCATTGTGAATGACAGTGCCAAATGCTAATTGATTTAGTTCAGCTGGCAACCATTTTATACTTTGAAAAATAGGTTTATTATTCTTTGTCAAAAATAAATATTATGTTTCACAGATAAAGTAAAAATCCTTTATCAATTTTTTTTATTATTACATAAGGAGCAGAAGATTTTTTTAATTTTAAATTGGCACATTTTTGCTTCTAGCTATGCTTTTAAGGCAGAACCTACCCTCCCTAACCGAAAGCCTAACATCATCCAATGTGCATAGGAATCATAAACACATTTTAAAGCTTTAATAATATAATAAACCACACAAAATGAACACAACACTTAGGCTAAATAACTTGCTTATTGTCGAACACCATTGGTGCTTGCCGAGTTATAATTATCTGTAAGAATATCAACATAATGTTATTATATTGATATTTTTCTTTGTAGGTACATAAACAAAGAATGAATTGTAAGCTATTCTTATGAATATTAGGTATACTGAGTGCAATGCAATGCTTAATTGGTAAGAAAATACCTAGTTTTTTTTTTTTAATACATCTTTTTTTTTGTTACCTTGTTTTGTATTTACCCAGCAGTTGAACACCACTGCTGGGTAAATGCCTCCCTTAAACTCTGCAGAAATTCTATTCCCTGGATGTGTTATACAAACAGTATTTTGAAATTAGAGTTTCTTTACAGAATTATTTTATTTTTAGTTTTATGTATGTGTTTTGTGTGATATTCAAATAAGATGGTTATTAAATACCAGTACCTATAAAATAAAATATTGGTTTTTATTCAACAAGAACTGTTCATTCATAATATTTTATGTCTTGCTTGAAACTATTTATGCATGACTCACTTGTTTTCTTATCAGTAATCTTTGTGTATGAGAAAATAGTTAGAATTATTTGATGCAATACTTTGAAATTAAAATGTAAATTTTATAAAAACTATAATTAACTTAGCTGTCTCAAGTCAGCTTAAACTTGTGTGTCAAGTTTAATTAAGGGAGTGAATGAGAGTGAAAGAGAATAATTAAATTTTGTGTCCACCTTTTTTCTTATTATAATAATAAAATAGCAACTAAGTAATTGGTTCATAATAATAATCATAAACTAAATAACCACTGCTTCCTCAGTCTTTCTTATTCTAATTTTGAAAAAGATAATTGAGATTTGTAATGATAAAATTGTAATGCTTTTTAATTAATGAGAGAAAGATCAATAAAAATACAGCTGCAGTGAAATTCATAGAGACATGTTGGTGAAGGAATACATAATGTTATGCTTATGACTATGACATTTACCTTAGGAAGCCAATAATGACATGATACATGAACGGCATGAGATATTGAGTCCAAATATAACAACATGGAATGTGAATTCTTGGCATAACAGAGGGCATCAAGTGCAGACTGGTGAATACCTACAAAAATATGAATTCCTAAAATATTAAAATAAAAACAATCGAAGCAGAGGCCGGAGCGGCTCGATGAGAAAATTATGAAGCAATTGCGCAATAATGATAGGCCGAAATAACTCGAGATTTCAAGATACAGATCAAATTTAAAATATTCTATAATACCTGGATTCCGTTGCCTCAAGATTCAATTCACTACCCATTTGGACACTTGTACTAACTCAATAAACACATAACACTTCCGCGTTGATATTAATACTATCGTTATCAGCACGATTTCAAATAAGCCTGTTATTCCTCTAGATGCGTAAAAAAAATGCCAAAGCCCAAAAAATAAATTGACGACTTGACGTTGACATGCGAATTTTAACACTGTCAATCTGACGTTTACTTTTTCCTTTTCGTGCGTTCAAAACATGATGTTTTTACCGGAACCTTATTTTGTTTTATAGATTATTGTTTGTTAATAATTTTTTTGATTATAAATATCGTAATCATTAAGTAATACGTTGAAAGCTCCTATATTTATTCCGATATTTTAACTCAACTGCAAAACGCTCAACTATGGGTTTCTGAACGCACTGAGACCATTTTCGAATCAACGCATGCGATGACTGCAATGTTTATAATATTTAGGTCCATTATTTTATGATGAAATTGCTGAACTAAACAAACAAAATATTTCTTGCTATAATGGTGCCTCACTTTACGTTGCTATGACAACGAAAAGATAACAGTAATAAAAACCTCAAATAAAGGAGCTAGATCAAAACAAAACAAGTTTACAAAATGCAACTTTCAACTGTTCAGCCAGTGTTCAAGTTGGAGTTGAATCATAAAGTTACGCCAGGTGTAGTGACTATTGCGAAGTATGACGGAACTCACCCTTGCCTTAGCGCATCTGCTGGATACGATAAAGTTAATAATTAGCAAAATATTAGTACCTATAGACTCTTACAAATGCCAAGCATGCTACCCAATTAATACTAAAGTAAATTAAATTTAATGAGTCTTCGATCAGCGGACACTAAAATCCTGAAAACTGGATTGCCCCACACTCATTTTGGTGTTAAAAATTGTTTGTTGACCATCCATGCGCCCTTATTAGACATTAGGTACTTTTCAGGAGAGGCTGAAGTCCAGGAGTACCGTACTACTGTTAAGTTTCAGATTCGGGCAGATACAAACTACATAGCTAAATATTTCTAATACTTAAGGAGATCCTAAAACTCGCAGATAATTATCCATCACCCCCATGGAGGAATTGCCAGCGGGCGAGCGCAACGATCGCAGGCTCATGGCGAGGTCTCAGAGCTAAATCTCAGCCAGGCTATCATAGCACTGGCAGCTGGACCACTGCGGCCTGACACCGGCAGAGATATGCTGCTTATTGGATCACCTACACAGATACTAGGTGAGAATCGTTATTGGTAGGCTCCCCTTTTATAGCTCCGTAGTATTTTTAGGTACCTAGGTAGTTTCTCACCGGAGACTACCCACTGATTTCTTAAGTCGTCTTTTAAACCTAATAGATAGAATAGCCTAGCTAAGGAGTAGGCTACTCTTCGAACTTTTCTTTTATGTAGGTATATAAAAACCCAGCCTATTTATTTCTAAAGAGACAATTAAACAGCTGCTTTACAAAGAGACCGTCTGCCGCTATACAGCAACAGCAAACGTAAACTCCATTAACACATCACTCTCTATGCCGATGGCCGAGATTACTACCGAAATCTCTTACTGTCTGCCTTTTTCAAATCCAGCATACGATGTCCACGACAACACAGACCTCTTCTTCAAAGAAGCCCCTGACGGTGTCAACGTGATCATAGCTGGTTCCTTCGGCAAGCACACGGAGACTCTGGCCATCATCGGTGGTAACAGTTCCGTACAGGCTATCGACTGGGAGGGAAATGAGGTCTTCTGGAATGTTGTTAGTGGAAAAGTGTGTGCTATGATCACCTTCGACTTCGATAAGGATGGGGAGAATGAGGTAAGATGAAAAATATCTACCAAGATCTAATAGCTTTTTATGTGTTTTAGCTGGATTAACGTAAAAAAATCCAAAAACCTACCTCCTCATCCTCACTAACAAGATAACGGGCGACGTGAACTTTTTTAGTTTTCGCAGCGTTTTCCTAAAGTCCTAAAGGGTAAGATATCATATAGATTCATCAAACAGTGCAGGGATCTGATTTGATAAGTGCCATTTGTCTGCGTCTGCGTGATAATCTGGATAGGTGTTTAACATGTTACGTAATTTTAATCTTTGATCCCTCTTCGAAAGGCAATGATTGATGAAATGGTGCCTAACTTAATTAATTTACTTCCAGCTTCTCATTGGCTGTGATGATTCATTTATCCGAGTTCTGAAGAACAATCAATTCATAGCTGAAATCGCTGAAACTGGGCCGATACTGTGCCTATCTCCGGTCAACGAAGTTAGGTTCGCCTATGGTCTTGCTAACGGCACTATTGGAATTTATGAGGAGGGAATACGACTGTGGCGAGTAAAGGTATCTAAATAAAGAGTCTAAACAATAGTTGTGGTAGTTATATTGAGAATTGAAATAATCTGACACTAAATTGAGCTTTTCCCTAGTCGAAACAAAATGCGCTTGCCCTCCAATGGTCAGGCGAGACCCTAGCGTGTTGCTGGTCAAACGGTCGAGTGGACTGGCGCGAAGGCACCACGGGACTTGTGTTACGACGGGTGCAGATGCGGGCCAATGCAGCAGCCATGTTGTTAGCCGACTACCGGTCCGTTGGAGCCCCTGATCTTGTCTGTGTGTCGGATAAGGGCGAGGGTAAGAAGATTATACTTGGAGTACCTACCGACTCCGATCCTCGGTTAAGAATAGTACCTAAACGATATGCAGTTTTCTCTACAGTATTTTTTCAGGCAATTGCTGGAGAAAAGAAGGCCGGTTATTCTTATTAATTGTTGAGAGTAATTAAAAAGGCGATTCTTTAATTCCCAGTAGTAAATCTGTAAATAGGTGTGTTAAAGTTATGTCTAAAACAATTGAACATCTCAACAGTGTTAGGATATCCTCCATACCAAGAGAATACCGGCTTCAACGCAGCCTCCAAGAACATGCCATCAGAGGAGGATCGTTTAGCCATCACGGAGTTATTCAACCAGAAGCAGGCCCTCATGGTGGAACTGCAGCACTATGAGGCCAATGCTGCCAGTGGCAGTGCGAGTGTGGAAAGCCTGGAGCGGCCAGCGTCTGCCATGCCTACCAACACGAGGCTGCAGGTGGCTATACTGCATACTGCTGATGAGGTATGTCCTTGTCTAGTCATATTGTGTGTTATGCTGGCATAAATACATATTTAGATATTTCAACCCAATAATTAATAAGGATCAAGAAGTCAGAACGTACTCATTCGTTTATTAGGACGTTTTTTTTTTCATTCGGCGTCGCCTTTGCCATTGCAACGGTTGTTCTTCTTTTCTAGATGCAAATGTGTGTATTTTGCTTCTAGGGCAGCATACAACTAGCTGTTTCAACAAACAATGAGACAATAGTCCGCGCAGCAATGGTTCTGGCCGAGGGTATTTTCGAGAGTGGGGAGACTTTTGTTCGTCATCCCCATCCGAGCCAGCTGAGATCTTTGCTGCATGTGCCGCTGAAACCGCCGCGTGATGTGCCCGTTGACGTTCATATTAAGGTAGGCTGCTGGTTCTAAGCGTTGTCCTTGATTTCGTTGTAATTCATTTGCCTAAATCGAAGATGGGAAGCTGGTTAAAAAAGTATCAATGGCCTAGGTTCGAGTTGTTTCGAGTCGCAAGACGACCATTTTTGCTTGAAAAAAGAAATGCGTAATTGTACGTGATTATTAATTTAGTACTGAAAATAAACAAATCAAATCTTTTACTACAGGCTCTCATTGGCTATCCAGACAGCGAACAATTCCACATATTTGAGCTGACGAAACAACTTCCAAGGTTTGCGATGTACCAGCTCATCAATAAAGAAATTCGTAATAAAGGGAACAGCTATGTGACCTTCCGAATTACAGAGAGGGTCCAAAGAATCTGTATCTGGATAAACCAAAACTTCCTTCTAGAAGAAGAGTTAGACCTTGAAACAGAGGAAACAAAGGAACTTCATATAAACCTCCGGTGTTTAAGAGACCATTCCTTTTTGTGCATGGATTTTGGGCCTGATGGCCAGGTGAAGATCAGCACCCATGATATTAGGCTGGCTGGAGATCTGATACAAAGTTTGGCAATTTATTTGAATTTGAGTGAATTACAGGTAAGATCTTTAATGTTTCTCAACTTAGCTTTGAGGGGATGAATTCTAGTAAAAATCCTTAGTGACCACCATAGAACTCAGATGCAATTCTTTTGCTTCAAGATAGCAGCTCAGGCTGTGCATTGTGGGTTAATTTGAGTTTTTTTATTAATAAGTGGATTATATTATATTATCAGAAATTCAATTTTAGAGGCATCTCTGTCATCATCTCAAAAATTTAAATGAAAAATTTCATGCAAATCACAACTATCTGGAATTTTAGCACACACCTACTTTAATATGTTTCACAATTATTATTGTCAAATGCAAAAACTATTTTAATCATGACTTATTAAAATAAAATAGCTGAAGTGTACTTAAATAATTTATTAAACTTAAATCAATATTGCTTACAATCTACACTGAATAATTAATGAATCTCACTGACCATACAGTTCAACAAAGCCAACACACTTGACAGGATTGAAAAAGAACATGTTATTATGTGGGGGCTCTCTCTGGCTCACTGCTTTTACAACCTCCTGGCCAATGACTCCTCCAATAACAGCAGCAGCACCAGATACTGTGCCAAATACATCTAGAAGTAAAGCATCAACAATGAACCCGGCTGGGAGAGATAGTTCCTTCACAAGCTCATCTCTCATACGTAACAGAATTTTGGTATCCTCTTTCCTTTTAGCAGGGTCAGGGTTCCTATTGTACTCATCTTTGAAACGCAGTAGAATCTTCATGATAAAGTAGGAGGGGTCGCCGCGGCGTAGTCTGGAACGCATCTCTGGTTTGGTCCAGTCCACAGACAGAGCATTCTGTAGTGGGACGTATATTGCTCTGCGTTTCACAGTAATACTGACGGTTTCTCGGGCATTCTTCTCAGCATCGTCTGACCCGCGTTTTACAGCCTTGTGTTGCACAATTTCTTCAGAGTACTCGTGGTCGACGAGGTCGGCGAACATGTAACCGTACATCCCCCAAACATCGCCACATAGGAATTTCTTGTTGCTGTCGCGACAAGCGTTGTTGATACGCTCTAGCTGCTCTTGCTTCAGGCCTGTTGCACAAACAATGTCAAACTCTTGGAAGAATTTATCGGGGAGATTATCGACAGATTTAGTCTCCGATGTAATCTCAACCATTGGGTTCAAAGCTCTTGCTCTCGTCAGCGAAGCTTCTGCTCTATTTTCCCCGACTTTTTCAGGCGGGGCCAAAAACTGTGAATACAGATCTATTTCCTTCAGCTTCTCATTATCTAACAAACATACACTTTTAACTCCAGATAAAATAACATTCTTAGCTATTTCAGCGCCGAGGCCCGCTATCCCGATGATCAGAACTTTCGATGCACGTAACCTTTTCTGAGATTCCAATCCCCATAGACGGATCTGCCTGTCGTACTGTTCTGCTTCTGCTTCAGATAACTCAATGTCGTTGTTTTCAACCATTTTCAGTTATTTTATAAAGAAATTTCTCCCAAAACCCGGTTTAATGATTCACAGAATTTGACAACTCCCCCACGCCGACAAAAAGTCAAAAACTGACGCGGCGGCATTTTATTGTAGAGATGTGGCATCATATATAAAATCGACTAAATTGTGTAAAAGTCATGACCTGCTATACCATAGACTGTAGAAGTTCGGTTTTGGCGGCATTCTACAAAACTTTTTGTGAACTTTCAGTCAGTGGCCCAGTTTCCCGAAGCTGAAAAGAAACTTCGCGAGGAAATGGAGCACGTGTCACAAATAGGAGAAATGAGATCTCGATTAGCTGCAGAGACAGCAGAGCGGGCACAACTAATAACTGCATTGCTACCTGCAGCTCAAGATGCGGCAGCCTATGATTTGTATTACCTTCAAAATGTTTCGTTTATTTGTAGTTATTAACAATAGCGAGATTTGCTGTGTAAGAATAAAATTAACAAAGGACATTTATTTCTAGGAAGGAGATGCTGAACCGCTACAAGGAAGTGGTGATGCTAAATGAGGAACTTCTCACAGGATGCTATATCAGACGCTCTACTCAGGAACAAGCAGTTACTGCTCTGAAAAGTTTGCACACCATTTTGCAGCAGGCTGTTAGGCTCAGAGGTACCTTTTTTATCAGGAAGTCAAACATGAAATGTTTTAGAGAAAGCTGAATTATTAACATATTAATTTCTTTCACAGTTGGTAAATTCGGCAAGGCAGTAGTAGCAGCAAGTAGGAAAGCGGTGAAAGACAACAATATTGAGGCGCTTATCAAGATCATACAAGTTGGGGACTCCACAATGAAATAACTGTTGTACTTAATAATTTATTATATCATCCAAAAAAACTTAAACTATCAGTCATTTTAAATAACAGATCATTGGTTGATAGAAAATGTTAAAAAAATCATTACATGTTACTTACAAACCTCATAATTTAAAAAATACATGTCCTAAAAAAAAACTATTTAAAAAAAATATTATTAAAAGTTAGTTTATCATTATTTTTGTACTATTGTCGTTATTTGAATGTCATTAAACTGTAATCATTTAGTCCCGAGAAACTTTAATTTTCTCCGCCAACATTAGATTGAAGGCGAATTAGTATCTACATAGGTATCTGCTTACACTTTTATCTAGTAACAGAAATTGTTTGATTGTTACCCGGCTGTGTCGGAACAAGGATAATTAAAGTTTCTCAAGGGCAGAACGAATTCATACAATAATCTGCTTTGTAGCGTAATGCACATCATCAGCACTAATATTCAACAACAACCTCGGCTCAGCCGGCTTAGGTTCTAACAGTAACAGTCGCAAAGCCGCCAGTCGGGTACATATAGCCTGCGCTTGAGATGGAGTGGGTGCGCGGATGCTCGGGGCTGTCTTGTATGGACGGCCGTCGAGGGACACTATGGCAGCCGCTGTTTGTAGTGCACGGGAGAGGGTCGTCTCGTCTGAGCCTGTTCTTTCCACCTATAAAAAAAACCGGTTTAATCAAGTTAGTTAGGAAAATTAATCACACTAAAAAACGGCAAAGATTAAGCTCGCTTCATCGAAGACTTTGTGTCTGTCGTCTCTGAACAAGACTAGAAACCCATCACAAATAAAAAAAGTTAAGTTTTAAACCACACAAACAAAAAAAGTTCTCTTATTACAATCTGTCACAGAGCTAATGGACAATAAGTAATTTTTTTGACGTGATTATATGTCTTGGTCGGTATGTGTCCAATAACACATCCTATTTATTTATGTAGCATATGTGGATATGTTTATCTTACGAAGTCTTGAGGTATTTTGTACTTAAGCCTTCTGGCCCCTGTTCCATCCATAAGGTGGCTTGCCAAGATGTTTGGGTGACGCGTAATTCGCTCCTTATATGACTGGATGTGGTTCTTAACTTCTTCTTTGACTGAGGGAATCGTCAGATCACGGTGTAGAGCCTCATTTGGGACATACCAAGGCGCGTTTGTGATAATTCTTAGTATCTTGTTCTGAAACCGCTGTATGATTTCAATGTTGGAGTGTGATGCTGTTCCCCACAGCTGGATGCCATAGGTCCAAATAGGCTTGATTATAGTTTTGTATAAGAGGGTTTTATTTTGCAGGTGAAGCTGTGAATTCCGGCCAATTATCCAGTAGTAGTTTCTCAATGTTAGTCCAAGCTGTTTGCGTTTCGTGAAAATGTGCTTTTTCCATGTAAGGCGTCTGTCGAGGTATAGACCAAGGTATTTAACATGTTCAGCTTGAGGAACTAAGATATTGTTGAGTCGTACCGGTGGACAAGTATCCTTTCTTTTAGTGAATGTGACATTTACTGACTTAGTCTCATTGGCTTTTATCCTCCATTTCTTGAGCCAGATGGCTATGTCGTCCAAACAGGTCTGTAGCATATCTGTTCCTACTTTGTGGTCACTATGAGACACCAGAATAGCTGTGTCATCTGCGAACGTTCCTGTAGTCGCTAGATTTGATATTGGTAAGTCAGCAGTATGAAGCAAATATAAAATCGGCCCAAGTACACTTCCCTGCGGAACTCCAGCAGAAATAGGATATAGTTTTGAAGAAGCTTCGCCACTTTGCACGAAAAAATATCTGCCCTTTAAGTATGATTTCAAAATTAGGAAGATGTCCCTTGGGAAACTAGTTTTAATTTTGTACAGGAGTCCCTCGTGCCAAACTCTATCAAATGCTTGAGAAATGTCAAGGAATGCAGCTGCACAATATTCTTTATTTTCAAACGTACTATGAATTTTAGCAACCAGCCTGTGGACTTGATCTATTGTGCCATGTCTCTGTCGGAACCCAAATTGATGGTCGGGTATTAAAAGTTTTTCCTGGATTATTGGCAGTATCCGCGATAGGAGGAGCGATTCAAAAATTTTTGAAGCTGTCGGGAGCAGACTTATAGGTCGGTATGACTTCGGATCTTCAGGTGGCTTTCCTGGTTTCGAAACCATTAATATTTTAGCTGTCTTCCATTGAGGGGGAACAAAGTGAAGTCTTGACATAGCATTGTAAATGGATAACAAGAAGTTCAGTCCGGAATCCGGAAGTTGTCGTAGGATCATACCGGTTATCAGATCATAGCCCGGGGCTTTTTTAGGTTTTACGTTATTTATAGCTCTAACTAGTTCCTGCTTCGTAAACTTTCTGATAGGGCTTTTAGATGTATCACAATCTAGCTGTATTTCACGAACAACTTTTACTTTGTGGTCTGGAGGCCCTTCATAGGGGTGGGGCTGAAAAACATATTTTAAGTGTTCGGCGAATGTTATACATTTTTCCACTTATGCAGAAATAACAACAGGTATTCCTAACTCACTTAAGGGAGATACTCAACCAACAGCTCATCTGACTCAGCAACTGCCGAACCAGTCTCCAGACATAAAAGAACTTATGCATTCACTCATGAACCAGATGATGCTTATAACTAAGATGCTGGGAGACCTCATGTCCATGCTTCCAAATTTAATACATTAAATTTGTGCATCTGGAACGCTAATGGCCTGACACACCACTCAGAGGAGTTGAAACTTTTTCTTCATCAACATGAGATTGATATTATATTAATTTCTGAAACTCACTTCACATCAAAAAGCCATATGGATATCCCTGGATATATTCTTTACCACACCACACACCCTGATGGGAAGGCGCATGGTGGCTCAGCCATAATAATCAGGAGTAAATTAAAACATTACCAATCAGTATCATACTGCAAAGCATCTATACAAGCCACAACTGTTATAGTTGAAGATTGGATAAGCCCTTTAACTGTGTCAGCTCTCTACTGTCCACCGAAGCACATAATTAAGCAGGAAGAGTTTAGTGAGTTCTTCTCTTCCCTAGGCGATCGGTTCGTAGCTGGCGGGGATTTCAATGCAAAGCATAGTTATTGGGGTTCAAGGTTGATTCTCCCCAGGGGCCGGGAGCTATTAAAGACCGTACAAAAACTAAAAATGGAAATTATATCAACAGGTGAGCCCACCTACTGGCCCGCCGACAGGAAAATAAAGTACCTGATCTTATAGACTTCTGTGCTATTAAAGGTATATCAAAAGCATACTTTAGGTGCCAGAGTAGCTGTGAGTTATCTTCGGATCATTCACCAGTCTTAGTCACCCTATCAAGTCGTTTCAAAGAAACTCCAGAAGCTTGTGTTCTCCATACCAAAAAGACAGATTGGGAAGTTTTCAAATCAATGGTCGACCAGGCTCTGGCATCCTCAGTCAGATTAAAAACGGAAGATGATATAGAAGCAGCCATTGAATATTTCAATAATTCAGTCCAAACTGCCGCCTGGCAATCTACCTCTACTAATGAACTGAATAACAGAAAGAAATCTATACCATATAATATACTGGATAAAATAACTGAAAAAAGAAGACTAAGAAAACAATGGCAACAATATAGATGTCCTGGCGATAAAACTAAATTAAACCGTGCTGTTAGACAACTCAAAAAGCTTCTAGAAAATGACAGAAACAATAGTATCCAAGCCTTCTTGAGTAATCTGGATTCTACAGCTGCCACTGACTATTCACTATGGAAAGCCACGAGAAAACTAAAACGACCCAAAACAGCGTCACCTCCACTTTGGCAACCCGACGGGAGCTGGGCTCGAAGTAATTTTTTTTTGTGTCCAAAAACTATCATGCACCTATGCTTGATGGTTTTTAGTCTGGTTCAAAATAACCGGTCAAACATTCAGCATTTACAGGTGGCTGTGGGGTGGGATCAGCTGTAACTACTATGATCTCGCAAGTAGTTGGCCTTTACAGTCCATACCTTAGATATTTATGGAATGCCAATAAATCTCACCTCAGCAGCCACAGCCCTCAACATAAGCCTTTCAGCAGGCGAGCAGTTCCGTATAGCCCGCACAGCCGCACTGGAGGCAGCTTCTCCCAGTGCCTGTTGCACCTCCTTCAGCCCAGCCCCCTCAGGGCCGGCCAGCTCTAGCGCGCGGGAGCACAGGGCCAGCGCACGCCGGGCGTCGCCGGATACTGCTGCTACTTTTCTGGAAGAGGTAGTACATATCAAGTGCCTTTTCATTGATCATCAACATCACTTCTATTCTACAGTCCATGGATGGACAAACTAGCTAAAGATTTCCTAGTTATTATCAAACTGCAGTTTTGTTTAAAATAGGAAATCATCCATAATATTCTATAGATATAAATAAAATAGGAGTGTCTGTTTGTAATATTGAAATAACCGTTTTTTACTACATGTATGTATATGAATATTTTGGTACATACACCAAAATATTTATTTTTTTACAAATTTTGTATACAATGTCTCTGTCTATTTGTTCCGGCTAATCTCTAAAATGGCTGGACCGATTTTGACGGGACTTTTATTGGCAGGTAGCTGATGTAAAAAGGAGTCGACTGTTAGGCGGAACGAAGTTCGCCGGGTCAGCTAGTACTTAATATTATAAGTGCGAAAGTAACTCTGTCTGTCTATGTGTTACGCAATCACGCCTTAACTACTGTAGTGCTATTCTGTAACAACATTTTCGTATCTCGACAGCGGAATCCGATGTGAGTGAAATTCGTATAAACATAAGACCTTTAGGTTGTGTGTAATAAAACTCACTTTGTTTGATTTGTCACTCTGGCGAAGCTCAATATCGAAATATTTATTTACAGAATAGACTGGCTGAAACGATTTAAATAAAAAATCTGCCTGTGTACATTTGTTTAAAGTGTTAAATAAATAAATAAATAAACAGATAGTCTAGAACCTGAGAAAGACCATAGGCTACTTTTTATACCAGGAGTATGAGGAGGGTGAGGAGTTCCCTAAGGAACATGTGGGCGAAGCCGCTAGCAGAAGGTAGCCGCCATACTTTCCCAATCACTATTATTTATAAATAAATCACTGCAACTCCTGAAAGTCAGAATCAACAGTGGCGACCACCTCCAAAGATCTACAAACAGCCAGGACCAACAGCTTACAATATCCTTATACTTTATAGTTCACTAGCTGACCCGTGCAACGTCGTCTGCGTAACATTTTTCATTACTGCTCTGCTCCTATTGGGCTTAGCGTGATGATATAGCCTATAGCCTTCCTCGATAAATGGGCTATCTAACACTGAAAGAATTTTTCAAATCGGACCATTAGTTCCTGAGATTAGCGCGTTCAACCAAAACAAACAAACTCTTCTGCTTTATAATATTAGTATAGATAAGTTCCTGACTGCAGCTTTTTGAATTTTCATTCACCATACTCTTGCTTTAATCCCGATTCCGGAGTCGACGCAACTTCTTCCATACTCAAGTTACGATTCGCTAGTTCTTTCTGAAGCAACATGTTACTATTTTATATATTTTTTTACAAACATACCTAGCAATAAGCTGTACAGCATCAGCTGTAACATTAGCGCCTGCCAGCCTGGTAGCCACGATATTCTGCAGCTGCGTATGAGTGTAAGGTGGGAAGGTCAGCCGGGTCAGGCCAAGTCGGGAGGCCACTCGGGCCGCCAGCGCCCGTTCGGGTAAGTCCATGGTGTTGGCGACCGCGAGGACTGTAAGCAGGGCGGTGTTGTGGGCCGCCCACTCCATGATACTGTAGAGGACGTCTTGGCGACGTGTGCACAGGGCGTCCAACTGAAAGTGATAAAGATAACATGATAATTTCTTAAGTAGCCTCCACACTATTCCCGAAGTTGATCGAAGTTGAGCGAATACGATAGTGTAGAGGGGCACTTCGATTCGCCTCGGGCGACTTCCAGTTGTTGTCGGTTTTTGCGCCCGAGTCAAAGGACTCGAAGTTCGAACACGAAGCGCCTGTCGACACTACTCGGCTCACTTCGTTTCGCGTCAGCCATAGTAAATACGCACGTATTTTTATTACGCGAGAGTACACATTGCAACGGCAGTTGCCATATGAACGTTATCCATTATCCCTATCGTGAGGGGAACGGGGGGAACGGGTGACTGAGCTCCTCGCGAAGTTGCTCGAGTGTGTGGACACCTACTTCGGACTCCGGTCAACTTCGGAGAGCACTTCGCCTCGTGCAACTTCGGAATAGTGTGGAGGACGCTTTAGATATAGTCTACTAGCATCTGCCAGTGGCTTTGCCGACGTGTATGTCGGAAAAGTAGCCTTTGTCCTTTTCCTAGATCTAATCTCTACATCTTTCATGAAAATCGGTTGAGTGGTTTGGATTTGAATGTGTAACAGAGACAGAATTACCTTCCCCTTTATGATATTAATATGGAGTAGTAGGGGTATTGCGATGGTATTTAGATTATTTACATTTTTTATTGCAAATTTGAAGTTTTCGCCAATGCTTTGAAGTTGAAAAGCATGTTCTGTAAAAGGAGGAACTTCAGATTTTCACTATTATAACTCAGTTTTAGAACAAACAGAATAGTGATAAGTTACCTCATCTACAAGTAATACTGTCGGTGTCCTCCTAGGTCCAGGATTTGTAAACCTTTTCTCTAATAGTGCACAGGCCTGCTCCCATACCACTGATTTACCTGCAAAATAAACCAAAATTCATGAATGATCAATTTGAACTATTTTGAACTTTGTGTCCTGTTGTGATAGATGCCTCAACAGATTAGTTCTGTTGTCAAACACCAAGGTATGGAAGGCGCCAAATAAACTTGCAATAACAGTCATTGACTCCTACATTTATTGACATTCTTAATTTTAGAAAAAGGAAATAAAGACAAAGCTATCCAGATTTGTCATTTATTGAGATAATTTACACTTTTTAGTAAGGAAAAACAGTTCAAATTTATTTTTCGAGTACCTACAAAGAGATATTAGGTTAAAGGTCAATGTACTTTATTGCAAGATTATCTGGCCCATACTTTAGTAAGTCTTACCAGTGAGCTGTTTGTATATCTGCACATAAGCCTGCCTGGGCTCTGCAATCTTCATGCCATTGACCTCAACCAGCTGGAAGTCAGGAAGGTCTACTTCTTCTTTCAAGTACTTGAGAGCTGAAGATACAGTGGCTGTCTTGCCTGTACCTGGTACTCCAGATATGTACATGCACCTGGATGAAATGAGAGGTTGAATTAAAAATTCAGGTTTTCATTTTAGCATTATTTGTTAAGGTGGATGCTTCAAGGTAGCCCGCGAAATTCTAATATTTTCATGTTTTTTGCAATTTGCAGGTCATTGTGAAGCTGTATGTTGAACAGAATACGATTCGCGATCGTAAAGAGCATTTATCTAAAGGATTATAATCATTTGAATCATCAATATAACCCTCGAAGTACATATAACTCGATTGAATGTGGTTTCGTGAAAAAGTCATTCAATCGAGTTGTATGAACTTAAAAGGTTATATTAATTAAAATGGGTATAAATTTTTAGATAAATATGCGTTACGGCCGCGAATCGTATTTTATTTAAAATACAGCTTCACACTGACCGGTAAATTGCAAAAAACATCAAAATATTTGAATTTCGCGGGCTACCCTGGCGCTTCCACCTTAAAGATGTGTTGCTGTTTTATGATCTTCTCTCACTGATGAGTGACTGAATGATAGACAGACAAGACACAGCCGAAACTACTGGTCATAGAAAGCTGGGAAATATTTGGGATATAGTTTCCTTGTGGAGTGTAGGAGAGCACTAAGAGAGGATATACCAGAATTCCAACGGGCACGGGAAAAAACGGAAACTGCGTGAGCGAAGTCGCGGGCAAAAGCTAGTTCTTAAATAAAAACTTAACCTATCAACGTCTGTAAAGCCCAGTTTCCACCGCAAGCGGAAAGGACCCATTAATGACTTCGTTATATATTCAGAACAAAAATTTAATATTCAGAACAATATCAGTCACGAATAAATGTTGAACTGACTTTCATAAGATGAATAGATTTCATGATACTTCAGGTGGTGGATGATAAAGAGCATTTATGTATGCAGTTTGCGCTTGCGAGTTTAACAAAGTCATTAATGGGTCCGTTCCGCTCGGAAACCGGGCTTTAGGCTCTATCGCAGAGGATCCCAACCTTATTTTGATCTAGGACCATTTTGTTTTCTTAATTGTTAGCAGGGACCACAAATCTAGAGGAAAATTTTAATTTTTAAATCTATAAAATAACTTACTAACGTATTGAAAATTCAATGTTGCTTTCCAATTGGTAAGTTTTATGTTTTAAATCCACAGCCCATATTTAAGCTCTTGGGGACCATCATTGGTCCGCGGACCATAGGTTGGGAACCAATGCTCTATCGGGACAAACTTGTACTGTCTTACTACTGTTCTTTTAATTTGCGAGAGTTGATAGATTACATTAGTTAAACATCATCTATTAAGGCTACTGTCAAAGTGTCAATATATTTACCAAAGGACCATGTTTTTAACCTTCTGAATGGATTGTTGCAGTTATAACCAGTAAAACAAGTGAAGTTATATGCCTTGGCAATATAGATGCAGACAATGAACTTACCCACTAGTACAATCTAGAAGTTTTGATCTAACAAATGACAGTATTTCTTCCATTTGACCTTCTCGGCCTGGCAATGACTTGTTATCCTTGAGGAATTCTGAAAAGGTAACAGAATGTAAATTAATGGAGTTTACACTTTATGTTATCAAATATCTATACTAATATTATAAAGCCTTTGAGTATATTTGGTTGAACATACTAATCACAGAAACTACTGGTTTGAATTTAAACAATCTTTTAGTGTTGGATAGCCCATTTATCGAGGGAGGCCATAGACTAAATAACAGCTACAACTAATAGCAGTGGAGCATTAATGAAAAATGTGACTCCCACAAAGTTGTATTTTATAAAACCACTAGCTGGTGCCCGCGGCTTCGCTCCCGTCAACTGCAACTTTATATTTATTTCTTTCATAAGAACCTTTTCCTGACAGTAACTAAGACAGCAAAACAAGAATTAGCGAAATCGGCTCAGCCGTTCACGCGTGATGCGATGACCAAGGAAAATTGGGATTCATTTTTAAATATGGAAAATGCTGAATTCAACTCATCTTACCATCAATATTATCGATGGAATGGGCCCTATTATGTAAATTTGGTGTCAGCTGACTAGTCAAAATTCTTTTAGTCACACTGCGCTTTGGTGTCTGTGCTGGTGTTCTAGTTTTAGGCGTTTTAGGAGTCCTTGGAGTCTTAGGTGTCTGAGGAGCAGGTTTAAAGTCATCATCACTCTCTGACATTTTATGAACAGCTTTTCTAGGAGTCCTCTTCACTGGTGAAACTTCCGGTTCCTGATAGTTTATACTAGCTTTTACTCTTCCCCGTCGAGTAGTAGGAGTACTCTTTTCTTCATCCTCAAACACTAATACCTTTTTGGGAGTCTCCTCATTCATTATTTTAGATACAGACTGCTTCCTTTTTGGTGTGGTGGGAACATGCTGCCTTATGATCAATGTAGGCAGCTCCTCATCAGAATTTTCTTTCAGCTCCATAGACAAAGCATCTTCTATATTATACTTGGACAACTTTTTAGAACTTTTTGGTGTATCTGAGATTTTCTTTGATGTTGATTTTGGAGTAACTTTTTTAGGTGAATCTTTTTCATTTTTGTCAGCTAATATTGCTCTTTTTAGCAGTAGTTTTGTGCCATCATTTTTGCTTACACTCCAGTTCTTTTCCGAGATGGATACTCTACTCATTCTTTTGACTAAACTACTTGGTGTTTTCGGGGTGGTAGTCTTTGATGGGGTCTTATTAGGTGTACTTAATAATGCTAATGCTATTCGCTCTTGTTCAAGGACTGGTTCTATTTGTACTTTCCGTCTGCTCATGGCCATAAGACGGTATCTGCATATGTAATGGTACGGCTCGTTTATAATTTCATCCATATCTTTTGTGATTGTTAGAGTGATGTTGCACTTCTTGAAGAATGTTTCTATTGATACATCTTGGTTGAAGGGTCGGTGGTCTTCTATTACCTGTAATAAATGTTAAAAGATCTAAATCTTACTTAATAATAAAGAGGTCATATTGTGTTTGTTTATATGTTTGTAAAGGAAAATGTTGTGTAGTAATGATCTGATTATGCAAATTTTTTCACTGATTTAAATCTACACTATTACTCAGTTCCTGCGCGTTAGTCCAAAGGAGCGTGAACACGGGAAAATGAATGAGTAAATGAATAAAGTCTAAACTCACCTCTTTCTCATAAAAACTAATAGGTTCCATATTATTAAAGCACCAGTTGGGCAGGTCGCTAGGTCTCGAGTACCATTGAACTTTGGCTCTGAACGGATCACTAGTATTTGTGCCATCTTCATACAATGAGATAATTCGCGCCGCATCACAACCTGCCTCGGTATCCGGTTCCGCGGCATCAGCGTTCGAAATAAGAACAGAATCTCCAATACCAGCTATGATATTTTGAAACTGAAATTTCCTAAGTAAAGTTAAAGGCCATTAAAAGCAGGTTAAGCGAAGACAAATATTTTTGTTATGAATTTATAGGTTAACTTACTCGTAATGGTGAAACGATGGAGTTAAACTTTGTAGTACATGTATTTCCTCACTCAACCACGTCACTGTTTTCGGCATTACTCTTCTTCTAGGCATTTTAATGGACAACTGTAGAATAATTTAATTATTGTTTGTATTTCCCGATTCAGAACGTAGTCGCACCTTGGTTGGCTCATTGGCTGTCAAAAGTTTTGTTTTGTCAGATTTCGCGCCAATTTACCGGATGCGATTTTTTACATAATTAGTCGAGAGTTTTTTATATATATAATACGATGAAAACCGGTATCGATAATAACTATGAGCAACTGACCATGACTGATTGAATAACTGTTTGCCATTCTTTGCTGGAAATATAGAATGCATAATTTATTATTTTACTCACAGTAGAGCCAAACCAAAAACTTTCCTCTATATTACTTTACTCTTTGCCAAAAACTATGCTGCGTACAATTTGAAAGAAGTTGACGATGTTTACAAAGCTAACTTTCACGTCGCAAACCCAAATAATTTGGGTTTAAATATTATTTGATGTTGATAAAGTACTATTGCTATAAAATATTATACCTAAGCTACAACATAAATACGTTGGTAATTAGATCACTTACTGTGAATTATAACCATGGATTTTTTTATTTGATTATTTTCAAGTGTACCGAACTTCGTAACCGTCTACGCAAAAATCAAGATTGACATTAAATTTTGAATTGACATTGACTGATTGACATAATTCAGACAGTTTAATGACATTTGACAACATCGTAGTTCGTTCGTACACACGTGAAAGTTTTTGTTGGTTAAGATTTTCAAAATAACTCCAAAATGAAGGCAAAACAGAAGAAAACACCACAGAAGCTATTATCTGATAAAATCGCCGAGGCACTAACGGTAAAACCTCGTGCTGACATAGAAGATGATCAAGTTTTTGGCACAAAACCGAAAACTGTTACGCGTGCTGATTTTGGTTCTTCAGACAGTGAAGTTGAGGCGGCTATCAGTGATTTCCGTAAAAGAAACGTGGGTTTATTGAGCGAGGTTAGTAAGAAGTATGAGGGTCAAGTCGTATCTCGGAAAGATCTCGAAGATTCTGATGAAGAAGGAAGCAGTTCAGACGATGATTTGCCGCATCAAAAACAACCTCAAAAGAGCAAACTGGACTTCTCAATGGACTCTGATGGGTCAGACTCGGAGAATGACCTGTCTAAAACAAAAACTAGCGAACAGGAATCGTCAGATTTGGAGGAATCGGACTCAGAAGCCGAAAGTGAAGATTACAGCATCACTCAATTCCAGAAACAATTGAATGCTGATTCGGAAGACGATGAAGAAGGTACTGGTGACGAGGAAGGGAGTGACGAAGAGGAAGATGATGATGAAGGAGAAGGATATGACATCAGTCAAATGGATGAACCAATAAAAGAGACCTTTGAACATGTCAAAAAACAGAACTTATCTGAAGATGCTAAAAAAGGTATATGTGTGAGGAACCAGCTGTTGCTATGGGAGAGCTTGCTAGAGATGAGGATACATCTTCAGAGGTGTGTGAACACTGCTAATCAGATGCCCATGCCAGCAGTGTATAGTAATTTAAAGGAAAATGAGGAATTTGTTGAAGAGACTAATGCAACTAAGGCTAACGTCGCCAATGTTTTGGACAAGTAAGTTTCAATAACTGTTTAAATAGACAATTGTAGCAAGTTTTATTCAAAGTAATTTTTTTGTTATAATTAGGTACTTCAAGTATTTAGGTATATAAATCTATCTCATTTTATTGTTTCAGGTTACTTTCCCTCCAGAATTTACTTCTTAGTAAATATCCAGAAACAAAGACCCTTTGCAATAAGAAATTAAGCAAACAACAGGCAGATGCAAAACAAACCGCAAAGGAAGATAGCGATGAAGAAATTCCAAGTGATACAGACAATGAGGAGATACCATCTGACACTGATGCTGAAGAGGAAACCGTTAAAGAAGTCCAAACACCTAAAAATAAAAGTAAAACTGCACCAACCAAGAAACGCAAACTTGAAGAGTATGAAAGTGACATCTCAACTTCCCACAAAGCATTCAAACCATTCAGAGACACCTCAATTCAGAAATGGAATGACAAAACACGTCTTGCTACTGCCACTAACATAAAGAATGCACCAACAAATACGGTCTTGCAACAGATATCATATATTTTGTCTGATAGAGAGAAGTTGGTGAGACGTACACAACTGAAGAGGTCAGATTATGATATTATTGGTTACAAAAAGGATGTTCCGGAAGAAGAAGTGATAGAAAAACCAGAAGAGATAGAATTAAACCCAGTAACAAGAGACCGTAAAGACAATGATGAATATATTCCAGAAATATTTGATGACAGTGATTTCTACCACCAACTACTAAGAGAATTAATTGAATGCAAGTCTGCGGACATTTCAGACCCAGTCCAGTTGAGTCGTCAATGGATAGCTTTGCAGCAAATGAGAAGTAAAATGAAAAGAAAAGTGGATACAAAAGCTACGAAAGGACGGAAGATAAAGTATGTAGTTCATAATCAGTTGGTGAATTTTATGGCACCTGAGAAATCGGTCATGTGGACCGATGAGAGCAAGAATGAATTGTACAGTTCTCTATTTGGTAAATTGTTTGAGCAAAACAATATAGGTCTAAATGCCAATGTTAATGGTTTCAAGTTAAAAGATTAAATAAATACTTTTCAGCGATAAAATTAAGGTTTTATTTTATTTTAAAAAATATGCCTTGTAGTAATCGTATTTTACGAAACTATACTGAAAATAAAAAAACTTATTTTCACTAAATGGTTAGTACAGTTTTAGAACAAATTCAATGAGTTTCTTCAAGAAGTTCAGCTGAAACATCAATGTTTCTATTAAATTCTTAGAAGTTTCATATAATGGGAATAAAGCAACTAATCTGAAACTATTTCATAGTTGTTTTAACAGATCAAAGGTGAAACAAATTCGAAATAGTCTGCCACCATTTTTTTTTGTGTAATGGATTCAGAGATATTAAAACGAAAATCGAATAAAAAAGCCTGTTTGTATTACTTATTTAGTCGTCATTGTAACTGAAGAATGAACAGCTTTCGATGTTTGATTATTTTATTGCAAAAGCTGTCAACTAGGCATTTCTATTTGTCAAGATACAGTCATCTGACTATAGAAAAAAAACTTATTACAAAAAAAAAATACAACCGACTTCCAAAACAAAAAAACACTACAAAGTAAAAAATAACTTTTATTTTTCACTTTTTAGTGGTACCTGGTGGTACCCCACACCTAACAACACCACTGCAAAATCGCAGAAAAGCAAAATACACAATTTCGATTACTTGGATGACATAAAACTATCATATTAGTAGACGAATTCCAGCTATTTCGATTTAAAATCCAAAGTTCAAAACCGATTTTCATAAAATTTAAATGGGACCAATCTGCAAGTCTGCAAGTATATCCTTACAGATAAAACAAGAATTTTTCAAATCGGTTGATACACGCCATTTCGCACAAAAATCATCTCATCATGGTCCGTGTTTCAAACAGTGGCGCTGAGTGGCACACGACTATCATCATTAAGTGGGTGATAGATAGACGGGCGTGCAAGTACGCGGACTTATGGCTCGACGACCTTTTTCGCACGTGTGTCACCGTAAGTACCTACGCTTACTTTTTAAACAAGACGCTTGAAGAAAAAGGTCGTCTAACCATAAGTCCGCAAACTTGCTCGCCCATTTTAACCTATGCCTACGTTGGGCCCACACATAGAGAACTTTGGGCCCACATAAGGTGCCGAAATCGGGTCAAAATGTGCCTTGAAATTGAAAGTATGAAAGTAAACCAATAAAACTAAAAAATAAACAAGACTATAAGCAGAGTGCTTCCGGGAGCATTGCGTAAGGGGCTCAGTAGCTCGGTGCGATCGTCCGCTGTTTATTAGCGTGACGGGCACGTGCGCCCGCGCCGGTGTCCATGCCGCGGTCGTATGCTAACCCGCGATACCGCACATATGTCTAGAGCGGGACTTTTGATATCTAAGATCATACGGACTGTGCACTGGACTTACTTAGTCACCGTGACTTAAATACAGCTGGGTGGGTGGTTTCCTGCATGACTTATGCAAAGCGTAGTTCATCTTATATTGTGTCAAAAAGGTGACGTACTTATATAAAGATTCAAGTCATGTGTAGGCAAAGGCTAGATTACTTGCAGATTGTACTTAGTAAGATTGCTTGCACCTTCCTATGTGTCTTCCAGGACAGCTTGCATGTTCCGTATTATTTGTAGGTAACAAAGAAACTCAATAAACAATGAATTTTGTGAATAAACTATTCTTTTCATATCTGGCCAAAAATATCAGTTAAGTATAATACTTACCTATGTTTTCATTCACAAAGGTTCACTAGAGACTATGTGCATAATATCCTTGCGCATCTCTATGGTGAAAACGCAAGTAAGTAGCTACCAGTACCTATACTTTATTTTTTATCTATACTATCTAGGTATACTAATATTATAAAGAGGTAACATTTGTTTGTAAGTTTGTATGTAGGGGGTAATCTCAGGAACTACTGGTCCGATTTGAAAAATTATTTCAGTGTTAGATAGCCCATTTATCGAGGAAGTTTATAGGCTATAGGTATATCATCACGCTAAGACAAATAGAAGCGGAGTAATAATGGAAAATGTGACGCAGACGAAGTGGCGCGGGTCAGCTAGTTTGAAATAAAGCAAAACTAAGAGTACAGGTGCATTAAAATAGTTCATATGCACTCTACATTTCCCTTTCACAACTTTTCAGACATCTCGTCAATCGCCCAGTTTCCAGCGCGCACGCAACGAGCTATCAGCTTCAATAGCGGAGGTCGAGAGGGGGTTATCTGCCGCCACAAAAACAACACATATTATTATGTATGTGTCTACCTATCTGCATATAATAAACCACTTAATTTTTGAGATTTTTCATAACAAACACGTTGGTTAATTAACGAATTGAAGGAATTGCACATGTTGTTCTTTTGACCTGTCACGATTTATTCGGCTGCTCTGATTTAGGGTAAAGTTTAGGTATTGTTTTTTTATTTATTTTTATTTGTGATGGGTTTGCTCTTGACCTTAGTCTTGGTCAGATATGACAGAGACAAAGTCTACGATGGAGCGAGCTTACCCAGAAGGAGCCTGTTTACTCTAACTTTGAAGAGATTAGGGTTGTAAGCGTTCGGAAACACAGACGCAGGCAGAGAATATACATCTTGTTAAATATTATGTTAAAATGATTGTTACTAAATACATCATTTTGTTTAAGACTCTGATAACTAATCCCAATTTATTTAGGATCCGCGTACCTACCTATGCCGCGGTAGTCTTCATCTCAGTCACGGTAATATGTCTCAGTAGTGCCTAATAGGTAACCATCTCGCAAGCCTTAGTGAAAACAGATAACTACAGTAAAGGTTTATAAAAGTCATCATAATCTTGTCAGCCAATTGCCGTCCACTGTTGAACTTTAGCCTCGCCCAAAGAGCGCCAACCATCCTGCAGTGCTATTCTGTAACAACATTTTCGTGTCTCGACAGCGGAATCCGAGGTGAGTTTCAAATTCGTATAAATATAAGACCTTATTTTGTGTGAAATAAAGTTCACTTTGTAAGCTTAGTCACTCAGGTGAAGCTCGATATCGAAATGGTTATTTACAGAATAGACTAGCTGGTCCCGCATTCATCCGCTGCCAGCCACCTTCTATAAATCACCGCCCAAGTTGTATAATTTGCCCTAGATATATGTATTCTTGCACAATCTCGAGGGTGGCGCCATTTACAATGGGCTTGTGTCCTGAAAAAATCGAATTATTCCGTCAGTTAGATTATCAAAAAATATTTGACCCGTATTTTTTCTTTTGTTACGGGAACCTCAATTGACGAAGTTACGACGCTTTTAAAATTCTCAATACGTCACACCTTCGCATAAGTTTTAGTGAGTCGTGACGTCACGAGCCCCCACTCCCGAGTTTTGATGCGTTTTATCTTTGTCAATATTCAAACAAAAAATACGTGTCCATTATTTTTCAATACTCTAACTGACGGACTAAATAGTTTAGCAATTTTTGGATGATGGAAACTAGCCTATTACAGGTCTCGGGGTGACAGTCATGACCATTAAACATGACTTTGGTTATATCAGATTCATCCCGAAACCCACACGAAAAAGAGTTAAGAGTAAAATTATTACCGACTCCTGGCAAGTGTGCTCCATTGTCGGCCACATCGCTTAATATCGCAGGAATCGCTCGCCTTTTAACCTCGATTTGTCAGTAATCTCGCTCGGGTCATCATAACACACAATATTTTGTAGGTTTATGATTACAGCTGTTCCGTTTGCGACAGATCTTTAGATCGCTTGGACTTGTAGATAATTATAAGCATAGACTATTTATATAGATATGTAACATTGGATTTAGGTAGGTAAATGAGGGAGAATCAAAACTGCGCCTCGAATAAGATGAAGAAGACGTTTTCTTAGAACTAAAGAAGACGGGAAGACTACCTCGCCGCGGAGTAATAGGTATTGTATTCCGCTTTTCATTTCTTTTTAGGGTTACGTAGCCAAATGGCAAAAACGGAACCCATAAAGATTCGTCATGTCTGTCCGTCTGTTTGTCCGTCCGTATGTCACAGCCACTTTTCTCCGAAACTATAAGAACTATGCTGTTGAAAATTGGTAAGTAGATGTATTTTGTGAACCGCATTAAGATTTTCACACAGCAATAGAAAAAAAACAATAAATTTTGGGGGTCCCCATACTTAGAATTGAAACTCTAATTTTTTTTTTCCTCAAACCCATACGGTGGGGTATCTATGGATAGGTCTTCAAAAATGATATTGAGGTTACTGATATATATTTTTTCTAAACTGAACAGTTTGCGAGAGAGACATTTTCAAAGTGGTAAAATGTGACCCCCCCCCCTCTGTAACTTCTAAAATAAGAGAATGATAACTCAAAAAAAAAATATATGTTGTATATTACCATGTAAACTACCAGCGAAAATTGATTTGAACGAGATCTAGTAAGTAGTTCTTTTTTAATACATCATAAATCGTAAGTTTACCACATTTTTAGGGGCCCTGTTTTTGGGATATTGTTTTTTGTTAAACAAAATAGGTCTTACTCGCTCAGAACTGTCTTGGCAGGCCACGAAGGAGATGATGGGACTAAATGTATAGCTTTGTGCACTAGAGGGCCCTTGTAGTCCGGGAGCCCAGCGGTAGCTACGCCCCTGCCTGGCCTTGGCCCAAAAAATGAGGATACAAGTAAGTAAGTAAAGTTTATTTGTTTAAACATGGTGTACATGATACATGCAAGATAACAATGAAGTATAGCAAAAAGTTCTAACATGTTCAGCCGCATATCGTGGCGTACAAATTGGTAGGAAGAGATGGTGCCTAAACCGTGATAATATTCATGAAAAGATCAAAGAAGATCAAGTGCACCCCGTTGCACCCCTCCCGGCACTTATGGGTAGATAGTACATGAAACGAAGGATCCAAAGCAAAAGCCCTTACGCTACCCTTTTGGAGAGTACTAGCTTGATGTTATTTCGTTGAAACTTGATTTGAAAATATTATTAAATTTTACACATACTTACCTAAAAGCTGCTTCGTTAGGCTCTCGTAATTAAAAATAATTTTAGGCAGGGGCACGTTACTCAAGTATCACTTCAATCACTATTAAATTGAAATGTTTTCTAGGAATTTTATTGAAAAAATCTTTGATTTAATGAAAACCAGAATGAAACACTATTTTGATATGAAGTTTGACCTCTTAAACCTTAAGCCTTGTACTTCTATTCTCGAGGACTGGTCCTCGAGAATAGAAGTACAAGGCAACAATATATGCAATATGTAGAGCTTATGAAATGCTTAGACAAAGCTGGTCGTCCCCCTACCATGCAGGTCAAATCTTTGACCAACATCCTTAGGGCTCATTGCAAATGCACAACGAGGACGCTTGTTAAAATAGTTATTTCATAATTATGGGGTGATATTATTTTATAATAAGTGACTGATGAATTTTATAATAAGCGGCTGATGCAACTAAAATTATGAGCCATTCGCACGAATGTTTTTTTACTGTTAATTACGTACCTAACTAATGAAAGAAGGGGTGCTCACAGCTTATTGACAAATCTTGACAGCAAATGAAGGCGCTTACATATAAGCACAACGTGACAATGACAGGCGGGCGTTTTTGGGGGACTGAATACTTGTATTAAACGTTGACGTTCAAAAAGTGCTGGCTCTCAGCTTAGTTTGAATGAATAACTTTTGGCTGTTTGACTTTGAATGCGCCAACGATGATCTACGATCTACCCTTTTTAACCGACTTCAAAAAAGGAGGAGGTTCTCAATTCGGTTGTATTTTTTTTATTTTTTTATGTTTGTTACCTCAAGACTCCGTCATTTAAGAACCGATTTGAAAAAATTGTTTAATCTGAAAGGATATACTTCTCGATTGGATATCAAAATAGGTTAGGAGATTTGGCTTTTAAATCAAAATAGGTAGCTGGAATTCGTTTACTTGGATGACGGCTTTTTGTCATCCAAGTAAACGACATTGCGTAGTTTGCTTTCCAGCGATTTTGCAGAGGTGTTGTTAGGTATTGGGTCCCACTAAAAAAGTGAATAAAAAAAACCTTTTTACAAAAAAATACAATCGATTTCCAAAAATATTTTTAAAACAGTTTTTTTATAGAAAGCTTCGCGCTTACCTGCGGGAAAAAGACAGATGAACTGAAACTGACAAGTTAACCGCTCCTTAATTGCAGAGTCGCATTCATTGTTTATCGGATTGTCCCTTTCGGGGATTTCAGTTTGGAGACTCAGAGTATGAAGAAGACAACCTTTAAATAAATCCAAACGAATTTCCTTGAAAATATGTTAATAAATAAATAAATAAAATAAAATTCTTTTATTTCAGACCACAAGTCCATTTGGTTAGTACAACACACAACTTACAGACTAGTGTTATTACTTAAATCTACCAGAAAAAAACAAAATCAATTATTTACTTAAGGCCATAGTGGCATGTTGGCGTACCCAATGCCCCAGTATGGGACTGTCCCACCTGTCCGCTACAGTGCTCAGGATGCCGTGTTAGCTTGTTTAAAATTTCTTAAACCTGCCCATAGGTTTAAGTTAGTATAGAAGGGTCGTGTTACTATTTTTGCTTGCAATTTCAATTTAAAAAACGAACTACTACCAACTTATGGGTTTATGAGATCGGAATCGAATTTGCTCTATGAATATACTGCTATTGAGGAATGGGCTTGTTCTTGACTACAACCACGCCTGATGACTTCTTTCGTTAAATCCATCAAAAGGTTGTCTGTAAGAGATTGCCCTGTGCGATAAGACCGCCCATTATACACTTGTTTTTATTAACGCTTTTCCTGTATTTGTTATACAAATACAAAATGTTTTTATTGGGAACAACATAAGGAACCAATTCTGTTAGTACAACTTACACACTAAGGTTAGTAAAACAAGAATAGAATAGAATACTCTTTATTATGTACACCATATAAGTTACAGAAAAAAATAAATTAAGTAAACATTACATAGGGTGACACAATGGGCGGCCTTATCGCTAAGAGCGATCTTTAAAAATAACAAGTAACAAGTAATAACAAGTTTAAAAATAACTAATGAGTCATGTACTTACGAGGCACTTCATGCGGACAATGACTTCTCATGAAATGCCTCAGCACAGGAGATTTCGGGTCCTCAGCCACGACTTTCAGGATGCTTTTGCTAATCCCTCGAATCCTCCTCACAAGCGATGCCACCTTTTTCCTGATGATGGCATGGAAGCCATCTGTACGCCATTGGGCAAACATCCCCGAGGCACTACAGAAACGATGGAGTTTCAACATCATCCTGAAAACATTGTTATATTGGACGCGCAAGGCACTTAGCGTCCCCCGTGAACAGCTGAACCACAGACTTCCCGTGTACAGTTAGTTTAAATACTGATTAGCAGATTAAACTCGAAAGTAAAACAACAGCAGGAAAGCAATTGTCTGTAAAACCTCTATCTGTTTAAGTTTAATTATGTACTTAGGAAAATAAGTTTTGCCAGCGTTGCGGCATTTGTTCGAAAAAGTCACCGCGGTCCTGGAACATAAATGAGGTGGTTCCAGCAGACGCAGCAGACCTACGACAGAAGAGTAGGACGGGAAAAGCAGACTCAGTGTGTAAAAAGGAGAAAATGTTAGACATTTTTTCCTAGCAAGGCATTTTAGCTGCGTGGGTTTATTTGTTTATTTATTTGTTTGACAACGTGAGTCTACGTTTCCACAGCAGCCGGTCGATTCTGTAAATTTGTCGAAGTGAACACTTGAGTGAAGTGATTACGAAATGAGTTGTCACTCCATCTTCATAACATGGATTGACAGCTCACTTCGTGATCACTTCACCCAAGCGTTCACTTCGAAATGTTGACAGAATCGCACTGCAGTACACGCCCACGACTTGTACATACAACTGAGGGCAAAGGATGAATATTTTTGACGTATAGTAACGTAACGTAACATTTTACCATAGGTACAATACTTGTTTCGCACATAATATTTGTTTAAATGACTACTATAGGCTTGTAGTTTTTCACATTTAAAATTCACTTACGTTTACTTTACTATAGGTACGTCAAAATATCAGTGCTAGCCCCTCTGTAGTGTGGTCCACCGCGGCACACGGTCGGAGAGCCTAGCCTACGCACGTTTGTTGCTAGAATATGGTTTTGACAAAATCGTGAGTTAATATTCGTGTAAAGTGTGTACCGCGTGCACACCGTGCATGGTGTTGACAGCGTTGAGCTACGTGGGCGCCATATTCGAGCAAGCCACGCGTGTGCCAATGACGTAAATTGATGCGTAGCGTGTCCGTGGGTTGCAGTGAAATAATCTCATACATTTTCAAGTAAGGCGAAGACGTGCGTAGCCTCTCCGTGCGTTGCAAGGGGGTTCCGCCTTTATAAAGCCGCAAGCGCGGCAGCCAAATGTGTAGTCCTGGGTTCGATTCTCACGTCGGAGAAAAGTAGTCACTGGGGTTTTTTACACAACGAATTTCTCAGTAGCAGTCCAGAGTACCAATATTATAATGTATAATCTATGGTCCAGAGTTTGGAAGTAGGCGGTGTGCCGCACCTCCCGTGCCTCAGAAAACAAGTAGAAACCGGACTGTTGGGATAGGTCACTGTTGCCGCAATTCGATCGAGAGGATTATTAAGGTCTAGCTGACCAGCGCAACTTCGTCTGCGTCACATTTTTCACGAATACTCCGCTTCCATTGGTCGTAGGTCGTAGCATGACTATCCATTTCCGAAAAATGGCCTATCCAACACTGATATTAAAAATGTTATCAGTTGAACAATAGGACATTCATTGCGGACCTAAATGCGGTACGAGAGGAGCCATAGTTTTCGAGCGTTGAAAAACTAATTTAACATGGTTCCTATGTTGTTTATTCACCTGTCCCCCAATCTGTTTACAAATCCAAATCCTACCCTTGGATCACCTTATCAAACGGTTCCAGTAGTTTGCGTAAAAACAAACACTTAAGGGCTAGGTAGGTACTCGCAGACTGCAGACACCTTTGCAGCTCTCATCATTAAAAGCGACGTGTTTACGAAGTGCTTAACGAGTGAAACAATTGATGGCAACGGGGTGTCCTGTGGGAGGGCTTGGTGCAAGTCATAGGGGGTAGCGGGAGCCAGGGTTGCGGAATTTGTTCGAAAGAGTCACTGCGGCCCTGGAACGCAAAGGGCATTAGGAGGAACACGGATGGTTTTAATCAGTAAGAGTATGAAGCTCCCTTCTGCTCCGCCCAGGGCGGGAGAAGGGAGCTTCAAAAAAAGCCGGTATCGGGGGACTGTTGTAGGTACATGCTTACAAGTTGTTCTCCGCAAGATTTTCTGTAGTTTACTCTACGGACCTTGTAGAAACCAGAACGAATTTCCGTGCGTTCAGGCGATTTTGCCATACCTATTACTGGAATCAAAAGTAGCTCACAATTTAGGACCCATTAGTTTCAGATTCAGATTCAGATTCAGATTCAGATTCATTTATTTGTAAACATAGGTTACAGGTACACAGGTGTGTGAGATGTTACATTTTTTGTAAGTGCTCTATGCTTTGCCATTATGCGTACAAATGTTTATGTCAAATTTAATTTCAAATATATCAAATATAATCAAACAAAATCAAATATAGAGAAATAATGAGAAATGATTAAAATATAACGATCAATAAAATTTATATAAAAAACTGCAATAAATATTTAAAATTAATGAATTATTTCAAAATGTCAACAATAAAATTTTAATATGAATCACAAATGTCAAAGAAAAAAATAGGATGATGTCAACTAATTTAGTCAATACAAGAATTAGCCAAGTTATTATCAGAATGTCAAAATAAGCAGTAAGTCAATTATACACCCATTTAGTGTTATCAATAAAATCTAAAACAGTACAAAAATTTAGAAAAAATATTTAAAATAAAGGAAGTATTGGATAATGTCAAATAATGTAATTAAAAAGCGAGTCCAAATTTAATAAATATGTCCAGAATGTCAACAGTATAACGGTAGAATGTTAAAATAAAATAAAAATGCTTGACCTAATGCTTATCATTTGAAGGAGGAATTATAGAACTGTCATCCAAATAGTCCTTTATTGAGTAGTAACATTTATCGATTAAAATTTTCATAAGTACACTCTTGAATTTGACCAGATCAAGTGACTTTAATGTCTCAGGTAGCCTGTTAAATATTTTTGTGGCCATACAGAAAGTACTTTTATTCATTAAAGCTGTTTTGCCATGTGTTATTTCGAGCTCTAACTTATTTTTGTCCCGTAACTGTCTATAGTAGCTTTTGGAAGCTATTCTGTATTGCGAGATGTGTGTTTTGACAAATATATTAGTTTCATAGATGTATAATGATGGTAAGGTAAGGATGTTTAGGCTTTTAAAGAACGGTTGGCAACTATCGGTACTATTTAGGCCACACATAGATCGGATACATTTCTTTTGAGCTCTAAATACATATTCTCTATCAACTGAGTTACCCCAATACATTATGCCAAACCTAAGTGTTGATGCAACATAGCCGTGATATGCCATTAGTACCGATTCTAGGCTGACAGTTTTTGACAGTTTGTAAAGAACATATGCGAATTTACAAATTCTTTTACAGATTTCGTCTGTCTGGGATCTCCAGGTCAAATTATTATCTATTATGATCCCAAGGAATTTGGTGACAGTAGTTGAATGTATTTGAGTCCCGAAATAATGAATTTCAGGTATCTTATTCGGAACTCTCTGGTGAAAGTGCATAATTTTTGTTTTTTCTAAATTTATAATAAGATTATTTTTGTCAAACCATGATATAATTGCATTTAATGTCATATTTATTTCATTTTCATAGGTCATAGGATCGTCGCACTTAATTACTACTGTGCTGTCATCAGCAAATAGTACCATAGGATGTTTTATGTTTCTGGGAAGGTCATTAATATATAGAAGGAAGAGGGGAGCTCCTAGTACGCTGCCCTGAGGTACTCCGTATTTTACTGTCCTACATTTGGATCGATATTTTTTCTCGCAACACTCATTCGTGCATATTTGTGTTATTTCTACATATTGTTTTCTATTTATCAAATAAGATTCTAACAATTTAAGTATATTCCCCCTGATACCATATTTTTCAAGTTTGTTTAGCAAGATTGCGTAATCTACATAATCGAAAGCTTTGGTTAGATCCATATAAATAACACAAACAGGTTTTCTTTTGTCCACATTTGTTACAATAGGAAGAAGAAGATCATGTATGGCCATATTAATTGTTTTCTGTTTGCGAAATCCCTTTTGTTCCTTGACTAAAATATTTGACTTCTCAAGGTATTTATATAGAGATTTATAGATAACTTTCTCAAATATTTTTGAGAAGACAGGTATCAAGGTAATGGGTCTGTAGTTTGCCATAAGTTGCCTATCCTGTTTTTTATGCAATGGTATAATTATGGAAGTTTTTAGTGCTTCAGGAAAAATTCCATTAGATACACTCATGTTGATGATGTGACTGAGATGTGGAGAAATATATTGAGCCACTTCTTTTATAACTTTAGTGGAAATTCCATCATAACCAACACTGTGTGTATTTTTAAGTGAGTTTATATGGTAAACTATGTCTTGCGGTATAGTTGGCTCCATAAATAAAGAACCAGAACTGTTTGAGAGAATAGGAACTGGTATTGCTTTATCTTTAGGTTCAGTAACTTGGTCAACATAAAAATTGTTAAAAGACTCGGCTATCTCTACTGGGTTTGTTATTTGTTTAGAGCCTGTTCGTATTTCTGTTATTGGCTCTTTAGGGCAGAAGCTTTTTGATTTTTTAATGACTGTCCATGCCGCTTTTGATTTATTTTGGGAGGTTTTAATGTAATAGTTATTTTGTGATTTTTTTGTCAACGATATAATTTTTTTTAATCTAGCAGAGTAAATTTTGAATGTCTTTTTATTTTTTGATGTAGGGTTAGATCTGTATTGCCACAGTAATTGCCGTTTCTTTTTACTGCATTTCCTTATCCCGTTAGAGATCCATTTTGATTTTTTGCTAATCGATATTGTTCTCATTTCATAAGGAAAGCAGAGGTTGTAAAAGAATTGAAATAGGTCTAGAAAATAGTTGTAGGCCTCGTTAACGTCACTGGTGCTATAAATGTCTGAAAACGTGAGATTTTTTATGCTGTTTTTAAATTTGTCTATATTTTCTTGACAGTAATTTCGTCTTTTTACTCGCCAGCGCTTTAAAGCGCACGTTTTCTTAACTGGACATTTCAAAAGTTGTGCCGTGTGATCCGACAAACCAAATTCTATAATTTCTCCTTCGCAGCCCTTCACATTATGTGCAAAATTGTCTATACATGTCCCACTGCTTAACCTAGTGGGTTGGGAAAATTGCAATTTTAAGTTATAGCTTAACAGTGCATATTCGAAATTTAAAGTATGCATATTTTTTTTCATAATGTTGATATTAAAGTCACCACATAAAATAACCTTTTTGCTAAGTTTTAAACATACAAAATATAATATGTTGTTCAAGTTATCGTGAAATTTATCTAAATTAGATTGAGGTACCCTATATATGCATACAATAATAATGTTATGTTCTGTCAATTCTATCGCGCAACATTCAATTACGTTTTTTAAAGAATAATTACTTAAATTTAGCACATTATACTTGTGACCAATTCTTGTTAAAATGCATGCGCCACCTCTTCTACATCCTCTAGAAAAACTCACTGCTAGACTATAGTTAGGTATGTTTAGTAGTTCTTCCTGTTCTGGTGTCATAAAATGTTCAGTTATGCACACAGCATCTACCCTTTTTCGGTTACTTTCGAGTTCTTCCAAATAAATTTGAAGAGTATCACTCTTGTTTATGAGTCCCGCAATATTTTGATGCAAGATATATATATTATTATACACGAAAAAAGTTAGAATTTCCCTCTAGGTTTTTTTTTACACTGTTGATAACATTTTCTTGCGTATTGTTGCTACTCGTATTTGGCTGTTGATTCGCATAACAGTACAATTTGAGATCAATTAAAATGTTACACATAATATTGTCATAAATGTTCTTCATTCCGCATTTATTTATTCTGCCCGTAGTGTAGGAAAACATCTCAGGTGTTAAGTCACGATTGCTGTCGAAGACGTATGCGTATTTATGATTTAGATTGTCTAAATGCAGCAGATTGTTAAACAGTTCTACTTTAAAGTTATAAATCAGTGATCCTGTTTTATATGTAGGGAGACAGATCACTATATTGGTGTGTGTTAGTTTTTGGAGGGATTCATTTAACACTTTTACTAAGTCCATATAGTGGTTATCATATGTAAATATCATTTTCATCTATGAAAAGTAGGCAATAGTCATCTAAGGTAAATCCCTTTAACTTTTGTTCGATACCGCTAATGAGCCGCTTTATGTTGCAGTTGGGCATAACGTAATGACAATAGTGAAAGTGTTCGGAAAAAACGTCCTCAACTAAAGGCGCGGATCCCTTGATCTTGCTACTGCTCAGGATACACAGCTTATTCTTTTGCTTTGAAGGCAATGCCAGAGAAACTACATTAGTTGGTGATTTAGGGGTTGGGATATCTTTCGCCTTGTCCGGTGTCTGAGTACGACTATACGTAATACTTATGGTTTGTGTCTCTTTATCATATTTTTTGGTCGCGCACTCAAGATGACGTGGTTGTTGTTTGCATTCCTTGGTCTTGTTATTTGGTGACCTTATTCGGTGCAAAGTTTCGTTTTTGCGTATCGGAGTTGAATTTTTTTTCTCAGGAGTCGAGCATATTTTCTTAAATGTATTCACAGTCTTAATCATATTTTGTAGATCGGATTTGAGTCGAAAGTTTTCAGTATTTAAGTCTTCTATTTCTTTATGTGCACTTAATAACTGATTCTTAAGTATTTTGTTTTCTTCAGTTAATTCACGAACTTCGTCGATTGTATCATGGAAGCTGTCAGGAATACTCATCATTGTTGTGTCAAGTATAGTCTTATCGCAGTTATTAGTCATATTTCTGTTTAGGTCAGTTAACGAACTTGATCTACGTGGTTTACGATAGGTAATGTTATTGCTGCTGGAATCCATATTCATTTTTCGCCGTCGTGTTGCGCCCTCTGTTGTGAAATTATCGAGGTAGTTTGAAGTTCGGTCTGCACGTTAATGTGTAGTAATTTTAGAATTCTCAAAAAGAGACCAATGTTTTGTTGAGGTTCGAACTGGCGATCAATCGTGTGATGTCAAAGTACGAAGCAGCGTCTTATACCGCCGGACCATGTGAACTTATAACATCAGGTCGAAATTAAGTATGTCATTGATTAGTTGTAATATTTGAATGAAACAAAGACGGTTGAAGTGAATCATGCGATAAGAATTTTTTTCACTGTCAAGTACCGCTCACTTTGTTTTTGTTTTTATAATTTACAGTTTTTACACTATTTTATTCACTTTTGGCTGTTTTCGTATTGGAAACTACTTTTTCATTCACTGTTTAAGTGTCACTTCACTTTATTTATATTAATAGGTTTTGTTGTCGTTATTAATAATTCTTGTCTTATCTTCAAAGTTTATATACAATACTCGTAGATAACATTGTCACTGATTTATTAGTCACTGTTTTGTCGTTAGAGTTATTCCTATTTACTTCTGCACACTTATAATATTTTTAAAAGGATTTTTTACACAGAGCCTTTTTTATCGCGTTAAACTAGATGCAGCGCCATCTTCATCTCAGTGTTAATATATAATCCGTGGTGCTTGGCAACTGGGGCTTAACCCAGTTGTGTATGTCCCTTGGTGCCTCTTGGCTTAGCTCTAATCTGTCTCCTGCTTGATAAGGAGGGAAGTGGAAATAATATATTTTTTTTTTCTATTCCTCCGGTGTACTCTTCTGATTAATTTCGTTGCGGGATCCGAGACAGTTGAATCGTTTCTCCGGGACTCGTCGGACTTCATTAGCTCGGCGTTTTTCCGTTGGCCACTATTTATTTTGGCTTTCAGGAGTTGCAGTGATTGGGAATGTGTGGAGGGCTGTCCTAAAAAAAAAAATCTTTTTGTGCAATAATGTTAAAAGACTAGAGCCTCTGCTAGAATGGCACTAAGACATTGACTGCGTGTGATGAAATGCCAAAATATAAGGGATTGGTTTCGTAGCATTTCGGTAGCGCTTGTCAACCCCATACATTTTTGTTGAATGGAATCTCCTTTGCCAGGCTACCGACAGAATATCAGTTGTTAAGAGCCTCAGGTCAGTGCTTTTAAAAGTAAACAGGTAGAAATAATTTTCTAATTTGTATAATAAATAAATAAATACGTGATCGGACAATTTATTGGAAGTCTTTTCAGATTTTTATTATTTTCCCCTAAAGGTTTTTGATTGTTATGATTATTGTAATATGATGCCACTGAACGTGATCCTCAAACGAAAATCTAAAAAAAATGCATTTTTGCTACGACGAATATGTGAATCGTGATTATTACCACTTAGCGTAGCAGAGGCAAAGAACCAAAGCTGAAACTATAAAATTTAATTTAAAAAGCTTATTTATATTGGCTTGAGTTTTTTTTTTTAATTCTAAGGGTAAGAAAACATTTGATGTAATGTACCAAAAGCGGTTATTACACTACACAATCTATCGGGCGATAACTAGGGCGATAACTAGGGCGCCCTGTCCCTGCGGCAGGGTGCCGATTATTACACTACACAATCTATCGTGCCCTAACTGCAGTGGCGGCGTAAAGTGGGGGCGGAGGAGGCTGGTCCGCCCCGGGTGCCTAGCACCAAGGTGAAAACGACAACTCACTCGTACATCCAAAGAAGGCGTAGTATAGGTCCAAGGAAGGCGTACATTCTTTTTTTTATCAAATTCATTAAACAGATATCAAAGTCGCGTCTATAAAAAAAAAAGTGGCTTTTTTGACGTGCCTATAATTTCTTTCCAACACAACAACACACACACACAACAACATATCAATTAACAACTACCTACTCTTGTGACTACTTGCATACAAATATTATACCTAGTTTAAAATGCATCGCAACAATAATTTCACTTTTTTTTTTGGAGTATAATTTGTAATTCCCTAAAATAATAAATTCATGTTGCGCTTAAACCGCGCGAGACAGGGCAATCAATTTTGATAATTTGATCGAATATTTTAGTACCTAAAATAATCAATCAAAAATATCTGAATAAGTGAATACAAATCCGCCCAAGGTGCCAATCTACCCACTGCCGCCACTGCGGCAGGGCCCTGCCTCCCTGTCTCTTACTTACACTAGGTGATAGACAGAGCAGGGAGATCGGAGCCACCCGATCGCCCGATGGCAAGGTCCTTACACCCGATTTCTTATTACACTAGTCTCGCCCTAGTTATCGGGCCCGATAGATTGGGTAGTGTAATAACCGCTTTAAACTAAACTTTTATGCAAGACATTTGAAAACAATTAAATCTCCGCTCTCGCTCATAGCTCGCGGCGCGTCCAATGGTACTTCTGAGATAACATCTGGGCGGGCCGCCCGCCCGACAACACAACCAGTAGCAAGACCGCGCGCGTATGAAGCAAACGTACACACAATCAGCTCTTATCAATACCGTAAAATCATCATCAGTGAGAATAATCGACTAAATAAAACCTCATCTGCAAATAAACGACTATTTAGAAAAAAAGTGAAGTGATTCGAAATTTGAAAATTAAAAGTGAAGTGAAGTGCTGGTTGGTGAGAAAAAAGTTTGGATGTGAAAACTTTTTGTAAGTAGTTTTTTTCTGTTTTGTTAGTTTTACTTTGGAATGCTTTTACTGGGATTATTGTAAGTATTTTGTAAAATGATTTTGTTTTTGTTTTCGATTATTTATAATATAACAGGTTGTAAAAAACAAATTTGATAACATTTTCCGCCGTGTTTTTGTTGGAAAGTTTGAAAGATGTTCGAAAAGTAAAAACACTTCTTATTTAAAAATCAAGAAAAGCTTCACACAAAGAATAACACTTTTTGTTTGCGCAAATATTTAGGTATCTTTAGGTATTTTATAACGATAACAAGTACCGACTGATTGAGATGTTTTGAAGATGACTCCAATTATATCGGAGTGACATTTAATTTAAAACACTAATTGCCAGTGAGAGAAACTTATTTATACTCTCTTCTATAAACAAACGATAATAAGTCAATTGTCATAGTTGCTGGCACTGTGTGCGTTCTTTGGGATTGTTCAATCATCAGTAACTACTTAAGTAATTAATTATTGATTTTCGACTAAAAAGACGGACCAGAAGGCTGGTATTATTTAGAAAGTCAATCAAGGTGATATTGAAGAAATACATACTGAAAAAATTGTCATGCAGTTTCATAATTTCGTTACTCTTTTTCAAGTCGATTTGTCATGTTGCTTTGCCGTTGATCTCCTAAAAAGTATTTTTAATTGACGTCTTTTATTTTATAGATAGCTACAAAAGAAATGTAATTGTTATAATATACGCAAGTACTACTGAGGGAAACTGGTGATTTAAAAGTATACCGACTCGTCGGTGGTTTTATTTTTCACTTTTAAGTAGTGTCACCTAGTGTTACATGGACAACGTCATCGTCCACGCAGAAATGGAAATAAGCAAAAATGCTCGTAAAATAAAAACTACTTAGCCAACCTGAATCAATTTTTTACGGGACCTAATGGCAAGTATCGAACTAAGAATAATCACACAAATCGGATAAAAAGCTTTGGAGTAATCGGTGCTCACACATAAAAAAATACCTACCAAAGGAATTCAGAACTTCCTCCTTTTTTATAATCTGTAAAAAATTGAGAATTTTAAGGTAATAACGAAATAACAAAGATAAAATAAACTCAAATTCTTAATTAAAAAATCGGTAAAAAGGTAAAAAGTCATCTATGATATACCTACGGACTTTTCCGTTAAACCTTTTGCTCTATTTTCTGTAACCACAATAAAGGGCAGTACCTACCCACCGCGAGGATTCGCTTTGCGAATTTGTTTGCAAACATTCGTTGCGTGAGTTTTGGTTTACCTCGAATACTCGATCGGTATTCGTCCGTCCAATAGGGAATATGCACGCGATTTTATTATTTACAAAATGAATTACTTATAAGCTCCAGTAAACGCTCAAGAAAATATTTTTTAAATATCTTCATCAGCGATAAAGTTATAACGCTTCAAAGATTACTATTAGAACGAGAAGTCCGACATGGAATTTGACGTCACAGTCTGTGACGTCTATACATCTGCCATAGAAAACAGCGTTTTCGCGAGAGGGATTGATATATTTGTTTAAAATAATTATATCTCGTTTGTTTTTCGACCAATTTTGATTCTATTTCCACTGTTAGTAATATATTTTTGTATATTTTTAGATAAACTGTTTAGATAATAAATATTTTTTTTTATGCATATTCCTCGTACAAAGCGTACAAATTTGAGCACATAAATCGCAATATTATGTAATCCGCCAAAAATCAATGTCAAACATTTGTAATTTAGAGGTGGTTTAGACAGTTTGCGACTTTATGCGAATGCGGACGTTCTCGCCCCGCAGTTCTACAGAATTTGTTTTAAGAAGCTTTACATTAATACTACATAATACAAAATTATGATTAAATCTGTCAGCGCCCGCAAATTAAAAAACGATAGTAAGACAATACACGGCACAGTTGGCGCAGTGGTTGAGCGTTCGGATGCTGCGTCGCGTGTCGTGGGTTCGATTCCCTCACGGAACAAATATTTGTATGACCTACAGATAATTGTTCCGGTGGCTGTTTGTGTATGTGACTTTGTATGTTTGTAAACGCACTCACGATACAGGAGAAATTCCTAGTGTGGGGCAACGTTTTTTCAAGGAAGGAAGAAATACAACTTTGGCCCAATTGGGTCTTAGGGGCGTTGACAGGTCTGTTCGTTTGCGTGTTCGTCTGTCCAAAGCGAAACAATTGTATTCACCGGATTATTTTAAACACTTTTAAGTGTAAAATAAATTGCGTAGGACCTTTTTTTCTCGATCTCGATAAGACACGAATGCATTGAAAAGTATCGAATTTGGTATTCGAATTGATCTGCTCACAATTATAACCACGGAGAGTTTACAATGTAATCAATATTTGTTCCGGCGTCAAATCTTGTTTTCGTCTACACAGTATTACATCAATTTCGGTGTAGTGACCCTGGCTGTCGTAATAAGTGTCATGTCGTAACTCATAATTAACGAGATTGCCATCATTGTTCTAATGTGCAGAAATGGAGTACGGGTATACTCGTAATTTACTTTAAATAAAATACTACTGCGTTATGTATCCTAAACTGACTAGCTGTTATGATATATGAATATTTATATGAAATTGGCCAGAATTCGCCCGAAAGTAGGCCAGCCAGTTTTTACCAAGCTGGGTTGTAAAGGTCAGATAAACAGTCATATAACATAATCAGCCAATTGCCGTCCACTGCTGAACGTAAACCTCCCCTAAAGTACTCCAATCATCCCGGTCTTGAGCAGTCCGCAGCCATCCGCTGCCAGCCACCTTCTTCATATCATCGATCCATCGTGCCGCAGGGCGTCCCACACCACGCAGTCAGTCGCAGATGTACAGTCGTTCCATGTTAAATACTAGTATTCAGCTGTAAACGGTTAGGCTGGAGGTCGTCCTCCATATATTTGCTAGATGTCCAGGCGATAGATCTGAATTGGCTCGAGTTTAAACATATTCTTGTGTTTGACTAAGGTATGGGTAATTGGGTATTATGACGTAGACACAAAAATCGATATAACGTTGAACATTGAACTCTGACTTTGGCGATGTAAAAAGTGTCAGATTACAGACGTGTCCCAATGTACCTACTGTGTACCTGCTCCTTTTAGTTATGTTGTGACCGGAAACATTTTACTACACACAAACCAAGCAGATCGCAAAGAAAATGATTTTTTATGACATTGAACTTAATCACATTGACTTTATCGTTGGCTCCAATATTTGTAAATATGTGAATATCATTTCGGGATTTTTAGTAATGAATTATACCAGCAGAGGTAGAACACCGCTGCTGGTAAAACTTTATTCTAACTAGTGCATGTTTATACTCTAGGTGCATCATCCTCACATTTAATAAATTAGTTGTAATTAAAATAGTAACTATAATAGTAACTATGGGTTCTTGTTTGTTCTTCTCTATGAGAATCTACCTATCTACTAGAGTTTACACTTTATCTAATACTACTTTTTGCCCGCGATTTCGTACGCATATATCCCGCTATTTCCCGTTCCCGTAAGAATTTCAGGAATTCCTTTTTTAATGCTTCCCTGCGAGGTATAAGAAAGTTACATGCCAAATGTCAGCTTTCTACGACCAGTTGTTTCGGCTGTGCGTTGTCTGCAAGTCACTCAAAAACGGAAGAATTTTATATATTAGGATATAAAATATATCTCTTGTCACGGTGTTTGTTATCAAACTCCTCCGAAACGGCTTGACCGATTTTTTTTTTTTTTTTGTGTACACTCAGTAGGTCTGAGAAATAGGTCATAAGGTAGGTACTTCTAGTTTATATATATCTTCTTTTAACTTAATTATTTGACGTTTAAAAGATTTAAAGGTCTAATTGAAATTAACGTTTTGACTTTCGTTACTGACTTAAGTGCAAAGGAGCTCGCGACCCCACTCAGAAACGCCAGAAGAGATGTTTGATGTTTGCGAGAGTACTGCACTTAAAGATCCTGAAGATAAAGTTAATTATTTAATGTCAACAGAAAATCCTATGATCTCCCTTGTCGATCTTCAGTGATTAGACCTCTTGACCCATATCATCACTGATCTACAGTATCAGAGCCACAGCATGCCCTTCCCTTAGCGTTATTACCTTTAAGTCAAGAGTGAATAAGTTACTTCTAGGTAAGCGTGCTCTATCTTCAAACACATCGTCGCTTATCATCAGGTGAGATAGTGGTCAAACGCGAGCCTATCAATAGTAAAAAAATTGCAGATAAATAATCATTCTATAGACATTAAAAGTCTATGGTAGACGTCAGACACCCGAGCAAATGTCAAAAACAGAAACAATGACATAAAGATGTCCTGAATCGACTTCTATTGATCCTTTAAGTTTTTGGTAATGAAAAACGGTTCATATTTTTTTTATCGAGTATCTACGAGGGGGTATTAGGGAACAATCAATGTACTTTATTGCACGTTTATCTAGCGCCAACCATAGTCAAAGAAAAACAAATTACTAGTATTTCAGTGAAAAGTCAATAAGCTACTTCTAGGTTTATAAGAGCACTAGCTGACCCGTGCAACGTCGTCTGCGTAACATTTATCTTTACTGCTCCGCTCCTATTGGTCTTAGCGTGATGATATGTAGCCTATAGCCTTCCTCAATAAATGAGCTATCTAACACTGAAAGAATTTTTCAAATAGGACCAGTAGTTCCTGAGATTAGCGCGTTCAACCAAACAAACAAACAAACAAACTCTTCTGCTTTATAATATTAGTATAGATAATATTAGTATAGATTATAAATAGTATAGATTCTCCATCGTCGACCACATCATCGCTTCCCATCATGTGAGAGTGTGTCTAAACGCGTGCCCACAGAGTACTCACGTGCCTATCTAATAGTAAAAAATACCGATCATGTTTTTCTAGCAGATATTAAACTTTCTGAGACTTAATTGTTGTTTAATGTTTTTACCATACTTATTAATTGTTGAATGTTTATTTTGGTATTGAAAAATGTTCTAATTTTGGCGTGGGGAAATTGGGTATGTACCTACTAAGATGCTTCGATCCGGGATTACGATAAGCCTCTTACGGAAAGCCTTGGATTTATTTTCCTGCTTAAAAATGTGGATTAAAATTTTCTACGAATTTTCCTGATTTTCCAAATTTTATAATATTTCCACGAATTCCGAGCCAATCGATCGTCTTAAAATTTACGAATTCCAAGTGAAATAATCAATAAATTTAATCATTCCAGTTTTGAAAACTTTTTGATGGCTAGAAAAGTGTTTTTAAAAACTGCCAATACCGCGTGTATCTGACATCGACGCACAAACGATTTCCATGGGTTCAGGGCATGATTCTGGACACCCTAGAATGTTTTGTCGGATTTTTTCTCATTTTTTTCAAGGGTTTTTTTTACTTTAGACTGCTCATAATCGTTATTCTAACCTAACCCAATGAGATTTTTAATAAAAAAATAATTAATTTACTACTTTCACTAGAAAGATCAATCTGAAAAAAAAAAAATCTTGAAAAAAATGAGAAAAGAACCGACGAAAAATTCCAACACTGGGGTGTCCAGAATCATGCCCTGGACCCATGGAAATCGTTTGTGCGTCGATGTCAGACACACGCAGTATAGTCGCGGCAATCCTAATATGTAAAATTCTTCATTTACTGAGTGAGTGAATGACAGACAACGCACAGCCAAGACCATTGGTCGTAGGAAGCTGAAAATTGGCATGTAGGTTCCTTGTGAAGTGTAGGGAAGTTCTAAGAGAGAATTTCCCAAAATTCCTACGAGTATCTAGGGGAAAAATGGTATATCCGGAAGTCACGTGCAAAAGCCAGTGACGGCCACGGATGATTCTGTAAAAATGTCACTTTAGATTTCACGATGATCGGGCCTGTGGACGGTGAGCTATGGGTGGCTCGCCGTCCGTCCGTCTACTGACGACAGGCCGTGTCGACGGCGCGTTACTGTTCCACGCGCGCCTCAAAGAGAGTCAGCACACAGAGGGGCTCGAAAGGGCTGACGCCTGCTGGAGTCGCGGGACTATTCGAAAGAGATACATTAGCTCCGGAACACAAAGGGCAGTGAAGGAACATGGATGGGTTTTAGTCAGTAGAAGTCTGACACTCCCTCCAGCTCCACCCAGAGCGGGAGGAGTCATTGGATGATTTCCCATCCCTAAAAAAAAAAAGATTTCACGATGACATTATTACAGAATAGCATTAGCATACAGTTTATTTTCCAAAACAATGCAATGAAATCTATCTTGCCAATAGGTAAAACCAGTATTCCCTGATCTTTAGAAAATCAGTGTTCCAAGAAAACAGTGAACGAAAAACCAAATATTAAGTAGCCCATATCCTTTACACGCCCACGCCACTTTACATTTCAGTAAAGTCTAATTAAATATCATCCAAATCACATTATATACCTTTTCGATACAGCTACTTTGATCTTTTGGATATATGAAGAGCTACATAGCTATGGTTAGGTATGTGTATCAATATACACGTGTAACTTGGGCGACTTTTAATTTGACTTAACTGAAATGTAGAATCCATCCATGAGAATGTAAAACCCATACATTTTACAGTCGTACAATGGTTACCTAAGTAGCTAACGTGCGAATGTTGAAAATTTAAACGACTACCTAATGAATACCGAAATTATTATTATGTTTGTCATTTGTAGCTATTTGCGGCATCAATGTCACCAAAAAAACGAACGAAACGAAATTAGAACGTCAACAAAAAGAACCGTAACGCCATCTATAGTCAGACAAGTCTACACGAAACAGGCTCTCAGTGGTTTGTTCATATGTGACGTCACATGTACACTATAGAGTTAGTGACACAGTTCAGTTGACAATTTATCGAAAGTTTAAAATCTCTCAAGTTATTTTATAATCTTACGAAGTTTGCCACTTTCCAGTGACGTATACAACAGTTCGAATATCAATTACCGGGCAATTGCCCACACCGGACACAACAACCGTCCGGTCGGAGGATCCTTCCTTTTCAATGGAGGTCGGCGGGTCTATATTTTATCTGTACCGCTCACCTCTAGCTCTATAGATTTGACAGTTATTACGGAAAGCAAGAAGGCAGAAGATATGCAGTCGTTTCAAGTAAAATATGTACTAATACACAGCAGCATCCTCTTATACTGGAAGTATAGTTGGAAAAAGGTGCAGCAGATTAACATTCATTCCATTTTTCATGGCCAAAGGATTCAGTACTACCGTTCAACGTGGCAATGCTGCCAGTGTTCTGAGTATTTTTTCCATTGATTGTTTGTTAGTACTTGCATTCTGTTGTAAATAAATTGTTTTAAACGAAAACAAATAACTTTAGCACGCCTCCAAAGTCTTTGAGCTAATACTTCAACACTATTACTACATCACTACATATTATAAAAAAAAACTGGCCAAGTGCGAGTCGGACTGGCGCACAAAGGGTTCCGTACCATTATCGTATTATACCATTTATGACGTATTAAAAAAAACAACTAACTAAATCTCGTTCAAACCAATTTTCGCTGGTCGTTTACATGGTAATATACATCATATGTTTTTTTTTAATTTTATCATTCTCCTACTTTAGAAGTTACAGGGACACACACGCACACATTTTACCACTTTGGAAGTGTCTCTCTCGCAAACTATTCAGTTTAGAAAAAAAATATTTTAGGAACCTCAATATCATTTTCGACGACCTATGCATAAATACCCCACACGTATATGGGTTTGATGAAAATTTTTATTTTGAGTTTCAGTTCTAAGTATGGAGACCCCCAAAATTAATAGTTTTTTTCTATTTTTGTGTGAAAATCTTTATGCGGTTCACAGAATACATCTACTTACCAAGTTTCAACAACATAGTTATTATAGTTTCGGAGAAAAGTGGCTGTGACATACGGACGGACAGACAGACAGACATGACGAATCTCTAAGGGTTTCTTTTTTGCCATTTGGCTACGGAACCCTAAAAAGTCCTCCACAGCGTCTGTCTGTCTGTCTGTTCGCGATAAACTCAAAAACTACTTCACCGATTTTCATGCTGTTTTCACCAATGGATAGAGTGGTACTCGAGGAAGGTTTTAGTATAATATTTTCAAGCGGGCGAAGCCGCGGGCAAAAGCTAGTATTTGATAAGCAAAGAACTACGCTGTGGTGTCACCATACAAACACCTGCTAAAAAGTTTAAGCTCATCGACATCATTCGTTCAAAAACGAAGCATTTGTTTATCAATCAACTTACCAAGCTGTACAAGTGTCACAATAATCCGTCTCCCTCTCCCGACCTTGCACCGAGCGAGATAACGAACTGATACGCTACATGTTTTGTATTACCGGGTCATCACACATCATTATCTCGATTGATTTGTTTATGTTTTAGTACACTGAAGCTAGATGTGCTTCTGTTTTTTGAAGTGAAAACTTCTTTACCGGCATTGAGCACTTTTCTGGGGATGGGTGTAAAATGTTAAACTCGCGTCAGGACACGTGACCTGATCGAAAATCCGTAAGAGAAACTCGCGTCAGGACACGTGACCTGATCGAAAATTCGTAAGACGGATGATTAAAAAATGCACAACATTTATGTTCAACTGCCGGCACTCCCGGAGTGCAACCCATTGTTTTTTTTTGTTAAGGCTAAGGTTAAGCGATGAGGCGTAGGAGGATATGTCCAGCAGCAGACGTTCTGTCGGCTGAGGTGATGATAATGAACTCTATTTCGTGTCCAGGCTATCTCAATCCATTCCACGTTGCCTGTAAATAATGTGATAGAAGTAACAAAAAACTTTTTTTAAATCCTCCTGGCTGTCTCTTTCCATTCCTAGTTGCCTGTAAGAGATCGCGGAATGCGATAAGGCCGCCATTTGTATACTTTTTAGTTTAAGGTATGTTTTTATATATTAGTGTACAGTAAAGCATATATAAATAAATAAATAATCAATAAATATATATGATGAACAAATTATACATTTTTCCCATCTACCTTTTGGTATTTTTGTTTGCGTGCTTTACCTGCAGAACTTTAAATTGTTTTTAATTAGCCTTTTCTGTTCTACTGGTTCCAGGGTACTTCGAGATATTTTTTCTTCAGAGCAACTGTAGTTTTATTTTCATCAAAACTATTTTCATTGCATTAAATCCATCTAGAATACAAATTATCCAAAAATCAAACATATTGGTGTTATTATTTTCATAAAAAATGGCCGACAAAAACAACATTAAACTTATCTTAAGGTGTCGACCTACTGAGGCGTGTCATCTGATATTCGACACTATTTCACCCGCACGCTCAAAACAAAAACAATTTGGGCTCACACTAATATTTTGTATTCCGCTCGCATCACTGAAGCTGTCAGTATTACGTATGAGTGGATATGTTACCTTATTTCTTTTACAGAATTTTTGGAATATACGAAAAGAAAATTCAGTTTAATTTTCGATCGTTTGAAGGTAGTCCTTGAAATAGATTATTTGATGTAATCCGAGTTTAATGTAAATGCAAGGATAATCTGAAAATAAAATGGTTGATAATTGAGATATGTGAGATTTTTATTGAGATACCTATTCGTTTAATATCCTTTGCTCGTAAGATTCTACATATTAGGATGGATTCTAAAAGGGCTCGCAGTTAAATAAAAACCAGTCAAGTGTGAGTCGGACTCGCACACAAAGGATTCCGTACCATAAATCTTCACTTTTATTATTTGTTGTTATAGCGGCGAAGGAAATACACAATCCGTGCAAATTTCAAGTGTATACTACCTATTATATTACGGTTCTTGAGATACAGCCCGCGGGCAGACAGACAGACGGACGGACGGATGGACAGACGCACGGACAGCGGAGGCTTAGTAATAGGGTTCCGTTGGTTAGTTACCCTTTGGGTACGAAACCCTAAAAACAGCTGCGTCATGTTGAACACTGGTCTTCAGCTGCAACCGGTTAGGCTGGAAGACCATCCTACAAAACGTATTAGTTACCTCCGCATGTATTTAGTAGTTCCCCAACTAGGCCAGGCAGTTAAAGAGTGAAATAGACCAAGCATAAGACGCATCGGCCGGTCTATCCTGTCGACATCTCACCGTGTGCACTTAGGTGAAGTGAACGACAAGTGAGCTGTCATTCTTTCTAAGGGGCTACTCACATTTATTCAGCTCTATTCAGCTTATGCCCATAGAAAACAACGATTTTGTATGGAGACGCGTACGCATTCGTTCAGCTTTCCGCGTCTATTCAGCTTTGGCAGCAAACAAGTATAAAATGAGGACAAATGTGTTATTGTCATGCGAGTGATATAGATAGAGTTCAGCGCTGTTTGACACTGCCGCCATCTTATTCTTACGACGATGTACGCATCTGATAGAAGCAGAACTGTATAAGTGTGACCGAAATCGTTCAGCGAAACGCGAGTGAAGCTGAATAAATGTGAGTAGTCCCTTATTTGTATGGTTTGACAGCTCACTTGTCGTTCACTTCGCCTAAGTGTTCACTTCGAAAGGTTTACAGAATCGACCATCTGTTTTTTGTATACCAGAGTAGAGTAAGTATATTCTGAATAAACTCTGTTATATTCAGAATAGATACACTTTATGATCGGTAGATTCTACAAAACTTTCAGGCTAATTAAGTTATGTCAAAAGGTGTTTCTTATCTTATTAGCTCATTAAAATACGGTCGGTAAGAAATAAGAACATTACACGTAGGTATAGATAACGACACTGTAGTATGAAATGAGCCGAATTATGTCCGGGTCAAAAGATCCGATATATAAAGTGTTTGAGTGTCAAAACTCCAACGCGTTCGAATGTATTAAGTTAGGTATGTACAAGATGATGACAATGCTTTGGATAATACATACTCAATCTTCTACGGGAGTTTAGTTTACCATCCCTACCTTGTTGCTATTTCACCAATTCGCACCGAGCGTTTCAACACAACGTCTATAGTAGAAACTATTGTCATATTTGCAATCGCAATCCCCGAGGATTTCCGATATTCCATATTGCGGAGGGAACAAGAAAACATTACTGGTTACTTTTAGCTGTATCTATTTCTGTAAGTTTCCAATTGAAAATATTTCAGTTTGCAGTTCAGTGAATGCTCAATATTTGACAGTTGTACCTATGCATTCTTCCCCTATGATATTGGGATTCTTTACTAAGAGACACAAAAACTTGGGAACCTTAAACATTTTCTCAATAGATCAAGGGCTCAAGATTTTTACTTTCCACATTTTGAAGTAATTTGTCTAGAAAAACTCAACTCCGAAATTTTTATCTTTAGCCTAAATGCTCCCACTACTTGGCAACGGATCTATTCAGTTCCTTTCTTGCAGTAAACTAAATAAAAAAAATGTTTGGAACACAGGCTGTGTGTAACGGACAGTAGTCATATTTTAATTCTCCAAATTATTGTTCCTCCCATACTAATTTTGATCAGTTGATGATACGCGTACCTATAAAAAGTAATATATATATATATATATTACTTTTTATAGGTATTTTTCTTACACCCGGTATACAACTGTGTGATTCTGTAAACATATATCCTGTAATCTTTGGTGAAGTAAACATGATGGGAGCTGTCAAACCATACAATCATGATGGATTGATTATAAGTACAGTTCATTTATGCTCAGTCCGTCGTAGTTTACACGGTGAGGTGGTGATAGAATAGATCAGTATCATAAAAACCTTTCATAACTATCAACACATCGATAAAATCTCAATAATACTAAAACGCGTTCCAAAAGTTCCCATGGACCCGAAAGGCCGTTAATTTCCTGTTATGTGGAGATACTCGTAGTTATTACGTAACGGTAATGATGTGACGTACTTACTCCAGAAGGCAAACAGTCGGCTTATTGATTGAAACTTGATCAAGTAAGACGATAAAACACCAAAATAGTACATGATTGGTGGCAAAGTTCATTGCCCGAGCCCTAAGCCAGAAAAAACGTTAATACTTAAATTTTAAACTAACTTTTTAATTAAATATTCTCTGTTAAATTAATTTTTATTAGAAACCTTGATACTAGTAATATTTACATTAAAATGTAATGCAAAGTTCCCAGAAACTTATAATCGTATTCCAAGAAACATCCAAGAAAAAAATAATATTAAAACTTGTATCGGAAAAATCGTAGCAAGTTTATTAAATTCGTAGCAGTGCTACGAGATATCGTAGCTAATTCGTAGCCACGTAGCCTTCACAAAATATTGTTTTTTTTTGTACTTAAAATGACGGGTGGAAAAATATGCTTTTCGAAGTCTAGAGAGATGTCTTTCCTTATTCTGGACCTTACCTGGTAACATTCTGGTTAAACGGAGCTTTAATAAAAAGTTTTAGGGCCAGTTTCACCGGTTACGGATAAAGTGTCGGTTAGTTATCTGATGGATAACTAACCGACACTTATAATACTTTATAATACTCAAATACATAATAAATCTGCCAGATATCCTTATCCGATACCTATGAAACCAAAAGTTTTAGTTCATCTGCCAGATAAGTTCCTGTTAGGCTAACCGACACTTTATCCGTAACCGATGTTTCGGCTTAGACTTTCTATAAAAATATAACAAATCTGCGGAGTGAAATGACCTTAAAATTTTGTGATCTTGTTACCGAATGTATAACCTAGGCAGGGTTGCTAACATTGACTTTTTTGGATGCTAGGTTATTTTATACAAAATACTTTGTTACAAAATGCGGAATTTTACTCATAAAAAAAATCTAATGAAACGTTTAGTTGATTGATTGATTAGAGAATCTGCTAATCAGTACTCAAAATAATCGTGGTTATAATTTTTAAGTTGGGCTTACGTGGGTAGACTGCCGACTTAATAAATGTTTAAACATTTAGAAATCTAATAGAAAGGTATCCAAACAGTTGCCTTCGTATACACAATTACGAAATTCAACAAAAGTTTTAATATAATGATATTGAGTTTCAACTTCATACAGATTTTTAAAATTGAATCTTTATAATCAATTGAATTACTGAGCGTTTTTGTTTACCTGTATTTATATAACAAACTGCTGCTGAGCACAATACAAGGAGTTATTTTGTCTGGAAATTCTTAGTATTAGCCCGGAGTCTGATTTGGCGCAAAGTTAGTTCTTGGAACTTAAACACAATTGGTAAATGTTGGCAAACTATGCAAATGTACTTTTGCCTAATGTGGGTGGGCCATCATGTTCCAAATCCAATAATTGATCAAACAGGCTGGTTCAATCAACTATTATTATTGACAAATAGAAATACGAAATTTAAAATTTTCCCACACATTCATGCCAATAGACCAATAACTTGTTTGTGTGGTGTTATACTTGTCGTGGATAAAGATATTATTTAATAATAAGTTGCTGATTTGAGTATTGTAGTGGTGGATAGTGGTAAACGCCGTGACGTCAGTTTAAGTTGTAATGGTGGCACGTGGACAGAGTCGTATTGGAGAGTGGGGACTTTGCCGAGCGCACTTTGGCTACACCAACTAGGACACTCGTCCAGAGCGAAAATGTCGGTTTACCTATTTCAATTGTATTAAACAGACTTCTTTAATCATGTTATAAATGCGAGTTCTTCTAACTCAACAGACAGATGTGTTGCTGGGGAGGTTGTTGGCCCTTCTTCTACACAGCTAAAACACTAGGAAGTGGTAACGGGCGGGCGTTTTGGGAGACTGTCTATTTGTAAGTTTTAATGTTCAAAAGTACTGGCACTCAGCCACAGTAAATAAAGTAAGCTTAGTACTGTATTGAGTGTTTTTATTTTACAATGATGCCTATACCACCGAACCCAAACGATGATGGCGCTATCGCTCATCCGTCGCTGTCGCCTTCATACTGTTAATGCAAGTTGGTAATAATAAATAAATAAATTTGATAAAACTGTTTGAACGAGCCTGTATGATCAAATTTGTATGAATGTCTGTGGGAGAATTTAATCGAAAATCAGTTATCAAATGGCATGAAGTAATGTGAAATTTTTGTATTTCTATTTAATCTGTTAGAACAAATTATTTCAACGTGTGTAGCATAACCTTTAGAGGAAGTCAACAATTTTATTGTATTTTTTATTTTAGATGGGTTTTACTTTTGACTTTAGTCTAGGTCGGAGATGTCAGAACAACATCTACGATGGAGCGAGCCCCATCACCCTAAGTGCGTAACACTAGCTCTAAATCCTTGGTTTATATTGAACTAAATTCTTCATATTTCTACCATTCTTCTAAAAAATCATCTGTTCGAATTTGTTATGATCGCAATGAAATACTGTAGATTTGTTTTTAAGGCATTGTCATTACTTTTGAATTTCCGTTCGTATTTCATTTTAACAAGTTACGAACGTTGTGGCAAATGTAAGCAATCATTCACCCTGTCGGGAGACAACATAGAAATATCTCATATGTATGGGCGGCATCGATGTCTCCTGGTTAACTGTGATCGTATTACTTCGGGGAGGTCATACTGTAATGTAAGGAGAGGCGGAAATATATGAGGATGTGCAATGGCTTTAGAAACTTGATATTAACCCTTACTGACTTGGAAGTCTGATATATTATGTACAAGGATAGTCCGAGTCGTTTGGAAAATGTGTTTTCTTCGCCCTTTTTTACTTGGGCTTAAACTTTCGGTAACATTTTTTTGGTGCACCCGTTGTGTATCTTCTATACTCAAAAATTAAATAAAGCGGAAAACATTGTTTGCTTGAATGCGCTAATCTCTGGGATTACCAGTCGCATTTGGAATATTCTTTTTGCATATGATTTTCATATTCATGAGGAAGGCCATACTGGACCGGGAAATATGGGATTAGCGCGTACGAGGCAAAAGCAAGTAGTTAATAATAAAACAGATTGTTTGTCATAGTCTGGATGTTTTATTTGTAAGTTTTAAACACAAACACTAAATAATAGACAATACCAGAGTATCCTCCTCTTAGCTAGAGTTAAGTATAGGTCATGAATAGATGCTTATTACATTTACATTTAATTTTTGTTACAACTTTAACAGTACTGTTACCATGCCGAGTTCAACTAAGGCACAGTACAATGCTGAATATTGGGAATTCTACAGGTAGTTTCTTGGTCATTACTTTTTTAGATTGGTTTCCTAAATGGCATCGCTTCAAATGAACTGCCAGCGCGTATCGTTTGATAACGAAAGTCACGTACAGGGTTTATTAATTTTCCCACTAAATTGCATTCTGGTTGGTAATTATTATTGCAGGCATTTTATACTAGCTGTTTGCATGACTTCACTCGCATTATACCGAAAATGATAAGGTTGGGCTACGAAGAACCGTACATTTTTACGGGATAAAAACAAGCCGGTGAATATTCTTCTATACAAATAGGTACTGACCCCATATTCAAATGTAATTTATTAATAATCGGCGTTCATTTTTGACTCGCTGACGTTCATAAATGTACCAAAATTCCAACAGAATCGGTCCTGTGAATGCGTTGCAAACTGGCTGTGACAGACGGACAAAAAGGCAGTCAGTACAGTCACGTTAGTAGAATCAGCCAGTAATAGGCTTGTGTCCTGAAAAAATCTAATTAGTCCGTCAGTTAGATTATCAAAAAATATTTGACCCGTGTTTTTTCTTTTGTTACGGGAACCAAAATTGACGAAGTTACGACGCTTTTAAAATTCTCAATACGTCACACCTTCGCATAATTTTTAGTGAGTCGTGACGCCACGAGCGCCCACTCCCGAGTTTTGATGCGTTTTATCTTTGTCAATATTCATTGATTTACAAAAACAAAAACTACGTGTCCATTATTTTTCAATACTCTAACTGACGGACTAAATAGTTTTGCGATTTGTGGATGATGGAATCTAGCCTATTACCCCAAAGCAAACTACCCGAAGCTGTCAAATTTTCACAGTCAACCTTGAACCTAATATTTTTGGTATTTTGTATTCCTTTTTAATGCCGACTTCCGTAATTAACATTATTTTAAACTTTGTAGTGAAGTCGCTTACATTTTTTGAAAAAAAGTTTTTTATTTTTCACTTTTAAGTGGTGATACTTGGACGACGCAAATATGCTCATACAATTAAAACTACTGAGCGAAACTAAATTAAATTTTATGGGACCAAATGGCAAGTATGCCGCATCGAACTAAAAAAAGAAATCGAATCAGAAACCTCTGAGTAATCAGTGTAACGAATTTAGAAGAATGTTCGTTTTTTGGAAGTCGGTTAAAAATTAATTGTTCTATCTATACTAATTTTAATATTATAAAGAGGTAAAATTTGTTTGTAAGTTTGTAGGGGGTAATCTCAGGAACTACTTTTCCGATTTGAAAAATTCTTTCAGTATTAGATAGCCCATGTATCGAGGAAGGATATAGGCTACAAATCATCACGCTAAGACTAAAAGGAGCCGAGCATTAATGGAAAATGTGACGTAGACGAAGTTGCGTGGGCCAGCTAGTGATTAATATTTTTATTCTACCAAATTGATCTTTTTAGATGCGGTGACAGACGCACACAAGGGTTCCATTTTACATTGGTACGTACGAACAAACAAAATTACAAAAATAAGCAATCATAAGCCACTGTAAAACATATTGTGTGTATTAGTGAGCTTTTCATATCACTCGGTGACATTTTAATATATCGACATGACACTGTCACGTGGGCGCTCGCAATTTCGTTTGATAACAATACAGTATAGGTATGTCTTTATGGTATTTAGATAGCAGGCCCGTTGCTAAGAGATTTATAAAATGATTTTTCCAGCTGCGGTTATAACACTGATTTTATCCTTGATATAAAAATATGTCAGGGTTTTATATGTAATTTATTCAATTAATTAGCTTGAGCGTTTCAGCCCACGCTCTACGATAAATACACCGTGTTCCGTGTACCGGACGATATACATAAACTTCGACAGTATGTTCAGAACATGGAAATAAGCATTTTCCATGATGGATATGTGGCGGTATCACTGCCGCCACAGGAAAAACCAACGAAACAAATCTACATCGAGACAAAAAAAAGAGCCACGACGCCATCTATCCGGTGAAATAAAAAAATCCTACATCGCGCAAGCAGAGTTTACCATGCAATTTGAACATACATATATATATCGCCCGAATACCAAACATCAGGCAGTTGCCCGCCAGGCACAACAACCGCCTGCTCGGAGGATCCTCCCTTTTCAATGGAGGCTTGCGGTAGTTTACCTACTCTCTATTCTGGCTATTCTATAAAGACACATTAATCAATCCTTATTTTTTTAACCGACATGCATGCCTTTTTCTGAATGGGCAACGAAAAACAAATGAAATTCACACAGCGTTTGATAGATTTTTCATTTTAATTGCACTAAGTGGCAAGTTAGGCCACATTCATACTGCATAGCTCAATTAAATGAAATTACAAATTGTAACGAAGCCTTTGCTAAGGGTGTATATCCAGATTATTTATGGAAAATGTCTTTATTCTTTTTGTACACTAAAATAACGTATAGTACTGTGATAATAAAAGTTCCTTTACAATGGCAAGCTGAACTCAAAGTTGAGTTTTCTACCCGCAAACTTTTGAGTGAAATAGGGAGAAATCTCAATAGAGACACACATACAAATAACAATTTTATCATAAGATATATATATTTTATTTAAATGAAAAAAATATAAATGTCCTAGTAATGTTAGCTACGTACGGAGGTAATACGAAAGGGCTGACAAAGAATTTGTGTCCTCGGTTCAACCAGGCCATACTTCTGTCTGCTTGACTTTACCATATAGCCTAGAAACAGAATTCCATATAAGTTTGGATACCTAGCCGAAACAATAAAGCATTCCGCAAGTTAAACGAAATCCTGAATCCAATCTTGTATTCTGACTATTCGTTTTGTAGACAAGGGTTAGATTTATAGGGTACGCGATAACTTGGAGATTTTATGAAAAAAAGTAATGAAGTGTCCCAGCCTAATTTAACGGTCTATTCTAATATTATAAAGCTTTTTTTGTTTGTTAGAGGGAGAAGAAGGCCCGAAAAAGAAATGAATGGATAGAGTGAGGAGCAATATGAAAGAAAAGGAGTTAGAGGTAACGTAGTTGACGACTGTTAGGGCAGAGTGGACTAGAAAACGTGTTGCACCGACCCCAAGTAACATGGGGTAAGGGTGGGAAGAAGATGAACGCGCTTATGTCAGATTTGGAGAATTATTTTTGTAAATGAAAGCCACATTCATGGGATAAAACAGCTTTTGCCTACGACATCGTAAGCGCATACGCACGAAGTTGCACGCAAAGGCTAGTATACAGGTTAAAATATGACTACTTACTGTTTATTGTGACGAGTAAAGCTGTCTGTCCATTGACGCGGTGCTAGGCAGAGGAGCGGAGAAACGGAGATTTAACCAATGACAATCTCAGTGACTGACGCGGAGCGAAGATTTTATTCAAGTCATTAATAAAAATTAGGCTGAGAGTCAGCACTTTTTGAACGTCTAGTTTTAACAAATGACAGTCCCCCAAATCGCCCGCCCGTCACCACTTCCTAGTGTTTTAGCTGTGGAGAAGAAAACAACAAACAAACAAACTGGCCAACAAACTCCCCAGCATCACATCTGTCTGTTACGTATACACTTAAAATAGAAAAAACAAAACTCCTAACTAAAATATGGCATCAAAAAATTCGTCCGCATCGCTATCGACTGAACTACTAACTATCGACGAAGTGAGCCCAAAAGACTGGCTGCATTGCCACGTTGTATGGCAATGCTTATCCTCTGTCCAAGGTAAAAGCCAGCTCTTGGGTCACGCGAAGCGTCAACTAAGCGTTTTGCTAGATCTTTAAATAGGACGTGAGCACTCGGACCCCACGGTCTAAGAGTTTCAACCCCAAACGGCTCAAAAATGTAGCTGCCAAGGTTTCTATATTTCGTTTGAGGTTTTCTGCAGCCGAAGCCGCAGAACCAGCACAGCACGACGAGCTAGAAAGATGGGATGGCGCAAGAGTATCGACACAAGTAGCGTCCCACACTAAAGACCTACCCATCTTCCATGGAAATAAAGACATAATATACCGTCCGGTCTTTTGCCATCGTCGCGTGCCAGGCCAATGGGTTCTAATACGGCTGGCACGCCGACGGCGACAAGAGTGCGTCGGATAATGTCGTTGATATTTGCGTGCCGTGCTATGCGACCCGCACTTCGACTGCATGACAGGCCGTGGTGCCCGAGGCTGTTGACAGCTTCGCCACAGTGGCAGCGATGAGGATTAACGAATACGTATTAACTTGAATTTACATAATACTTAGTATGCAAATTAATTACCTAATACACAAAAAAATATTTATCACTTATTAGCTAGCTATACTATAAAAAACCATACTAAAGCATAAATAAGTTTCCTAGTTAAATTAATGTAGTATGGTAGAATTTAACGACAAAACCGTAACTCGAACTACGTGATAAACTAGGGCCGGCAGAGTAATATACAATAGTTTTAAATGTGATAACAAGACTATTGTTTTAGTCCGGCATTTGTGAGCGTTGAAGAAGTCTCTGGTTTTATTAGTGTAGTCCTGAAGTGTTGAACCGTGCGTGTATACACGGTGTTAAAGCACCCACACGGGAATATAATGTTCATTGAAATGTGAGCTTTCGGGCGTCAGCTGTAGACATACTTTACATTGACAATTCAAATTAGCAGATAGTTTATTGAAAACGAGCTTACCGCCATCGTACCATTCGATAGGTGACGTCTCGCTTACCGCAAGCTTTCCACGCTCTTCAAAGGCGACCCGCGCGTTAAAGCGTACGCATACTGCTTGCTTGAAGCACGTAGCTGAATTATCTAATCCTAGGCAAAATCTTCGTCTTCTGTTGTTTCCCGAGCTATTCTCTTCATCGTCAAGCAATAGCAATGATCGCTAGATCGTGCATTGTGAATAAGACATAGCGAAAAAATAAGAGTTATTTCAATGGAGATGTCACCGGAAAGCGGTAAACGCCGTAAGATTGTAAAATATCGCGTGAAATTGTAAACTTGTTTTCTAAATAAGACATGGATAGATAGGAAACAATTGAATTTGGATGGGGTTTATTATGTACAAAACGATTTTTTCATAATATATCGAGAAAATATTATCTAATCAGGATTGATTACAATCTTACTGAGTCTGCCATATTCCGGTGACAGAGACATGATCAATGACAATGATTACAAACTGTGTCTGTCGCGAAATCGTAAGCGGTCGGTGCGTGGACAGTGAGGTTAACTTCTAGCTGTAAGCGCGGGGACAGCTAGTTGACTGACAGCTATAAGCGCGTGAATAGCGGGTTGTCTACTAGCTGTTGGCGCGAGAACAGCAAACAGTCATCTCCGTTTAAAGTGGTGTTGGAGCGGGGTCGTGGAAGCGAGCTACGACCTTTATAGTACTCACTTCACATGAACTTTAGTAATCGAAAGCTTAAAAAAATAAGCTTTTAGAAGTCCGATATATTAAAACATAAGTCATATTTTTCATGAATAAAAAATACATGTGAGTTTCTATTCAGCCTCATCTTCTGTTTGTAAATGTCAATAAAGTCTATTTCATCTTAGCCAGTTGTAAACCTGAGTGCCTACTAATTCTTTGCCAAAGTTCGCATTTCTCAGTCGCAATCTGTCGAAAAGGTAGGGAAATTAAGGCTTTTTTGACAGGTTTGATGCGAAAGCGAACGTTTTAAAATTAATAGAATTGGCACTCTGCTCTTTGCTTGTGTTGGGAACAAATTAATTAAGTTATGTAACCAGAACCATAATCTTTGTAAATAGACATAACTTTACCACATTCGAAACCTGAGAATTTGCTTTGGATCTTTTCGTAACGATCGGCGTTTTGGGCCGAAAAGTTGGCTGAAATTTATTTTATGTAGGGTAATATTTTTGAGGGCGTGGACTCTGATGAAAAATAAATACTGTAGTGGTAACCTCAAATTATGTTGATGCTATGCAAGTGACAACGACAAAAACTCGATCGTTAAAAAGAATCGTCCTTGCACCATTCTGTGTTAAGTTGAGCGTAGTAACTAGTCCATTTTAAAGTGAAACATCATAAAATAGGATAAATGTAGATTTCACTCTTTTTCATTTCGCTTTTACGGTTTTAATAGTAATTTATCTATTCGACGTTTTCGAATTTCATCGAGTATTTTTGAGTGACTACCTAAATTGTCAATAGCTCCAAAATATGACACAAAACTAACCAATCAGACCCGTAATATTGTAAAAAAGTCGTCCGTCAGAAAGTAAAATTTAACAACAAAATTATTTTACGGACATGCATAGTCGATCCTAAGTTACAAGGTAATCATAGATTTCTTAGGCATTGGATAGTATAAATTGCTTGATTGATGGATTTAGTCTGAATCGGTATTGTTATTAAGACTAAATGGGTGTCAAACTCACAACGTTTTCCCATTGGAGTAGACAAACTTCCGTACGCCACCTGCTACGATCTATTATGAAAAAAACTTAATTAGCTCCGCAAGTTATCGGGGCCAAAGTGGTTGCAAGTTAGCTAAAGAACATCCCATTTGAAGGAACGCACTCACCCTAGCTATTTTTCAAGCTTCATTATCTAACTCTTTCCTGGTGACGCGTCTGTTGTCTCTGGCATTCGAAAGTTGCAGTGTTGAGAATAGTAGAAAAACTGCTACAATTATTCAGCTAAGCTCAAGTACCAATTATGAAGGAATTTATAATGTAGGTACTCCTCGCTCAATAAGAAAATATATTAATTAGCGAAGAACTTATTTCTTCGCTGATTGATTTATTTTCTGATTCGTCAGCTAATGTTTTATTCATTTAAAGAGAAAATAATTTATTTTGCTGACGTATTAATTAGATTTCAGTGGATAAGCCTATTATTCCACGATTTCGATATTGTATGCCCATCTCTCTGCCGGAACACCAACACTTCTTCTAGTCCTCGGAAGCCTTCCAGTCACCGCTTCACTACTAGTACCTACTTCACTAGAAGTATTAATAAATGAAGGTAGTACTTCATTTATTAATACTTCTCCGCTCAAATGGACAGGACTCCTGAAACCCTCGAATTAAAATCACCAACCATTTGTTTAGTAAACAAACAAAACCTAACAAAACCTGTGACATGCGTAACACGATATTGGTATACAAAAAGCCTTTTTGTGAAGAACGAACTCGCCCATATAATTATTATGTCAAGTTTATAATGAATCTTTGTAATATTCAGGAAAAGTAAAACTCGTTCTTTGCAAAAAATGTCTTCAGAGTTCTTTTGTTGAATTGACTTTTTGATAACGACGCTGGATTGAAAATGTTTTATGCTTGTAGATATGTTTTTTAAATGAAAAGGGTTATTTCGTGCTTAGTTTAATTTTATATTTTGTTAAGTAACCTGTTGGTTGACACAATATTACTATTTTATATAATTAAACTGTCGGCCTATTCTGTAAACTTGGGTGGAGTGATTATAAAGAAAACTGTCATTCCATCTTGTTGGTGTTAATTGACAGATCACTTCGTATCCTTGTTTTGTCCTTCTCTTGCTTATCATTCATCCCACCTATACGCGCAAAACGTTTTGGGAATACATTCATTGTGCGTACAGCTAAGGAGTGGAATTCCCTGCCTGAGTCTGTATTTCCTGATAGCTACAACCTGGGAGTCTTTAAGTCAAGAGTGAATAGGTTACTTCTAGGCAAGCGTGCTCCACCTTAGACCGCATCATCGCTTAACATCAGGTGAGATAGCGGTCAAACGTACGCCTATCAATATAAAAAAAAAAAAAGATTTTTCATTTATCAATCAATCAGCTTAACGTTATTTCAAGAACACGAAGAATTGCTTTACACTTTTTAAAAGGTATCGATTAAGGTAGTGAATAGGAATTACCTTACGTACTTACGGCATAAGAGTCAACAGTTTCTAGCAACATAATAGCATATAAGCAATTAGTAGGCAATTTGTTTTTCAATTCGCTCACCATTAATGGCAGAATGTGATGTCCTCCATAGTTGTTTTTAATGACCTATAATGAACACATTCAAACAAATGAAGATATTGTATTGTCAAACAAGATTGACAACAATTGCACTTCCGCGGTTCCACCGTATAGGTGGACTCATAGCGATTCCGATGCATCGCACGTTGCATCGATTTAGATCTCTACTTCAATTATGCTAGCCTGGTACCTAGATTACTAAGCGAATGGAAATTATATCTACCATGATCATACCAAATATAAAATACTTATTTCTAAGGTGATTATTAATGGAGTTCTGAGTTTAGCTACATTAAAACTGACAAATGTTTGGTCTGTCTGGGCAACTTCACTCAAACCTGCGTGGTGCTTTCTTCAAAATACCACCTCTGACATTAACCTACAAGGTTCTCATATGACTTGACCAGTACAGGAATTTATGGACTGTGATCTGGAGAGAGGAATCAAGGAGACATTGGTTTCATCAAGTTTAAAAGTGTTATTTTGATCTTATGTACAAAATAAGTTTCTTATTTTAATATCCATTTATCATTGATACAATACTGATCATACCAACATATCATCATTTCCTTTAGAAAAAGATATCTTCCAGCCAGTCCCGTGTGAAACGTAATTTTCACCATTTCGTATCAACGAGAGGTTTTTTTTTGGCGAGTAGCATTTTTATCATATCGTTTTACAACTTTATTGCGTCGAACCTTTGTAAAAGCTTCACGTTGTGTACCTGAAAAAGAATAAACAAACACGTTAGGTTTTTTTGCAACTCATTTTATTTGTAGCACAACGAAATTCGAATATACTTTATTTTCGATTTCAGAAATGGACGATTTTGTTTGAATCAGTATATTTTTTACAATGGATTAATCTCTTTTTTGATGTGCCTTCCCCTACCTATTTGGAGTGCCTACTGACTCAATTAATAGTTCACTTTCTAGCCCTAAAAGTTTATCAGCCTTATCAGCCTCCATTAGAAAAAAAAATATTGTTAGGTTATATAGATGCTAGCAACATAACAATGTCATATGAATCCCGCCATCTAGGCCGCCAGTAAAAGGGTGTATTGGGACGTTTTAAGTCCCATTACTATTCAATTTGGACAGTTACCGTCGAGCCGACCACACAGACGTACCTACGTACATACCTAGGTACTTAGTGGGAAGGTTTTTTTGTAAATTATGTGTTGCGTAGTGTGTTTGTTCATCAATAACGCCTTAACGGCTGGACAGATTCGGTCGAGGCACGCGTTTTGCCCACCGTCAAGATCATCATCGCGTGCCTATCAAAAGTAAAAAAAAAAACAAAAAGTCTACTCTCACACAACTGCAGTGACATTTTTAGAAAAATTGAAGCGAGCTGTCAAACCATACAAACAAGACGGAATTACAATTCACTTCATGCTCACTCCACCTAAGTCCACTCGGTGAGCTTTTGACAGAAGACCGGCTGTGAACTGTCATTTCTGTCACTCTTAAAATAAGTCTTCACGATGGTAGGTTTTTGATTTTCACAGTGCACGTCAACGACCCCTTAGGCTGTGTTTCCACCATGCAGAGATGTGCGATGGAAATGTGTCGTGCGAGGTTGTCTAGCTGTGCTGTGAAAATGTGTGGGTGTTTCCACCAAAGCTGTGCGATGAAAATGTGCCTACGACGATGTGTAGCGGAGCTGTGAAAATGCGCATTAAGTGTGGTGCGAGGATGCGTTACGAAGCTGTGAAATGTGTCGACGGGGGTGCGGTTTAGTGGAAGCGGAGTAACGCTAACGCCTGCCTGCCGCTCACGTCTCACTTTGCTGTCGTTAGCGCTTGTAGTCGTACGCATGTCGTACGGTTGCGTGGCATAATGGAAGAAAAATTAATTGGCCGGTACAGTATGCGCAAACTTCGCAACACATCCTTCTCAACACACATTCCTCGCAACACATCCCTCCCTCGCACACATCCCTCGTACACATCCCTCGCACTCATCGCTCGCTTGTTTTATATTATGCGCAAAAATCTAGCTCCGCTGAGCCGTTTCCACCAGAGCTGTGCTGACCGAGGCGAGGTAAATGAAGCGATTCTATTGGTTCTTTACAAACACATTCCTCGCTACACATCCTCGCACATCTCTGGTGGAAACGCAGCCTTACCATTTTATAACGTGAAACGTGGAATTAGTACATACCTATAAATGGTAATTTATTTATCGATAACGAAACGATTTTCAAAAGTATAAAATCTTCGGGATGGATAAAAAGAACAAAAAAGGAGGCGGTTCTAAATTCGGCGGGTATTTTTTTTATGTACCTATGTATCCGATTTGTGTGATTCTTTTTTTGTAAATCGTTATCGCTGACACTCGTAAAATGACATTTTGTTGACAGCCCACTTATGTATGCGATAGTAGAGTTACAATTTACTAAGAAGTCCTTGCAAAAGTGAAATTATCAATTCATTATTTTCCCTATCCCTATACATTTTATAATTTAGATATAAACAAAATATATGACGTTTTCCAATGAATGGTTGTTATAAAAACTACGCGTTAAATATGATTCACGTACCACGTACGAGTTGGATCGTGCGTCTGATAGTATTTTTACGACTTCCCCTGTTGTGATAAAACTAGCAACTTGCGTAACTTATGTTTGTTGGGTTTATCCCAATTTAGTTGGCAGATCTTATTTAATAAATCTTCGTATAAAAGCAATACTAGGAATAATATGCCATTGTACATATCTCCAAGATTCCGGTGTTCTGTTCTTTCTAGGTTGGGGCCCACCGTCCACAAAATAATTGATGTCAAAATAGTTACAGATATTTGGTGTTATTTTTATAAAATAATTATGTTAAAGTTATAAGGCCAAGTTTGTTACAATGAAAAAATAAATTTTAATATTAGTTTTACTTAACTATTTCCTCATTTATGAATTTATGTAACTTGATTCTATTACGTTTTTAAGAAACACGGTTCAAAGAGCCTTTTAATTCATTGGCAGTATTTCAAGGGATGATTTACTTACACATTATCTAATATATGAGATAAAATCTCGTGTCCCGGTGTTTGTTATCGAACTCCTTCTATACAGCTTGGCCGATTTGTATGTTTTTTTAGGGTTCCGTGCCAAATGGCAAAAACGGAACCCTTATAGATTCGTCATGTCTGTCTGTCTGTCTGTCTGTCCGTCCGTATGTCACAGCCATTTTTCTCCGAAACTATAAGAACTACGCTGTTGAAATTTGGTAAGTAAATGTATTTTGTGAACCGCATAAAGATTTTCACATAAAAATAGAAAAAAAAAACAATAAATTTTGGGGGTCCCCTACTTAGAACTGAATCTCATAATTTTTTTTTTCATCGTACCCATACGTGTGGGGTATCTATGGATAGGTCTTTAAAAATGATATTGAGGTTTCTAAGATATTTTTTTCCTAAACTGAACAGTTTGCGCGACAGACACTTCCAAAGTGGAAAAATGTGTCCCCCCCCCCCTTAACTTCTAAAATAAGAAAATGATAAAACTAAAAAAAAAATATGATGTACATTACCATGTAAACTACCAGTGAAAATTAGTTTGAACGAGATCTAGTGAGTAGTTTTTTTATAATACGTCATAAATCGTAAATCGCAACTTCTGCTTACGGAACCCTCAGTGCGCGAGTGCGACTCGCACTTGGCCGGTTTTTTTGTATTCGTTAGGTCTGAGAATAGGTTTGTCGGGTACTTTTTTATATGTATTTGAAAAAAAAAAATGTTTTCCCGGTCAGCTAGTTATCAATCACTTAAACCGCAGAATCTTTTCTGCTTTTTTAAAATAAAAAAACAGGTCTGCAAATTTTTCTCAACTCGCATTGATAGCTTGATGAAATGTATGAAACAATTTATTTTTTGCGATTTTTGTCCCATATTGAAAGTAAAATCACCACGTAGGTTTTCACTAGATATGGAATGAAAACTCGAACATAAATAGTCCTTCAACTGAAAGATTCAACCGTCATAATTTCGATAAATCGGAGACCTAAATTTAATAGATTAGTTGGTAGATATTCACTTACATAAGTAGGTAGACCTCAAGTCTATGATTTATTCATCCAATAAAACAGACTGAAATTAAACAAGCTTGATAAATATTATGCGTGCCGATTGAAATACTCAGAATCTCAAAATTACAGACTGGTTTTTTCCTGTGAACAAGAACATGAATAATAAGTAGGTAATTTACTTTTTGTTACAGAAATTTCCTTTTATTTCCAATTTTTTGGCGTTCTCTAATTTAAAAAATTCTTCGTAATCGAAAAAAACATATTATTTAGCTAACCCAATTATAGAGGTTTGCTTTGAGTTGATATATGACGAAAAAAGAAAAGACATTTTAAACCCCAAAAAAAAATTAATGTCTTATTTTTTCAAGCTATAACCGTTCCCGTTTTCCCCGTTTTGAATTAAAAAAAAAAACCTATATTATTTTTAGTAGACAAAATAATTATATGTTAAATACTGATAAGCAGAATCTTTTTAAAATCTTCTATAGAGATTTTTTTAATAGAAAAAGGACTGTAAATAAATATTTGGTCATAGAAAATATTGAAGGTGTACGACTGTTTGAACTACGCTTTTGCAACGTGGCTCTGGATTCTTGAGATATTTCATGTTGTTCGTATTATTAGGGGTAGGTAGTTGGAATGTCGGCCATATTGTCGGCTCTTGGACCGACGACTTGACAAGAATTCAAGACCCGTTTCAAGGACCTTAGAATTCTAAAGCCTGGCCTCGGAAGTTTCGATGAGGACTTTTGAGATGAATAACTGGTTCTATGGTACTATAAGCAATCTGGGAAGCAGAAAAAGAATAAAGCCCTAATTTTTTTTTTCTTTTTCTTGTTTCTTACACATAAATTATTTTTGTCACGTTAGTTATTGGTATGTTAGTTGATTGGTAAATTACGATCCAGGCATCATTGCCGATTTTCCAGATTATCACTCACCGGATGTTACGAACATAATTATGTCAAATTAGTGACCTATTTGTTGTTGCAGTTTATCTTATCTTATCGCTCTAACAAGTCATCAATTGATACTACCTGTAATGTAAATTATTAGGACAGTTTTAGAAGTTTAGAGCACTTTTTTTGGTTAATATTTTCGCTAAGATATGCTCGAGTACCTCCCGCGTCTGGGGCATTAGAAAGTTAGCGAAAATTGATTCACTTATAAAAACCTAACTATCCTACACTCACTGTGCGAAGAATTGCTCCTCAGGTTAGTAAATACGTATAAAAGAACCATTTGATTGCCAGATTAAACTTATTTATTTATTTAACCATTTATGTACACACATTTAATAAGAACATGATAAGAAGAAAATAGAAAGATAGGTACAAAGGTGATGCTTATTTCTAAAGAAATCTCTTCCAGCATACCTGCGAAAGGAGAGTAGAGTAAAAAGAGATGTAGACTTACTCTACGCTTAATGCCTAACAGTTATGTTTATGTATTAGTATGAACAATCGTAACACCTTCTATATTTAGATTAGTCATTAATCGGCGCAAACTAAGTTAATTATTCAGTTACCCCGCCGAGTCGCTGTTGCCTCTCTAATTATATCACATTGTGACAATGTCAGACGTAAGCCGCAAAACATTTGCACGAAATATGCCACTGGTTTGTGTGACATGGAATAAATGAAGAGAAATATAGCTGTATTGTATTTCTCATACTTGTAATTTCGTATTTATAAGGCTGAGCTATGACGTAGTAAGGTTAGGTTGGTCCAGTCCAGCACCCCAATTGCATAACACTTAAAATAGCATACCTATTACTTATTTCACAATCGAAAAGAATTCCTGATCCATTGCTTATCCTAATAATGTTTAAAATTTCGTTTTCTCGCATAACAAAACACGCAATGAATATCCGATCAATTTCATAAATTGGTGTATTACGCAATTAGAGACAACATGTCAAGGTAGCTCATTCTATTTTTCAGTTCATGGGACTGCTCAGTTTGTTTAGGTATAATGTTAATGTTTTTAGACCGCCGCCGGTTATGCGCTTCACCTTATCCAGTTCCATTTCCCGCCCTTCGCGGTGATTGACAGATGACATTACACGTTTTGACAGCTATTTGACTACTAGGTGCGCATTAGGACAGTGTTTACAGTAATAAAGGTTGATTGAATCACGAGGTAGCTATTTGGAAAATCTTGCTCTGTAAGTAGGTACTCGATTCTGAAAACCTTTTGAATTTTAGGTTGATCGAACCGACTATCAATTGCACCCTTTTTACATTGCAACTTACTTTCAATATCAATGGCTACCTATTCAATAAATTCTAACGATTTCTGGAAGGCATTATTGCCATGTGAGAACGAGATAGAATAGGTAGAGTATATTGACACGACTTTGTAGGTACATGAGGGAGCATTTGGCACAATTACACTTTCGATTCCATTCGAATTTCATCAATATTCGAATTTCAAAAGCGTCAAATAAAATACATATCGGTAAAGTTAAGTGCATAATAATAAATAGCGACATTCATCGTTCTTGCTAACTGCGCAAAACATAATTCGCGAGAGATTGGATGTACAAAGTTCAAAATGGTTATCTGCGGTTAAGAAAAATACATGCTGTACTAATTTATTAAATTTTTTGTTTATTACTTTGGAACAAAAAATATACATAAATACTAAATACAAACTCACGCCTCTTCCACATTGGTCTAAGGCAGAATATAGTAGTTTAGTTTCAAGAAAAGTAGGCCCACTTAAAATAGTAGCTACTTACATATTTTTAACTTATAATAAACGGAGTAGAATTAAAACCATTCAGACTTTTCCTAACTCTAATAATCTCAAGGAATTAATGAGCAATTTCTTTTTATTGAAAAGTTCATACCACCCTTGAGTCGAATTGGGTCAGTCGGCGTAAAGTGGCCTCCATAAAAACGCCATAAAGAATAATAGGATTAATTGAGAATACTTAGCGGTTCGTTTTGTAACAATCGTTGTGAAATTAAGCTTATTGCGTTATATTATATTTGAAAAAGAAAGGCTATGATGTTCGATAAGTCATTATGTTGTTCTAATGATTGATTCTAGATATTATTTTATCTCTACGGCTATTTCATAGTGAAGGTTTCTATTTAAAATAAATTCTTCTGTAGTATCGGCAATAATAATTAAAAAATAGTATGTAAACCTACCTATATCCCCTTTTACGATTTTGGCTGACCCAGCAGGTCCCTACTGGCCATTTACGGTCAGAAAATTATGAAATGCCAATAAGTTTTGCGTTTTATCTTTCTTTTTAATTATATAGGTACCTAATGGCGTTTGTAAGATTTTTTTGGAACTTCTGGCCTGCAATCGATAACTTTTTTTAAATCCAACCACATTAGTAAATTTGTTAGTAAAACCTGCTTGGGTTTTGAATGGTTTGTGAAAAAAATCGATAGGTCTGCAGAGAAAATTAGTCCCATCGATGATGAGTTAATATTTGAAAAAAAAAACGCCAATTGTTATGCTAGTTTGAATGTGAACCCGCTGTAAAAAGTTACGAATTTATTGTGTTGGAAAGTTTGGTTATGGGAAAAGTCTGTCAAGTGATTTAATATTTATTTTATGTCTTCATCCTCTTTAAAATAAAATCTCCAGGTCGCCAAGATTTATTAACAAATGGAACCCGGAGTCCATCATTAGAGAGTCCATCAGTGGGCTATAATGGCATACCATTAACATGTTTTTTTTTCGTTTTCTGGTACGGTATTCTGTGTGAGAATCCGACTTGCACTTTTTCTATCAGGTATGCTGTCTACATGATCTACATCCAAGTAAGGTCACTCTTACTCTTTACGTAGATGATATTTTGATGCGTGACGGCGCATAAAATTAATTCAAACAAAAGACACTTTGCTTTAAATGTGTTGTTATTTATCTTGTAAGTAGTTCTATTCTAAAATATTATTTCAGTCAAAGTTAGGTGACTTTCAAATATCATTTGAGGTGTATTGAGCTTTTTATTTCAGCAGCTTAATGCACTGGTTTTTATTTTATTTTACATCAACTTTTCATCCCTGATGGCAGGCGTTGTCAAATTGGTAAAATATTTTACAATCTTGAATAAATCTCACCCGAAGATTTAAATGGACGGACATTTCAACTGTCTAACTATTACAGTTCATGAAATACATCCCGCTGTCAGACGGACACACGGACAGCGGAGGTATAGTAATTAGGTTCCGTTGGTACCCTTCGGGTACGGAACCCTAAAAAAAGTTAGTGTAATAAAGATTTACACACAAACAGCTTTACAGCCAAATAACAATACTATCAAAATTCACTCCAGCAGACCAATAAAGTCGTTTGGAACATTATGCCGACCACTTATTGAGTTTCAGTATTATTCACAAGTGCCATTGGTCTTTATTCCGATCGTAATTCCAAGCGACGTTGGATTAATGTCGTTATTAAAAGCATTCTGAATAAGCTCGGGAGTCGATGAGTTATATTTTATTACTCTACTAGCTGATGAGGAGGACCTCGTGGCTAAATAATAACAGCCGCATGGGTCGATCTTTAAGGTTAAGCAACGCTTGCCAAGGTTGGTCTGTGGATGGGTGACCATCTTGTCATACCGAGTTTCCTCCGTGCCTCAGAAAGCACGTTAAGCCGTTGGTCCCGGCTGTCATTGGTAGATCTTTGACAGTCGTTACGGATTGTAAATTAACTCCAGTCTTGCGAAGAAGTACCGTGTTACCCAGCTCGCTATGGGTTGTGGAGGTCTGGTAGGCAGCCGCTCCATGTAAAGCACTGGTATTCAGCTGAATCCGGTTTGACTGGAAGCTGACCCCAATATAGTTGGGAAAAAGCTAGGCTGATGACTCTACTAGCTGATGAACGCGGCATCGCCTGCTTGACAAATAACAAACTTAAACCTTCCTCGAGAACCACTCTATCCATTGGTGAAAACAGCATGAAAATCGGTGCAGTAGTTTTTGATGTTATCACTTACAGAAAGACAGACGCGGTGGTAGTGATAGTGATTTTATTATGATTTTTATGTATAATGATATACGGTTCACTTTGGACTTCAGATTTGGACGAATAAATCAAGTAGCATCGTGTACAGATAACATTGTGTATGCTTTAAGAAACTGCCATTCAAATATGTTACAAATAATTGAAATATCAAATTAAACAACAGTTGAATTAAAAGGGTTGGTGCTCTATTGTCTGAAAACGATCTTGAAATATGATTGTTTTATTTGCGCCATTGCAGGGCAAAGACCTGATCATACAGTAAAATTAAATATAATGATTCGATAATAAGCGCACTAAGCGTTGTCTTTTATAAAGCGCACAGCAAAGGAGTGGAACTCTCTGCCTGCGTCTGTGTTTCCGAACGCTTAAAACCCTAATCTCTTCAAAGTTAGAGTAAACAGGCTCCTTCTGGGCGAGCTCTCTCCATCATAGACTTTGTCTCTGTCATATCTGACCTAGACTAGAGTCAAGAGCAAACCCATCTATACTAATATTATAAAGCAGAAGAGTTTGTTTGTTTGTTTGTTTGGTTAAACGCACTAATCTCAGGAACTACTGGTCCGATTTGAAAAATTATTTCAGTGTTAGATAGCCCATTTATCGAGGAATGCTATAGGCTATATATCATCACGCTAAGACAAATAGGAGCGGAGCAATAATGGAAAATGTGGCGCAGACGAAGTTGCGCGGGTCAGCCAGTCTCAAATAAAAAAATATCAGACATATCTTTTTTTTTGCTCCATTCAACCAAAGCGAATCAGTTCAGTTGAACTACTGACAGCTTATTGCCTTTAATCAACTCCGGTCATCGTTCTCTCGATAGACGACCATTTGAATCTTTCACACGTCAGCGAACTGAAGGCTTAGCACGAATGGTTTTTGTGACGTATAATCAATGACGTATTATATATAGACACGTCATAAACCAACATCGCGGCGCTTAAAAACGGCGAAAATACTAGATAGCTAATAATACGCATGAGGAAAGGGAAAGAAAATATGTCACCGTACGGCGGGATGCCTGTTGCTAGAGGGAGATAAATATACATCTTCAGTTACGTCACAGGATAAGTAATAGTCAAATTGACATAAAACAAACGTAGTGTCATGCGAGAGGTTGGTGCGTAACTAAGCGCGATGTGGCCAATTGGCTTCATTTCATGTTGTCATTTTAGAGCGCGGACAACGTATCTATAGTTTTATATATCATTGCGTATAATCATGTAACGTATAATTTTACCATCACTAAATATAGTAACTTAATCATTTCGCAAAAAATATAAAATATAATAATAAAATGGACATATATTCTGCAATAGTCTCGCTCCAACCGGGGATTGTCCTTGGGAATACTTTCACAGTGCATACAGGGATAATTGCCGGTTGGTGCCCCATTACATTTGAAATTTCTAACGGGGCCTCTGCGAGTTGGTTTCGGTCCCTCGTACGCCTACCAAAGGACCGGGTCTCAAGGGACCCGAGAAAGAAAACAAAAATGGACATTACCTAGTCTAAAATAAACAAATTTCATTCTATATTTTTCATTACCATATTTTTTTAGCAACAAAAATTAATTACCTTAAGGCTACGTTAGTGGCTATTTATGTAAGTAGGTCGTTCGGCGGCTATCGAAAATTCAAAAAATGATGTTCAAATTTTGAATTGTGATAAACCATTGTGTAGACTAAACTGCCAGCTATTTATTGGTGTATTTTAAGGGGTTAAAAACAGACTCTTATAGGATCATTTAGTTGTCCGTCCGTCTGTCAGTCTCTCTGTCAAGACCCTTTATGTCGGGAACCCGTCGAGATATCGAGTTGAATTAAACCTATATACTCAGGTCTAAAGTAACTTGAAGTTGTGTAAGAATCAAACTCGAAGTTAACGTCAATAAGATACGGCCGCTTAAGCAGCTAAAAACGTATATTTCGACACTATATTTCGTTGACCTAGAGCTATGAAATTTGACGAGTAATACCGTCTTATACAGCAAGTATAAAGAAACTGAAAAGCTCGGAAAAAACTGCGAGAAACTCGATTCTTGAACTATTTATAATACGTACCTACAAAGTACGGAACCCTCGGTACGCGAGTCCGACTCGCACTTGTATGGTTTATTTTAAGGACGCTATTATATTTTTCTACAAATAATAGTGATTTTCAGGTACCATTTCAATGTATAAGCAACTACAAAAGTAAAGATATCATGGTCTTAATTTAAAGATAACATATTAATCTCTCGATGTAAATTAAAAAAAAATTAGGTCGTCATACAAATTTTTCGAACAAACACGTTTTTCCCATCACAATAATCGCAGAAAATTTTAAAAAGTAGGGTCTGATTAGGACCATTTTAGATAAATTTACAGCTCATTTTATCTTCAAACTTATTAAAAATTGCGGTATATATAGTCCTTCATAGTTCCAGCTATTTTTTTTGTATCTAAATAGCTATTTTTTTTAAATTATAATATAACTAAAATAAAAACACTTGTCGAATTCTTCATACATTTTGCACGCGCGGTCTATCATTCCGCGCTCAGAAGCGCTCGTGGAAGCACGGGTGTATCGCTATCTTGCAAAAAATAAATACGAAAATCAAATAGAAAATATTCTAGTGTGTATAATATATACCTACGTGTGAGTACCGTGGCGGGTCGTACGTCGCCGTTTTTCGGATAGGAAAGAGTTGATACTTTTTCGGAGAAAAATAAAATTAAGTACGAGTATCATACTTTTATTACTTGAATATGATTTAGAAATCTGTAGGGTAAGATCAGGATATGGATGGGTGGGGTTAAGCAGTTGTTGACATGGTTGAGAAATCGATGGGTGGGGTTAGGCAGCTTAGGATTTGGGTAAGGTCAAGCTGTCGGCTGTGAGGTTTGTAAGTGGATGGGAGGGAGGAGGATTGCGATTTTAACCGTTTTTTCTGTACGTATGTATGACGAATCTGGAGTAAAAACCATAATCCAAGATTGCACGCACCAAAATTTACGTCACGGATGCCATTATCGTGGTTTTTTGGGTCGTTAATATCAAACATGGGGTCAATACCAAAATCCAAGATATCACCGACAAAAGTTTTAAAACTTCGTCAAGGGTGATATTTTCACGATTTTTGGGGTGAGATGTGATGTCACCGAAAAAAATTAGATAACTGTTTGTAATGGGTCTCTAATATCGAAAATGAGGTCAAAACCAAATTCCAAGATGGCACCGATACATTTTTTACAACTTATCATCATGGGTATCACGTTCATAATTTTGGGGGTCGCTGATATCGAATATGGGGTCAAAACTAAAATCCAAGATGGCATCGACAAAAATTTACAACTTTTCGTCATGGGTGTCATTTTCATTGTTTTTGGGGTCGCTGATATCGAATATGGGGTCAAAACTAAAATCCAAGATGGCATCGACAAAAATTTACAACTTTTCGTCATGGGTGTCATTTTCATAGTTTTTGAGGTCTTTGATATCGAATATGGGGTCAAAACTAATCCAAGATGGCAACGGCAAAAAATTTACAACTTTTCGTCATGGGTGTCATTTTCATAGTTTTTTGGGGTCGCTGATATCGAATATGGGGTCAAAACCAAAATCCAAGATGGCACCAACAAAAATTTACAACTTTTCGTCATGGGTGTCATTTTCATAGTTTTTTGGGTCGCTGATATCGAATATGAGATCAAAACCAAAATCAAGACAAAAATTTTCGTCATGGGGTCAACTTCATTTACGCGCTTGTGGCCGCCACGGTTGTTTGCCTCATTCAATATATTATAGACTAGCTATCCCCGCGGCTTCACTCCCGTCAACTGGCAACTTTCTTATTTTTTTACATAAAAAACTTCTGATAATAAAAAACACAACATAAAAAGAATGGCTTATTTTTGAGGCGAATAACTACTTATTAGGCGACTAACTACTTGGTTACATCAAAAATAACTTGGTAACGATTATATATTTTTAGCATAATTATATTGTATGAGCAACAAAAGGCAAGGATCTATAAAAAATAAATAACGGCAGCTACTATAAAATAGCAAATATATTAAACAGGGCCAATGAAATAATAGGAGAGGTAATACAAAAAATGAAATGGCGGCTAATATTAATCCATTTTAGGTATTAAAATTCTAGCCGTGCGACTAAATGACTAAGTGAGCGACTAGAAATACAGAGAGGGCAACTTCAATATTAAGATAGATAGGTTAGCTTAGTTTTTTGTTTGTTTGAAAAAACACTGCCTATTTTAATTTATACAAAGCTTACAGCTCAATATAAAGCTGCTACTTTATATTTAAAATGATACTTCACTGTAGTTGCCAACCTATTATTTTTGCTACCCATTTTAACTTCTCTTAAAACTCTAAATCAGATAAGTTTGTTGCCATGTTAAATACATGCCAAAAAGAATTAGCAAAATCGGTTCAGCTGTTCTCGAGATTTGCGCTTAGCAACACATTCAGCGATTCATTTTATATTATAGATATTCACTACTTTCATAATAATGTTTTAACTTTCACCGAAAATGCTGATCCCACAGTTTCAATGATCATTCGGTAGTTGAGATTAAAAGAAAATCCGGTTTTCGGTGAAATCAGTTTTTAATTGTTTTCTAAATGATGTGTTCAAACTGATTGTAAGACCGCCTAAATGTTTTTTATTTTTCACTTTTTAGTGGTACCATTTACACTTTTTAGTAAAATACTGGTTCTTAGCTTAATCCGGTTTGACTGGAATCCGACCCCAATATAGTTGGGAAAAGGCTAGGCAGATGATGACTTTTTAGTGGTACCTACTTCATATTAACAACACATAAAATACAAAATACAAAATAAACTCCATATTTAAAATACAAAATCATTTATTTCAAATAGGCCAGTTTACAGGCACTTTTGAATAGTCAAGGTCTGTCAGTCAAATAGATGAAGCTAATTCTGCCGCGCTAGCGACAAGAGTAGCAAGTTATTCTGCAAAAAAGAAACCCAACGACCCTATCTCCAGCGCGGCAGTTGTACGTTCCAAAGAGTAGATCCTATGGAGAAGAACGTGCTAGAAACTCCATGGACACTCTTTTAAACACAAAGCCGCAGGAAAGAAAAATTCGCAATTTCATTTATTTGGATGACAATCATAATACGTCATCCAAGTAAACAAATTTCAGCTTTAAAAACAAAACTACAAAACCGTTTTTGATGTTATTTGTACGAGACCACTACCAAAGTGTGATCAGTTTGAAATTACCAATACTTACTACGATAAACAACACGTCTTATCACTTTAAACCGTTTGGCAACGTTCGGATATCAAAATGGCTGACATCAAATGCATCGTTTTGACTGACCCGTGGTGGAGTAATGTATAATTCAAAAATAATGAAAAACTAGAAAAACCGGAAACTTGAATAAATAAAAGCTGAATGTGGCACAGGGATATATTATAGCCTGGAATAAGGTATAGGCTACTTTTATCCCTGGAATAGGTTCCCATGGGTTGCGGGAACGGATCAAAATGTCATGATTACTTTTGGTCGCGATAACCGACAGCGTGCGAAGCCGCGGGCACCAGCCAGTTATACAATAAAATCTTCCCTGAAAACATGCATTTATCAACGAAAACCCGATCGATATCGGATCAGTAGTCAGTTTTAGAGAATATCGCGGATACATACGGGTCGAACCGAGCACCTTATTTTTTTGAAGTCTGTTGAAAATACTGACTTGGGTACTTATCTCCCGACGACAGTACTAAGTAAAAGTTACATAATGCATTTTCAAAGTTCCAGTTAGTTTTCCAGAATTAATAAAATAAAAAATAATATCAAGGATCAAGATTATATAAGTGAAGTATAAAGTCGAGCGCTCAGGCAGCGGTTCTATGTGTGTGTACGCGTGATGTTGCTGTGTGCGACTTTAGATACCTAAATTTGAGTCCTTCGAAAATGTAACAGCGTCCTTAATGATATCGGTCCTAATTTGACCAAAATTCGGTCGCTAGGATTATAAATTACTAAAGCTTCCGCCAGCGGCTCGCTTGCGTGATCCCTAGGGAACATACTCCTGGGATATATATAGCCTATGTGTTAATCCACACTACAATCTGAGTGCCAATTCCACAAATTTTCACATTCGCATCACATTCGCATCTCAATCGCAATCTGTCAAAAATGTATGAAAATTAAGGCTTTTTTGACAGTTTGCGTTTGATATGCGAATGTAAAAGTTGTTAAAAAAATTGTAGAATAGGGAATATGCATGAAAAAAATATTTAATATCTACACATTCTATCTGAAAATAAACAAAAATATAAATACTAACAGTGAAAATAGAATCGAAATTGCTCGAAAAATAAAGGAGATATAACTATTTAAAACAAATATATCTGTCCCTCTCACGAAAATGCTGTTTTATATGGCAGCTGTATAGGCGTCATGGAATTTGACGTTAAAGTTCATATCGGACTTCTCTTTCTAATTGTAATATTTGAAGCTTTATAACTTCATCGCTGATGAAGGTATTAAAAAAATAATTTCATGCTTGTTTTTTAGAGCTAATAAGTATTTCATTTTGCAAATAAAAAAATCGCATGCATATTCCCTATTGGCCCTCTGTCTCTGTGCCAAACATCAAGATCCTTTCAGGCGTTCCGACGTGAAAGAGTACCTAACAAACATCAATCCTTACAAACTTTCGCCGACTATAATATTATATTAGTAGTATAGTTGTTAGGAAAGGTTGGAGACCTGAATAATCCCCGTTTATATTGGGGCCACGATGCGATGACTAAGTACCGTAACTTAGTATAGCGTGTCTTTCTAATTTTGGTGACACGGTTGGCGCAGTGGTTGAGCGATTGACTGCTACGCTGCCTGTCGTTGGTTCGATTCCCGTACTAAGCAAATATTTGTATGGCCTAAAGATAGTTCTTCCGGGTCTGGTTGATTGTGTATGTGAGTTTATATGTTTGTAAACGCACCCACGATACAGGAGAAATTCCTAGTGTGAGGCGACGTTTTCAATAAAATTGTGTTCATAAAGTAGGTATAACTAAGTAAAACATGTCATTCTTATTAAAGATTAATAACCTTTACCTTGAGTGTGTATAATCATCATTATCATCATTATAATATCAGCCAATTGCCGTCCACTGCTAAACGTAAGCCTCCCCCAAAGAGCGCCAACCATCCCATGAGATAACCTAGAAATAAATACACAAGCGATTTAATCTAGGAGACGGTGGAACATCGACCTTGACACACGTGATTACCAGATGAGACATATTTCTTAACAAATTGTAATGTTTTATAAACACGCCTATGATAGCTTAACAATCGAAATATGTTCATGCCTATTTTTAATTATATTAAGGGCCGATTTTTCAATAGTCAAATAAATTTATCAGAGGAATAAAAATGCCAGTTTGACAGCTTTTGCATAGAAAATATGTCAAGCAGCCATATTTATTCTTCAGTTAAATATTATCAGACTATTGAAATATCGGCCCTAAGTGATGTAAAAAAAAATTAAAACAAAAAGAATCCATGATCATTTTCCGATTGGCAAGCTATCATGAAAAATAAATGAATAAAATATGATAAAAAAATATGTCTCATCTGGTTTTCATGTGGGTGAAGGTCGATGTTCCACCGTCTCCTAGATTAAATCGGCAATCTCCATTCATCGAATTATATCAACGTTTACCATCAGCGGAGGATGATCGAAGGTCAGAGATAATCTTGAAAAAAAAGTAAAGAATTTGTTGAAAAACGTGCCCGTGTAAATATTAAGTGATTTTTTAGTGAAAATTTATGGAAAACGCGGGTCTCAACTTTGAAATACTACTTTTTTACTATAAATTTACCATTTATTATTATTATTATTATATATTTTTTTTTTTTTTTTTTTTTTTACCATTTTTAACCCGAATTAAAAGGACGTTTCCCGTCGCTTCGAATGGAGTTGTGAAATTTTTATGTTTCTGGGTACAGGTTTATTGATAGAGCACTAAAAAAGAGCCCTATTTATTCATTTCCTTTTTTTTAAGTTTATTGTTGAAAAAATATGTTATTCGTTTGGAATCCTTTGCACGCGAGTTCGACTCGCACTTGGCCAATTTTTTCTTTATTAGTTACAAAAGTTGTTGGGAGGAGAGATTGACCGACCGGGCGAGTGACAACTGGGAGTTTGTTAATATTTTCCTTATTGCCTCTTGTATGTTGGTTTAATACTGAACACTGAACGAATTGCACCCCTAAAAACGTTTTATCTAAAGGCCTCAGGCCTGACAGTCGTCCTACTTCTGTCTGTCTTACTTAGGGCCCTTTTCCTGTCATGCGGGCTGCTCGCACGCGGAATGCGGATGGCACGCGCGTGCAGGAAAAACATGTATGAAATGATAGGAGGCGGCAGCCCGCATGCGGACCAAATCCGCGCGCTAGTGAAAACACGCATGATTACAGGAAAAGTTCCCTAAGTGTTTTTGTCTCTTTATTCACAAGTTGCTAATTATTTAGTTCCTAAACTTCCATAGAGGTTGTAACGAGACGTGATCTCTAACTGTACCTACATACTTACTAAAATAGTGCCAGTCTGGAACTATACCTTTACTCACCGATATTGCATGTGCCACTCAAGGCGGTTCGTATTATTAAAATATTCAAGGAGGATTATTCACAATCAGTATAAGTACTTTCCTGTAGAGAGAGATTCAGCTAAAAGCTATTGAAGATACAAATCGGATACGAAATCGCGACCTTCTTCCGACGGTTTACAATCAATCGGGATATTTCTGTAAGAAATATAGAAATATCACATAAAACCAACGAATTATTTGTTTGGAAATAAAGGCAGACGGATCGTTTTATTCGATTTACAAGGATATGAAAAATATATCGGACGACAAAGGGTATGTATTCGATCTCTTTGCAAGATATTTTCATTTTGATAAAATGTATAAATACTTTAATCATAAAAGCATTCTTAACTCTTTATTTACATTTGAATTAAAAATTCCAGATAAAAAAGGAGAGCACGTGGCTAAATAATAATAGCCACATAGCTCGATCTAAAAGGTTAATCAACGCTAACCGAGATCGATCTGTGGATGGGTGACCATTCATTGTATGCCAAGGCTAACGCGTACCTAACGTGGAAAACACGCTAAGCCGTTGGTTCCCACTGTCTTTTGTAGATTTTTGACAGTCGGTACAGATTATCTGACCCCAGTTTTTCCAAGAGGCTAGAGACACTAGGTGAAAATACTAAGTACCTACTTATTCTATGATAGGTACATGAAGTGACGAACAATTTTTCATTTGCTATCTAACGATTATTTTTAAATTGATGAGCCTCTTTTTGAAATTTTCATCGAGATTATTAATTGTCTAGAGAGTCTTATTTTGGAAACATTGAAACCACATGCATAATGACATGTTTTAGTATCACGCTGTGAAGCCAACGGCACGCACGTTTTCTAGGGACTGAAACATGCTTTACTCTCTATCTCAAAAACCACTAAACAAATGACGGAACTGTTCACTAAGTTAGACTATACTTGGTCCAACTAGAATTTTTGTAATTCGAATTTTTGAAATATAATTAATACAAAAATACATATAAATATTTATGCATACACTTATATAATTTGACACACATGTTTAAAAGTTGGTATACCTGTACAAAAACTGCATTTCTAACAATATCACATTCATACGGATCGAAAACTAAATTAAATTAAAATTTATAGGGTAATACAAATAACGTGTTATTCTCAGTTTATAGTACGGAACCCTTCGTGTGAGAGTTTGAGTTGCTCTTGACCGGTTTTTAGGGTTCCGTATCCAAACGGTAACCAAGGGAACCCTATAGCTAATTCTTATTTTGCGAACACAAAGCTGCTTTGCTTAACTATTTACAAACAAACAAATTAAATGAGCGAAAGGTATTTAGCAGTAAGACTCTTTCGACATACAAAGCCCGTTTTTTGGAACAATTCGTATTATTTCGGAAAGGGGAATTGGGGGACTTGGGAAGTCGACGAAAGAGCAGCGGCCAATTCGGAACTTTTCTTTATCAGAAAGTTATCTAACTCTAAATTTGTAACATCGATGTATTTTTTGTGACCTACATTTAGTTTATGATGAATATGTTCAATATCTACAAAAACATGGTTGCTACAAAAACATCTATAATCTGATTTGTTCGTACTTTCTAAACGGCTCCGCGAATCTCAAACTTGGACATCATTCCATTACTAAGTCTCTTACCATGGGACGTCCTCAGGGCTCAGTTATCGGTCCATATATATGGAATTTTGGCTACGATGATTTCGCGCTTCCACTCCCGTACGGCTGTTCATTAACCGGTTACGCGGACGATGGCTTGCTGCTCATTCAGGCAAGTGCTCGGGCTGGACTCGAGAACTTAGCTGATACATGCCTACGTTTAATATCTCAGTAGGACGATCGAAACCGTCTGACCTTTGCACCGCATAAACCACACACACTTAGATTAGAAAGGGTTCAAAAACGTTTTCTGTGGCACTTAGCTTACTCTTCTGGGATAGCTAAAAAGAAACGCTCGTACAAAGAGAGACTCCTGCATTTTAAAATGATATCCCTACAAAAAAGAAGAGACTTACTAGATGCAACATTTTTATTTAAAGTTCTGCGAAATAAAATAGACTGTCCGCAATTGTTGAGCGGGTTCAAATTCCGTGTGCCTACAAAAAGCCCACGAACTCCTATAACCCCATTACGTCCTCCCTTGCGCAGAACCGTTCTAGGTGCTAACTCTCCTATACCCCGTCTGTGCAAATTATTAAATAACTGCAGTAGTCTGGTCGACGTGCACTCTGACTCACTTAGTAGGTTCAGAAGAAGTATTATGGACATGTGAAATCTATTTGTGAATTTTATTTTATTATTTTTAGTGGCATGTTGGTTTTTTTAATTTTCTAATTGTATTTCAATCTTATTTATGATTTTGATTATGTTTCTGTCTAATTTTAATCCCGATTATGATTTTAATTCAATTTGGTTATGATATCCGTATGAATGTGGTGCGATTATGTTATTTATTAATTTTTGTTTTTACTTGTGATTCTGTTTAATTCATTTTGATTATGTTTCTGTTTGATTTTAATATTGTTATGTTTAATTCTTAATTATTTTGAATTTATTTAATTTTATTATGATTTTAATTTTATTTCTTTCTCAATTTTGTTTCTGCATATGATTTTTTATTGTTTTATTTCAATTTTTTAGTTTTGAATTTGGCTTGAGGAGCCTGATTGTTTTTTATATATTTAAATACCCTCTAATATTGTAAGTGGCCTTTATACTATTTCAATGTAACCAGTATGTAATGCATGATGTGCTTACCTGTAAGGGATTGATACACTAGACCCGAATTTGATTGTTTGTATTCCATAATTTTAAGAGTGTACTCAATTGTTGGTGAGCCAAATAAATAAAATAAAATAAAAAATAAAACCTATCAACTTCTTTTAAAAGGAAGCCTTAAATCCTGGCCCAGTATTAAATTTAATAACGTACCCGTTAAAAGGAAAGAATCCTTGTGCTACCTCGGCATGCTACTAGAAAGGAACTTTTCATTTATTGAGCATATAAAAACAGTAGGAGAAAAAGCAAAAAAGAACTTCTACGCCTTGACGAGAATATCTAAGGCTACTCAAGTTCAAAATTATGTTCAAAACTGTTCAATATTACGGGTACCGATACATTTTCATGGCAGAAAAGAAATAGTTAATGCAGAAAATCGTAATATATAAAAATTCTTGCGTTACTGAGTGACTGGCTGTAGACAGCGCACAGCCGAAACTGCTGGTCGTGCTGAAAATTCCTGACAGGTAGGTTCCTTGGGGAGAGTATGGGAGCACTAAGAGAGAATTTCCCGAAATTCCTACGGGAACAGAAAAAACGGGATATGCGCGTACGAAGTCGCGGGCAAGAGCTAGTCTTCTATACTTATAATAAATCTGTAGAGAGGTCAATTCTGTACATGAATTATATTTCCAAAATAACTATCAGGGGGTGATTAGGGATCGATACTGATGCCAAAAATGCAATCAGTAAAATTTTTGTCTGTCTGTCTGTCTGTCTGTCTGTCTGTCTGTATAACCGTTATAGAAACAAAAACTATTGGACGGATTCTAACGAAACTTGGTACAATTATTCTTCATACTCCTGAGCTGGTTATAGTATACTTTTCATCACGCTACAATCAATAGGAGCAGAGCAGTGAAGGGAAATGTTAGGAAAACGGGAGAAGTTACTCCATTTTTTAAGTTTCCGTCGCGTGTGCAACCTTAATGGTTAAAGCTACACAGAAATCATGTATGACGGAAATGTTCTCCTTAAAATTATATAAAAAATATCCCACGACAGCATATGTCTATCTTTTATGATTGACTCACAATAACACGTGTAACTCCCGATAGCTTAGCAGTTCGAATTTCGTTCGGCTTTCTGATTATTTTGTCTACTCTTATAATCTAATAAAAAAACATTACAACATTATTAACTATTCCATAAAAAAGAATCATAGAAATCGGTAAAGAAACACCAAAGTTATACATGAAATACGCTAATAATAAGCCATCGCGCGTGAATACTGGATCATGCTTTAAGGATATTATTTTTGTATAAGGTCGCGAACGCACAGGCAGGCAGCTTGCTTAGCGCCTAGAGGCTAGCGAGTCACCTAGCGAGTAGCTTCGTAAAACGAACATTCTCGAACGTTCGCGACGACGTGTATCTGACATCGACGCACAAACGATTTCCATGGGTCCGGGGCATGATTCTGGACACCCTAGACTAGGAATTTTTCGTCGGCTTTTTTCTCATTTTTTCATTTTTTTCAAGGGTTTTTTTTACTTTAGACTGCTCATAATGGTTATTCTGACCTAACTCAATGAGATTTTTAATAAAAAATAATTAATTAACTACTTTCACTAAAAAGAGCAATCTGAATAAAAGCACAAATAGATATCAGCTCAGCTGAGCTGATACTTTGTGGTACTCTTGAAAAAAATGAGAAAAGAACCGACGAAAAATTCCAACACTGGGGTGTCCAGAATCATGCCCTGGACCCATGGAAATCGTTTGTGCGTCGATGTCAGATACACGCGGTATTAAGGCCTTCACAGGTAAGTCCGGTTAAGCAAAAGCCAATCTTCTCAGGCTGACCTGCGAGAGGCCACACATAAAAAAAAATTAAAAAAAGCGCGAGCAATTTTTAATAGTCGTTCAGAGCGTTCGACCTAATTGACAGACAATGCTTAATTTAGTCTTTGATAATTTATTTTTAGATTCCTTTTGTTGTTATTTTATAAAATAGGGATTAGTTATTTTGGTAGTGTTTAAATATTCGTTCAAATTACAAATTATTAATTTACATTTTATTTATTTTTAGGTGAAGTAGTACATAGTTTTAGATACCGACAGGTTTATAAGTTTTGGCTAATTTACGTTCACTTTTTTATATTAGTTTTATTTTCATTTACGTTTTAGCTTTATTTTCATTTGGTATATAAAATTCTTCCGTTACTGAGTGAATGACTGACAGATAACGCAACAACACAACCAAGACTACTGACTGGTCGTATGAAGCTGCACGTAGGGTCCTTGAGGAGTTTAGGGGAGCTCTAAGAGAGGATTTCCCGAAATTCCTACGGGAACGTGAGAAAACGGGATATGCGCGTACGAAGTCGCGGGCAGAAGCTAGTAGTGAATAAATAAAGAAAAGCTATATACTTCTGAATTAACACTATTTAAGTTTTATCACAAGGTTCTTCAAGGTTAATCAATGCTTGCCAAAGTTGGTCTGTGGATGGGTGACATTCTAAACATACCGAGTTTCCTCCGTGCCTCGGAAAGCACGTTAAGCTGTTGGTCCCGGCTGTCATTTGGAGATCTTTGGCAGACGTTACGGATAGTAAGAAGCCAGAAAATCTGACACCAGTCTTGCCAAGGAGTACCGTGTTACCCAGCTAATGGGTTGTGGAGGTCTGGTAGGCAGCCGTTCTACGTAAAATACTGGTATTCAGCTGAATCCGGTTTGAGTGGCAGCCGACCCAGATATAGTTGGGAAAAAGCTAGGCAGATGATGATGAAGTTTTATCACAAGAGAAACTCTCGTAACTGAAAAGCGTTCAAATCCTAGTCATAATTTATATCATCTCAGATATTAATCAGTGTCAAAAACTTGTCGAATGTGGGTGAGGGAGGGTGGGGAAGTTTGACGTGTGTTTTTGACAGTTTACGAGTTGGATGCGATTGCGAAAACACTGAGTTTTGTGTATCAGCTCAATCGATTCACAGAACTCATAAGATCCATTTGGTTTGGTTCGAAATATTTTTCAAAAACAATATTATGTCAAATAAAAAAAAGAAATCTATTCAAATTTAACTTTATTCTGTGTTATCTTATTCTTTATTGTAAACAATTAGCTTTTAAATGCGTTTTTTGCAATCTATGTATTACCTATGTACTTGTTTTAATGAATGAATTATGTTATCATCTGCGCATAATGCAGTGCATACTGTGCTTTTCTGTAAGTGATGAGACGCTTAGACTTAAGTTAGCAATGTACACATCCTAAATATATTGTGTACTCATTGTTGAGAAGCCAAATAAATAAATAATAAACAAACAATCAAGATTGTTATATATTCGAAAAGGATAGAATTGAGTAAACATTCATTGATAGCCTCGCCTGGAGGAGGTTCAGCTTCTTCAGGAATGTGATATAAATCTGGCCTTTGTGAGAAAATAAAATAATTCCTTCAGCATTTTTTCCGGGAAATGTTATCTGGTAGGCACAGTTTGCGACATCTGTGGAATATGAACAATTTTTACTTTGGGACAGCCTTCAAAACGCGAGATAAAAAGACAGCTGTAACCTACATTTTATCGAATCATTCAAAGATAATGAACAGGCTGATCTTTTTTATGTTTCAGAGGTCGATTTGGTATTCCATAGAAAAACTTGTTTACAGGGTGATGATAAGCAACAAGAGTCACTGGCATCTTTTGTTCAATCGTGTCAACGCTGTCTAAGGAACTGCTCACGTTTTGAGGGTCTTAAATAGCACAAAGACGCATTTTTAAACGGTTTTTTTTAGTATACATATGAGATATCATCAAATTTTAACATCCCGCTCTAGACGAAGCAAAAAGTCAGACTTTTACAGACTAAAATCCGTCCGCCACTATTTTTTCCAGCAAATTCCGAAACTTTAAACTGTTACAATCATATTCCGATGCTTACTGAATCAAAAGAAAAGCATGATGTTAAACATCATTTTTTGGAGTCTGCAATTATGCAGACTCCAAAAAATGATGTGGCCCCATCCGTAAAAGGAAGGAAGTATTTAAGCTTGTGGCGGTAGCAGTATAAAAAGGGTTCCGTTTTTGCCATTTGGCTACGGAACCCTAAAAAGAATAAAGAATTAGGCGAAGGTCACGAGAGCAAAGTGAGGGTTTCAGAGAGCAAGGGCATTGGTTGCAAGCGTAACTGCTGAATGCCGATTTACATTAAACGAGCGAATGCTCATTCTATTTCCATTCTATCAAATTCTTTTATTGTAAAATGACGTAGAGTATTCTTTCGTTGTTCTGTTTGCGTTCACAAAGAATCTGTGGAATATTCTACGAATACTCACTCATTTGATGTAAACGGCACTAGACCGTGCGTGCAGTTTGCGTGCAGTTGCTTGGTGCGTTCTTGCGTGATCGGACGTGGTCGCTACGCGGAGCGTTCTCTTCAAAGCGCTCTTGTGTTCCAGCGATTTGAATATGTCATCGGAAAATGGCAGACTCCGTAAGATTGTAATAAATCTTTATTCGATTAATATTTATCGATATATTTTGAAAAAAGCCGCTTTTTATACAGACATCTCACTCAAATTCAACAGTTTCCAATATATCCGTGCCTTATTTAGAAAAAAATAGTTTTACCATTTCTCGCGATATTTTACAATCTTATATACGGTGTTTGCCATTTTCCGGTGGCAAATACATACTTTTTGGATTGGTCTCAAGAAAAATGTCCATTAATAATAGAAGCCTACCGAAATTAACCACGTTGCATATTCGTTATCGTTTCTACCAGTAAATTAGACACTCAACAACGTCTCGTCCCGTCTTTCTTTTCTTTTTGTGCGTTTGAGACAAAATAATAAACGCAGCTAGCACTTTCAATTATAATATTGTTGTCAGAGTCAGACATAACGAAGCACTACCAACTACAGAATTGACAAGAATGAGCAATGAGCATTCGTTCGGCTGATCTAAACCTCTATTGTGCAAGAATTCAAGTTTTGGTTCTCATTTTTGCTCGTAAGATTATTTATTTAGTGTAAACGCTGAAAACGAGCTTTCGTATAAACTAAAAGATCGAGGAAGAATGCTCTTGTTCTAACTCTAGCTCTTTGTTCGTTTGGTTTAAACGTGAGAATGTGGTCCTGGGGTTCGATTTCCGGGTCAGACATTGTGGTTTTTTTCAACCTGGAATTTCTCAGCAGAAACTCGGAGAGGTATAGAGTTTATACTTAGTTAATGGCAATAAGGCTCAGCCCGTGTGACATCCAATGGTGAAGCGTGGCCTCACCTAACCCTTCGAGAAAAACGAGTATAATGACAAGTGAGCTGTTCTTCCATCCTGTTTGTATGGTTTGAAAGCTCATTTGTCGTTCACTTCACCCGTTTTAAATTCGAAATGTGCTGTGAAAACTGCTGTGAACATGTCAAAGTGAAGGCTTGGGTGAAGTGATCACACAAAGTGAGTCGTCATTCCAACTAGATTACATGGATTAACAGCTCACTTCGTGATCATTCCACTGAAGCTTTCGCCTCGACATGTTTACAGAATCGCACTGTAGTACATACATATAAATGCGTGATGTTTACGTTATTTAATTTATTATACCCACAAACACAGTCATATCGCCGTCTACCAAAACTGCAAAACATATCCTTAACCAACATGAGATATGATAATCATATGATTGAAGCAACAAACATAAAATATTAGTTATAAATAAAATGATTTATGGCTACTAAAACTTTACGTTGGTAAACTAAATATACGATAAGCCACATGATCACAACACGCAGTTTTCTTGTTAGATACTACATTCTTCCCGCGGCTTCGCTTGCAGACCTTGCAGATGTTTTGGATAAAAGTAAATACAGGTAAATTATACTCGAAAACGATGGAAACCTACCATCGTTTAGGCCTACTAACTAGATCATATTCAAACCAAATTTCGCTGGTAGTTTACATAATATACATTCATATATTTTTTTTAGATTTATCATTCTCTTATTGTAGAAGTTACGAGGGGGGGGACATTTTACCATTTTGGAAGGGTCTCTCTCGCAAACTGTTCAGTTTAGAAAAAAATGACGTTAGAAACCTCAATATAACTTTTGAAACCTATCCAAAAACACCCCACACGTAGGGTTTGATGAAAATTTTTTTTTCGAGTTTCAGGTCTATGTTTGGGGACCCTCAAAATTTACTGGGTTTTTTTTCTATTTTTGTGTGAAAATCTTAATGCGGTTCACAGAATACATCTACTTGCCTTTTTTTTATACAAAACGGGGAAACTCTTGGCCCAAATCTCACCTGATGGAAAGTGATGATTAGGCCGAAGATGGAAGCGAGTTTCACCCGGAATCCTCTTACACAGAGGAACTGGCTATCATACCTCTAATTGCCGGAACACAACAATGCTGTTAACAACATAGTTGTTATGGCGACAGACTTAGACATGATGGTGGTAGCTTGCCAGGCGGACTTATAACAAGTCCTACCACCAACCAAACCGAGCAAAAAATTTGCCCCCGCTGGGAATCGCACCCGGGACCTCTGGGTCTGAATCAGGTGGTAAAACCACTAGACCACGGAGGCGGTTAGTGTCACCTGTTTACCACCACCCAGGGACCACGTGTAGGGATTCGCTGAAGGGTATTCTCCTACGGACGCGGGTGACTCGGCCCCCTAAAAGACTCGTGCCTGAGCAAAAGACGCCCATTGCAGGACATAGGCCGCGCGTTTCGCCATAACAACCGGTCCTGCAGAACTCCATCGGCTACACCCTTACCAGGTCATCGGTGCACTTTGTGGTAGGCATTAGTCATAGAACTTTCGTCATCGTATCTGTACTTCTGATTTCACTATTAAAAAACCTACAAACTAACATATATTTTTCTTCTTTGTTATCATATATATAAGTTTAAATAGTTCGTCAGTGTAAATTTAGTACCCATGTTTTCAATTGCGTCAGTGTAGTTATATATACACGTTTAAAAAATACTTGCTTAGGATGCTTTCCTACTCGGGCCTGCGGACGGCGACCGTTGTGTGGCTCGTTGTCCGATCTGAACTAGACCTGGGGTTCCACGCGCGCCTCTAAGAGATGTCAGCATAGTAGACGAGGCCCGCTAGGGCCACTGCCTGCCAGGGCTGCGGCCTGGCAGGCACTGGCCCTAGCGGGCCTCGTCTTTATTTCGAATTTGTTCGAAAGAGTCACAGCTGCCATGAAATGCAAAAGGCCACTAGGAGGAATACGGATGGGTTTTAGTCAGTAAGAGTCTGACACTCCCTTCCGCTTCGCCCAAAGTGGGAGGAGTCATTTGATGATTTTCCATCTATAAAAAAAATAATGCTTTTCTACTGGAGTTGTATGTGGTAGCTAGGCACTGCGAGGATATCTAGCGACGTTTGGATTCGGAATTTTATCAGCTGTGGGCGCCACTCGCGTCATTACCGATTGTCATTTAATGGCGGTTAAGTGCGTACAATCACTAGCGGTTTCATATTAAACTGGAAAAGCGGCCAGCCGCTCAAACGAACCGCTGAAGGTTCAACCGCTAGTGCGTAGGAAGGCTAAAAGTTTGTAAAACAAACTAAATTGAGTTGTAAGTTTAGTCAATATTTTGAAACAAGATACAAGGACGTATATTTTGATGTTTAGCACGTTCGGATATTTCAACAAACCAAGAAAGAGAATTTATATTGAGTCATCATATTCCAAAAATAGAGTAATTTGTTAGATTAATGTGATATATCTTCGCGTACAAATTCCATTTTGTGAATAGTACTTAGTACACACACGCAAGACGGAAATACACATGAGACATAAAAGTTCAGCAAACATTAATTACAGGTGAAAACGATGACCCACTGTGATAAGAGAAGGTATTATATTAGTACTACGAGAAGCTTCTGGCCGTGACTTTGTACGTGCATACTTTATGTTTTTCTCGCTTCCGTTGTAATTTCAGGAAATCCTCTCTTAGAGCCATTACGCACTGTCGACTGGTCGCCAGCGACTCAATCCCTCAACGACCGAGACATAGGCGGGCGACCGGCGACTAAGTGCGTAAACACACATTTAAACTATAGTAAATCACAGTAGCCATCGACTGAGTCGCTGGCGACTAGTCGACAGTGCGTAATAGCTCTTAGTGCTTCCCTGCAATCTCCAATGAACCTATCAAATTCCAGCTTTCTAAGACCAGTAGTTTCGGATGTGCGTAATATTAAAACTTTACCCACGATGCAGAATAACACTTTGGAGCTTCACTTCAAAAGGTAAATTCAAACATTACATAACACAGCTCATTAGGAGCGGTCAGTGTGTCAATATGCCAACCGACAGTCGTGCATCACAACAATTGAGCCAATAAGTAAGTATGTCTGCACGCGAATTTCATTGCCATAACTCAACACGAAGGCTAGCGGCCACTGGCGTCAGCACAGGCGGATCAATGGGTGGGTGGGGCTAAGGAGCTCAAGCCCCCCTCAAAAGACTCACAAGTGTAATCTACAACCAAAGTGTAATCGAATCTAATGAGGCTTTTTATGGGACCCGTAGGGCCGGTGCCTGCCAGAGTTGTGGTAATTTTTTTTAAAAAGTCACCACGTCTCTTTAACGCAAAGAGCATTAGGAGTAACACAGATGGGTTTTAGTCAGTATGAGTCTGAGCGAAAGCAGTTATTGGTTGAAATAATCAAATAACTGCTTCCGCCCAACATTAAAAAAGGAGGGTTGTATGCGTTAAGCCAAATAAAGTATGTGCTTTTTTAGTGTTCTTTTGCTAAAACCTGCATACAGTGAGGTCAAGCCCCTAACAACGATTCCGGATCCGCCACTGGGTATCAGGGCAAAGTTCAGGCAACAACGTAATGTGGGTGTGTTCGGCCGCAGTTGGCCGTGAAACGTAGTTTGTCCTATGTCAACACTTGGGTTGCCAGGCTTTGATTGTTTAGTGGCCAAAGGGTAGAGTACCCTTGTGTAAGATTTTCGCACAGATATGAGTGATATTTACAGATACTTTCTACACAGATTATTGAATATGGAAGATGTTGCTACAATAGTACGACTTTTGAGAATGCCTTAATAAAATCGGTAGTAGGTACCTAAAATAGAGAAGATACACGCCATGTAAGTAATTTTTGTATCCTTAATACGCAAAACGTCGTTTGTCCAGTACAAACGACATTTTATGTAACTCTATAGAGTACATGTGACGTCACATCTAAAATCTAAACAAACTAATGAGAGCCTAGTTTCTAGTAGACTTGGGCTCTGATTGCTAGCCATTTTATTTAAGTTCACAATTTCTCGGAACGAAATTGTGAAATTATAAACTATTAAATTGCGAACTATCAAGATGCGTAAAAAAGTATTCCGAATGTTCAGTTGACCATTTTATCGAGAGTTTGCAAACACTCAAGTTATTTTAGAACCATATGAAGTCTGCCGCTTTCCTGTGACATATATAAAAGGCAAACCTGACTTAAATTAACGCACAGCCGAAACTACTGGTCGTAGAAAGCCGAAATAAGTTAAGAGAGTATTTCCCAAAATTCCTACGGGAACGGGATATACGCGTATGAAGTCGCTAGTGAAAGCTATTTACCTAGTTTCCTATTTTAAGATGCTCTCAATTCTGTAACTTTTACAAATTTAAATTAAATTTTTCTCTAGACATTGAGAAACGTAATTTAAAAATCCAGTTAAACACCCAATTAGCCGGATAGTAGTAACTTTTCTCTCGAATACCTGAAACTAACTACACATAGCCGTCTGTAACTTACTTTTTTTCAGGTTTTAGATGTTAGTCATGTTTGCTTCGGACAGTTTCGGACGATGTCGGAATTAGAAACGTGCTCTTGATTGGCACTGTTACTATAATGTCTGATACTTAAAGAAAGTTGCTTCGAAAAACGTGTGGTTCGTTTTTAATTAGGTACGTATGTAGATTGCCTAGAACTTTATTTTGGTGTTGTAAGGCTAAATTTTAAAAAGTCAGATAATTTTTAACTGGAGAATAAATATGGCTGTTTGACATATTTTCTTAGCAAAAGCTGTCAAACCGACATTTTCACTCCTCTGATAAAATTTATATGACTATTGAAAAATCCGCCCTTAAGCGGCTTTCAGACTACGCTGTAATATATAGCATAGAGTATATAGCTCATAGCACAAAATATCGCGCACCATCATCATCATCATCATCATCAGCCTATAACAGTCCACTGCTGGACATAGGCCTCTCCAAGTGCACGCCATTTGGCTCGATCACTGGCAACTCTCATCCAGCTGCTACCAGCCACCCTGCGAAGATCGTCGCTCCACCTAGCCTGAGGGCGTCCTACCTTACGTTTGCCGATTCGCGGTCTCCACTCAAGAACTCGTCTACCCCAACGGTCATCGATTCTACGGCTAATATGGCCGGCCCATTTCCACTTCAGCTTGCTTATTCTATGAGCTATGTCCTCAACTTTGGTTCTCTGTCGGATCACTTCGTTGCGGATTCGATCTCTCAAAGAGACACTTGACGCTGCTTTGAGACAACGCTATAATATACGAGTATGGTAAATAGCTCATAGCACAAAAATATAGCGCACCATACATTGATATAGTACAGTGTGAACGTGTCCATAACAATATATGGTGCGCTATATTTTTGTGCTATGAGCTATTTACCATACTCGTATATTATAGCGTTGTCTCAAAGCAGCGTTAGTTACGCAAATGCTTAGGTAACTAAAAAAGCTTATGTTTGAAAATACTTTAACTTGCAATTAATTCGTTTATAATTAAAAGTGTTGTATGTATTACTTACATGCAGGAACTATAGGTGTCAGCACTGAAGCGTCATTGTTAAGTATATTTTACTTATAAGTTTCGAAATTTCATCGCTAGATGGCACAGTCTTCTTCGTGCTAGTCCCTCTAAACAGAGCATGTGGGAACTATAGGTTTAGGCTGCGTTTCCACCAGAGATGTGCAAGGATGCGTAGCGAGGGATGTGTCGGTTAAGAACCAATAGGATCACTTACTTTATCTAGCCTCGCTCAGCGCAAGCGATTCTATTAGTTCTTAACAAACACATCTCTCGCTACGCATACTCGCACATCTCTGGTGGAAACGCAGCCTTAGTATCCTTAACGTTAAAGTTTCCAATATGCTACACTAGATGGCATAGTCAACGCTGCACATTCTCTGTTGGCCCATGTTTAAAGATAATTCTCAGTGTTTTCGTTTGAAATCGTTCCAATATCTCTATGTTACTGTTGCTGGCTGTACCCCATAGCTGGATGCCATAAGTCCATATTGGTTTCAAGATGGCTTTGTTGATGAAATGAAATGAATAAATAAAGAAATGTTAAGAGCAGTCCAAAATTCTTTATAAAAAAAACAATTATTATAAATGTTCGGCAATTGTTTGAAACCTCGAAAAGAAAGCAAATAATCTCTTTTGATGAAATTCTTCTATTTAAGGTAGAAGGATAATATAAAATTCCTCATGTTTGCCGGGACGTCGAAAACTGGCTTATCAAAAATGTATAAAGAAGGACGCGTGATTGGAGTCTGAGTGGCACCAAATTACTTTAACCTTTTAGGGTTTTTATTTAGCCGCAATCTGAAACTCAATTCACATGCTATCAATGGAAGAGAGTATTTTAATGTAAGCAGGAGTTATTTATTGCCTTCCGCATTGCTTTCGTAACAATATTCTTGGGATTCAAATCAGGAATGAGAACCTCCCCCTTTTTTGAAGTCAGTTCATAAAGAGATTCGCAGGCAATCCAAGGTGTTGTGGAATTTGTTCGAATGAGCCACCGCGGCCCTGGAACCCAAATTGAATTAGAAGGAACACGGATGGGATTTAGTCAGTAAGAGTTTGACATTCCTTTCCGCTTTGCCCAGAGCGTTTGGAGTCATTTGATGATTTTCCATCGTAAAAAAGGCGATCCATAGAAACCAAAATAGCGAAAAATTCAGAAAACGTAAGTGGGAGAAGGCAGGCGTTTTCACTGAACGAATGGCTGATAAAGCTGAAAGGCTCTCAAAGGGCGACTATGTGCGGGAAGACCTGCCCCTAAGCTATGATAGGCGCCAGACAAACTTGAAATAAAGTACATTGACCTTTCCCCCCTTCTTAGATACCCGCACAATAAATTACATATAAACCATTTTTCATTACTAGAAAAAAAAACGTCTAGGATCACGATAGACGCGTTAAATGATCGCTTTATAGGACGACGACTGACGGTTACGAAGCCAATATTGCTTATTGAGATCTAAAACTTACACAGCTACCAACTTAAGGGTTCGTTTCCACCAGTTATTTTGTACATCGATGAACTTCAAGTACTTTTTATGTTTCAGCGGTTATGACGCTCTTTGAATCGTTTGTTGATGAATAAATATAATGACTGAATATTGAATTTGTGTAGATGAATACATTACTTTGATTGTTTGAGTGAAAACGAAGGCACCGAACAGGTCTTTACTGAAATGGTTATTAATGTGGAAGACTAAATATTTTATCTTTTAAGGTTCCGTAAAAAAAAGATAAAAAGGGAACCCTTATGGTGTGAGTGTGAGCACTTTGCATCAGCGACTGAAAGATGTTCTTAAAATTCGAAGTGGTGGCTACTAAAAAAACTTGGCCGATTATAAATTCTATTATAATCTAGAGACCATATTTTGAGTGAAATGTGGTTTTGTCAAATTTATAGAACTCGCACACCATTATAAGTACTTCATCCTTATAAATTATAAGGATGAATTTCTCTATTATGAAAAACTTTGCCCTTGAGTTACCGGAAACTTGATTTCAACATTTTCTTCCCAATCTAATCCGTGTGAAAAACTTTTCTTTTCCAACTTTTGCCTTCCTTCCTTCCTTTTACCAAGCGAGTAAGTGGTTGTTGTACATATTTTATGTCAGTATCTACACTAATATTATAAAGCTGAAGAGTTTGTTTGTTTGGTTGAACGCGCTAATCTCAGGAAACAATGGTTCGAATTTAGTGTTGGTTGGATATATTCTATCTATCGAGGATACAACATAACGCTACGACTTATAAGAGTGGAGCATTAGTGAAAAATGTGACGCAGCCGAAGTTGTGCGGGTCAGCTATTGATGCAATAAAATGTTTGTGCCTATTTATAGGCATGAAGCGGCATCATAAAATAAAATGCCTTTAATTAGAGAGCGGTAAACAGTGGATAATTAGCAAGTATTAAATCATAAATCAATTCAGGGAGCCGATAGTGGAGTCAGACGGGTCATATATGCGGATCTGTCACGCGACTGAGCGCATGGTTCTGTATCTCAGTGAGTAATGCTTAAATAGGGAAGGACGTACCTAACGGGTGTAAGGGACAGCCCTCCTCAAACTGATAGGGTGATTTCAGTATATCGTACTAAGTTGACCGGTACATGAAATTATTTCAGGAACTTTATGGGAATCCAATAAAACTGATTTGTTTAATTACCTTACTCGCAATGTATCGCTACCTCTGCAAAACGCACGCAGCGAACGGCAGCGCAGCGAGCTTTCGAAAGGATAACTGCGCCCGCGCTACGTTTTAACAGCTGATTTCATGCGTCGTTCATGAGAATTTTTTTTACTTTTTTTTATTTTTTCATTTTAGCTGTGTTATTTACATTAATGGAGTTCTGCAAACAGATAATGTAACTTTACAATGAAATAAAGCAAAAAAAATGAAAAATCTAAAAAAAATAAAAAAAAATCCGGAGGAAATTTCCACTGGAATATGATTCAAAATAAGGAGTTGATTGCACCCTGTTAATTTGTGGAAGGCTGTCCCTTACACCCTGTATATTTATTGGGACTGAAGTACCTTTAGCATGATGGTGATCATTAATTTGTTAGTAGTTCGTCCACTATGGCATGTCATGGCCTTTTTTTACGGGGGAAATCCTCGTGATTGTCCTCCACCCTGGGGCGGGCGGAGGGGTCTGTCAGACTCCTACTGACTAAAACCACACCGGTGTTCCATCGCTCACCTACGTCGGTGATCGCGGGAACTTATGCGACTTCCGTACTCCCCGGCTGGTGCCGGCCCGCCTCTGCGGGCCACCTCGGATGCCATGTCATGGCCTACCTCAACTGGCGTCTCGGCCATCATTGCCATTTGCTAACAATCAGTCTTCAAAAAGCTCAAGACGATGTGGCATTCTTCCAGCGATGTTCAAAAAGTCCAAATTTATATGGATTGACTACACCACCGAGTTATCAAGTCGTCAATAATTATCTTGGCTTTAAAAATGGTCATTGATATTAAAATGTAGTCTTGTTCGGAGCCTCTTGTCTGTCTTTGACGCCAGAATTCATGTTAGCTGTAAAAACCCTCGGTCTTTTAAATTATATCTTAGGTTTTAACTTTTAACTGTTTCATCAGATAGAAAGCTATGTATTTCGTATTTCTTCATGCCATCTGGCGACTAATTTTTGATCAAACTTTCCCACAGACATTCATGCCAGTTCGATCAAATTGTTTGAAACAGCTTGATCAAATTACTAGAATGTGTATGGCCTGCATAATACAAACAATTCTGTTTTCTTCCAGTCATTCAGTAGAAGTCATGCTTCCCGAAATAGTGATCGTTTTCTTCGTGTTACACCTAATTGGTCTTTTATCCTTGTGCAAAGCTCCAGTGTTGAGGAAATGATAGATTTGCTATTTCTATGAATTGACTTAGTACTGTTCTATAAAATAACATGAATATATTATGTTATTCGTATCCTGCTTTTACATAATATGATTCATACAATTTGTTGTTGTCTTCCAATCTTGTTTGCATAGTCTGTTTTCCTTGTTATTCATCTCATGATTTAAAAACAATAGGTATTGTGCTAATTAATTTCATGATAAATATGTAATAACATGTTTGTTGTAAAAATCTAACCATTAGCACATTATGGATTCGAATTCTCGACAGTTTGAATTAAGAATCTGCTAAGTACCTTCCCAAGTTTTTTAAAAATAAATATGTTTGGTTGCCAGAAAACTGGAGGTAATAGGTATGTACCGTATAGTCATGTTGAAAGAAAGAAAAAATAATGTGTCCAGGTTTGACGCATAAATCTACCGATGTGCGCAAGGAAAAGCGTCTCCACTGGCCAAGGTAAAAGAAAAGCCAACCCTTTTTGGGGCAGTGGAAATTGTATTGAGATCTCTTCAAAAAAAATTAGCAGTGGAACTCTCTGCCTGCGTCTGTTTCCGAACGCTTACAACCCCAATCTCTTCAAAGTTAGAGTGAACAGGCTCCTTCTGGGTAAGCTCGCTCCATCGTTGACTTTGTCTATGTCATCTCTGACCAGGACTGTTGTTAAGAGCAAACCCATCACAAAAAAAGGATACGAGAACACATGTTAAAAAGTGTTATAAATCTGCTACGCACCAGGGGCCCGAGTCTGCTATTTTTATAAATTTGTCATTCCGACACGATCCCATTGTATGCCATTGTCATTTTGCTAAAAGTTCGTAATCTGCTAAATTCATAATCGCACGGTCACTGGCACGTCAGTGGCCGGTCACTGGGACGTCAGTGGTCTCGTAATAGAATTGTGGTAGGAATGCCGTATTGCCATTATTATAAAACCGAGCTAAATTTGAGCATTTATTCATGCCAGATTTTATTTATATTTAGTTTTACATATTATTTATTAGTGTTATAAGCAATCTGAAGTAGTGAGAAGTTCGTAAATACTAAATCTGTCATTATGTACGAGATTACCATTCATATGGCTTTCTTTCAATGGCGTGTCAGTGATTGATCATTGGAATGTCATAATGACGCCATTATGATGCCATTATGTTAGTAGATTAACAAACTTGTCAAAATCAACCATTTTGAAATCAGTGTTCGACCATTCTGACACTATTGTAATAGCAGACTCGGGCCCCTGGCTCGATGGGTCAGCTTCATAACCACATTATGAGTCCAATTACTAGTTAAATCGCATTCAATTGTTTGTTTAGTTAATCTGCCACCGTGTTTCGTTCTCGCCTGTCCCTGAGTAAATTAGATGACGGTAATCAGTGCGGTGCGGCGCGTGTGTTTGTAAACAATACGTGCCGGTGTGCGTTACTAAGGGAGACTGACAGTAAATATAAATTTTGTTTTAGTTTTTCCTACGGATTCGTTCCCGTACGTGGCCCAGGAGGGTACAAGACTGGATATGTTAATCTTTAGGAGATAAAAAACCTATGGCACTCGGTGTTTTAGCTTTGGATAATTAAATTATGAATTTAACGAGAATTGATTAGAAAGCTTTTGGCGTGAGTTAAAGCACCCTTAAAAATAGAACTTTCTTTTTAACGTCTTCGTGACTTATCGTTAATAAAGTGGAAAATAAACTTCAAATTCCCTGGTATTTCAAAAAGCAGTTTTTGAGCTTCATACTAATCCCATCCACTGCATCTCCTGAGAGAATGGATCAACAATCACCAAACCTTCGAGTCCCGTAGAAAGAATTCAAATGTTTTGGATTCCGCAACGATTTTGATCAGAAAACGTCACCGGAGGAGAAAGAAATATTTATGATATTTTTTTTTTTTTTTTTTTTTTTTTATAATTTATACTTCCCTCATGAAAAAGATTTTTTTAAGGATGAGAAATCATCAAATGACGCCCCCGTTCTGGGTGGAGAAGAAGGGAGTGTCAGACTCTTACTGACTAAAACCCATCCGTATTCCTCCTAATACCCTTTGCGTTCCAGGGCCGCGGTGACTCTTTCGAACAAATTCCGCAACCCTCATGAAAACGCTTAAACTCCATAGCTTAACGCTAGCCAGATGGGATTTTACCACTTCAATCATTATTTAAATAACAACAGCCGCACGGTATCATCGAGGTATAGCTTGCCGAGGTATGTCCGTCGATGGTCGATCCATTATACCGAGACTCCTTTGTGTCTCGGATAGCTCATTCAGCAGTTGATCCCGGCTGTCATTTGTAAATCTTTGACAGTCGTTACAGTTAGCCAGAATTTCAGCCAAGAAGTCTGACACCAGACTTGTTAAGGGGTCTGGTGATGTCCAGTTACTGGGTGCGGGAGGTCAGACAACCACTTACTCCATGTAAAATACTGGTATTTAGCTCTGGTTAGACTGGATCGACCTCGACATTGCTGGGAAAAAGCTAGAAAGATTTAAGAAACTCCAGTGTCATTTAAATATTTTTAAATCACTTTCAAGACGATCGGCGTTACGCCACAAGATAACCCTTTCGCACGCAATACGCCACCAGTACGTATAGTACGCGGGTATTGGCGGAAGGAATCAAATTCCTCGAATATCTCCTTAGCAGAAAGTGATACTTTATTGGAAACGCACTTGTGCCAGCGGCTTCGCTTGTATGAAAGTCAAAAGTAATCATTAGGGGACTCACTCCCAGGATCAAATACTTATACAAATAAAAATTTTAACCGTTTAACCGCTAAAACTTGAAGAGATAAGAAAAACCCAAAGCAAAAACAGTCATAAATATCGGTTCATAAACGATAAAGTTAGGCCCGAATAGAAAACCCCAAAAACATGGTTAGCTTGTTCACATCTGCGTACCCCTGCACAGCGTACCGGCGTGATGTTATGTTATGGTTTAATAATGTAATGTTAAGTCCGAAATTCTTCACTTACATTCAAACGTAAATTACGTCGGTTGTACGTGGAAAGTCTGTTAAAAGGAGACCTACGGTAACAGACGGAAGTCGGGTAGGAATAGGAGTTTTGTGAACGTCGTGCAATGTACTGTGATGCCCCAGCTATTATTGCTAAGGTATCACCTATAAACTACTTGAAATTAAACAACGATTTGGTTTGAAAGGTTATTATTTAGGGACCATGCTCTGAGGGCCAATTCTACTTATTTTTAAACAACTTTCGCATTAGCATGTCAATCGCGATTGAGATGCGAATGTGAAGATTAGTAGAATTTGCACTCTGTTGAAAGCTAATACGAGACTGTCCTATCAAAACAATCTACTTCTTTTCCTTCTAATTTCAAACTTATTCTAAACTTTTTCATTCACTCTTACAAAGGTCTATCGACATCCATGTTCCTTCATTGCCCTTTGTGTTCCGGAGCCGCGGTATCTCCTTCGAATAGTCCCGCAACTCCGGCAGGTGTAGGTACACGTCTGAGGTGTCCTTTTGAGGAAATTACCATGCAGATTTGAGTGGACCTGGTCAATACGAACCCAGAAAATAATACCCAAGAACGAAGTCTCGTCCCTGCAGTACACAGGAAAAGGTTTTCTCACTACCAATCCACACCCACCAGTACCACAGACTCATAGAACCGATTACGGCTAAAGGTGTCTTAGCCACAGTGAGGGGAATTGTAGGAGATGAATCAAACTCGACTCCAGCATCTCAGGTGTGTTACACATATTATGTGAATCGAGCCGATGAAGCGAAGATCTCAGCAGGTCACTTCTTAGCGCTGACGGTGTGATGGTGTTGCTGGAGCGTGGAACGAATGTATGTCGCTCTTAACGCTGACGCTGTGATGCTGTTGATGGCACGTGTAGTTATTGCATGTTCATAGTTTAACAATATCTATTACATCATTAGTCTCTGAGTCAAACAGCAGACGGACGGAGCGAATGAGGGGAACTAAAACTATATTCCTTGTTTCAACTATGAAAACCAAAAAACTAATGAAACACGCACGTCCATCGCGCTTGTTAAAAATAAAATTGGCTAGACATAACGGTAGGTAGCATACAATGAACAGACTACTTAACCAACTTTCCGAAACTCTTTTGGAGTAAATTCGGAGTGAATATAATTATGGCCGCGCTTTTTGTTCTCGACAAAAGCTTCTACAGAAAATTAAGTTGAAAACAAGCGTCGTTCAGGCTTTTTATTAACATGGATCATGGAAGCTATATTTAAAATTAAATAAAATTGTTACGGAAAAATCTCTTTAATTCTTGTTCGAGAATATAATAAAAAAGTCCTAAACAAAGCTTGAGAGCGTTTCCAAAAAAATTAACCCTCCGGCATTTCATACTCTTGCAAGTTATATTCTTGGAAATTAATTAGCGGATTTAACTAACGTATACGCAAGATACCACAACCTGACCTAAATAGGTAGGTACATACATACTTGGAAAACATTATTCTCCTTTTAGGGTCGAGTCGAGTAAAAAGTTCGTACTTTTTACAACAGTGAGAGCTATGTTATAAATTTTCTATACATAACTTTACGTGATGTATACCATGCTAGGAGCGTACTCCCAGCCTATTCAGACATATTAAGCGTTTATCCAAGCATAGTCTGGAAAGGCTCATTATACTGAGGCGGGTTGAAGGAAAACGAGCTTAACGTAGAACTCCAGAAAGATGGACCAGCGGCATAAAGAAGGCTGAGGGAGGCAACATGTACAGAGCGGTCCACATTACAAAAGACCGCATTGCTTGCAGACGCGTCGTATGTGGTCCCGATCCTCAGCAGTGAGAGAACAACGAAGAAGAAGGAAGTCTCTTGTAGTATTTCAATAAATTATACAATCGCCTTTTAGGTAACAACATATAAAAATAATTTTTCCTTGAAATAAATTGTCTGTCAAGTTCGTACGAAAACTTATTCCTCTTATAAAACTCAATCCGAATTTGTCCTTTAATCTGTAATATTTGATTGATAACTCTTTATTTATTCGATTTTATGGCTTCATATATCATAACTATACAGGTTGCTTTTTTCAATGCCCATCTTTTAGTGAGGAAAATTTTATTTATGTAAGAAAACAGCTGTTTTAATAAATACGTAACTAATTTTATACACTAGAAATAAAAATAAAAACTTACATTATTTTGTGTGAGGTATGTAAATAATTGTGAACATGAACAAAGTTTACAGGACCTGTGTACAGAATCAACCCAGAAAATTTAAATAATAAAATTTAAATAATAAAATTTAAATAATAAAATTGCTGCTCATTTTGTTGAGTTATATGAACTGTACGAAACACTCTCATATTTTTGGGTAAAACCAATATTTATCTTTTTTCATATTTAGTAGATCTTTCACCCTTTGAAAGATTGCCGATGAAATAAAAGGCAACCTGTATGCATGTATTCTCATGATTTTTCGAGTCAACCCCTAAATATTCGTTTAATTTGAAATTCCGCATACTCGTTGATGTCCTTGACGAAAAATACCATATTTCCTTGACGCGTCCAATTTATGTAACAGCAATTTCTTCCGAAGGCAAAACATAATTATATTATATTTTTAATATTGTTAATTTAATTTTTTTTTTCATCAAGCAAGCATACCTAAGTACAGTCTCCTTCACATTGAAGATTTTTTATTTTTATTTTATTAGTATCTTTTTTCGGACCTATTAGATTTGAACTAAGTGCTCTAATAATATCTTCTTTTAATATAACCTGGGGCTATTTCATTATTACGTTGTAAGAATATTGGTGATACTTTTCTTTTTTAGAGAACTTTGACAGGACGCCAAATATTTGAATAATGTATCTTATTTCTGGGTTACACGAGGCGAGTTTTTCAGCCGGAACCAAGAACGTAAAATCAGTTCTAGTTAGCTGATCACTGTGGGATGGTGTTTATCTTATAACTTATATAATCTTTTTCTAAATATATTCAGTACTAAATAGATTCATCAACGCAAAGGCTAAACCACAAAAGCTAGAAACTTTGGCAGTTGATGTATTTTATGATGAAAACATCCACTAGGGTTCATCCATAGGTAAAATTAGGGATGAACGGCTGTATGTAAAACCGCCACTTTAAATATAGAAGCATGAAATTTCTTCACATACAAGCTTTGGTTAGATATAAATAAGAACTAATATATATCAGCTTTTATGAAAATCTACCCTCTAGGAGGGTGAAATAGAGATTGAAAGTTCGTATGGAAAGTCTATCATTTCTCAAGTGAGAAGAATGAAATTTAATATTAATGCTGCTGAGCATAAATAAATGAAAAGCCTTTCGTCGTTTTTGAAAATTCAACCCCTAACGGGAGAAATGGGGTGGATACTTGAGTAAAAGTGAAAAATAAGCTCAAAAACTGCTTGACCTATGAAAAAAAAATTGTGACGGCGGTAGATTGTGAGTTGGAATCATCAGTTAAAAAGATTTTTTAAACTTTCCCCGGAAAGGGCTGAAAGTCTGCATACAAAAAAAAATGGATGTTCATGCTTGGTCCGATGAAGTTGAAACAAAAAAGTTTTTGTATTTTTCTAAAATCAACCCCTGAATTATAAAAGGGTGATAAAGTTTATAGGTGAGGACATTAGTTAATACTTTCTACAATTTACTTGGGAATTGGTATAAAACAATCTAAAACTGCGAGTATTTAAAACGCATCTAGCGATTTTTATAATCAAGCTCCAACGGAGTTAATACGTTTAAACGGTTTATATGAAAAATCTCCTTCTATCAATTTTAAATCATGGAACTTAGAAATAATAATTATCAAGGTGAATAATAAAGATTGCTATGTATAACTAAATTTCAGAGAGGTTGGAGGAGTATTGAATTTATAATATAATTTGATAATTTTACATAGTTATAGGTACCTATAAGTATGGAATAATTTTATGACTTTCATGAACTCATGGCGCAATCCACACCCATGATGTGGGGTCACTATTGACGGAGCAATAAAATCAATTAAAATAATACCTAAAGATCGTACCATTCTCTTTTCTTTGGCGGAATAGCAACAAGGTAGGGATGGTAAGTTACAGTGCCTCTGGAAGTCCGATAGTAGAAGGGAGGCTCGTGGGATGAGATTGTGGAGTTCTTGGGCACACTCTCCGAGGTACAATCTGTAGAAGACCGACAAGCAGGCAACTTTGCGGAGATATATATATTTATGCAATTACTTATGCATCAACAAATTCCAACTGCCATCTTTTTTGGCTACTAAGATAAAAGAAAGTGGTCATTCCGTCTGTATTATTAACTCTATGTTTTATGATGACAAGTAACACGCCAACGTTCTGTCCCAACCACTGTTATTTATTTTACAGATTACAAGACCAAATAAAAAAATAAATAACAAATAATAATTTCGGAGGTATCTGTTAGCTTCAAAACGCCGAGAGCCTACATGTTATGAAATACCACTTTACATTTTCCACTGACTTGTGAAGAAAAAGCCGGCCAAGTGCGAGTCGGACTCGTACACGAAGGGTTCTGTACCAGAAACTTATTTTTTTATAGTTAATTGTTAAAACGGCAATATGAATATACAATCTGTATAATTTCAACTATTACGGATCTTGAGATACAGCCCGCTGACAGACAGACATCGGAGGCTTAGTAATAAGTAGGGTTTCTTTGGTTACCCTTTGGATACGAAACCCTAAAAAAGATTGTTCATATTTGTGTGTCTGTTGATAAAATTCATTTAAAGGGATTCTTGGAAGGAGTACAAAATGTACCTACAAGTTTTTTTTGACGGCACGGATGGCGCAGTGGTTGAGCGATCGGCTGCTGCGCCGCGTGCCGTGGGTTCGATTCCCGCACGGAACAAATATTTGTATGACCTGCAGATAGTTGTTCCGGGTCTGGCTGTTTTTGTATGTGACATTGTATGTTTGGAAACGCACCCACGATACAGGAGAAATTCCTAGTGCGGGGCAAAGTTTAAAAAAAAAAGTTCCCGTAAAAAATGTAGCAGGGATCGTTTATGTTGTGTAATATATTGTTAAAATCTCTCTCGCTGTAACTTTAATTAAAGAAAGATCATTTTCAAGTTAAGGGGAAATTTCCTTATTTTAAAGAACGTCGTCCTCGTCCAACGTCTCTTATTTCTCTATATTGTCATGATTTTAGATTTATTGCCGCGTAGATTATTGCGATTTGAACATTTTTTGACGAGAATCCTTCTAATTTAAAAGTAAATTGAAAACCTACCAAGTAGACTTACCATAAACCGAAAAAAAAACACACGTGGACATCGTGGATTTATTTATTTATAAGAACCTAGCACTTCGTTCGCGACTTCGTTAGCGCGGGTTCAGTAGATAGATACTCCAAGAACTTAATTTTTTATACCTCCCTCTTTATAGAGTAACTAGTTGTCCCCCGCGGCTTCGCTACCGTTTAACCCGCATAGTTCCCGTTCCCGTGGGATTTCTGGGATAAAAACAGCTCACCTATGTCTGTCTCCTGGTTCTAAGCTACCTCCCCACCAATTTTCAGCTAAAATTCTTGATTTATAAATAGTGTAACTAACTAATAAATAGTGTGACTCGGAGTCTTGAAGCCAAGAGTGAGCACGCTTGCGTAGAAGTAACCTATTCACTCTTGACTTAAAGACTCCCAGGTTGTAGCTATAAGGAAACACACATTACGGCAGGGAATTTCACTCCTTTGCTTCACGCACTATGAATGTGTCCCCAAAACGTTCTGTGCGTGTGAGCCTTTTTGAAATCGGCTATTTATTTGACACGTGTCAAAATTATCGAAGCATAAAACTCAACTCTCGTACAACATTTTAGTACAATACCAACTACACGACTCCATAGTTACCTCGATGAATTGGCTGACGATGGCTTTTCAACAAGTTCGAAGGGAAGGGACCGGCTATAGTTAAAATTAGTTTGTTTGTATCCTCCCAATCCCTCCCTTTCATTACAATACAATGCCAACAGCATCCTTTTACTGACTGCCAAACAATGGTCCCTTAACTATCTCGCCCAGAACATAGAACATTTGCCGGAATATTAAATTGAAACTGATTGATAACACTGAAAGCTAATTTGATAACAGTTGTATTTGTTTCAGTCTGTAACTGAAAGCGGTAGTTATATTTTTAGAGTAACAACTGAAGTGGTACATTCCCCAAATTTGTTCGAAAGAGTCACCGCGGTCCGCGGAACGCAAGGGCCACTAGGTGGAACACGGATGGGTTTTTAGTCAGTAAGAGTCTGACACTCCTTTCCACTCCACCCAGAGCGAAAAAGAGTCATTTGATGAACTCCCTCCTTAAAAAAGGCGTTTTAGGTTCGTTTTAAAAGGTTGGAAATAAGCTTTTCTGAAACTTTTCCAGCTATCTTTTAATAAAGGTATATGTACTAAATTAAAATTAAATGAAAAATACAGTTTTTGTTATTTTGACTTTTGCTCAATTTCAAGAGCTGCAAGGCTATTTCAGGTCAACTTATTGAAGAAACCCAATGTGAAAATACTATTACAATATTCAAAAACCAATTCAACAAGTACTAAACGTAAAAGAATCCAATTAGTATGTAATGAAACCGCGGCTGTACCTAATAAATTTCTACGTAAATTGGATTTCCCGATTTCTGGGCGAAATGTACGCGTGTTCCGACATCGATTCGAACACGTTATTTACACAATTTCGCTGTTAGTTAACAAGTTTAGATGGAAAAACATCATTATTATAAATATCTAGACACAACTTCATGACCACATTTTATAAAACAATATTCAATAACAAAGAATTCTTCCGCATGGCTGTAAATGGGAAAAGTGTCGAAAACATCAAGAAACAGAAGTGCACAAATAGCCAGATCACCACGTTGAATCTATAAAAAAAAGAATGTACCTGGGGGGCTACTCTCTAAGCTCGAAGTCCGTAGTTTCGGGCTTAGTTGCGGGCGTATTCTGCTCCGTACTACCTAACCAATAAGAATTAATGTCAACACTATTGGAAGTCGCTGTGAAATCGTGTTCTCATTCGTTTTTAGTTCGGGTTTGGAACCAATCGTAAGTCCGTAATTAATACGGAGTGGAATACGCCCGCAAATAAGCCCGAAACTACGGACATCGAGCTTAGAGAGTAGCCCCCCTGGAAACATAGTACATGGAATAGGCCCGTGGTACGACTCGGGTCAAAGCTATTAGTTCCAAATAATGTTTAAACGTTAAAACATTTCTTATTTATCGTCAAATACAAATCCACTGCAGAGCGTTCAGTAGTGGACGGAATTTGGCTAATATGATGGCGATGATGACAAATACAAAAACCTTTATTCAAAAGAACAGTTACAGACGGTATTGAATAGTCAAGGTCTGTCAGTCAAAAAGATGAAGCTAACTCTGCCGCGCTGGCGACAAAAGCAGCAGTTCTGCAACAAAACACAGGGTCGGTGAGTGCGTTTTGCTGCAGAACTGTAATGTGATCTGTAACGTAATTTTAACGTGTGTGTGGAACGTGTAACTACGTGTACACACGTTCCAAAGAGTACCTAGATCCTAAGGAGAAGAACTCCATGGACACTCTTTTAAATCAGTGTTTACAAAATCATGGTTGGGTGGTACATTCGTTATAAAATACATAATGAGTGAAATTAAATTTAAAAAAAACATGGTTGGATCTGCCAAATCCATAACTATGTGTTCATCAAATAAACAAGCGATATCGCGTCGCAGTAAACGGAAAATAATGTTTTCTTCTGAATGGAATTAAAAATAATATCTCATCTCCGGTGGTTTGTGTCTCACAAAAATAAAAGGATAAGAAAAGGGAATGTTTTACAAAAGTCTGGCCGAATTAAATTCAAAGAAAAAAGTAATAGGATATGGAGTGAATTTTAATTCCTTGGTAATCTTTCAGGGGTGAAAGATGGTACTTATGTTACCATCGTTCACAATGGGATCAACAGAAAAAAACCTTATGTTCGCATAACTCGCCCAAATGTCTTCTGGGGTGAAATGTTATTGTTCGCAAAAGATCGCAAGTGCATCTTATATTAATGAATAAATCTATTTTGTCTGATCTATTTGTTTGTTTTTTAGTAGAACGCGCCAATCTCAGGAACTACAAGTTGGATTTGTAAAATCTTTTAGTGTTGGATAGCCCATTTATCGAGAAAACTATAAGCTATACAACATCACGCTACAACCAAAAGGAGCGGAAAATTGATGAATAATGTGACTAATGCGAAATTGTGCGTATTAGATGTGTAATTCTGAGAATATCTAGCTTTGAACAGACATTGGCAAAAATTTGATGAGCCAACCTATAGTTGTAATTTTGTCGTAATCCTTAGTGCTCGTTTACGGAGACGCGGGGCGTTGAGCGGGCCCCGCTGCGTGCGTAAATCGCTTCTCCGTAAACGCTCTCATACAACGCCATATGTTTGAATTTAGTGCAGGCCCGAAGCATGCGACACCGCGTGCGAAAATCGCTTCTTCGTAAACGCCCCGCGTTTCCGTAAACGAGCACATAGTCATGCTTGGATTGCGACCGCAAATTGGGCAACTTTTGAATGTCGCGAGCTCGAACGTTTGATACATTATTCATCAAAGAATATTTTCTACTATAGGGAAAACTTACGTAAAATACACTGATAAGATTACTTGTAGGCATCTGTATCGACCACGGTATCGACATACATACACGGGTTTGGTCTTAGTTGATAGGTACTGATTTATCGGTTATTGATACAAAATAACGAGACGTACATAACACTTTATTCGGCAAAATGTTGGGCTGGCTCATTGCGCTCCTAATCGCAAGCTCGACTGTTGATCGCGAGGTCCGGACTCTTTAATTTTGGTCGAAATGTTAGGATTTTTCTAATGGTAATCTTTCAAGAGCAGACGGAACTGTTTTTTTTAAAGACTTCTTAAATGGGAACATCACCTTCTACTTCTTGTCTATGTTGAAGTTTTCCATGATTTGAGCGTTATAGGTGCCAAAATTTGCAGTTTTATGGGCATCATAACATCCTCTAAAGTGCACTAGAATGGACGCTTGGGGCACACTAGCATGTGAATCACATTCTGGAAAAGGTCACTGAACTTAGTTACCGTATCGTATCACGCGCGGTCGTACACGGGTTAAGAAATCCCAAAAACCAATTGGCATAGTGAGTGTGAAACACCTCCACCTGTTCAAACACTCTAAATTACTCTATACTGTAGTTCAAATGGTGGAGGAATCATGTCTTTGTTCAATTACGATGTTTATAATGACAAACAATCTAAGTACGTTGCTAATTAAGTGAGTTCAGGACAGTTTGATGACCCCAGCTGTAACATAAACAAGAAGATAGGTGATTAAACTTTCCTTTTTGATAATCTGGGTTCAAAAATGTCAATTTCGCTGCCGGGGTTAGTAATTGCCTTGATGATGCGTTAATGAGTTATTAACAGTTGAATATTTTGAAAAGATTAATCCGACAAGGGTCGATAACACGTTGTGATCCACGCAAGCCGCATAGAGATGTCAGCAGTACATATGTGACGAAGCCTGCCAAAATGTATTTATTTAACACTTTAAGCACAAATGTACAGAGGCGGACTTAATGCCACAGGCATTCTCTACCAGTCAAGTCTTTGGGTGATGTAGAGACAAATAGTGGTAGGTGCAATATGGAGAACAGAATTGCGATTGATATTTATTATATGAACTATACATAATAACATTAATATAATATAATAAAAACCGCAACCAACAAATACCAAATACCGCACCCCTGGCAGGCATTGGCCGGTGCGGTATTTGTTCGAAAGGGTTAACGCGGCCCTAGAACGCAAGGGGTATTTGGAGGAAAACGGGTGGGTTTTATTCAGCATTAGCTGAAGCCCGCGGCTTTGGCCGCTCAATAAATTACAGACTAAAACCTTCCTAGAGAACCACTCTATCCATTAGTGAAAACAGCATGAAAATTGGTGCAGTATTTTTTGAGTTTATCGCGAACTGACAGACAGACGCGGCGGAGGACATTATTGTTTCATAATATATATAGTGATGATATGTAGTGAGGAGTCTGATATTACCTTATGTTTCGCTCAGAGCGGAGAGTCATTTAATGATTTTTCATTCAAAAAACTGGTAAAAAAATGGTGTGACTAAGTCTGTCCGTCTGTGCTGCTGGATATCTCAAGAACTACAAATGCCCGCTTAGTTTTCGACATTTGACGAAATTGAAAAAAAAACCATTAACATTTTTCTCTACGCAAACTTCGAAAATAAGAGGGTTTTTTTTTTTTAGGGATGGGAAATCATCCAATGACTCCTCCCGCTTTGGGTGTAGCGGGAGGGAGTGTCAGACTTCTACTGACTAAAACCCATCCATGTTCCTTCATTGCCCTTTGTGTTCCGGAGCCACGGTGTCTCTTGCGAATATTCCCGCGACTCCGGCAGGCATAAAATAAGAGGGGTTAGTTTCGAATTTTGCATAGAAAAAAATCTGCAATTATTCTATGTGATAGAAGTTTATGTAAAGATGACAAGAACAATAAAACGATATCTCTAAATGGCACACTCTATCAAAAATCATCAAAAAATTACATTAGTTCCACAAGCGGTCAAGAGATGCTGCTGATCTAAAACTGCAGTAGGTTTACACCGGCGCACTGTTAAAATCCCATGCGAAAACGTGTTTTTTTTTTAAATTTAGACCTACTCGCACTCGGCCGCTTTTTGTTACAGTTAGGTACATAATATGTTTTTTATATTACCATTCATTTCCCTGAGCCAGGCACTACAAGATGTGGATTCCGTGAAACATATAATAAATGGAATATAAATACAACGGAAATGGTGACGTAAGAGAAATCATACAAATGTTATGAGATGAAATCAAATATTTATGTTTTGTACACAATGCTTGATATTACTCATATCACAGAATACGAACCTATTAGTTCAGATAAGTATTTAACTTATATGTATGTAGATTCAGTCAACACAACATTATACAGGGAAATTGAAAAAATACCCGAAACCTCTTAGGCAGTGAAAGTACACATGATTATAAGCAACTTTTGTTTTGGTAAAACTCCGAAATCTCGAAAAAAATATCAGCTGTTTCATACAAAATGCAGTATTTAGTCAATGAAAATGTATGAAACAGCTGATATTTTTTTCGAGATTTCGGAGTTTTACCAAAACAAAAGTTGCTTATAATCATGTGTACTTTCACTGCCTAAGAGGTTTCGGGTATTTTTTCAATTTATACGCAGCCTCCGCAGGTAAACATATTTTGAAGGTATAAAAACCGGCCAAGTTCGAGTGTGACTCGTATGAGTCACACGCCGGGAAAATCGTTTGTCAGGTAGTTCACTATTCAGGCAAGCGAGTTTCCAGGCATTGATAGCATCGGTGAAGCTCGGCACATCAATATCGATCAGGTTGGAAGCCAGGATTTTCCGATTTAATTTCTCAGTGCCGTGGATGGAAGGGGTGCGCCAAAGTTCACCTAAATTTTCAACTCCGATAATTGGAAATCCGAAAATGTTCTTCCTAACATTTTTCATCCTAACAATCACTATTCCTAACTACTCTGTCTCTAAAGTTCATGATTCCGAAGCAATCTACTTCACAATGTCAGTAGCAATTAACATCTATTATACTTTTATTTGTTTTCCTATATTTTCTCAACATAACCATCTTTTACACTATTATTCAAAGTCATGTCTTTTTTGTTTAGATTACTTTTTATTTTATTTATAGCTATGTGTATCTGCAATGATATCCTTAGGTTAGGTTAGGTTAGAACTGTGACCAACTGCGCTACCTCGAAATTGGTCGCGAAATTTTTCTATATTATGTTAAATTTAGGGATAAAAGTGTTATGATAAAAAACAGTAGGAGTTTAAATATATTTACATTAATGAAATTACTAATTACAATTTTGAAACATGAGTGTTATGAGCATCGCTGGTAGCACTACAAATAGTATGAATGAAAACTTAGGATGAAAATTTTCAGGAAGAGTGATCATTCGGATTACAAATAATTAAGTAGGAAGAACAATTTCGGGTAAAGAACTTTAGGTGAGCCAATCTGGACCCGGATGGAAGATGTGAAAGCTATCTTTGTATAATACTTACTAGTAATCCGTTCTCATTTTGACTTTCGATCGTTAACGAAAGAATGTCACTTTGCATAGGACCTCTTTTTAAGTTTTATATTAATTCAAAGTAGTTAAGAATGGCTCGATCGATTAATTTTTGTGTTGACGACATATAATTATGTTACTGATAATATATTGTGATTAGTCGTGTTATTTTCTTCATGATTAATATTATTTGATGTATGCGAGCGATGAGTGGTGGTATGTGTGGATGAATTTGTTATGAAACAGCGAAGAGCAATTTGAAAGTAAGACAGAGAGTATTTGGCTTGAAAAAAGCGATTTACGGGTAGCGGATTGACTGTATTTTTCAATAGGTACCTACCTATTCTTGTATTGAACGAATAAAACTTTTTACAAAAAAATATAATATGAAAATAGTGTTTTTGTTAGTTTCTTCGTATTTTGACACCGACTCGACTTCCGAAATGAAAGTTATTTTTTACTTTGTAGTGTTTTTTTTTTTGAAGTCGGATGTATTTTTTTGTAAAAAGTTTTTATTTCTCACTTTTTAGTGGTACTCCACACCTAACAACACCACTGAAAATTCGCAGAAAAGCAAAATACGCAATTTCGATTACTTGGATGACATAAAACCATCATCCAAGTAGACGAATTCCAGCTATTTCGGTTTAAAATCCAAAGTTCGTAACCTATTTTGATAAAATTTAAACGGGACCAATCTGCAAGTATATCCTTTCAGATAAAACAAGAATTTTTCAAATCGGTTTATAATTGTCGGAGTTATGAGGTAACAAACATAAAAAAAGAAAAGAAAAATGCAACCGAATTGAGAACCTCCTCCTTTTTGGAAAGGCGGTTAAAAATAGAGTATTTCACTACTATGAAAAATATACTACACTAGCGGACCCGACAGAAGTTGTTCTGTTGTCCGACTGCAGCGCCATCTGCCGGGCTGATTTGTGAATTTAAACCATCCAGGGTGCCACCAAAACGCATCCAAAAAAAATCATTCAAATCGGTCCAGTCGTTTAAGAGGAGTTCAGTGTACACACGTGCAGTAGAATTATATACCGCGTGTATCTGACATCGACGCACAAACGATTTCCTTGGGTCCAGGGCATGATTCTGGACACCCCAGTGTTGAAAAAAAATGAAAAAATGAGAAAAAAGCCGACGAAAACTTCTAAGTCTATAATAGAGTGTCCAGAATCATGCCCTGGACCCATGGAAATCGTTTGTGCGTCGATGTCAGATACACGTGGTATATAAAGATGAATAAATACTTGTTTGATAGATGTTATTAAAACAGTACGGTTTGTTAAACAATAAATAAAATAAGTGGAAAAAACAAAGAAGTTAAAAAAAATGTTAGTCGGTTTTGCAGTAATCTTCGATCCTTGTCACACAGATTTTTTTTTGTACTCGAGGAAGACCATCATAAACCTCATTCATCGCATTCCATCAGGCGTGATTCTGGTCAAGAGTAGGTTCACTGCTCAATAAAGAAAAAAACAAAAAAAAATCTACATAATTATGTATGTTTGTGTCATCTTCTGGCTGCATACCTTTCTGAAAGGTGTTGTCTGATACTTTTTTTGTATTTATGGTTCCTGTTCCAAATTCTCAGATAAACAATGACCCAGTTTCTATCATGTAAATCTAACAAATTAACGCGCGTTTAATTGTTATGATTCTTTGAATGAATTTTCAAAAGTTAATTACATGACTTGACTTGCGTTTAATTTGTTACGCGTCGCTAATTTGTTTTCAGATGTTCGCGGCCTAATTGTGTAACGGGTTTCGAAAACAATGTGTGATTCCATATCTACGATCCGCTTAAAATAACACTACTTCTGAATTCTGTTACGCACCTAATGTGTTTAACAAACTATTATCTTTTACTTTTATTTAAGACTAGCTGTCCCCCGCGGCTTCGCTCCCGTCAATTTTTTTTCTTTCATAAGAACCTTCTCCTGAGAATAACAAACACAACAAAAATGAATTAGTGAAATCGGCCCAGCCGTTCACTTGTGATGCGATGACCAATGGAAATAGGGATTCATTTTTACCTATACATACGATATATACAGGGAAATTGAAAAAATACCCGAAACCTCTTAGGCAGTGAAAGTACACATGATTATAAGCAACTTTTGTTTTGGTAAAACTCCGAAATCTCGAAAAAAATATCAGCTGTTTCATACATTTTCATTGGCTAAATACTGCATTTTGTATGAAACAGCTGATATTTTTTTCGAGATTTCGGAGTTTTACCAAAACAAAAGTTGCTTATAATCATGTGTACTTTCACTGCCTAAGAGGTTTCGGGTATTTTTTCAATTTCCCTGTATAAAAAATATTCTTGAAAGTTTAAAAGTTTAAAACAAAGAACAAAGTTTCCAATCACAGCACATTTAACCAAATTCAGTTTTCGATCATTTTAGAAGTTTCATTTCTGAAAAATACTTCCCTGAAGTTTGGCTGTTTCGGATCACAAAATTGTTTAAATTTATTATTCAATAAATAAATCTTAGGATAAGTTGTGATGCAAAATAGAGCCCTGAATGATAAATGGTCTTCGACACTTTGGCCTCAACAAGACGCCCGCAGGCTACTTTTCAAGTTAGAAAACCAAAAAGTTTTCCAACAGGAAACGCTGCAAGCTAAGTTAGTCACTTATAATTCAACAGACGAACTTTCTATTAAGTTATCAGGGGGCCAATCGCGCTAATTTTAAAAGTTTAGGTCCGCTTGCAATTCGTTTCCAATTCAGTTTTGGTTATGATCTAGTTTCGATTCACCTGTAAGGAATTTGGTATCGCGCTAAAGTTTAAACTTCAACCAAAGTTTCGTAGTCAAAATTTTACAAATATTTTCGTTCAAAATCCAAACAACACAACGCGAACGATTGAGAAAAAGTCAAGAAAAAGTAGCACTGTTTCAACTTTTTGTTTGACAGCGGTAACGTTACAGTTGTGATGCAGTTGCGTTCCAAGTTTCTGTCAAACGTTTAGCGCGATACGGAATGTTTAGAAAAGTTGTGAAATGGCTACAGTTCAGTTGCGTTCCAGCCGAATTTTATTAGCGCGATTGCCCTCCAGCTTTTGCATTTAAAGTTCAACTTCCTGTCAGTCACACCCGCAGGTTTTCGGGCGGTGACCCTCGAAAGTGCTTGTTTTATTTTATTAAATTATTTTTTTGCTTTTGTCAACATTATTTATTCTTTGTTAAAGACATTAAAAACATCTTTGATTATAAAATAAAGAAAGAAAGAAAAAAAAGAAGAAAGAAAAATGTTTTTTTGGGACTCGCACAAAACAGACACAAGCAAAATAATAAAATACAGATATTAACATTAAGTTAAGGTCAAGGGGGGGGGGGTAAGGTTCATAATCAGTAAGGTCTTTTGAGTATCACAATCATTTACCATTGATAAAAATTCTTAAAAAACTAAAAAGTTATTTCACTTGCATGGCCAAATTGATTTGCGTGGGTCAAAAAAAGTAATTCTTTTAGAACTATGATCTATTTTCTCATAGTATTGTCAACTTCTTAGGACATAATGTTTTTTTTTTTTGGTAAGCATGTACCGTTACGTTTAAAATATATAATTTACTAAGTGACTAGATCGGTGTTTGGGACACTCCACGAAAATCAAAGAATGGGGGTGCTTTTATTTTTGTATGATATTAAATACTAACTGACCCGTGCAGCGTCGTTTGCGTAACATTTTAAATTACTGTTCCGCTCCTATTGGTCTTAGCGTGATGATATATAGCCTATAGTCTTCCTAAATAAATGGGCTATCTAACACCGAAAGAATTTTTCAAATCGGACCAGGAGTTCCTGAGATTAGCGCGTTCAACCAAACAAACAAACAAACAATCAAACAAACAAACAAACTCTTCTGCTTTATAATATTAGTATAGATATAGATAATTGAAAAATAATTAACAACCCAAATAAGAGAGGATCAAAGGATTGCCCGGAAAAAAAGGGGCTTGCTGACTTTTCTATTTCAATTCTTTTAAGGTGATGCCGCTTAAAAAACGTGTCCAGAAGAATGACCCTAATATTTCTTCTCCACGATAAAGCTAAAGTGTACCTTCTGCTTGTTGCGGTTCTGTGTGTACCTGTTAGCGTCGCGTGACTTCCTAATGAGGACCGCGTGAGAGATTGTAATTTTTCTCGACCTTTCTCTACTTACGCAAATTGTTGCTGTTCAGCTGATGGGTGTCCTTCAATGTCTTGTAACGACTAGTTGACGTAGTTCACGGTCGAGACTTTAGTTGGAAAGAACAATGAATTAAAATATGTACATAGTTGTACACCTGTAATCTACCGTAGGGTAAGGCTCTGCCTATAGGTTGCAGAATCTGCCTGGGTTGCGCAATTCGTTCGGAAGAGTCACCGCGACCCTGGAGCGCAAAAGGTATTTGGAGGAACACGAAAGGGTTTTAGTCAGTAAGAGTCTGACTCTCCCTTCCGCTTCACCCAGAACTAAAGGAGTCATTTGACGCCTTCCCTTACTTGAAAAAACGGGCCAAGCACAGTTCGGACCCGCGTGCAAAGGGTTCCGAACGAATTTAAGTTATTTTAATATTTATACTTCTTATAATAATTCCTGCAATGTATAAGATGGGATCTATCATCTCCATCGTTTTTCTTTTAATTTTTTGCTCATTAGTTTCGGAGATAAGAGGGGAGGGGTTCATTTAACGTCTAATTTCTTGAATAACGTCAAAACTCTCTGCTCCGCCTACCTCTATCGTAGTTTTTATACAAAGAATAGAACCAATATTCTTTGATGACAGCATCATATTCTCCCGACAATACACGTGGTATGCAATAAATTGTCTCCCAATCGAAACGATTACAAATAGTGTCAATTTAACGGGTCAGGTCAGTATCTGACGACGCGGTGACACGCCCCCGCGCTTGTCACAGAGCTGTGACGTCAATCGGTCAATTGGACCGAGCCTACCGTCCGCCTCTTGAATGTCAGTAAACATGCAAACACATTCTAGCAATGCAAATTGAAGTAGCGATGCAAAGTGAAATATAGCACCGGATTCTCTAGTCTGGGTGGCTAGGATTTTTTTTATTTGGGGTTGGCTCGCCAGTTTATTCACAACTATTGCAGTTTCTGAGGACCAGAATCAAAAGTGGCGGACCACGATAAAAACGCCAAATATATGAAGAGCTTGACGAGTCCCGGAAAACCGATTCAACTTGGATCCGTAACGAAATTAATCAAATAAAACAGCGGAGGAATAAGAATATCATAATTTCCAATTCCATCAATATCAAGCAGGAGACAGAACTAAAATATGCCGACAGGCACTTAGGGCCATTGGGTTTTATTAGTTCTATATGAAGCAGCTACACTATTTTTGTCTGCGTTTTTAGATGACGACTGAAATCAATCTGCTCAGACTTTTCCCAACTACATATATTGGGCTCGTTTTCCAGTCCAACGCAATGCAGCTGAATCCCAATATGTAACATGGCGTGTCTGCCTATTTTACCTCCAAAAGTCAGTAATTGTTTAATAGGTTTCTTGGCAGATTGCTGTCAGATTTCATGGCTTCTAACTTGCCATAATGACTGTCAAAGACAAACAAACGGCTGTGAAATTACAGCCGGAGCGACGAAAGTTGACATTATTCACCCTTAGAGTGTGATGATCTTAGAGGAAATAATGTGCTATGGTGCAAATTCTGTTGTTTACAGACTTCATTGAGGTGTAATGTTTTCAACATACCTGAATCCTTACTGCGAACTACTTCTACCATACAATATCATAAAATAGCTCTTGTCTATTCGGTCGTATCGCCCAGATCCCATACATCTTCGAACAATGTGCCGACGTAAGCTATTGTTAGTTGATCCACATTGAGAGGACCCTGTCGCTTACAACAGGCCACTATTTAAGAATATTGAATACAAGCCCGAGGCTTCGCCCGCTTGACATATTATATACTAAAACATTCCGAAACAGCAAGAAAATCGGTGCAGTAGTTTTTCAGTTTATCGCGAACAGACAGACAGACAGACCCGGCGAAGGACTTTGTTTTATAATATGTAGTGATTGAAGATTGTAAAATTACTCTAAGCTTTTGTTCCTACTTTTAGAGGTTTCACAGTAATCTCATTTTTCAAAAATTGTTTATTCTGCTGTGTTGCTTTATTATTCTTTATCTCCTTTTAGTAGAGACTCGCAAAACGTTTGGCTTTTTCAATACCAGTTATTCTACTTACTTATTTGGTCAAATTTTCGAGAAATAACTTCTGACACAGCTGACTACTAAATTCTACCAAAACATTTGATCGAATTACTAAAGGAAAAGCTGATCATATCTTTTTGACCCTGCCCTGTAGCAAAAAAAGCAAACGTGACCGTGTCCAAGGTGTACTTACGTGCCTATTCGACTGTCGCGTGATGTATAAAATACACATTATTTTTGCAAAAGACACTCGTTAGAGACATAGTGACAAAAAAGGACTCATAGCTGATAAGGTGATATAAAATAATCTTCTTATATTCGAAGAGTAGTTGGCTTTTAAGCACCTTGTTTTGAGATTTGAGAGTTTAAAAAGTGTTGATTTATGGAAAATAATCCCGGAATTAAAAGTCTATGTGCTATTCAAGAACATAATCTATCTGAGTGCCAAATTTCATCGAGATTCGTTCAGCCGTTCTGGCGTGATTGAACCATACATCCATCTAAACTTTCCACCACCAAAAACCATTCATAATAACAGGCCTAGAGCTAAGTTTAGGCACCAGTCTCCCACAATATTAATTTAAGTTGTCTAACTCTGATAACCTGTAACATGTACCTATATTGTAATATTGTGGTGAGAAATAGATTCATTTATCATTATCAATATAATGTAGACGCTTTAATGTATGGTCAAGTTGGGAGGAAGAATAAAAGGCGACTAACAGTGCATATATGAATGGGAACGCTGATACGAGATACCCTAGAAGGACACTGGTCAATTCTGTCGACATCTCATTGTGATCACCTGGGTGAAGTGAACGACATGTGAGCTGCCATTCCGTCTTTTGTATAGTTTGACAGCTCACTTGTCGTTCACTCCACCCAAGTGATCACGGCGAGATGTAGACAGAATCGACCGACTGATCTTTTTAGCAAATGTGCACGGTGTTGACTATGTCATCAAGTGTTGCATATTCGAAATTTTATGGTTAAAAAAATTCGTTGGTCCCGGCTGTCATTTGTAGATCTTCGGCAGTCGTTACGGATTGTCAGAAGCCAGTAAATCTGACTCCAGTCTTGCCAAGAAATACCGTGGGTTTTGGAGGTCCCGTAGGCAGCCGCTCCACGTAAAATACTGGTATTCATCTGAATCTTGTTTGACTGGAAGTCGACCCCAATGTAGTTGGGACAAGGCTAGGCAGATGATGAATAGATGATGATGAAGGTTAAAAAAATTGACATTGACGCTCCTGTGCTGCTATCTATAGTTCCTGCACGCTCTGTTTAGGGAAACGTGCATGAAGTAAATGCCATCTAGCGTTGCAATTTGGAAACTTATAAGTAAAATATACTTGACAATGAGACTTCAGTGCTACCACCTATAGTTTCTGCACATTCCCTGTTGTAATATTCATCAGAATGAGAAAGGTCACGTACAGGACTCACAAGCACTGCTCCTGTATGTCCAAATGTACGAAGCATAAAGAGTATGTAGCGTAACAGATTGGCGGAGAAACTTGTTGGTTCTTCTTCTACTTCTTTCTTTTCTTTTCTTTCTTTAAAAAAAATCCGTGCGGGAATCAAACCCACGAGACGCGACGCAGCAGCCGATCGCTCAACCACTGCACCAACCATCAAGTGATCACGGCGAAAAGAATTCTGGCGGCTTTCAATTTATTTAAAGATAATATAATATTTAAAGATATATCAGTAAAGTATCAGACTCTAACGCGCATTTCTGTGAGCAGTAATGTTGCTAAATCTATACTAATAATAATATTATAAAGAGGTAAAATTTGTTTGTAAATTTGTATGTAGGGGGTAATCTCAGGAACTACTACTGGTCCGATTTGAAAAATTCTTTCAGTGTTAGATAGCCCATTTATCGAGGAAGGTTATAGGCTATATATCATCACGCTAAGTCAAATAGGAGCGGAGCATTAATGGAAAATGTGGCGCAGACGAAGTTGCGCGGGTCAGCTAGTCTTAAAATTACTAAGATTTGTTCTGGATTGTGATTCAGATTAAGTTAGGATTTCACCAATGAAAATGATCGCGATCAAGCTGCGTTCAAGAGTTGTCAGTGTCAATTTTCCATAGAAAATAATGACACTGACAGCTCGTAGACATGGCTCATATGTTGATCGCGTTCAGTTTCTGATTGATGAAATCCGCCCTTAATCTAAAGGAGCTCGACTCGACTCAGCCGCCATGACATCGAAGTCCGCGAATAATGTCAATAAAGTGTCAAGTGCCAGTGCGCTTTCATGTTCATTTTGCGTTAAAGCACTATATTTTATATAGCAATAGATTATACTAGGTATATTAGGTCAACTTTCAGTTTTACTTGCGTCAATTACTGCGCCATAAGACGCATGCAGCTTTCGTCTACACCTGTCTGACATGACGCTAGTAGTTTGTCGCGCATGTAGCGTGTCTTGAGGCGGATACAAACATTGCGGGGCATGCGCAGCGCACGGACGCTCATTGCATGCTTCGTCATGTGTGGACGTTTATAGGTATTCGTGGTGAGGCACGACTACCCAGGCAAATTTACATCGTAGCATGTGCGTTGCGAGGGGTGCGCGGCGCAAGCCTTGCAATTTCCGTCTCACCTTTGTGTGCGCTAGCGGTATGCGTTATTATCGAATTAGTTTTAGCACCCTGGCTATTGAACGAGCTATGGTTGCTCAGGCATGAGTTTGAGGATGTCGCAAGATGAACAGAAAGCTCACTGGACTCGCAGTCTCGACATTATAGCGATTTTGGTAACTGCAACCGATTGTCATTAAAATTCGCTTGCCATAACGACTTTTGCACGACTTTTGTCGGAGAAACGATTTTTTTTGACAATCGGTTGAAGTCATTTTTGTAATTTTTTAAAGCCTGATCTTCATCAGGCTTTAAAAAATGTTAATTTGATGATTCGAGTTGGAGTCGTGTTCGAGGTCATGACTTTGTATATGAACCTTTTCATAATATTGTTCTGAGTATCACAATCCTCGTCATTCTCAACCAATAAACATTTTATTTATTTAATCATTGAATAATTATAACACCTTTACAGTTAGATCCAAGGCGGTATTTAAACATATAGGAATATAAAATAAACATTACAATTAAATACATTAATTAAATTCAGCCACTATTATTTATATGTCCAGACCTTTTTTCATTAAGTTTTCATCAATATCCAATACACTTATTATCTATCACACAAGTGTCGACAAAATGATCTAATTTCCGTAAATTGTACCTTTTCTTTGAGGACGGGACGGTAGCAAAAGTTTTCGTCCCAAGAGTTGCTATGTCGCCGTCACGAAGTTTTAAAAGCTTGTTGCTTGTTCGACTTTGAAATTGTCAATAGGAAGACGAACAAAGAACAAAGTATTTTACAAGATTTGATGCCATTTCTGAAATGGGATTTAATAATTTACTACTGTTTATCTTATACTATCCTCTGTCGTTTATTGCTCTTTCTATTCGTATTAGTGGTAACTGTATCAAAATCTGCTTTGGTTATTTTAGGAGCTTCTGTCTCTAGGTCATCTGGCTGTTACGTGTTTTTAATATACTAGCTAACCGAGCAAACGTTTCTTTAATTTTTGCCAAAAAAAAAAAGAAAAAATAAGTACCCTACGACCTATTCTCAGACCTACTGAGTATACACAAAAAAAAAACATAAAAATCCATATACCAATATTATTAGAAGAAACCGTTTGTCATAAGACGAATACTCTTTGTAATTTTGCGAAACTAAATAGAACTATGATTTTGATATTGCATAGCATCATAAAAAAAATCATATTTTAGAATTCACGTCACCCTGAACTTCATACCAATATGTTTTGTAATTCTCCCAATATCGATAAGTTCACGAGCCTTATTATCCCTGTAAGCCCTATTATGATAATTACAATTAAGCCATGGGATAACGTTGCAGTATGAGGGACGATAAGGTCGCGATCTTAGAGGTCACGAGGAGGCTCTTGATGTACAGCCCGAGATATTATATCAATAACTGTTTAGTAACTTTTTCTAATAGGCTAGATTCCATCATCCACAAATTGAAAAACTATTTAGTCGTCAGTTAGAGTATTGAAAAATAATGGACACGACATTTTATTGTTTTTGTAAATCAATGAATATTGACAAAGATAAAACGCATCAAAACTCGGGAGTAGGGGCTCGTGATGTCATGACTCACAAAAAATTATGCGAAGGTGTGACGTATTGACAATTTTAAAAGCATCGTAACTTCATCAATTTTGGTTCCCGTAACAAAAGAAAAAACACGGGTCAAATATTTTTTGATAATCTAACTGACGGATAATTAGATTTTTTCAGGACACAAGCCCATTGCCCTGATATCTATTGCCTAAACATAATTGAATTACAACGTGAAACAACGTTTCGAAATTCAGCAGTTAGCGATGGGCACAAATAGCCGTCGCAACGCAACTACAATTGAATATTGGGACTACCCGATACATTAATTTCCTCCATGAATGGGAATGAAAAAGAATGTCATTCTCCGAGTTTGTTTTGACAGTCGGGGGCCAAAGGATATAAAATGTGTTTTTTTTTAAAGAGGTTTAATTCGCGTGATTTGGAATGACATGTGGGGATTCCATTGAGCGTCAACTTCCGTTGACGACCAGTGGCACGAGATTGTGCCACTGGGAGCAAAAACGGTTCAAAAACCTATCCATGTTGCCAGTAACAATTTTTTTTTCTTTGCTAGCATACCTATTGTTTTTATCATATTTATTATGCATAATATTTAGTCTCATTGTAGATCAGAGGTCTCCCCCTCCATCTTTCCACTTTTCTAGGTCTAATGAGATTCCCTTTAAATCTTCCCTTTAAATCCATTCTTTTGGCCAGCTGCGATCGCGTTGGCTGCTGTTGAGGACCCAGCGTGTCATAGATATAATAGTTTTATTTGTTTTTTAGAGGGTTCTTCGTGAATAGTGGTGTTGAAGATAGATAATGCATTTTAAGCATAATTAACTAGTTTAGGTTACATCCATTGTCAAAAGATAACTTGGTTCGCAACGTTTAAATTATGCTTTTGATGTCGAGTCTTTTGAGACACAAACCTCGGAGTAAAGGTGGATATACACATAGCTATTTATAACATGCAAGGTGAACGTCTCACCTTAAAATTGGCGGATTCCACTGTTTACGAATTTCACCCCAATTTCCTTGAAACTGGAGGACAAATATACGATTACGCAACAACAGGGCCATATCCTTGACAAATATACGATTAACCAGAGACAATTAGTGCCGAATCATCGGTTACCACAATACATGGCAACGAGATTTTGTCGATGGCTCAAGTGTCTATGACTGAATTGCTGTGGGCGTACTGCGATTGTGTACGTATAGTTACAGTTATTATGTTGTCGTATGTCACTTTTCATTGGCTTTTTAGGGTTCCGTATTCTGTAAACCGCATTAAGATTTTCACACAAAAATAGAAAAAAAAAACAGTAAATTTTGGGGGTCCCCATACTTAAAACTAAAACTTAAAAATTTATTTTTCATCAAACCCAGAAATCATACGTGTGGGGTATCTATGGATAAGTCTTCGAAAATGATATTGAGGTTTCTGATATCATTTTTTTCTAAACTGAATAGTTTGCGAGAGAGACACTTCCAAAGTGGTAATGTCCCCCCCCACCCCTGTAACTTCTAAAATAAGAGAATGATAAAACTAAAAAAATATATGATGTATATTACCACGTATACTACCAGCGAAAATTGGTTTGAACGAGATCTAGTTTGTAGTTTTTTTTAATACGTCATAAATCGTAAATCGTAACTTTTGCTCATAATATAATACCAACAGGTTTGTACGGAGCCCTCGGTGCGCGAGTCCGACTCGCACTTGGCCGGTTTTTTTTTTCTTTAGAGCATTTTCTACAAAACCGCGTCGTCTCATTATTGGCACGGCCCGTTAGTCTGTTGGAACATAAATGCAGAAATGATTCCTTTTCCTGCAAACCATGTGAAATTTATGGGTTATAATTTTGGCAATAATTTTTCTTTAACTGTATTTTCACACAGTTCGTGATCTATCGTTATGTAGATCAAATACTATTCGACTAAATCAAAAATATCGTCTTCTAAACAAGTGTTGCTGTTGTCTGTAGGTATATATAAATCCCTTAGGTAATTGAGTCAACGCAAACATTTTCCGGGGATTAAAGTACCCCATTACAAGTTCATTGACCCTCTCCTGTTTAATTGTTAAGAAATTCAACATTGGAACCAATTGACTATCAAATGGAAACATTTTCACGGCCGGAAGGTTGCTTTGAACGTTCTCCTGATGCTTGGTACTAATTGGAAAGGAAGACAGCTTTTGAACTAAAAATTATTTGTTACTAAGCAACTATGATGAATGAGGTACAAGTCATACTCTAGTCTTTTGATAGTTATTGAAAATCTTGAAGTTCTAAAATATAACAGTTCATTATTTACCAAGCCTTCCCAAAAATGTTGGGGTTGGTTTTTAGTCTACACAGTTACAACTGAATACCAGTATTAAAATGGAGTGGTTGACTACCTGACTGCCATAATCCAGTTACTGAGTAACACCAGTCTTTGTTCTAACTCTTTCTGGCTTATTCTTCTTTTTCTTCCGACCCCACACATCCTAGTGTTTAACGACCACCATTTGGCGGCCGGGACCACCGGCTCATACGTGCCTTCCGATTCACGGAATCATCTTTCAAGCTTGCAATGTCCTGACCAAAGTGGAACCCGTAACAACTGTCAAAGTTTTACGAATGACAGCCGGGACCAAGACATCGCTGCGCTTCAACCAGGCCTGTGCCCGGATCCATACGTAGCGAGGGATGTGTTTGTCAAGAAGTAATAGAATCGCTTCATTTACCTAGCCTCGTTAAGCGCAAGCGATTCGACTTGAATTAAAGTTTGTATGAAACAATGTGAAGAAAGAACGCTCTTGAAGGTGCTTATAGACTGGAGCATTCACTAACAGAAATTAGTTCGTTGTTTTTAGGCTTCCGTATCCAAAAGGTAACAAACGGAATCCTTATCCTAAGTCTCCGCCGTCCGTCTGTTAGCTTTACGTAGTTTTTTTTCATATATATAGCGAGGAAGGGCGAGGTCAAAACTAGCAAAAATAGTCTTCTCAGTTACTTAATAAACTAATGGCGCCTTGCTCCGTAAATCCTTTTAGTCAATGTATAGAGGGCGGTAGATTATGTCACATGACATAATCCACCGCCCTTTTAAGCCAGCCAATAGCCATGACCTACCCTAACATGATACTCGTTGAGAACAAAGCACTGCGCTACTATTGTGACGTCACAATACAGGTGCTTTTAACGACACAAGTATCAATGTCGCCTAACTAACCTTTCTATTGAATAGACGCGCTCTTTAGCTTCAAGACATAGCTACGTGGGTAGGTGATAGGGATGTGAAGAATATGACATTAATATTGATAGATTTACTATTTATATGGAAGTATGCGGTACAGAGAGTAAAGTCCTGCAAACCTCCATTAAAAATGGAGGATCCTCCGACCAGGCGGGCAACTGGCCAATGGTTGATCTTCGGGCTGATGTATAAGTTCTAATCGCACTGTAAACTCTGATTGCATGATGGAGGATTTTAGTTCGCTGCTAGTTAGATAGATGATGTCGCTGTTCTTTTTGTTGCGATGGCATTGATGCCAATACTTTTAAAATCTCCTACAAAAGGCTTCCGCACCAGGGAGGGTTCCGGTGTTTCTTCGAAAGACTCACCGCGGCCCTGAGAACGCAAATTTAATTACGAGGAACACGAATGGGTTTTAGTCAGTTACAGTACCTATGTCATTCCCTTATACGATCAGTTAGTCATACGAAGATGTCTCATCTTATTAAAAAGCGGCTTCAGCAGCTTGTGACTTGAATATTATAAGTCAGGAAAATATTGGAATGAAAAATATGCTGTCCTAACTAATATCATAGTGTAAAAGTGAGTTTGTTTGGTAAGTTTGTTACATTGGTCTAAATCGCTGAACAGGGTCTGTGACCAACATTATCTAACCCACTTGACTATTAGCGAATAATAGCCAAGAGGGTTAGATAATGTTGGTCACAGACTGTACATTCTAGTACATAGCTTAAGTAACAATATATTAATTTATTTTATAATAATTTCATGTTAATGTATTTTATTTCATGGGCCCTAGATGTCTGAAACAAAGAATTAATTAATTATAGCTATGCTCACGTACATTTGATTCAACATGTGCTTTCAGATCGTTTCTACACTTTTTTGATAATATATGTGTAGGAAATATAACAGCTCAACATTAAACATAGGTATAGACTTGACTATGTTAAATTGCTGACATGACTCGATATGCCACTGCAAAAATATCAAACATAGTTTTAAACTGTAATAAGTTGGTTTTCATTAAATTCCATTAAAAAACTCATATCATAAATTAAATAAAAATCATTACAGTACAGATTAATGTTTAGGTTTGTATCAAACGAGAAGTAGCCTTAGCACTCTTTATTTTCAACAAATATACTTACGGCGCCATTTTTGTTTTCTACAACGGCAACGGCAGCCCATTTCATCAATTCAATGACGTCTACGCATTCATTAAAAAATATTAAATAACATTTGAATTATTCAAAAATTAAAATATTATTCATTATCATGAAGGGCACCGTGCATAAGGAGCGTGAATTAATTCACGGGAAAAGAGCACTCGCTGTCAGTAATAATTCCTTCACCTGGTTTCCTTTATTACTTTTTATGGTAATTTATGTCTTCCTTGACAGGATAATACCTTAATCTCTTTTGAGAGAAAATTGAGGTTAAAGTTTATTTTTAATTATGTGGAACTTCGTTAAATACTTTTCCTGGTTTTTTTGTTCTATTTTGTTGTTTGCAATGCTCATAACATAACATCAATAAGGGTTCAACTCTGACCCCTTTTGTTTTTTGGATGGGAATTCATCAAATGACTGCAGCAGACTGAGCAGAAGGGTGCGTGGGACTCTTACTGAGTAAAACCCATACGTGTTCCTCCTAGTGCCCTTTGCGTTCCAGGGCCGCGGTGACTCTTTCGAAAAAAATTGTGACGTCAAGTTATGAGTTTGAGTTTCCAAAAAAGGATACTTACAAAGTTAAATATTCACAAACTTACGCCAATCCCATGAACATTAATAGAAACTCTAGACGTGCTTCGATCTACACATATTTAATCCATTTGCTTCGACCACGTTCATACGAGAGCCCGAAGCACGTGACCCACGAAGGACATCACAGATAAGATCACTAGGTATATCAACTTTTAATACAATAAATATCGGTTATTTTTAGAAAAGATATATGATATTGCTGAGATAACAGATGCATTACCTACCTACTCGAAGTCATAATAATAGTCCTACTGACCGAGTTTTGGTAGTACCTAGTGGCAAGAGCTTTAGCTTTTACGTTTAGCGCAAATTATGTGCCAAAAACAGAGGCAGCTCTTGTATTTTTAAATGCACTAGTTCTTATGTTTTTAAAGGACCCCCAGTCGCATTGTAGGGGCAAGTGGCCAAAATATATCTCTGAATTCTTTACGAAATTTTTCGTTCGTAGACATGAAATTTAACGCTTTTTAAGCACGAGAATTGGCCTTCAGTTGACTCTATCCTCGCTTTCAGTGGTATTGTACCTAAAATCATAAACAGAGTCTTTAATAAATATGTACCTACTAGCTGTCCCCCGTGGCTTCGCTCCCGTCAACTACCCATTTTTTTGTAACCGACTTCCTAAAAAGGAGGAAGTTATCAATTCGGTTGTATGTTTTTTTTTATGTTTATTACCTCATAACTCCGACAATTATGAACCGATTTGAAAAATTCTTGTTTTATCTGAAAGGATATACTTGCAGATTGGTCCCATTTAAATTTTATGAAAATCGGTTATGAACTTTGGATTTTAAATCGAAATAGCTGAAATTCGTCTACTTGGATGATAGTTTTATGTCATCCAAGTAATCGAAATTGCGTATTTTGCTTTTCTGCGATTTTGCAGTGGTGTTGTTAGGTGTGGGGTAAAAACTACTAAGTACCTACTAAAAGGGAAAAATAAAAAACTTTTTACAAAAAAATACAAACGACTTCCAAAAAAAAACACTACTTACAAAGTAAAAAATAACTTTAATTTCGGTAGTCGGTGTCAAAATACGAAGAAACTAACAAAAACACCACAAAGTTTTTTTTTGCTTTTAAACCTTCCCTGTATTCTGGCGAACTAAACAAAAAAAGAATTACCCTAATCTGCCCAGCGGTTCTCGAGTTTTAGCGAGACTAACGAACAAAAATTCATTTTTATATAGGTACTTAGGTATAAGAGATTGCTGCGACTCACGCCATCTCTCTTTATGAGGAAGCGAGCCATAGTCCAACCACGCATGCCCAATATATCGTGCTAAAATAAGCGCATTAAGTGCTTCATGTAAGTTTAAGTGTTTAATCATCCCATCTCTATTGATGTTATTCCAATTTACTTTATCTTTCCAACTTTGTTGTGATCGTTCGTTCAAAATTAAGTTACCTACGGGTCAGAGGTTATCGCTGTGCCCTGGAGGGAATGCAATCAGCGGACAAACAATATTACTGACATATTGGTTCATATTGCGATACGGATAGTCAGAAGCCAGTAAATCTGACACTTGTCCTGCCAAGAACTACCAAGTTCCCCAGTTAATGACTTGCGGAGGTCTGTTAGATCCACGTAAAATACTGATATTCAGCTGAATCCGGTTTCACTGGAAGCCAACACCAATATAGTTGGGAAAAGGCTAGGCAGATGATTGGTTGATTTTGCAATATTTTTATTGTATGGAAAGGTGATGATTTAAGTTTAGTAGGATTGGTCCATGCAACCGATAAAGATCCTTTTCTGATCAAGTGCTCACAAACGACGCCGTAGACTCATACTTACCTGAGTGCCGATTCTACTTAATTAGTATTCGCAAGTCAGTAATAGAGAGCTGCCAAAAAAGCTTCTATTTCCATATATTTTTGACAGACTGCGATTCTTACTGCACTAATAAAGTATCTGCTCCGTTAATCTTGCGGTCACAGCTGCGACCGTTAAGCGTGGGGTCCTGGGTTCGATTACCGGCTCGGGCAAAGAATGTCATAGGTTATTTCCAGGAATTTCCCTGTGCTAGCTCGTAGTTCGGCCGTAGGTTCAGCGCCAGCAGTGCTATTCTGTAACAACATTTTCGTGTCTCGACAGCGGAATCCGAGGTGAGTTTCAAATTCGTATAAATATAAGACCTTATGATGTGTGAAATAAAGTTCACTTTGTAAGCTTAGTCACTCAGGTGAAGTCGATATCGAAATGGTTATTTACAGAATAGACTAGCAGGTCTCTCTCCAGCGTGTTGGGTTGCCGTCCCATCGAACTATAAGAGTGGGTGCATCTGTGTTTGTGGGTCACTTGTGCTCTATAATATTCTCCCGCGCCGAAGACTAGTAACAGTTGTCGTTGACTATTGTATTAGTACCTACATCAAACATGTGATTGCAATAAATCAAATATTCCAAATCAAAGTAGGATTTGTAAGCATCACATGAACACATTGAACAACAGTGTAGGATTCTGTTGATCGACAGTTCCCGAAAACGCAAAGTTATCTTAAAACAAAGAAAAAAATATATACATTTGTTTACATGGCCGGTGGCCCAATTACTGACAGCTATATATTTCTTCTGTTCATTAATATTATATTTTCCCAGCGGCCGAATGTACATGTTATCTTTTTTCTTTATTAATAGTTCGCAAATTATTATTTTACCCAATTAGTATAATGGGAAAAGTTGAAGACAAAGAAAATGATTTTGGTAATGTTTACTTACTTTGGAGATTATATCGTTAATTACCTACATGATTTCATTTTATTATTTTAACAATTTATAATAATAGTTATTTTGGCCATAATATGCCATAGTATTATATGTTTAAACCCAAATATTGGCTGTTAGAGAATGCCTTGTTGCAAAAAAATAAAAATAAATAAGTAAGTGAATTGTGTATTCAATACTAATCTGGGAGTCTAAAAAGGCCACTTTCGCAGAATCATATTAGAATCATGATATCCATACAACAATCTATCGAATTTCATTTTCATCTTTATTCCTAAAGCTTTAAGTTTGATTGGGAAAATTTGACAGTGACCTACCCGTCACTGTCAAATTTTCGTGTGCTTTATGATTCTGTTAAAGTGGCATTTTTAGGCCACCTGGTGTTACGTCAGGTGTTTCGTGTACGATTGTAGGTATCCACAATCTATAATAATATTTATTATTTTTAGAAACACTGGTTTAATATTTCAATTAGTACTTGTTTTTTATGAATAATTATTAGTTATATTTCTGAAGATTATTACCGCAAAATTATTATTTTCAGTTAAGAATTATAAAAACTCCTCCACTGCCTTTAAAACTCATTTTTTTAATGATTTTAATTAGTTTTGGGACACCGATTACTCGGAATCTGCTTAGATACACAATCTCTTTCGGCACTTGACTGGATCACGCATATAATCACGCCCCAAAAGGAACCCAAAACCGCAAAAGTAATTAAAAGTTCTAATCAATATGAAATATTAAATAACTGTTCACACATACACATTCGTACAGTAAGCGACAAAAAATATTACATTAATATTGTTTATTTTTAGATCTATATTTTGAGCAAAATATTTAATTAAAATCGCTACATGAGAAAAAAATCCTGTCGCTACTATATCCAATAGTTTTTTGACATTTCGCCAAAAAAGGCGACATCAAAAATAATTTTGTGCAATTTAAATGACTGTAACATGGTAGATGACTTAAAGAAATCTAATAAGTTAGATTTCCAAACAATAATGAACACGCATTTATCTATTTACACGTAAACAAAAAATGGAGACGTCAGTGCGTTGAAAACTCGTGTGACGTCACATTGGAGTAAACTTTTACTCAAATGTGACATCACCAACCCTCGATCCTAATCTTTGATGAGTTAATCTTCGTCAATTTTTATTCTTTCGACATAGCTAAAATTACGTTTGACCACAACTGACGGACTAAATAGAATTATATTAATTTCACTCAGTAATCATCCAGTGTTAATGTTTGTTGGTGACCGTACCTACCTACTAGTAAAGTATAACTACAAACAATTTGTATGTAAGTAGCCTCAGCATATTTGATTTACCAACTTATTTATTACAAAATTGATTAATAAAACGCCGAAACTACCTCTCACTGATACTCGTATATATCTGATACGAAGTAGAGCTGTTTACTTGTTTTCTACCAATTAAAGTTACAAAGTTGGTCGAGGTTATAAAGTTGTGGGTTCTAGAATCAATTTGTTACGTTTAAATACCATCTACGGTTGGAAGTAGTGTGGGTAGTACTATTTCATTGGCGTACGTGACAAAACTGGAACAAAGGCCACTGCTATCTATCCTTTTGCTAAAATCCCTTTGTCGCCCATAATGTTATACCATGTTATAGGTATGTCACAAATAATACATGATGGTATTATTTTTGTTTCAGAATCACCGAAACCTGAACTGCTGCTTCTAATTTTGTTGAGACTTCCACTGGTGAGTTAGCGTTAAGTCAATTTTTTGATCGACTGCTGCGTGGGTTCGATTCCCGCACGGAACAAATATTTGTATGGCCTATGGATAGTTGTTACGGGTCTGGCTGTTTCTGTATGTGACTTTGAATGTTTGTAAACGCACCCACGATACAGGAGAAATTCCTAGTGTGGGGCAACGTTTTTTTTTTTAAAAGAAGCCTTTGCTGTCATACTTTTGACAATAAAAAACAAAAAAATCTGACAACCTGTCTTGTCAAAGGTTGTTGAATACAACCTTTGACAAGACAGGTTGTCAGATTTTTTTGTTTTAAAATTAATAGAATTGGCACGCTGAATGCGTGCCAATTCTATTAATTTTCACATTCGCATCTCAATCACAATCCGTCAAAATGTATGAAATTAAGGCTTTTTTGACAGTTTGCGATTGACATGCGAATGCGAAAGTTGATTAAAAATGTGTAGAATGTGTAATATGCATTACAAAATTAATGTATTATCTATACAGTTTATTTAAATATATCCCTCTCGCGAAAACTCTGTTTTACATGGCAGCTGAAAAGGCGTTGTGGACTTTGACGTCAAAGTCCATATCGGACTTCTCTTTCTAATTGTACTCTTTGAAGCTGTATAACTTCATCGCTGATGAAGGTATTTAAAAAACAATTTCATGATTGTTTACTAGAGCTAATATAATTTCATTTTGCAAATAAAAAAATCGCATGCATATTCCTTGTAGGCCCTCACATAGGTGAGTCTACATGCGGTTCTACTGCAAGATTATAGAAATACAGACAGTAGGTAATAGTAGGTACAGATTAGATTGGGCACTGTAGCAAACGACCTTGAATACCGTGATACGTCTAACAATTTGTCTGAAAGCATTTCTGCCTTTGTTTACGTAACTTTTCACCTTGCTTCATAAATATGTTAATGCTCTTTTATTTACCAAAAAATTTGAGGAATACCTACTAAAAAGAAGCGTAAATGAAGCTCTTCAGTGTCGTTCCCACGGGGACTCTAAGTGGCTCCTTAGTCAGTACGCTTCGCCAGGCTTAAAATAAGGAGAAGTTTTTTTTTAATATTGATAGGTGTACGTTACGCGTATTTACTCATATATCAACAAAATCACTTCTATATATAGAAAAAACAACAAAAAAACACTATGCAGATATGCATCATAATCTGCCTAACCTTTTCCCAATACATTGGGGTCGGCTTCCAGTCAGACCGGACTCAGCTGGATAATATTAGGTATTCAACGAGGAGCGATGCCTAACAGGAGTGCGATTCTGTAAACACATCGAAGTGAGGGCTTGGGTGAAGTGATCACGAGGTGAGCTGTCAAACCATACAAACAAGTAGGAATGACAACTCACTTGTCGTTCACTCCACCTGAGTGTACACGGTGAGATGTCAACAGAATATACCGTCTGAACTCCATAGGTAACACGGTACTTCATGGCAAGGCTGGTGACAGATTTTCGGCTTTTGACAATCCGTAACGGCTTCCTAAGAAAACAAAATGACAGCCGGGACCAACGGCTTTACGTGCGTTCCGAGGCACGGAAGAATCTCGGAATGTTCTTTCTGTAAGCGTAAAACAATAGGTCACCTTAGTGGCACACAAACAAACAATGACAAAAGAGCATGTTAGTGGAAAAACATCGCAGCATCTTGAGATATGAATAAAAACAAGAATATGGAACGTTATCGCATTTCGGAAGGTCACGCGGTGACCTGGCTATCTGTTTGTATAGATATACAGACCAACGTGAATAGGTCGCGGGTTGGCGTGATACATTCAGTACATAACTTAGGGATTACACAAAACAAGATATAAAGGAAAACTTAGGTTTTCGCTTTTTGTTGGAACCGTTATTTTTTATTTCAGTTCTAGCCTAAAAAGGTCTACCATGCCATCGGACAATCACATTAGAAAGAAAGAAAGAAAAAGAGTTTATTTGCGGCCAGTATGACGCATACCAAAAATACACAAAAATTACAATTATATACGAGAAAAACGTTTTTTTATTTTTAACTTTTTAGTGGTACCCCACACCTAACAACACCACTGCAAAATACTCAATTTCGATTACTTGGATGACATGAAACCATCATCCAAGTAGACGAATTCCAGCTATTTCGATTTAAAATCTAAAGTTCGAAACAAATTTTGACAAAAATTAATGGGACCAATCTGCAAGTATATCCTTTCAGATAAAACAAGAATTTTTCAAATCGGTTAATAATTGTCGGAGTAACACACATAAAAAAAATATACAACCGAATTGAGAACCTCCTCCTTTTTGGGAAGTCGGTTAAAAAATGGGAATGGCGTCAAATCCGCGCAAAACGGCCATCCCCAGCCGTGATGAAAGTGCCAAAATGAAGTTTCTTCAGTCCATCCAAAGGATGTCTAGTAGATTTTGCTGTCAGCGATAAGACCACCATTGTAACCTTTTAATCAAAAGTAACTTGGTAAATAGTTTGGTGTAAAATAAAAAGAATATTCTACTCTACTTTACTTTTAATCGTGAGGGTTCGCTCTCTCCGAGGATTTTGAACAGAAACTATAAAATAACATTGATAATCACTACATATTATAAAACAAAGTCCTCTGCCGCGTGTGTCTATATGTTAGCGATAAACTCAAAAACTACTGCACCGATTTTCAAGCTGTTTTAACCAATGGATAGAGTGGTTCTCGAGGAGGCGGGAATCAGCTAGTCAATACTTAAAAACAAATTGATGCAATCCCACTAATAAGAAGTTCCATTTCGATAACCTACTTTATAAATTGTATAACTAAGTAATTTCCCCTATCATAAGTGTTAATAACGTAACTCCCCGTCAACTAATAGGTCACCCCCCATGGGTGTCGCAAGGATTAAGATTGCTCATTATCACTGGTCTGGAAGATAATACTTACGTAATAGTGGTCGATTACAATCTATACTAATATTATAAAGCTGAAGAGTTTGTTGTTTTGATTGGTTGAACGCGCTAATCTCAGGAATTGATGTTTTTTTAAGCTTTGGATAGCCCATTTATCGAGGAAGGCTATAGGCTATATAATCTCTCGCTACGACCAATAGGAGCTGAGCGTTAATGAAAAATGTGACGTAACCGAAGTTGCGCGGGTCACCTAGTCATATTATAAACTCGCTGATGCCCGCGGCTTCGCCAGCTTGACAAATTATATACTAAAACCTTCCTCGAGAACCACTCTATCCATTGGTGAAAACAGCCTGAAAATGGGTGCGGTGGTTTTTGAGTTTATCGCGAAAAGACAGACAGGCAGACAGACGTGGCGGAGGACTTTGTTTTATGTAGGTACCTATGTAGTGATGCAAAAATAGTCAGTCTGCCTGTATGTTTGTTATCTTTTCGCTAGTTTTCGTATTTTGATTAATCTTAGCACACGGGAAGTCCATATTATCCTGATTCTTGTGTCATTCCGGTAGCACCTTCGTTTCCATATTATAATTTATGACTATCGCGGGCGGACGTGTGGCAAAAGCAAGTGTGAAAATGGACTTTCGTGACAGATTTTATAAGAGACATCTTATTTCGAAATCAATGTTTCAAAGTTTATACTTAACTCTCCGTCAGATAAAGTAGGTACATAATTTGATTGTTTTCCGAGAGAATAACTTTCTGAGAGCATTTTACGACTCGGTGCAAATTCAATTTTTAGTGATGTGCTTAATTACGCACATCAGTACATCTGTTACTGTCAGCTATCCCTTAGGAACTGTGCTTTTATACGCGTCTAGCTTTCGCCTGCAACATCGTACGCTTATATCCCGTTTATTCCCGTTCCCGTAGGAACTTTGGGAAATGTTCTCTTAGTACATCCCTATGGAGTGTAAGGAAGCTACATGCCAAATTTCAGCTTTCTAAAATCAGTACTTGCGGCTGTTTGTTGATATATAAGTCAGTGGGTCAGGTTTGCCTTTTATATTTATATTGATAAAAAGTAGTAGCTTTGTTTGTATTATAAAAATTAAGTCACACATTAAGGGGGAGGCCCTTAATGTGTGACTTAATTTTTGTAATTCGATAAAGTTTAACATATCTACTAGTAGTGTGAAAAGGGGTTAAGCTTCGTGACGACACATTGTAGTATCGAAACTACTAAATCTCTCGCACCAAGAGACGTCAGGTCACACTAATGTAACCTTTGTGTGGTAAGGACAAGCGGAGGCTTCAAAAATATAATTCATGTTATTTATTTATCACCCCATAATTATTACGGGATAAAGTTGGCCAGAGATCAACCAAGACCGAGAGATTTGGGAAAAGAAAGGGGATGCCTTTGGTCAGCAGTAGGAGACAAGAGCAGGCTAACAATAATAAAGATAATTGTTACTTTAGATTGGGAAACTAAGCTTGCACACTGGAACACTTGCATTTCAAACAAAAAAAAACAAGAAAAAATGTATTTTATTTATAACATAACTTTTATTCTATATAATAGGGACAAAAAAAGTTACATGCTTCAAATTACAATCACAAATATGTAACCCAAACCAATGTCCGCGGTCCACAAAAGACTGCGGTAAGAGTTCACAGATTATGGATCTATGATAGCTTCAAAAAATATTATACAACTTCATACAATTCTACTTAATTACTTTCCACTACCTTACTGGCTTGAAGAAAAATTAGGCTCCATTTAATACCCTTCGAGGCTGTCAGCGAGGCGGCAAGTTCCCTGTTAAGATACTCGTGTTTAAGTAGGTACGTTAGGAGGGTGACACAGTCAGAGTGGTCAGGGAATAGGGTCTGTTGCTATGGGGTTAGGTATATCTTTTGGATACGCTTATTTATAATGTAAACTAGCTCTCCCCCGAAGCTTTGCTCCCGTCAACTGCAACTTTTTTTTTCTTTCATAAAAACCTTCTCCTGACAGTAATAAACACAACAAAAAAAGAAATATCGGCCCAGCCTTTCACGCGTGATGCGATGACCAAGGGAAATCGGGATTCATTTTTAAATACACGTGGCCTCTTTTTGAGAAATTTTACGTTTAATATAAAAATTGAATTGAATGAATGAATGAAATGAAAAGGAAACAGATTCTTGCAAAAAAACAAGATTATTTTCAATTAAGGGTAATTAATACTATTTTCATTTTATAAGGATGGCTTTTTACTTCAAATCATTATGGAGTTTGTTTCATTGCAATAGATCATTTAGTCGAAAAGTAACACAGTTTTTTTCTCATCGGGGTCCCAGTTGTGAACAAACTTTTTAAAAATAGAAAAAGAAATCTTTTTTTTTTCATACGGTTTCCGTCGATAAAATTTGTTATAGTTTCCCTAATTTTTGTTTGTGCACATTATAAAGACTCACACTGTATAGAGATTTATAAGTTATGGTATAGACTTATAGAGGTTTGTAAAACAGGTTGGAAAGTCCCGCATCCGCTCAAACCGTGAGGAAAATTTGTTTGCGCGATGTATTATTTGTGTCAAGCCGCAGCAATGGCACCTAGAAAAAAAAAAAACAGTTGCAATGGAATTCTTACTACTTTATTCTGTTGATTATGGTGTTTTATACAATGACGTATTATATATAGACACGTCATACACCAACATCGCGGCGCTTAAAAACGGCGAAAATACTAGATAGCTACTAATACGCATGAAGAAAGGGATAGAAAATAAGTCACCGTACGGCGAGATGAATGTTGCTAGAGGGAGATAAATATACCGCGTGTATCTGACATCGACGCACAAACGATTTCCATGGGTCCAGGGCATGATTCTGGACACCCCAGTGTTGGAATTTATCGTCGGTTCTTTTCTCATTTTTTTCAAGAGTACCACAAAGTATCAGCTCAGCTGAGCTAATATCTATTTGTGGTTTTATTCAGATTGCTCTTTTTAGTGAAAGTAGTTAATTAATTATTTTTTTATTAAAAATCTCATTGGGTTAGGTCAGAATAACGATTATGAGCAGTCTAAAGTAAAAAAACCCTTAAAAAAATGAGAAAAAAGCCGACGAAAAATTCTAAGTCTAGGGTGTCCAGAATCATGCCCCGGACCAATGGAAATCGTTTGTGCGTCGATGTCAGATACACGCGGTACATCTTCAGTTACGTCACAGGATAAGTAATAGTCAAATTGACATCAAAACAAACGTAGTGTCGCGCGACAGGTTGGTGCGTAACTAAGCGCAATGTGGCCAAATTGGCTTCATTTCATGTTGTCATTTTAGAGTGCGGACAACGTATCTATAGTTTTATATATCATTGGTTTTATAGGGTAATCTGTGTCTGTAAACTAATGAAAGTCGCATAGCCATTATAAAACACGTATATGATGATATTTGTTTATTGTAGCCGATACAATTTTGTCATGTTTAATTGTTCATCCATCAATTGGGTTTTAAGTTATACATTTAAAATATTGCTTTTTAAGTAAAGTTTATCATCAGTATTTCTGGTACAACCTAAGGGAAAATTTTGTACTAAAAGAAACGATTCTTGCTGTTGTGTTCCTACCTTAAAGAATTATATTAAAAGACTCTTGAGCGAGTCATAAAATGTCGAGTGATTAACGTTGACAATCATTCTGTAATTACACGCCGTTTATGTAAATAAAACGACTGATATTGTGTGTTTTATACTTTGATGGCTTATATTTTGTTTTAAGGCATAAGCATTGGTCCACCTTATGGAGGCTTCCAAAGCTGCGTCTTCCCGTACAAGGTCGCCACTCCAGAAATTTTCAGCTCAAAAAAAAAAATCAAGCATTTATTTCAATTAAACCATTTTACAGGCACTTTTGAATTGTCAATGTCGGTCGGTCCAAAAAGATGGAGCTATTTGCACGTTCTAAAGCGTAGATCTCTATGGAGAAGAACGTGCAAGAAACTCCACGGACACTCTTTTAAAAATAATAAATTGTTACAAAGTTTTGTTATATCGCGTTGAAATTATACATACATGTGAGAACGATGTAAAAGACGAGCATGATAAATACGTCCGGAATAAAAAGGAACAATTCAAAGAAATAATTAAAATAAACCATGGCAGCAGAGAAATGACCAGCCCCGACCGGCGGCGAACATAATGCATGCGCCAGGCCCATTCGCCTCAACCATTTTGAATGGACCCAAATGATCCAACGCATACGCCACCATCAGCTAGGCTTTTAAGTGAGCATGACAGTCCCAACCGCCAGGGTACTTGAGTCTATACAATGCAAACACACTCATATTTACATCAGGCCCATCGACCACCTGTTCTGCTAGCAATGTCCCCTGCCCACTGCCACTTCAGTTTGTAATGGGGGTCGCGGGTAGCCGATAGATGCGAGACGCACAAGACTGGTTGTTATGGCGATACTTGGGGGAGGCCTATGTGGACATAGGCGTCCCCCAAGCCCATAAATATGGTGATGATAATAGGCTTGAAAAATCCTACACTTTAATTACCTAGTTCCAATGTTATTTAAGGCTTTTTTTGAGCTAATAGGCTTGTGTCCTGAAAAAATCTAATTAGTCCGTCAGTTAGATTATCAAAAAATATTTGACCCGTATTTTTCCTTTTGTTACGGGAACCAAAATTGACGAAGTTACGACGCTTTTAAAATTCTCAATTTTTTGCGGGCTGTGACGTCACGAGCCCTCACTCCCGAGTTTTGATGCGTTTTATCTTTGTTAATATTCATTGATTTACAAAAACAAAAAATACGTGTCCATAATTTTTCAATACTCTAACTGACGGATTAAATAGTTTTGCAATTCGTGGATGATGGAAACCAGCCTATTAAGAGTCCTATGCAAGCACGGTGCACTGTTACTACTACTGTTATTATTACTGTTGTATGTTTGAAAAGCTTCATTATTTATTTGACTTTTAAGAGTTTTAGTAGGAACTCCAAACTTTCTAACTTACTATCTGACCCGCGCTACTTCGTCTGCGTCACATTTTCCATTAATGCTCCGCTCCTTTTTGCCTTAGCATAATGATATACGTCTATAAGCCTCCCTCGGTAAATGGGCTATCTAACACTGAAAGAATTTTTCAAATCGTACCAGTAGTTCCTGAGATTAGCGCGTTCAAACAAACAAACTCTTCAGCTTTATAATATTAGTATAGATTGCTAAAAGAATGAGATTTGATTTAGCCAGACACAAAATCCAAAAGTAGTAGTAGTGAATAAAACTTCCGCACGGGTCGATCCTCTTGGTTAAGCAACTCTTGCCGAGGTCGTTTTGTGGATAGGTGACCATTTAATATGGCTGGGAAGAAGCTCGGCCGATTAATACTGATAATGAAGCATATTGTTTAGCAGAATCGAACGCTATTTAATTTTGTGTACAAAACGTACTATCAATTACAAGTGTAACTTACTTTATAATCTAGAGAGATTATATTATGTACTTTACTGGTACAACCATTAATTAAAGCTGTGACGTCGTGGAATTTGGTGATTGCGTTTCGGGAATTCTGTTTCAGAAGGGCGTTAACAGGGTTGGGAAAATTCGATGTTTTGCAATTTTATAAGAAGGCTGCATAAAATAATAGTATCGTAAAATGGAGCTAAAAGAAACAAATTTTGAACACGCTGTTTCAATATTGTTTTCAGCATTGAAGGCCTCCAATTTTTTGATATTTTGTATAAAAATATTGATTTTATGACAAAAAATATTTGGTAACTATTAATATTAAAGTTAAATACGAATCAAAGTTTTGTTTCTATTCAACATCGTTGTGTTTGTTCGTTTTATCAGTTAATAGGGTAGGATATATATAATTAGCTAGAAGAAAATGTAAATGTACAAGTAGAATAAAAATGTCTTTGCACCGTATTTTACCAATACTTACAGATACAATGACCATCTCGTACAGTACAAAAGTGTGCCCCTGAGAGCTTTAAAAGCCGAGAGCATAACACTGTACTGTACCAGAATGACGTTAGCAGATCGAATCGTAGTTTGCCCAGCCCTAGCCTATAATGTCGTTTAAAATGTATGATTCTGAGAATGGCTCTGCGACGCGCCACTCCACTTGATTTAAACTAGTTTGAATTAACCCCTTGTTGTGTTAAATTTAGGCCGTATTGTATATCTCTACCAGGGTTGCGGAATTCGTTCGAAAAGTCACCGCGGCTTAGTAACGATACTGGGGCAAAACTGGTAACTCTATAGTTGTTACCAGTTTGGCCCCAGTACAGGTTTGCACCTGACTTATCTCTTGTAATATCTACCCACAGGGATGTCTAACCGATGTTTAAGTGTCAGTGACGACCATCAGACGAAACGAACTCATGACAGCTTGTTTTCTACCTAAAGGAAAAGCACATAGACGGTATAAATTGTATTGTTTTAATTATGGTTTCGAGCACACGACTTTTTTAGATAAATTTCAATTCAAACTTTATTTCGAGCAAAGACCCATATAGGGTTAGTAAATGCGGCACTTTGTTCCATATTCAAAATTACGGTGAGCTTTCACCGCGTGCTAGGCATTGGGGTACTTCCCCTACAAATATTTTCTAACAGCGTAAATCAATTTCCATGGTACAAATCTATTTACCGTAAACCGTGAGTCATAGTAAGCAGGCTGGCGACAGACGCATGTCTTGCCCGTCAGATCTCTGATAGGACTAACGAGACAACACCTGCCACGGGTGACCTTTGGGGTCGGTGCGACCCCGCACGGGGTGCAGGACAACAATATGTCGTACGTTCTAGACGATATCAACGACTGATAAGGATTGTAAGTGTTGAGCGTGTATTGTGAGAGTAATGGAGACGTGTTTTATGGCATGGAGAGTTCAATAAACAAGCGGTTTAGGTGTTAAATTATTAAACTCAACTTATAAGATCAACTCAGATTAGATGACAATCTTTAGCCGGTGATAAATTTATACAGACACAAGGAATTTAGTCATTGTACTTTTATCCTCTTAAACCTGCTCATGGGAATTAATATTAGTGTATATGTAACAATAGCAAGTTTAGCATCGCCATGAAATTGTTGACTGCAGCAAAATACATATCATATCACCACCTTCGCATTCGCATGCCAATCGCAAACTGTCAAAAAAGCCTTTTAATTTTCATACATTTTTGACAGATTGCGACTGAGATGTGAATGCGATGCGAATGTGAAAATTAGTAGTATTGGCACAAAGGTTTCATGAAAAGTGAATTCTATTTTGGATATGTCATCGGATAATTGCAGACGCCGTAAAATTGTAAAATATCGCATGAAATAGTAAACACAGTTATCTAACATAAGTATATAGGTGACGACACGGTTGGCGCAGTGGTTGAGCGATTGACTGCTGCGCAGCATGTCGCGGGTTCGATTCCCGCACGGAACAAATATTTGTACGACCTACTAGTATTTGTTCCGAGTCTGGGTGTTTTTCTATCTATAATATGTATGTATTTACAAAAAAAAGTATATAAGTAGTTTATCAGCCATCTCGTTACCATAACATAAGCATTAGGTTGCTTAGCTTGGGACTATATGGCGTTGTGTGAAATGTCCAAGGATAAAAAAGTAAAAAAAAATGTTATTAGTTACAGTTATTTATAGTTTAAATAGGTTGTATTTTTTTTTTGTAAAAAAGCTATTTACGTATGCTCATGACCGAAATAGTGTAGGTATATAAATGATCTATATATTTTTACAATTGTTTCTTTACCGTATACCAAATAAACATCAGCCTTCAAATTATAACTAGACGCTTCTGCAACAAATAAAACTAAATAATGTATTTATTAATCAACTTTAACATCCAAAAAACAAAAATATAAGATGACAGTCACGAGCTGGAGGTAACTTAGGTACTAGAGACACGAGTTACCTAGTTATTACTGTAATCCTATTACCACAACATCTAGTGAATTCATTAATTTGTCATTACTATTAAGCTATTGATGCCTTGATTGTGTGGTATCGGTTTTAATGTGTATAATGGCTGTATGTATCTACTTAGGTACCAAGATCTTAGTGTACGCTAGACTTGAGGGATATGAGCATCATGAAATGGTCTTATAAAGTGACATCATATGATGTAGTGTGTTTTTCATTGTGTAGAAATTTTGACTTAGATTTATTGTTTTTTTTTAGAATACCTAACAAGATTTAACTCAAACATTATTTGAGTTCATAATTTAATACTATCGCCACTTGTCTAGAATCAAAAGTCTTTGAAGTAAAAAGGTGCTTTCATCTTCGTTTCATGAAATTTTCTTTATTATACTGCTAAATAGTAATACATAAGGAAAATCCTTGTTTTACCAAATGAGTACAAGAACATCATTTTCGGCATTAAATTTATGTTTGGGTAGCTAATTAACGATCCAAACGGACTAATTATAAACAATTTCCTTAAACATATCTTGGTTTTCCGAAAATCGTAAGCTAAAATAATGTTTAAATTGAAATCTTCTTTTTTTTTTAATCTTTCTATTCTCAAACTAATGTGGTAGTATGAAATAGGTAGGAAGGAGGTGTTTGTTTGAAATACACGGAGAAAATGGTCTTGATTAGGACATAGATCACTTTTTATCTCAGTAGTCCCTTGAGAATAATTAATTATCTACTTTCACGCAGATGAACATGTTCAGACATGTTGGCTAAATTTTAGTAAACAGGAAAAATTTCAACAAACACAAACGTTCGTTTGGAAAAAGTCCTCCATTAAAATATTAATTTGCATTAAATATCTGTAAAGATTTTCTTTTTACGAACATGGTCGCGTTGTCATCGAGCTCATTAATTTTATTGTTGTCTGATAATATTAATAAATAGGACCCAAGCGAACACACCCACGCGAATTTATCTACAGAACTAAAATTGATGATAATTTCTCACTTATTGCAATGAGTTAATGGTTGATATTCGTGTGGCCAGTTATTGTTATAGTGTAAATTAATATGGTTGATAGTTGTACCTACTTAATGTTGCAATTACTGCAGATGAGGTCGTAAGGTCCGTGTGTTTATAACTTGATGCTTTGCACAAAGTAGTGATGTATCTGTTAGTTGTCGACATGATAATCATTTGCCACATGATTATTCTCGAAAATAAAATTAATTTTATGCGTTAAAAATATGAAACTGATGGCAATTTTTATTTAACAGTTTTTGAGCCAAAACTGAAGTAAAATAAATGTAACAAATTCAAATAATCACGGTGTTTACTGTTTATCCTAATATACCGCGTGTATCTGACATCGACGCACAAACGATTTCCATGGGTCCAGGACATGATTCTGGACACCCCAGAGTTAGAATTTTTCGTCGGCTTTATTCTCATTTTTTCTTTTTTTTCAAGAGTACCACAAATAGGTATCAGCTCAGCTGAGCTGATATCTATTTGTGGTTTTATTCAGATTGCTCTTTTTAGCGGGTATTTTTACTTTAGACTGGTCATAATCGTTATTCTGACCTAACCCAATGAGATTTTTAATAAAAAAAAAAAAAATAACTACTTTCACTAACGAGAGCAATCTGAATAAAACCACAAATAGATATCAGCTCAGCTGAGCTGATACCTATTTGTGGTACTCTTGAAAAAAATGAGAAAAGAACCGACGAAAAATTCCAACTCTGGGGTGTCCAGAATCATGCCCTGGACCCATGGAAATCGTTTGTGCGTCGATGTCAGATACACGCGGTATAAAAATGTTTCCGTTACTGAGTGAATGACAGACAACGCACAGCCGAAACTACTGGTCGTAGCAAGCTGCAATTTGGTATGTAGTTTCCTTGGGGAGTGTAGGGAAGCACTAAGTGTAAGATTTCCCGAAATTCCCACGGGAACAGGTAAAAGCGCGATATGCGCGTACGAAGTCGCGGGCAAAAGATAGTACATGATAAACAGATAATTTTCATCGAAAATGGTGATCAACAAAATGTATGTATCGGTCTTTTTAGTTTTAATTTTTTTTATTGACAAGTTTTCTTTAGTTTTCTTACATATTTTATTTTTAGTTGATAATTTATTTTCTTTAATTTTTAGTGTGTCGCTTCTGGCGGAATAAATGCTTTCTTTCTTTCTTTCTAGTAAGGTACCTATATTTTTTAAAGTATTCCTATTCAAATAAGTGTTTGTAAAACTAGTTTAGTTTTAATGCACAAAAAGTTGAGGTATACTTCTTCTCCATTAATTTATAAATAAGTATAAACGTTAAATTTCTTTATCAGATTGGATATTAACCGGTACAATAAATCGATACTAAAATTACATCTGTATTGAAGTAAAGGTTAAGAACCTGATTTTATTGCGTCGAATTCAATATTTTTCTCAATAACTTGATATACTCGTAATTACACTGAACCGAGCCGATATCGCAAAAATGTCGCCAACATTATATGTTTCATCACAAACATCTCAAGTTTTTGAGAAATCTTCGAAGTCCTCCAATTATTCTAGCTTATTTACAATTAGGTTTTGATATGTATTTTTTATGCTTCGGTTTTTATTTATTTCTACCAATCCTTAGTGGTAGCTCCTTTTGCGTATAACATAATTACAAATGTAGTGAGTACTGTAGATATTCTTAAGAGCGTGTATTCCGTCCACTAGCGCCGCCAATCGTTTTTTATTATTTGTGGTAATTTAAATAAACGTAGATAAAAAACCCGCTCTGTAGTGCACTAAAGAAATGTGTTTATTATGTTTTGAGAGTTATGTTTTGAACTTTAGAACATAAATAGTTGCCAACGTCGATATTTTTGCTAAAAGTGGCCACTTTTAGCAATAATTGCCGTTTTGGCTATTTAGCCATGAGTTATGTATTAAAATCAGCTGTCAAAAAATAATAGATACATTTCTTCAGTGCACTACAGAGCGGTTTTTTATCTACGTGTCTTAAATTTACCACAATTAATAATAAAAAAACGATTGGCGGCGCTAGTGGTCGGAATACACGCTCTTAATGTAAAGTGTATTAGGAGTATCTACGGTACTCACTACATTTGTAATTATGTTTTTTTTTTCATTTGTGATGTATTTGCTCTTGACTCTAGTCCAGGTAAAAATGACAGAGACAGTCAACGATGTAGCGAGCTTATCCAGAAGTAGCCTGTTCACTCTAACTTTGAAGAGATTAGGGTTGTAAAAGTTCGGAAACACAGACGCAGCCAGAGAGTTCCACTCCTTTGCTGTACGCATTATGAAAGACGCTTGGAAACACTTAGTGCGAATTGGTGGAATAGTAACAAGGTAGGGATGGTAAGTTGCTGTGCGTCTGGATGTCCGATGGTAGAAGGGGGCCGGTGGGATAAGGTCGTGGAGTTCTTGGGCACACTCTCAGAAGTTCCAAAAGTCTTGTTATGGTAAGATTTGGGATGTTCACAATTAGCTCGTATTCAGCGTAACCAAATACACACACACACACACACACACACACACAATAAAAAACAACACACAAAATATAATATTCACATAAAATCATAATTTTAATTGGAATATCGGAATAAAAATATTGAAATAGGTACAGAAACAAGAAACATTTTAGAATAATATTTCTGGTGAAAATAATACCGATACCACTTGTCGACCGTGTTACCATAGTAAAATTATACACACTTGCCTGAAATCTTTCTGTGAACCTAATAAGTGGGTATAGAAGAGGATCTTGAAAAAGCATTATTAAGAACACAAAACAAAGCAGGAAGGAAAATAAATCTTCCTGAAATACTATGATTGCTCCAGGGAAATAATTCGTTGCCCCACATTAATTGGCCTTGCTCGTTAATTAAGAGGTAAATGAATTCGGTAATGTACGAGAGTACAACGACTTTGTGGAATATACTATATTCCACAAAGTCGTATATAATTAAAAAAACCTAGGTACGGAGTACTACATTCTCAACATCAACTTCTTCATCATCAAGGTAACAATGCAAATGCGCTTATTTACACAACTGGTTGGTTTACCAAAACGTTATTTTCATTACGTTCACCATAGACAAATACTAAATTTCTAGAATACCGTCGATGGACCAGACATCTATACTAATATTATAAAGAGGTAAAATTTGTTTGTAAGTTTGTATGTTTGTAAGTTTGTATGTAGGGGGTAATCTCAGGAACTACTGGTCCGATTTGAAAAATTCTTTCAGTATTAGATAGCCCATTTATCCGGGAAGGTTATAGGCTATATATCATCACGCTGAGGCTAAAAGGAGCCGAGCATTAATGGAAAATGTGACGCAGACGAAGTTGCGTGGGTCAGCTAGTTTATATACAAAAATGTATATGACGAACGTGTTGTAGGACGCCCTGCGGCACATTATTAGGAGAAGGCAGCGGAAGGATGTGGACTGCTCGAGACCGGGATGGTTGGCGCTCTTGGAGGGAGACTCACGTTCAGCGTTGTAGTGGACAGCAACAAGGCACTTCACATTCAAAGATCGTTGATCACCTTACTTGCGCTGACTATTGACCTAATGATTGTACACCTATTTTTTTATTGATATAATGCAGATATTCCTATTACTTTTTCCGATTGATTTATGGGCCTGTTAAAACTAAGATAAATATAATCTGACTCATTTTTATTAAAAACAGTCTAACAGTATTAGTTTAAATAATCATTAGCAGATTATATTAGCTAGCTGACCCGCGCAAGTTCGTATGCGTCACATATTTCTTGAATGCTCCGCTCATATTGGTCGTAGCGTGATGTTATATATATATATAACCAGTTGTTCCGGAGATGAGCACGTTCAAACAAACAAATAAACAAACTCTTCAGCTTTTATTAATAGTATACAACACTATTTTTTAATTAGTACAAAAAAAAATGGGGCTGTTCCCGAACCCATTACTGATCATAATTTTGCAGTCAAAAGTAAAAAAAAAACGAAATACCAAAATTGTTTAATTTGATTTATTTTTACTTGAGTATCTTAAATGATTTCTTAAAAATTACTTAATTGTAAAAAGTTGATAATTTTTCGGTGTTTTTGTTACTTTCTTCGAATTTTGACACCGACTTCCGAAATTAAAGTTATTTTTTACTTTGTAGTGTTTTTTTTTGGAAGTCGGTTGTATTTTTTTGTAAAAAGTTTTTTATTTTTCACTTTTTAGTGGTTCCCCACACCTAACAACACCACTGCAAAATCGCAGAAAAGCAAAATACGCAATTTCGATTATCAAAGAATCATCTAAATAGTCAAATTCCAGGTATTTCGATTTAAATTTCAAAGTTCGTAACCGATTTTGATATGATTTAAATGGGACCAATCTGCAAGTATATCCTTTCTGATAAAACACGAATTTTTCAAATCGGTTCATAATTGTCGGAGTTATGAGGTAACAAACATAAAAAAAAACATACAACCGAATTGATAACCTGCTCCTTTTTGGGAAGTCGGTTAAAAATTAGTGGTGTAGATATTAAGTATGACTTACTAACAAAGTATACAATCCAACTCTTTACAGAAAAAGCTGCTTTTAGACTACGCTATACTATATATAGCATAGAGTATATGCTTCCTGGGTAGTTCTAGCCACTCTACAATTTGTAAAATGATACGTTCACGAAATAAACTATTTTAATTAATTAATTTATTAGTATATAGCTCATAGCACAACAATATCGCGCACCATACATTGTTATAGACAGGTTCACACTGTACGGTGCGCGATATTGTTGTGCTATGAGCTATATACTATATTATGCTATTATGTTATAGCTTAGTCTGAAAGCAGATAAAGATTCAAGAATCGGCTGATCTGTATGTAAACTAATATGGTTAAATTGTCTTTATAAATAAGACAAAAAATTGTAACTTAAAATAAAAAGACCTTTTTCGTAATGTATTTACCCCGTGTATTTTGTATCGTTGATTAGGGTAAAATGTCTGCTGGTGACGTATGAAGCCGCATATGACACGAGTAACTGATAACGGCCATCCCAATTCCACAAGGAGACGCATTTTCCGGTCTTTACCCATGGATATTCTTAAAGATAATTCTTTTATCTCTCTTTGACATTGCGCTCGTTTGTTTTGTTTGTGGCTTTAGAAAGGGTAATTTGCTAAGCCTGGAAATCCCCAAATTGCTGCCTGTAATTGTTGGCTAAATTATAACAGCCTCTTGGATCGATTTTTAATTTGATGTTGAGTCGCTAGGTCCGATATTTCAAAATTTCCACGTGTAAGCAAGCGGGGCCGCGTGGTGCGTGTGGTGAGATAAGTGCTTTCGAGCTATCATTTACTTTCGGGGTACGATCCCTGTTCGCGACCGCCGCAAATAGCCGTAGTTTTGACCTGTTTAAACCGTTAATACCCTATGGCACACCCACTAAAACAGAAATTAAAAATATTATACCAACATTACAAAGAATAAAAAATCACAACAAAAAAGTTTCTACGTAACGGTGACGTCACGTAGGGTGATAACGGATGAAACAGTTCATGGCACGCGGGCGTGCCATCGGGTGCTGAGCGGTTAAGCAAATGTTACTGAGGTCGGTCCGGTGATGGGAGACCATTCTTTACAAACCGAGATTGCAAGCACTTTAAGGCGATATTTCCGGCTTTCATTAGTAGATTCTGACAATCGTTACGGGTAGTCAAAGGCCAGAAAATCTAACACCTGTCCTGGCTAAGGATATCGTGTTAAGAAAAATGCTGCTATTCAAATGCAAACAGTAAGATAGAAAACCGGTCCCTATATATACCTACTTAGCGAACCTTATTGAGCACATTCATTGATTGAATTTTTTGTTGCCTGTGACCTCACAAAATTTCAATTGGCAATTAGTCCTGGTTTGCAGTTAGTCATTAAGCGGTCTCACAATCTTTTAACTTAAAGTTTCCCGGTACATGATATCAGCTAGCCAAATAGTTTTAGGTCCCTCAACATAATTTATGAAGTTATAAATTACGGAAATTACGTTGAGGAACCTGCTTAGTGAAAATCCAGTCGTCACAATATTTTGTAGACGATGACAAAATTAAAATGAATTCACGTTCTATGGATAAACGACTAATGTTTTATTAGATAAATAAACATACTCCCATTTCATTGGTCGATATATTCGTTTTACAAAAGTTGATACTAAGTTATGTTTTATAAAAATCTCCCACACCCCGCATGCGAGCCCTGTCGACCAATAAAATGGCCCTATATGTCGAACTACAAAAAAACCTGAGTGACATTTCGACTAGTTTTCAAGCATCGTTCCCATTTACATCTCAGTCGCAATCTGTCGAAACGACTGAACGATACATTTTTGACTGACTTAAAGATTAGTAGAATTGACCCTCTGATGTCACTTAATCATAAATTACGCTATCAAAATTCTCTGCGCGATTAGAACACATACTACTGCCCGTTAACCACCATCGGGCAGTCCTCCAGACCCAACAAGCGTCTGGACAGAGGACCCCCCTTTTCAGTGGAGGTTGTGAAACTTTCTACTTTTTTCCTCTATACAACCACTCTGCCAAAAAATATTTTAAAATTTATTCAAAACTGTCAACCCACAGTAACATAAGGCAAAAAATATTAGTAACTTATCCGGTAAAAGCCATCTCTGGAAGCATTCATCTGATTACGAAAATTCCTACACAAAACTTTGCTATCATTGAGTGACGTAGTCTACTTTTATCCTGGTTTAATGCACAGTACGCGTAGGATAGCCCAAGGGAGTGAAACAGCGAGAAAAAGGAATTTTACATGAAAGATGAAGTCAACTTTTCAGAGCTACTGCTAAAAATAACTAAACCTGGAAATAAAAAAGCGATATTTTTATTTTGAGCCTACATGAGTCCCGAGCTCTACAATTGGAGAGAAAATTGCCAGGATTTGGTACAGGTTTAGGAAGTGAACGCCCTTATGTATTGGACAATGAAGGTCAAGCTGCGGTTTTAAATAACACTTTTTTAAATAAAGTTCTGATCATAACACTGCGTTTATCAACAAAATATTTTTGTCTTCTAGGGGATTTCCATCGGACTTACGCAGGTCTATTATAAAACACTTTCGAACCAACGCATTATCTCAGATGAAATGTCTCCTAAGAGATCATCTTTATTTGTCTACAAATGTTTGTCCGTTTCAGTTTGAGAACCTTGACCCTTAAACCCCGTGCATCGGTGTTTGCGGACGTAACAAATACGACCCAGAAGTTATAGATATTTTAGCTTCAATGATGTACATGGCCCAATGTTTAAATATTTTATTTTATTTTATTACGGGATAAAAAACAGGAGTACAATTAAATGCAATACAAACTGTCTTACTAGCTAAACAAGGTACTTATTATACTACTAGCAACATTATCCACTTATTACTAATAGATAATGTTTTCGTTTATTATATATATTTTCGTTTATCTTATACTTTTATATTTTTACAGATTGACATTTTTATATTCTCATTGAATGTGTATTTTTGACATGAATGTTTACTTTTTAAAGTAATCTCAATATATTTTCTTTTATTTTATTTTAACCGACTTCAAAAAGGAGGAGGTTCTCCATTCGGATGTTTATATATTTTTTTAATTCTTTATTTTGACATGAATACTTACTACTCTGTTAAGTTTTTTTTATTTAGGAAGACGTCCAATTCGTCCCGTTATCTCCCACGCGGTTTGCCACGGACCGGCTCGTATTTTTTTAAATGAAGTATTTAGAGTGATGTTGACACATGTCAGAAACAGCATCTCACCGTGATCACTTAGGTGGAGTGAACGACAAGTGAGTTGTCATGTGATCTTGTTTGTATGGTTTGACAGCTCACTTGTCGTTCACTTCGCCTAAGTGTTCACTTCGACATATTTACTGCCGGTATATTCTGTCGATATCTCACCGTGCTCACTTAGGTGGAGTGAACGACAAGTGAGCTGTCATTCCGCTTTAATTGTATGGTTTGTCAGCTCACTTTGTGATCACTTCACCCACGCCTTTACTTCAACATTTTTACAGAATCGACCGGCAGAGTCACACTGTAGGTTTGTGTACGTTCTTACAGCTAAATTACAAAACAGTGGATTTATTATAAAATAGTAGTTTTTATGTGTTAGATTTAGAATTCCTAATAGGCTAGTTTCCATCATCCACAAATTGCAAAACTATTTAGTCCGTCAGTTAGAGTATTGAAAAATAATGGACACGTATTTTTTGTTTTTGTAAATCAATGAATATTGACAAAGATAAAACGCATCAAAACTCAGGAGTGGGGGCTCGTGACGTCACAACCCGCTTAAAATTATGCCAGGGCGTGACGTATTGAGAATTTTAAAAGCGTCGTAACTTCGACAATGTTGGTTCCCGTAACGAAAGAAAAAATACGGGTCAAAAATTTTTGATTATCTAACTGACGGACTAATTAGATTTTTTCAGGATACAAGCCTGTAGGTGACTTATTATAAAGTACGTTAGGAAATTTTATTTTTGAAGCACATTAGGACATGTTATGTGAAGTTTACAGTTCACAAAAGTTTACAGTGAAAAATAAAGGAAAAAAGCAGACAATTTAATTTTGGTAGTAACTAGTATCATTAACAGAAATAAAAAAAACATAAAATCAAATAAATAAATGTATCTAACATATTTGACAAACCATCGAAGATTATATTTACAAAATGTGAATAAATCCGTGCGAGAAAATTCTTACAAGTTTAGAAACGCAAAACCTCAAACCGATGTACCTACAGTGTAGAACGATTATCAACGAACGATCCTATTTCTCGTAAATAAACCGCTCCAATAGGTTTAAAAGGTCGACAAAGAGGTTTGCCTAAATCCGGCCTTGGTCGTTCAGAATTTGGTTAGAAAAATTATTGGAAATGTTTTATGTAAGTTAAATTGAATGTTCGTATTTAAATAATGTTTAGGAGTTGACGTCATTATACGTCGCAGTTATCATTTTCTACAGAAACTTGATTTTATTCATTAATTATTTAATGCCTCGGTTCTATATGTTTAAACGGGTTGAAATTTTAAAGTTTGCCTTCGGCACACCATAAAATTTTAAACTAACACACTTTAAACTAAGAAGAATATCGAAAACTGCATCTTTGGATTTTTGAAAAATCTTTGTTCCTACCCAGGAATCGAACCAGTTGCTCTTGTTTTATAACACCATCCGAAAGAGTAGCTAATAAGGATGAAATGCTGGGAAGTAATAGGAAATAAATAATCACGAATGCTTGCCTACTTTAAAATTCTGTATAGAAAGTTTAAATTAATATCCTAAAATGCGGAGTAATGTTAAACTCAATCCAGGAAAGTTCAAGTACGTATTATGGGTAAATTTGAAGGTTGTTCGGGGTTTAACTTTACTCCTAGTTTATTAACAAGAATCCTGTTCATAAATTAGACCCTGTGATCATGTAGTAGAAATAGTGTTACAAAACACGCAAATTTACAGATAAATAATTTATAATCTTAGTCTATCAAATGAATTAAAAGTAAAAACTTTCATGACATCGTTTTCCTTAAAAAGTTTTAACAAGTACGGAGAAAATACATTTAGAGTAACGTGAAAATAACAATAGTCTTAAAAATACACTTTAAGTCTGTAAATGTAAAATAATTAATTTGTTTTTATTTAAATAATACGTCCCTTTAATTGACTACTTTCTCAAAAGATAATGACGATGAAATTGGCAACACTTAATGCATAATTTGGAGTTATGCTTGTTATGTAACCATATTCCGTGTCTACGTACCATACAGTTTTTATTTTATTTTTAGTTTCATATTAACTTAGTAGTAAAAGCAAGCTGTACCCACTTCAATAATTCAAAGAAGGCACTAAACTTAAACTTTATGTTTTCAAAAACTGTTATTTTATATGTCCAATTTTGGTATATAATAGACTTTTACATTTAACTTGCGAAAGGTTTAATGGCTGCGTAGCAATCCCTATGCTACGCAAGGTGCTACGGCGTAGTATCTGCTACGACCGCGTAGTCTAAGTAAAAAAACATTTTGGACAGCACATCGATTTTTTTTCACGTGTTTTAGCGATGTTTTTAATTCCTGCCAAACATATAATATGTATCACTGGCCTCGCAAGGTCGTGTCTCAAATGCGTGAAGTTTATGAATACAATGTTCGTATTGCTCGTAACATGTGAGCATGTACGAATTGTGCTTAACTTAGCATTTAGATTAGAAACCTTCGCGCCCATGTTATCGTGTGAACGCATGAATAAATACTAGTTACACAATGACGATTTAATTACAAGGGACATTAATTGGTAATAACACTGTTAGGAGAGGATGCTACATGACTGTCGTTCGGTATCGATATATTTGTGTTAACAATATTAAATACTAGCCGACCCGCAGACCTCATATTGTCAACATTTCTGAGATAGATAGAAATGTTTTCGGAGGTTTCAATTTTCCAGTTAATTTTAACTATTTTTTTCCCAAATATAAAAAAATCTTAACATCAGTCCAGCCGTAGTGAAGTGTGGAACGACATTTAATTATCTTTACTGTGATGTGCGTGGTCGTATTATGGGGTGATATTCTGTGTCTAGTAAAAGGTGGAGGTCGGGGCTAAATAATAACCGCCGCACGAGTCGATCGATGGTACGCTACGCACCGGCAAAGTTGATCTGTGGATGGATGGCCATCTTTACGTGCCGAGTTTCCTCCGTGTACCTCGGGTAGCACGTTAAGCCGTTGGTTCCGGCTGTCATTAAAATGTCTTTGGCTTTTTTTGGTGTTTTTGCTATGGCATTAAGTCCGCCTCTGTACATTTGTGTGCGTAAAGTACACCAAAACAACTAAATAAATAAATAGACCTTATGTTTCTTTAATTAAATTTTATTGCATAATCTCATAATTTAATTTGATTTGATTCAATGCTCTGACTGTGTGTTAGTTTAATGTACTTTTTTGTTTAATATCTCTGACATTTTTAATAGAATTTTTTTATTATTATTATTATTTACTTATTATGTCTTTGTAATTTTTAATTTATAATTATTTTATATTCTGACATTGTATTTATATTATTTATTATTTTCAGTTATAATTTAATGAATACTGTTAGTTCACACCTCGCCATGCGATACTTGTTTATTGAATGCTGTGATTATCTGTAAGTGTTGCTGCACTATATGATTTTTGTAAAAAATGCTTGTTATATTTAATGTGCATGCAATGTTGATGATCTTAATAAATAAATAAATAAATCAGAAGCCATTAAATCTGACTCCAGTACCGTGTTCCCCAGTTAATGGTTTGTGGCGGTCTGTTAGGCAGCCGCTCCACGTTAAATACTAGTATTCAGCTGAATTGGGTTTGACTGAAAGATGACCCCAATTCAGTGTGCAGATTTTGATTCTGTATCTAATAAAAGTAAAGAAACAATTGAAAAAAAAAAAATATTGGTGCGATCAAATCGATGACTGAACTAAAATAAATGCCACCAACCACAAAAGACTGCTTGAAAAGTATTTCTTTTGGGATTTTTTTAGAAAAATAACGAGTATTACAACGCTATTGTTATGACTGTAGTCCCGTCCTATTCCCAAACGGTCAACCCGTCGTTAACTCTAACAAAAGAAATGAATGTTACCTCTCGCATTGTTTGGAACCTTATTCTCTGGATCTCACAAGCGGAGCTATTGTATTTTTAGAAACGTCAAGACAAATATGTGTAAGAGAAATTGAATGAATATTATTTATATACGACGGAAGTAAAAAAAGAACAATAAAAATAAAACTGTCAAACGTCAGACATAATATATAGACTTACGTCATAAACAGCTTTATTCATAAACGTATCTGAACTGTATCTTTTAAGCAGATTCTGTACTACTCTGCAAACTACATAATTATGTGTCTTAAAATAATTCTTGTGTAACTTAGATAATTATGTTTTTTTTCGCTTTTATTTAATTAAATGAATCACACCCTTAAAATAAGGTATAATTTCTACCCTACTCAATGAAAACCCTCCAAAGACACCATGACTTTGCATTATAAAAATAAAAGTTTATGTACTTGTTCTTTTAACTGTGGATTATTTAACTAAGCATCTTACTGAGAAGCAAGATGATTATCTTGCAACTATCCGGAGTGATCATGACATTCATTTAGACGGTAAACCATATACAAGGAGTGGAATCCATGGCCAGAATCTGAGTTTCCTGAAAGCTACAACGTATTTAAGTCAAGAGTAAATAGATTACTTCTAGACAAGTATGCTCCATCTTCGACCACATCATCGCTTGCCATTAGGTGACGATAGTGTACAAACGCGTGCCTATCAATTGTAAAAAAAAATCCTTAGCTTTAACAGTCGGGCGTCGCCTCCCGCGAATTTCGACAAATTACTTCGTGGGATGATCGCGTATTCATGCAATGATCGATTTTTTCAACGCGAAAAGTTCTTCTTGAAAGCTCTTTCCAATATTATACATTGCTAGGTGCTAAATATACCTTAACGTTTTCAAAATTTACCTTTACTTAGCTTGAACCATAATCAGTTTAGTGCATGAATAAAACTGAAATTTAATGCGTACATTTGTTAAAGACGGATCATGTAACTAAGAGCAAAACATAAAATAAATGAGAACAACTTAAAGTTAGTAAAGTATGTTGATACATTATACTTAGTTAAACGTAGTTAAACTAGTTCTTACAACTATGATCCATCACTCTGGCTCTCAAAGTTAGCTCATAGTATTCGAAGTTGTAATGCTGCCTAGTGCGAAATGACACAAGTTTCTACTTTGTAAGTAAGTATTAACTAAGTACTAACTAATTAAGGAAAGCAGAGAAGATTATGGCGAAAACTTAGTGAGTTTGTATGCCGAGTCTTCTTTATAATGCATTTGATACGATAAGGAGAAGAGTAGTCGATATAAGTACAAAAAATAGGTACCGATTTCTGCAGATTGTCTTAAAAGATAATGCTTACATTATCTGTCAAAAAACTGAGTCTACAAAGAACGTGTGATTTACTTTGAAACTCGTTGCTGACAAGCCAAATATAAATCAATTTTATTTAAGTACAATGAAAATCAAGCGCGTAGAATTCCGGTTCTTGGAAGATGGAACTGACACCCAATTTCATAGAGACGGACGTAAAATAATTATTCAAAGCTTTTTCAACGAAAATTAAAAGACGTTTTTCTTAGGCTTGGGATAATTTATGGATCAATTTCGTGGTTCCAGTTATTGTCTCTTTTTATCCTACTAAATACTATGTTTTTATTTAAAATCGGGATAGAAAGGGGAGGAAAATATTCCTAGTTAGAATCGTAGGGCATCGAAAGTTTTGTACACATCGCTGTCAACGAGTTAAGTGCACAGAACACCGGCCAAGTTGAATGACAATGCTGATTATTTGGCCGAAGGAACAGTCAGCCCTCTGGTCACGTGAAGGGTCGGCTAACTGCTAGCATCTGCCCGCACTTAGTTGACTAATTCTAGTTCATTTAAATTCCTTCATTTATTTTAAGACTACCGCAACCGCAACTTCGTCCGCGTCACATTTTCCATTACTGCTCCGCTCCTATTTGTCTTAGCGTGATGATATATCCTATAACCTTCCTCGATAAATGGGCTATCTAACACTGAAAGATTTTTTCAAATCGGACCAGTAGTTCCTGAGATTAGCGCGTTCAACCAAACAAACAAACTCTTCTGCTTTATAATACACACACCGGCACAATTAGGGGAACACAAAAAAAAGGTATTTTTTTTTTGCAACTAGTGGGTAATTCGTCAAGTGGTTCAATTTTTTAAGGTATTACCCTCGTATAACATAACATTTTGAGACATTTTGACATTTATCAATAATTTAACAGAAATTATACCCTCTTTAAGTGTTTGTTGACAGTCAGCGCTTTTGAGTGTTTTTGATAAGGATTTTGTTTGTGCACTCAATAGTGGCTCTAGCTTATTTTTTGTTTGTTGTTTGAAGAGTTAACATTGTATTGCATACAAAATGAGTGATTTGCCGGCAACTGAAGTCGCCAGAGCTGTGACAATGATCGAGGAGGGTCACACATACCGTTCAGTGAGTCGAACGTTGGGTGTGTCAGTATCTGTGATCCACCGTAATGTGAAACGGTTCAGACAGACAGGATCTTACGTGCGGAGGCGGGGACAAGGCAGAAAACGTGCAACCAGTGCCGTAGACGAACGTTTTATAAGGGTGCAAACGTTGAGAAACCGTCGTCAAACAGCTGTCCAGACCCGAAATCTTTTGGAAGAAGTGCGTAACGTGCGTGTAAGTGAACGAACAGTAAGAAGAAGGTTAAACGAAGTTGGTTTAAAGTCATACGTACCGGCTAAAGCGCCTAAACTTGAGGTAAGTCATCGAGTTGCAAGATTAGCGTTCGCTCGTCAGCACCAAGATTGGTCCGATGAATGGGGTCGTGTTTTATTCTCTGACGAAAGCCGATTCTGTGTAAATTTCATCGACGGGAGAGAAAGGATGTGGAGGTATCGAGGAGAACGGTACCATCAAGCCAATTTTACCGAAACGGTTTCATATGGTGGAGGGTCCGTTATGGTGTGGGGTGGCATAACTTTAACAGCACGCACCGCTTTGGTCATCATTGATGGCGGTTCTCTGACTGCACACAGATACATCACCGAGATCTTGGAACCCCATGTAATGCCTTTTGCCCCATTTATAGGCCCAGATTTTGTGTTTATGCACGATAACGCACGGCTCCACACTGCTCGCGTGGTTCGCGATTACCTAAATGAAATCGGAATTACTCAAATGGACTGGCCAGCACGATCCCCTGACATGAATCCGATAGAGCATGTCTGGGACATGATTGGACGGAAAGTGAGGGACAGGATTCCACCTCCTAGGAATGTTGAGGAGTTAAAATTGGCGCTAATTGAAGAGTGGGCCAATTTGCCTCAGGAAATGATTGAAAGTGTCATTAGAAGCATGGGCAGACGTATTCAAGCCCTAATTAGAGCTCGCGGAGGCAATACAAGATATTGATTATGTCTTTTCAAAGATAATTAATTTTTAAAAATTGTTCTATAAATTCAAAATGTCTCAAATTTCTTATTTTTTTATAATTATCTATAAATAAATATTGTTTAACCCTAGTTTCTGTTGTGACTTATTTATATTGAATAAACAAACCCAAATGAAGCGAAAAACATGCATAAAAAGCTAATAAATTTAAAAAAAACTGTCTTTTTTTTGTGTTCCTCTAATTTTGCCGGTGTGTGTATTATATATAATATATACAGTATATATATACAGGGAAATTGAAAAAATACCCGAAACCTCTTAGGCAGTGAAAGTACACATGATTATAAGCAACTTTTGTTTTGGTAAAACTCCGAAATCTCGAAAAAAATATCAGCTGTTTCATACATTTTCATTGGCTAAATACTGCATTTTGTATGAAACAGCTGATATTTTTTTCGAGATTTCGGAGTTTTACCAAAACAAAAGTTGCTTATAATCATGTGTACTTTCACTGCCTAAGAGGTTTCGGGTATTTTTTCAATTTCCCTGTATAGTATATATATAGTATAGATTTCAATCTACTAAAATGAGTCAGTTTATTAAATTGCACAAAATTATACCTCTATGAAATGTACAAATTAACCCAGTTATTAAGAAGGTGTTTTTCTTTAATGTTAAATAGCATAATAAAGTAATCATATTAACATTATTAATTTAACATTTTGATCTTCTGTTAATATATGTTGAAGGGAAAGGCTCGTCGCTTTTGGAATAGTGTGACTTCCTAATCCTGTAAGCCCCAGCCTTATGATCATGTAGGCGTGTCTTCCCACCATTTGCCTTGAGATCTTCAATAGTACTATATCGGTATCTTGTAATTATGCCCAGGCAGACAATTAATTGGTATTTGCACATAATTATACGGATAAACGCTAATGTAGTCCTTTTCGACATGTTAGGCTCTATTTCCGGTGTTTTTAACTAAACCCAATTAAGAAATTTTAGATACCGATACGCTTTTTATTAAATCATCGATATTGGAAACAATAAAATCGCCACGGGGACTACTTAACTATAAATAAAATAAAACTTAGCAGGTCAATACAAAAAAAAAATCGATCTTGCGAGGCTACAACCGCGACTTTGATCCAATACCTAAATATTCGTACCCTTATTTGTGGGCCCAAGTATTGTGCTAGCCACAAATGAAAGGCTGCCCAATCGCATGGCATTTTTTGGGGTTCCGCACCCAAAGGGTAACGTGTCCGTCCGCCCGTCCGTCGTCTGTCTGTGAGCGGGATATATCTCATGAACCGTAATAGGTTGATACAAGTTGAAATTTAATCAAATAATATGGTACTACTAGTTGACCCGCGCAACTTCGTGTGCATCAAATTTTCCATTAATGCTCCGCTCCTTTTTGTTTTAGCCTTCCTCGATAAAAAGGCTATCTAATACGGACAGAATTTTTTCAAATCAGACCAGAAGTCCCTGAGATAAGCGCGTTCAAGCAAACAAACGAACTCTTCAGCTTTATAATATAAGTATAGATCATAATGTTTTGTCATTATATATGTACCTATGTCGACTCCTATAATTCCTACAAAATAATCGTTATAATCTTCTTTTGTAATTGGAGCCTAAAGAAATCGAGTACCTATGGCTTCTTAATTAGTACCTAATAATTGAGGAAAACCATAAAGGAAGCCGCGATCAAATATAATAAAGGATCAACCCACGTTGGTGGGTATTCGTAACAAATGCTTATGAATTCATGGAATACCTTTGAAAACCTTAATAAATTATTAAAATATGAAATTTGCTAAAATAGACTTAAACATTTTTAAATGGGTTTTCTTGGGAAATGACGTTTCACTGTCTCCAGTCTGGTTCTAAATATATTGGAAAGGAATGATGGAAGGAAGTATCCGTGTAACAAATATTTGGAACAAAGGAAATATGAATGCTTTTCTATATAGCTGTGTGTCTTTAGGATACATACGAGTCAAAAGCAAAACAGTTTGTTTCACAAAAAGCCTACATTGGTCACTTCACCCTTCACTTCACATTCCTGATTCCGATATCCGATGCACGTGGAATGACAATTCACCTCAAAATCACTCCACCTACATTAAATCTTCACGGCAAGATTCTTACCGAATAGACCTGCAGATGGAACGGCATTTTCGAGACATACATCGTTTAAAAAATCCTCTAAGTAGCTATCGTCTCTTAGGGCCTCTTTCACCATCTCCAAGTAAAGCGTTGATTAGTTACTTCCCAATTAAAGTTAATCGGCAAGTAAAACTTACGATTATCTTCTGTCAATTTCACAAGCGAAAATAAAGCTTCGAGTAACAACTTACCGGTTAAGCGAATGACTTCACAAATCATACGTCGCATTCGTTCAACATTACGTCAACGTTACTTGTCAAACGTCATTGGCAGGTTAGCTGTCATTTGTCATTTCATTTTGTGTATTGTTTGTTGTGTTTTTGGTTAGGAAATTATTGTGTGTGGATTTATTTTTTAGATAGAAGTGCAAACTTTTCACTTGTACAGAAATACCAAACTGTGTTAGTGTCGGCGATAAGACCACAGAGTACTTTTATATTGGATAAGACCCCGTCCGCGTCCATAGGCGCAAGTAATGGTGGACGCGACCGTATCAAACAAGGAAATTGTAAGGAAAACTAATTAGAATTATAATTGAATCAGATTAGATTAGGTTAAGCATTCTCTAATTAGTGTTATAAGGATATTTTCGCATCATAGGTTTAGTTAGATTCTAGTTTACATGCTTTAGATGTAAGGTTTTTGTATTGTGAATAATTACGTAGATTGAAAATGTGATTTTTTGTTTTAAGTGATAGGGTTTTGAAATTAGTTTTAAAATAAAGGACTTGACCCAAAACCACTTTTACAGAAAGAATTGAGTTGATAGGACTTATGGTTTTCGAGATATTTCCAAAAATGTATAGTGAAAATTTGTTAACCTTCAAGTAAACACTCTAATTGGCAGACGACGTGGCAAGTAAGTTACTGGTCAGTTTAATCATTGATTAGTGCTACTCGAACGTCGTGAAATTGACACGTGCAGTTACGGGTGACTTTAATTGGCGATTAGTCTACTCGATACTTTACTCAAGGGTGGTGAAAGAGGCCCTTACAGGAACAAAATATTCATAAATATTGCTCAATGGAATGATATCGTTTTACACATGACTGCGTAATATTTGCGACGTAGTTGAATATTAATATTGAAAGAACCGAGGCCAATTTTTATTTGTTTTGGTACACAACCTATCTTTAATTGATTTATTGTTTGTGTAAATATCAGAATTTTATTGTGTTTTTAAAGAACTAATACCTGTACCTATAAAAGTAAATCATTAGATTTATCATCAATCGAAAAATGACAGACTCCGTAAGATTGTAATAAATCTTGATTAGATAATATTAACTCTATATATTATGAAAAAATCTTTTATATAATATATCCCATCCAAATTCAATAGTTTGGAAAAAAACTATTTACAATTTCACGCAATATATTACAATCTTACGGCGCGCGTTTGCCGTTTTACGGTGTGTACATATTATACCGCGTGTATCTGACATCGACGCACAAACGATTTCCGTGGGTCCAGGGCATGATTCTGGACACCCCAGTGTTGGAATTTTGTCGTCGGTTCTTTTCTCATATTTTTATTTTTTTCAAGAGTACCACAAATAGGTATCAGCTCAGCTGAGCTGATATCTATTTGTGGTTTTATTCAGATTGCTCTTTTTAGTGAAAGTAGTTAATTAATTATTTTTTTATTAAAAATCTCATTGGGTTAGGTCAGAATAACGATTATGAGCAGTCTAAAGTAAAAAAACCCTTGAAAAAAAAGAAAAAATGAGAAAAAAGCCGACGAAAAATTCTAAGTCTAAGGTGTCCAGAATCATGCCCCGGACCCATGGAAATCGTTTGTGCGTCGATGTCAGATACACGCGGTATAAGCAAAACTCTTCAGTTACCGCTGAAGAGATTGAGAGATAACGAACAACCGAAACTACTGGTCAGAAAACCGAAACTTGGCATGTAGGTTGGGATGGAGGTAGGGGAGCACCAAGAGAGGATTTTCCGAAATTCGAAACCAAAAAAAAAGGGAATATGCGCGAACGAGGTCGCGGATAAAAGCTAGCTAACTATACTTAAATTAATATTGCGGTTGGCTTTCAGTCTACCCGGAAGCGTCTGAATAATGGAACAAATCCGATCTTGACACTGCGACCGGCGAAAATGACGTGCGACCGCGACCCATTGCTTTGTATGAATTACTACACGTCACAACGCACGTCATTGATGCCGGTCGCAGTGTTGGGCCAATTCTACTAATTTTTAAACAACTTTCGCATTTGCATGTCAATCGCAAACTGTCAAAAAAGCCTTAATTTTACACACATTTTTGACAGATTGCGATTGAGATGCGAATGCGATGCGAATGTGAAAATTAGTAGCATTGGCCCTTGTTTTTTAGGGATGGGAAATCATCAAATGACTTCTCCCGCTCTGGGCGGAGTGGGAGGGAGTGTCAGACTTCTACTGACTAAAACCCATCCATGTTCCTTCATTGCCCTTTGTGTTCCGGAGCCACGGTATCTCCTTCGAATAGTCCCGCGACTGTAGAATCTCTGATCTAGACTAGAGTCAAGAGCTAACCCACCGCAAATTAAGAAAAAAAACCTTTTACAAAAAAATACAAACGACTTCTAAAAAAAAAACACTACAAAGTAAAAAATAACTTTAATTTCGGAAGTCGGTGTCAAAATACGAAGAAACTAACAAAAACACCGACTTCCGAAATTAAAGTTATTTTTTACTTTGTAGTGTTTTTTTTTTAGAAGTCGGTTGTATTTTTTAGAAGTCGGTTGTATTTTTTTGTAAAAGGTTTTTTTTCTTAATTTGCTGTGGGTTAGCTCTTGACTCTAGTCTAGATCAGAGATGACAGACAAAGTCTACGATGGAGCGACCTTACTCAGAAAGAGCCTGTTCACTCTAACTTTGAAAAGATTAGGGTTGTAAGCGTTTGGAAAAACAGACGCAGGCATAGAGTTCCGCTCCTGTTTAGAGATTTAGCGACTATCTTCAAGTTTTTGAAGAGAGTCGCCACAAATAAATCCACACAAAATAACAATTTATCTTTCAAATCATTCATTAGAGGCTCCTAAATTGCGTATTACAACGATTGCACCTAACCCTTTATGGAGCCATGTTGCAATCCTGCAACATACCATTCCACTAGACCTAAAATTATGCCAAAACCCGATAGATCGACTTTACTCGATGTTGTACATCGACAACAAAGAGTTCTAATGATTTAGTTACAAATCGACAAACTAGATGGCGACACTTTATCGGTATTCGCATTCAAATTTTGAACGTGAACAAACCGGTTTAGCTCTCTTTGAATTTGTTTACGAAAAGTGTTTTTTTGGTGCAATTTTGATATTTGGCTATTGAAATTGATATTAGGAAAAGGTACGTTTATCTATTTCAATTATCTATAATAAGTTTTTAAAGATGTTCAAGCTTTATTATTTATTTTTGGACTGATTTTGTTTTGTTGCATGACTAGAACATTGCGCGTTTGTAATAGATTTTATTGCCATTTTTTACAATTTTGGATGTATTTTTTTCAGCATCAGAATGAGTCGTAAATGGCGTAATTTGACTTCTCAGGACCTGGAAAGTATTTTAGGAGAATGGGGAGACAGTGAGGATGGTCTTGATTTTTCTGACGACGACGATGTCGCCGATCCAACGTATACTTTACAACAGAATGAGCACGAAAGTTCCGATGAAGACCCAGAGGAACCACCTGACTTGGAAATTGGTGTTCAAGCTGCCGCCACCCCAGAAACTACATCCATATACAATCAGCCCAGTAGTACTGCAACGGAATCAACTCTAGCCATCGCTTCTCCTAGCACTAGTTCAACTGCGGCTCCAAGTACATTTAATCGCGTGCCTAGGACGAATATGATTTGGAAAACGAAAAGCCTGAACATAAATGATAACCAAATTCGTTTTCTTGGATCTGAGACGTTACCTCCCGAAATACTTCGTTTAGACACTCCATTTGAGATATTTTCATATTTGTTTTCAGAAGATGTTATCAACCATATAAGAGATCAGACAAATTTATACTCTTTGTGGCGTTTTTGGCGTTGATGTGGCTGTAGTAGCTTGGAGAGACAATATAATTGTCACTCTAGCTTCCAATTTTGCAGGAAAACACCCAACATCTGTTGCAAGAAGGTGGGACAAGTCTAAAAAGCAATACATTTCTGTTGAACGTCTTTTTGTCGTAGGAGAACATAACCGACATATGGGCGGTGTAGATCTATTAGATTGTGTGATGGGCCACTATAAGATCAAACTCCGCAGTAAGCGGTGGTACCTACGTATTTTTTTATCATTTCCTAGACATGGCTATGTGTAATTCATGGCTTTTATACCGAAGAATAAATGCAGCAAAAGGTAGTAACACAATATTTAAACCTAGTTACGTGTTGTAGGTTTAAAAATGCTATAGGAACAGTATGGCAAGTAACTGTTAATCGGCTAATGCGATGATTATGATGATGAAAAAATAGTATTACTTTATTTTTAGTTCGTGGTGCTTAACGTTAACTAAGGGCGAATTTCATCAATGAAACTGAACGCGTTCAACATAATATGAACCACGTTTACGATCTGTCAGTGTAATTATTTTCTATGGAATATTGACAGTGACAGCTCTTGAACGCTTTAATGTACAGTAGGCTAATTCACGTAACTAAATAAGTGCTGTTGCAGTGCAGTTGAAGTTAAGTTTCGATCAAAACAACGCTTATTCTCTACCGCTGTCAGACACGCTCGCGTCAAGTTTGCGTCACGCGAGCGCATAACGGCATTCTACTGTTGCGCGTCTTTGGTGCGTGCTTCGGAACGCAACATGATCGGTATTCTACTATTTGTTTGACGTCCCAAAATTACAGCTTCTAAAATTAAGTTTAGTTTTAATATTATAATAACGTCATATTCATTGAATTTTTAATCAATTCTATTCAATTATTTAGTGAGTAATATTTTTTCTCTCCACTGTCAGTAAGTTTGTTGTCGTGACTCGTGCAGTTGACGTGCAGTTCACGCGCAGTTTACGCGCAGTTCAAAGATTACAAGATTACCGTATATCACTCAAACGTAAACTTAACTGCAACTGCCCTAAAACTTAATCGGCGCGTCATAACATTACGTGAATTAGCCCTCTGATCACGTTCAGTTTCATTGGTGAAATCCGCTCTTAGTTAATCACCACGGACTAAATATAAAGTAATACTATTCATCATCATCATCACATTAGCTGAAAGACGTCCAATGCCAGACACGGGCTCCAAGTGTCGCCTCAGCAACCGTTCCTGTTCGTCTCGCATCCATCGGCCATCCGCAACCCTCACCAGGTCATCGTTCCACCTTGTGGGAGGAAGCGCCAACGCTGCATAATCCGATACGTGGTATAATAAAACTATTATTGGGTCCTAAATTATGAGCATAGTACGTCAAAAGTGAGTACATAGTACGGTAATAGTGAGGAGCTCGTTGCTAAAATATTGACAGCCGCACAAGTCCATCTTCCAGGTTAAGGTACGCTTGCTAAGGTTTGTCTGTGGATGGGCGACCATCTTAAGATACCGAGTTTCCTCCGTGCCTCGGAAAGCACGTTAAGCCGTTGGTACCGTTTGTCATTTATAGATCGTTAGTCGTTATAATACGGATAGTCAGAAACCAGTAAATCTGACTCCAGTCTTGCCAAGGAGTACCGTGTGTAGGCAGCCGCGCTACGTAAAATCCTGGTATTCAGCTAAATCCGGTTTGACTTGAAGCCAACCCCAACACACTTGGGAAAAGGCTAGGCATAGTACGGTAAAAACGCTTGAAAGCACGACCAATTTGATCTGGTTAAACTGCAAAGTCATTTTGTTTAAGCAACAGTTATTTTCAACTTTAGTGAAGTGATAATTTATTGGGAATTAAAACTTCACAAACAGTTAACTTCTCTGATTATCAGAAGTTAGAGATATATTAAGTTTCAAATTGGGATCTCGGTTGAGGCTGTGCTCTGCCCTATATATTTGAGGTTTGCTAAGGTTCTCTTTATTTACTTAATGTTGCTTCCATTACGAAGGTAATTCTTCAGGAAATGGGCCCTGAATAGTTTGTGTGGTCTCTTAACACTCCTGTTTGTCTATAGTATCTTCAGCTCAATGAGCTTAATCAAGCTTGGGTCAATAACCTATATTTTGTCATAGACGATGACTGCATATGTTCATGTTCTTTTTTAGGGTTCCGTACTCAAAGGGTAACCAACAGAACCTTATTACTAAGCCTCCACTATCTGTACTTCCGTTCGTCCATTCATCCGTCCGTCTGTCTGTCAGCCGGCTGTATCTCAAGATCCGTAATAGGCAGTCATTGCCGCTATAACAACAATTTATTAAAATTAAAAGGGGATACAATAAATGTGTCTTTTTCGGTTTATGGTACGGAACCGTTCGTGGTAGAGTCAGACTCGCACTTGATTTTCATGCATTTTCTAGTTTCTTTGCTCTTGAGACCTGTTTCCCTGGATCTGAATGGCACTCTACAAGTTTAACTTTCCATCCGTGAAGTACGAGTATATAGAAAATTTCTAGTTTCTTTGCTCTTGAGACCTGTTTCCCTGGATCTGAATGGCACTCTACAAGTTTAACTTTCCATCCGTGAAGTACGAGTATATAGAAAATTTACAGATTTTTTTAATCACAAAAATTTAATAACAGCTCAATCTGTTAGTGAACTAGAGCGGAAAGATATTTCTTCAGGCAAATTACATAATGAAACACTGTGATATCTTTATCAGCGTTTACACATCATTGATTTTGTGTTTTAGTTAGTAGAACACAATAAGCTAAATCTAATTACCCTACATCCCTCTTTAGGTACCCATTGTTCTTGAAACAGATACGGGAACCCGATTTAAAATTTCACCATTGTTTGCGACTTACGTGAAACCAAGTTAGTCGCAAATACTACATTATGGTGAATGGAATGTGTGCATTCAATCAGCATAACTGTGTTTTTCTTTTAAAAGACGGGTATTGACGTCAACATTTCCTTTCAGGTGGTCATTATAAACTTTTACTAAAGTGACATAAAAGACATGGTTGACTGGAAGAGAATGCCTGTGGCTTAACTCCACCTTTTAACAATGTGTTGCATGAAGTTAAAATCTATGTATATATCTCTTACTAGCTGACCAGTGCCCACTTCGTTGGGCGGTAAACATTTTAACTTGTGATGAAATTATGAGTCTGGTTCGGTTAGTACTGACTGCTATGATTTATTTCCTGACGGCCAAAAGGAGGGTTTGGTTTTTATTGCATAATAATATGTATTATGTAGCTAGGCTAGCGAGCCGCTGGCGCTGCGAGCGCTCAGCGTTAGACTCCCTGTCCCTTGTTGCAGAGACATGCTGCTTTAAATCACTGAGACGCTGTGCACGTTCAGCGCTAGATTCCCGAGCACGGACCTGCGATGTTCTCCAGCTTTGGTTAGCAAGCCGCTGTGAACGCTCGGAGCTAGATTTCCCAGCGCGTGCTTGCAAAATATTTTCTCTATTCCTCGAGAGGCTCTTCCGTACGGCGTACTCGAGCTGCTCTTGTCTCATGTCTGGGATGTCTGACGGGAAAGTTGTGATATCCTTTTAGGCATCTTAAACAATCACTGAAACTGTCCGATATCCCAAAAACAGAAATATCACAGCTTCGAACTCGAAGAATGAGAACGAAGTAATATTGTAATTGTGTTTTGAGAAACCGAGCAACCAAAACAATTTTAAAGACCAACAACATTCAACCAACTACGTACATCTCACCTACCAAACGACAAAAGTTAAATAATAACTAACGTAAATTGATAAAACGTCCGTACAAAGCATGTTCTAATGCGGTTCGTGAATGGACGGCGCGGGCGGCGTTTTGCGATTTAGTAATTTTATATTATCTTCGAAACTTTTCAACCAATTGACATACTGTTTCGGGTAAATCGTATCCCTATGATGTTCATGATCATAATAACATTTTTTTCGATAAGGTTTAATATTTTGTTGTTTAAAAAATCGTCCAAAGATAAGTACGTCGAAAAATACTTTTTTTAACACATAAAAGCTACTATATCTGCTAAAATATAAAAAATAGGAATATGGTGCCGGTGGTCTTTTTTGTAGAACTATTCTAGGCGGACCAAGTTGCCATACATTGTTTTCAATTATATACAATTGTTAAGGCAGCGCACGCAAATAACTCTGTTGTAAGAGCTATTTTTTTTCCGCCTGGATAGACAAAATTTGAGATAGTTCGACTAATATGCATGATATCTTTATAATTTATAGCCTATAGCACTCACGAATAATGTAGCTTTCTAACAGTGAAACAATTTTTCAAATCGGACCAGTAGTTCCTGAGATTACCCCCTACATACAAACTTACAAACATACAAACTTACAAACTTACAAACAAATTTTACCTCTTTATAATATTAGTATAGATATATAAAAAAATAATCCCTATTTCCCTTGGTCCCGGCGTCACGCGCGAAGTGCTGAGCCGATTTCGCTAATTCTTTTTTTGTTGTGTTTGTTACTGTCAGGAGAAGGTTCTTATGAAAGAAAAAATAAGAAAGTTGCCAGTTGAAGGGAGCGAAGCCGGGGGGGGACAGCTAGTAAATAATAAACAGACAAAGATAAAGATAATTTTATTTGTCAAAACATGCGTATACATGCGAATTAAGCATGCAGGATGACACAATTATTCATGTTTCGTCATTTGTTTCACCCAAAAGGCGTACAAATTTATAAAAATTACAAAATATAATGAATACTTATAATTAAAACAAAGAAAACAGTCAGGGAAAAAAAGTAAACAAAAATTAATGACAAAAATACAAATGTCAAGTAAAAAGATGTCAGTGAAATACATAATTAGTCATAAAATGTCATATAAATTAAAACTTAATGAAATAATAAATGACTGTGGTGTGCACAAACTTATATGCACAACTAGCGTAGCTGTATCGCGCAACTTCTGCGTCACATTTTTCATTAACGCTCTGCTTCTATTGGCAGTAGCGAGATATTATAGCCTCGATAAATGGGCTGTCCTACACAAAAATAATTTTCCAAATCAAACTAGTCGTTCCTGAGACCATCGCGTTCAACCAAACAAACAAACAAACTCTTCAACTTTATAATATTAGTATAGACTAGCTTCTGCCAGCGGCTTCGCCCGCGTGATCCCTAGGGAACATATTCCCGGGATGAAAAGTAGCTTATGTGCTATTCCAGACTATAATCTATCTTTATTCTAAATTTCATTAAGATCCGTTAAGCCGTTCTGGCGTGATTGAGTAACAAACAACCAAACTTTCACATTTATAATATTACTCGTTTGGTGTAAAGCGAAATTATAACCATCTTCCCCTCGACGTTATAATTATTAAAGGATATTGCAAACTGTCGTAAGCCGTTTTCCGAAGCTACTCGCTAGCCTCTAGGCGCCAAGCTAGCCGCCTGCCTGTGCGTTCGCGACCACAAAAATAATCCTTATAGCATGATTCAGTAGTCACGCGCGATGGCTTATTATTAGCGTATTTCATGTAAGTATAACTTTGGTGTTTCTATACCGATTTCTATGATTCTTTTTTTATGGAATAGTTAATAATGTAAACTTTTATTAATGTTAATTAGGGACGACTGAGAGTTTTATAAACGTAAGAGTAGACAAATACAATCAGAAATCTTCGAACTGCTAAGCTATCGGGAGTTACACGTGTTATTGTTCGTCAATCACAAAAGGTAGACATATGCTGTCGTTGGATATTTTTTATATAATTTTAAGGAGAACATTTCCGTCATATATGATTTCTGTGTAGCTTTCACCATTAAGGTCGCACACGCGACGGAAGCTTAAAAAATGGAGTAACTTCTCCCGTTATCCCAACATTTCCCTTCACTGCTCTGCTCCTATTGATTGTAGCGTGATGAAAAGTATACTATAACCTGCTCAGGAGTATGAATAATAATTGTACCAAGTTTCATTAAAATCCGTCGAGTAGTTTTTGTTTCTATAACGGTTATACAGACAGACAGACAGACAGACAGACCGACAGACAGACAGACAGACAAAAATTGTACTGATTGCATTTTTGGCATCAGTATCGATCCCTAATCACCCCCTGATACTTATTTTGGAAATATATTTCATGTACAGAATTGACCTCTCTACAGATTTATTATAAGTATAGAAAATAGAAATATATTTCATGTACAGAATTGACCTCTCTACAGATTTATTATAAGTATAGATATAGATGTACATTGTACAGATAATAGAAATCGGGTAGCTTTCATAATAGCTGCAGCTTACGTAATAATCTGTAATGAAAATACCACGAAAGATTGATCACGATTACCTAATAGAGCGGATTTCACCAATGAAACTGAACGCGATCAGTAGATCTAAACTGCGTTCAAGAGCTGTCAGTGTCAATATTCCATAGAAAAAAATTACACTGACCGCTCGTCAACGTGGTTCACAAGTAGATCGCGTTCAGTTTCATTGATGAAGAGCGACCAACAACTTACACTTCATATCACGTTTCGTCACGTATTACATACATGCAAGTTTCTTAATACGTTATTAACTAGTAGATTTTGCAGTTTAGATTTTCAAGAACTTAGTTGTCACTCAAAAGTACATGCTTTTGAGTGACAACTAAAACTAAACTAAAACTAAAGACCTTTAGTCCTTTAAAAAAAAAGTAAAGTAAAGAAAGAGAAGAGTAAGTAAGTAAAGTTCTTAATAAATTATGAGTGTTTTTTGTACATGTTTTGCTGTATCCAATTTAACTATACTTTAATATTATAAAGCAGAAGAGTTTATTTGTGAGTTTGTTTGCTTGAACGCGCTAATCTCAGGAACTACTGGTCCGATTCGAAAAATTCTTTCAGTGTTAGACAGCCCATTTATCGAGGAAGGCTATAGGCTATATTATCACGCTAAGACCAATAGGAGTGGGGCAGTAATGAAAAATGTTACGCAGACGACGTTGCACGGGTCAGCTAGTTAATAATAAAGGGTTTAGGATAGGCCAACTATCCTCGTGTCATAGTAATATATCTTGTGAACAAAGTGTTTGTTTTGGGATCAGAAAAAACCCCTTAAAAGTAGATACTTTTTTCTTTGTTTTCACAGCTCCTGAACACAGGGCACTGTGCATATTTGTTTAGGAGATGTTACCTTTCGTTCAGGGACATTTTTTCTTAGAAGATTGCACTACAATTTGAGTAGTTCCTGGGAATTTCATGTTCTATTTTTAATCATTGTTTTTGTGGCTATGACAACAAAATGTTCAAACCCACAATTTTAATGAATTTTTCCAAAGGTATTGATGATAATAATGTGATACGACAGATTTCGCCTAAGATGATTGCTTCAACCACGCTGTTGTTGTCTTTTGTGAGGTCGCAAGTTGCTTATGTAACCAATTCTCTTTGTGAAGATCCTTGCATATTGCGAGCACGTGAGAACACCATAATATATGAATTTATAGTTTACTAGTTGACCCGCGCAACTTCGGTTGCGTCACATTTTGCATTAATGCTCCGCTCCTGTTGGTCTTAGCGTGATGATATATAGTTTATAGCCTTCCTCGATAAATGGGCTATTTAAAACTGAAAGAGTTTTCAAATCGGACCAGTAGTTCCTGAGATTAGCGCGTTCAAGCAAACAAACAAACTCTTCAGCTTAAAATATTATATTATAGTAGATATAGATTGCGGCAGGTAGTCACCGTAGTCGGACTTTCATTTGTTCACGCTTCGTTCGCGCATCAAGCTCAAGGCGCCGTTGATATTAAAAATCAAAAGTATTAATTAATGGGGCCTTGGAGAAGTACATATTATCCCGGAAGTACCGGGAGTTTTTTAATACTTTCGGACTTTAACGTGAGCAAAGCCGCTGGAAAAAAGCTTCTTTTAATAGGTTTTTTTTTCTGAGGTTTTTATAGGTCGTTTATTTGCCCGTTAACGCTATTCGTCATAATACCATTGGTAGTTCAACGGACAAATAAACGACCGATAAAGCACAGACGTCAGCACATCAAGCTACAATAATCTGTCAAATTTCTTTAATAGATTTTCAACTTTATCGCCATAGTGATTGGGTTTAAATTTGACTGGGAAAATTTGATCGTTTTGGGAAGCCTGATGTTCTGGCATCAAAAACCGGGCATAAGTGAACTAGCCAGCTTATGAAACTGGACGAATTTTAAGAACAGATATTTTATGGTTAACAAAAATCGGTTTTCAAAACATATCCCATACAATCACTAGTCCTCCTAGCCGAATTCAGCAATGGCAGCCATCGGTTCGGGACATAATATACTGCATGAGTGTGTGCGCAAACCCACTGGGTGCACTCCCTCTTCCATTATTCTCATATTCCGATGGACGGCAACCCGACACGACCGGAGAGAGATCTGGCGCAGGACCAACTGCTTAGCGTGCTTTCCAAGCCACAGGAGAATCACATACCAACTTCCGTGCTATCACAGAGAAATACAAATGGAAAACCCAAATATCACTTGTGCCCGACCTGGGAATCCAATCCAGAACTCACCAGCGAGACCGATTGAAGCAGTTAAAAAACAATCCAAAAGAATGCGCGAGAACTACAATGAAAAAATTTTGATGATAAGTAAGATTGAGGAAAATAAAATAAGCACAAGATCTCTCGCCTGTCCGTTCTCCGAAACCCGTTAGCTGCTGAATTAAATAAACACCGGTTCTAAATCCCGGTTCGTGGAACCGAAACCTTTAATCACTCGAATCAGTTTAGGAACACCCTGTAAGTCCGGTGGTGTTAAATAACGGATCTTTGGTCGACCTTCAATTTTAGATTAAAGATGTCTGTCTGAAAGATATTGTGTTGCTAGGTGAGCGGCGCCTACAAATGTAATCAACGTAGCTTTTGTAACCATTTGCAGGTAATTATTAAGTGTAACTAGCTGGTACCCGCGTCTTCGCCCGCTTGACAATTATATACTAAAACCTTCCTTGAGATCCATTAGTGAAAACAGCATGGAAATCGGTGCAGTAGTTTTTATGTTTATCGCGAACAGACACGCCGACTTTGTTTTATAATATGTAGTGATAATATTATGCTTATGGTAGAGATATACCTTTGTTCTAATTAGTACCTCCCTTTGAGGCATCTTTTTAGTATAAGAACGAACGTCTTAAAGAATAAACTCGTAGGAAGATTTTAGAACTCGCTTTTTTATAAACTTAGTGTCTTCAATTGTTGAGCACGGAATTTAAGATTCAAGATTTGAACTAAAAGCAAACGTATCCGGAACTCAAGGTTAAAACTATGAAAATTTCTAAAATGTCCTAGAACTTAAACATCCTTAAGACAAGGACTTTTATAAGAAAGTCCCTACCAAGCCATTTATATAAATAAATAAATGGCTTTTTTTTCATTATAACAAGCCAATAATGACAATAAAATCCCCGTTATAATTGTTGCTAGTTTTGGTAATGACAAATGCCTATCATGGCTTTCACAATAATTTGATTGTAACACCGCTACGTAGCCGTTGGACACGAAAATAATTGCGTTGAGGCTCTTAGAGAAGTAAATTGAATAAATATTGCCAGTTGTGGCAGTATAGAATAAGTTTTATAAATAGCGAGCTATATTTAGGTCGAACTACTTGGAAAATTCGAGAAAAATCAAACCAATACCAGAGGGCCTATTCTACTCATTTTTAAACAACTTTCGCATTCGCATATCAATCGCAAGCTGCCAAAAAGCGTAAATTTTCATAAATTTTTGACAAATTGCGATTTAGATGCGAAAGTAAAAAATTAGTAGAATTAGCACTCCGGTTTCTGAGGTACTTTATCGGTCGCTTATCTGTCCGTTAACCAATAACTAACCATATCTTTTTGATAGATAGCGTTAATGGACAAATAAAAGACCAATAAACTACCTCAGAAACTGAGCATTTGACAAGATTGACATCTAGAATAACACTTATTGATTATTAATAGATGAGGCTGATGTTGTCTATTTGACTACCTGTCACTAAAAAATAAAAGGAATTTTCATTTATATATTTATGTTTACACAATATACTTAAAAATAAAATTTTGTACAGAGAAAAGAGCACAAAGGTACTGCTTATTTCATACAAAAATAAAGGTTTAAATATTTTCTTATGCAGATTCGATGAAAATTAAACTATCACCGTTGCTATAAAATGAAGGTCAATCTAAAAATAACAGAGCAACATTACCTAACTGACCCATAACTTATTAAAACATGGAAAAGCACTTAAACTTTCCAACCCACATTTACTAACTTACTTATGACGTCACAACCTTGGCTTAATCCTCCGGTTAGGCGGCGTTTTCAGCTGAGATGAGCGAGGATGTGTAGCGAGGAATATTTTTGTTAACAATAAATAATAAAAACACTAGCGCTAAGCGAGGCTCGATAACTGAAGCGATTCTACTGGATCTTAACTGCAATTAAAGTAATAAATAAATAAATAAATAATAATCTATCTATTATTTAAAAATGAATCCCTATTTCCCTTGGTCCCGGCATCACGCACGTACGGCTGGGTCGATTTCGCTAATTCTTTTTTTGTTGTGTTTGTTACTGTCAGGAGAAGGTTCTTATGAAAGAAAAAAAATATAAAGTTGCAGTTGGCGGGAGCGAAGCCGAGGGGGACAGCTAGTACTGTTATAATTATTTTTTGTGGATTATTATACAACTTTCTTACATTAATTTTATTTTTACCCATCCTTCGCTACGCATCCTCGCACATCTCATCACATCTGTGGTGGAGCAGCCTGAATCTGTTGCCTAACATTAATTTGATCTTGTCAAAAAAGCCTATGTTTTCGTACATTTTGACAGATTGCGATTTAAATGCGAATGTGATGCCAATTTGAAAATAAGTAAAATTGGCACTCAGTTCCTTTATTATCTCGATAGTAGTCATCAAGGGATGAATTAAGATGACATCCCTGAGTAAAATGGCTGATTGAGGTACTTTGGAGCGGAAATACGTCTTTACGTTTATCAAACTAGCCTTTTCCGATACAACATGTAACAGTATAAACACAATAACCTCTTAAGGGGTTATTATGCACATCACTATGAACAACTTTTACTACGGGGCCAACTACGAAATCATGGGAAAAAAACAACTCTTCAGTACATTTTGTTGAATTAGGTATACACACATAAATGTATGGGACAGTCGATTTCACGAGTTCACTGTTAGTCCCGTAGCAAAAGTTGTTCATAATATCATTATTATGAACAACAAAAACAGCGTTTATAAAATCAAATTACACGAGAGAATTTGTAACTTGACATTTTTAGTATTTCGTTTTTAGCAGCTTATTACGCCTTGTAACACTTAAAAACATCATTCGTATTGAATGTTGCAATTACGAGCTACTCAAATACATAAAGTACATCATTCAAAGCTAAAAATACCAGACCAGTACTTTGAAACACAAAACATCTAATAGCTGAGCAAGTATTTAATTCGAGGAACCAACTGAAGCGGTTATAACTCGTAAAGACTCAGCCAAAATTTCGCCTTCTTCAGAATATTCCTTTGCTAAAGGAAAAGTATTTTTGATTGGCATGGATGGCGGTTCGTTTTTCTCTTGCGAAGTCGGGCATTAATATTAATTACCTTTTTGTTAAATTTATTTTAAAGACCTTAATGTAGTAGGCGCCAGATTAATTTGAAATAAATTACAGTTCATTATGAACCGTTTTTCATTACTTGAGTGAGAGCGTAAAGGATGACGATAGAAGTCGATTCAGGACAGCTTTATTTCTGTTTTTGATATTAAGTATGTGGGTCAATAACCGTTAATGCACATTCATCTGCATTAAAACCCGTATTGCAGATGCGTATTCCCTACACATGAGAAATATAGAGAATAAAATGAAACTTAATCCTCGTCAATTCTGGTCACATATTTCCAGCCTGCGGTCCAAAGGTGGGTTTGAACCGAATATAACATACAAGGATTCAACTTTTTCGGGTACTAAGGCGGCAGGGGCTTTTGCTGATTTTTTCTCGACTGTTTTTCTGCCGGACGTCCCGCAGCTTAATGCTGATCATATCGGTACATCTGACCATTCCAATAACAGCAATTATATAAATATATCCTCCTTGTGCAATGTAGACATTATCAAAGGCATAAATAAACTTAAACCTAACAGTTCCATTGGCCCCGACAACATCCCCCCTTTCATAATTAAAGACCTAAGAACTATTTTCATGGATCCTCTTTGCCACATTTTTAATTTAGCCTTGCAGACTGGTACATATCCCTCCGAGTGGAAAGTTTCTAGAGTTACACCTATCCCTAAAACCCAAAACAAAAGTGCTGTTGAAGAATACCGCCCTATCGCAATCCTATCTTCCCCGGCGAAGGTCTTTGAGAACATCCTCCATAATGCTATCTATGAGCAAATAAACAAATATCTTTGTAATGAGCAGCACGGTTTCAGAAGCAAAAGGTCAGTTGACACAAATCTTCTTACACTAGTAGATTATATCTCGTCTAGTTTGGACCGCGGGCGTCAAGTAGACGTACTTTACTTTGACTTCCGGAAGGCGTTTGACAGGGTTAACAATGACGCGCTGCTAATGAAGCTTAGCAAAATAGGGTTCGCACCATCTCTCCTCCGCTTCTTTGCAGACTACCTACGTGATCGACAGCAGTTTGTTAAGCTTGGTATGTACGTGTCGGGTACCTATCACACGCGTTCCGGCGTGAGTCAAGGCTCAATTTTAGGGCCTTTGTTATTTCTCATCATGGTCAACGATCTTCCTCAAGTTCTGCTTCATGCAAGATGTCTCTTGTATGCTGATGACTTAAAACTGTACCTGGAAATAAATTCCGACCGTGACAGTTTGGCGCTACAGAGGGACATAGATGCGATATACAAGTGGAGTGTAGACAACAAGATGGAGTTTAATTCGTCCAAATGCTTCGCCTACTTACCTTCGGTCGAATGCGGTGCCCAGTTAATTTTGAATATAATTTGAATAATAATACCATTACGAAATCAACAACCATGAAAGACCTGGGAGTCACATTCGACCGAAAGCTCACCTTCCACGACCATATGATCACGGTAGCTAAACAATTCTACCAAAGGTTAGGCTTTGTTCTGTGTAATTGCCGTGATTTTCGCACTGCACATGCCGTCAAAATAATATTTAATGCTCTCGTACGTAGCAAGCTGGAAACCAGCTCTTGCGTTTGGAATCCACACGAAAGTACCTACGCACTTTTATTAGAGAAAGTCCAAAAAGCGTTCCTTAGGTACCTATATAAGCAGAAACACGGCTACTATCCTTACCTCTATCCGACAAAGTTCTTACTGGGTTGCCTCGGATACAACTCGCTAGAGGTAAGGCGTGCTCGAGATCAGCTCACAATAGCCTGTAAGACACTCCGTGGTGTTATTGACGCTCCCGATCTGCTTCATGTGCTGGCGCGCTTCTTTGTCCCAGACAATTACTGCCGGGGCAAAAAGCACAGGATGTTTGCCATGCCTCCATGTCGTACTGTTGCACGTGCTAAGTCGCACATTCCTCGCACTCTGGCTGCGCTTAATGATCTCTTAGATTCCAATCCAACAAGCGATCTGTTTGCGGATGGATGGACGAAGATTTTATTGGTATGTCAGAAGTACTGCGAGAGTAATTTATGAAAGCGTTGTTGCCTTTTATTTATGTTTTCCTTTTAAATTTTACTTTGTTCATTTTGTATATTTTTGAATGTGTTATAATTGTCTCTTTTATTTTTATAATTTTTATATGTTACTGTAATTGGTTTACGGCCGTTGTAATTAAATAAATAAATAAATAAATAAATAAATCTGGTGCCTATCATATATTATTCTCACCAATGTCATAATTGTGAAAGTTTGTAATAGTATGTTTGTTACTCAATCACAAAAACGGCTAGGTATTCTGTGCTCACCCAGGCCAAGTCACGGGCAGAAACTAGTATGTAATAGTGACTTACTGAAATTCAATTATAAAAAGTCATTGGCTGACTGATTTACTGAAATTCTGATACCTATATATTTTCATTTAAGATTTTTCTCTGTGTTGTTGTCCCAATCTCCTCAAGTTAGGTCAATAGGCTAAACTCGGGGAAATTCTCAATAGCAGTACTACTACATGCCGTTTTCTACACTAATTCAAGAAATATGTGTCTGTGTGTGTGTGTATATGTGTGTGTTATGAGTGTGTGTGTGTGTGTGTGTGTTATGGATGTGTGAGTGTGTGTCTTTAGTTTAAGATAAAACCTAACAGAGAAAATCTTGTGCTAATTGGCGGACTTTTTGTTCGACTAAGTTCAGTATACTCAGAAAAAAATGGAATAGAATACTCTTTATTATGTACACCATATAAATTATAGAAAAAATAGATGAAGAAAACATTACATAGGATGACAAAACGGGCGGCCTTATCGCTGAAAGTGATATTGTCAAGACAACCTTTGGATGGATTAAATCACAGTGTTAAACCAAGAAAACTTACAAAAAAATAATTTTCGTCCAAATCCGTTCTGAAACATTTTTGATTAACAAAAATACATACTCGCACACTTATTATATTAGTAGAAAGTAGGATATGAGCAGATAGAAGATAAATTACTGTATGGTAGTTATGATGCTACCATAGGATGCTACCATAGATCACAAAAACAAACAATTTCCAATTTAAATGTAGATTCACTAAGAGTTTATGATAGTCGCAACAGAATCTAGAATTGCAGTCAGTCTAGATTTTTTTTCTTTAATTACTATCGATTTATCAAAAAAAGTCTGTTAGTTACAAACTTTAGTGAAATGTGAAATGTCCAAGGATATTATTATTATTATTATTTTTTTTTGTTTTCTTTCTCGGGTCTCTGGAGACCCGGTCCTTTGGTAGGCGTACGAGGGGCCGAAACCAACTCGCAGAGGCCCCGTTAGAAATTTCAAATGTAATGGGGCACCAACCGGCGATTATCCCTGTATGCACTGTGAAAGTATTCCCAAGGACAATCCCCGGTTGGAGCAAGAATATTGCAGAATATGGAAAAAAAAAGATGAAACGCTATGGGTTTGGGCGGTTTAGTGGACTGATAATCGTTTATTATAGAACTTTTAAATGGCAGGGGGTGACTTGCACACTCAATGAATGGGCCCCCGAAAACGGTCGCTAGCACAAAGTGACGTAGCGCCAAGGAGGCAACATAGCCTGAGGTGCTAGAGGAGTGGAGATGTATACCATGGCTATCAGGACAATCCCGGAAGTGCGGTATATTATTATTATTCCGTTTATTCATTTCTATATACATAAAATTTACATTTTTAAATATATCTTAAAAAAACATTAGAAAATACATTTAAAAATATAAAAAATAGTAGCCCACCGGTATCGGGAACAGGGTCCAAGCTACCGGTGGTCAGGGCTCCCGAGAGAGGAATCTCCTAACAATACGCGCCGTGTCCAGGAGTACTACTTTCTGGATCAAGCCCTTGATCCAGCTGCCCAACGAGAGCCTCTTTAGATGTTGGTCGAGGCTCTTGGCAATTATGCCATTGGCCGTCACGACTATCGGCACAATGACTGCTGTGTTCACATCCCACATGTCGACAACCTCGCGAGCCAAGTCAAGATACTTACTTTGTTTCTCTTTCTCAGACTTCACGAGGTTCTCGTCATGAGGGACTGCTATATCAACAATCATTGCGCGACGCTCTAGTCGGTCTATCACCACTATGTCAGGCTTATTGGCAACAATAGTCCTGTCAGTGATGATAGACCGATCCCAGTACAACGTGCAATTGTCATTTTCGAGAACTGGGTCGGGCACATACCTATAGTACGGTACTTCCGATTCCACAAGATTGTATTTCAAAGCAAGTTGCTGGTGGATAATCCTGGCTACAAGGTTGTGCCTGTGCAAATAGTCTCCGTTAGCCAGACTGGAACAACCGGAAATAATGTGGCGAATGGATTCCCCGGGTCGGTGACATGCCCGACATATGTCAACCGTACCGTCCTTCACAATGTATTTCCGGTAGTTGTTCGTCATCATAACTTCGTCCATAATCGCACAGACAAAACCTTCGGTTTACCCAAAGAGGTCACCAAAACGCAGCCAGGCTACGGACGCTAAGAAATCTACATCAGGCCCATGTAGGACCCGATAAAAGCGCCCGTGAAGCTCCTTGCTTTGCCATACCTCCCTGCGGTCGTTTGTATCTAATACCACAGGTTTGCGCCAGTTCTCGTTAGCCAAGGCGAGCGCGGTAAGGCCTTTGTCCACTGCTACCACATCTCGATACATACCCACGTCGGCCTCAAGGTAGTACTCCCTAAGGCTGCATACCTCACGGTTGTGCAGGGTCTTAGCATTTAAGAAGCCACGACCCCCACACTTCCGCGGGATATACAGCCTCATCACCGATGACCGTGGGTGATGCATCCGATTTGCGGTAAGCAGTGAGCGTACCCTCCTATCCAGGGCGTCAAGTTCCGTCTGAGTCCATTTGAGTATGCCAAAAGAGTACATCAAAACCGGCATGACCCAACCGTTGAAGGCACGCACCTTGTTTCCGCCTGATAAAAGACTGTTAAGTAAAGCGCTCCTTCAACGATTGTTTCATATCAACAGAATTGATGCCTAACGCTTCCGACATACCCAAATACTTGTAAGTTTCGGTTGAAGAGAGGGACCTAAGGTGTATGAAATCCGAGAGTGGTGTTCCCACGGATTCCATAATCTCCCCTCGCTTTACATGCATGACCGCACATTTATCCACACCAAATTCCATCCTGATGGCTCTACTGAAGGCTTCTGTTACCTTTAGTAGCTTCATCAGTTGCAAGTTGTTGGGAGCAAATAGTTTCAAGTCGTCCATGTAAAGGAGGTGCGATATGACCTGACCACCTCTTCTCAACCGGAAGCCTTGCCCTGAACCCTCCAGCAATGTACTGAGAGGATTGAGGGCCAGACAAAACCACAGTGAACTCAGACTGTCGCCCTGAAATATGCCACGCTCGATCCTTATGGGGTCGCCGTTCACCTGGGTCTGTCGACACCCTTAGTATTATTATTATTATTATTATTTAGTGAGAGTACTGTCACTATGGCAACGAGCTGTTTCGAAGTTTATTGGACAACAAAGGACGAATTTTGTCGATAGCAAACACAAAAACTTTTCAATTTGCCGTAAAATAAGAGTATAAAAGCTTTTTGTCTGTGTAGTATGACAAACAACAAAAACATTGATCGTAATAAAAACATTGTATGTAATTGACGAATTAATCCATTTCGACATATTGAATTCAGATGGTTTGTCAAACAGAATCAAATCAAATAATTAATGTTTCGTTTTACATCGCTTGCGGATAACTTTTGGATGGACTCATTACTTCTTGATAAGAGAAGATGGAGAAAATCTTCAGTCAGTATTTTAATTCGCCCACCAGTAGTTAATATTTACAATACTCGTCAGTTAAATAAAAATGCTTTTAAAATCATCCAATACCCATTCAAATAAATTTCTGCGTAGCGGGGTGAAGGCTACGTCAGCTACGAGGCTGGCTACGACGTAGCGCTATACCAAAATGTATAATGGCGCACCGGCAATTCGATGACGCAGTTACCTATTACTTTAATTGTATTTTTAGAAAGGTCTTTGTCTCTTAACTCTTTTATCTTAAAATATTCCGCACAGTTATTATTGTTGATTTTACATTTTTCCGATCTTTGATAAGAGACTTTCGAGGAGTGGCACTTTTTTTTCAATGGACGACCATTAAAGTGTAGAACTATATTTTTTTCCCGAACACTTACCACCCTAATCTCTTCAAAGTTAGAGTAAACTTCTACTGGGTAAACTCGCTCGATCGTCGACTTTGCCTCTATCATCTCTGACCTAGACTAGAGTCAATAGCAAACCCATTTCAAATAAAAAAAAGTAGATTAAGATATTACAAAGATCAAGATTGTAATTTATTTCACAACTAACTACTTTTCACAAACTTTGTTATACGAATCCAATTCATTTATCTATTGCACTATTTTATTTATATAAATTATTTTTACTTTGTTACAGACAGCTACGAATGCCAACAAACAACTTCAAAATGTCACCACTTTCCTTGCTTCTCACCAAATAATTTCCACTTCCACTCCAACCATGGATATAGACGAGAAAGTATCGGGGCCCGGGGGGGCCTCGCAGAAGAACTGGTCGCATCTGAACACCAGTGATGAACTTCCTCTAGACATGAGGTTCAACCACGGGCATATGGTGTCCATGACAGTGTACAGTGTGCTGATGGTGGTGTCAGCCACCGGGAACCTGACGGTGCTGTCTCAGTTGATGAAGCGGAAGAGAGCGGGGAGGGCCAGCCGGCTCGATGTGCTACTGATGCATCTGGCAGTGGCTGACCTTATGGTAAGCGGTTGTTATTTTTGCCTATTGATTTGTACTTGGCTTTTCTTATTTTGAACAAGATACTTTTGGGTTTCACTAAATAAGTAAAAACCCAAACTTCTTTAGATCAGGTAGGTTCGCTACAATTTCTTGACAATATCGTAAGCTAACGTGGAAATCTTATAGTCCCAGAATTATGAAATGTGTATTTGACCATTCTGAGTCGAGACTCGATCAAACTAGACAAAACTAGGCAGCAGACGTAAGCCATATTAATAGATATTTAAAGTCGTCTGAACCAGTAGATGAACGTCACTCTAGATGACTAGGTGATCCGACTATCTAGTGTTATGACTCTACCGTTAGTAGTGAGTGCGTAATCAGAATGTTGTATTACGTAAAATGAAGTGGATGATACATCGATTAAAGTATATCGTAAGTGCGCATCAACATTTAAGTTCTTAGAACAGATAGATTAAACATTTATTTGGCAAAAAAAAAACAAAAGCACAATTGCTTAAAACCGGAGAGCAAATAAAAGATTCACTTAGATTGCGCAACGACATTGATTGGGCAAACATATTCTTACGAACCTAATTATACCTCACATTTGAGCAAAGGTCTCTTTCTCCTTCCATACCTCTCTATCCTTTGACAATCTGATTATGTTTGCGGGTCAAACTTGCCAAGAGATCCTTAAACACATCAAAGCTACATTCAAATGCACTAATTACCGAAACACAAACAAATTAACAAGTTACAACACAAACTTCAGGCTGCGTATCTGTTCAACAAGTAATTTAAGTTATTGACAGACCGACCGAGGCACTTCCCCTATTTAGTTTAAGGTCTTTTTTGCTATTAATTTTTAATAAAACCTTTGACACAATTGTGCAATCAAGCAGAGGGCCAAATCTACTAATTTTTAATTGTGATTGGAACGCGAATGTTGAAAAAAAAATGGAATTGGTCCTCTTGACAACAGTGTTAATAAATTTAAGAATTTGTCAAATGGCGCCAATAACCAAAGAACACATTTTAAAATTAGTAAACCATAGACAAATATTGAGTTTTACCATCAATTAAATTTTTTTCACAATTATTTGTTTATTTAAATGAGTACGAAGTATACCCGAACAAACTATATAGGTCTACCGGAATCTCATGGCAAATGTAGAAATTATTTTTAAGGGATTCAAAAAAAGGTGGGAGCCTTAACACTTCGTAACCGTTCATTCATCTCATATTAGGAGTCGTCATGGCTGAGACTACGGAGGACCTCAATACAATGTTCGATGATCTCAGTAGAGCTTCTGAAAGAGTGAGTCTCAAAATAAACATGGAAAAAACCAAGATTATTGTAAATACCCATGTAGCACCTACTCCTATCTTAATCGGAGACTCTACACTCGAAGTTGTAGATGAGTACGTCTACCTAGAATAAACGGTCCAGTTAGGTAGGGCTAAGTTCGAGAAAGAGGTCAACCGTCGAATCCGACTCGGCTGGACAGCGTTCGGGAAGTTGCGTGCTACCTTCTAGTCCCACAAACTGTGGTGTCTCAAAACGAAAGTCTATGATCAATGCATGCTGCCAGTGATGACTTATGGAACTGAAACGTGATCGCTCAGAATGGGCCACATCAGAAGGCTTAAAGTCACTCAAAGGGCAAAAGAGAGGGCAATACTTGGAGTTTCCTTGCGTGATCGAATCAGAAATGATGATATCCGCAAGAGAACCATGTTTACCGACATAGCTCGAAGTATCGCCAAACTAAAGTGACGGATATCGATGGAGCCGAAAAGTTCTGGAGTGGCGACCGCGTACCGGAAGACGTAACGCTGAAAGGCCTCCCAAAAGATAGACCTATGACCTGGTGAAGGTCACAGATAGCCGATGAATACGAGATATACAGGAGCGGACGTTGCGGCGACGCTTGGGAGGTCTACGTCCAGCAGTCGACGTCTTTCGGCTGACATGTTGATGATGATGATTATCCCCTCCCTCTTTTTACCAGCCGTGGAAAATATACCATCATTTGATGTGCCCTCACCTCCTGCCGGAGTCGCGGGACTATTCGAAAGAGATACCGTGGCTCCGGAACACAAAGGGCAATGAAGGAACATGGATGGGTTTTAAAAAAAAATTGCCCTCACCTACGATTCGCCATATAATAATACTAGAAACTTCAATCAAGTAAGAAAAAAATAAACTAAAAGTATCAAAACTACTCAGTCCAACTTACCGATCAAAGATTATTTTTCAATTTTTTTTTATGCCATGAGATTTCGGTAGACCTTCGAATCCTATAAACAGACTCCCAGATCTGTTCTATAAATTATTTAGACACCGACCGACCGAGGCACTTAATGCAGATGGTAAGATAATTTACACAGCATTAGAATATCAAGTCTTGCGAGTAAATAGCGGCGATCCGTAACAACCTCATCTTTTATGTATTTTGGCTCAAACTCGCATTATTTCAAGACAAGGCGGCTTTCTTTGAAGAATATTTATTTGGTTGGAGCTTGGTCGTTGAATGTCTAGATTAAGGAAATGTATTAAAAAAGTGTAGATATTTTTGTCCGATAAAACTCGGTCTCAAAACATGGCCAGTTTACGTTACTAAGATTCGTTAATGTACATGAATTTTTAGATGCTAGGCAGAGTGCCCTAAGTAAATTGGCCATCTCCTTTAAAGGTTAAGATTTTTTATAGTTTTCCTCAAAAATTAATAAGTACATCATCATCATATCAGCCACATATCACCACCGGTCATCGGTCCACCTTGTTGGAGGCTCTCCAACGCTGCATGTTCCCGTACGCGGTCGCCACTCCAGAACTTTTCGGGTCCATCCCATCAGTTGTGCGAGCAATGTGCCCTTCCCACTGCCAATTCAGTTTGGCGATATTTCGAGCTCTGCCGATAACCTTGGTTCCCTTACGGATTTAATGATTCCTGAAAAAATATATAACATTAGCATTTTCTTCTTTTGCTTTGTTGCCTGGGGAAGTTCTCACTTTGTTTGTTGTTCTCATTAATATGACCCATTTCTTTGTTGACGGTAACTGATATTATTTCGTGTCCCTCAAACTTTCTCTTTAATTCCGTTCGTGTTGTCTCATATGTATTCTCTCTATTATACGTGAGGTAAATAATAATTTCCAACACGCGCGTACTACAATATCAGTTAAATTAGTGTATGTTACTCGTAAAAAGACTTTGTTTCATAACAGTTTGGTTCCAAATACGACCTTTAAAAGAAAGAATATAAATTACAAAATGTGAATGGTGAATACCATAAAAAAACGGATTAAAATTAACCTACAGAAGTCGAGAACAGTGCTTATATTATATTTCATTATATAACCTAATCATACATGTAAGCGGAGAGGGGCGCTAAATCGGTCACTTTAAGAGAATCATAATATTAAAAATAAAATAAAAAGAGCCTTTTATTTCCAGTAAATTTATATTTCTTATAATCTATGTGTACTTTAGTTTTATTTACTTTATTCTATGTTATTTATTTGTTTCTTTGCTTAATATAATTCTTACATGATGACACGTGGAATAATAATATTAATCACACAATAATCTGTCTAATTTCATTTTCATCTTTATCGCTAGCGCATTAGGTTCAAATTTGATTGGGAAAATTTAACAGTGACGGGTAGCTTAATTTGCTTTATGATTCTGCTAAAGTGGCCTTTTTAGACCTGGTGGTATAATTTAAAAATAGACTCAATTTTACAGCAAATCGAATTGAAGTTAAAAATAAAAGGCAGTGTTAATATTATAAACAATCGACTTTCGTAGTACACAAAAAGTAGTTGCTATATGTAGCGCGTCCTCTGTCATATTCAGGAGATTTTTGGCCTTCAGAACGTTTCTAAGAAACTTACAATATACTATACATATTATATATACTATATGTATTTTTTACATGCGATGTGTTCGCTCTTGACTCTAGTCTAGAATGATGACTGAGACAAAGGACGATGGAGCGAGCTTACCTAGAGGTAATTAAAAATCATCAATCAAGCAGTGCTCTAATCCTATCCCTTATTCAGTATTAACTTTTATGTAAGAACTTCCAATCAGATTGCCAATCCTACTAATTTTTAACCAATGTTCGCAAAACCGGGTGACAAGCGAGTGCATGTCAGTCGGTTTTTTAACAGATTGCGCAAGTTGTTTAAAAATTAACGGCATTGACGCTTAGTCTAAAGTGAACATTTGATTTCGTGTTCCCCATTTAACATTCTCCCGACACCCAATTCAACGGTTCGCAGTATTGTTGCAGGTGACATTCCTGATGATGCCGCTGGAGATCGCGTGGGCGGGCACGGTACAGTGGCTAGCGGGCGACCTGATGTGCCGCGTCATGATGTTCACGCGCACCTTCGGCCTGTACCTGTCCAGCTTCGTGCTTATCTGTATAGCTGTAGACAGGTGAGTTGAGATGTTCTCTTAAGGATTTTTTATGCGACTGGCCTGGCCTGGCCAAGAGTGCTCGAAAAAACCTCTGAACTATTTAGCACCGGTTGAGCAGATGTGTAGCGTGGAATTGTAGGCGCGTGATTTTTTAATTTGTCAACCATTTTAACCCGGTTAGAAGATCGAAATATAACGTTTTTTTTTTCTTTTTTTAATTATTTTACGGTGTAGTAGAGAAATTCGTAAACAACATTCGTAATTTAAGTTAATTAAACTTTTGGTTAATAATTTTAATCGGTGGAGTGTTTATAATATTTTCTGAACTTTTTTATTTATTTTATTTTTAGTACCGTCATTTTTTGTTTGTACAAAAATAAATAGAACCTTCGATTACTTTCCGATTTAGTCAATCACTAGCGTAAATGTAAAATAAATTGCTTTTGCATTACACAACGATAACGGCCGCTGTTTTTGTGTGCGTGAGTTGTACGGTGCACGGTAAATACACGCTGTGTAAGATGGGATAATGTTTATAATCGATTGTGTAGTAGGTTCTGTTTTAAGAAATACGGGTGTGTGCGCGACTGCGTATTTATTGCTTTTACTGAAGTGCGTGTGTGTTAGTTCTGATACAATTTCGTTTGTCGTTTATTTTATCTATGGGTGACACATTCATGCCACAAGCGTACTTGTTGCGTAAAACAAGGGCCCTTAGATTGTTCTCAAGAGCTCATTGCTATAGCTGGCAAATTATAAAATGACTTTGAACTTTCAAATAAATTTTTCAAAAGATCTGAAACAGGTATACGGGCGGATGCGAATACTTGACCTAAAACTTAAGTACTTCGCTTGTAGCTTCGAGAAACCTGTTCTACTTGACAGATACTTAATTATTTTATCAGGTATTTAGCGTTCAATTTAAATATTTTTATTCTCGTATGAAAACCTGATGAACTAAAATATGATGAATTGTTAAAGTCATAGAACAAAAGTTTTTGATTATGATGTTAGTAACATAGTCCTGAGAGGTTGTCTGTGTTTTACACATAAATCTGTATACGGCCATCAGATACGGACCCCTTTTTACAAATAACTCTGTATACGGCCATCAGATACGGACCCCTTTTTACAAATAACTCTGTATACGGCCATCAGATACGGACCCCTTTTTACAAATAACTCTGTATACGGCCATCAAATACGGACCCCTTTTTAACCGACTTACCAAAAAGGAGGAGGTTCTCAATTCGGATGTTTATATTTTTTTAACCGACTTACCAAAAAGGAGGACGTTCTCAATTCGGATGTTTATATTTTTTTTTTTTTTTTTTTTTATGTTTGTTCGGGCAGAACTCTGTCGCTCCCCAACCGATTTTAAAAATTATTTTTTCGTTGGAAAGGGAATACTTCCCAAATGGTCCCATGATAAGGAAACCAGGATCTGATGATGGCATCCCAGAGAAGTCGAGGGGAACTTTCGAAAATCGTATGGACAACTAGTGCGTTTGTATTTTGCTTTTCTGCGATTTTGCAGTGGTGTTGTTAGGTGTGGGGTACCACTAAAAAGTGAAAAATAAAAAACTTTTTACAAAAAAATACAACCGACTTCCAAAAAAAAAACACTACAAAGTAAAAAATAACTTTAATTTCGGAAGTCGGTGTCAAAAAACGAACAAATTAACAAAAACACCGAGTTCCGAAATTTAAAGTTATTTTTTACTTTGTAGTGTTTTTTTTTGGAAGTCGGGTGTATTTTTTAACTCTGTATACGGCCATCAGATACGGACCCCTTTTCTAAGGATGGGAAATCATCAAATGACTCCTCCCGCTCTGGGCAGAGCAGAAGGGAGCGTCAGACTCTTACTGACTAAAACCCATCCATGTTCCTGGCCCCTAAAAATGTAAATCTTACATGCATGAGCACATTGCAAATTATATAAAAGCTTGTAAAAAAACATCGCTTTAATGATCCTTGAAAGATGTACATCAAACAATGTACGTAAAAGATTGGCAAACATGCCAACGGCTTTGGAAAATACATATTATACCACCAAAGACCCCATGCAAATTTTGAAACAACTGCCTTGAAATCAAAGGACATCCTTGGATTTCAAAGCAGCTTTCGGCCTTGGCTTCGCAATTTTAAAGAGAATGTTGGAGTATCTCATGTGGAACTTACGTGAGTACTATGGAGCCATATATGTAATTAGTTAAAGATTTTGTTATTAAACTTGTTTGTAATGAACGAGCTTGGCAGTTGAGAGCCTTCAATATGGTTGAGCTAAATGGTGCAGATGCGCGATCAGCTTATAAGCCACTTTTACGAGCTGGTAGTATCATTATTTTCAGTGTAATATTGACACAGACAACTCTTGAACGCAGTTTAGATGCGCTGATCGCGTTCAGTTTAATTGGTAAAATCCGCTCTTAGTCTATGCAAATTCAGTACAATGTTCCTTATTTCCACCCCATTAAAGGTTAAATTTCCAAAAGTCCCTTCTTAGTGCCCATACCTACTAATCAAAAATGGAAGCCTTGTGCAAAATGTCATGTTCCTACTCCCAGTAGTTCCGGCTATGCGTTGATATGTCAGTTTCCCTTTAGTATTTTTGAATTTTTAAAATGAGCTTTTTCCTTCAGTTTGCCAAATTATGGGAAGTATTATTAATTCCCAGAATTTGATTCTTATTAACTACATTTTCTGATGGTATTTTAATACAGGCTGTTTTTTTCGTTATCAACAGGTTTGGTTCCTGGGTATAAACAACGATTTTTCAAAAATCCCATTTTTTTTTTTTTATGCAGAACTTGGAAACTCTTGGCCCAAATCTCACCAGATGGAAAGTGATGATTAGGCCGAAGATGGAAGCGAGTTTCACCGAGAGTCACCCGGAATCCTCCTACACAGAGGAACTGGCTATCATACCTCTAACTGCCGGAACACAACAATGCTGTTAACATTGTTGTTATGGCGACAGACTTAGACGTGATGGTGGTAGCTTGCCAGGCGGACTTAGAAGAAGTCCTACCACCAACCAAACCGAGCAAAAAATTTGCCCCCGCTGGGAATCGAATCCGGGGACCTTTGGGTCTGAATCAGGTGGTTTAACCACTAGACCACGGAGGCGGTTAGTGTCACCTGTTTAGCACCACCCGGGGACCACGTGTAGGGATTCGCTGAAGGGTATTCTCCTACGGACGTGGGTGACTCGGCCCCCAAAATGATGCAGTTTTAGTTTTCATCAAAATCAGGCTTGAGACTCCTTTTAGTGTTTTTCGATATTAATTAATCATAGTTTCGGATTTAGCCTTGAGCCTTCACTCTTTAAAAAATCACCTGTACCTATAGGTAACTCTAAATAGATTAGGTACGAATGTCGAACACTGCTACCGTAAAGGGGGCGAATGGAACTCGAGGGGGTAAGATAAATAAAACTTTGAAAGGGATTTTCTCGTTATTTTGAAATAGATTCCAGTATTTAAGGACTCTGATTATTAAATCAATTATAATTTAGTTTTTCTTAAAATATTTGTAGACTTGCTGACCCGCGCAACTTCGTTTGCGTCACATTTTCCATGATCACATTCACATTGAATGCTCCGCTCCTATTTGTCTTAGCGTGATTATATATAGCCTATAACCTTCCTCGATAAATAGGCTATCTAACACTGAAATAATTTTTCAAATCGGACCCGTAGTTCCTGAGATTACCCCCTATATACAAACTTACAAACATACAAACTTACAAACAAATGTTACCTGTTTATAATATTAGTATAGATAGAACAAACCATTAAAATGTTAAGATCAAGGGGATCTTAACATTATAATGGTTTCTTGTATCTATCTAAAGTGTTGTTTCTATTAGGTTCGAGAGTTCGATTAACTCCGTTTTACTAAACTTGTAGTTGTGTTATATAAAAAAACAGTACAAAATATAGAAGGAAGATAACCTAATTACAAGATGGATAATATTAAGTGTAATTAATTTGCCTAATTGAAATTTCCAAATAAGTAAGTAAAATCTCAAGAGCTTTTTGAACAATTGTTTCTCTTTAATTTATCCAAGTACCTTACTTTTTTGATCCATTTCTAAACGACATTTACAAATTCTTATTTGATCTTTTCCTTGTTATTAATAGTTCACGAATTTCTTCAAATGTTTTCTTTTGATCGCAAGGGTTTTGGTACTAGCATTAGACATCATTTTCAATCGAACTATAATTTATTTTTGTGTGTTTTTTGTTTTATTTTGATGTCAACTAATTATTTTAAACTGTGTGATAGATATTATTAGGAAATAATCGTTTATTATAACATAAATTAAAATCTCAACATCATGAAAGGAATTAATTGTGCGTTTATATGTTTCAAAAGTTGATCCTCGAAATACCTACAGATTTGATTAAGAAAATTAATTATTTTTCCATAGAAATTCGTCTAATTTACTAAAAAGAAGGTTTCACTTCGGCTGTGTCAAAACAACTACCAGATAATACGGTGTCGTACATGGTTCTGGCAAAAGCCGGTTCCGAGAATAAATCCGCAGATAAAAACTTGTGAAATACAAATCAACAACGTACCAAGGGAAGAAGGCACCCAACATAACAGCCCACCCACATAGGTACCTCCCCGCCAAAATAACGACTTACCCAAATACGAGTGCGCGTCGAGACGGGTCATCGAACGAGATCGATCACTCGCCGTCCGCAAGACAAGTGCCAAGGTTGTTCCTACGAGGATTTACGCATTACAATGTATTACACTGATCTGCATGGTCCTCATATAACGTATTGTGAATATGAGGACCATGTAGATTGCTATGTTAGGGGTTTATTTCACTTAATGTTAGTCTGGCGGTTTGAGTTCTTTATGCGGCCTACACAAATGTCCTTACTTTGGTATTGTTCGTCAGCGTTTGAGCAACACGATAACTGGCAAATGCTTGCAGTGTCTGGACAGGTCCACTCAAATCTGTGTGGTAATTTCCTCAAAATACAACTTCAGACTTTAACCTACATGGTTCTCATATGATTTGACCAGTACGATTGTATGGACTTTAAAAGAGACTTTGACCTCTGAGTTTGTTTCGGCGTTTCTTCTCAGAGCAGTCAGCTAGGAAACGCCGGCCTCATCTAGTTTAAAATGACCAAAAAAGATTGATGTGTAAAAGTGTTATTTCCAACCTACTTACAAAATAAATATCATTTATCATTAATATTTCCAGGGTTGAAGATAGCCAGTAATTGTGCAGGCGTGTATGAGTTCTCAATTTGAACTTATGGCTATAGATAAGATAGAAAAAAGAAACATTAATATGACGACAAGTCAGGTAGGTAGGTATCAAGTACACACAAAAATCATCATCGTCATCATCAGATGACATGACACCGGCTGTTGTGGCGATTCATGGGCTTCCCCAAGTATCGCCACAACAACCGTTTCTGTGAGTCGCGCATCCCCGCGACCCTCGCCAGATCCATCAGTCCACCTTGTGAAAGGCCGCGCCAACCGCTGCGTCTTCCGGTACGCACAAAAAGAAAATAAGATAAAGTCGACTGGACTCGCACAGAAAGGGCTCAGTACCATAAATCGAAAAATCACTTTTCTTGAAACCAGATTTTTAACTAATGGTAGTTTAAAAAACAACTTAAAATACACAAAGCTAAAGTCGATACTCAAATTGCTTACTAGGAATTGGAACTATCTCGAATTGAAATCGAGTACTGATGATAGGTACTCAGCCATTTCTATTGACGGCGTTCAACAGTTTCCATTATATAGGTAGGCGTCTGTTTATATATAGCGAGCTTAAACCTAATTTACCTGTTGGAGAATTTAGTTCAGTTCTTCGTTATAATAATAGACCAAATTTAAATTACAATTAACAATTAACGGCCTGCCACAGCCAAGTTGCTAAAATATGTTGCAAATTAGTAAACGAAGTTTTTAACGAAAAACGGTTGCTACAAGTGTGTGTGTTTGAGGTTCTTTTAAGTTGAGTTGCGTCAAAGGAAATTAGGATTAGAGGATTTTCAATTTCGTTCGTGATTTTTTGAGAATCAACAGTTTTAAAATATTCTTAAGTTTCACTTTGTAGATCAACATTTGGAGATCATTACGTATTGTTACTAACATTTTCAACTACACCTGAATGCTACTGCTGTACAGAATCGACCTGCTGTAAACATGTCGAAGCGAAAACTTAGGCGAAGTGAACGTCAAATGAGCTGTCAAACCATACAAACAAGATGGAATGACAGCTTACTTGTCGTTCACTCCACCTAAGAGTACACGGTGAGATGCCGACAGAATAGACCGACCGGTAGACGCCCGCGTTGGCGCGCCCGACATGGTGGACCGATACTGGTGAAGGTAGCAGGAATCCGCTGGATGCGAGACGCACAGGACCGGCCGATGTGTCGACATTTCGTGAAGGGGAGGCCTATGTCCAGTATTTTTTTTTTACTTTTTCGGGTCCGTGGAGACCCGGTCCTTTGGTAGGCGTACGAGGGGCCGAAACCAACTCGCAGAGGCCCCGTTAGACATTTCAAATGTAATGGGGCACCAACCGGTGATTATCCCTGTATGCACTGTGAAAGTATTCCCAATGACAATCCCCGGTTGGAGCAGAGTACTATTGCAGAGTATGGGAACAAAAGATGAAAAGCTATGGGTTTTGAGTGGTTTAGTGAACTGATAATCGTTTATTATAGAAGAACTATAACAGTCTTATTATTCTTAATTTACTATACCGCGTGTATCTGACATCGACGCACAAACGATTTCCATGGGTCCGGAGCATGATTCTGGACACCCAAGACTTAGAATCATGCCCTGGACCCATGGAAATCGTTTGTGCGTCGATGTCAGATACACGCGGTATACTTTATTGTACACCTCATAACAAGTACAGGATAAACGTTTATAAAAACAAGTGTGCAGTAGTGGACGTTTATCGGCGAAAATAGTGATGCTGATGATGATGCGCATTGTCACCTGACTGGGCCATCGTGGAGAATTTTATGCAACTCCTCAAAAGGATGACGTCTTCGTCCAAGCACTGGGATTGCTATAGATAGGCTAACCAGATACTCAACACATGCTTATTGTAAAAACTACTACTCATACACTTTTTACTTTGCAATTTCAGATACTACGCCATCCTGAAGCCGCTGAACGTGACGTGGGAGGCGCGTGTGCGCAGGGCACTGATCATCGCGTGGGTGTGCGCTGGCCTCGCCAGCTTGCCGCAGAGCTTCATTTTCCACTTGGAGGAGCATCCCGATGTTAAGGGGTAAGTGACCATGATATTTCATTGATATCGTCGAGTTATACTGTTATAGTCAAAGATCGATAAATGCAGTCTCTTCGGGGAATTACTCGTTTATCCTAGGTTTGACCAACGCCGGCAAACCCAAAAATATGGGGTTATGGGATTTTCCTAGTCTATCCTAGATGAGACTAAGGCAAATTCGGTCAATCGTCGATTTGTACTGCACTCTTTGCACGTTAAACGATCCTAACTCCTATTGGCATTATAACGTTTAGTGACTTGCCTAGCCAAGTAGTAGAACATAGGACATGAGAAGCTTAGGGCATCCTGATACTGCTGCCTGTTTAAAAGAATAAACTCTGCAGGCAGAAATAGGAATCCCACGTCAAGATGCGTGAAGAGGCTAAATCATGACACACAATTAAATAAAGTCTGATCTGTTTCCGTTTCTCTTCTTCGAAAGTTTATTTATAAAAACCGGCCAAGTTCGAGTCGGACTCGCGCACCGAGGGTACCGTTAAGTTCCGTACAAACCTGTCTTAAAAAATGCGGTTTACGATTTATGACGTATTAAAAAAAAACTACTTACCAGATCTCGTTCTAACTAATTTTCGGTGGAAGTTTACATGGATGTACAATGTACATCGTATATTTATTTTAATTTTATCATTCTCTTATTTTAGAAGTTACGGGGGGGGGGGGACGCATATTTTACCTCTTTGGAAGTGTTTCTCGCGCAAAATATTCAGTTTAGAAAAAAATGATAACAAAAACCTCAATATCATTTTTGAAGACCTATCCATAAATCCACACGTACGGTTTTGATGAAAAAAAAAAAATTTAGTTTCAGCTCCAAAATTTATTGTTTTTTTCTATTTTTGTATGAAAATCATAATGCACACAGAAGGTTCACAGAATACATCTACTTACCAAATTTCAACGGCTTAGTTCTTATAGTTTCGGAGAAATGTGGCTGTGACACACGGACGGACAGACAGACAGACAGACATGATGAATCTATAAGGGTTCCATATTTTGCCACTTGGTAACGAAACCCTAAAAATGTAAGATAAATTTTTCACATAGATGCTTGTTGGTACTATTCACGGCTAATTTCAATAAAATAGCTTAGTTCAACAAACCTTTTTAAAAATCTTTTTTTTAATTTTAAACTTAAAGTTTAACTTTTGCCATTTTAATTTGTACCAAAAGTAACTAAGCGTCAAAGCAATAATTAATACAAACACTTTAATAGTTGAATCATCGTAAAATTTGAACCCCCGCGTCTAGACAAATTGATATTATATGGGCAAAACAGTTTGTCGAAAATGTCAAATTACATGTGAAGAGGGTTTTCTGGAAAATATCCTTTAGGGCAAGAAATCATCCACGTTGAAAACGTGACTTACTACGTCATAATGTCATTGACGTCAACTTAACTTATTATATCGCAAATTCTATGAAGAGCATTGAAAGTTGTGTGATACCTCACGCCCTGTTAGAAAATCTTTATTGAGATGCGCGACTAAAATGTACCGTGGTAAACGGTTGTAGCACTTGTAGCTGATAGAATGCCACTTTGTCTGAAGCGGTAGAGCCTATGCACCATGATCGAAGTAGTTTTGTATTCCGTGATGATACCTACTACAGCGTTTATTTACACTTTTTATTTTTTTTTCAACCCTAATCTTTTTTTTTTATAGGCATTCGTTTGACCACTATCACACCTGATCGTAAGCTGGAAGCGTAATCTTTTTAGAGTGAACAGGCTACTTCTGGGTAAGCTCTAAGCTCGCTCCATCGTAGGCTGTAGGTTGGGTCTGTCATCTCTGACCTAGACTAGAGTCAAGAGCAAACCCATCTCAGATAAAAAACTAAACCAAAAAGTGGGTCATTTTACTATTTTTAACCGACTTCGCTAAAAGGAGGAGGTTCTCAATTTGGTTGTATTTTTTTTTATATTTATTACCTCATAACTCCGTCAATTATGAACCGATTTGAAAAAAATCTTATAAGATTTTTTAAATATTTTATCTGAAAGGATATACTTGCAGATTGGTCCCATTTAAATTATATCAAAATTGGTAAGGAAGTTTAGATTTTGAATCGAAATAGCTGGAATTTGTTTACGTGGATGATGGTTTTTTGTCATCCAAGTTATCGAAATTGCGTATTTTGCTTTTCTGTGATTTTGCAGTGGTGTTGTTAGGTGTGGGGTACCACTTAAAAGAGAAAAATAAAAAACTTTTTACAAAACAAATACAACCGACTTCCAAATAAAAAAAAAACAACAATAACGGTCGCATTCGTGTTTCAGTCTGTCAAAAAATTTTGGAAATTAAGGCTTTATTGACATATTGAAATAAGAATTAGCCTTCTGTTTAAAACTGAAAGACGAAAACACAACATAGAAGCCGAAAGCGGAAACATTTTTTCATCAAAAACTTATTTCAGCTCAACAGAACGGTGTTCTGACACAAGATTAATATTCATCGACTACTAACAAATTTAGAACTGATGAAACCTATCAAAAGCCTTGCTTTATAAACATACGAGTACTAGCTGACCCGCGCAACTTCGTCTGCGTCATATTTTTCATTAATGCTCCGCTCCATATCGTCGTAGCATGTTGTTATATAGCGTATAGCCTTCCTCGATAAATGGACAATCCAACGAAAAAGGAATTATCAATTCGAACGTTTATGACATTAATATACCTAGATATTGAAATTGGAAACATGTATAAATACTCCGTGTGTGGATTAGGCTGCGGTTCCACTGAGGCGCAGCGGAGCCGAGCGGACACGAGCTGTGCCCCGATTCAAAATCACATGGCTTAAAATTCACATCTCTTCTCCACACAACAAAACACTTACCTCTTTTCACAGCTCAGACCCGCTCCGCACCGCTCCACTACGCCTCAGTGGAACCGAAGCCTTATATTGGAAATAGGGTCAGTGTAGCCGCCCTGAGAGGTTGGTGACGCACTCGTTGAGGTCAACGAATCACTGCGAGATTTGGGATTGAGACCACTTACATACTAAGCCAATTAATCTAGCCTACTTTTCCCAGTTCTGGGAAAAGGCATCACTCTCTCTTTTCTACACAACTCTGTCCTTTGCTAGTTCCTAGTGTTCCAGCCATCTTTGCCTTAATCAGCGAATCTAAAAAGGCCACTTTAGCTGAATCAGAAATCAAATCACGCAACCCGTCACTGTCAAATTTTCCCAATCAACTTTGAACCTAATGCGTAAGCGATAAAGATGAAATTTGACAGATTGTTGTGTGATCAATATTATGATTCTAATTTCATTCTCCTAAAGTGGCCTTTTTAGACCCGCTGATATAACTATCATCGATTTGTTTTGCAGTGCTGTGGTAGAGTGTCAAGAAATAAAATATTCGCTCTTGACTAGGTGTGAATAGGTTACTTTTCTCTTGGTTGTAGCTATCAGGAAACAAAGACTCCGGCAGAGATTTAAATCATAGAGTAACAGAAACGAATCACTTCCTCCATTTGCATTCCTCACTTGTTTTTTCGTCTTACCTTGTCTTCTTTTCTACTTTGAAGCTATCTCGTAGAATCTTTATTGAACATTATGTTAGCCTACAAACATAACAAATAATAATAATCTTTCGTTGTTCTTTGAACCGTTCCAATCATATTCATTGAAGATTCTCATCATACATTTTAATATCACATTTAACCCTCAGCTCAATATTTTCAGTTTTTTTTCACAACTCGATCGAATCGTAAATTCAGGAAATATTTACAATAAAACATACAATTTGTATTAAGTAGAATTTATTTGAATACATGAAAGGGAGAATATACCTACTAGTGAGCATACTTATAAGACGAAGACGTATTGGAAAATATCAATTGGAAGGAGATATATTGAGATTGGAGGCTCATAAAGGTATAATTGAACAGATGAGTGCGCAAGTAGGCATTAGCGATACAGATTAACTCTCAATAAGGATATACCGAGCCGTACAAAATATTTTGAAGAATTGAAACCGATATTTTCGAAACTCACAATAAAGTAAATAAATTCATTTTTTTTTTCATTTGCATACTGTATTTTTAACCGCCTTCCCGAAAAAGAGGAGGTTCTCAATTCGCTTGTTTTTTTATGTTTGTTACCTCATAACTCCGACAATTATGAACCGATTTGAAAAAATCTTGTTTTAATCGGTTCTAATACTTTTTATAGTTTTATCTGAAAGGATATACTTGCAGATTGGTCCCATTTAAATTTTATCAAAATCGGGTACGAGATTGGATTTTATTTAAATCGAAATAGCTCGAATCGGAATTCGTCTACTTGGATGATGGTTTTATGTAATCCAAGTAATCGAAATTGCGTATTTTGCTTTTCTGCGATTTTGCAGTGGTGTTTTTAGGTGTGGGGTACCACTAAAAATGAAAAATAAAAAACTTTTTACAAAAAAAATACAACCGACTTCCAAATAAAAAAAAACACTACAAAGTAAAATATAACTTTAATTTCGGAAGTCGGTGTCAAAATACGAAGAAACTAACAGAAACACCGACTTCCGAAAGTTATTTTTTACTTCGTAGTGTTTTTTTTTTTGGAAGTCGGTTGTATTTTTAATTTGCAAGTTTAACTGAGTGTATTTAACACTATCTAAAAGTTTTTCCTGGATTTATTCAAATCAATTCACAACTCTTACTACACATACAGCATTGCCATACAACGTGGCATGCTGACGACAGCCTTTATGTGGCCAACCAAGCGGAGAAATTGTTAGTTTTAGTTAGTTAAGAGTTTTTTTTTTATTTAAGTGTATAAATTCTCCGTGGAAATAATTCTGTTCATCAGTGTGCATCGGCAGTTGTTGGTCCCGGTTGTCAATCGACGGTCTTTGACTGTTGAAAAAGATGTTCAAAAGTGTGACAATCAGCCTCACCAAGCTGTATATTGCATGGAACCCGACTTGTTTGGGATCAGTCTGGGCACTGGTTAGATGACAAGAAACCTTTGTTACTAACACAACTTCGTTTAAAACAGTTAGAATTTCAAAAGTTTAGTTAAGTAACCTATCCGATATCAAGTTTGTTGAGAGCTTAGTTTTAATTTACTGCTCTTCCATGACCAGATTCCATCCAGCTAGACAGCCAACCCAACCCATCCAGCCAGCCCAGCTTCCAGCCAGCCAGCAAGTCAGGTCCAGCTTGATCTTTGATCCAAAAAAATCCAAACACAGGGCGGCCTTGTCAAAACTACAATGCTAGGACAATGACAAAAAAACTGACATAACATTTAGTCCGTTAAAATAGTTAGTTTGACCCAATTAGAGCTAAATGTATTACTCTATCTTTGATTCCCAGAACCACAAATTAAAATAATAAATCCTCTCTCTTCTAAACCTAGAAGCGCCTATCTGAATGTTACAGTAATTGAATAATAATCCCAAATGACTCGTTGAAATACTTCGTTCATAATAATCGTTCTCTAGTTAACTGTCTCCGTGGTCGAGTGTATTAGTTTAGCGTTTGTCTTGTGACCCGGTGGTCGTGGGTTCGATTGCCTCGGAAAGGATACTTTGTAAAGTTCTTTCCAGTTCGGCTACAACATTGCAGGCTTGAATCACCTGATTGTCTGATAAAAAGATGATTCCGTGCTTCAGAAAGCACGTATAAGCCGGTGGTCCCGGCCACAAATTGGCGGTCGTTAAACCATGTTAGAGGCCCTTGAGGCGGTTTAAAAACTCTGACACTAGGATATGTGGGGTCGTTAGACCTTACTGCCCATAAGATAAGAAAAATAATCGTCCTAGTTCAATTCTGGGTTTGCATTGTCCCAATAACTGTCACACACATTGCAGGAAATTCTAATACGAATATGAATGCAAAGCGATGATTGTTTTTAGATATTTATACTCAAAACTAGCTGACCCACGCAACTTCGTTTGCGTCACATTTTCCATTAATGCTGCAAACCTCACGGAGCCCGAGACCTTTCCAACGAATGCAAAACCGTGGAAATCGGTTCGTGCGTTCTGGAGTTATAGCGTCAGGAAGGAAAACCCGACTTATTTTTATATTATAGGTAACATTGTAAACTGATGACTTTGTTTAATCATGTGTTTCTTTGCATACAATAATCTCTTTTTCTTATCAATGACTTCTCCCGCTCTGGGCGGAGTGGAGGGAATGACTAAAAACTCTTTTTAATGAGAGGCCTCTCGCAGGTCAGCCTAGAAGGTTGTCTGTCTTGCCTGACTTGCCTGTGATGGCCTTAATATAAATATTAAAGCCTCCAACCAGGCAACTGACTAAACCCACCGTATTTAAAGGAACCTTTAAATACTTCTTACATTCCAGGGCAGCGTTAACTCTTTCGAGGAATTCTGCAGCCCTGGCGGATATTATTCGTCCTAGATTCGCTAATTTCTGATTTTGCTATGTCCAAATAACTGTCAGTGTCACACATAGATTGCAGGAAATTCTAAACGAATACGAATGCAACGCGATAATTGTTATTAGATCACTACATATTATAAAACTAAGTCCTCCGCCGCGTCTGTCTGTCTGTTCGCGATAGACTCAAAAACTACAGCACCGAGTTTCATGCTGTTTTCACCAATGGATAGAGTGGTTCTCGAGGAAGGTTTTATTTAAGACGACACGGTTGGCGCAGTGGTTGAGCGACCGACTGCTGCGCTGCGTGTCTCGGGTTCGATTCCCGCACGGAACAAATATTTGTAAGACCTACATGTATTTGTTCTGAGTCTGGGTGTTTTTCTATCTATAATATGTATGTATTTACAAAAAAAAATGTATATAAGTAGTTTATCAGCCATATCGTTACCATAACACAAGCATTAGGTTGCTTAGCTTGGGACTATATGGCGTTGTGTGAAATGTCCAAGGATATTATTATTATTATTATTATTATTATTATTACATAATTTGTCAAGCGTGCGAAGCCACTGGCATTAGATAGTATATTTCTGTAAAAATAAATAGCATTGTAAAGAGATGAAATTGTTTGTTCGTTTGCATAAAATAATATTTTTTTGGATCGAAGACTTCTCCCGCTCTGGGCGGAGCAGGGGGGCACTGTCAGACTCTCACTGACTAAAACCTATTCGTGTTTCTCCAATAACCCTTTGCGTTCCAGGGTTACCACGCAGAAAGAGTTAACACGGGTTAACTCTTTCGAACAATTCAGCAACCCGGGCAGGCACTGGCCCTTGACAGTAATCCTTCTATCTTGCTTCTTGGATCTTAATTTCTTGTGGGATCAGTACTTCCTGATCCAATTACGAAGATGCTTTCACTGATGAAGACACGCTATCGGCTGAGTGCAGCCTGATTACGAAGGGTCTTAGGTAATATACAAACTCATGCGATCAATCGCAAAGATGCCTTCATGTTATCATGTCAACCGTGTTGACAATTCAAAAATGCCTGTAAATGGTTTAATTGAAATAAATGCTTGAACTTTGAATTGATTGCGTTTTTGGCGTTATCGATCAGACGAATTTACAACATATGAAGCACTGGAATTCCCTTCAATTGTTAATGTGATATAATGAGTTATGCTACGGAGTGCTGTAAAATAGGCCACAGAAGTAAAGGTTCGAGAAAAAGATAGTGAAGAATATACTCAATATCGTTTGAGCTGAGGTTCCATAAACATTTATTAACAGGAAGGAATTACAGCACAATATTGGCACTGATTCAGTCAGATTGTTCTACATGTGCGCCTAAAGTTCAGCCAGTAATCTAGATGATAATATAAATGTTTACGATGCAGATCTAACGGATGATGATAGAATGTGTCTGAGTCTTCAAATTATTTGAGCTAGTGAATCGGATGCAAATGTTTCAGAGGATAATATGGATTGTGATGTTGCAGAAATAATTTTGTAGGTACGATGACCTAATTCACTAGTAATTTACTAAAACGCACAATGTGTTTAGTATATACGATAAATTTTTGATTCTGCTAAAACATTTGCAAGCAGCGGTGGAAACTAGTATATCGAAGAGCATTTTTCACTTTTATTGCTGCTGTATCCAGATTTATACAAAAACTAGCTGACCCGCGCAACTTCGTCTGCGTCATATTTTCCATTACTGCTCCACTCCTATTTGTCTTAGCGTGATATATAGCCTATAGCCTTCCTCGATAAATGGGCTATCTAACACTGAAAGAATTTTTCAAATCGGACCCGTAGTTCCTGAGATTAGCGCGTTCAACCAAACAAACAAACTCTTCTGCTTTATAATATGTATAGATGAGCACATAAAAAGACCACAGAAACTGGTACTATGTTAAAATTACTCGTAGTTTTTGAACATAGGAAAGTTTAATTTAAACTAACAAAGTAAAAATAAGATAATCTAATACATATTTATTTGCTAAACATGAGGTGTCATAGGTACATATAAGAAAAGACATGCATGATAGATGGCCCCCCTCTCTCCCTCTTCTTTTCCCTTCCTGATGGTCTCCCCTTGTTATTTTTATCACCTATGCGTTTATTGTATTTGTGTGCCTTAGTGTATTTGTTAAGCCTATGAAAATTGGAAGAACACTGACAGTGTTCTTCCAATTTTCATAGGCTTAACCCAAATAGTATAGGTACTATGCAAGGCCTTACAGTGTGAGGGTGACACAAAATTTTATAAATTAAATATACCCAAAATTCATCAACACATACAGCCCTCGCCAAACTTTGTGACCGCCCTGAAGTTAGTTTTTCCGATGCGCAAGCCTCGCGCGGTGCTGTTTTTGAACGAGATTTATTACTGTGCCCCCATTGTAGTTAACTTCAGAGCGGTCACAAAGTTTGGCGAGGGCTGTACTTCATTTTTAACCAAATAAGTAAGGCGAATATGTACACAAATACGCCAAGTGAAATGCCACATCTACACTGTAAGCCATCAACCTACGCTGCCCTGTAAAATTCCATCAACTGTAATAAAATTTACATTTACGATACCAATCAGCATATAAATATCCATATATTTCATGGCGTTCCTTAAGTAAAAGAAACGTTCTAGGCCAGCCGATGGACGCCAATCGTAAAACCGGATTGATGGGATCAGGTTGTTCAGCTTGCAACTAATGAACTAATAATATAAAGTACAGTTATTTACATAAACACGGCTGGGAACTCTATTTGTATTGAGGGATTTTCCGTTCGTATATAAATAGTTTGTTGTGCAGAAATAGTCACATCGTTAGTTGCATGAGACTCGGTTTTGTGTGTGAGAATTGGACCATGGACCAATTCTACTAACTTTAAGTTACTTTCGCATTTGCATCTCATTTGCAATCTGTCAGAAAAGCTTCAATTTCCGTACTTTTTTGACAGATTCAAGAGTCAGTGCCAGAGTCAAGAGTGAATTATAGGTTACTTCTAGGCTAGCATCATCGCTTGCTTAAAAGTTAGAAGAATTGGCACGATATAATGTTGTTAGGATGCTTCTATCACTTCTAGGTTTTTACTGCTGCTTTACTTCTGTGACTATCCAACAGGAAACGTGTTTATTCCTAGATAAAAAGTATTAATTATGGCGCTCAAGCATTTCTTTCCTTTTCCTCCGGTGAAATAGTTTTAAAATCATATCGTACCTCCAGAGATTACCTCCTATTAATAAAGAATAAACTACATATTCTTCTTTATAATATTGGATAAGACTTGGCAAGTGATCACTGAATTGTCACTTTGTCATTATATAACTTTCTGATGTTATTTTAATATTAATTTTCTTATCAACTTCAACATTGAAACAAAAAAATAAACAGTATTTCTCGGTCCTTTCTATATAGTATATAGTCAACGATTTAATAGCAATTTCAGATCTATGTTTAATTCAAAACGTTTTAATTTCCTTCGGGCAGAAATGGTTATTATGAATACTAATCCAATCTGAATATATTTCAATATTTAAATATCTAGGACGCTAAAAATACTGAAGAACAATTTTATTCGAAGATACAACCAAACTTATTCGGAATTCATTTTGGAAGCAATCAAAGATAAATTGATTCAGATTAAATTGTGTGTGCTCACATTTAGATTCAGAGTAATGGCTCTCGATAAGGAAACGTGATATATTAGTTCTTAAAAATAACTAATTTTTTCGCTTCATTTGATCAGAAGAAGTACTACCACCACATCAATTTCTGCAACCAAGCAGCACTACTATTTTATGTCGTAAAAAGTTTAAGAGACATTTGCAACACAAACTTTGTCTCTAGGATGTCAACACATCTTTGAAAATGTGTACCTACTGTTGTACTCTTTCGACGTCGTTGACAACTTAATATCAAATGGGCATATTTTCCCTCCAATATCAATAAAAGTTATGACTTTATGGGTTTCCCTAACGTTGAGGTTCAGTAATAAAGAGTCGAAAGTTTGGCAGTGATTGATTGAATATCAATACATTACGAGTGCCTCAGTTTATTGGTTACGTCAGTCGTCAGGGATTGAATATTGAATCAATTATCACATGGGACATGGATACCTACAAAGATTATGGTATTGAAATTGATACTCGGCATTTTTTCTCCTTATTTGTACCTACCGTAAATAGAGCTGAACGCTTTTTAAAATTGAAATCCAATAAATTCTAGATTACCTAAATATTTTTTTTGTAATGGGCCTTGTTTCCGGGCCTCTGTAATCGGAACTTCCAACATGTGTTCGCATCGCAGTCTGCAATCATACTTAGTAATAAAAATAAGGCAAAGTCATCAATAGGTCACCTAATAAAAGAAAACTGTAAATAAATAACACTATACTTCCAGAGAATGTGGCACCAGTCTTACCAAGTGTCGTATTAACAATCTGTCAAATTTCATTTTCATCTTTACCGCTTGCGCATTAGGTTTAAAGTTGATTGGGAAAATTTGAAAATGTTTGCTAGCGTGATTTGCTTTCTGATTCTGCTAAAGTGGCTATTTTAAACCCGCCGATAGGCTGTCGCTCCGTGTATAATATGGCAGGCAGAGTGATTGTTTTCAGGAAGTCCCACTGTTGATTGATCAGGGGCCCGAGTCGCTATTTTTATAAATTTGTCATTCCGACACGATCCCATTGTCATGCCATTGTCATTTTGCTAAAATTCACTGGCACGTCAGTGGCCGGTCACTGGAACGTCAATGGTCTCGTAATAGAATTGCGGTAGGAATGCCGTATTGCCATTATTATAAAACCGAGCTAAATTTGAGATTTTTTTTTTTTTAAATATCTATAGTCATACGTTTGACCGCTATCTCACCTGATGTTAAGCGCTGATGCGCAATGTGTTTGTTGTGTTCATGCCAGATTTTATTTATGTTTAGTTTTACATATTATTTATTAGTGTTAAAAGCAATCTGAAGTAGTGAGAAGTTCGTAAATACTAAATATGTCATTATGTACGAGATTACCATTCATATGGCTTTCTTTCAATGGCGTGTCAGTGGTTGATCATTGAAATGTCATAATGACGCCATTATGATGCCATTATGTTAGTAGATTGCCAAACTTGTCAAAATCAACCATTTTGAAATCAGTGATCGACCATTCTGACACTATTGTAATAGCAGACTCGGGCCCCAGGCTATTCGAGACCCTACAACCGAGATTGCTCGATAGAATATACCTTGTTATACACCAAAACTAGTAACACAAACCTTTTACGCAGAGTTCCACATGTCCAAAATACTATTAACCTTCCATTTTAAATTCCAGATACTACCAGTGCGTGTCTTACGGCTCGCTGCCGACGGAGTGCCACGAGTTCGCGTACTTCCTCGTGAACATGATCCTCATGTACGTCATCCCGCTGCTGTCCACACTCTACTGCTCCTCCGCCGCGTTGCTGGAGATCATCCGGAGAGCTAACACTTCGAATGGTAAGCAAGGATTTCCATTGAGGTTTTTTGATATCATCGTCTGCCTAGCCTTTTCCCAACTATATTGGAGTCGGCTTCCAGTCAAACTGGATTCAGCTGAATTCCAGTATTTTACGTGGAGCAGCTGCCTACCAGACCTCCACAACCAATTAACAGGGTAACACGGTACTTTTTGGCAAGACTTGTCAAGAAGTCAGATTTACTTGCTTCTGACATTCCGTAACATTTTTTGATGTGAAACATCTATTATAGCACGCCTTGGCAGGAAAATCAATTACTATGCCGTGATGGAAATTACATGACGTCATGACGTCATGCCGTGATGCCTCCACTATGCAACCTGTTACGGACGGCAACTTTGGAACTAAAGTGTGCGAAAACATAGTTTCACATCTGCCGGGCGTACTGTGACAGTTTTTTTTTTAAATGCTGTTCGAAATTTGGCTGCTAAATATGCAATAATCAGCCGGTCGTTTATGTATTTTCTCCTCGCTGTTCTTTTCTGATTCCTTTCGTTGCGGGATCCAATACAGTTTAATCGTTTCCCTGAAACTCGACTTTCATTGACGCTGCTGTTCCTCGACTGATTTTTCTGGCTCTTAGCGGGATGAAGTAATAGGGAATAATTTGGCGGGCTTGTTTCCTATCTTACTTGATTTACTGAATTTACTAGTTGATCATAATATATTTTTTTTATTTTTATTTATTTATTGGTTCACCAACAATTGTTCACACTGCTTTTATATTAAAAATAAAATGCAATAAACTAGTATACATTAGTGCAACAATCACTTATAGGTGAACACCGCATGCATAATTATGAAAGTTGTACAAAGACAATTTAACTTACATTTTAACTAATCTAGTTTCTTAAATAGTTAAAAACAGGAGATCTAAGATAAAAATGGTATTTTTAGTACGCAAATACCCATTTTTTATATTATTTTGATAATATTATGGTGTAAAAAACCATATCAAAAGATAAAATAAATACAAAAATAAAATCTGTTTGCGGGGTTCGAACCATGTGCACTTTCTCGTTCAAAACACACATTTTTGATTATTGCTCGTCCTCCATAGCATATAGCGTGATAATATATAGCCTATGTGTTGACTATACTTATAAGGATCATTTTTGCAAAATTTGAACAAAATCTGTTCAGTAGTTTTCGCGCCAATCGTAATCACACATATCAAGATTTACTATTTTATTATATGTATAGATAGATGTATAGATAAGTTAGTGAGTATATAAGTAAGTAAGTATATATGTTACGGCTAATACCCGAAGTGCGGCTACACCTAGTTTTAGCCGGTTAGAACTAGGTGTAGCTACTTACTCTTGGTTAAACCTAGTACGAGCCGATTGTTTTCGGGTAAAACTAGGTCTAGCCTTCATCATGCCGGCTACAACTAGGTCCAGCCATTCCCTGTTGGATAAACTTTATAACTAAATCTTAATCTATAATCTATGTATAAACATTTCCATCAGAATTAAAAAAAAAAAAAAATTGTAATTACTGGAGATTTTTATGAAAATTGGCTTTCAATTTTCCCAATCTGTCAAAGTGCAAATCGATTATACTACAGCTATTAATGACCCTGCAAAACCTCGCAAATGTAGATTTCACGGAAATTAAAAAGTTGCAACATTTGTGGACAGTCAATTTTATGGGCCATTACTTTGCACACAAACATTGCATCACCAATGCGTCGGCGTTTTTCCAGTGAAACCATTCTAAAGTGCTTCAGTCGGTTACTGTACGAACGTATGTTTTTGGAAATTCCACAAGAAAACGCCAGGTGCCAAAGAAAACGCCAGGTGCCAAAGAAAACGCTTTTGTACGCGTTCAAGACGCAGTGAGTGAGCAGAATAGTGCGGCCGCCAGATTACGCTACAATATATTCCAAAATGCTCCGAACCAAACTATTGTAAAGCATCACTTTAGTTTTGACACTCCTGAACTGCTTAGAATTTCTTAAAACAAAACCCAGCATTCTAGAGGACCTTTTTATAGTATTGTTTATATGAGGAATAAAAGTTAACTTCTGATCAAATACTACACCAAGGTCCTTAATTGTGTCTAGCTCCGCAACTTTATCCGGAGTATTATAATTACAATTCTATTATCTCTATTTTAACAAACCATTCGTACGATTATTGCAGATAAGATGCGTCGCAGTGGCGTGGGGATCCTAGGAAGAGCGCGGGCGCGGACGCTGAAGATGACAGTCACTATAGTTCTAGTCTTTTTTACTTGTTGGTCTCCTTACTACTGTTATTGTTTATGGTGAGTTCAATTTAATGAGCAAAAATTTTTATTATATGAGCAACCTAAAATTAAGATCCAATCGCTTTTGAAAAAGGGTGAGATTAGACGAGTGCAATTTTGTGAGTTGTGACTTTGTGAGTCGCGTAAAATGAGTCGGCGGAATTTTAGCTGCATTCGATTTCATACTTAAGTCCAACTCATTTTGCGTCGCCTTGTGGCACAAACAGGACAGGAGTTGGACTTAAGTATGAAATCGGATTCCGCAACTAACAACTCACAAAATTACGTTCGTGTGTCCTCATCCTAAATGTACAGAAACAATCTGAGCCCTTACATTTTAGTTAAAGCTAAGCCTAAACATACCATCCATATTTTTTACTACGGAAACGCTACAAACGGCTGCAGTACTTAAACTTTTAAGCTTGAAAAATTGATAGAATTTACTTTGTTTCTACAAAATACAAAATGTATTTAGTAAGTAGATACCCACATAACTGTAACACAGATCTTATTGTTTACAAATACCTAATCTTTGTATTACAGCTACTTGTATACAAAAAAGACGATTCGTAAGACATACTTCTCAGAGTACGTACATGTACGATGTTTTTTTTTTTTTTTTTAATCCCCATCTCTCTGCTCCCCAGGTACTGGATCGACAAAGAATCTCTGAAGAGCCTGGACCCAGCCATCCAGAAGGCCATGTGGCTGTTCTCGTGCACAAACTCGTGCGCAAACCCCATCGTGTACGGCGTGTTCAACCGCAACCGCTGGTCATGGCGCGCCGGCCGGGTGAGTTACTTTGTAAGTGGCACCCATCTTTGTATATCTATGTATACGTCTTTATCTATATTTTAAAGGAAAGAGGTATCGTTGTCGGTGTCTAGACTAGGATTGGGTTTCATGAATTGAAAAGCTTTGAGTTAAGAATGTGCCAATCTTCTCTAATGCCAATTTTTGGCAGACTTTTACCCTGAGTTAATTCTTACCCCGATTTCTGAATTATGAAGTTAGTATTTTTCAAACTCTAGTTCAGCCTGAAATCCTGTATAAATTTGACATTAAAATAAGGTTTTACACGATCTGTAACTCTAAATACATGATTCATAAAATATTATTCAGAAGCGCATAATATATTTTATCAGAACTATGGCATTAAAAACATGGTTCCATACGTTTTTTACTATTGCAAATCTAAAGACCAATATCAGCGCATTACGTAAGATAAAAACTGACAACTGCTACTTGACCTAAATAACCCCACAGCTTCATAGTTCAAATATTACTAACAAAATCATCCTCACCATGCTTTTAAGTGCTGGAGACGGCATAGCTTCTCAAACGAACAAGAAAACTCTATAATCCCGTTTTTAATTTCAGAACGTCCGATGTCGAAGTGGCAGCATGAGACGAGGTTCAAGACTACCTTACGGCGAATCTATGGAGATATCAGCAGCAACCCTGGCTAGAGCGAGGAACTCTATGGGAAGCGAGCGAAACGGCCGGAGAGACTCCCCGTACAACACACAAAACGGATCACAGAAACATTGGAACACCATAAACAACAACCATGTCAGCAACGGCATGGTATAGTATAGCTATCTTACTCTGTCTCGCCTTATAATTGTGTTAAAAAAACCTTTTTGGGAAAGTTACGACTAAAAATCATTTGAGGTGCTGGAAAAGTCGTAATTCGAAGTTTGAAGTTCAATCTTTTTAGGGTTCTTAGTTTGCCGATATGGTGGACGATGCACTTAGATACCACCCTAGATTTGTTACTGTTTTGTGTTGTTTCGTTACACATTTTCAAAAGCTAAAAATGTTCTTCATGTTGTTTATGCTCTTGACCAAATAGTGACGGGCAGAAAATAACGGTTATTTATAACGATCTAACGAAAAACGTTATTTATTAACGATTTTTATTTTTCTGAGCGCGATACCTCGTTGATTTGGGGTTGAATATCGTTATTAAAATTCCTATGTGTGTAAAAGAAAGCTTTAAGGTGGAGTCTTGAAAACATATCGAGGTCGCGATAAGTTACACAAAGACTACGGTTCGAGCGGTTTGTGCCATGCCTTGTGAGTAGGTTAATCTTATTGTAATTGTTGAGTGTTACGCACTGATTTGTAACATTCCTGTAAGTGACTTAGCTATAAATATAGTCCTTAATTATTAGCTGATAACTAGTTTAATGAGGCTTCATCGATTGATATTGTTACTCGTTATGATGACAATCGTCATTGATTCTCTAGTTCCTCGACACAACTAGGATACTCATGGCTTTCCAGCATGTATAGTTGATACATTCCAATAAGAACACGCTTAAGTTATTACGTATATATTTATTCAATAAGACTGACTGACAGACGATAAGTCCTTAGTAGGTATTTTGATACCAAACCCTAATTGTTATTTCTTTGAAGGTTGTTTTTGTTCAAACTATAGTTTTAATGTAAAGATTCTTTTATTTTTTGTTTAGTAGTGTAAATGTGTACCTTGGCTGTGAGGTGATAGAGACTCAGCTCTATACATACAAAGAGATATGAAATTTTTGTACCAAATCTTAATCCTAAGTTAATGCAAGAGCTAATTTTTTAAATAAAAATTTAAATGAACATGTTTTGTTATTTTGGATCCTGAGTAAAAAACAATTTTCACACAAATATTTATTTAAAATAACATCCATTTTAAATAAAAACAGGGAATCATGAGCCGACATCAATTAATAATTTGTACTTACATTACAATATTTGGTATGATTTTAAAGTCAGTAATATAAGACTTAGTGCGACAATACATACATAAAGCGATAATACATAACCATAACAAAATAAGTTATCCTTACCAAGTAAACGATATTCGTGTAAAGATTCAGTAATAGGTTTTAATAGACATCCGTTAAAAATATCGTCGTCTCACGATAATCTCGTCGAATTTAATTTTTAACATCAAAATCGGACTAACAATAATAATAATTAAAGTGCGGACTAGATACTATTATGAACAATACATCTACGTACATTAATGTGGTTATATAATATTTTATTTGGTAAAATATCTTACTATACTCCTAATAGCTTACAGCTAATATTTGGCCACAATTAAATGACTTTCTGTCTGCTGTGGTCGAAAACATAAATTATTTTGGTATAATTTATGATGTCATAACTTATTCGAATAACTAGTTTTCTAAATTAAATTGCTTCAGAAAATCACTTGGTAACTCATACACTTCTAGGGGCTGTTTCACCAATTCTGAGTTGTATTGAGACTCATCAAAGTTAGCCGATATTATTGCTTTAGATTTTATAACGTTTCATACACGTACGTTTACGTCTTTTAAAAGGTACCTATTAAAATGTTAATCTCTTGAAATAATTATATCAAATCAGAAAATGGTGAAACATCGCATAAAATACGAAAATGTTCATACTACTAGCGGTAATTTTTATATCGTTTGTAACGATAAAAACAATCGATAACAAATGTAAATAAATAGAAGCACAACACTAAGTGTCATGTGTCATTCGTTTGAAACACTGGAATGCAGGCTGTCTTTAACATTACAACTCTGTAAATTTACTAACAACACATGTTTGGTTTTACCAGCAGTTCGATGTTAATTTAAAACAATGCAGATAGAACTAAGCAATGCAATGAAACGAAGTTAAGTACTTTTTCGCAATGACGAAACTTGTCGAAAAGTACTAACGATTCAATCAAAACTACAGAACGTTCTGAACAAAATATCAAATTAACATAATTGTTGGTAAAATCACCTGTTTGCGCATATAGTTCCTACTTATAATACAAACACATTCTAGATACATTACATACACGTTTGACTCGACTAATGTACATTCATACAAAAATAGATAGATAGTTTCAGCTACAGATTTATTTAAATGTATCCAAAGGTTAACTTTTCTGTCAGATCACTAGAGACACGACTCACCATAGAAAAACTTCAGTTGTTTTTAAATTTTGTCTCAAAAAAATCTGGAAAAGTTTTGTAATATGTGGTTTAAATTTCATATAGAATAATGAAAGTACAGCTCTTACTTAATCTCTAAATGAGAATAAATCTTAAGTGACGTATACACACACATATCAAGTTCTTATTCGAGCCTTGATTAGACACTAAAAGTTAAGGTATGGTATATAGAGAGTCGAAAATTCTACACATCATCACGACAGCTACTTTAAAGCTACATAAAATGGCACATAGAGAACACACCGACACGTTATAATAATTATAAGCTCCTTCTAACATTTACATCAATATTTTAAACCTAAATACTAAATATTTGAATACATTATTTCGGTAACCAAGATTTAATAATTATGATAATATTTATGAATTGGCACGAGTAATACGGTGCACAGAGAGCCTCATCAACTGTTATAAAACACGTTGAAAAATAATATGAACAAGCTTAATCATGGCCATCTTTTAAATAAAATTATATGTGAGTTAAAACAGTATATATAAGCGTTTGAAACACAATAAAATTATATTACCTAAAAAAATCATACATCCCATCACATAACAACAATTTAAGCTGCAACGTTATTAACCTAAAAATAACGGTGACCATAACTTTATTTGAACACAAAACAGTTTCCGCAACGCGATGGAATAACGAGTAGTTAAACGTTATTTTAAATTTGATAGGTATTTAAATTCTACTTTCCGAACACACAATTCCAGATAATTTTTGTTATGATAATATTCAAACAAATTTCGTTTAATTTTAAAATACGATATGATTTGAATTTAAAGCTTCTGTCTTGTACTCGTTAATCGCCGTTTATAACTCAGAACCGTTTTAAACTGAATATTTTTCAATCAATCGTTACGTTATTCCGTATTCTGTCCGTAACAGTCAGTGGAGGACGTATATTTGTGGTAATTATAGCTCAGTGGTCTCCTTTCTCGATCTCCGTGAGCTCCTGGCTGGGTGCCCCATCCCTATCGTTGTTGGCAGCGCGGTTCTTCTCTATGTCACCCTGGGATAGTGACGTCACTATGATGGCGCCAAGAGCGTCACACACCACGTTGATCGTTGTACGGAAGCGGTCGCTGGAATGAAGTTTAAAATTTTGTAGAGTATTCGATGTTAAAAAAATATTTTTAGTCACAATAGTATAACGGGACCTTGGCAAAATTACAACTGACAGCTAAAGCTGCTTTCAGACTACGCTATAATAAATAGCATAGAGTATATATCTCAAAGCACAACAATATCGCGCACTATACATTGTCAATAATATATAGTACAGTACAGTGTGAACGTATTCATAACAATGTATGGTGCGCGATATTGTTGTGCTATGAGCTATGTACTATATGCTATTATATTATAGCGTAGTCTGAAAGCAGCTTAAACGGGATGATCGAAGGTAGGGCTATGCTTACCGTAGATGCCTATTACATATTACGAACTCTCCTTGCCTCAAAGACCACGTTAAGGCTGCGCTTCTATCAGAGATGTGCGAGGAAGCGTAGTAGGATGTGTTTGATAAGAACCAATAGAATCGCTTGCGTTGAGCGAAGCTAGGTAAAGGAAGCAACGTCATAAGCTGCGTTTCCACCAAAGATGTGAATAAATCTGGTAGAAACGCAGCCTAAGACTTAGTCATTTATTCAATTGAGAGACAATTACGAGTAAAAAGTTTCACTACCTCTTACCAAGGACCTTTATGATACCCAGTGACTGGACTGTGGAGGCAGCTGGTAAGATAAGTAGTCGCTCCTTGTGAAGTGGTATTCACCTGCATCCATTTAGAGAGGAAGCCAACCCAAAAGTAAGTAAAAGTACAGACGCCAGCATATCAACCTACCACAATCGTTCACATTTCTTTGTTAGATTTTCAACTTTATTGCTAAAGTGATTAGGTTCAAATTTGATTGGGGAAATATGTTTTTTTCGGATGGACTGACGTGATGGCGACTGTACATGATGAGTACAGCGTAGTGAAAATAAAAGATTTCTTAGGTAAGCTTTTCCACTGAAAAAATCTAATTAGTGCGTCACGTAAAACATAAAAAAATATTTGACCCGTTTTTTTATTTTGCTACGTAAACCAAAATTGACGACGAGGCGTCGCTTTTAAAATTCTCAATACGTCACGCCGTGGTATAATTTTCAGTGCGTTCTGACGTCACAAGCCTCCGCTCCCGAGTTTTGATGCGTTTTATCTTTGTCAATATTCATTGACTTACGAAAACAAAAAATACGTGTCCATTATTTTTCAATACTCCAACTGACGGACTAAATAGATTTGCAATTTATTGATGGTGGAAACTAGCCTATATGCCAATTAGTAAGTTTAACATTAAAATATAACGTCATAGCAATTACATGTATTGTGACAGTAATTAAAAGGGCCTGATGACACAATTCATCAAGCGGTGACTAAACTGGTATCAATTACTTGTAAAGTTATCCTTATTCACAAGTGCATGTCCTATTTGCTGTTACACAACCCAGTTGAACTAACCAATTAATTCTATTGACCTATCCATTGATAATCCCCAATGGACCGTCGACACGATACAGTCTTTTGCCTGCGCAGACTCTGAACTCTAAATAAAAGCAGTTGTGTAAAAACCCCCACTCCCTAGTTTTGATGCGTTTTATCTTTGTCAATATTCATTGCTTTACAAAGACAAAAAATACGTGTCCATTATTTTTCTATGGGAAAAGGCTGCGTTTCTACCAGAGAGGAATGTCTATGTTAATAACCATTAGAATCGCTTGCGCTGAGTGAGGCCAGTAAATGACTTAACAAAGACATCTCTCGCTACGCATCCTCGGAAATCTCTGGTGGGTACTCAGCTTTAGACCACAATAAATATTACACAGCCAGCTGACACGAGGTGGCGCGGGAAAAGGATGCTTGGAAGGACAGTACAAGCTAACTAAAAAAATAATTAAAAAGCACACTTACAGCAGCCAATCGACGGCGAGGATGATGGAGACGTCCTCGGCGGGCAGGTTGACGGTGTCCAGCACCATGACCATGGTGACCAGCCCCGCCTGCGGGATGCCCGCCGCGCCTATGCTGGCCGCCGTCGCCGTCACACTAGGGATTTCGCCAAACATTGTGTTATTGATGAGTATGGCTATGTTGTGATACACAGCCTGAGTTTATAATCACCTTTCATTTATTTTTTTGGTAAAAGTCGTGTTTGTACCTATTGTGAAAACTGTCTATAGGCAAAATTCATATTTGTTAAGAGCATGTCGAATGTTCAATAAGGTGTGCCAGGATGTTGACCTTGATATATTCACAAATAGAGTCCAGAAAAAAAAATATTAAGTAACTTTTTTTTTGATTGTTAACTTTGTTATGTGATGTTTTTTTAACTTTAAATATTTTTTTGAAAGTTGTTTCTATGTTTGACTCTCACGCTGTATGCCGTTTTGTCTATTTTATACATACGTATATATAAGTGGAAACTTGTTATTGGCCTTCTGCTACGCATTACTTCTGACCACTTGATGTAAGTTTTCTTAAAATTAATAAAATAAAAATAAAATAAAATAAAAATTGGATGATGATAAAATAATTAAAAAAAATATGTAACATCGCACAAATTCTGCATCGCAAAAGCAGTTTGTCGCGGGATAAGCATGACATACTGTAAAACAACCCCACAAGAACTGCCTATATGTCAGTTATACAACAGACAACATCCGTCTGGTCGCCGGATCTTCCCTCATTTATGGAGGATAAGGAACTTTCCACCCTGATACTCATGCCTCTATAGCTATAAAAAGAGAACAATTTATTTGATTAAATCTGTCTTTGTAGTCAGGATTCATGGAGAAACTTAACTGGTATGGATGGAATGCTTACAAGTTTTTACAGCTAGGAACTAAACTGAATCTTGAATTGGCAACTTTAGATCATTTGAAGTATTTAAGAAAAATAACATATTACCTACGAATGTCAAGTAACCTATGAGTTCTAATATGTGCATGAATTCTGAGTAATTTTAAGTGCGTCAAATATTATCGCTTCTAGAACATACATCGGTCACATGACCGCCAAGTTGCCATTCAGACACTGGTTGTATGCAAATGACTGAGAAGCGCCTGTCGTGATATGACTGACATCGATGTCCTACGACTTGTAAAGCTATATTTCTTCACATGACTGATATGTATGACCTAAAAGTCAAAGTTAGATGTCAGTAACTACAAGAACTTCTCACCTGACAGCAATAATCTTGCCGAACGACATCTCGACCTTCCTGAGCTGCGCGATAAAGATGGCGGCGACGGCCTCGTACAGCGCCGTGCCGTCCATGTTGATGGTGGCGCCGATGGGGATGACGAAGCGCGTGATGCGCGGGTCCAAGCCCATGTCGTCACAGCAGCCGATCGTTATGGGCATCGTCGCCGAGCTGGAAACGAGACATGGGGAGAATGGAACAGGCTTTATAGACACAAGACATTTGCCACAATCACGAAGTAAAAAAATGAATAGAAGAAAAAATTATAAATCAAATTACGCTAAGCTATGCATGCATACTAAAAGAGACAAATTAGTATTGGCTGGTTTTCATTAAACCAAACTAATACAGCATTGCTTAGTTGTTTTATATAGAGATATTTATTTCAAGCTGAAACAACACCACATCGACTTGATTGCACCTTAGATGACCTTAGGTGGCCTTAGGTTTTATACTAACAGCGCGTTGATCAAATTCCAGACCATGGCATGCTAAGAAAGCCCCCAGGGGTCCAATGGTGTGCCTTGTTTAATCGTTAAGATAACAATTTGTGTTTTATAAATAAATTAAAAATAATAATAAATAACTGTTTGTCTTAGTTTAATGCAAAGTGTTTGTTTGTTCAGAATCGCCTGGGTTGAATGAAAACCAAGCATATAAATAGAAGGAGTACTAAGAGAACCAATTCTTCCTCAAATAGTAATTGAGCGGTATAAAGTTTCCTAGCGTAGAAAGGTTCTTAAAAACACCATTTCATAAGATACAAGTAACTCACCTAGAAGCTGTACCAAAAGCAGTAGCCATGACCTGTCCCATCTTCGCAATGTACCGACAGGGGAGCTTCTTCGTGGCCAGGATGAACAAGATGCTCAGCGTGCCGAAGCCGTGCAGGAACAGCCCCAGCAGCACCGTCATGAAGTACAGCCCCAACCGGCCCACCAGCTCCGCAAATGAATCGATCTCCATGATCTTTGCTGTTACCAGGAAGAAGACGCCAAGGGGTGATAACCTGGAACATTTAAAGGTTAAATCAAATTGAGATATGCAAAAATAAGGAACTGATTTAATATTTAGCCGTTTCATTGGCCTACGTAGCAGCCACCATTCAAATGGTGTTGTTAATGTGGCCACAAATGACAAACACGGCGATTTATTAGTAACTTTATTTACATGAAATGTAGGTATACTATATAACAGTAAGTTGTTACGACAGTGAAGACTAAAAAACTGCAACATAAATCGACAAACAGGAAAACGCTACTAATTCTTACACAACTATTTGGAAGCAAGATACTGATTTATCCTACATTCTTAACGACTATATCGAACTTTCCATCAAAAATGTTGTAGGTACTAACCAAATAACCCATCCAGTAATGATCATCATGGCTTCGGACAGAGCGTGGAAGAACTCCTGCAACGGTTTACTTTGGTCGCCCATCTTGCCGAGGGTGATGCCCAGGACGATGCTGAAGCATACTAGCCCCAACACATTGCTGCCGCTCTGATACTCGCCCGTGATTTGATACGTCTCCAATTCACCTGGAAAGTGCAGAAATCAGAATTTGAAAGCAAGAAATATTTATATTTTGCGTTGCGTTCAGGAGAAATGGGGCCTGAGGAAAATCTTGATTAAGGAGAGAGGAAGACTAAAAACCAACGGATGGACCGTATGGAAGGTGTTAATAGAAAGGCTAGTAACAGGATGTCTAATGAGATGACGACAAATAGAGAAGTAACTATAAATGAAGAAGACACTATGAATGATTTAGTTTTGCATCGTTGCTAACTACCACGAGAGAACTAGTATTAGCAATTACGCAAACTCATGTACTGCTTGGTAATTGCAAAGTAGTAGTTTATACAGTGACTAAAGCTGTGAGTGTAACTGACGCAACGAAAAATTCAAATACGAGTACTTGTGATGCTGAGCAATAGAATTCAATTCCTCAACAATGACGTAAATACCTGAATTGCTGACTGTTCTATATCTGAACAAAGACTTAAGTCTTTTGTTCGCGAATAGAACAGTCATCCATCATCATTTTGCAATAAAAGTCATTGTTCAGTGTGCTGTTCGCAAATTGTCTGCACGCGGCATGTTCCTGATTTACATTGTTGTCTTAATTCTCTTTGTAACATATTAGAAGAACAACAACAACAAACACAAAACCCTAACAACAACCCGGGGGGGGGGGGTGTTATTAGGGTTTTGTAACCTAACCTAACATTTAACAATTCCCTCGGTTTGTGAAAACTATTTCAAAGACGCTTTTGTTGTTTTTGTTATTAAATGAATCTGTAAATTTAAAAAAAAACGGGGCAATGAAGTTCAGGAAAATACGTTTCGACATTATGGTTGAAATTGAATGATTGGAAGATACCCAGGCATAGCAGGCTAGGGTTGGCTGTAGACCTACGTAAAATGGCAAACGTGAAGGTGCTCAGCATTGAACTGGATAAGAAAGAAATGATAATATCTCCGTGATAAGCTCTTTAGACTATCATGCATTGCTCTACTGAAAGTAGCATAACATATAGTCAGCAGAAAATCTCAAAAACTTTTATTGTTTTAAACTTTCATGGTCACTAACATTAAGCGTCCTCCAGACTACTCGCGAATTTGATCGAAGTTGAGCGAATACGATAGTGTAGAGGGGCACTTCGCTTCGCCTCGTGCAACTTCGCCTCGCTTCGGACGACTTCCAGTCGTTGTCGGTTTTTGCGCCCGAGTCAAAGGACTCGAAGTGTCACGAAGTTCGAACACGAAGCGTCTGTCCACACAACTCGGCTCACTTCGGTTCGCGTCAAACCATAGTAAATACGCACGTACCTATTTTATTACGCGAGAGTACACATTGCAACGGCATTTGCCACATGAACGCTATCCATGATGCCTATTGTGAGGGGAACGGGCGACTGAGCTCTTCGCGAAGTAAGTTGCCCGAGTGTGTGGACACGTACTTCGGACTTCGGTCAACTTCGGAGAGCACTTCGCCTTGAGCAACTTCGCGAGTAGTCTGGAGGACGTTTTAAAATAGTTTATTTCGGGATACTCCATGATCATGGCGCTTGCAACAGTGCCGAAATATCGGAAACTCGCAAATAAAAAGGTACATGGTAGCAATCCCGATATGAACTATTCAAACACTTTTCTATGTTATTTATTAGTCTTGGGTAATCACTATCACTACATATATATATTATTATAAAAAAAAATCCTCCGCCGCGTCAGTCTGTTTATCTGTCTGTTCGCGATAAACTCAAAAACTACTGCACCGATTTTCACGTTGTTTTCACCAATGGATGGAGTGGTTTTCGTGGAAGGTTTAAATATTTTTTTTTTTTTGTTAACATTGGCTGAAATCTAATGATATTTGTCGGTGGGTTCGGAAAAAGCCGTCTGGGAGCTTTCAACGAAAACATCCTCGCGGGCGAAACCGGTAAACAATCGGTCGAGAGGAATATATTTACCTAGTCGACTTTTATTGTCGCTCTTGTCGTACACAAGTTTGGTGCGGTACGACGCGATCGTAGCCTGCGCAAGATTCTCAGGGAACACGTTTCTGAAACAAAACAGACAATATTATGAAGTTTGTGAACAATATTATAATAAAGACACATAATATACTTTCAACAACAATATACTAGCATCTGGAAATAAATTACGGAGGCAGAATAGACTCTTCACTTATAATTCGTCCACTATTTAGTTCAGATGCGATCGACCGTTAAATAATCCACCCATAAAATCCCTATTGAAAATTAATATTTATTATAATTTTACCATAATTTTCGTTCAGAAAAGTTGATGAAAAAATAAAATTCGTTATATTTGAAAAAAAATCATCTGCAAAATTTACTTTTTAAGAAAAACACCTGTACTGCATTACAATTAATGATATGCAAAGGATTTCATTTCAAAAAAATTAAAAGGAAAATTACTAAGTATCATGCAGCTTCAGTTCATTGTGAAATGTCTCTACTATGGTCCTTTTCTTGCCATTTTTAATTTCTTCGGTCCTTACAGCTTTTCCAGAACACTTTTGTAAAAAAGACTAAACCTTATTTTAATGCCAAAGTTTGTTAAATTTTCAGGCTAAAATTGATCGGAAAAAATGCTCTTGATGTTGAGTTTTATAATTAATTAATTATTTCGTAGGGTAATATTGAAATTAAAAATTTAAAACTTATTAAATCTTTATTATTTAGCAGCCGAGATTGAGCTTACTAGAGTAGTACTTCTACTCTAGTATGCTCTAGCGCGGCTGCAGAGTATAATAACTCAAAGACTCGATCCCCGAGTCTTTAAAAGCGCTTTTTCCATCTAAAATTTCTCAGTAACATATTGTGGAATATGCCCGGTTGTTGGCATAGACTGGTTCCTAAAATGGGACTTAAACACAACTAGCGATGGCATAGTGTGTGAACACCTACCATAGATAGGTACTTATGTCCCTTAACCCTCAAGAAAAATATGCGACATTAAATCATATTGTCCTTATTTTCCTTAACAAAATCTAAAACTATATAAGCTAACAGCGCACACGTGTATTTGTTAACTGCCCCTGAACCGACCGCAACAACAGTCGAGATTACAAAAGTGCATAAGTGGACAATAGTCTCTGGCCCTCTGCCAGAGACACCAATCATTATTAACCCATTTTCTTACGACGCGACGTGCGTGACATTCAAAGTTAGCGGGAGATTTTGACGAATATTGTGGCAGTTTCCAAGAGCCTTGACATTCTAGGGGAAATAGTTTTTATCGGACTTCTACACTGATCCTACAAAGGGGATTTTTTTAAGATTATAGAGATGAGCAAGGTGTAAAGTCTCGTAAATAAAGTAAAGATGCCGATATGCTGGATATACCCAACTACACACATATTTATAATTTAAGAAGAGATAGTATAGGCGGGGGTATTTCAATGTACATATACAAAAGTCTAAAATTTGATGTAAAGGAGGAGCAATATGAATGCGGTAATAATTTTTTATGGATAAACTTATTAAAACACTCTCTGACCATTGGCTTAATTTATAAACCCCCAAATACGAACCTGAGTGACTTTCTTAACATTTACACACAAAGTCTAGAAAAATGCAAACGAAAAACAATTATATTTGGGGACTTTAACATCGACTTACTAAATAGTGAGCACAAAACAACCGAGTACACGGATACTATACAGGAATCAGGATACTATATATTAAACAATATACACGAAAAATACTGTACTAGACAAACCAAGCACACAAAAAGCATAATCGACCATGCTTGTACTAATATATGGAATGCTAAGGTACACATGGCAATAATTGAGTCAACACTATCAGACCACAAACAAATCTACCTGGAACTCAAACAATACAAACAGACCTTAAAACAAAAAGTTCAATACGATGCGATTGATTACGAAGCTCTGTATGAGAACATGTTGAAATGCAACTCGACAGAAGTAGGAAACCACTATGCCATTCTTGAAAAATACATAATAAATAATATAAATGATTCGAAAATAATAAAATACAAAATACTTAACCTACCACAAAAGGACTGGATCAACAAAACAGTAATTAACTATATTAATGAACGAAATCAATTATGGCATGGTTGTTTGACAAATCCAGAAGACGTACAACTGCAATCTAAATTTAAAGCTGCTAGAAAAAGAGTAGAATGTAAAATAAAAGAAGATAGAAAGAATTATTATTATAACGCATTTTCAAGATGTAGTAAGAAACCCAAAAAAATGTGGAAATTGATAAACACCTTATCTAAAAATAAGATAAACGATGTCTGTGGTCTTCCTAAACTCACGCTTGACGGCAAAGAAATAACAAACGGCACAGAAATCTGTAACGCGTTTAATAACTATTTTGCTACCATTGGCTCTCTATTGGCCCAAAATATAATAAAAACTGATCCTAACCCACAAATTACATTAAATACGTCGGGTACAAGCCTTCAACTTACCATTTTGGAATATTGCACTGAGGATGAGGTATCCAAGATAATAGATAATTTGGATAATGATACTAGTTGTGGAATTGATGGAATAACAACAAAATCTATAAAATGTATTAAGAACATAATTTTAACTAACCTAACCAATTGCATAAACAGTTGCTTTGACAGTGGCGTGTTTACAGATAGTCTTAAAATAGCTAAAGTAACCCCCATTTACAAGTCTGGAACTAGGACTGACCCCGGAAACTAGCGACCAATTTCAGTATTACCTATTATTTCGAAAATATTTGAAAAACTTTTATATACGCGCTTATCTAAACATTTAATCAATACCAACTTTCTTTACTCGCACCAATATGGCTTTCGTCCACACTCAAATACGCTTTCGGCTACTGTTGATTTAATTACTAATATAAAAGATAATATAGACAAAAACAATTAGTTCTAGGTGTTTTTATCGACCTAAAAAAAGCATTCGATACTGTTAGCCATTGTATCCTTCTGAAAAAGCTAAAAATCATAGGAATTAGTTCTACAGCCTATAAAATGTTTGAGTCTTATCTTACTAATCGGCAACAGATTGTCAAACTTGATAAATTTGCAAGTGCCCCGGCCAGTGTGCAGTGCGGAGTACCTCAGGGATCGGTCCTGGGTCCATTGCTTTTCCTCATATATATTAACGACATTAGTACCGCTGGACTGACTGGACACATATCACTGTATGCAGATGACACATGTCTTTTTTATTTTGGCGATTCCATCACTGATATTATCTCAGAAGCACAGAAAGATCTTAATGTTTTGAATGTTTGGCTTAGTCAAAACCTTCTGACTATAAATGTTAGCAAAACTGCTTACATAATTTTCGCAGCAAAGAACAAAAAAATACCAACATTTCCAAATCTTACGATAAATAACCAACCATTAAGAAAATCAACGCCTGAAAAGTATTTGGGCCTAATTGTGGACAGTAAGTTGACATTCAGAGCGCATATTGACTACGTAAGATCTCGAATACTCCCACTAACCGGAGCCATACGTAACATTGCAAAATGCGTACCCTACAAGCTAAGACATACCATTTACAACACGCTAGTCAAGCCACATCTAGAATATCTGATCCAAGTATGGGGACAAGCTGGGGTGCGAAGTCAGAAGTCCTCCACGTGTGCTTGGCGGCTGCTGGTCCCTTTCGATCCGTCTGGAGGGAAGAGCAGTTGCTGGGCCGGTGCACCCTGGGCGCGACAGTAACTTTCTCCGAGGAATGAGGGGAAATGAGAATTTCCTCTTATGCTTCGGGGAGGGTTACTGTCGCGGCTAATTTTCTGACACGGGTGGGGTCCATTGGACCAACGGGGCGTTCCTTTGCGTGACCCTCTGTGTAGCAGAGGGCATAGCAGAGGAGCAAGAGCGGGCTCGGTGTGCACTTACCCTGCCTCTGAGCAGGCAGAGTTGGATGGGTCCTTCTCTGTCACCGCTGATCTCGTAATCCCTATTGAAGTGCTGTGGATCACGTCTCGCGGCTTTGATAGGGACCGAGGGTCTTGGCTTAATTGCCCGGATCGTGAGGTAGAAAACCTCTATAAAAAGTTACCCCGAATCCCAAGCGGCGGCGCACCGTGAGGGGATGTATGGCTGACGGGTGTTCCCATGGAACGAATCAGTCGCTAGTGCTCACCCTCGCCAGGGTACCTGCAGCCCCTCTGGCGAGTAAAGCAATCTAAATTCTGCTTATCCTTGGTACATGGCATCTGCCGGGATGGACATTTAGTTCCCTAATACTCGTGGGATTTCATATGGATTTGAACATAAAAACCCAAACCGCCGGCAACGGCAAACGTGATGAGCGGTCGGAGTCCGACGCTGCATCCAGCAGGAGCGGGAGAGGCGCGGGAGGCTCAGAGAGCTCCCGGCGCGAGAAGGTCGGGTCAACTGTGGAGAGTAAGTTCTTCCGCAAGCGGCCCAGGCGGGATGACGACCGGTCGTCATCCGGAGAAGAGGAGGCCTCGGCTTCGGCCAGGAAGATCCCCACCAACAAGCGTGGCGGGATCAGAGGCAAAGGGAGGGGAATCTCGGCCTCCGAGAGGTCGGCCAAGCTGGCCGAGGAGGGACGCCACCCGGGCTCGACGGCCTGCGGGACGGGCGACGAGGAGGAGGTACCTGGCGGCTCCGAGGCGGAGCGTGGGGCCAGGTTCGCAAAGGAGGTGGAGGCCGCGCTGAAGCAGGTCGCCCAAAAGCAGAAGCCGTCCACAAGGCTGAGGGCCATGCCTGCGGCTTCTGCCTCCATTATGGCGGCAGCGGAGGCCAACTTCCGGGCTTCGCGCGACGGGGGGGAAATTGCCAGTTTACGGGCGGACGTCGCCCGCCTTACGGCTGCGATGGAGCTACTCCAGGAGGAGAATGCCAAGCTCCGAGCGGACCTGGCCAGCCTGCGGGAGCCCGAACTCCGCGTAGCGCCCCAGGCGGAACAGCCCGTGCCAGTGGAGAACCAGGTCCTGACCCTGGTTCGGAAGGAGCTCGCTGCCTTCCAGCGGCGGTTCTCAGTGCTAGAGGGCATTGTCCTGCGCCCCCCCCTTGGTGCAAACAAGGTGGCTGCGGGCCAGGGGACAGTGTCATACGCGGCTGCTGCGGCTGCCGCATCCGGACCGGGGCCGTCCAGTCGGCCCCCCGGCGGGGCCGTGTTACCCCTCCCCCCAGCAAAGCCAGTTCCGGCCAAGTCGTAACCTAAGGGGAGGAAGAAGAAGGGCAAGGCGGCAGCGCAGGCGAAGGCACTGCCAGCGACAGCGCCTGCAGCGAGCGGGCCTCCGCCAGCGGCACGTCATCCGCCTGCGGCACGCCAACCGCCTGCGGCAAGCCAACCGCCTGCGGCACGTCAACTGTCGCTGCCGCCACCGCCCTCCCAGCCCACCCAGCTCCCTACACCTCCTGCGGCTGAAGCCGAATGGCAGGTGGTCGGGGAGCAGCAGAAAAGGCGGAGGGCCAACAAGAAGGCCCGAAAACAGGAGCGGCAGCGCCAATTTAGGGCGCGCAAGATCGCGGATAGGCTCCGCGCCCCCAAGACCGCCGCTGTAGTAATTACGATACAGCCGGAAGCGGAAAAGAGGGGCGTGTCCTACCGCGACCTGCTGGCGAAGGCGAAGGAGTCGGTAAATCACAGTGAGCTCGGGATCACCGGAGGCCTCCGGCTCAAAGTCACTGCGACTGGGGCGCGGATGCTGGAGATTCCCGGGGAGACCAGCGGCTAAGAGCGTCCCTTAACGCGGACGAGGCCCGAGTGTCCAGGCCCGTTAGGTGTGCAGACCTGCGTATCCTGGGTCTGAACGACTCGGTCACTGAAGAGGAGGTCGTGGCCACCGTCACCAGGTCCGGAGGGTGCCTTGCCCAGCAGATTAAGGCAGGCGCCCTACGACCGGACTTCTCGGGTATGCGAACCGTTACGGTTTGCTGCCCTGTGACGGCGGCTAAAACGATTGTGGAGGCCCGAAGGCTATTGGTGGGCTGGGTTTCAGCGCAGGTCAAGCTGCTGGAGCCCAGACCTCTGAGGTGCTATCGTTGCCACGTGGGGCACCACGTGTCAGTTAAGTGCGCCTCGGAGGTCGACCGCAGCGGGCTCTGTTTCCGCTGCGGTCAGCCCGGTCACGTGGCCGTAGCTTCCCATCCGTCCACCGGATGCGGATGCCATCGAGGCGGAGCTGTACGAGGGCTACAGAGCTGCAAAGACCGCTCTCCGCGATGCTGTCCTGCGGGCTAGGGATCTGGCCCGCGAGGAAATGCTGGCGACTCTTGACAGAGATCCGTGGGGGCGCCCTTACCTTATGGTGCGGAACAAGCTCCGCACCTGGCCCCCCCCGCTGACGCAGAGTCTCCGGCCTCAGCTCGTAGAGGACGTGGTGAGCGCTGTGTTCCCTTCGCGAGGGGAACATCCTCCCCCGCCTATGGCTCCGCCGCCTGCGGTGACAGAAGAGGACCAACAGGACGACGACGACGACATCCCGGCTGTGACTGGGGTAGACCTGAGAGTGGCGGTACGAAGGCTCAAGGCCAAGAATACCGCCCCAGGGCCCGACGGCTTGCCTGGCAAAGCCTGGGCCTTGGCCTTGGAGGCTCTCGGGCCTCGACTGGAGGGGCTCTTTAGCGCATGCATGGAGAGGGGCCAGTTCCCGCTTCCTTGGAGGACCGGGAAGCTGGTTCTCATCCGGAAGCCTGGGCGCCCTGCGGACTCGCCGTCCGCATTCCGGCCCGTAGTGTTGCTCGACGAGGTGGGCAAGCTCTTCGAAAGAGTTATCGCAAACCGCCTCGCCGGGCACCTAGCGGGAACGGGGCCGGATCTTGCGGACAACCAGTTTGGTTTCCGCAAGGGGCGCTCTACGGTGGACGCCGTCATGCGCGTCAGAGCCCTCACGACGGGGGATGCGGTCTCCCGGGGTGGTGTTGTCTTGGCGGAGTCTCTCGACATCGCCAACGCCTTCAACACCATGCCCTGGAGCTGCATTGGGGAGGCACTCCGGTATCATCGGGTGCCGACCTACCTTCGTCGTGTGGTTGGGGACTACCTGTCCGACCGGGCAGTAATCTACCCTAGTCACAGCGGTGAGTGGAACCGGCGAGAGATGTCGTGCGGTGTTCCACAGGGATCGGTTCTGGGGCCGCCCCTGTGGAACATCGGTTACGACTGGGTGCTGCGCGCCGACCTCCCTAGCGGCGTCAGCGTGGTCTGTTACGCTGACGACACGCTGGTGCTGGCACAAGGGGGGTCGTACGCGGAGGCGGCCGACCTTATGACACACGGGGTTGCGACAGTCGTAGAGAGGATCCGGCAATTGGGTCTCGAGGTGGCGCTGTACAAGTCCGAGGCCATGTTTTTTCATGGCCGAGGCAATGCGCCACCGTCGGGATCCTTGCTGACGGTAGGAGGGGTTTCCATCGGCGTCGAGTTGACGCTGAAGTACCTAGGGCTCGTCCTCGACAGCCGGTGGAACTTCGTGGAACACTTCCGACGTTTGGCACCCAAACTGGAGCGGGCCGGGGCTGCTTTCAGGCGGCTCCTGCCCAACCTGGGGGGACCAAACGCCTCCTGCCGGAGGCTCTACGCGCGGGTCGTGCGGTCCATGGCCCTCTACGGGGCCCCGGTGTGGGCGCGTTCTTTGCGGCAGCGTGCTGCCAATTATCTGAATGCGCCCCAAAAGGTGATGGCCCTAAGGATGGCCCGAGGGTACCGCACGATCTCGCGCGAAGCGGTGTGTCTCCTTGCCGGATTGCCGCCATGGGATCTGGAGGCGATAGTCCTCGCGCGCCTGCATGATTGGCGCGTGGAGGTACTACGCCGGGGGGAAACTCCGCTGACGCGGCAAATTGTCGCGCAGCGGACAGACCTCCGGCGCGATCTCATGGCGTCATGGAGACGACGACTGTCGCAACCCAGTGCAGGGCACGCCACGATAGTGGCGATAAGTCCCCTCTTTGAGGAGTGGCTAGAGAGGTGCCACGGCGTCCTCACCTTCCGCCTGACGCAGGTCCTCACCGGACATGGATGTTTCGGGAGGTTCCTGCACCGAATCGGGCGAGAGGAAACGCCCGGGTGTCACCATTGCGTGGATCGACCGGAGGACACGGTGGAGCACACTGTGCAGGTGTGCCCCGCTTGGGCGGCGCACCGCCGTGTCCTCGAAACGGCGATCGGCGGCGACCTCTCGCGTCCGGCCCTGGTCCAAGCCATGGTCCGGAGCGAGACGGAATGGGACGTCGTTGCCTCCTTTTGCGAAGCAGTCATGCTAGCGAAGGAGGTGGCGGAGAGGGAGAGGAGACCCTCTCGTCCCAGCCGCCGTGGTGGACGCCGCGGGCGTCAGGGGCCACCACCTGGTGACCTCCGGCCACCGTAGGCGTGGGCCTGTGGACGGCGAGCTATGGGTGGCTCGCCGTCCGTCCGTCTAGTGACGACAGGCCGTGTCGACGGCGCGTTAGTGTTCCACGCGCGCCTCAAAGAGAGTCAGCACACAGAGGGGCCCGAAAGGGCCGACGCCTGCCGGAGTCGCGGGATTATTCGCAAGAGACACCGTGGCTCCGGAACACAAAGGGCAATGAAGGAACATGGATGGGTTTTAGTCAGTAGAAGTCTGACACTCCCTCCCGCTACACCCAGAGCGGGAGGAGTCATTGGATGATTTCCCATCCCTAAAAAAAAAAAAAAAAAAAAAGTATGGGGACAAGCTGCAAAAACAAATCAACAACACCTACAACGAGGACAAAATAAAATCATCAAAGTCCTCTTCAACTACAACTACTATACACCTTCAGAACTACTCTATAAAAAACAAAACTATTTAACCTACAACAATTGTTTACATACCATACATGCATGACTATCCGAAATATTCTTAAGACCAACATACACACAAATATTTCATTTACGCAAAAGACTCTTAGATATAATACACGTAATCAAGACGACCTAGAAGTACCTAGAGTGAGAACCCTGTACGGCAGGAAAACTATACAGTATGAGGGTGTTCGGCTACACAATAAATTACCTAAAATGGTCAGAGAGTGTACAAGCATGCCAGTATTTAAAAAAGGCCTAAGGAATTATATATTAGACACTATGATGATGAGTTAGCTTCAAATGCTTTGTTTTTCATTTATGGTTGATGAAACTATGGTGTTCGGTTTCTTGGATGGATTGAACGTCGTAATGTAAACTACAACCTATTGTTACTATAGTTAAGTTTCTCTTTAAGTGAACTGTATTTGTTCTTTGAGAAAATAAATATCTTTAAACCGAAATCACCATTGAAAGGGGAGGAACTTCCGACCGGACGGTTATTATGTAAGGTGGGCAACTACACGATAGTTGATATTCGAACTATTAAATTAAATTAAATCATTTTTATTTCAGAACCAGGTCCATATGCATAAAATATAAAATTAAAAGAATATTGAGAAAGAAAAAATGCAATTAAAACAGGAATTGAAAATACACAACACAAAAATTAAATATAACAAAAATCAATACAATCATTATACATTACAATTAAAAACAACGAAAACAAGATGATCACATACACATACCCCAATACACACACTATAAATTTTCTTGTCATCTTAATCTATACTTTGGTTTGGATCCGGAGTGCTCAACATGGAGCCTGGTCCAGTACCGCATTATTGGGCAATCCAGATCCATCCTCCATGCGAACAGCTGAAGGTAGCTGTTGGAACTGCGTCGTATGCGGCGCATCAGGGACACAACTCTCTTACAAATAATCGCCGCAAAGCCATCTATATTTGCGTCCGCAAACATACCCGACGCGCTACAGTATCGAGGCAGCCCCATCAGCGCCCTGAAGGCATTATTATACAGAACAAGCAGGGTGTCATAGGTTTTTTTCGTATGCTTGACCAAAACGATTGAAAAACGATTGGCGAAATGCCCTAAACAACGTAGATTTTACTTCCGTAGTACAGCGCGCGAACCTACGAGCCAGCATATTAGCTCTAACAGACAAAGCCCTGCGCTCCCTATCTATATCATCTACAAGGGTCTCGGTGACCCAGTGGCCCAGATACTTGAACTGCGAGACTATTTTAAGGACACTGCCATCCAGCATGACCTGTGGGACAGTGTCATAAGTTTTAGATCCCGCCTTAAACACCATGAGCTCGCTTTTAATGGCATTATATCTGAGCCCGTGGGCCACCGCGTACCTCTCGCAGATTGAAATAAGTTTTCGAAGGGCACTGATCGATGGACTCAGCAACATCATGTCGTCTGCGTTGACAAGAACACCATCAATCGAACATCCCACACCGGCGCTACTGAGTTCACGGATCAGACGGTCAATATACAAGTTGAAGAGTGTCGGCGAGGTTAGCCCGCCTTGCCTCACACCACATTCCAACCTGTACTCAACCGATAGCGACTCCGACCACCGCACAAAGTTGCTCTGGTTGCCATACCAATACTTTAGGAGACTTATGTATTCAGTAGGTAAATCCGTATCATCCGACAACTTCTGCCACAACCTGTCATACATAACAAGATCAAAAGCCCGAGATAAATCTAAGAAACAGGCATAGACAGGTGTGCTTCTGTTAGTGTAGTATTGTACGGTATGCTTGAGACTCAGTATAGCCATTTCTGTTGACAGACCAGGGCGAAAGCCAAACTGTGCATCATGAAGCTCTAGATTTTGTCTTAACTGAATATCAATAACACCGTCCAACACTTTGGCAATGACTGTCGCGAGTGATATAGGCCTGTAGTTACACAATTTAGAGGCGTCTCCTGTCTTGCTCTTTATTATGGGGACAACTATAGTTCTCATCATGGCCTCAGGGAGGTATGAATGCCTTAAACAGAATGTAAACAACATAGCGAGCACCCTCGGCAAATGTACACCCGCATGCTGCAAATGCTCTATACTAAGCGAGTCATGGCCCGGGGATTTTCCTCGCTTCATGTCTCTGATCACCTTGGCAACTTCTTTCGCAGTGATCCTAACAAGCGGTTTCACCAGGCCAGTACCTTCCGCCTCTGCAGTGATCACTGCGGATACCTGCGAAGAATCTATTCCAAAATGCTCCTTGAATAAGTTGGCGATTCGGTCGGCGTCACTAACCCCCTCCACACTAACTGGAACGCTCGGCCTCGGGTTCAATTTGCTGGTCTCCTTCCAAAATTTACCAAAACTTTTTGTGGATTGTATGTGTTCAAATCGCAAACTGATACAGCGATGCAGATTTTTGCTCAGTAGTTTGCTGGCGGGACAAATGGCGCTGCTGTACTTTTGCTGCTGTTAGCTCAGTCTCTACAAGCGCTTCGTTAGGTTTTCTTGATGCTGCTACATGTAGTCTCCGAAGATTTTTAAAAAAATTCAACAAATCATTCTACGATAGAATATCACCTATAACACCTAGTGTCATAAATAGACGCATAGGATATTTATTTCAGAAGAATGCAGGTATTTGCGGGATAGGACACAGGAGCGAAGTAGCGGAAATAAGTTAGTATGTTCTCAGGTATACAAATCTAAACAGATATCAGAGTTAGCTGGTAGAGTTGTGGCAGTCTTTTTATTTCCTTGAAGTATTTGCTATTGACGCAAAAGTACTTATACCTACAATATATTACAGCGTGCAAAGTCTACTGAAATGTATTTATTTGTGCTTACTTGGTAGACTATTCCTGACCAGTAACTACAAGGAAAATCTGTATTTACGTAATTTACGTAACAAATGATTCATAAAAATATATCATATTACCTCGTATATCCTATAATAGGCTAGATTCCATCATCCACAAATTGCAAAACTATTTAGTCCGTCAGTTAGAGTATTGAAAAATAATGGACACGTATTTTTTGTTTTTGTAAATCAATGAATATTGACAAAGATAAACGCATCAAAACTCGGGAGTGGGGGCTCGTGACGTCACGACCCACTAAAAAGCGAAGGTGTGACGTATTGAGAATTTTAAAAGCGTCGTAACTTCGTCAATTTTGGTTCCCGTCACAAAAGAAAAAACACGGATCAAATATTTTTTGACAATCTAACTGACGGACAAATTAGATTTTTTTAGTCATCTACCCTATTGACATTGACATTATTGATAACCATTAAAATTACCTAGTTAACGTTATGTACTTCACATCCCTAATAATATTATAAATGCGAAAGTAACTCTGTCTGTCTGTCTGTCTGTCTGTCTCTTCTTCATGCCTAAACCACTGAATCGATTTGGATGAAATTTTGTACAAAGATTGTTTGAGATCCGAGAAAGGATATAGGATTTTTATCCCGAAAATTTCACGGGAAGGTAAACTATGAGGGGTAATAGATTATATATATTCCGGGAGGATGTGGCCGTGTGATCCCCAGGATCACGCGGGCGAAGCCGCTGGCAAACGATAATGTTGATATAATTTAACTTTTATGCTTAATACAAGATCATAAAAAATGAGTATTAATATCCAATCAATCCTTAAGCTAATTGATTTATCGTTTTTGACTGAAAAGAATGTCGACTTTCCAAGGCAACATAAAGTTTCAGAGTAGGTACATAAATATTCCCAAAAATTAAGTGGGTTAACCGAATTTGTTGTAAATTGAATCATTCCATTAACAGCCGAAAGTGGAACCCGCCAGGGGCGACCGCGCGCAAATATGGTTATCGGGTGGAAATACACGGAAATTGATGACGGGAGTTTAAATTCTAATTTTAGGACTCTTGAACTACACGCATTGATTTAAATAGTAAGGAAAAGATTGATTATACGCAAACGGTCACATAGGTACACAGTTATATTTTTCAAATAAGCTAGGTATCCCATAATAGGTGACAAGCCTACTTGCCATAATTAAGAACCGGCCTGGTCTATATGAATATGTTTGGCGTCTTGGCCCAGGCCGTCCATCAGTGAATGTATATCATCTGAAATAATATAATAATTATGAGTGTATTGTGACTCAACTTTCATGGTCACTAACATTAGAATAGTTAATTACGGGATTGCTACCATGTACCTGAAACACAAACCCCCCCCCCCCCCCACACAAATCCAACCCCCAGCTACAAGAAGTAAGCCGCAAGGTATTCGCATCTGCTGCATCCTTGAGAAGACTGCTGTTATTTTCTACCAACTGCCACCTAGATTGCACTTGCACAATCTCTTCTACCATTCCTTCAAACTGCTAAGTCTACTAATAACGCAAAATCACAGACGTCAAACTCAATACTCAAACTCGTTGTACTTTCAGAGTCTTTGGTAACAACTCAGAAGACTGCTGACTTTGTTGGCAGTGCCGTCTGTCCTTATCAAGCGTATGTTTCCACACTCAACAGTTAATGGAACTGCCAGTGATCAGGACACGGATAATATGTAAAGTGTAAACCTACGTATGATCTGAAACTTGTGACGACACATCACACAACGCGTGATGCCACGTCACCAGTCGTTTCAGTACCATTGTCTTATTTTGACTGATGTGATTCGTGACCTATTACAAACTAGATATTGACTATTCGTATATCTTATCTTAGAGATCTTACCTAACGACAACATATTACTTTCCGACATACTTACACGCGAACGAAGTCGCGGGCAACAGCTTGTTACAAATAAATATGTTGATTTGCGCTTATTACCATGTAAATTAGCTTAACATTGGGATTTAATATTTTATGCATGTGACGCGTTTATCTTTAAGTAATTGTTACACTGTTTCTTACATTTAGTGTTCCGTATAAGCATTTAGGGCGGGTTGTTTCAACTACACTTAACGCACGCGTAAACGTTAAAAATGGTGCTAACTATCGTCAAATCAAAAAATTGGGTTGTTTCACAAAATGTCAGCGTTAACGCACGTAAAATATAACGTTTACGTTAACAGATGGTCTGAGCACTCGTTAACGTAATTTTAGTTGCGTCAAATAGAACAATATTGTGAAAATTCTTTTGAATTCCTCAATACCAGTTCTTCTGATGACACAAATAAGTGGTGGAATGCAAAAAAAAGCTATTTAGGTAGGACCCGTGTCAATAACTTAGCTATTGGGATGAGCAGGAATTTATACCAGAATGTTTTGAAACAACGCTTCTAATTTAACGAACGTCAAACATCGTCCGTAATCGTAACTTTTTGACGTACGTATGTTACGTTAACCAACTGTTTGATACAACCCGCCCTTAGTGTAAATTATGGTTGGTGAACCTGAAATAAATAATCTAACTATTTCAATTAGTACTGAAGGAAATGGACCGAGTAGTCCCTTTTTTAAGGATGGGAAATAATCATAATCATCGTTTATTTGTCAGAACATGGCAGGTATATTACATGGTCTTAAGTTTATAAAGAGTTTCATCATATTCTACCACATGGGCGTACAAATGTTAAATATGTTACAAATTACTTCTTTTTATTTATTTATTTATTATGGCAGTCCAACAACAACGTCACAGAAACATTCTTACATTAATAAATCCTTAAATTAGCTAGTACTATTGTGACCCTATCATTTATAGGCGTGCACAGCTTATACATGTTGCGATACAATGTTAATTTAAATTTGTAACCAGAGCATTGTAGGATCGTAAGTTAGGTTACATTCAATTATATTGCCTATAAACATAACATGAATATAATTGTAGAAAAAAAATGAAAAAACTTCTTTTGAAATTAACGAATGGGCGGAGTGAAAAGGAAGAGAGAGAAGGAAGTGTCAGACACTTACTGACTACTCCACCCTAACCCGTGGTCCTCCTAATGCCCATTGCGTTCAATGACCATACCTTCTTACAGGTTTTAGATTACATACTATTTGATTCTGGTTTTGAAGATAAGACTAAGGCACCCTATGAAATGGTTTCTCCATCTATCATTTCTGTAACGTATTTGGTAAATAGTATTCAATCTATCTGTTTTGATATGAGTCCCTGAGTTTTCGATACTAATCGTTGATACAAAGTCAGGAATGAAGAATAGAAACTGGGTATGGAGACATGCGTTACCTAAAACTCAGTTTGTGGAGATCCCAAAGCAACATTTAGAGTTTTTTTTTTAACCGCAGCCATTGATCTGTACCTAACAGCCAGAGAACACATACTGAAAATAAAATCCTTTTACGACACTAAAATAACAGCACTTCCATCAGCATAGTTCCGCTCTTTGAACATAATAAATGAATCGTCCTAACATTTTGCTTAATTGTGTGCAACGCGTTACTCTCATGAGTTCTAAGCTGCCTAATGCTTGTACATTATAAACGAAGCTTGCGAAAGGATTATCTACCCTGAGGCAGCACAATAAAGTAGCTTTAATTAAAAGCTGTTCTCCTGGGACTTGGGCTTTTAATTAATTAACTAACAGCCATTGGGGAGGGATAGAAACCTTGTTATTTTGGCATCGAGTTAGTTGGAGTGTGAAAGGAGTCGTATCTATGTATGGTCAGCTTGCTTAGGTCAAGGATACAAAAGAAATTGCAAAAATAATAAGAAAATGGAATACTTTTTTATAAGTGGATGTCAGTTATAAAGAAAGACTTCGCCATTGACAATATAGACCCTCTAGAGACGAACGGTTTCTAAACTGCCTCAAGGGCCTCAGTCATGGTATAACGACCGCCATTTGACAGCCGGTACCACCGGCTTATACGTGCCTTCCGAAGCACGCAATCATCTTTTTATCAGACAATCAGGTGATTTAAGCCTGCAATGTCCTTGTCAAACTGGAAATAACTTTACAAAGTATGCTTCCCGTGGGAATCGAACCCACGGCCCCGAGCTAAGGTGAAAAATGAGGAGTCAACAATAACGGCATCACCGACAGCTCTACTAACAAGCATAGGCAATTAAGATAATAGTATTTAAGTATTTATAACAATACAAACTAATAAGCTCATGCTAAGGAGCTCGTGGCTAAATTATAACAGCCGCACAGGTCGATCTTCAAGGTTAAGCAACGCCTGCCGAGGTTGGTCTGTGACCGTCTTAACATACCGCGTTTCCTCCGTGCTTCGGAAAGCACGTTAAGCTGTTGGTCCCGGCTGTCATTTAGAGATCTTTGGCAGTCGTTACGGATAGTCAGAAGCCAGAAAATCTGACACCAGTCTTGCCAAGGAGTACCGTGTTATCCAGTCAAGGGGTTGTGGAGGTCTGGTAAGCAGCCGCTCCACATAAAATAATGGTAATCAGCTGAATCCGGTTTGACTGGAAGCCGACCCCAATATAGTTGGAAAAAGGCTAGGCAGATAATTAACAGTAAAGACTAATAAGACCACATGAGACCTAGGAAACGTCTACTGTGATTGTAGTGCGTTGTATTCGTCATAGCTGAGAATCATGATCACCCCAAGGAACAGTTGATCTAAAATTTATACCCAAAGTTTACATTTACTTAACATGATTGTAATGCCACCATAGAAAATCCATCTCATGGACAGCCTTTGTCTAGTCTAAGCCAAAACTGGTTCTATTCTGGCTGGTGGAAAACGCAGTCACAAAATAGGAGAAACTCAAAGTATTTATTACAAAGAAACCATTTACAGGCACTCTTGCTAAGGTTGGTCAGCTATTTGCACGATCCAAAGCGTAGATCTCTATGAAGAAGAAAACTCCATGGAGACAAGTCGACAGAGTCCAAACTGTCAGTACTGATTGCTCTGTTTTTTCAATCCATAGTGCATGAAACAATGGGTTTAGAATAGTGACATCTCTATCTATACTAATAATATTATAAAGCAGAAGAGTTTGTTTGTTTGTTTGTTTGGTTGAACGCGCTAATCTCAGGAACTACTTACTGGTCCGCTTTGAAAAATTCTTTCAGTGTTAGATAGCCCATTTATCGAGGAAGGCTATAGGCAATATATCATCACGCTAAGACAAATAGGAGCGGAGCATTAATGGAAAATGTGACGCAGACAAAGTTGCGCGGGTCAGCTAGTCTTACATACATGAATTAGTGAGCCACCGGCAGCTCTACGCACCCGTATGTAGGACGCAGTATAAATACGCGAGTGAACCGACAAGCGTGAAGAGCTCGCATTGCTCCTCTCACACCGACTGCAATTGACAATTACCCACCTATGTCGCCATATGTCACGCATAGCATGTCATAAATTGTCACGCATAGTGTCATGACAAACACGTAGGTCAACTATAATGACTTTGATGATTCATGGATTTTGAGTTTGACTTGAACGTAGTTATATTGTTTTAAACTTTCATGGTCACTAACATTAGAATAGTTCATATCGGGATTGCTACCATGTACTTTTTTATTTGCGAGTTTCCGACCCGCAAGATCTTCAGTTACTCCGTGATCATGGTGCTTGCAACAGTGCCGAAATATTGGAAACTCTTAAATAAAAAGATACATAGTAGCAATCCCGATAGGTATATAAACTATTTTGAACGTAGTTAATCTTTTCTAGCCAAATTAACAGGTAGATTCCACTTTAGCATCGACTTTGTCGCTCTTATCTTCCCTATTCAATTCTGTGTATGTTTTAGCTTTATTTAGATTCCATTGATTTGGATATGTCACCGGAATTGGCAAACGCCGTAAGATTGTAAAATATCGCGTGAAATTGTAAACTATTTTCTCTAAATAAGACATGGATGTATTGGAAACTATTAAATTTAGATATTATATACAAAACGATTTTATATCGAGAAATTATAATCTGATCAAGATTTATTACAATCTTACGGAGTCTGCCATTTTCCGGCGACAGATACATGGACTTGGGCTGGGTGTTTACAATTCAGTGAGTGAGTCTTTTCCTTTAACGAAATTATAGCATTTTCTAATTATATAGTTTATATTAAATATAAAAAATAGCATAGCATAGCATAGTTAAAACATAAAGGTTTAAATGTACCTACACGAAAATATTGATTAATGATGTCAAAATTTAGTTAACACTTCAGCAGCCGCGTTTCCGGTAGTTTCAGAAATAACAAGTTGATTGGTTATTGTAATGACTTGTTATGTCATTTCAATATGCATGAACTTTGAATGTTCATTGGATAAATCACCATAAGGTACTCAATATCTAGTTTGAATTTTGAACTTTAGTTATCTCGGCAATGAGTCACTTAAAGAAGGCGATGTCGAGATTATTTGAAGTTAAGTTTTCATAGCGATCTTTGCCTCCAAATATCAAGGCAACATGACTCTTTGGGTCACCACTCTATATGATTTTTGATTGTTTAAGTGTACACATCTTCGGTAGAAAATGGCGATAGAGAACTGTACCAGCTAAAATTCTTTGTGATCCAATTCCTTTTCAGCGACGGAAAACAAAGTAACCGTTTATGACGCCTAATGCCCCACTAAAGCAATCAGCACTCATTTATCTACCTACTCTAACATAAGGATGGAAGGTGTTAAACAATTGACAGATTGTAAGAGCAATAAATCAGGTGATGGGCAATTATGGCCGATAGCGACAGCTGTGACCTCCGACCTCTGTAGGCCACAGCTCTGCTAACAATTTAAATATTTTTAGACAGGGTTACTTCAAAGATAATAAAACCAATTTTTTATTTTTCGTTAATTATCGCGTTTTTTTTTTCGTTATGTATCGCATTCACATATCGCGGCATTAAGTTTTGTTGAATCATTTAAAAGTTTGTTTTGCTCCTCACAATATTTCATAAAATTCCTTATTCTTAGAAATTAATGAAACAACTTTAATCAAATTTAAACACACACTCATCTAGGTCTATAAACTTAGTTAACTTCGTCTTCGAAAAAGTTACAGGAACAGCGACTCAAGACGACGAAGACGAGATATAACGTATTGTGAACATTAGGACCATACGTAGATTGCTATGTTAGGGGTACATTTCATTTAATGTTAGTCTGGCGGTTTGAGTTCTTTATGCGGCCTGCTGATATTTCCTTACATTGGTATTGTTCGTCAGATCGTTGAGCTCCTCAAAGTTCTAAGTTTGAGCTACACGATAACTGGCAAATGCTTGCACTGTCTGGACAGGTTCACTCAAATCTGCAGGGTACTTTCCTTAAAATACCACTTCAGACATTAACCTACATGGTTCTCATGTGATTTGGCCGGTACAATTGTATGGACTTTAATAGAGACTTTGACCTCTGAGTTTGTTTTGGCGTTTCTTCTCAGAGCAGTCAGCTAGGGAAGGCCGGCCTCATCTAGTTTAAAATGACCAAAAAAGATTGACGTGTAAAAGTGTTATTTACAACCGATTTACAAAATAAATATTATTTATCATTTAAGAATAAGTTACAGGTCCTACGACACAAGAATGAGGAAACACAAAGTTGTATGAAATACACCGTGACGAGTTAATCTTAACGCCTTTGAGATTTTAATCAAGAACACAGAATCACACCTAATATCACATAACTAGGTAAATAATTAATGGACATCAGTGGACGATAATTTTGGCATTTCCAAATAGCCAGCAATCAGTTTCTAGAGACTATGTAAGCATGACATTTCGCACAGCTTTTGCCGGACCATGATCAGTCTCGGATTTGTACATAGACGGTAAGCTAAAACAACATCATTTTAACGGTTAACCACACACTAATTTTATTCATTCATAACATTTTTCCGAGTTTAAATTGTTAGAGTAAGAACAACGTCAAAACCGGAACCGGAAAATTCAACACCTCTTCACACGTAATATTCAAATCATGCATATCATTTTATCAGGCTAATTCGGCCGGGTCAGCCGGATGGCGAATTTACCCGCTATGTAGCACCTATTAAGATTATTAAGCCAATCATCCCGCGTCATATTATACGAGTTGTATGACACGATCTAGTTAACGCAGTCATATGTTCTAGAACTGTCGCGCATTTTTATTTATGTCGAAATTTCCATTTTACAGTAACGTAAAACGGATTTTTTTTTTAATTTTAACATTATTTATTTATTTATACATAAATAACACACAGATTGAGTACATGTTACAGTATTCACAAAGTGGGTAGTATTAAATATCTTTAGATTTATTTGAAACGCAGCGGTGAATAGAAACAAAACTTTGAAGGATATTTCCACTTTATTTAAATTCTGCTTGCAGCATTTAAATAGTTCTAAATTAGTTTCCTCCTCTGTTTTAAATTAGTTTATAAATATATTTTTAAACCATTTTTAACCAATAATGTGGATGTGGCATTCAACTGAACTAACTTCAAAGTTTTGTTTATATTCACCCCTGCTTTCTAAAGTGAAAAGAGTCAACTTGGTCCTTTTCTATGAAAGAACCAAGTCCAATAATAATGTTGAGAATGCATTTGTTTCTCGATTGCAGTCCGTTGTGTTTTCTGCCTAAGACAATGAGAGAAATTCTTATTTAGATCATATCTAGTTTTTCAAACAACCGATTTAATTAGTTAAAGGAGACCCATACGAAATCTTTTTCCTTGCGAAAACAGTTCGTGGTCATGATTTAAAATGAATGCACGACAAACTCAGCTTAGCTATACTTGTCTTGACTCCAATCATAATCTGCCTAGCCTTTTCCCAACTCTATATTGGGGTCAGCTTCCAGTCAAACCGGATTCAGCTGAATACCAGTATTTTAAGTGGAGCGGCTGCCTACCAGACCTCCACAACCCATTAGCTGGGTAACCCGGTACTCCTTGGTAAGACTGGTGTCAGATTTTCTGGCCTCTGACTATCCGTAACGACTGCCAACGATATCCAAATGACAGCCGGGACCAACAGGTTAACGTGCTTTCCGAGGCACGGAGAAAACTCGGTATGTTAAGATAGTCACCCGTCCACAGACCAACATCGGCAAGCATTGCTTAACCTTGGAGATCGACCTGTGCGGCTGTTATTATTTAGCAATCAAAAAAAGAAAAACAATATCCTTCTCTAATTAAAAATAACAATCAACAAGAGTTGTGTTAATTTCAGGGATTATTATCTAAAAGCTTGCCACAAAATTGCTTCGGATAATCCCGCGCCATTTTCTATTCAAACGTCCCTCTAGGAGGCTTTGCATTTCCACTTTTGTACAGAAATGTACCTTTAATATTATGTTTCCTTTTCCCGGGAATATGAGGAAAAATATTAACGAGCAGCTTTCCTACCCACGGGTATCGATTCACCATGGTAACTTCAGATATAGCTTCGTTCTGAGAAGCCCGTGTAACATACCCATCCACGTGTAACATATATACAGGCTGAATTTTTACATTGTGCCTTCAGGACCAAATCCGAAACTATAAGGAATATTGAAAAACCCTGAAAGGAGTCTCGAACCCGATTTTGATGAAAATAAAAACTGTATCGTTGGATTTTTGAAATATCGTTATTCCTACCCAGGAGTTCAACCGGTTAATTTTGAAAATAAAATAACACTTTGAATAGGGTAGATGACAAAAAAAATCTAATTAGTCCGTCAGTTAGATTATCAAAAAATATTTGACCCGTGTTTTTTCTTTTGTTACGGGAACCAAAATTGACGAAGTTACGACGATTTTAAAATTCTCAATACGTCACACCTTCGCATAATTTTTACTGACTCGTGACGTCACTCGCTAGTTTTGATGCGTTTTATCTGTGTCAATATTCATTGATTTACAAAAACAAAAAATACGTGTCCATTATTTTTCAATACTCTAACTGAGGGACTAAATAGTTTTGCAATTTGTGGAAGATGGAATCTAGCCTATTATTACACCATCTGAAAGTGTCTAGCTAGCTTAGATTTTCAAACATCCAATGAAGCGGTTTTAGTGTTCATCAAAATCGGCCTCGAGACTTCCTTCAGTGTTTTGTGTAAAAAAATGTACCAACATTCAAGATTTATAGAAATATTTTAAAGTTAAATGTCTCAGAAGTCTCTACTTACAAAGTTTTTTTTGACAGTAAAGACGTGTTATGCTAGTCGAATCATAATCAATACTAGCTGACCCGGCGAACTTCGTTCCGCCTAACAGTCGATTCTTTATTTTTTAGTTTTTTTTTTCTAAAATAAACCTAAGTTACTCCTTATTACATTAGCTACCTGCCAATAAAAGTCCCGTCAAAATCGGTCCAGCCATTTCAGAGAGAAGTCGGAACAAACAGACTGACAAAAATTGTAAAAAATGTTGTTTTAGTGTATGTACCGTATATATATTCATAATAAACATGAAGTAGAAAACGGTTATTTCAATATTACAAACAGACACTCCAATTTTATTTAGATGTAGATGTAGATGTAGATATGTAGATGTAGATATGTATAGATTTTGAAAAGAGTCAATCTCAATCAATCCGAAATCGAAACGGTAGTCAGTCCATTGACAAATTTACAGTCTACATTCAAAACTACATCGCCAATCTTCGATCGCCAAACTTTCCGTGATAAGAAACCCGAAGGTGACATGACAAAACAAGTCCTGAGCGTCAACATTCAAAACTGGAACAAAAAAGCGTAGAAGATTCCTCGTCTTCCGTCGTCAAGGTGACATATTCAAAACCATATCCAACATAAACACTAACCTGATCAAATCCAACAGCGTATCAGAGGTCAGGGTATCCTTCACTATCAGCTTGGTCGCATTGGGCTGAGTGTAGGCCTCCGGATCCTTGCCAGGCTTGATGGTGGTGACCAGGGCTATACCCAGCATCACGGCGCACACCGTCGTCGTCATGTAGTAGATGATCGCGCGGAGACCAACCCTGGAAGGATTGAGGAGTTAGTTGCTGCTCGATCATATCGATCTATAGACAGGTGATCTTGAAAAAGGTCTCTAGGGCCTGTATTTTCAGTTTTACATGAGTTGTACACATTTTCAATGCAAATTTAACTATCAAAAAAATTAGCAGAACAGAACAAGAACTATGCCCGTCTGCTGCTTGTCAAAAGTCTCGTAAAAGTGGTAATCAGTTTCAACTGTAAAAAACTAAGTCTATCATTGGATAGATTCGGAGGAAACCACAGACCTAAATGTTACGTAGTCAATACCGAATTCCTAAAGTTTAGGATTACCTCTTAACTTTTCGATAGTGCGTGTCGATCATTTTGGAATTTTCAACCATCGATCCCTCACATAAGACCACTTTGTGTAGAGCTCAAGACTTAGGTCTTAAACTATAATCAGACAATTCCCATCCACAGCTGAACGTAAGCCTCCCCCAAAGAGCGTCCACCATCCCGGTCTTGAGCAGTCCACATCCATCCACTGCCAGCCACCTTGTTCAAATCATCGATCCATCGTGCCGCAACTTATGCATAAATACTGTCAAATAAAAACCAACTCACTTGCCAGATAAGCTCAAGTCCAAGGACCCTATAGCGGACACGATACTGGAGACCAGTAGGGGCACTATCAGTGACTTCAGCATCCTGAGGAACAGCTCCCCAGGGTACTGGAAGTACATGACGTCTCGGCGCGACCACTCCTGGCCCGAAGCGCGCAGCCCGCAGCCCAGGATGGTGCCTGAGACCACGCCGATGATCGTCAGCAGCGTCAGGAGGTTGTCCCGCACGAACGACGAGCAACGGTTTCTTCGGATTTGGAGCGGCATGGTGGTTTGTTGATGTTTCTGGTGGAAAAAGATATTATGTATTTAGTTTTATCAAGTTTTTTTTTTACTTTCACAAGTTCCGGTGTGTGTTATGGGCATTAAAAAAATACTTAAAAAGTATTCAGTAAAGGTGTCAGGGCTGTTAAAAAAATGGTTTAATCTTATTTTTAAACAATTATATACAATCCTTGATGCATTTTAAGCGTGTTTACTATAACGTTACGGTTGAATATAAAATACACGTGAACTAGACATAACTGCATTTATTAGGTTTGCTAACTGTCACATCATCTTGCTTTAAACATGACACATCATTACTATGCAGTAGTTATTTAGCTCAAACACTAGGTAATTAGTTCTTAAACTTGGTCTAGACAAGACTATCAGAGATTCCTGGGAATGTCCGGGACAAGATTGACCATAAATCATAATAATTATACGCTGATAAAATGACGAGACAATGCGTATCGCTCCGGATGGAATCGGGTCGGGTAGGGGGACTACATTAAAGATTGGCGTGGGACAATTGCAATCATTTAACTGTTGCGAAACGTTAACGGCTTTCTCTTCTGAATGCAATGCAGTACCAAAAGTTTTAAGATCCAAACGCCATTATAGAGTGAGTAATATGTATTTATTTGCAACTATCTTCTTCCAAAAGTGTGAAAAAAAAATATATCTCATATTTTTAGGAAATCTCTGAACTGTCAAAAACCTCTGTCATATTCCTTCATTTTGACAAGTTTTTGACATTGATTGTCAATGCAATGACATTGCGATCTATATTCAAACCCTTTTCTAGTACGAGAATTGGCCTTCTGGACTGGAAAATGATGCGTTGACTATAAGAACACCTCTGCCGAATCCTTCGGGAAACATAAGTGTCATATGTTTAAGAATCGAAATAAATCAAAATAGATCATATTATCCTGAAGGCACAGTCTCCCTGGTCACTCTACCGTGACCGCGCTGCGTTCCTTAGTTAATATTAGGAGTAGCTCTTGGCAAGCACGACGAACTATTGTAGTCTGACCGGACCACGTGCGCTAATAGCACTCAATAAATTGATACACAGGTGTCTATTCGCTGGGCAATCATATGTAGACCTTCACACAATGACTATAAAGCCTCTTTGCCTTCACACAAGTCCATTTTTCGCACACAAATGTAGGAGACAGTAAATTTTTTTTCGCGATTTTTGTCTTGATCCTTTAGTGAAAGTTGTGTATAATGATGAGTACAAAGACCCCTTGAGAGGTTTTGTGTTTTTTCTTGTCCTACTGAAATAAACGGACAAATTTCGACATATCGTCTAACTAAAGATATCCGAGCAAAAAAAACTATTCTGAATTTCTGACCTCAAAATAAAAATTGCCGGCATTTTTAGTGTATTTTCGTTAGCTGTTTTTTTTTCGTGTACCCAAGTTCTAATGCGTTTTTTTTTTTACCATTTTCCTTAGTCCGGTGGTCTGAATGATTTCTAAACGTTTGTGCTTTGATTTAAATGGGACCTTATATTATATTCCTAGAACGATAAGTCGGTCCACATTTGGCTAGTATGAAATAGATCGCAAGCCTGAGATGGGATCGAACTAACGCATACAGTCAGCTGTCGCGATTACGTTGACTATCATAGGACACTGAATCATCGCATGGTCATTGAAGGAAAAAACAAATGAGGTGGGCTATTAATAAACAGAATTACAGTCACCTCTGCCTACTATTGGCTTAAAAGATAACGCTGCAGGAAGGAAAATTAAAACTATGATTACAATAACGGTTCAGTTCGATGATTTTTTAAAATGTATACGTCATTCTTTTCAAATAAAATATTTAAAAAATCAGTAACATTCGGTTTTTTCGTATTTCCGGTATTTGATGGCACCATAATAACAGAGGGTCAATTTTAATATTAACAATTTGTCATTCGCATGTCAATCGTAAACTCTCAGAAAAGCCTTAAGCTTCATACATTTTTGACAGATTGCGATTGAGATGCGAATGCGATGTGAATCTGAAAATGATTACAATTGGCACACAGAAACATTTTGTATTTCTCGTTAACAAGTCCACCATAATGGTGAAAATAATCATTGCAGCAGAGAGCCGCCCATTCCACTGCTGGACTTAGGCATCCTTCCAGCTTCGCCGCTGCGATTGGTCTCGTGCCTCTCGCACAGACGTATACACCTAAAGCCTTGTGGAAGGCTTTCCAACACTGCACAGAACTTTACAGTTCAAACATACACTATAATAAATCCACCCCTAACATTGGTTAAAAACATCAACATTCTGCTTTCAACTTTCAGCCAATCACAACCATTTTCGCGCACGTGGGAGCAAGCGTCACAGCGCGACCCCCCGCGCGGATGCCGGCGCGGAAATCTTTATTTAGCGGCATCGCTATCAATCCGCGGCCCCCTTCGCTCACACGCACCGCTCACCGCCTGCCCTCATCTACCTGCCTGGTACTACGAGCTGTGGCAACTTACTGAGGCGTGATTTCCATCTGATTTAACTTGGTTGACTAACAGATTGGTTTACAAGAAAACTTAAAGTTGTGTCAAGGGGAGGTACTCGTTAGATTTTCGCCAGATTTGGGATTATACCATAACTGGCTAAATACGAGTATATTAGCCAGTTGTGTTCTATGTAAGTATATCTGCCTAACCCTGCGAGGGACAAAAGCATTTTATGTATTGTCTTTGTACCACAGAATATAACCATCATATATATTTACGCCCAGCCTTTTACCATTTGTTGGGGTTGGCTTCCAATCTAACCTGATGCAGCTGACTACCATTATTATATGAAGCGACTGCCTCTATGACCACCACAACCCATTAAATGGGTGACTTTGTACCCCTTAGTCAGACTGGTGTCAAATTTTAATAGAATATTTATTTTAATAATGGCTCAGTGATGTAAAGATTAGTCAAATTGCCATTACCATAGACTGGTAATATCCGCCGAAACACCTACTCAACATTTATGAAACGCTATTTCGGACATGTATGGAGTGCCTACTGCTCTAATCTCTGGGACGGATATCTCATATCTATCATAAATCAGCTTGATGTGTTTGAGACGATTGAGAATAAGATTATGCACCTAGGGGATAAAGCATTGTCTTATGTCACGGGAGCCATGTTGAATCACGAAATTAATGAAGGATTCGGAAACGAATTCGGAAGTGAATCTCCCGAGCGCAGCGAGGAAGTTTAAAGTTTAACTCACAAGTGAAGCGACGGTGTTAATACTAGAATCCTGAATGCAGCTTTCCAGCAGCATTCCAGCTAGCCTGCAAAGACACCCTTTTCCCTGAGGAACATACTCTACTTTTCAAACCTACTGCGAGAAAATTGTTCGCAAAACCTGTAAAGAAGTGGATGGCCGCGAGCGGTTCCCGTCGGTGTTCAAGTTGAGTTCGAAATTCGAAATTCAAATGACATTATTGACCTCCGGGCAAAAATTTTGTACTGAATTTCATTATAGTCGGTCAATTATGACTTACTTTAGGTTGAATTTTCATGATAATCTGACTTTTTCGTGCAGGTAGTGTGAAATAGTTATTTATGATACAAGAGCGGTAAGTTGGTCTTTACAAACGAGTAGACAAATGTAAGCCCGAGACGAAGTCGAGGGTTTACCATAGTCAGAGTTAAGTTTGTATGTAGGGGGTAATCTCAGGAACTACTGGTCCGATTTAAAAAAATCTTTCAGTATTAGATAGCCCGTGTATCGAGGAAGGATATAGGCTATACCTATATCATCACGCTAAGACTAAAAGGAGCCGAGCATTAATGGAAAATGTGACGCAGACGAAGTTACGTAAGTCAGCTAGTGATTTATAATCTGGAGGTGTTTAAGTTAATTTAAGAGTCAACAGTATTACTTCTAGACAAGCGTGCTCCATCTTCAACAAGGTACACCACAGCTTACCATCAGGTGAGATGAACGCGAACGTATCAATAAAAATGTAGATCAATTTGAAATCTCAAAACTTCAGAAAAATAACTTCTCATTAAACCTGTAACTTAAGACATCCCAACATTGTAAGCAAAGCTTTTCAGAACCAGGGCCAATATACCAAACAGTAATTTGTTTTGTTCAGCTCTTTCCGCCATATTAAGCGGTGCCATCCGCGTAGTAGGTACTGAGGTGTTCGGTATTTAGAATCTATTTAGCAAAGTACATGCTCATTGCACTCCAATTGTAGAGAAGAGTAATTTGCAAGAGTAGGTACGTGAGTGCCTGTCCATTTGCGCGGAGCGAGGCAGCAGAGCGGAGAAACGGAAAAATATAAACCAATCATGTCAGCCAAATATCAGTGACTTTATGCCATTCCATTGGTTAAAATTTGTCCGTTTCCCCGCTCCGCTGTAATGGACAGATACCCCCTTAGGCTCGTTGTTCCTTGCGGCACGGAGACAGCGACTATCGCAACCCAGCGCTGGGCACGCCACAATCCAGGCGATAAGTCCCTTCTTTGAGGAGTGGCTAGAGCGGCGCCACGGAATCCTGTTTTGAATTCGGCGAGAGGATACGCCCGGGTGTCGACACTGCGAGGATCACTTGGACGACACGGTGGAGGTCTGCCCTGCGTGGGTGGAGCAACGCCTTGTCCTCGTCGAGGCAATTGGTTGCGGCGACCTCTCGCGTCCGGCCCTGGTTCAATCCATGGTCCGGAGCCCTCGCACCGGACCATGGATAAAAGAGACCGCTTCCCATGCCTCCTCAGGCATGGGAAGCGGTCTCCTTCTTCTGCGAAGCAGTAATACTAGCGAAGGAGGAGGCCGAACGCGTGAGGGAGACCTTGCGCCCCGGCCGCCGCAACAGAAGAAGACGCCCCGGGCGTCGGGAGTCAAAGAGATGTCAGCATAGGAGATGGAGCCCGCTAGGTTCAGCACCTGCCAGGGTTGTGGAATTTGTTCGGAAGAGTCATCGCGGCCCAGGAACGCAAAGGGCAGGATGGGTTTTAGTCAGTAAGAGTCTGACACTCCGTTCTGCTCCGCCCCGAGCGGGAGGAGTCATTTGATGATTTCCTATCCTCAAAAAAAGGCTCGTTGTTCCTTAAAGTGCCTACCTCAAGTATTCGAATTAGAATATTTTATTTGCATTAAACATGGCGCATAAAAATATGTTATTAGAAAGTTAACTAATATTTATCGCCACATTCCTCCATCCATTTCTTGTTGCTATTCCACCAATTCGCACTAAGCGTTACCAAGAGTCTTTCATAGTGCGCACAGCAAAGGAGTAGCTCTCTCTGCCTACGTCTGTGTTTCCGAATGCTTACAACTCTAATCTTTTCAAAGTAAGAGTGAATAAGCTACTTCTGGGTAAGCTCGCTCCATCGTAGACTTATAGTCTTACATGATAAACAGTATGTTTTCACCAAAGGACGTTGTACCACTGACGCTGGTGTCACCTTACTAAAGCACATCTTTAATGCGTGGGAGGACGCACAGGATGCCATAGGTGTCTTTTGTGATCTCTCAAAGGCGTTTGATTGTGTTAATCACGATACATTACTCCTGAAGCTCGGGCATTACGGACTAGGCAAAACAGCGTTAAACTTAGTCAAATCTTATTTGAATGATAGACAGCAATTGGTTCACATAAACGGTGTCAATTCGTCGGGATTAATCGTAAAAATGGGCGTCCCCCAAGGCTCTATTTTGGGTCCTTTCTTATTTTTGGTATATATTAATGATTTACCATATTTATTGCAACAAAATCTTGATATGGTGTTGTTTGCTGACGATACCTCTTTAATTTTTTAAGATAAATAGAAGGACGAGCAATGTAAATGACATAAATAATGTCCTAATGCAAGTCCAAAATTGGTTTACAGCGAATAATTTGGTTTTAAATGAAAAGAAAACAAAGTGCATAAGATTTGCCTTACCTAATGTCAAAAGCAGTGATTGTGACATATTATTGAACAAGGAAAAACTAGAATTCGTCGATAAAACGGTGTTCCTAGGAATTACGCTTGACCCCAGGCTTCAGCGGGGCCCTCATATAACATCTCTTTCCGGACGGCTAAGTTCAGCAGCATATGCTGTTAGAAAAATCCGCCAACTAACGGATGTCGATACCGCGAGACTTGTATATTTTAGTTACTTTCACAGTATCATGTCTTACGGTATTTTACTATGGGTACGGGCTGCAGACATCGAGTCTATTTTTAAAGCGATATATAATCTCCGCCGGCGCGATTCTCTTAGGGAACTGTTTAAGATTATTAACATCATGACGGTACCTTGTCAATACATTTACGAAAACATCATGTATGTCAGAAAGAATTTACATCTTTTTAGTAAAAGAGGCGAGAGACATAATTATGGTACTAGAAATAGGGACCAGTTAGTTCAACCAGGCTTCAGACTGGCTAAAGTAGCCTCATCTTTCATGGGGTACGGTTTAAAATGTTATAATAAGATACCTCCCCATATATTAGAACTAAATGAGACGAAATTCAAGTCTTGTATTAAACGCACACTATGCAGGCAAGCATATTATAAGTTGGGGGATTATATTGAAGATAAAAATGCTTGGCTGAATGCTGGTCCTGCTCCACAGCCACTAGGGAGCACAAACTAATCTGTAAATATTTCGGAAACATATATTGTTGGACCTGCTGAAGATCAGAAGATAGTAAGAAAAATTTGCATTGTTTAGACTTAGAGTCAACTTACTTAGCATTGTATAATTTCAGCCATTAACAGCACATATGTGAGTACTGTGTACCTTTAACTTAAACTTTAATTATCAGTTTTAGGTATGTTTTTGACTTGAATGTACCCTGGCGGTTGGGAGTGTCATGCTCACTCAAAAGTCTAGCTGATGGTGGCGTATGCGTTTGATCATTTGGCTCCCTTCAAAATGGTTGAGCCGAATGGTGCTGGCGTATGCGTCATGTTCGTGAACGGGCGCCGTCAGTCGAGACTGGTCATTTCTCAGCTGCCATGGATGATTTTAATTATTTATTTGAATTGTTCCTCTTTTATTCCGGACGCTTTTATCCTGCCCGTCTTTTACATCGTTCTCACATGTATGTATAATTTCAACCCGATGTAAATAAATCTTTGTAAAAAACTATTATTTTTAAAAGAGTGTCCGTGGAGTTTCTTGCACGTTCTTCTCCATAGAGATCTACGCTTTGGAATGTGCAAATAGCTTCAACTTTTTGGACCGACCGACCTTGACAATTCAAAAGTGCCTGTAAATGGTTTAATTGAAATAAATGCTTGAATTTTGAAATTGATGAGACACTTTCAAACTTTCCGACCTTGCAGTTTTAAACATTCACACACACCTTTTCTTTTTTTATACTAAACGGGGAAACTCTTGGCCCAAATCTCGCCTGATAGAAAGATGGAAGCGAGCTTTACCCGGAATCCTCTAACACAAAGGAACTGGCTATCATACCTCTAACTGCCGGAACACAACAATGCTGTTAACATTGTTGTTATGGCGAGAGACTTAGACAAGATGGTGGTAGCTTGCCAGGCGGACTTAGAACAAGTCCTAGCATCAACCAAACCGAGCAAAAAACTTGCCCCCGCTGGGAATCGAAGACCTCTGGGTCTGAATCAGGTGGTTTAACCACTAGACCACGGAGGCGGTTAGTGTCACCTGTTTAGCACCACCCGGGGACCACGTGTTGGGATTCGCTGAAAGGTATTCTCCTACGGACGCGGGTGACTCGGCCCCCAAAACACATTTACATGATTTAACATGAACTTAAACCGAATGCTCGTAAACAAGATGGCAAATTACTAATAATCGGAAATAGCCATATCCACAGAGGTTGAAGAATGACCAATAAGTTTTATTGATAAATCCATTAGTTTATTCAATCTATTTGATACTGACTTCCTTTGAATTAGAGCTCATTAAACAGAGATCTGAAAAAATCTCTGCGAACTTCTATCGCCGCAATAACAACAAAAAATAAAATAAACTAAATTAAAAATTAAATGGAGCTCCAAAACAAGAAATATGTTTTTTTTTCGATTTGTGGTTCGGAACCCTTTGTGTGCGAGTCCGGCTCGCGCTTGGTTTTTTGTGGCATTTATACTAGCTAAAACATTAAATAATATAAAACAGAAATCTATACAAATAATAAAACAGTAGAAACCATATTATAATATAAAAATTGATCGCTGAATGTGTTGCTAAGCGCAAATCTCGAGAACAGCTGAACAGATTTCGCTAATTCTTTTTTGCTGTGTTTGATAGTATCAGGAGAAGGTTTTTATTGTTAAAAAACGTTGCCAGTTGACGGGAGCGAAGCCGCGGGGGAAAGCTAGTATTAAATAAAATTCATAATCAATGCTTCCAAGATGGCGACAGTTAGGTGTTTTTAATTTTAACTAATGTTTACGATGAACATTGCTATGAACGTCATCTACGCATTCGGATAAAAGCGTGAGTTCAAGTTTTTCCGAAATTACGTACCAACCATAGTTTTTCCGTATGCTAACGTTACTATGGCTACGCTAAAACAATTGTCGCTAGGTAGGTAACGGTTGCTAGACTTTAATTGGTTGACTTGGGGTAGTCACTCTGTACTATGTACGAATGTAACCGACTAAGCCCGATTGCATTACCCGGCCAAAATACGAACAGTGGCAAGTGGCTCATCAATTAAAGACCGTGACTGTACATGGACACATGCGCAAGCGACTTACTCACCAAATAAGTATTATGTAATGACGTTAGTACCAAATGTGGTTTTCAGGAATTGTTTTTATGTTGTTCTAACATTTTACCTACTTCTTAGGCAAATTATGAGGAAACTAAGTAATACTAAACGAAGCGATCAAATCAACTCTTTCCAATAAATACCTAAATTCAACGTTCTGTAATTTAATTTGTAGTCTTTAATATTAATATAGAACGTGTAACAGAATAAACGCCATACCTTTAAGGGTAATTTTGCTCATCTTTATAAACAACTGTTACTTCGGAACAAACCGCGAAATTACGAAGCATTAAACTCTCGTGTCTTGCGTTACGTACGGTTTTTGCTTGCGTTTACGCACACATACGTTGACCGCATAGAATACCTTAAATAGTAGCTCGGTGCGTATAACCATATATCTGAGCTTCACAACGCAGTAACTGAGTTATATAATATTTTTCTCGCATCTGTAAAGGGTAGTCAGAAGCTAGAAAATCTGCGTCTTGTCAAGGGATATCGTGTAAGTCATTTGTCTGCCAGTTTTCAGTCAGTTAACTGTTAAAGATCAGAGACAAAAGATAGCCATCTCCAACGGCTTAAAGAGCTTTTTCCGAGGCACCGCCATCACCATCCTTGGATCGATCGCGACAACCGTTGCTTAACCTCGAAGATCGGCTTGTGCGGCTGTTATCATTTAGCCACCAGCTTCTTCATTAACGAATTATTTAATACCCCAAGCCAAGTAAAAGCGTGTGTATGTATAATTCCATCGCGCGCAATAAGTTTTCCGGCGTAAACAAGACTAATCTGCTAATCGCCATTTATTCATCGACACAATGTTAACATGCACCAACAACAAGATTTAGGGCGAATTTCATCAATGAAACTGAACGCAGTCAGCACGTTTACGAGCTGTCAGTGTTATTATTTTCTGTGGCATAGGTACTGACGCTGACAGCTCTTGAACGCAGTTTAAATGTACTGATCGCGATCAGTTTCATCGTTGAAATCCGCTCTCAGTCAGCTTTAGGACCTTGTATGTCTTTACACTCATCATAATTATTTGAATATGAAATAGTTTCTGATGGCTGATTGCTTGTTATTACAGAGGGCTTAGTGGGAGTTTTTAACGTACTAGCTCGCGTTAACGTAAACGTTTGCTTATGTCAAAATATAGGTTTTCCGTATCACCAGAAGGAGCTTATTCTTTAAATACAAATTGCGACGTTTACTCTAACGCGATCGAGAACGTTTATAAACTCGCACTGAGGCTTTTGCCGGTTGCAACATGACATAAGGATTGGAATTCTGGACCTCAATGTGTACATATTAGCTTCAATTTTTCTTTATCGGAGTGTACAATAGGAAACTAGGAAACTAGGGAGCTCAGAAAAATAGGACTAATCAAGGATTAAAACTACCGAGACTCGAGACTTATCAACTCTCAACAGAAGGCATCCAACACAGGCATGTCAGCACTATTATTTTAGAGTACCTGATCGACCGCGGTCCGTCCACGTTCCGGCACGGCCCGGGTGTGTGTGGATTAAAGGAAAGGGAGGACCTTCCCAGCGTAGCAAACTTGGTACCAATATTTGTCAGCAAATATTCGTGAGGTTCAAATATTTGTCCCTTGAATCGGTTACGAGACCCTGGCAAAATAGGTAGAAGTGCTAAGGCTTCCTCCATTCACGCTTGACGCTCAAATGTATTTGTCCCAACCTCGTTAAAATTGGGTTCCGTAGCTCAAAGGAATGCCTACGTAGAATCGTGTCCGGTCCTATTGCTTTTGCCGATTTCATTTGGAATACCTAAATTATAAAGCCATATAAAGAACAAAAGAGAAGGTTTCCATCTGCTGTTAGCCTTTATAAAAAGTTAAAAATGTAGCTCTCAGACTAAAACAAAACTCGATTTTGAAAATCATTTTTGAAACCACAGTAAAAGCGTGATTGTGGTCAAGAGCAAGCCCATTGTATAATAATAGTTTTTTTTTATATATCCATTTTATCTATAAAATCAAACTTAACCATCGTTACAATTTTATTTGTTGAGTTAACTACGGATGAATAAAGTCTGGGCTTAAGGCAATATCAAGAAACATTGTGACAGAATTTTTGCAAGAGTCAAAACATAAAATATGTTACACTGAACAGCAAAAACCGGTTGTCAGGCTGTATTTCAGCAAAGGCAACCTTAATCCTCACTTGTGCCGTTTTCATGTCCCTCCACAAGGCCCTGATGTCGACCTGTATTCTGAGCGGGATTTGCAGCTAATAACTCCGTCTTATGGTAAGGTAAGTGTCTAAACCTTCTTTTCACAAAAATATGGGGATACTTACACAAACGAAATGTGGGTTACATATACTAAGATAGTGGTACAATCGACGCTCTAATGCTTCATCACCCTAAATATGAATGTTACTATACGTTGTGCTTGTTGATGTCATTTGATTTGATAATGAAACGGCTCTCCGCTCATCCGGATACCCTGTTCATGTTAAATCCTTCTCTCACGACGAAGACTTAAAAGGCAAGATGTTCTCCTAGCCAACCCGTCAATCCTGCTACTGAGAGCCAATTCTACTAATTTTCAAGCGAAAGTTCGTTCGCATCTTAATCGCAATGTGTCAAAATATATGAAGTTTGCTCTGACTGCCGCTCAGAAAAAAAAAAACATAAAAGAAGAATAACGAAAAAACATACAAGGTCAAGCTTGAGTAATATTCTATCAGCAATAACGATTGTCAAAAAATCCTAAATGTAGGTATGAGATTGACGTACTCTGCCACAATGTCACATACATCATTGCGTAACCTATCGAAGTTTTGACGCAAAACCGAAAGGTTAGGTAATAATATACGATGGCTATTACCATTAAATAAAATGTCACTTCATGAAGAGCATAAAGGCCATTTGATAGAATTGACCTTTGTGAAGTTTCAATTTACAGGCATCTAGTCAAATATAATAAAGCAATTTCGAAGTCGACTGGGGACTGAAGGGGTGTTAAAGCGCTCTCACACGTGACCATTGTTAGTTATCTACGTCTGGCGTTCGCTGGGCAGTCATCCGCTACCTAGCTTGCTGACTACCTGACCTCTTCGCTTTTGTCTAGCTAGGGGTAGGAGGGTAGGTAACACAGCATTGGCAATGTATGTATGTTTACAGAAAAGTATCATAGGGAGCACGGCTTTCACAATTCATGGTAAACTTGCTTTTGTCTGCAGCTTTGCCTGCTTGACAAATTATATACTATATATAACCTTCCTCGAGAACCTCCTCCCTCTATCCATTATTGAAAATGCTGTTTTCAATAATGGATAGAGTATCATGAAAATCGGTGCACTTGTTTTTGAGTTTATCGCGAATAGACAGACAGGCGCGGCGGAGGACTTTTTTATAATAAATTGTGACTGGATTTTGTCTGCTTTTTTTTCGCTAGCGTCAATATAGATTTGCGAGGGTCCAATCTTTCTCTGTCCCAAAAATCATCAAAAGCAGTTAAGATATTCAGGACAGAAAGCATAACAAGCAAAGTCACTTACACATCTCCACATATTAACATTATAATATTAGTTTGAGTACGCAATCTAAAGCGCTAAAACTGAATAAAGTTTCATATTTCTACTGACCAGGACGGTTTAATTCGACTGAATGATTTAATCGAAATATATTGTTTTGGTTTAATTTTATGCGACATACACAAAGGAAATAAAAGCTTTGAGTTTTAAAGAAATATTTTGAATATTCACCACTTAAAGGTGTTAAAAATTTTGAAATCTCATCGGATACACAACCTATAAAGCGAGTAGATATAAATATTCATCACATTTAAATCTCCACATCCAATGGTATCCTAGCAACAGGCTGGGACATCATTAAAGAAGGCTTTATTTACACACTCACAACAAAGGCAGCTCAGGTGGTTTGAAGAACACTTGTTGATTCCGCCCGCCCCCAACCACCCGGCCCGCCCTACGGAGGCTGCGTGGGAAATACCCTCTCAGGGCTACTACGACGGATAAAGTCCTAATTAGGGCGCTTTGTTGTGAGCCGGGTTTTTTTACTAATGATAGGCATACGTTTGACCACTATCTCACCTGATTGTAAGCGATGATGTGGTTGAAGATAGAGCACGTAAGCGTAACCTATGCGCTCTTGACATAAAGACTCCCAGGTTGTGGCTATCAGGAAACGCAGACAGGGACAGGAGGGCCTTCTACTAAGTTTTTTTGGGGGCCGAGTCACCCGCGTCCTTAGGAGAATACCCTTCAGCGAATCCCTACACGTGGTCTCCGGGTGGTGCTAAACAGGTGACACTAACCGCCTCCGTGGTCTAGTGGTTAAACCACCTGATTCAGACCCAGAGGTCCGGGGTTCGATTCCCAGTGGGGGCAAATTTTTTGCTCGGTTTGGTTGGTGGTAGGACTTGTTCTAAGTCCGCCTGGCAAGCTACCACCATCATGTCTAAGTCTGTTGCCATAACATCAATGTTAACAGCATTGTTGTGTTTCGGCAGTTAGAGGTATGATAGCCAGTTCCTCTGTGTAAGAGGATTCCGGGTGAAACTCGCTCCCATCTTCGGCCTAATCATCACTTTCCATCAGGAGAGATTTGCGCCAAGAGTTTCCCCGTTTTGAATAAAATAAAATAAAAAAGTTTTAAACAACTTTCGCATTTGTATGTCAATCGTAATCTGTCAAAAAAAAAGTTCAAACATTTTTGACAGATTGCGATTGAGATGAATGCGATGCGAATGTGAAAATTCGTAGAATTGGCACTAGGGATTGTGGAAGTTTATTGCACACTGAACTCCAAACTATATTGGAGTTAAACACTGTCACTGACAAATCCTGTCTTTTAATAGTCCTAACTAATAGTACAAATGTGAAAGCAAATTGTTTTGTTACACTTTCGCCGAACTCAAAAACCAGTTTACTACAAAATCCTCTTTTTTAATTAATAGAAAATCTAATAATAGCAAAGATTTTCTATGACATTTTCTATGATTTTCAAGAATATAATTAGAGAAGCTAATAAAATGTGAACACAAGATCGGTGCTCTGAAAACGCGAGTAGAGCCACAGCAGAGCACGAAGGTTGGCGGGACGAACTGGATGAGTTCCTTAGGATTTAACCCTGTCGCACCGCCACTTCTCTTCTCCTTCTCACTCCGCATCACACTTCCAGCCGCTATGATGGCTCCTTCTCAGTTACAGCAGTGGAACTCTCTTCCACGCTCTGTACCTGACAGGAATAGCCGAAGTGCTTGAAAAAATGATTAATAATTTTTAACAGGACACATAAACAAAGCAAGTTAATTAAAAGGTCATTTAAAAAATAATAGACATGGATTAATCGTCATTTAAAGTCCGTAGTCCTCGACGATATTTGAGCGTCTAACCAATCAGTGTAACGAGATACAAGTCAGCTACAGTCACTAAGTAACAATAACAATAGGCCGGGAAATGGAAAGCTTCCACTAACGAAACAGGACTCCTCCATCCCTTGGGCGCTCACGAATCTCGGATTATCCCGAATCTCCGGACATCAAACGAAGGCAGCCCTTGTTAGGAGACGGCTTGTTTAATCAAGTTCCCTATTATTATGTTTATTTGTAACGAGACAAGAAGTATATTTTGAGAAAACTAGGATTAGTAAGTAGTGCAGTCGGGGGACAGTAGGTACTCTGGAAAATTTCTGTAAAGACTGCAAATAAAAGTTGTGTTTACGTTATTTTCTGGGCGAATGCTTGTTTTCCATTTTAAAGTTCATTTTTAAACATGGCGTGTTTCTTAATTTTTTAATTATTCGTTGTTTGTTTCATACCTTGTAGTGACAAAACAATATTTTTGTTAACTCACAATGTGCCACGAAATGTAACTTTTTTTTTTGCTGTTATATATTCTAGCTCTAGAAGATGATAGAATTTTAAGAATTTAAAAAAAAACCGTTTTTTTCATACATATTTCATAATTTTCCTATGTAACCCCGGATTACGCAACGCAACGATACCACATACATTGAAATTGGTTAAGCCATTTAGAAGTTATGGTGGATTAAAGAAACTCACAAACATAAATATATATACAGACATGCATGAACCCGGAAAACATAAAACTCTTTTTTTTTTGTGTAAAAACCGGCCAAGTGCGACTCGCACATGAAGGGTACCACCATAAACTCAAACATAAATCTTGTTTGTACGTATTTTTCTTTTTATTATTTTTTGTTATAGCAGCAATGGAAATACACTGTCTGAAAATTTTAACTCTCGGTTCATGTGAAACAGCCACCTGTATGTATGTAAATCGGGCTGGTTTCCGCATCTCCACGACTAAGCGCGTAGGTATTTTGCGTGAAGGTGGAACAAATGTGTCATTCGATCAACCCCAGCTCCCCAAGGAAGGCCAGCAACGCCTTGGTGTTACCAACTATCTCACAGAGGGTACCTGGGTTACCGAAGTACTTGGCCCTGTAATCCGCAACTACCGGGCAGCTTAGAAGCAGGTGTGCTGCTGTCTCATCCTCCTCCATACAGGCTCTGCATAGTGGGCCACCTGACAGACAGAAATTCAGTCGGATGGACAGTCGGACAACGGAGGGTCCCGTTGGCACCCTTCGGCTAACCCGTACTACTCATAAGTGGTAATCAGCGCACTGTCTGCGCTTGTAATATAACCTCCAAAGGGACAATCGAGACGATACCCGTATAATAGATAACAATCCGCTCCCCTCACTGAGATTAGTCCTAATAGCAGGAACAAGCCTGATTATTATGCAGAGGAAAGTCTTGAAGTCCCTTTGCATGGGGTCAAATTTCAGACTCAGAACTTATTATTTTTTCACCAAACCACGAAAATATCTGACCAAACGGGGACCATAGACCCATCCCAAACACAGTGTTAGTGTGCAGCCCCTTCGCAGGATAAACTCCGACTACTTTCCTGACCCTTATACCCAACCACTTGCACCGTCAGGGATCAAAAGATGGCTATCAACAGAGCAGTCAATCGACACGAAAAGAGTAAATACATATAACACAATGTCAAATTCAACTGCCAGAAACCCGGAAACAAAAGCTCTCCATCACACCGTGTTTACTCGTACAAGCGTTAAGAGTTAATCCTAACGAAGTATGGCGAATGCAATTTGCGCCAACGAGCATTTCCGCTCCGATCCAAGGCGAAGCTACCGGTGTCAACATGTGGATTGTGGACCTGCATGCCCGTGCAATTTATTTATTCACTTATCTAGTATAGAATGTATGGAAGACATACTCTACAATGACCGAGTGACAGATAAGAGCAAGGTTAAAGGAGCTATATGGACAGAAACTTGCTGATGTAAAACAGATTATAACTTGATTTTAGAAACATAAGTCCTTGCTCAAGGATATTGACATGATCAGGATGTTAAAAACTCAATACGCTTTTTCACTGGAAGAAAGAATGCTTTCTGGATTTGCATGGACGGAAAGAAAAGTATGTAACAGAATGATTGTCAGCAGAATCGGGAGCGATATCTATAATATAATATTATAAAGAGGTAACATTTGTTTGTAAGTTTGTATGTAGGGGGTAATCTCAGGAACTACTGGTCCGATTTGAAAAATTCTTTCAGTATTAGATAGCCCATGTATCGAGGAAGGATATAGGCTACATATCATCACGCTAAGACTAAAAGGAGCCGAGCATTAATGGAAAATGACACGCAGACGAAGTTGCGCGGTTCAGCTAGTTGCATATAAGTAGAAATCGTGTAGACTATATTATATGGCTACATTTTTCAGAAACGCGGAATTATCCAATGTTATATAGTTCCGCGGATTTGCACTATCCGCGACGATATGGGAAAATCAGGCGGGACATGTGTCCACGGTTTCCAAAATGGACGGTAGCAAGTCGAAGTTTACTCGATCACTGACATAATCTACCTTTCAACTATGAGTCTTCTTTCCTTCTTAATAATGAGTCTCCTACCCAGTCAGACTGTTGGCTCTATTATCGCTTTTCACAACATTCGGCCAGCTAGAAGCATCTACTAGCACACTGACCTATTTTTATTCAAATGACACTCAACAATTTGCGAGGGGATTCCTGACACTATTATTAGGGAATTTAATAGAATATTATATTTGTCTGAACTGGATACAAATTTTGAACCTTATTTTTAAAACAGCTGAGGTGAAGAGAAAATAAAACGATCAATTTATCATATTTTTGTACTTGTTGGAAACGGAAAATTAGCGTGAATTTAACGTTGAATACTTCGAGTCTTTACACCATTTTGGGTCATTAAAAATTCGGTTTTGATTTATTACCCTGATCCCTTTTAATTGAAGTTTGATATTGAAGCAACTCAAGCGACTCAAAGGAATATTATAACCATTTTGAAAAGAGATATGGCAAAATAACTAGTCATATATATGTATAGCTAAACCGTAGAATAGTAGGAGAATTCAAAGGCTTTTGGAATTCCAGGGATTTCGACCCTGGACGATGAAATAGCTCATGGAAAAGAGGTCTTTCTCAAATTCTATTCTTTATTTTACACAATTACGACTTTCCTTTTTTGAATTGGCCTGAGTGAACAAAATAAGGAGGCTCTCGACCAAGAGGACAAAGGACTTTATCTAATAAAAAGGTCCTTCAACTGACCCAAATACTAACTTTATATATGTTACAATAAATTGTGAATGCCTACAAAAAATACCATGGCATCTCCGAAGAACTTCCGGTCAACTTGTTTGGTTGTACGAAACAGTATAAGTTGATTCCATGCTTTTCTGCCTGTGTTGTATTCAATTCAGTTCCATTTTTAGGGTTCCGTAGCCAAATGGCAAAAACGGAACCCTTATAGAGTCGTCATGTCTATCTGTCTGTCTGTTTGTCCGTCCGTATGTCACAGCCACTTTTCTCACGAAACTATAAGAACTATGCTGTTGAAATTTGGTTGTTAGATGTATTCCGTGAACCGCATAAAGATTTTCACACAAAAATAGAAAAAAAAGCAATACATTTTGGGGTATTCCCAAAATTTATTGTTTTTTTTTTCATCAATCCTTCTTCTTAGAAACAGCTAAACTGAACAGTTTGCGCGAGAGACACTTCAAAAGTGGTACAATGTGCCCCCCCCCCCCTTAACTTCTAAAATAAGAGTATGATAAAACTAAAAAAATATATGATTACCATGTAAACTACCAGTGAAAATTGGTTTGAACGAGATCTAGTAAGTAGTTTTTTATTATACGTCATTAATCGTAAATCGCAACTTCTGCTTATAATATAAAACCCACTGGTTTGTACGGAACCCTCGGTGCGCGACTCCGACTTGCACTTGGCCAGTTTTTAAATATATCTTGTGCCCAACTTGACACTGACAGCCAGTCTCAACCCAATTTGTTTGGAATATTGAAATAAGAACATTGTTAATTAATGTCAAAACTTTGAAATAAGCGGACATGAAATATTTAAAGTATGGTCGCGGTCCCTCGCAAACTAGCTGCCTGACGATTGATAAAAATAGAGCAATAGGGGGGATTGAATTTGTCATTCTATCCGGCAGTGAAACCACTTGTTTTATTTATTGATATAGGTACGCAGCTGAAGTGGCCAATTCCGTGGAAGCACTGAGCTCTTCCTGCGCAAATAGTTCGAACTCATCTCAACTATTTAAATGCAGGGCTGGGTTTATTAATATGAATTAAAGAGACCTTTTTATAAAAAGGAACTATGATGGAGTGTTTTACTGAATAAATAACCAAAGTAATAAAGCTGGCTAGACAGATGATGATCAGGATATCCCCATAATCTAAGCAAGTATTTAGAGAACCAAGAGTTTAAGGGAAAATGTAGCCGTTTAGGAAAATTTATCATTGGTAACTCTAATCGATTATTTGTGATACTAATTTATCAACAAAACAATTAAAGTAAATTAGGTACCTACTTTATGGTATATAAATACTAATATACTAATATTAGCAGCTACATAAGCTGCTAACTACCAGGTTCCTTAGAGAACTAAATGAGAGATGTTAAAGGTAAAGGTAAAGTATACTTTCAGTCAACCATTCATGACACCTAAATTAATTTCATAATGACAAGAGCTCTACAAGGCAGCAGACTTAGACCAACTGTTTTAGAACATCCTAAAAATAACTAAAATGCAAATTTATGTAATTTTTTCAGTCACATTTCAAATCATAAAACTGAGGTATATTTGATAAAATAATCATTGATTGGTACATTTTTATCAATTTTTTTACGGTTCAACAAACAGGCAAATCCAATTAATTAAAGTTTTGTGCATTCTTAAATAGGGACTCGAATCGAATACGTAATTTTACGCAGTGTGTATGTACATACAACAAAATACAAATAATAAGTATAACAAAACACATTATGCTCAATAAAACAATTATAATAACATAGCAAAGCCCTTAAGGTTAATAAATAAGTTATTAGAAGTAAACAAAGATTTACTGCTGTGAAGCTGGAAGCGAAACAACGGCACCCAATTTCAACAGTTGCCGATTTTCCCGCGCAACTTGATACAGCCGAAAACAAAATCCTCCAAGTAGCTTTTAAGCAAAAGCCATTTAATATAAAAAAAAACGTATCTGTTGACATAACAATGTATAAATTACATAAAAATAAGTACCCAATATTACCTGTTAATTCTATATCCTGAAGCGTTATCAAATTGCGCAGGAAAAATATTTGGATGGCAATCCTGTATATTCTATCGTATCGAGATTTACTAATCTTTTTTTTTTTTTGTTTGACTGCTATTATTTTCGATTCATATCACCCATTCAGTTAACTCGATCTAACTGTTACTAACATTCATAGGGTTACGCTTTTTAATTGATAAAGAACGCAATTTATATTTCACTATAGCGCGTCATTTTCCGAGAATTTTATAGATTCAAAAACAAAAGTGTTTATGTAATAATAAATATATTCAATAATAACGTTTTTCATTACTTACCGTTCACAATAAAACAGCTGAATTACAGTTCAATTATCACAAATCACTAGTTCGTTTTAGTTGTACACCGCATCACTTTCGTTTTCGAGCGGTCGTGGTTGCGGGCGCCACATGCGTCGCGGTCGCCAGTCGAGACCTCACTGACAAGCCACTCTGTCTGGATATCCTCCTGGCTAGGGATCAGAAGAGGGGGAGTGGGGGGACGTGACGATTGATCTGTACTTCCATGTCCTGTTGAATGGAAAGCGCCCTATCGTCAGTCGCGTTCGTCCTACGGCTGGCGTAAGTCGTTTGCTACGATTTATAAAAACGATGACAATGAAGAATTTATTGCTTGCGTTGGAATTTTCTGATGATTGTAGCTTTAGTTAAAGGTAGATACTTATAGGTTTGCCAGCCTTTACATTTCAGTTTGATTCTTATTTTATTGGTATCATAGTTTGATATAGTAGTTAAAGCTCTAGCGCTATTTAAACTGTATTAGGTACAAGAATTAGTAAAACCATCTTTAAGTATAAATATAATAAACCGTGCTAAACATGGGCTAGGATACACACTCAAAATTAATCTCTCAAGTTTATTTGGCACTTGATCAATCTGTAATCCAGTACTGTATCACTTCATGGGGTGGAGCACCCAAAACTCACTCACTCATCCTGAAAGAGCTCAGAGAGCCATTTTAAAAGTAGCCAGTTTCCATTCCTCTCTGTACCCGACAGATCTCCTATAAAAATCTTTTCATAAGGTTGGTATTAAGACAGCACACCATACTTTCATACCACACCGAAAATACAAAAAAAAAATATTGTATGTTTAATTATTGTATGGGTTTTGTAAATGTGTCCTTTTTTGTAAACTAACGATATTATTATGTCGACTTTACCTATTTATAAAGCGATAGTAAAGTAAAAACCTCTGAGTGAGAGGTAATTTTTTTCGACATAATAATAATACACGTAATAAATTTATATCTACCAAAACTCTAAACACCAAGCAAGATTTCAAACATACCGACATTTGCGGGAAAACTTGAAAATAATTTGCCGCTTATTGTGAGACTTTGTAATTCAATAACGTTATTAAAATAAAACTTTATTTGTGCCCATAACTTGAAATAATATCACATTTTCTTCATGATATCTGAAAGCGTAATTTGACCCAAAAGAGTAACCAACGGAACCCTATTACTATACCTTCGCTGTCTGTCGGTCCGTTCCTCCGTCCGTCCATCTATACTAATATTATAAAGCAGAAGAGTTTGTTTGTTTGTTTGTTTGGGTGAACGCGCTAATCTCAGGAACTACTGGTCCGATTTGAAAAATTCTTTCAGTGTTTGATACCCCATTTATCGAGGAAGGCTATAAGCTATATATTATCACGCTAAGACCATTAGGAGCGGAGCAGTAATGAAAAATGTTACGCAGACGACATTGCACGGGTCAGTTAGTCTGTCATAAAATAACAAAAAATACTAATAAATAAGCTGGGTCAGTGGGTCGTCTTAGGGGCGGATCTGTATGACTAATGTGCGAGTTTGACTCGCACTTAGCAAATTTATCATAAGAATTACCATAATACCTGTTGCGAGTTAAAAATCAAACACAATATAAAACTAACACACCTTACTAAATCCAATAGCCACTTGAAAGATTGACAAAATAAAAATTCAACGCAACGCAAAGCAAAACAAAATTATCATCATACCTTAACTTAGCAAGCAAGTTATACTGATTACGGCTACGCAGTGCTACGAGATCTCGGCGACGATGACGTAGGCATTGCAGGCAGGTACCCACCTCGTAGGCGGAAGCTACGAATGTGCTACGCTCAATGATCGGATCGTAGCCAATTAAGGAAATCTTGCTACGAAAATAACATATTAAGTAAAAGTAATGTGGGTTGTTAAGTCGATACTTACTGGTTTTCTTTATGTTCAATATTGTATGGGTGTTTTTTAATGATTTACGCGGCATGTACTTGAAGGTCGAGTGTGGGTACAATTCGTTTGTCCAATTGAAATACTAAAATGAAGACGCCAAAAACTGCGGTATTAAATTGGAATGGGGCGAGACAAAGTTGCATACATCCGATTTGGCCACCCTATATTTTTAAATGATTATTACTTTATATACAGTAGTGGTAAATAAATAGGTAAGTTTACTTTACCTACAGATATTATTTTTATTACAAGGCTCAGGCAAAAGGCGCCTCCATTGCGCCGGCTATTTTATTTAAACAACTGGATAACCTGCCTGGATAAAAAGAATTCTGTTTTAAAGAGAAGCCTATCCGCTGCGGGCTTCCAATAAATTCGAGCTCGCTTCGCTAGCTCTTACATCCTACGTTATTTTAGTATTTGAGCTTTCCTTAAAAAATCTTAAGGTAAAAGTAGTCTTAACTAAGTATTTATGTAGATCCTGTTTTTGTATGAAAATTCAAGATAAAATTTGACCTACTCTCAAACAATATATTGTTTTAAACTTTCATGGTCACTAACATTAGAATAGTTTAGTTACCTTTAAAAAGGTACATGGTAGCAATCCCGATATGAACTACTCTCAAACAATGTCATATTAGTCGCTCTTACCTCCCAAGTTCATTCCGGCTCCCCTGTAACGTAACAGACAGATGTGTTGCTGGGGAGTTTGTTGGCCACTTCTTCTCCACAGCTAAAACACTAGGAAGTGGTGACGGGCGGGCGTTTTGGGGGACTGTCTTTTGTAGAACTTGACGTTCAAAAAGTGCTGGCTCTCAGCCTAATTTGAATAAATGACTTTTGAATTTTTGTATTTTCTACATATAAATCATGCAAAATTCTCCAAATAAATAAAAAAAAAACAAATTCGCGAATTCCGAGGCTCAACCTCAAGCTCTTGCTCCTCCCTAAAGATAGCCGCAGGCCGACGATGGATCTATGAGCATTAATTTCTGCATAGAAATGTATACCTACTTACAAATAAATGTTCCATTTTTCTACGTAAATGGGGTTCATATATTATGTAACAACCTCGCTCCAAATGCTATTTACCCAACACTGTCGACGGTCTATTAAAAATAATTAACGCAAATAAGACGACCTTAACCGCCATAATTACTACATCCGACTAATTATAATTTTATTCAATGTCGGATCTAATTCATGAAACTATTCGCTTGTTTCCTGAAACGATGAAATTTTGGCGACCGTTAATTTAACATAATCGTATGGTGTGACTTTAGTTTCATACTATTCTATTAAAAAGTTAGCTACTAACTTTTTCGAAAAAGAATTGGTTTTTCACTTTTGATAGAAAATTTACTTATTGCTGAGTTTTGATGATAATATTGCTCTCATTGTCCCCCTAAACATTTTTTCGAAAATCGAACTTTTTAGACCTACATCAGTATCTTGCATACATCAGAATCATAATAGTTTAAAAGTTTCCTTATAATCGAGTCATTTCCGAGAATAAATACTTGTTTTTAAGAAAAACAGTCAGTAGTAACGTTTAAGTTATAAACTCGTAAAGTAGATAACTTTATAGCTTACAACCGCAGAATTACCGCTCCTAAATTTGATCATCATCTGTCTAGCCCCTTTTCCCAAGTACGTGGGGCTTTTCAGTTAAGGTCCTTTGGCAGATACTTTACTCCTGACAGACCACCAAACAGCAACCGCACAATTTTTTTTAATACAAAATGGGGAAACTCTTGGTCCAAATCTCACCTGATGGAAAGTGATGATTAGGCCGAAGATGGAAGTTAGTTTCACCAGGAATCCTCTTACACAGAGGAACTGGCTATCATACCTCTAACTGCCAGAACACAAAAATGCTGTTAACATAGTTGTTATGGCGACAGACTTAGACATGATGGTGGTAGCTTGCCAGGCGGACTTAGGACAAGTCCTACCACCAACCAAACCAAGCAAAAAATTTGCCTCCGCTGGGAATCGAACCCGGGACCTCTGGGTCTGAATCAGGTGGTATAACCACGAGACCACGGAGGCGGTTAGTGTCACCTGTTTAGCACCACCCAGGGACCACGTGTAGGGATTCGCTGAAGGGTATTCTCCTACGGACGCGGGTGACTCGGCCCCCAAAATATGTCAGGTTAACTAAACTACCCGCAAGAACTGTCATAGATTTACGAATAATGGGCCGTGGTCGGGTCCCCCGCCGGCTTTACGTGCTTTTGCGAGGCCTCTCCGTGCGTCTCGGTATGAAGGTATAGATAGTGGATGCTAGTGTTTGGTTTTCAATTGATTCATGTCCTAGAACTAAATTATTATTTAGCGAATAAGTAAATTGAAAATTAATATTTATTTCAAATCAGAAATCATACCTATTCACCAGGTCAACAAAATAACAAAAAAAAAACCGGCCAAGTGCGAGTCGGACTCGCGCACCGAGGGTTCCGTACAAACCAGTAGGAATTATATTATAAGCAGAAGTTGCGATTTACGATTTATGACGTATTAAAAAAAACGACTTACTAGATCTCGTTCAAACCAATTTTCGCTGGTAGTTTACATGGTAATGTACATCATATATTTTTTTTAGTTTTATCATTCTCTTATTTTAGATACAGGGGGGGTACACATTTTACCACTTTGAAAGTGTCTCTCGCGCAAACTAAAAAAAAAGATACTAGAAACCTTAATATCATTTTTGAAGACCTATCCATAGATACCCCACACGAGAGATCGATGAAAAAAAAATTAAGTTTCTGTTCTAAGTATGTGTGTTTTTTTTTTATTTTTGTGTGAAAATCTTTATGCGGTTTACGGAATACATCTACTTACTAAATTTCAACAGCATAGTTCTTATAGTTTCGGAGAAAACTGGCTGTGACATACAGCCGGACGGACAGACAGACAGACAGACAGACATGACGAATCTATAAGGGTTCCGTTCCATTTGGCTACGGAACCCTAACAATGGTGCAGAGTTAGGCGCGTCCCCGAGCAAAACGCAGCGCTAGCCGTTTTTTTTTGTGTAGTTTTTTAGAGCTATATACTCTTTGTCCAGAAGAAATATCAACTTATAAAAAATACATTAAATTTGTACATAATCTTGGCTTCAATATGGTAGATTTTTATTTTTTATTAATAAGTGTAATCTCCTCACAACGAAACCACAGAAATGAGAAAAAAATACTGAAAACATGCATCTTCTCGAAAACTAACGATTATTTTGATTTTGTACTTACACTAATGGATAGGCAATTTAATTATGAACATTTTGGTAGAAATATTTTTTTCAAACGACCAAAATTAGATTTTATAACGATTTTATTCAACATTCTGTACGTAACTAAATAAGTGCTGTGCTGTTGCAGTGCAGTTGAGGTTAAGTTGCGATCAAAACAACGCTTTTCGTATTCTCTACCGCTGTCAGACACGCATGCGTCAAGTGATTGATAACTCTAAAATTATTTTTTACCTTCGTGTAGTTTTGGATTTACACTCACTTTGAAGTGTGTTGGCAGTACCTACTCAGTACTTTCATATATAGTGATGTTTGCTTACTTATCGGTACATTTCTATAAATAAGTTGATTTTAATAACTGTCTAACATACTAATTTATTAAGTTTAATGAACAATTAGGAATTACCTAAGTGGATTTTATTTGTTGAGTTTACTAAAAACTTACTCGGAAATCACAAGTCATACTCTAACATTGTAAATGACATGCTAGAGAACTTTACGAACTTAGGATGTACTTAGTACCTATATCCATCAAAGTGCATTACTTCCACAGTCATCTTGATCAATAGGCTTGTGTCCTGAAAAAATCTAATTAGTCCGTCAGTTAGATTATCAACAAATATTTGACCCGTGTTTTTTCTTTTGTTACGGGAACCAAAATTGACGAAGTTACGACGCTTTTAAAATTCTCAATACGTCACACCTTCGCATAATTTTTAGTGAGTCGTGACGTCACGAGCCCCCACTTCCGAGTTTTGATGCGTTTTATCTTTGTCAATATTCATTGATTTACAAAACCAAAAAATACGTGTCCATTATTTTTTATACAGTTCTAAGCTAGTGTTGACCAGAATTAGATACATATAGGTAAGTAACGTTAAGAGCTCGTGGCTAAATATTAACAGCCGCACAGGTCGATCTTCAAGGTTAAGCAACGCTTGCCGAGGTTGGTCTGTGGATGGGTGACCATCTTAACATACCGAGTTTCCTCCGTGCCTCGGAAAGCACGTTAAGCTGTTGGTCCCGGCTGTCATTTAGAGATCTTTGGCAGTCGTTACGGATAGTTAGAAGCCAGAAAATCTGACACCAGTCTTGCCAAGGGAGAACCGTGTTACCCAGTTAATGGGTTGTGGAGGTCTGGCAGACAGCCGCTCCACGTAAAATACTGGTTTTCAGCTAAATCCAGTTTGACTGGAAGCCGACCCCAATATAGTTGGGAAAAGGCTAGGCCGATGGTGAGGTAAGTAACGTTACATAATACGGACAGTAAACGTCGCTCCGTAGTACCTACCTAGCTATTAAAGTTCCTAGGTACTATCTACCAAGTACAGTCCTATATTTTTTATGGGACATCATCGAATAACTTCCGCTCATAGTGTCAGATTCTTACTGACTAAAACACGTGTTCCTTCAAAATACCCTTAGCGTTCCAGGATCACGGTAACTACGAGCATTTCAAACATATCCGCAACCCTGGCAGGCCCAAGCGGGCCACTTTGAGGCGTGCGTGAAACAAAACGCGCCAACGAACCTGGTCATAATCGGACGGCGAGCCACCCATCGCTCGCCATCGGCAAGACTGCGCCTACGGTGGCTGGCGATCCCGACACCCAGTTTGCGTCTCCCGCAAGCATCCAGCCTCCTCCTCCTTCGCTTGCATTGCTGCTTCGCAGAAGGTGGTGACTGCTTCCTGTGCCTTGTCGCTCCAGGCCATGGACACTAAACGAGTGTCACACCGGGTGTTTTCCGTCACATAGTCAAATAATTTGGTGCCTAATGAAAAATAGTTGCATCGGTGGAGCGAAAATTTGTCCTTTAAAAAATTATAGCAAGAACCGAAATCTATCTATATAAATATAAACTAGCACTTCACCTTTTTTTTAGGGATGGGAAATCGTCAAATGACTTTTTCCCGCTTTGGGCGGAGCGGGAGGGAGTGTCAGACTTTTACTGACTAAAACCCATCCATGTTCCTTCATTGCCCTTTGTGTTCCGGAGCCGCGGTATCTCTTTCGAATAGTCCCGCAACTCCGGCAGGCGTAGGCCCTTTCGGGCCCCTCTGTGTGCTGACTCTCTTTGAGGCGCACGTGGAACACGAACGCGCCGTCGACACGGCCTGTCGTCATAAGACGGACGGACGGCGAGCTACCCACAGCGCACTGTCCACAGGCCTGCGCCTACGGTGGCCGGTGTCCACCAAGTGGCCTCCGACGCCCGCTTCGCTTACCGCGGCGGCCGGGACGAGAGGTTCTCTCCCTTTCCCATTCCGCCACCTCCTTCGCTAGCGTGACTGCTTCGCAGAAGGAGGTGACGGTGTCCCATTCCGTCTCGCTCCGGACCATGGATAGGACCAGCGCCGGACGTGAGAGGTCGCCGCCGATCGCCGCTTCGAGGACACGGCGGTGCTCCGCCCAAGCGGGGCACACCTGCACAGTGTGCTCCACCGTGTCCTCCGGTCGATCCTCATAGTGGTGACACCCGGGCGTTTCCTCCCGCCCGATTCGGTGCAGGTACCTCCCGAAACATCCGTGTCCGGTGAGGACCTGCGTCAGGCGGAAGGTCAGAACGCCGTGGTGCCTCTCAAGCCACTCCTCAAAGAGGGGACTTATCGCCACTATCGTGGCGTGCCCTGCACTGGGTTGCGATAGATCGCGCCGGAAATCTGTCCGCTGAGCGACAATTTACCGCGGCAGCGGAGTTTCCCCCCGGCGTAGTGCCACCGCGCGCCATTCATGCAGGCGCGCGAGGACTATCGCCTCCAGATCCCATGGCGGCAATTCGGCAAGGAGACAGGCCGCCTCGTGCGAGATCGTGCGGTATCCTCGGGTCAGCCTTACGGCTACCACCTTTTGGGGCGCGTTCAAATAATGGACAGCACGCTGCCTCAAGGAACGCGCCCACACCGGGGCCCCATAAAGGGCCATGGACCGCACGATCCCCGCGTAGAGCTTCCGGCAGGAGGCGTTTGGTCCCCCCAGGTTGGACAGGAGCCGCCTGAAAGCAGCCCCGGCTCGCTCCAGTTTGTGGGCCAAACGTCGGAAATGCTCCACGAAGTTCCACCGGCTGTCGAGGACGAACCCTAGGTATTTCAGCGTCGACTCGACAACTAGCACTTCACCTGCGACTTCGTTCGCGTGGGCTTAGAGGCACCCCACGAATTTGATCTTCTATACCCATCTCCCTCTTTTTATGTTAATGTGTAAATTACTGATTAGACTCAACGCAGGACAGTTCGCTCTAACCACATATTTTTCTTACTTAGAGCATTTTAAACCCGTCGTAAGTTTTAAACGAAAAGTCAAAAATTTAGCGTCTAAACACACTATGCCGAAGGTACGCTACCGAAGTTCGGCATGATTGCGCTTTTTTTTTTTTTTTTTTAGGGATGGGAAATCATCCAATGACTCCTCCCGCTCTGGGTGTAGCGGGAGGGAGTGTCAGACTTCTACTGACTAAAACCCATCCATGTCCCTTTGTGTTCCGGAGCCACGGTGTCTAGGCATGATTGCGCCTGCAATGCTATTTGAATTACTGACGGCACATTATGCCGAAGTTACGTGATTGCCGATTATAACGTACAGCCGAACTTCGATCGGGCGTAAGTTCAGCGGCAATTCGGCGGCAACGTATCGTAGCAAGATCTGGGGCAAGGAGCAGCGGGAGGCAGGCATGTCCGCCACCGCGTGTCCACCCGTTACGCACGTCGCACGTGCTTTGTTGTGTTATTAAAACATAGGTACCTACACCATATTTGATTCAGAAAAAAAGTATCGCGGTTGAGTTCCGTGTTTATGGATCAATCATAGATATATTTTATATTTATGGGGGATCAATCATCTGTCTGTCTCAATGAGCGTCTATCTGTCCGGCTGTTTAGATAACACTACACGACTTAACACGACGCCACGACAGCGCTCGAAATGAATACACACAAAGTTGCGAAACTGAATTTCTACCGCGTAAGTTCGGCACTTATGGAGTATCATATCTGCCGGATACGTTGGAACGTATAATCAGCCGCGGAACTCCAGTCACGTACTTTCGGCATAGTGTGTTTAATTACATGTAGATACATAATCAACCTTAATGATCAAACTATTTAAATTGATAAGGATGTCATAATACCAAAATCATCACTCTTCCATTCCACCCGGGTTTTGGCTGAATTATTTGAACAAAAAGCGGTTATTGCGACTTAACCTGACTTAACTATAATAGTTAGTGTCTGAAGGTCTGAACACACTATGCCGAAGCTGAGTTGGACAAGTACAAAAATACTGTAACACTTTTTAATGCCAACAAGGAAAGGAATATATGAAAATGTGGGCGGCATTGTCAAGTTTACTCCAAAAAGAAAATGCTTGTTACAAATATTTATGGCAAAGTATAAAACAAAAACATAAAAGTAAAATGGAAAAAAAACTTATAAAATTGGAAAAACGTGGGTAAAACTTGTTTTTACTAATTTGCTCAACATTGACATTGTCAATGGTTACTCACTCAGTGAGTATATTATGTAATCTGTGGATCAACCAACACAAAAGTGACAGATTGAATGACATTGATGACATTGACTGACCAGCTTATTGTTTGTTGTTAAACTCACAAAGCTGCGTGGTATTACTTTATAGTGTTTAATTTTGAAACGGAATAATGATCACAAGAAAGCTCTGGGGCGAAATGGAAGACGAAAGAACAGACGAGACGTTATTGCAGAACGTAAATTTCAACCCCATCATAGAGTTGGGAATGCAAAACATTCCCGAAATATCCATCACCGTGAAATCTTCGCCTATCGAACTCCCGAAGCCGAATTTAATAACTCACACGATACAGCTTCATGCACATGCGAGACAACTGTCGGCTATACTGGAGCAAGCCGAAGCTGCCGTCTATGAAGGTGCTAGTCTGGGTCCCGTGAGTTTGCCAGTAGAACCGCCAGAACCAGATTTAAAACTAGAACACGACACAGTTCCACCAATAAACTTCCTCGAGAAAGAGTACTGTGACTTTTCACTAGGCAAAGGCCCCATGATTCTGCCATTTACACCCGAAAGTCACAAAAGAGCATTGCGCCAATGTGCGGCCATATCTCTTGGCCATGTTGGGGTTTCAACAACAACAAATGCAGTTTTAACTGCCCTAGCCGACACATTAGATCTACATTTGACCAATATGTGCAAATTACTCAGGACAGTGGTTGATAAGGAAGCAAGTGGCTTAAAATCAGGGTATCCTGATGCAATAACAAAAGTATTTTCAGAACTCAATGTTGGCAATCTCCATGAATTTTTTGATGACCGAGTTGTAAGGTACCACGCAAAGACTAAAAAGAAATGTGAGGACCTAAGAGCTGAGGTGGAAGCATTAGCCATAAGGGATATAGCTCCACAATTGAAATTAGAAGAAGTTCCCGAGTTGCACTTTCCTGCTGCCCTGGATGGTGCCTTCACACCTTCTTTGGAACCTGGTTTTCAAATGCTGCACAGTTTAGAACAAGAACAGCTGCAGGGGCTGGAACTCCTGGATGCTGTGTCTACAGATGATATTAAAATGGAACCAATGGAGTTTTCTCAACCAGAGACAACTGCAAAACTACCAACATTATCACCAAGTGCAAAGAAGAAAAGAAAATAATTCATAGTTCGGGCCTCTATCTAAGATTTATATTTAGGCCATTAACACACGGCACCGCGAACGGTAGGCGGTGAAGCGGATCTCATGTCGCATTGGACTCTAATAAATCCGTTGATGCTAAACACACGTAAACCGCCTTACCGCGCGGGGCACCGCTACGAAATCCGCTCCGTGTGATAATCGCCTTAAGTTTTTGCCATGTACTGCTATATTAAGTATGTATATGCATGAATTAAAATACTCTGGACTCAAATAAATAGTATTCTTATTTTATAGGTCCCAATATCTTTTATTTATATTTTATATTTAATATTATAAAGCAGAAGAGTTTGTTTGGTTGAACGCGCTAATCTCAGGAAATACTGGTCCGATTTGAAAAATTCTTTCAGTGTTAGATAGCCCATTTATCCATCACGCTAAGACCAATAGGAGCGGAGCAGTAATGAAAAATTTTACGCAGACGATGTCGCACGGGTCAGCTAGTCTTTTAAAAAATCTTGTTTGGTGACTATACTTACTTTCTCACACCTGCATTCAGTTTCATGTCACTGGAAAATGGCAGCTAGACTCCGTAAGATTGTAGAATCTTGATTAGAATATAATTTCTCGATATATTATAAAAAATTGTGATGGATGTATGTTATAATAAATCTCATTAAAATTCATGTTTCCAATACATCCATGCCTTATTTAGAAAAACTAATTTACAATTTCACGCGACATTTTACAATCTAACGGCGTTTGCCATTTTCCGGTGACAGATTCAAGCTTTCTCCATTCCTTACATTTCTCTTTTTTCTTTGCAACATCAATTAGGTAATTCAGCTTTATTCGCGTTTTGCTGAACGATTTTAGTCACACTTATTCAGTTCTGCTTCAATCAGCCACGTACAGCGTCGTAAGAATGAGAAAAGCCGTCGTAGCGTGTTATCTCCGCTGAAACGCTCGAGATTAAAATGGGCCAAGCTGGGGCACACCCATAAATCGGCCACCTATAAACCCTTATAACTTTAGAACCAGTGACAGACTAATTCTGATATTTGGCGACTAATTAGCGACAATTTTGTTATGTTATCAAAAGTAGTATCCCCAATGGTTGCCAGTGGTTAATTTGAATGGACGCCAGTGTCCAGCGCTGGACGCGGCAGGACAGCGCTGATTCCTATGTATAGCACTGGCATGATATTAACACATTTGTCTCATTTTATACTTGTTTGCCGCGAAGCTGAACGGATGCGTTCGCGTCTCCATACAAAATCGTCGTTTTCTGTGGGCGTAAGCTGAATAGAACTGAACAAGTGTGTGAATAGTCCCAAGTCTTCATACAATGCCCAAAAAGTTGTCAGTAAATGGTTTTCGTTGGCTGATCACTCTTTTTTTTATTGGGTGGTGCGCCTTACCATTTTGACTCTTCGATCAATAGATGGTGTCCCCAATCTTATCCATGTTTCTGTATATTTAGCTGTATGTGTGTGAACTGGCTGGCAGCTGACTCAAAAAATGGAAGAAAATAAATAACTTTCTAACATAGCACCAAATAATTTATTCCAATTACTGTGTTAGATAACAAGAAGTGCTGCCAAAACGCCGATAATTACAAAACTGTATTTACAACATGCAATCAATTCACTGGTCGCGGTTTATACACCATTACCTGGGAGTCAGACATTTTAGGAGTCATTCAGAAGACCTTACTTCATCACCATATTTTACATTCTCTAGTCAAAACATTTATCACAATACTCTCATAAATTCTACACTAAGGCACTATGTGAAAATTCCTAGAAATATATTACTCATGAAATCAAAAATTATTATTTAAATGATTTTACTGAATTGTAGTTATGATTATTGCTATTACACGAACCTTTTTTTGTTATTTACACCCTAAAAGTTAATGCATACTGTTTTAAGTTCAACAGATACCTAATTATTAAAAAAGGAGAGGAAAGATGCCTGGGCGCAAATTGTTATCAAAATAGGTGCAGTACTTAACTGGTAGGTATAATACAAATCAAGTCATGGTGAGGACACTTAAGATTTTCTTAACATTTAATGACTAATTTAAGAAATAAAAGTATGCATAAATCTAGAACTTATTAAAAAACTAAAGATCCTTATTTAGATCAATGGTGGCTGTGAAGTTCACTCTTTACTGCACAGTATCCCAGTTTAATGAAATTGCTACTTAGCAGCGACTTGTTCATTCTAGTACGCCCACACTACACCAACTTATTTCTGCACAGGTGTCTGCTCAGACTGAATAAAAAATGTTGCACACAAAATAGTGTTAGTGTGACAGGATTGAAACAAAAGTCAGTGTTGTGTGGATGCACTATTATGATCTGAGCCACCATTTTCATCTATGCTTATTCAAAAAAGATCAAAATTACAATAATAATTCAGCTATAGATACATGCTACTTTTAACAAAAACTTAACATTTTATGGAATGAAGATCAGTAAAGCCCATAAAATAATATAGTAACTGGTATACTATACTGTTAGTTGCTAGTGCCAGACAACAAATTGCTTTTATTTTCTTTAGATATGAACCAGGTGTTACTATTGAACATAAAATGTTATATGAAATAGTAATTATTTAAGTTAGATAGAATACATAATTTACACTAAAATGTTACCAAGAGTTGTCAGAGCTTGTATGAAGATAATGTATGTACAGAATTCCTATATTGATTGATAGGAAAACATTTGATTTTTATTGGGTGTCGCTCTAAAGTATGCCATTATTTCTCATTATTTTTCTCCTTTTCTCGTTCTATTTAAAAACATACAAACTTTTAAAGACAAAAGCAAAATATTAATTTTCAAATATACAAAAACTTTAAATGGTTCATTCTTTTGAGCATTTTGTTATGGAAGCAAGAGATTCATCATTTATTGAGATGGGCAACATTAATTAAAGCTAGCATTAATCCTAATATCAGTTAAGAACTATACATTTACACCCTGCGTTACTCCCTCAGATTGATCTCACTTCTTTTCTTTCTTTCGCCTAAATAGCAGGATGTGAGGCTCTGGAAGGAATAAACACAATATTTTAATTTAAAAAAAAAATGATTTATCTTCAAAATATCACATTAATTTTACTGCAGCACAAAATTACTTGAGAGTGAAATACAAGACTGACTCTTTCTAATTATATCAAGATAGTAGTGTATGACACAACTAGCAGAAGTATACACTAGAATAAGGTCCACCTTTCCATTACCAGTTATGAGGAGTTCTTGGCTAAATAATGACAGGAAGTATCGAACTTGCTGAAATCAGTCTGGATGAGTGAACATCCATTTTATACAGAGTTCCCTCCGTGCCAAGCATGCTAAGCTGTTGGACCTCACCATTATTGTGCACAGTGTTGACACTGGCATCTAGTGTTGCATATTTGAAACATTAAGTTCACTTGAAATTGACTTTTCAGTGCTGCGATTCCTGCACAAACCGAATAAGGGATCATGCACAAAACTGTACCATCTAGCATTGCAATTTCGAAACCAATAGGTAAAAAATATACTTGTCAATGACATTTCTGTGCTGTGTCAATATAGTTCCTGCACATTCCCTATCCAGGCTTATGTCTTGCAGTGAGACGGTTCTCAAATGCTTTTTGTTGACTCACCAGGTTGATGCGTCATGTAGTGCACCCACCCCTGGCTCTGCTGCACACCAATGCCACGCCACTCCTGCTCTGTCATTAAATGGTTCTTTGGGACCAGCTTCACCATCTCTTTCGGAAGAACAACATGCCTGGAAACACCAATGCAATAATAAGAATTGATTGGTCAGTGGGTCGTCTGCATGGATTGGTAGTAGCTATGTTGTAAAGTTTAAACAAATTTATATTATTATTATTGCTAGAAACAATAACAACACCCTGACTAACATTTCAATTAGTACATTAAACACTCAGACCAATAAAAAAGTAAAACATTTTAAATACTTTTGGAAGTCAACTCAAGGAAAACTTATATTTTTATGAATTAGGTACACAACAAATTTAGCAAAACAATGAGTCACAGTCGTATTTGGGACATGTAAATAAACATTCTCCAAACTGGAGAATTATTGTTTTCTTACAAGTTCAGAATAACGAGACATTCACACCGAAAGAATACTCTAGAATCGAAAACAGCCAGAGCCTCGTGATAGTATAGGAAGCCTCTCAACAGTATTCGAGTAAGTTTTAAAGAAGTATTTTACCCACTTTCATTTCAGTTTCAAACCAGAAGTTCAAAACTTTTATACCGGTATTGTAGTACTGGTAAACGTAACGAGCCAAGAAAGTAACCCCCAATCCCTATGAACTTTTAAATTTTAGGGTTATAACGTAACTATTACATGTAGTGTAACTAATAGAGTGTTATTTAGTAAATCCATTACCTGTATTCGTGTTCTTCATCGTAATATTTCTCAGAGTAATAAATTTCTCTCGCCGACATGGTGATGACAGTCACAATGTTTCAAACTGCTTATACAAACAGAAACAATTCGCTACCTACTTTAATAGTCACACAATACTTCTTAGAAGCGCTCTATTGATAATGGAACAACAGCGAAATTTTCAAAACAATTACTTTGCCTAGTTTTCTAGAAAATCACAAAGAAAACTTGCGCTAACAGCAAACACGACAGGGAAGCGTTAACGATTTTAAAATTCGAAATGATGAATGTTACCAGAATAATAATAAAAAACCGGTAATCTCCGCAAAGTTGGAGGTTATATTCTCGTTATTCTTAAATGTTACTAAATAGGTTAGTTACCAGAGAGGCTGGTAAAAGGAGGTCTTATAACATCCAGGAGACCAGAAACATGCCGAATTTTTTTCCGGGCTGGATATTGTGAACGCTGTAGATTCCCAAGAACCAAGAAAACAGAAACATGTCGAGGTATTTTCGGTACCGGAATTGTGAGCGCTAAAGTTTCACAAGTACCAGAAAACATGTCGAGGAATTATGATCGCTATTATATTCACAAGTACCAGGACAGAAGAAACATCTCGTAAGTTTTTTTGGAACTGCAATTGTGAACGCTATAGTTTCACAAGTACCAGGAGAGCAGAAACATGTTGAGGTATCCCGGGGCGAAGTATCATGTCTGGAACTGGGTCAATAAACTACCATTGTGAGACTAGCCTCTGTTTCAGTCATGTCCAATAATTGGACATCACTGTCCTTTGAGTAGGGGTTGAAAAAGTCGGTTAATAAAACCACAAATATATATTTTCACAAGACACATTTATTAGTTGCCGATTTATATCACAGGAAGCAATACAGGAAGTAAAAGAGAGGAATACGATAAGTGAAAATTGTATTTCGTTTATTTATTTTTATATAGATAGGTCACAGACATATAAATAGGAATACACCTACATTTAAAATTTTTAAAATTGTAGCCCGCCGGTGTCGGGAGCAGGGAAGGAAACCTCCTCTGTATCAGACCCTTTACCTAACTGCGTAACGCCAGATTCGACAGGTGGTTGTCGAAGCTTTTGTTGGCAATTGGCCGTAATGAAAATCAGCACAATGACAGCCGAGTTCACATTCTCTATGTCGACAAGCTCGTTGCTTCTCTTTCTCAGTTTTTACGAGATTCTCGTCATATGGGATTAACCATCATTTTTTTTTTACTTTCTCGTGTCCCTGGAGACCCGGTCGTTTGGTAGGCGTACGAGGGGCCGAAACTAACTCGTAGAGGCCCCGTTAGACATTTCAAATGTAAAGTAGCCTCCACACTGCTCCCGAAGTTGATCGAAGTTGAGCGAATACGATAGTGTGGAGGGGCACTTCGCTTCGCCTCGGGCGACTTCCAGTTGTTGTCGGTTTTTTGTGCCCGAGTCAAAGGACTCGAAGTTCGAACACGAAGTGTCTGTCCGCACTACTCGGGTCACTTCGGTTCGCGCCAGCCATAGTAAATACGCACGTATTTTTATCAAGCGAGAGTACACATTGCAACGGCAGTTGCCACGTGAACGTTATCCATTATGCCTATCGTGAGGGGAACGGGGGGAACGGGCGACTGAGTTCCTCGCGAAGTTGCTCGAGGTGTGTGGACACCTACTTCGGACTTCGGTCAACTTCGGAGAGCACTTCGCTTCGTGCAACTTCGGAATAGTGTGGAGGAAGCATAATGGGGCACCAACCGGCGATTATCCCCTGTATGCACTGTGAAATTAGTATTCCCAAGGAATCCCCGGTTGGAGCAGTACTGTTGCAGAATATGGAAACAAAAGATGAAACGCTACATATTAACCACCATTTTATTATTATTAGGTACATGGAAAAAATAAATATTACACACTGAACAAGTATTTCCTTAGTGATTCTTGACTGATTTGAGCATGACTATTTTATTTAAAACTAGCCTATGCCCGCGGCTTCATCCGCGTGGATGCTTTCATTGAAAGCTCCAAGACGGTTTATTTTTTCCGACACCTCCAGCAAATATACATAAACTTGACAAATTATATACTTAACCTTCCTCGAAAACCACTTTATCCATTGGTGAAGAGCATGAAAATCGGTTCAGTAATGTTTTTGAGCTTATCGTGAACAGACAGACAGACGCGGCGGAGGATTTTGTTTAAAATATGTAGTGATAGTGATTTATATTATTAGCACGATCTGTTCCGGTCTGGCTAGACGTTCCATTTAACTTGCACAAATTTTAATTCACAGACAGCAAAACAGTCTCCTATAGTCTCCATGTAAGCTGTTTATTTCTTTATTTTCCCATGATCTAGCAGTTCCCAACCTTTACAATGCACGCCCTTCTGACTGCCTCCTAAAGCACCTCCCCCTTATCCCTTCTCAGGGATACTATAAGAAACCATCAAGCAACATTTTTTTATTTAGCCTCGTCCCACACCAGGAATTACTCACATACACAAATAGCCAGACCCGGAGAAACTATCTGTAGGCCATACAAATATTTGTTCCGAGAATCGAACCAGCTACACGCAGCGCGGCAGCCAATCTCTCAACCACTGCGCCAACCGTGTCGTCGTACTTGATTAGGGTACATTCAGGTCACTGCTACCTCTAAATTGATAGGATCAATGAGATCATTTTAAGAGCCCCTGCGCCCCTTCTTGTGTCGCCCAGTTGGGAAGCGTCCTCTCGATTGGAAACCCCAGGTCTTGAGTACAATCAAACGAGCGAGAAAATTGCAATCGTATGGACACCACACATTTTTGCACAAAGTGATTACGCATGGAAATCACTGCATGTAGCCCGTTATTTGGTTGAGTGCTTAAACTATTTGATATAGTTTCATCTCTGCTTCAATCCACAAATTTTCTACTTTATAAATAGTTTACTTACAGATATAAATGTTTATACAAAATATACATATTGAAATTCCTGAGAATGTCTAATCATCGTGAGTTATAATATGCTTTTCCAACTCATTCTTCTTTACAAATTCCGCTGGGCAATGGCCACATGAGTATACAGTTTTTTCGTGTGTGAGGTGCATGTGTCTCTTGAGATGCGACGCGCGGGTGAGCCGCAGTCCGCAGATGCAGCAGACATGGGGTCGGGCTCCGGTGTGGGTCAGTAAGTGCTGTTTCAAATCGCTGCGAGTGATAAAGGCTCGACCGCATGTGTCACATTCGAAGTTCTTTTCACCAGTGTGTCGCCTGGAATAGATTAGAATTACAATTCCGTAAATAAAACTTGTTTATTACCAAAGTAGCAGCTGTGTAAGTGTGTAGGTGTGAATAAACAGAAAACGAAATAATTTGTTAAAGAATCGAAACTTGTTCTAATCGCATTATACTTAATAATATTAATACCTACTATTAGCCCGTAGTTTAATTAAACGCCCACTTTCGTTGCAAAACTGACTTTATTAGCAGGTGGTTTTAGTGGCTGTTTGTCTTTCCAGCATAAATCTACACTAATATTATAAAGCGAAAAGATTTGTTTGTTTGATTTAAATAGGCTCCGAAACTACTGGAGCGAAATGAAAAATTCTTTTACCATTAGAATTCTTTATTATCCCTGATGAACATAGGCTATATCATATTTTCAAAAAAGTTAGGGGACCGTATGAAAACTTGGATAATGTAACCCAAGGTGTGAAAAAAAGTACCAAAAAATTCTTATATCGCGAACGCTGCGGAAACTATTGACAATAGAGCAAAGTTATGTACTACAGTTTTATAGAGGACATCAATATATTCAAAAAAGTCGGCGAGGGTATATTTCTAACTATTATGGTTAAGTCACAATGACCGCTTTTTGTTTAAATTATTCAATCAAAACCCGGGCGGAATGGAATAGTGGTGATTTGGTATCATGATATTAATCCTTATCCATTTAAAATTGTTTGATAGTTAAGGTTGGTTTTGTACATGTAAATTACACTTTTAATTGTTCAAATCAGACCAGGTGGGCTACTCTCTAAGCTCGAAGTCCGTAGTTTCAGACTTAGTTGCGGCCTTGCGGGCGAATTCTACTCCGTATCACTTAACCACGGAGAATTGATGACAACACGATTTGATAGTTACTGTCAAATCGTGTTGTCATTCATTCTTTATTCGAATTTGGAACTAATCGTGAGGCCATACAGAGGTGGCCGAGGTGATACAGAGTAGAATACGCCCGCAACTAAGCCCAAAACTACGGACTTCGGGCTAAGAGAGTAGCCCCCCTGTTGTTTAAAAGTTACGACGGGTATAAAAATACTCTCAAGTAAGAAAAATTTGGCGGTTTGAGCGAACTGCCCTACATAGTATACTAGCTGACCCGCGCAACTTCGTCTGCGTCACATTTTCCATTATTGCTCCGCTCCTATTTGTCTTAACGTGATGATATATAGCCTATAACCTTCCTCGATAAATGGGCTATCCAACACTGAAAGAATTTTTCAAATCGTTCCTGAGATTTGCGCGTTCAACCAAACAAACAAACTCTGATGCTTTATAATATTAGTATAGATTAATAAGTTATTTACACATGTGTTCGTTACCCCAGCAAGAAAGTATCTCCTAGAGTTATGTGAGTAGAACATAATATTATTATAGTTGGTGCCTTTTCTGCTGTAAATGTGCCCCCACTTAAAAAATGTGCACACATTGTTTAAGTGGGGGCCCTGTCGTTTTGGAAAAAAAACGGGAAAAACAATTCTTGCTGGGGTTACGTTTTTCTAGCAGGAAAATTCTAAACGAATGATCGGAGAGAGAAAAATTGTGCATGGCCAGAGAGCTTACATGATTGTGTGCCAAAATGTGCCCCCAAAATTAAAATCTGTGCCCCTTCAGATTTACGAGATATTGTATTTCCTGCTGGAGTAACGTTTTGGCATTCTGCATATGCCCCTGTAGAATAAACATACCTACACGAGTAGCTCTTAATGTGTGCCCCAAATTAGATTTAAGAAAATATTTATAGTTTTCAAGTTATCGCGGTTTTATGAAAACCCGAAAAGCATCGCAGCGCCTAAATGAGACAAGGTAAGTTCGCTGAAAACTGTATTCGGTCCTTCTTGACGCTAATAATAACCATACAAAGTTTCAAAACTGTTCATGCATGCGTTTTTGAATAATCTTGATAATAGTCAAAACGATGGTGTCATAATTTTGACGGCAAAATACAAGAAACCGGCTCAATCCCAGATGTGTAGGTGTAAACCAAAATCTTGTGCCTTTAGTCAAAAATATATGGTGAAAATATTCAGCTTGGAATGTTTCTCATTAAGTACCTAAATCAAAAAACCAAAACATGTAATCAACGGCTGGTTATCCGACCAAATTTGAATGACTACTAAAAGCGACGGATTCATACCATATCGATGACCTTCTTTATTGGACGTATTATACCTAAGCTGTTGTCCGTACAGTCGCGTTCAAAAGTTTTGGGGGCTAATTAAAAAATATAACGCACCTTGTGACTATAATGAAACAGCTTGTTGATGTGGAAATTATTATTTTTATTCCCTTAATTTTAATTCAAATCACAGATCAAATTTCCTACCTATAAATATTAGAAATTTATTTGCACGTTGTGTAGTCATTATTATTTAAATCACAGATCAGTTTTTCATCTAAGTCTAACATATAATTAGTAAATTCGCATCACAAAAAATCACAGATAAACAATTTTCTTACGAGTAATTTGCTTACATAGATTCAGATAGAGTGTGTTAGTATAGTAAACCGCATAAAGATATAACTGTAAACATCGAATGTGCACAAATTATCTGATGGTATTTGGCTATAAATAAACATATTTATCCCATATACGTAACAACATTATCACCTCATCCCTCATAGGTACGTAATACGACATACAAAATGGAAACTCGTTGTTGCAACACTGATCATTGTGCGGTTAACTATAGATATACAGTTATACACTAAATACAACTCTCAAAACTGTAGGTACCAAAATTTATTTGGTTGAGGGGAATGCTCCAACCAGCCCGCGAAATTCAAAATTTCTTGCGTTTTTTGCAATTTGCAGATGTGTGTTGTTTAAAATATTATTAAGAAGTATAATCATCGTAATCATCAATACAACCCTTCAAGTCCATAAAGCTGTAGGAATGACTTTTTCTATTTTTTTTTTGTTTCTACGCCTTTATGAACTTGGAGGGTTGTATTGGTGAATTTTGATGACTATAATTCTGTAACTACATACGTCTTACAGCCACGAACAATATTGTAATCAACATACAACCTAGCACTGGCCTGCAAATTGCAAAAAACGCAAGAAATTTTGAATTGAATTTCATGGGCTGGTTGGAGGCTTCCCGTAATGATGAAAACTAACTGTTAATTTATCTAACCTTCGGCTTATCAATATATATTTAAATACATATAAAAAGACAAATACGGGCTTTTTATTTATATACAAAAAAGAACTTCCTCTTTTTAGTAGTTGGTATTCATCACACATTTCATGAACTATTTTTTTTTAAACATCGGGACCAATCAAATTTTGTCTCAAAGACCTGGCAAATATCGACGAAAAAAATACATCCAGAATTTTATTTTTTTTCGTTCACACAAATTACTGGAAGCATTTGAATGAAATTTAGAATGGAGAAGATAGCTTACCTTGGAATAGCACTTAGGCTACTATTTGTAATATACTTAATCATGTGTAAGGTCATAGAAACAGCTAGTAGAATATAATCCAACAACAACTTTATTTTATTACTTATTACTTTTCTACTTCAGTGTACTCAGGCACAACATGTGTAAACCGGTTAGTGAGAGTAAAGAAGGTCATCGATATGTATGAATCCGTCGCTTTTTAGTAGTCATTCTTTGGTCGGATAACCAGCCGTTGATTACATATTTTGGTTTTTTGTTAATATTTACATAATGCGAAACATTCCAAGCTGAATATTTTCACCATATATTTTTGACTAAAGGCACAAGATTTTGGTTTACACCACAGATATATAAGTTTACACCTACACATCTGGGATTGAGCCGATTCCTTGTATCTTGCCATCAAAATTATGACACCATCGTTTTGAGTTTTAGCAAGATTATTCAAAAACGCATGCATGAACAGTTTTGAAACTTTGTATGGTTATTATTAGCGTCAAGAAGGACCGAATACAGTTTTCAGCGAACTTACCTTGTCTCATTTAGGCGCTGCGATGTTTTTTCGGATTTTCATAAAACCGCGATAACTTGAAAACTATAAATATTTTCTTAAATCTAATTTGGGGCACAAAGGGGCACACATTAAGAGCTACTCGTGTAGGCCTGTATGTTTAATCTACAGGGGCACATGCAATGGTTTTAGAGATATGCGATTCACCAAAACGTTACTCCAGCAGGAAATGCAATATCTCGTAAATCTGAATGGGCACAGATTTTAATTTTGGGGGCACATTTTGGCACACATGTAAGCACAATTTTTCTCTCTCCGATCATTCGTTTAGAATTTTCCTGCTAGAAAAACGTTACCCCAGCAAGAATTGTTTTTTTAGGTTTTTATCCAAAACGACAGGGGGCACACATTTTTTATGTGGGGGCACATTTACAGCAGAAAAGGCACCAACTATACGTTCTACTCACATAACTCTAGCAGATACTTTCTTGCTGGGGTAACGTACACTTTACACATTACCCTTTTTGATATAATTATGGTAGAGGGGAAGGGGGCGGGGAGGAGATCAGGATGAAGTTCGTAGAGTATCAACCAAACCGCGCGAACGAAGTCGCGGGCGAAGTGCTAGTCTCATAATAAGTAGGTATATTGGTATAATACAAAGTTGGGCTAATTTTGAATTGCAAAATGCCCTAAACATTAAAAATACCTACCGTGTATGGTACTGTAAGTGCCCTATAGTTCGGAAAGAGCGGGGACACAGTTTGCAGTCGTACGGCAGTACGCCCGAGTGCTTGCGTTTGTGTGCCGCTAGCCCTGCCGACTGAGCGAATGCGTCGCCACATATTGGACAGTGCAGTGGTTTCTCTCCCTGGAAATTGTAATGTTGCAATTTAATATCAGTCTGTATTTCATGAATCATAATAGATACAACTAATTTCATAAGTCACCAGAGCCAGGTCATAGAATCAAAATTAAAAGCTAATTTTATGTTATTAACTGTATGTATTACTGTATGTTACTAACTGTATGTATTCTTAGATGCACTTTCAGGTTCTGTGCTAGTGAGAAGTTCTTATTACAGTGTGGACAGGAAAATGGCCGCTCTCCAGTGTGAGTCCGCATGTGGGTCTTGAGCCGAAATCTGAAAAAATCATATGAAACATAAAGACCAGCCAAGTGTGAGTCTGTCTCGACCACACGAAGGGTTCCGTACCATAATCTTAATTTTTATCATTTGCTGTTATAGCGGCAATAGAGTGTATTTACACCATCTGTATAAAATTTGGATTGTCTACCTATTACGGTTCTTGAGATACAGCCCACTGACAGATGGACAGTGGAGACTTAGTAATAGGGTTACGTTGGTTGCCTTTGGGTATGGAACCCTAAAAAGGTTTGCATAATTCGTATCTTTGCTTTAATAAGAACATGAGCTAAATAAAGTGGCTGCCCAATAATCACCTTCTCTACTTGGGAGGCTATGTATGGCACAGCCATGTAAAAAGTTCACAGACACCATCTCAAGCAGATTATCGGAAGCAATGGAGTTGGACACAATCTTGTCTCAAACAGAAGGTTGCTCAAACTCCTGGCTCTTGTTACAGTTAAGTGACAATAGGTTTGTGTCCTGAAAAAATCTAATTAGTCTGTCAGTAAGATTATCAAAAAATATTTGACCCGTATTTTTTCTTTTGTTACGGGAACCAAATTTGACGAAGTTACGACGCTTTTAAAATTCTCAATACGTCACGCCCTAGCATAATTTTTAGCAGGTCGTGACGTCACATGCCCCCACTCCCAAGTTTTGATGCGTTTTATTCTTTTTCAATATTCATTGATTTACAAAAACAAAAAATATGTGTCCATTATTTTTCAATACTCTAACTGACGGAATAAATAGTTTTGCAATTTGTGGATGATGGAAACTAGCCTATTCTGAGAAATAAACCCCATTACCAACTGGTCATTTTTTTATTTGGAGAAGTCTATGTTTGGACTAAAATGCCTTGACCTCAAATTATTTGGGATAAGAATGATGATGATACTTGCCGTGAAGACATGACTTTTCCACAAGTGAAGCATTGTTGTTTCCGAGTCTTCTTATCTATGACTATTGAACTTATTTCTTTTTTTGTGTCCATAATTATTGTAGGTTCATTTTCCATAAGGTCATCACTTAAAGAGGTGTGGTCCATAATACTATGATCTATGCTTTCATCAATGAATAAAACTTTTTCTGCCTCACTTTTAGGTGATAATGAAGGATCATTGTCGGATAAGAAGTTATAATTTTCTATGTGTGTATTGACCATCATTAATTTGTTTTCCATGCAGTTATTTGCTAACAAGGCCCTCAATTTCACATCAGATGTTTCACATAACTCAATAAATTCTATACAATTATCTAATTTTTGAACACATTTTGAACATATCATGTTTGGAAGGCCATCTTCTGGTGCTATCTAAAAATAATTGTTAAACAAAATTAGTATTCTTAGATCAAAATACTTTTAACAGGGAGGCTGACTTATCACAAAAACCGAGGCCGTGGGAAATGTAAGAATGTTTCCTAGGATATGGTCAGCCCTCTCCTCTTAGTCTGTCTATTTATTTGTAAAATGAAATCTTGAACCTCTTAAATGTAATGAAATGGTATCTGATATAGTTTTGACTAGACTTTCACTATTATTCCTAAATAATAAACTAACACAACAATAACTCACATGTACTTTTGCAATTGCCATTAATTTAGTAGATATCTTAAGAAAAGCTGACTTTTTAAATATATCTACCAACAAATCTTGGCTTAAACAGACTCTGCAAATATTCGGCATCATTTTAAATGTATCAATCTAGTATAGTTTATAAAAATAAATACGTATTCGAAATCGAATTATAATTATTAGAGCAAAATATAAACAATGGCAATTTGATTATTTGACACAAGCTATGCTTTGACATTGACATAAACTTCTTTCTCATTCATACAAAAAGTTGCACTTTAACACCATACCTTTTCATAAAGTGCGGTTTATTAAAACGTTGATTACGGGTTTACTTTTACTATTCTAACAGTGATTATCTTGTAAATCGATGCAATAATAAAATTGTAATCGCTGATCTCAGTCCGAGATTCAATGGGTTTGCTATATTTTAAATCGTCGTGTTCCGTCGTCTCACAGTCTAAAGTATCGTTCGGTATTGCAGTTCATTGACCTTCTTATTCTTGTTTTACTGACCCACAGAACATAATATATACCCTAGACGGGTACTGACCTCACTGGCCTGTCACCGCTCACCAGTTCTGTGCCCACCTGTCCACCCACATCGCTGCCGACAAACTTTCAGACTTTTTTTTGGAATTTTCTTTATATATTAAAATGTCTGTGAAGCTATACCATTTTCCAATCAGCGGCCCTTCACGCGGAGCTTTACTTGCAGCTAGAGCAGTAGAAGTGCCGATAGAAGTGGAAATAGTAAATTTATTCAAAAAGGAACAGATGAAAGAAAGTTTCCTGAAAATAAATCCTCAACACTGCGTACCCACATTGGATGACGATGGATTCATAATATGGGAGAGCCGAGCTATAGCGTGTTACTTGGCCGACAAATATGGCAAGGATGACCAGTACTATCCTAAAGATTTGAAAAAGCGCGCATTGGTCAATCAGAGATTGTACTTCGATAGTTCGGCTTTGTATGTGAAGATTAGGGCTATATGTGTAAGTCAATCAACAGTTGCACGGCCTTCTTTGTTATGAAGAAGTAACATTTCTGTGCCCGTTTCTAAAAGTTTGTTCTCCAACTCCAATGGAATAAGGAGGTATGTAAACATAACTAATACATTAATTACAAAATAAAATACCAATAAATTCTTTTCCAGTTCCCGATTTTGTTCCTTGGAGAGAAGGAAATAAAGAAGTCCCTGACAGTTGACCTGAACACCACTCTTGGCTTTCTGAACCAGTTCCTCAATGAGAGCAAATGGGTTGCTGGTGACCATCCTACTATTGCAGACACATCAATATATGCATCACTGAGCAGCATTCTGGTAAGAATAATTTCATAAAATGACAATTTTTAAGATCTTTCATGCTGTAAAGCAACTCTGGCTAGTCAACCGGTAAAATAGAACTATTTCTTTTCTGTGAGTGTAAAAGACATCTTTTAGTGAGAAGGGTAAGCACTAATGTATAGCGCACTCACACATGTTCTATTTTTTTAGAGGTAAACTATGATGCACATTTATTCATTTTAAATAGTGCTAGTGTGTAGTGTACTACTTTATACTGAAACCATACTTTATAATTAATATAAAGATCTCTTTAGGTTTTATTTATTTATTATTATATTCCAGGCTGTTGGCTGGGACATCTCCAGTTTCCCAAACATTGAAAGATGGGTGAACATATGCTCTGCTCTGCCAGGGGCTGCTGAAAATGATGTAGGAGCTAAGGCTTTCGGTGATGCTGTCAAAAAGAATCTTGCTTGAAAAAAACATGATATTTTACATTCAAAATATATTTTTGTTACATATATTATAAATTATTGTTAAACTTATTCTTATACAACAAAGTGTTTGCAATATATTAAAAGACTTGTTTGATTTGACCTCTTGCTGTAAACTATAACACTGAAGTGACTGAAGCAAAAACAAAATAATATTATCTCATCAATCTTCTCAATATTGCAAACTAGGAATATAAACTTTACTTAAAAAACTTTAAAACTAATTGTTGCTCATTTCGAACTTTCCTCTTAATGACTGTTTTGGATTTGTATCCATAACTAGACATTATTTGAATAACTTCATCAGGAATGTTTTCTTCAATAAGAAGAAGATAGAAGACTCCATTATTGGCTAGTTTCTTTGGTATCATGGTGAGTAGTCTGTCGGTTATCTCTCGGCCTTTAGCACCACCTGCCCAACTAGCTGTGATGTCACTCCCACCACACTCCTCACTCTCAGTCACCACATATGGTGGGTTGAAGATGATTACATCAAACACATTATCAGTAAAGGAACTAGCCAAGTCCATATTGCACGAGTCTAAATTGACTTTATTGTAAGCAGCAGTTTGCTTAGACATTACACAAGCTTTAAAATTAACATCAGTGCTCATACAGAAAGTTTGTGGGAATGCCATACCAAATGCTGTAATAACTACACCACTGCCAGAACCAACTTCTAAACAGAATGTGGGGTTTTTGTTCTTTAGACAATCTAGGTCTTTTTCTAAGGCATCTATGAGTAGGAAGCTGTCCTCTGCAGGTTCATACACATTGTTGTAGTCAGCCTTATTGATGTGGTTCTGGTACGGAGTCTCCATGCTGTCAGTTGATGCTTCCTCTGTCTGTAACAACCCCGCTGGTACTTTGTTCAGGCTCTTGGAGTGCAGGTTCAGGCAAGACAGCTGTGCGCACAGTCTTCTCTTTGCTTACCATCCGTCTTATGTCATTGAGTCTGTCCTGAAATGGTGATAAAGGAATGGTTAGTAACCACAGGTGTGTCTAATACTGATTTTTACTTTGTTCAAATAGTTAAATATTTTGAACATGTTATCAATATTTAGTGGAGTGTTGCTAATTTGTGAGCAGGAAAGCTAGCTGCTTTTTCCTTCTTACTTTATTTTAATAAACTTTCAACCAACCTGTGATGCCTGTAACACATTCAGCACTACAGTGACTTTGTGTTTGCAGGATATCAGCTTCTTGACATAGGGGTCCAAGTCAGGGTGGTTGTTTAGAGCCTCTCGGACATTCTGCAGCTCTTCGTTCAACGATTCTATCTGTTGTTTCAGTTCTAACTGGGATATTCTGGAAGTTTACAATATAAAATTGAAAGTCTTGATATGGTCGGTGGGCTCCATTGTCCACACTTAAGACTCCCATTTAGTTGTGTGCCCCCACACACACACAACAGTCCTCATGATACAGAAGCAGTTTTAGAGGCTTGCATATTGATGAAAATCAGGAAGATATTGACAAAGAGAAGTGTTTTCGTTCAGAGGCTTGTCTATGCTTCAGTAGAGAAGGTGGAATTCAAACAAAAGACTTGTGACCTAGTTTCTTCCATTTTTGCCCTAGAATATTGTTGTAAGTTTGTAGTCCCTATGTCGATGCTATGGTGTTACTATATTAGGAATACCCACCTTGTAGACAAATAAAAAGTAAGAAAGATCTACGAGAAAACGAGGTTATGATGCAATTTTGTGTCTCGTCGTCAAATAACACGTATTACATTAACTGAATAGGTACAGATGTATATAAAAAGGATATCTCCAAGACTTTAGCTATTCCATATTATTATTTACCTGGTAGCTCTGACCCTGTCGTCTAACTGGTCCACAGTGGGTTTCAGAAGCCCAAGCAAGCCCTCTGCTAGAGTATCCCTTGTCGGGTTGTCGCACAAGTTACCGGTGTTCTCATCAGCCGATGTTGTAGTGCTCTCAGTGTCGTCCATTTCGTATCTCCTCGCAATCACTGCCTCATTTTACAGTCAATTATTAATATAATTTATTACAAATAGTAATTTTTTTTTTTAATTTGACAGTTTGACAACACAGGCTATGGCTATGCTATGACACTTGGCAGTCCAAACTTCAATATGTAGTGTCATGCAGTGGTTTCAGCAATCTAAGGTTTCAAGGTTTCAGCTTTCAGTTGCTTTCGATCGATTAGAAGTTTTAGTTCTAGTAGTTTTGTTATCTATCATTGCGTTCAAAATAAAAAGCCTACCGCGTCGTTATAAGGCGTTATTATAAATGTCTCTCAGAAGCTTTTAATTAGTCCGATTATTTTATTTTTATTTTATTATATTATGTACGTGAACTAGGACCAACAATGAAACGATATTTTCAAAATAATGTTATATTTTGTTTTCGTTGTCTAAGTGAGATCTCATACCGTAAAAACTAAGAATATTATAACTATAGAACTTCTAAAGCATAAGTATCCAATATATTACAAAATAATTTACAAGAACCTATATATAATTCTAGGCATTGCTAGGCAGTGAAATTAAATCATTAGTGAGTTAAACACAAGTATTACAAATATTCGAAACTATCTTTTGGCCTCAGCTTTCTTCCCAAAAATAGGGAATCGGGTAAAGTATTATCCGAAAATATGGTAACATCGGTATGTACTGTGGACGGTATTTTGGTTACTTATTATTTGGTTACAAATTATTTATGGTTTCAAGACGACCGACCGTAAGACCAACCAGCCCGCGAAATTCAACATTTCTTGCGTTTTTTGCAATTTGCAGGCCAGTGCTAGGTTTTATGTTGATTAAAATATTATTCGCGGCTGTAAGACGTATGTAGTTACAGAATTATAATCATCAAAATCACCAATTTTGCGTAACTCAAAAAAACGATTTTGTGTATAAATGATCAAAAGAAAATTATGTCTGTCCTGCTACTGGCTAAAATTGAAAAAATATTTTATCGTTGAAGGCTATAATAACATTACGCTATGACCAATTGGAGCGGAGCATTGATGAAAAAATCTCGCTCTTATTATTGTGTCCTGCCCTCTCTCAGTTAATGAATTTATAAGTCCACAAAATTACTTCTATTTAAGTTTGAATGAGAAAAGAAAATAAAACCTATCCGAAGAGGAATGCGAAAATATTCGAGCTCGTTTTCGCTCGCTCTTGTGATCTTGTCTCTTTCAATTAAGCTTTCTTATAAAATGTCCATAAAGTGTCATAAGCTGAGGTGCTTGTCTGCGTCAGTCTACAAAATTGAGTCCAAAAATTCGCCTATAGAAAAGTATTTTTTTTTTTTAATTCAAAACGGGGAAACTCTTGGCCCAAATCTCACCTGATGGAAAGTGATGATTAGGCCGAAGATGGAAGCGAGTTTCACCCGGAATCCTCTAACATAGAGGAACTGGCTATCATACCTCTAATTGCCGGAACACAACAATGCTGTTAGGTAACATTGTTGTTATGGCGACAGACTTAGACATGATGGTGGTAGCTTGCCAGGCGGACTTAGAAGTCCTACCACCAACCAAACCAAGCAAAAAATTTGCCCCCGCTGGGAATCGAACCTCCCGGGTTCGATTCCCAGCGGGGGCAAATTTTTGGGTCTGAATCGGGTAGTATAACCACTAGACCACGGAGGCGGTTAGTGTCACCTGTTTAGCACCACCCGGGGACCACGTGTAGGGATTCGCTGAAGGGTATTCTCCTACGGACGCGGGTGACTCGGCCCCCAAAAATTATATTATGTACCTACTTTTAAATAATTGGCTATTTCTTTTAACATATACAAATGCGAAAGTTTGTGAGCATGTATGGATGTTTGTTACTCTTTCACGCAAATACTACTGAACCGATTACGATGAAATTTGGTATGTAGGTAGCTGAAGACCCAGAATAACACATAGGCTACTTTTTATCCCGGAGTTCCCGAGGGATTGGGATTTACACGGGAATAACGAGAATTTATACGCGGACGAAGTCGCGGGCGGCCTCTAATCTATAATATAAAAATCAATCGCTGAACATGTTGCTAAGCGCAAATCTCGAGAACAGCTGAACCGATTTCGCTAATTCCTTTTTGTTGTGTTTGTTATTGTCAGGAGAAGGTTCTTATGACAAAAAAAAATTGCAGGGTAGCCAGTTGACGGGAGCGAAGCCGCGGGACAGCTATCTTCTATATCTATACTCTATATACTTATAATAAATCTAGAGAGGTCAATTCTGTACATGAAATATATTTCCAAAATAACTATCAGGGGGTGATTAGGGATCGATACTGATGCCAAAAATGCAATCAGTACAATTTTTGTCTGTCCGTCTGTCGGTCTATCTGTCTGTCTGTCTGTATAACCGTTATAGAAACAAAAACTACTCTACGGATTTTAATGAAACTTGGTACAATTATTATTCATACTCCTGAGCAGGTTATAGTATACTTTTCATCACGCTGCAATCAATAGGAGCAGAGCAGTGAAGGGAAATGTTGGGAAAACGGGAGAAGTTACTCCATTTTTCAAGCTTCCGTCGCGTGTGCAACCTTAATGGTGAAAGCTACACAGAAATCATGTATGACGGAAATGTTCTCCTTAAAATTATATAAAAAATATCCAACCACAGCATATGTCTATCTTTTATGATTGACGAACAATAACACGTGTAACTCCCGATAGCTTAGCAGTTCGAAGCTTTCTGATTGTATTTGTCTACTCTTACGTTTGTAAAACTCTCAGTCGTCCCTAATTAACATTAATAAAAGTTAACATTATTAACTATTCCATAGAAAAAGAATCATAGAAATCGGTATAGAAACACCAAAGTTATACATGAAAAACGCTAATAATAAGCCATCGCGCGTGATACTGAATCATGCTATTAGGATTATTTTTGTGGTCGCGAACGCACAGGCAGGCGGCTAGCTTGGCGCCTAGAGGCTAGCGAGTAGCTTCGGAAAACGGCTTACGACAGTTTGCAATATCCTTTAATAATTATCTGGACGAGAGGCGCGAAAGCTAGCGCTAGCGTTAAATCTCACCCAGCTGGTCCAGGGGGCAACAAGGGTGCCGGACGTTGATTCGCACACAGCCAATTGCTTGGACCTTCTGCTGACAACGGATCCAGACCGCTACTCGGTGTCGATTTCTGCTCCGCTGGGTAGTTCCGACCACTGTCTGGTGAAATCTGTGTCCGTCTACTCCCCACCCGATCCCAGCCCAAGAGGCACTTGGCGGGTATGGCGATACAGGTCAGCAGATTGGGATGGCATGCGATCTTTCTTCGCATGTTATCCTTGGCAGCCCACTTGCTTCTCTTCAACTGATGCATCGTCGTGCGCGGACGCCGTGACAGATGTGCTGCGGCAGGGAATGGAGTACTACATTCCGTTCTCGGACGTAGTGATGTCTGGCGAAGCTCGCCCGTGGTTTGGTGCCGAGTGCAACCGTGCTAATGCGCTAAAGCATGAGGCTTACCTAGCATGGGTTGACGCCCATACCCGCAAAGCAAGTGACGCGATTCAGAAGAAGAGAGCTTTCAACAGGGCTGCCAAGTCCTGCAAGAAGGTGTTGCGGAGGGCTCGGTTCGACCACATTAGCCGAATAGGGAACAAACTTGCTTCATACCCAGCAGGTAGTAAAGCTTTTTGGTCCCTGGCTAAGTCGGTCGAATCGAACTTCTGCCGCCCCTCACTGCCACCACTGCTGAGACCCGACGGGTCGCTGGCCCACTCCGCTGAGGAGAAAGCAAACTTGTTCGCCTCTATGTTTGCGGAATCATCACGTCTAGATTCGGGTGGCGCGAGGCCCCCTACTCCTCCTATTGGATGCGGGTCATATATGCCGAACATAAGCATTCATCAGAGGGACGTACTTAGGGTACTGCGTAACCTAGACGTGTACAAGGCTAGTGGCCCCGACGGGATTCCAGCAATTGTACTGAAGACTTGTGCGCCTGAGTTGTCTCCGATCTTGACACGCCTATTTCGCCTTTCGTTTGAGACTGGGAAAGTGCCGAAGGCTTGGAAGCAAGCTAACGTGCAGCCCGTGCCCAAGAAGGGTAGTCGAGCCGACCCGTCAAACTATAGACCCATCTCGGTAACGTCCATACTCTGTAAGAGTATGGAACGGGTACTGAATCGCAAGCTCCTGGCATACTTATAAGCGAACGATATCCTTAGTGACCGACAATACGGCTTTCGCCGAAATCGGTCAACTGGGGATCTTCTAGCGTATGCCATTCACATCTGGAGTGAGGCCATTGAGAAGCACGGGGAAGCACTTGTGGTCTCCCTAGACATCTCGAAGGCCTTCGATAGGGACTGGCACGATGGCCTTATTAGTAAGCTTCCTTCCTTCGGTCTGCCCGTCGGATTGTGTGACTGGATTGCAGATTTCCTGAGGGATCGGTCTATCCGAGTGGTCATAGATGGCTGCTCGTCCGGACTGCTGGATATTAATGCTGGGGTTCCTCAGGGGTCAGTACTCTCGGCCACATTGTTCCTGCTGCATATTAACGATCTGCTAAAACCCGGTACTTTTGGGTATGCAGACGACAGCACTGTTGCTGAGAGATACGTGTCTGACGCACGAGCTGGTGGGTCACAGACCCGGTCTCTCCGGGAGGCTATGGTTGAGCGCTTGAACGTGTCCTTACAGGCTGTCTCCGAATGGGGTGATGCCAATCTGGTCAAGTTCAATGCTGCGAAGACCCAAGCGTGTCTTTTTTCCGCTAAAAGGAGTCAATTCGACCCCGCTCCATCTCTCCGCGGTGTAACCCTGCCGATAACCGACAGACTTGAGCTTCTTGGTGTTACATTAACATCCACCCTCAATTTTGGCCCCTTCATAGAGGCCAAGGCTCAAGTGGCTGCTAGAAAGTTGGGGATCCTGGCAAAGGTGAGACGGTACTTCACGCCGGAACAGCTTCTTAAACTGTATCAAGCGCAAGTTCGATCGTGTATGGAATACTGCTCTCATCTTTGGGACGGATCTGCCAGATACCAGCTTGATGCCCTCGAGTCAATTGAAAAACGAGCCAAGAGTATCTTCGGTGATGATAAGCTCGTCGAATCGAAGCTTTGTTACTCAATCACGCCAGAACGGCTTAACGGATCTTAATGAAATTTAGAACAAAGATAGATTATAGTCTGGAATAGCACATAAGCTACTTTTCATCCCGGGAATATGTTCCCTAGGGATCACGCGGGCGAAGCCGCTGGCAGAAGCTAGTCTATAATATAAAAATTAATCCCTATTTCCCTTGGTCACGGCATCACACGTGAATGGCTGGACCGATTTCGCTTATTCTTTTTTTGTTGTGTTTGTTAACGTCAGGAGAAGGTTCATGAAAGAAAAAAAAAATTAAAGGTGCCAGCTGACGGGAGCGAAGCTGCGGGGGACAGCTAGTAAACAATAATTTTTATTCGAGAAAACTTATTCGATGTACAGTTCTAAACATTTCGAGGTCGTTTACGATTTTTATTCTTGACTTAGGAAGGCCCTGTTGTAGCTTCCAGATAATCGATCCCAGCAGGTTACTCTTTAGCTGTGTAGACATAGTGATCGTATTCTCAAAACGATTAAAAGAATACCTACAATAAAAAAACTTTTTACAAAAAAATACACTTAACCGACTTCTAAAAAAAGACACTAAGTACAAAGTAAAAAAATTGTTAGAGCCTCTTTGGAGTTCTTCAGCTGAAGTGACATAAAATTTAAATGTTTTCTTTTTCGTATGACGTTTGGTTGTCACTATTTGATGGTCGTTAAATATACATTCTTCTTTATTTATATTTTCTATTATTCTTTGTACAAGCCTTTAAGTTTCCCCTAAAACGCTTCACCGCAAAGTCAGCACTCTGCTACAGGTTATGTGCTAGCGGAAAAATGGAAATGTGCGAAAAAGTGGAAAATGTAAGTACAAAGGTACAAATTGCACCACTTCAAGGCAAGAGTAACTGGGATACCTGGAAATATAAAATATCCATCCTGCTTAGAAGCATACCAAATGCATTGGATATAGTAGAAGGAAGATGTACGAGACCCGTGTTGCCAGCAGGTGTAGGAGACGCAGAAGTTACTGCATTTAGAACGAAACTAGCGCGTTTTATACAGGCAGAGAACAATGCTATGATCCTGCTTTCAACAAATTTGAACGAAGATACCGTTAGAAAGGTAATGTCATTCACATGTCCAAGAGAAGTATGGCTAGAACTACATCGGTTATTTGACGGAGATAGTGAGAATCGAGCTTATAATCTCTGCCTAGATTTCTTCGGATTTAAATTATATGCTTCTGATGATATGGCTACACATATTTGCAAATTGAAGACTCTCTGGTGTCAGTTGAATAGAGAGATTGGTAAAGATGATCCCAATATGAAACTACCAGATATATTCCTTATTTGTAAAATTTTGGATACACTAGATCAGAAATATTTCGAATTTAAATCAAGTTGGTTGTTGTTAGCCAAAGAACAAAGGACAGTAGAAGGTTTGACAAGTAACCTTTGCGCTCATGAAAAGTCACTTGAAAAGAAAAATGGTGAATCGAGTGAAGAGGTATTAGTGACGACACAGAATAGCACGATTCGTAAAGACAAGAATAATAAGGATAAGCATATGAGATGCAATTACTGCCATGAGATGGGACATCGAGTAAGATCCTGCCAGAAGTGGATGAAAGATGGTCGCCCGCCTAAAGACAGTAATAACAAGCCGTCTTCAAGTCAAAGTGCGAATATGGCTATTATGAGTGTGGATGTCATGGCATTCGTACTGCAAGATAAAGAGTCGTGGTACGTGGACAATGGCGCGACTAGTCACGTGACCAACAGGAGTGACTTGTTATATACAAATATTTCAAAAGTTTGACGAGTTCCAAGGAGTTACTACAGCGAATGGTAGCATTGTTCAAGCAAGAGGCAAAGGAACAATATACTTGGAAGCAGATGTCAAAGGAAAGATTGTGAACATAGCACTTACGGATGTCTGGTATGTACCAGAGATCCAGCGAAATCTGTACTCAGTGCTAGCTATGCATGATAAACAGAGGAATAGCAAGTTCGTCTCGACCCCGGAAACTTGCGAAGTAATTTTGAATGGGGAAGTAGCAGTTGTTGGCAAACGGAACCACTGTGGAGGGCTTTTTAAGTTGAAAGTTCGCAACGTCCTGCCACCGGTACCTGTACTTGCTACTACAACAACTGATTTGATGCAGCTCTACCACGAGAGATTAGCGCATCAGAACAAAAGGCACGTTAAGGAAGTCATTCAAAGAGAGTTAGGATTGATACTTCCTATAAACAAAGAATCGTGTGAAGCTTGCATCTACGGAAAGATGCATAGACTGAAGTTTGGCATACGAGAGAGATCTACACAGCCGGGAGAAATAATTCATTCAGATGTTTGCGGTCCTTTCCCAATGAGTTTTTCAAAATACCGTTATTATGTTCTGTTTAAAGACGACTTTTCCAGATACTGCATGGTTTATTGCATGAGAAATAAAAATGAAGTCAAAGACAAATTGAGCATAATGTTACAAGAAGCGACGGTCACAGGACATGTTATCAAAACACTGTTGAGTGATAACGGAACTGAGTTTGATAACAAGGAAGTCAGAGATATTTTGAATAAAAAAGGAACTAAGCAACGTCTTGTTATGCCGTACACGCCAGAGCAGAATGGCTGTAGCGAGCGCCAAAACAGGACATTAGTAGAAACCGCAAGAACATTGATGAATGCTCAGAGAGAACTGCCAAAAGCATTATGGGCGGAACTTATAATGACAGCTGCTTATATTTTAAACCGAACAGGTGCTACTAGAGAGAAGGACAAGTCACCTTACGAGTTATGGTTTGGGAAGAAGCCTAATATAAAGCATCTTAGAATTATTGGAAGTACTTGTTATGCCCATGTTCCGAAAAATAAAAGGAAAAAATTGGATAAAAAAGCAACTAAAGGCATTCTCATAGGATACGACAATGATGACGGTTACCGTATCTGGTATGAAACGCAGCATAAAGTTGACAATCTTATCCGATCTAGAGATGTAATCTTCGATGAGACACCTATTCCAGGGATTGAAGCTAAGGTTTCAGAAATAGTTGCTAAATCTGACCCAAAACCGATTGAAAAAGATTGGACCGTGTCATACGATACAGTTCCTGAAGAAACTATTTTACAGCATTCGCAAATCGACAATCCCTTGAATCAGGAAACCCAATCTGAACAGAGATCAGTTCTATTAGAGGGAGGATTGGAAGAAGATAGACATTTCAGAAGGCCTATTGAGACATCAATAGAAGCAAATGAACCAGGAAATCAAAGACAGTCAGTCCAATTAGAGGGAGAAAAAGAAATAGAGTTTATAGAAGACGAAACCACATTTTCAGAAAGTGAAAATGAAGAACAATTCGAAGATGCCGTTCCTACCTATGTTGAGATAGAAGAGAACTCCGAGGGAAACGTTTCGCTATCGGACGTTCCAAGATATAATCTCAGGGACAGAAGTACTCTACGACCTCCACGTAAATTGGATGACTATAGTTTATTCCTAGTCGATACTGAAAAAGAACCTTCAACGTATAAGGAAGCAATATCGAATAGAACGAGTAAAGATAGATGGTTAGAAGCGATGAAGAGTGAAATCGATTCTTTGCAAAGATTAAAAGTTTGGGACTTGCAGAATCTACCGAGCAATCGAGAAGCTCTGCCATGTAAATGGATTTATAAAGTAAAAACCAACCCTGAGTGCACAATAGAAAAGTATAAAGCACGTCTTGTTGTAAAAGGGTTTAAGCAGAAGAAGGGTTTTGACTATAACGAAACATTTAGCCCAGTAGCGAGGTTAGCTACTATAAGATCTTTGCTCAGTGTTGCAGCAAGAGAGAGACTTCATCTTATTCAGTTTGATGTTGCAACAGCTTTTCTCAATGGAAATTTAACGGAAGAGATTTATATGATGCAGCCAGAAGGCTTTGAAGATGGAACATCCAGAGTATGTCGTCTAAAGAAAAGCCTCTATGGTTTGAAGCAGGCACCACGGTGCTGGAACTACTGTTTTGCAGAAACACTTGAATCTTTAGGCTTCAAGACAAGCAACGCTGATCCATGCTTATATACCAAAATCTTAGGAGATACGAAAATCGTAATAGCACTCTACGTTGATGATGGCTTAGTTGCAGCGAGTGATGAAAACCTTGCAAAGAGTTTCATCAATGACCTAAAAAGATTTTGATGATTACAAGCAAACCAGTTTCATACTACCTTGGATTAGAGATAGAACAAATGAAGGACGGCTCGATTTTCATTAAGCAGGAAGCTTATGCAAATAAGGTCTTGGAGAGATTCAATATGAAAGACTGTAATCCAGTATCAACTCCTTTACAGAAAGAAGGAACTATCGAAAAAGGGAAAGCTGACAAAGAGTCACAATCATTTCCCTATAGAGAAGCAGTAGGCTCGCTCGCTTACTTGATGGTGGGCACTCGCCCTGATCTGGCTTATGCTGTAGGATTGGCTTCGAGAAACTTAGAAAAGCCAACTTCTAGCAACTGGCATATGGTTAAGCACATAATGAGATATTTGAAAGGCACATTATCAAGAGGAATAATGTATGTTCAGGACGCAAATTCTCCTAACCAAATAAAGGCCTACAGTGATGCTGATCATGCTGGATGCTTGAAAACAGGTCGATCTACGACTGGAGTATTGTGTTTATTTTCAAGAGGAGCAATCTCCTGGATGAGCCAAAGACAAGCTTCAGTTGCCATTAGCACTACAGAAGCTGAGCTTGTGGCAGCAAGCGAAGCTGCGAGAGAACTAATTTGGCTAAAGAGACTGTTCAAAGACTTGAATGGCCAGAAAGAAATTCCAGTATTGTTCGTGGACAACGAAGCCGCGGTGAAATTGGCACATAATCCAGAGTTTCACCGTAGGACCAAACACATTCGTGTGAGGCACTTCTTCGTGAGGGAGCTTGTGCTTCAAAACGACATTGTGGTCGAGAGGACTAGTTCTGCTACCCAGCTAGCAGACCTCCTAACTAAGGCCCTACCCAGACCCAGATTGCAGGAACTAGCTCAGAAATTGGGTCTGATGGATAAACCAAACGGTCGACTATCAGCTGAGGGAAAGTGTTAGAGCCTCTTTGGAGTTCTTCAGCTGAAGTGACATAAAATTTAAATGTTTTCTTTTTCGTATGACGTTTGGTTGTCACTATTTGATGGTCGTTAAATATACATTCTTCTTTATTTATATTTTCTATTATTCTTTGTACAAGCCTTTAAGTTTCCCCTAAAACGCTTCACCGCAAAGTCAGCACTCTGCTACAAAAATAACTTTAAATTCTGAAGTCGGTGTTTGTGTTACTAATTTCTTCGTATTTTGACACCGACTTCCGAATTTAAAGTTATTTTTTTACTTTGTAGTGTCTTTTTTTAGAAGTCGGTTGTATTTTTTTGTAAAAAGTTTTTTATTTTTCACTTTTTAGTGGTGCCCCACACCTAACAACACCACTACAAAATCGCAGAAAAGCAAAATACGCAATTTCGATTATCAAAGAATCATCTAAATAGTCAAATTCTAGCGATTTCGATTTAAAATCCAAAGTTCGTAATCGATTTTGATATGATATAAATGGGACCAATCTGCAAGTATATCCTTTCAGATAAAACAAAAACTTTTCAAATCGGTAAGTACATATTGTCGGAGTTATGAGGTAACAAACATAAAAAAAAGATCTATAAATTGTTTATTGATAAAATTAAGGAGGCACATGCATCACCTATTTCTAATACTATACTAAATAATTCTATGACTACATAACGTATGATTTAAAACGTATAAACTAGTTCACTACAAATGGCTCTAACATCTGAGGTACTATACAAACATTACACATTAATTGATCAGTTTCATTTCCTACCTAGATTGAGCAAATTGCAATACTGTTCAGTCGACAAAGTATACTGGGTTTTGATTGTTGTCTACACAAAAATCTATTCAATTCTTACAAAAATAAAATTGGGTTAGGTAAGTACTTTGTTAACAAGGTAAATCATTTTCGTGGTATTACAATTAGTTAAATTAATTGACTAACTAGACCGTGAAAATTTGACTAAACGTGAAATACTTTTGGTGATGTTATAATCAATACAATAATCTAGTCTTTGGCGGCGCGACATTTGACACTAACTAGTCTAAGTTAAGCTATTTTTCTTATTCTATTTTATTCACATTGTGTCCATAAGCATTTTCATTTGTTCCTTCACATGTGAATCCATGACTGCAAAGTCTCTCAGAATGTCTTCAATCATTTCGACTAATATTGTTGGCCATTGTACTTCGAGGGCCCTAAGTCTTTGTGCAGCTCCACAAGCTAAATCAATTGCGTGAGACAGTTGACCGCGGCCGCGAACACGCCAGCTCATGTCTTCCTGTAAAATAAATCAACTTGAATTTTTAATCGTGATAATTAGATAAACGGTATTCAAATACATTAAATTGACGGTCTATCGTAGGTATACCTATTCGATATACGACTTGTAACGAGTAGACATACGAGTGTAATTATTAATATTGTTTTGATTATTGTACCTGCGACACATTTCCTTTTTTGTACTGTAAGGCTTCTTTTGCAATGACGTCCCGTAACGCTGGATCCGCAGCTCTAAGCCAAGCTTTAGCGCTAGCAGCGCTATTACCACTTCTTCCCAGTCTCGACAAAAGAGGTTGTAATGGAGCGTCTGGTATAGCTCGTAGTACAATGTCACTCAGGCCTGCATAGGTTCTGTTTGCCTTCTTTATTTCTTCATCCGTCACCTGTCGAATATTAGATTTCGTATCTGCCCAAAATTACACCCTTTATTGCGTTTATGTAATATTGACTTACCGGTTCCTCATTAATCTCTTTTAATCCCCAATGAGCGAGTCTGTAGATAGCATACTCTCTCCAGATTTTCGCATAGATGGGGTTACCTTCAGGTAGTACTGTTAGACCGGTGACGCCTCGTAATTCAGCTAATGCATGCAATTGTCCAAGCCATTGCAGACCCGTCGCACGAACGGATATGTGGCTGACATTTGGAAACCTGATAAACCAAATTAATCGTTTGAATTTGAGTCTAAATAATAACATACCTACTATAGACTGTTTATTAACTAACTTGGACTTTAGCTCGGGCAGTGACTGCGCGACTGCATTATAATGAATATAGTGGTAGGCAGCACGAGTGACAGTGCGAGCACGCTCCCAGTCCCAATCGCGAGCGAGGCGTCGGACAGCACCGGCTCCCCATGCGCTCACCACACCGTCACAGACTTCCACCAAATAATCGACTCCTGTACAAAAACCAAGTTATCATGTAGTCAACGTAACGTAAGGAAGTAGTTAATATGTATTTGGTTTATTAAATAAAACGAAGCTACCTTGTTCTCTGTCCTTTGAAGCAGGCATTGTCTTCGGCACCGGTTCTGATGATTTGAAGTTAGCTAAATTCAAATTTTTAACAGACTTTGCTCTAGCAGTAGAAGCTCTGCTAGCTGAAGACGCCCTTTCATTTCTCCGCGATATTGTTGCGCTCCTTATGTTTCTGCTTGTTCTGCTATTTAGAGAACTTTCACGTCGCAAAACCTTACTATTGTGATCACTCCCAGATGTTGAGGAATTGGCAACAGAACCAACATTTGTACTACTAGAAATATTGCTAGCGTTTTCACTTATATCTGAATTCTTAGATTTTGATCTGCGACTTTCTGGATCACAGACAGACTTTGACCTCATTGTACTAAAGTTTTCTCGACGCCTCAAAGCTGTTGGCATGCGTCGAATAGGCCTTTTCTTTGTTTCCTCTTCACTGTCGCTACTGGAAGAAGGCAGTGAGCTAAAAGAAGAATCAACTACTGGTTCAACGCTGGAAATACTTTCCCAACGTTTTAGTATTGGTTCTGAACTATCTGCTAGTTTAACATTTTCCAAAGAGGAAATTATCGGTAATAATATAGGTGGTAGTCTCAAATCACTGCTCGTGGATGTGGAATGAGACGCGTCTGTGTCTTGGGACGCACTTCTATCAGAGAAGTTGACTCTTCTTTCAGAAGGTTTTCTGGCTGTTGAACTTCTTTGCAACTTTTTCATAGGGGTTGCTTTTGGCACATGGTCTGTGCTTGATTTTGCATTAACATCGCTGCTAATTTTACAATCGGAATCTTCGGTTTCGGCTTGCTGCATAGACACAACAACATCCGGAAGTGCTGCCGCTTCCAACGTTTGTGTTCCACTTTGTGAAATTACTGTTGTCGCTTCTATGGAGAATTCTTTGTCAGCGTCTACATTTTTGGTTATACCAGCTGCAGGGACGAAGCATTTATTTTCCGATCTGAACACAAAATATAAATTAAAGCATTTATTTTCCGATCTGAACACAAAATATAAATTAGTATCCATTTTACTCTAATTTAGAATTTCGTAAGGTCAATAAAACAAAATAAAAACCTAAGTAATTCCCAGTTAGTTCGAGCATTGTTGATGATTTGGTCTCGCCTGGCTTCTTGCTGCGCGGCTCCGCCTAGTGCACAGTAGGCTGCATGGGCAGCTTCTTTGTTATCTCGCCAAGCCATTGCGGCTTTACGCACCTGTAGCAAACGTACAGTTAGATCACATACTTAAATGAGCTGTGGCTTAAGAATAACAGCCACACGGTTCGATCTTGAAGTTTAAGCCCCAGTTAATGGATTGTGTAGGTCTGGTAAGCAGCCACTCCACGTAAAACACTGGTATTCAGCTGAATCCAGTTTGACTGGAAGCTGATGAACACTGATTTAAAATTCGGCTTTAAATTCAGATATTTTTTGCTTTTTCCGATATAAGAATACCGATGACCTTTTTTTCTATGATATTTGGCGTTACTTTGTTACCTGTTCAGTAACATGCATGTTGCTCAAAGTGAGTAGATTGGGTAGATATGAGACAAGAAACGGTACGCAGTCTCCACCCAATGCTACAGGGTTCCCATCTAGAGACACATCGACGAGTGATTCTGCTTCAGCAAGAGACGACATATCCTCAACACTGGAATATAAAAACGAAATATTCTGTAAGACAGTTTATCGTTTTGAACTGAACGAGAAATCTATTATACTCATGGATGTGTTACCTTTGCAAATCGTTATTTCCAAGATAAAGTTTTTGTAATTTGGGCGTGTTTTGAAATCCAAGCAGCTTTCTTAAACGGTTTCGTTTTAAATTCAATTCTCTTAGAGATACAAGACCCTGAAGGTCCGTTTGTCCGACACATTTGATCTGATTACCAGCTAAGTTGAGCACTTTCAGTTCACTTAAGTTAGATAAACCGCAAACTTTCCCTATCCTATTTCCATGTAAATCTAGAACTTCTAATTTTAACAAGTTCGTGAGGCCTTCGATTCTTTTTATTCTGTAAAATTATAATTATTTCAATGAAAATCTTTAATTCTTAACCAAACACTTCGCCATGTGGAAGTTGGTTACCTGTTTTTTCCCATTAAAAGCACTCGCAAGCCAAACAGTCTTTCCAAAGAAGTGATTTTGTCAATCTGGTTGTCGTAGACATCCAGAAACACTAGTTTACCTAAGTCTAAAGGAGATAATCCCGACAAACTGTTGATTAGATTGTGCTGTAAAGATAAAAGCCGTAAACAGGGCTCTCCAACTATATGGGGTATTGACGAAAGGCCTCTCCTGCAATCAATTTAAATAAATTAGCGATAAAAATACATATTACCTACATCAAGTAACATCACATTTAAGATTTTTTTAAAATAAAAACTACGAGATAGTTTCGATTCGAAGACAATTGATCTCGGAATAGTATAAAACAAAGTCGCTTCCGCTTTTAAGTGTATGTTTCTCGACTTCATTATCATCATCAGCCTATAGCATTCCACTGCTGTATATAGGGCTTTCCTAGAGCATGCCATACAACTCGATGTCCGGCAACTCATCCAGTTGCTACTTTGTTTAACAGGAATACATCGAAAATACGGGGTGGCTGGTAGTAGCTGGACGAGCTACCTTGTTCTCTGTCCTTTGAAGCAGGCATTGTCTTCGGCACCGGTTCTGATGATTTGAAGTTAGCTAAATTCAAATTTCTAACAGACTTTGCTCTAGCAGTAGAAGCTCTGCTAGCTGAAGACGCCCTTTCATTTTTCCGCGATGTTTTTGCGCTCCTTATGTTTGTTATTGTCGTTTAATACGGGGTGGCTGGTAGCAGCTGGACGAGCTGCTACCAGCCACCCCTTGCTTTCGACGTATTCCTTTTAAACAAAGTTTACAGCCACCTTGTTATTCCGTCTCCTTTTAGACCGTGGAACGGATATTTATGCGGTTTTCGAGAGTGGAAAGAGCTAAACGAAAAATAGTAAAATTACTAAATATATTTAACTACCTATCGAGGCTGATCCTGTCGGGTAGTCGGTCTTTTTCTTGTGGTGTTCTAGAAAGTTGAACTTTTCCTTCACCCACAGCTTGCAAATTGATTGTTTCATCTTTGCTATCTTCTTTGAGCAGGAAATCATTGCTGTAAATCGACATAATTAAGGCAGATTAGAAATAAAGTATATATATATAAAAAAAAAAAAAACAAAAAAAAAAACAATATTTTACTCATAAGTGCTTGTTTACTGAGACGCGGGGCGTCGAGCATTGTGTGCGGCGTGGCGGCCCGCACTAAATTCAAACCTTAGAATAATAACGCATAGAAGCCGCGTCTAGAACAAAACCCGAGCAAAATCGTGTGTCCACTTCATTTTCTTTGTGTGCGTGAGCCGAATGTGTCTACGTTCCTCTAACGCACACAGATATAGCTTTCAGTGATACCATTACTAAGCCGTTACCCACAAAATATGGGAAGACGCATTACTATTTTGCTATCAAGGCAAGTATTTTATGTTGTTGGGAACTGGAAAAGGTAAACATGATTTTTCATGTACTAAGACATATTTTTTCGGAAGGTATAATTCAATTTATTTCAAAATAAAAGGAAATAAATCGCATAAAGAATGAGATATTGTTCAATGCGTTTAGAATGCTTGATGGGTTATAATTATAAACATTAAAACATCGGGTTTGATATGAATTAACAGTAAGTATTGTATTTTAAAATTACAAAAATGAAAAACATGAATGAAAGCAATGTGGGTATTTTTTCCTCACAAATAGCAACACTGTGTTATGACAAGTTAGGTTATTAGAATTTTGTTTTATTTATCGATTTACGTAAAAATAGTGCATAGAATGTGAGTACTTATTTGTGAAATGTTATTTTATCACATTTTTTTGTTTTCCTGATGTGCTATAACATCGTTTCACGCAACAAACTGTCATTTTCAATTATTTACGCGCGAGCTGTGTTCGACGGAACGTGACATTGAGTACTGACGGCCTGGTGGCTAAGTTTGACGGATTAGGCTAAGTTTTAGTTGCCTCACTTTTTGCACTCGTACTAGGTTTCTATGCGTTATTATTCTAAGATTCAAACATATGGCGTAACATATTCCCCGCAGTTTTGGAGAACTGCCCAGAGGTTGGCAACCCTGGATAGAGTGTTAAGCGTTCGCCGCCGCGGTGCACGCGGCTCCGTAAGCGATACAAACAAACGTCTGACGACCCGCTCTACGCCACGCCGCACACGACGCTCGACGCCCCGCTTAACCGTAAACGAACACCAAGTTTAGTTTAATTTGAAAAGTGAGTACCAAGTAAAATGTTTGCCACTTACCCTGATAACGTCGTATTAGATCGTTGAGCTAGTGCAGCTCTCGGATCTGGTAGCGCTGGTCTAATTTGCAAAAATAAGCGTCCGTCACCACTAGCACCAGAATCGACTCGAGGCCCACCAGCATCAAGAGACTGAGCTGACCTGCCCCTTGTGCGAAATGCGATCTTCCTTACCTACATAAAATAATAAAATAATACACAATACGATCGATATTGGTAGAAAGAAGTAATGAATTTACATATTTATGTAATTTATTTTCTTCCTATTATAGTTACTTACGTTTCCACGGTTATATGTGATAGGCATTTTTCTAAGATATACTAACAACAACGACACAAAAAGACTTATGAAACAGTTGGCCCCATTAGATACAATTTTATTTTCCTAAAATAAATTCGTACAAAAGACAATTTTGGTCCATTTTAATTTACCACCCAGAAAACAGGTTGCTTAGTAACGCTTTACTAGGCCTGGAACAATTTCATAAAATTGTGCAAAGGGTTGGGACATTATGTTTTTAAACAGTTATCGATGTTTGTTTACGTATTTAGACATCTTATCGATATGCAGTGAGATACCCAATAAGAAATAATTTTGTAAAAATGTTTTTTTCTTGTACAGGCACCAGCACATCAAGCGATATATTACTTACCTCTATGCAATGATATATAAAACTATAGATACGTTGTCCGCACTCTAAAATGACAACATGAAATGAAGCCAATTGGCCACATCGCGCTTAGTTATGCACCAACGTGTCGCGCGACACTACGTTTGTTTTGATGTCAATTTGACTATTACATAACCGTGTGCGTTCGCGCAGCGGAATGTTGTTGAATTTAAAGATTTTAATTATGCAGATATTTAGTGTATAACGTCGTATAATTGTGTACGGTAAAAAAAAAATGTGCACGCAGCCATTGTGGAGAAATTTACCAAAAACTGATTCCGCTGGGCGAACGTTGTCCTGGCGGAACTTTTTTTAATCCATAGACTTTATAAGAAAGAGTTGTGTCCAATTTGTGTGTATTTGTGTATGTATGAACAAAATTAGTGCATGCATAAACTTCGGAGAAATTCAAGTTTCCGCTACGCGAACGTTTGGCCATTAGCTAGTTTTCATATAAAGCGCTTACATAGAGAGCTGTAGATTTTTACATACGTTGTTTCGAATTTGTTTAAAAACAGATTTAGAAAAACTCGTAGGGCTTAAAAGATAAAAATATAAACGTAAAATACGCTTATTAGGTTTTAGTTCAAGTATGCTCTTTGGGGTCTAGATTTTCACGTTTAGACAAACCTTGTAAGTGTCTGCAACATGTTGCCAAGTATCAATGATGTTCCGTTAGTAATTAAAGAAGAAAAAAGCCGACGAAAAATCCTAAGTCTAGGGTGTCCAGAATCATGCACTGGACCCATGGAAATCGTTTGTGCGTCGATGTCAGATACACGCGGTACTATATAAGCAAAAACTATAAAGCAGGTATTGCATTTTTATATAAATAATGTACATAAGTATGCCACATATAAAAATACATACTCAGGTTGTCAATATTAGTTAGGCACAGAATTAAAAAAGATGCAGTTTTTCCTTAAAACTGTAATTTTTACATTTAGCACTTAAGAAACTTCACCAGGCAAAAAAACTATGTTAGCCACCGAATTTGGCAATAGCGATACTGTATAATATTTCTACTATTATTACTCTGAAATCTGAGATACCTTTCGTTTGCGCCGGGCCTGGGGCAATTTTGGCGGATCTCCTTTCTTTGTTAGATTTTCAACTTTATCTCTTAAGGTGGATGCTCCAGGGTAGCCCACGAAATTCAAATATTTTTATGTTTTTTGCAATTTACCGGTCAGTGTGAAGCTGTATGTTGAACAAAATACGGTTCGCGATTGTAAAGAGCATTTATTTAAAGGATTATAACCATTTGAATCATCAATATAACCCTCTAAGTTCATACAACTCGATTGAATGTTATTTCGTGAAAAAGTCATTCAGTCGAGTTGTATGAACTTAGAGGGTTATATTGATGATTGAAATGCGTATAATTCTTTAGATAAATATGCGTTACGGCCGCGAATTGTATTTTGTTTAATATACAGCTTCACACTGATCGGCAAATTGCAAAAAACATGAAAATATTTAAATTTCGCGGGCTACCCTGGCGCTTCCACCTTAAGAGATTGGGTTCAAATTTGAATAGCCTGATGTGCTGGCGACTGTACAAATATAACGTAATTTAATTTTAATTACAATAAAATTGAGAACGTGAACGCAACAGAATAGTTTTTGTTTCAATGGCGTCAGCTGTTCACCAAGTTTATATAATTATATTTATATTCTGTGGGTGCTCACCACAGAGTACTTTTCTGTTCGGTTGGTAACATCGTATGGTGTCAATGTCAATAAATTGTCAAGTTTACAAAAACAAAACAAAATCGAATCTTGCTGGCGTAAGAAAGGTTAAATTTTCTAACGTAGGTAAATCAGTAAAAGTTGTATTGATGCGCAGAAGCTTCGAAAGGATTGCTTCAATAGTATTTCGTACTTTTAAAAGCTTGCTACCAGTCGATTTGAAAATGGTACGATTCTTTCTTAACACGTACGATGATTACAAGCCAGGAGAGCCTTTTACGATTGAAAAAGACGAGGTGACTGCTCAAATGAATGATCACATCAATAATATTACCAAACGCCTGCATCCTTCACGAAGGAATGTCGACGGAGGTCTGTATGTGGGCATCACCGGCATTTCCTACATGTTCTATTATCTTTCTAAAAACCCACTACTGTCAGAAAATAAATCTGTGTACTTAAAAAAGGGAATCGAATACTTAAAGCCAGCTACGGAAGTGTCTGCTGGAGACAAGACTTCGTTTCTATTGGGTGACGCCGGTACTTACGCATTAGCCACAGTTCTGTTCAAAGAAATGGGTGATGAAAATTCTGCTGAAATGCTTAAAACATACAAGTCTCTGTACACCCAATATCTTAACCCTAAGTTCCTCAAATGTGGGGGCGATGAGTTTTTTGTTGGGCGCGCTGGCTACCTGGCTGGAGCACTGTGGATGAGCCGAGAACTTAAAACACCAGTATTTACGAATGAAGAGTTGTACAAGATCTGTGATGTAATAGTCACCTCTGGGAAAGATTATGCTACAAAACACCAAAGTCCTTGCCCCTTGATGTACCATTATTATAACACTGAGTACCTTGGAGCCGCACATGGAATGAGCTTCATCTTACAGATGCTGCTATCTGTCCCTGGATATTTAACATTCAACAGGAGTGCTGCTAATGACATTAAGCGAACATTAGAATACCTAGCTTCATTACAAACTGAGGATGGAAACTGGCCTTGTTGTATGGATGAAGTTGGACTAAGCGACCACAAGCTGGTGCATTGGTGTCATGGTGCTCCTGGGACCATCTATACCATGGCTAAAGCGTACTTAGTTTACAAAGATCAGAGATATTTTGATTCTGTGGTGAAGGCTGGTGATTTGGTGTGGGAGAAGGGGTTGTTACGCAAAGGCCCCGGCATTTGCCATGGAGTAGCTGGCAATGGATATGTATTCTTGCTTCTGCATAGAATAACTGGTGACAAGAAATACCTGCATAGAGCCAAAATGTTTGCAGATTTCATAGTCACGGATGAGTTTATAAGAGATGCAAGGCTACCAGACAACCCAGAGAGTCTGTATGAAGGCACTGCTGGTACTGTCTGTTTCTTGTCTGATCTCCTTATCCCTGATAAGGCAGAGTTTCCTTTCCAAGATGTCTTTTCTACTTACAGTTCTTAAATATGTCTGACTTGAAAATGCTTGTCCTCTTTAAAATAGTTATTTAATATTTATTAAAAATGTTTCTGGCAAAAACTGTGTGTTTATGAAGCACAACTGTATAGGCAATAATACTGTGGGAAATTTTGCTTTTATATAGTAAGAGAGTGAAGGTTGCATGGCCTGTCAGAATTTGTCATAGCTAAAAGCTATGATATAATTCTTTATTCTTTCCACTAATAACCATGATAGTTATTCTTATCAAAGTCGACGTGATGTTGACGCTAATAGGGGTTCTATTAACGTCAACAGAAGCTTCTTCATTACATATTCATAGTTTCAGTCGACTTGCTGACAGTAAAGCCGCTACTTCATTGCGGCGAACCGCGCGACATTTTTTATGTTAGCTTATAATGCCCCACTGTTGGACAAAAGCTTTCTCCATCTTTTCACTATTTTTAGGTCAGGTCATTTAGACATCTTTTCCGGGTCGACTTTAGCGACGTCATCCATCCTTTGGGCACCCATTGCGCGAGAAGACTTGTGCCTAGAGGAAGTCATGCATGCGACCGACGTGATCCATCCAATCCCATTTTTGCTTGGCCAACTTTTTGTACACAGTTTATTATTGACAGTTGTTCAGCGTACGTTGTTTCCGACATTGCAACACACCTTATTGCCTGGTACGTCGGTATTTCGAGCCCCAAGAACCCAAGGGCTCGAAATGGCTCTTGGGCTGGCCTTTGGCCAAGGGCTCGGGTATTTCGAGCAATATAAAAACATGTTATGAAACACCTATCATGATTAGGCACTACCTACGTAGCTTCTATGTACATTCCAATAAAATTCCACCTATAGCAAGAATGCGTAAATCTTACACGATTACAACACGACTTAGCCGTGGGACAGGGCATCTGTGGTTTCAATAGAATTTGCTATGATAACCTAAATCAGGGGCGTAGCTACCGCCATATTAGCCCGCTCCTATAATTTGTCTTAGCGTGATGATTTATAGCCTATAACCTTCCTTTAAATGGGCTATCTATAAACATTGAAAGAATTTTTCAAATCGGACCAGTAGTTCTGAGATTAGCGCGTTCAACCAAACAAACAAACAAACAATCAAACAAACAAACTCTTCTGCTTTATAATATTAGTTAGATTAGATATTAGTATAGATACGGGACCCCCGGAGTAATAGGGCCCCGACGTGTGGGCGCAAAGCTATACATTTAGTTCCGCCGTGGTCATTGCCAACTTACACAGTTCTTAGCTAGAAGCGTGATTTGTTTAAAAATGAAAACCCTTAAAAATAGCCCCTCAAAAATACTTGATACAGGGCCATTTTAAAAATAGCTACGCCACTGCTAAATGATATATTTATTTTGTAAGTAGGTTGTAAATAACAGTTTTAGACGTCAACCTGTTTTGGTCATTTAAAACTAGATGAGGCCAGTGTTTCTTAGCTGACTACCCTGAGAAGAAACACCGAAACAAACTCATGAGGTCAAAGTCTCTTCTAAAGCCGCTGGTGCCAACATCTCTTTTATTTTTAGAAATTTTTTCTTTAGAAATAAGCATCACATTTGTACCTATTTTTCTGTTTCCTTTTTTTATCTATTTGTGTGTGTGTGTGTGTGTATACATAAACTGTTAAATAAATAAAGTCCATACAATCGTACTAGTCATCATATCATTCACGCAGTGCCAAACTGCCTCCATTAAGAGGGCCCTTCCCGATCCGTCCATCGTCAACGCGAGCATGTTTGAAAAGCTTGTTGTTTCATCTAGCGCAGTGTATGAAAACCAACAATCAAGTGAGAAAGCGATAACAATGAACGAAATATAGTGTTCGAAACTTTCATAAAACTTGTTCCAGGTAATACGTGTTTTTGAATAAGCCTTACAAGTTTGTGATAAAAGTATTAATTTGTCTTTTAGAATCTCCACTAAGTGTGCAAGGTTTCTATCAAGATGTTTTCTTTAGTTTTACAATAATGAGTACACTATGAACGGCCAAAGTTCAGGTAAAATTTGTGCAAAACAGCCGATTTTCGGAGGCTTCTACTGAATTTGTTTGTACAATTTTTTATTTTTTGCTTTGATAGAAACCTAGATATTGTGCGCAAGACATTTATTAGTAAAACAATAAAATATAGATATATGTTTCAACGGCATAATCACGTATGCGGTATGAGCGTTTGTATGAAAAGTATGACGGGTTGGCCGCTCATACAGAGCAAGGGCAGCATACGTCCGTATGCCGCAGTGGCCAGTTGGCTTTATAAGAGGTATTCTATAATCGCGCTCATTTTATTGTCAGTCGCGTCTTAAGTTTAATCGAATGTGATCATCATTATGATTGAGGATAAGTGCATTTACAAATAACTGAAAAGTACCCACTACTTCGGCTTGCTCAAACAGAGTTCACTAGAGTGGATAAAAAAGTTACCACGATTTTCTAAAATATCGTTTTTAATTCAACATGAATTTGTTCTGCAACGTATTGCTAACTCTTTCAGCAACAGACGTAACTTTATTAACAGATATCTTTAAACATAAAAATATAAAAAATGTAGTAATATTTCACTGTTATGATAACTATTTCTTGAATGCTATGCATAAAATGTTCAATGATCACGGTATCCTGATCGCGAGTGCTAAAATTGGTAATAATGGTACTTATGATGTACCGAAGTCTTATCCTAGACTTGGATTAGTAATAGACACTGCCTGTGAAGGATGGACCTCAGTATTGGATTCGAGCACCACAACCTTTCAAGGGTCTTCCTATATAATAATCACGGAACATCTGTCGGTAACTGCGGACACTTTATCTCGGTACCCGGTAGAAGTGGACTCAGACGTCATCCTAGCACATAAGATGAATGAAACATTCAACCTGTATGAGGTCTACAATACCGGATTTACTTTCAAGGGCAAATACAATATTAGAATGATAGGACGTTGGGATTCTTCGTTATTTATCAATGAATCAAAGCGATGGGACCTACAAGGCGCGTTCGTCAAGACAGCGGTGGTTATACTCTCATCGCCCAGGTTGGCCAACCAGACTATAGAGCAGTACATGGAGAAGCCTATTAAATCACAGATTGACGTAGACACGGTGCATCGAATGAAATTTTTTATTATTTTAAAGTTTATGCGAGACATGTATAATATCAGGTAGGTACCTAAGTTTTGAACTACTCGCAGTTACCTACATAGGTTCTGACCATTGGCTTTGTGACGCTGCATATAACTAAGATCCCGCTACAGCCGCCTAGGCATTGTCATAAGCTAAACGTCCTATGACCAGTTAATAAGCCTTACTTAAATCTCTCGATTAGTAATAATTACCTACCTTGTAGCCAAGATAAAACTTCAAAGAAGCTTTAACAATACCTGATACCTGCTTTCCTAAACACTCGCTGTGAAATACATACATCTTGTTTATAGCTACGACATACACCGTATCAGTACGTGGGGGTACTATCGCAACGGCAGTTTCGACGGGATGGTAAAGGCTCTGTATACTGGTATGGCAGAGATAGGCGGAGCCCCCATCTTCTACCGCATCGATAGAGGGCAGCACGTGCAGTACATCTCGGAAGTCTGGATGTCAAGGTAAAACTTGCAGATACCTAGGCACAATACTCTGATGGTAAGGCACAAGCACGACCAAAAAGAAAGATAAAAATACTGAAAGTTTTTGCATATAGGATATTGGGTTTTATTTGTTTTAAAACGTTGCTCTACACTAGGAATTTCTCCTATATCTTGGGTGCGTTCAGCGATCACAAACATACAAACTCACATATCGTCAGTCTAATTTTCAAACTGCGTAACTCCAAAAAATACGAAATTTGACTTTTAATGCCATCTAGTGTACAATTTCGAGATCTATCAATTGTAATACCTCTACATCTCAAGTGCCATAACTTAATATTTAGTTATGAACGAATTAGAATAACATCTATTTCCTGATTAGTACCTTAACTATGAAAAATAAACATTTTTTATTTCCTCCTGTAAAGTTTGCTCAAATGGAAAATTAGGCTGACGATATACAAACAGTCAGACCCGGAACAAATATCTGTTGGCCATACAAATATTTGTTCCGTGCGGAAATCGAACTCGCAACACTCAGCGCAACAGCCAATTTGCACAACCTCTGCGCCAACCGTATCTTCAAAGGTTTTTACTCCCTACCCTGGGCCTACTTGGGCTTTGGCTGCCTACTTCTTTAGTTCTGCCTCAGCAATTTTTAAGTGTATAAAGCTTAAAACATTACTTAATTGACCGAATTCAGACCACTGCATCTGTCTGGCACCAAAACTTTGGGTAATCAGCACAACAACTAACAGCAGGTAGCTGGTGTGCTTGAACTGCCAAACTGACAGACTGTTTTTAACCGACTTCCTAAAAAGGAGGTTATCAATTCACGACGACACGGTTGGCGCAGTGGTTGAGCGATTGACTGCTGCGCAGCATGTCGCGGGTTCGATTCCCGCACGGAACAAATATTTGTACGGCCTACATGTATTTGTTCCGAGTCTGGGTGTTTTCTATCTATAATATGTATGTATTTACAAAAAAAAAAATGTATATAGGTAAGTAGTTTATCAGCCATCTCGTTACCATAACACAAGCATTTAGTTGCTTAGCTTGGGACTATATGGCGTTGTGTGAAATGTCCAAGGATATTATTATTATTTATTATTCGGTTGTATGTTTTTTTTTAATGTTTGTTACCTCATAACTCCGACAATTATGAACCGATTTGAAAAATTCTTGTTTTATCTGAAAGGATATTATATATTTCGATTTAAAATCCAAAGTTCGTAACCGATTTTGATATGATTTAAATGGGACCAATCTGCAAGTATATCCTTTCAGGTAAAACAAAATTTTTTGAAGGTAACAAATATAAAAAAAAAAACACAACCGAATTGATAACCTCCTCCTTTTTGGGAAGTCGGTTAAAAATACAACCGAATTTCAAAAAAAAAAAAACACTACAAAGTAAAAAATAACTTTAATTCGGAAGTCGGTGTCAAAATACGAAGAAACTAACAAAAACACCATTTTTTTGTAAAAAGTTTTGTTCGTATCGATACCGCTCATTCAAGTGAAGGCTGAGTCAAAACATTTGGCTATTTTAAAATTCCACACAGGCACAGTTTTATCTTCCGCCACCCGAAGTACCCTGGCGGTTTCTACACGATCTACACGCGGCCTCTGAGCGTCGTCGTGTGGTACTGCGTCATCACCATACTGGTCGTGACGGCCGTCACACTGTGGGCTATGCTGGTGGTGCAGAACACTAGGGGCGATAATGAAGACTCTTCCTTCAGTCTGGCTGGGCTGGTTATATGGGGAGCGATTTGTCAACAAGGTAAGACTAAAACCTTCGCACGTAATAAATAACTTTTCATTACTCATGCTCGGAAAGTAGGCCTATAGTTGCCTGAGGAGCGGGTTAAAAGTATAACTTTGCAGCCCTAGGGAGAATCGTTTTCAACTGACAGCCGTCAAATCATAAATAAAAACAATGGTGAAAATGTTATGGCTGAATAGCTGGCCGGTCACAAAAAAAAATCGACGGCGATCGGACGCGCGACCATGCTTGCTCCTTGCGGCGGCGGGGGCAGACGCGCGCCACGCTCAATTTTCGCAGTAGGTGTGAAAAGTACCTAGAGTATGCTCCTCAGGGATAAAGATGGCTTTGCCTTGGGCTAGCTTAAATCCCTCGCAGCATTCAGGATTCTTGTATTTAACTCTTGAATATTTCATTGTGTTCGGAATTCAAAATGAGCCCGTGTCATCACTGCTTTAACCCCTCGTTTCATAATCGACTATTGCATTAGGTACCTACTCATCATCTGCCTAGCTTTTTTCTATGTTGCCTTCCAGTCTAACCAGATGCAGCTGTATTTTGCAATACACTAATGTTGCGTTAATGTGTCAACTGTCGACGTCGACGAAATCTTCCATACATTTCTATCAACTGCCTTATAACTGTGTCCTTTTCCATTCCTGGTATTTCTCACACACACATACGCATTCCATTGCTTGTGTCTGTCACTAATGTCACTATAGCTTTCTCTATCTTGCTATGCATTACTGTACAGCAGTATTCAAACTTGCTTATCTTCTAGGCATCTCAATAAACCGTGAGTCCACCTCCACGAAACTGGTGATTTTCACCACGTTCGTATATGCTGTGACTTTGTACCAGTACTACAACGCTACTATAGTCTCCTCATTGCTGTTGGAGGCGCCCAGGCACATCAGGACACTGAAGGATCTGTTGGACAGTGATTTGAAAGCCGGCTCTCATGATATTGTGTATGATAAGGATTATTTTAAGGTACGTACCTACCTATACTGTAAACAGCGAGCGCATCATAATACAGGATGTATTAAATGCCAAACATCTACAGCTTTTGGTTTATATAACTGCACTGCAATAAGAAAAAGGACATATCTACACATAACGAAGTACCTAATCGATTTCCGGCCTTAATCTATTTTCTTAATGTCGGAAATGGGTTGATTAATTTTGTGTAGGTACACTAGGTACCTAAATACGTCCTTTTTTCTTATGACGGCAGGATTGTAGTCTCTAGTAGTAAATGAGGAATAGGATAATTAAGTGTGTGTCACAATATGTACTGCAGTTCTGCCGCTCCTTTCGAGGGATGCAGCCGTTATTGCTGTAGGTACAATACCAATTTAAATAGAGATTCATTTCCAGCGTACGAACGACCCAGTAGCCATAGAACTGTACCGCAAAAAGGTGGCCACAGCAACCCACTACAACTTCTTCACCCCTGAGGAAGGCATGGCTTTGGTGAAGAAGGGAGGCTTTGCGTTCCACGTCGAGACCACCTTCGCTTTCTCCTTGATTAAGACGACGTTCACCGAGAGAGAGATCTGTGAGACGAACTTGGTGCAGATGTATCCGTTCCAAAGGATGGGCGTCGTTGTTAGGAAGAACTCTCCCTATAAGGAGCATATTGCGTATGCGTAAGTTTTTGAGTAAATGAAAACATGGAAATATTACTCCTCGATAGTTAAACCTGCTATATTTCGACTGAAAAAAAAAGTAAAAAAATACAACCGACTGTGAACATGCATTGATATACGAAGTGCGCTATCTGTGTGTAGAATTAATGGATTAGCGCTTATTATGGCGGCTCTCTTTAGAAGCGCGAATAATGATTTCTGTACGAAATAGGTAATTGTAATAGCCGATAGGCGTTCTTGGCATGAACAGGTTGCACGACAGTGAAATCAAAGCCGTATAAGATTGTCGCGTGCTCTAACGTGCGATCAACTGGCTACACTGTTGTGCTAGCCTGTACTGTACGACTCCCGAAGAAAGGTCCGTGTTGACCATAATAGTTGACTGCATATTCCAGCATCCGCAAGATGTACGAGGTGGGGCTGCCCCCGCCCAAGTAACACAGACGTGCTGAATAAAGATTGAGTAAGAGCAATCATCAACAGCATAAGCTGAATACTAAGCTGAATTACGTCTGAGTACCGTCTATTCAGCTGTTATTCAAGCAAAAAGGGCCCCAATTTTGAATGCTTAACGCTGAATAACATCTGAGCAACATCTGAGTAGGAGCTTAATAACGTTTTGATTAGCTTAATAACTTTTGAATAACAGTTCACATTGTTTTTATTAAGCTCTTACAACTGAGTTATTCAGCTTAGTCGAATTGGTTATTGTATTCAGAATGTATTAAGCATTTAAATTATTGTTCACATTTTTGCAAACTATATTCATACAAATTGTGAAAAGAATTCAATTGGATTAAATATTTTAATGTCGATGTCGAATTCAAATGTTGATTTGACATGGTGAACTTAAAATCGGTAAGTAAATTTTAATTTACCCGTTATAGGTCTGCTATATGTTAATAGTTAGTGCGCAAGTAACTTTGTCGTGAATAGTATGTTTTTTTTTTCATTATTTATGACGCGCCGCGTGAATAATCAAGATAACAGATACTAAATAGTATTTTCATACATACATACTAGGTCTGACAAAAGTACTTGTGACGAAATAGCTAAAACTAGCCATTTTAACCCCACAAAATAACATGAATCGAGTTGAAAATGTTGTAGTTGTAAGATTAGGCATTTTGGTGATTTCGTAAATTCCTGGTAAGTATAAGTTGCAAAGATTTTTAATGGCGATCGATGGTTTTGCTTTATAATGCTGAATAAAAGTGCACACATGTCTTGTTACTAAGCTATAACTTGAAAAAGAGTAGTCTCATTACACTAACTTCTGAATAACAATTATATAGTTGATCACATTTCTACATTACTCTGATTTTTAGGGTTCTTTAATCGAACCAACAAAAACCTTTTATAATGTGGAATTTTTCCGCCCGGGTTTCACTAAATTGATTAGGTATCTACATTTAAAATTAAAATACGTCTTAGTTTGAATTTTTTAGTGAAAAATAATCTTTTTTCTTAAAATAAAAAAAAGCTCATACTTAAGCCATTACGGCTTAAGTATGACATTGGAATAAAAAACATAGCTGCTATCAATGACATATAAACTATATTACGCCATTGGCTGCTATGCTATGTATTAAATTGATACCTATTTCGAACAGACAATAACCGAGACCTATATTTTATTCCTACTTCGCCACTAATATTAGCATAGTTTTTTTTTAGCATGCCTTCGGAACTCGCGTAATGCAGCGTTTTATGTAGGTAGGTACGCACTTTTGCGCGGGAATCTTTTTCTCGGCGCGCGTCGTAGAGCACGTTTCTTCTTGCAGCGTATTTGTTGGCTAAAAAGCGTTGGTATTTTAACTTTTATAATAGGAGTGATGTATCTGTTACGTAGTGACCATTATCTAATCTGTGATATAGGTACGGGTAAAAGATACTCGGGCACCCGACTACCCGACAAACAATACTGCGCGTCCTAAAAGTGCCTAGTACACCGGTTACTTGTCTACGATTCCTTCAGTGATCCCCGGACGCCTTTAATTTTTAAATAATATAAAATAATAACAGGTAATTTTGTTGCAGATCAATCCTATGGCGCATTTAGCAAACACCAATTCCTGTGTTTACTCATACAGAAAATGTTATCTATAAAGTAGGTAGTCTCCGAAGGAACCCCAAGGCAAATTGAACACGTAGCCGCGCAGCAGTCACTTAGCACTGATGGACACCAGACCCTAGAAGGAATCAACAATATATACGCGATACAACAACTTATGGAAAATCAAGACAGAATCATGAAAAAACTTTCAGAAATTTCTGTACAAGTTGAAGAATTAAGAAATGATCGGCAGCCAACAACTGTAACACTATTAGGTGAGGCTAAGGGTATGGAAGTAGAATCTTTCATGCTAAGACCTATAAATGACATTGGCAACTTGGAAATACTAGAACAGGAGCTCTCAAACAAGGAAACATTTGAAAAACTCAAGCAACAATACTCAATTGTATGTTCAGAATTACTGGGAAACGGCGATAACTGTGCTTACAGGTTGCTGGATATACTGTTTAAGAAGAATTTTTTGTGCCAATGTTCCTGGACTGGAGGTAGTCGTAATGCAGCTGATGTGAAAATAGGGTTCAAAGCTTTCAAAAACGTTATAATTTTTTTTTTCACCATGGTTAACTTCTGGGATTCAACTTATACTATGGAACAAAACGAAAAATTCTTTAAAACAGTGTTAAAAAATGCCTTAAAACGCAAAAATATGAAAAATATTCGCTCTTCAGCGAAGAAAAGCAGGGTAAAGCGTAAGATTGACAATAACAATGAGAAAAATAATGGGAATGGTCAAGAAAATTCGGCAGGACCGCAAAATTTGAATGAAAATCAAACAGATGATAACACAATTGGAGAAGAAAATGATGAAGAATCTCTGTGTTAGAATAAGTTTGTTTAAAATTATGTTGTATTTAGTGTTGGATTAAATTTAGGGGGTGGAAGGGACACGAACGCGAAAACGGTTACCACGTATTCAGTACATCATTCTGAGCCCTCATACATATAAATTTTTCATCGGTTATTGAAAAAAAACTGCAGCTTTTTTTTTCACTATTGGTATTGCACTATTGTAGGAAACTGCAGAGACCGATGAAAAATTTATATGTAGGGGAGATCAGAATGATGTATGGCAGTGTGATTCTGTAAACATGTCGAAGTGAAAACTTAGACGAAGTGAACGACAAGTGAACTGTCAAAACATACGAACAAGATAACAATGACAGCTCACTTGTCGTTCACTACACCCAAGTGTACAAGACGAGATGTCGTCAGAATCGACCGGCTGAATACGCGTTTTCGCGTCGATGTCCTTTCCATACCGTATAAAAACTGTATCAAAAATTAAAATATATTATTATTCTGATAGTTTACATAATTTTAAGTACTTAGGTATATAATTTCGATACTTTAATTTTTGATACAGTTTTATGAGTACAAAAGTCACAATTGGCATTGCCTAAATTTTGTTGACGAAATCTCGTGTTTGTGATTTTGAAGGACGTAATTTTGTAATATTGTGACTTTTGTTGTTGATAAACAATTTTGTAGTTGAAATAAACGATTTTACTTTTAGACTTAAATTTATTAAGTTTTAATTTTACTTCGAACTTAAACTATATACTATACAGTGTGCAATAAAGGTACGAAATATAACTCATTCCTATATTCATTACACACAAACTTGAATTTTACATCTTGAGGAGATAGGCATATTGAGGCACGTGTTTCAGTTGGCACTTTAGATTTAAATATGTTAAAGTAACTTGATTTTACTGGCTGATCAAAAACTTCAGTCAAACCTGAAACTTTGAAACGTGTAAAAATGTATTGTCATTTTCTTTAAGTATTTTCTCAATTTCCATGATGTCATTTTTCATGCTCATAAAAAAACTGTTTTTTTTTTGTGAATTTTTATTTCAAAATCACATTTAGTTTCCTTTCTTTCATTACTGGTAATATTTTTCCTTTCTTGAGCTTCTTCGTTAAGCCTATTTGCTACTTGCCTCAATGGATTTTTCCATCTCTGAGCATTCTCTTAATCAAGTATAGCTTATTTTCAAATGGATAAGCATTGAATGTCTGAAGCGGGCCAAATCTTTGCACTTCATCTACCACATGAACTATGTTATGAACATTGCTAGTAACATAATCAGCACCTTAATGATCCTTATAGTGTTCAACAAAATAAAGTAAAAGTTTTTCTGCCAAAGGCAATAGGTTTTCGTACATCTTAGAAGAGCATATCGTTATACCGTAAAATAAACATAAAAAATGTGAGTAAGCCTTTTCATGCAGCACTTGCGGTAGTATAATAATGCTCAAATAATATAAAAATGTTCTATATTCCGAGGCTTTCCAGTGAGCATGTACATAAGTAAATCAACAATTCTATTTCTACGTGTTGCTTTAAGTTATTGGAAAATACTTATTTCAAAAATTAACCTTTTAACCTTTCTCTGCTTTTATTATAGATATGATGAATTTGTATATCCCTAGCTTGAGCAAAGATTGGTTCCACATACAAACTTTCATCCATCGTCAGTATTTTTTTCGCGACATAAATTAACTTATGTCCTTTTACAAGATCTTTTAACAAAAATTCATCAAAATCTCTTTAGTTGTTTAGGCGTGAAAATATAACAGACAGTCGCGTTTTTGTACTACCTATTTTAAATTTCAAATAGCCATCAGATGCACTCTCTTCTTGCGTGAATCGCAATGCTGTTTGACTTTTTTGAGGGACGGAACCCTCTTCATTACATGGTAACGACGCATGATGGCTGGGACCGGGTTCAGTTTTGTTCAAACTCTTTTCACAAATCCTTTGATGACCAGAAACACTTGGACAATTACTACTGCTGATATTTAAATATTCTTACGTTTTTTCCACGACTTTCGATCCATAACGCAAAAAATAAATACGTACAATAATATTTTATTTAAGCTGGTATTAAGCTATGAGCGCTATAACAATACAAATATGGTATTTAATTTGAATAAGTAAGTTTGAAACTCTCTATAATACTGAAAAAAGCTTAAAAAGAACATAAATAATATTGTTTATTCAGCAGCTGAATAATTAGTAAAACACAGAATCTTATCCAGTTTAAAGATACAATAAAGACAATTATTCAGTATCAAGCTGTCTAATAGAATTATTTAACAATATTATTCAGAAGGTGATACTTTATTCAGCAATTAGCTGTTTCAAACGCTACTAGCTTAGTACTGCTTTAATAATAGCAGTACAGACTATGTTTATTCAGGTAAATGCTACCGATGGGGCTGTTCTTCAGCTTTAAGCCACCTGGAATGCGTAATGCTAAATAACGTCTGTATAATAATTTTACGGTGATTGGTTATTAAGCGTAAAGAAAGGAAGGACATAAATACAGAATTTATTAAGCGTTAAGAATTTTAAGGCTCCGAACTCAACCTAATTCAGCATTTGGCTATTTCCAAAGCTCTTATACATACTATATTCATCTTACAACTGTAAAATATTCTAAATGTGTACTGTTATCTTTCTTATGTGTTACTTGGGCGCGCATCCAGTCGGAGATCGACGAACCGATGCCGCAGTGCACGCACACGCCCGACTCCAGCGTGTTCTGTGTCGGCATCCTGGAGTTCTCCACGCCACTGCTGGCGCTGATGCTTGGCATGATCACGTCGGTCGTGGTGCTTATGTGTGAGGTGGTCGTCGACAGGCTGGTTAGGAGTAGTGTCAGGGAGTTTCGGAATTGATCTAATACAGTTCTAGTCCGTTTAAGGTTGATCCACACCATATCCAGCCGTCCATGGGTGCGCCGTAGTCCGAGGTTCATATCTGACATTCAGCGTTTATGGCATTTTTGACTTCGCAAATCGTAAATGTCAAACACGCATTTATTCAGATCAGCAGTGCGATTCTGTAAACATGTCGAAGTGAACACTGAGGCGAAGTGAAGGACAAGTGAGCTGCCAAACCATACAAACAAGATAGCATGACAGCAAACTTGTCGTTGACTCAACCTAAGTGACCACGGCTTAGATTATATACCTCTAGATGTAGCCATGAGACTGTAGGGAAGTGTGGAAGTGAGAAGCATATATACGAAACAAGTGAGAAAATTGAGACAAAACATAACATGCTCTGTCTCATACGGCGTGCCGGTTTTTTGCTTGGCGAACTTTGGAAAGTTAGCCAAACAAAGGCCTGTCACTGTCACTGAGAGGTCGACTCGAGTCAGTTTTTTATGTTTTTAGATAATTTCGGCAATTAAAGTAATAGTTTTAGTGCATTTATGAGAAATAGACTCCTAAATAGGCTGGCATCTGACAATATGCGTGTCTCACGTATTGCGTATCTGACACAGGGCGTATTTACCTAGTCCGACACGGCTCGAACACGGACGTGTGTGACCGAGATCATATAAAATGTTCGCATCGATATTGTTTACAGCTCCTGACGGACCATGGTATGTCCACATCCCGGATGTGTGTGGATTAACCTTTATTCGTTTGGGGAATGGCATTACATATTTTGCTTGTATTTATAAGGAGGTTGGTGCTTTTAGTTAGTTTCTTGAGTCTGTCCATTTAGACTAGAGACTGAATAGAGATTAGAATAGTCAACCTTATTTTAATGATAGTAGTTGTTATTGGCAGCGTCTTTATTTCGTGAGCGTTTAGGGCGGTTTACGAAAAACCCCCTAAAGTTTAAGTGATATTTCTGATGAAGTCAGTAGCGGATTTAGGTTTTAGAATGTTAGCTGCTATGTTCCAAGTAGGTACATGTTTTCGCTTTGCACAGTGTTTTTTTTTCGCCACAAAATCGGACATGTCTCTTTTTAAACTAAGGGATAGAGAGTTCCAAAGTAAAACACCCGCGTGGTTTGCCTTTTAGTTTCGCATTTAGAGCTATCTGGTATTCGCAAAAATACAAAAAAAAGTATTTTCCCCAAATTGAGTGTATTTTGCCTCAAAGTGTATTGTAGTGTTAAGTCCTATTACATTTTTTTACGGAAATTCATGATTTTTGACGCTGTAATTTTCAGCAGCAGTAAGATATTTTAATTATTTGATCCTAAATAACGATAGTGCCAGTCTCTTTCTTGTAAGTTAGAGTTACACATTTTCATTTTTCTTTTCGTGTAATTTACTATAAATATTTTACGAACTCAGTTTGCAAGAAAAAATGTCGGCGATGGAACTTTGACGATCAAATTCACATTGTTACAATCAATTCTTTTAAAAGCTGAAATTACGAAAAGGTTAGTTGAATGTTTTGCTTGTTTATTGGAGTTCTAGAATTTCTTTAAATTCCTTGAGTTTTCACGGAAAAAAAACGTAAAGAAAGCCTAATTTAAGCTAGAAATGTTTTGATGCAGCGTCCATTATATTCCAAATAAAAACAATTTTATCAAATAAATTAATATGATATAAAATTTCAATCTACAATGAATACGTTTCATTAGTTTTCGTTTGTAAATATAATAAAACAAAATTACAATAAATAAAATTAAAGTACTATATATTCTGCGTCAATTCAGCGCGCACGCTCCTCAGTCTCGCGCGGGCGCCCAAATAAACTATAATCCTATTCAGACTAGTATCAAAATTGTTTCGCGGACTATAGATGTACTCCCAACGCAGACCAACGTAACTTCGTCTATTGCAAACGAGCATTTACGATTCGTAATAGGACTCTTAAACGAAAAGCACCAGAATGGAAGCCAACTGCTCCAATCTGTTTTGTTACTTTCGTTTTCAAAGTTGAGTGAACTGAACAGGCTAATTCTGTGTAAGCTCGCTCCATCGTAGTATCTCTGACATAAACTAGAGTCAAGAGCAAACACAAATCAAATAACAAAACCGGGATTTTTTCAAATTATAAGTATCCAACTGATTTCTGCCGACTGCAACTTTCCAAATAAAAAAACAGAAAAAATAAAAACAAAAATCACTTGATCGCGATTTATTCGTCACTGGTAATTCGTAGGACATCCAAAACACGCTTGTAGTTAATTTTAGCCTTAGGTATTTTTAATTAATGAAGACGGTTTTTGTTTCATGTGTACATAAGTATTATTTTTTTTTTTGTATTTTAAGCGAATTCCGGGATTAAAAATTCAGATAGATCTAATTGAATACCTATAAAAGTCATCCACGCGGGAGTTATACTTGGGCATTTGTTGTGGAATACTCTATCCTTTAGTTTAAAAAAAGGGACATGTCCGATTTATAGTTAGGTTAGGTTTGCTATATAAATAACTAGCTGATATACTTAAACCTTCCTTGAGAACCACTCTATCCATTGGTGAAAACAGCATGAAAATCGGTGCAGTAGTTTTTGAGCTTATCGCGAACAGACAGACGGACGCGGGGGAGGACTTTGTTTTATAATATTATGTTGTGATGCTAAATAGTGATAAACCTTATTAAATAGTGAACTGTAGTGGTGATGAAATAGTAAAAATAAAAGAAACGAATAATCTTCCATCTGTTTATTATTTTGGGTACATAACTTCCTCGCGTTACACAGTTACACTCCAGAGTGGAATCGTGAAAAAATTACAAACATCATCCAAAACAGTACGGATATCCGCGTTCTTAATAATTTATACTATTATCATGAATGTATATAATACACGGCAATGTGGCTCGCTCAACATGGAACCTTCAGTCGGCCACATTACTCGAATGAAGTTTACACAAGATCAGTACATGGCTGACTATGATGCGGGGTTTTAGACACATTGCTAAAAAAACGTCGTCACATTGTTTAAACGCAGCTCTTTGGCTATATTGTGATGTTTTATATATAATTTCTTGTTCACTAAATATGACGTCACTCCAATGTATTTAAAACCCCGCTCCTTGAACCCAGTCGAACAATCAATGTACAATATTAAGCTAACAATCATTTATTGATATAAATGAAGATTTAAACGCTGCACTGAATACAAAAGCGAACAATATTGTCTAATAAACGGACACTTCGTTTATTAGACAATATTGTTCGCTATAAAGCTCACAATCGCAGGAGCTCCGTTATCCGCGGTGGGTGCGCAACGCAATATAAATACTATTAATGTACAGTAAGATTCAAATTCGAATAGTAGAATAACAATCAATGTTAAAACTCTCAATCTCAACTAAATAATTTGTTGGAAGTTACAACACGCATTATTACCTTAATCTGGGTATCAGACTGAAGTTAACACGAAGTTTATTTTTCTTCTAGTGATTTTCCGTATTTAGTTTACTGTGTAGATACCACGTTTTTAATAGCGTTATTTTTCTCTAAGGCATAAACAAGTACCGTGTTTCGCGTAAGAACTTTTCCAAGGCTGCCTCATTCACACATGGCTTATAGTAGCTGCTTCATAGTCATAGACAAACTATTTCTTTATTACTAATTAGCGGCAAAGAGGCAGCCTTGACACAAGTTACAATTCGAAGTCGCCATAAATAGCGTTTTCTATCGAAGCATCAGATTCAATAAATGTCCTAATACATATTATTTTATTCTTGAATTAACATAGCTTTTGAAATGCGGCACGTATGTCATTAGATGATGTAGCTGAAACTAAAAGAGTCTAAAGATATTGCTAGATGATAGCGCTTGAATTTTGGCATAATGATAACCATGTAATAATAAATATATTAATCATTTGCTGCATATACCGGTCAACAGCGCAGCAGTCAACATGAGTATACTTTTCCCATCAATTCATTGCGCTATCTCAGCCATCTATTTTAGACTTCCATTACCGATTCAAAACCAATTTCAAGTCGCAATCTTAGTCATAGTAAAACATAGAGTTATATTTGCAGAGGTCATTTAAATTCGAAATAAATAAAATTAAAAGTTGAAATTATGATTGTAAATTGATCATAGACAATATGAAATAAACATAAGAAGGCGGTCTTTTGTCTGAGATTTGAACGAAGATTTAAATCGGTTATAGTACGATTCAAACTTATAGCGATAGTTTGCTGCGGAGCGTTACGTGCTAGGGAGCCCGCGAAATCGAAGTTATTTCTTTGCAATTTACAGCTCAGTATATAAAAAAAGGCGAAGTTGTAGCACTTTACAATCTATGATACACATAGACAGCAATGTATGCCACTGACGTTAGTCACCAGTAACACTGTAGCGCCTGTCACACAAAAGACGTGTGCTTAAAAAATAGAATAATTAAATAACTATACTTTTATGATTGTAGTTTAATACCCTAAGTAGATTTCGCGGGCTAACCTGACGTTTACTCTTCAAGATGTTTCATAGAAACTTCCAAGTCGTTCTCTGGAAATGAATGAACCGATTTCAATGAAACTCGGTAAGCATAAGATACCTAGATCTAAAAGCTTATAAAGAACTTTTTTGAAAAATATTTTAGAGTGAAAGGGAGAGCAATTTTAAGTTGTCTATTGAAAGTAAAAATCCCTATCTCTTTCCTTCTAAACTATACTTTAGAAAAATTAAAAAAAAAAAAAAATTGGATAATGGTATCCTTCCATGTATGTTTCACAAAAAATACTAGAGTAAGGATTTCAAAGTTTGAATAAAACATCGTGAGGAGTTAGTTCCTAAGTTTGAATGTACGTTCAGCTTCCGTAGCAACGACATACGTATATCGGAGACTGTAGTGGAGTGCGGGCGGGGCGGCGGGGCGGCGGGGCTGCGGGGCTGCGGGGGGAGGGTTGCGTGCGGCGGACTGCGCGCCTCACCGCTCCTCCAGCATCACGGTTTCTTGCGGGTACAGCTTCAGAGCCTTTAGTGTGCTGCTTGGAGATTCCAGTGTGAGCTGTGGAAATATAGAAAAATATAAATTCCTTTTATTTCTAGAAAAACACAAGAAAAATTACTTAGATTGCAATTTTATGAATAGTGTTTTTGTAAGTAATTTTTTGTCTGAGTATTTTTGTAAGTAATTAAATAAAGTTTCTTCTTTTAAGATGTTAGTTAAATTTAACTTGATTTTTTTAAATTTTTTGTAACTAAATTACGTTTATTCTTAAATTTAGTTGTTAGTTTCGATTTAGTGGTCTGCAAGAACTCCTCTGCAGGTAAAGGCTTCCTCCAAAGATAGCCAGTCCTCTCAGGATTGGGTTACTTGAATCCAGTTGGCGCCGGCTGTTTTTTTGAACTTATCATATCATCTATCTACAGGTCTTCCTCCCTTTTTTTTGTTTCGTGGACCTGCCTATGTGGTCACCCTTTTAATCCATCTCTGTTCTCTTTGGCGCGCCACATATCCGGTCCACTTCCATTTAAGTGATTGAGCATGTATCAATCTATCTCTTGCTTTGGACATGTGTCTTATTTTTCGTACTGCGCTCTTATCCTCTTTGGCATGTAGTTGTTTTTTTTTTTTTGTTAAACCTCAATGTTTGGCACACATAAGTGAATACTATTTACAAACGAATTAATCGTCTTATTTACAATTGAGGAGAAGAGTTTATGTGGCAGATAGCAGGCTTATAAGGCTGCGTTTCCACCAGAGATGTGCGAGGATGCGTAGCGAGGGATGAGTATACCAACCAATACGTGTTTACGAACCAATAGAATCGCTTACGCCGAGCGAGGCTAAGTAATTGACGCGATTCTATTAGTCCTTAACAAACGCATCCCTCGCTACGCATCCTCGTACATCTCTGTTGGAAACGCAGCCTTAGTCTGTAGTTTTCGATTTTGTTTGGGGTCGTACTTTTTTGTAAACAAGAATAATGCCATTAATGCCACACTTAGACCATTGCGAGGGTGTCTCTCCTGTTTCAATAATGAGGTTAAGTGGGTGGTTAGGGTTGTTGAACAACTTTTGATTATTTCTTTTTTATGCCGTCAGAACCTGGGCTTTTCTCTATCTATAGAGCTTTTATTGTCCTTGATACTTCGCTTATTTCAACCTGAGGTATCTGTGGATTGCTGACATTTTTGTTTGTGTATTGATCGAGTCGTGAGTGGAGATATATTTATTTTTATGTTTCGCCTGCAATCAGTCTCGACTAAATAAGCAGGTGCGTGGAAGGTAGTTGGCGAATGGGGTCTGGACTCCTTAGTCCATTCCATTCTTATGTCAGGTTATCAGGAACATGCATATAAGAGATAGATCGATAGAATATACTTTGTTGCACACCAAAACTTTATTAAACAACTGTTTTACATTTAATTCTACGGGTAAGATGGTGGTCTTCAACAGCGATATCTAATTATGTACCATCCAAAAAACTTTGGACCTGTATTGGAAGACTGAGGTCCTGATAAAGCTAGATGAGGTCGTGGCAGACCACGGGAAAGTTCAGGGGATGGCAACGTCTTGAAAAATTGAGAGAAGAAGTGCTGAATTCAGTTAAGTGGCAGCAGAAATAGAGGGTATTCGTTGAGGATCGAACAAGCTTTATAAAAATAATAACTAGTATTATGGCATAGTAATAAACAAGTAAGTACTTACATCTCTCCTAGGCCAGCTGGAGATGACCTTAAAATGTTCTTGTGGATAACCTTTAGACGCGAGGAAGTCTAGTAATGCCTGAAATTAATGAAAAAATAAATTATTTAAATAAAATTCGCGCGGCACGGACAGTAGTACAGCCGCTAGTAGTGCACGGGCACTCTGGTGTCGCAACGCCGACAGCCCTCCCCCCGTGCGGCGCAGCACCAGCTAGCGGACCATGTATGTAAAACGCCGCAGGGATAGTGTTCGTCGTCGTGCCAACGCAATGCATCGTGTGCGTCAGTCCTTATTTTGATGAACTTCTCCTTTTATTCGATTTCTGAGTGCTCTGATGTTTTAATTTCGGAGTTGAACTATATATAGGTACGTACAGCGAGCGTGTCGTGCGCGTTGAACCGTCGCTCGAGCGCGTGGTCGTGCGGCGGCGGCAGACGCACGCGGATGCGCGCGATGTCTCCGGCGGCGGCGCTGGAGCACGGCTCGGGCGGCACGCGCTCCGCCGCCACCATGCGCTCCGCCTGCAAACATTCACTTACTTTATCAAACGAAGCTTATGGCTAAATAATAACAGCACATGACGCGTCGATTTCCCCGCTAGGGTTGCGCAATTGTTCGAAAGAGTTACCGCGCCTCTAGAACGCAAAGGGGGAAGAACACGGATGGGTTTTAGTCAGTAAGAGTCTGACACTCCCATTCGCTACGTCCAGAGCGGAAGGAGTTACTTAATGCAAGGTTAAGCAATGCTTGCCGAGGTCAGTCAGAGAATGAGCGACCATGTAACGGCTTTCTTAGGCATTAGTAGATCTTTGACAATCGTTATGGTTACTCAGAAGCCAAGAAATCTGACACCAGTCTTGGCAAGTGGTTTTGTCCAACCCTTTTACTGGGTTGTGGAGATCACGATAGGCAGTCGCTCCATATGAAATACTTCGACTAAACAGAAAGCCGACTCCAACATACTGGATAAAATGACAGCTCGTATATTATATATTTAAATCCAAAATATGTCATCTATAAAAAAACCGGCGAAGTGCGAGTAGGAATCGCTCACGAAGAGTTCCGTACCAGAAATCTTAATTTTTATTATTAGTTGTTACAGCTGCAATAGAAATACACATTCTGTGAAAATTTCAACTTTTTACGGTTCTTGAGATACGACGGATGGACGGACAGACACTGGAGGCTTAGTAATAGGGTTCCGTTGGTTACACTTTGGGTACGGAACCCTAAAAAAGGAAGAACCTTCTAATAACATATCATTTTCAAGTCGACTTACCTCCTTCTTGGCTTCCTCCATTTGTCTTTCTGATTCCGCTCGTTGCAATTCCTGATTTCTTTCTAGTTCTATTTTTTTCTTTACTTCTTCCTTAGCTCTGTAAAGAAGAAACTATTGTTTTACATAAATTCCAAATATAGATCCATGGGCAATGCGAGTGAAGAAAGAGAGAGTGCACCTGTGTTGTCTCCCACTTGTGCACTATGATATCTATAGCATCGATTGCAAGTCAGCAATGAGATTGGCCGCTGTATCTGATATTGGTTAGGAATACACAGGCGGTAACAGAAGGGAAGGTATGGACATAAACAACATTCTGCAAGGGATTTCTGAAAAAATATGACTGTACCCTTCCATTACACCATGTGTCACCAAATTGAAACATCGTAAGTAGGCCTCGTCCTGCTCGCGCTTGACAAGTTGCCGCGCGTCTCGCTCGCGCTCCATCTTGTTAGCGTAATATAATAACTAGATAATAATAACCTGTCGGCCTCTAGGCTGCGCTGGTAGGCCTCGTCCTGCTCGCGCTTGACAAGTTGCCGCGCGTCTCGCTCGCGCTCCATCTTGTTAGCGTAATATAATAACTAGATAATAATAACCTGTCGGCCTCTAGGCTGCGCTGGTAGGCCTCGTCCTGCTCGCGCTTGACAAGTTGCCGCGCGTCTCGCTCGCGCTCCATCTTGTTAGCGTAATATAATAACTAGATAATAATAACCTGTCGGCCTCTAGGCTGCGCTGGTAGGCCTCGTCCTGCTCGCGCTTGACAAGTTGCCGCGCGTCTCGCTCGCGCTCCATCTTGTTAGCGTAATATAATAACTAGATAATAATAACCTGTCGGCCTCTAGGCTGCGCTGGTAGGCCTCGTCCTGCTCGCGCTTGACAAGTTGCCGCGCGTCTCGCTCGCGCTCCATCTTGTTAGCGTAATATAATAACTAGATAATAATAACCTGTCGGCCTCTAGGCTGCGCTGGTAGGCCTCGTCCTGCTCGCGCTTGACAAGTTGCCGCGCGTCTCGCTCGCGCTCCATCTTGTTAGCGTAATATAATAACTAGATAATAATAACCTGTCGGCCTCTAGGCTGCGCTGGTAGGCCTCGTCCTGCTCGCGCTTGACAAGTTGCCGCGCGTCTCGCTCGCGCTCCATCTTGGCCTCCTCCTCCCGCGTGGAACTGAACCGCTCCAGCGCCTCCACCAGACCACCCAGTAACTCTGATACGCCCACGTTGCCTGCAATCATGTGGAAAAGAAAATTGTATTAACGTAGCGTAACACCTTGCTTACATTCCCAACGATTGTGACGAGCGGGCGTTTTGGGCTGGTTTTATGTAGAACTATGACACTTAACGTTCCAGGTTAAGCTACCCTTGCGAAAGACGGGCTGTGGATGAGATACCAGGCGATCGATTTCAAATTGAGACAAAAGTACACTTAACTGTTGGGTCCTGGCTGCCATTTGTACATCTTTGACAGTCATTCAGTTTTGCACATTCTTTGACTTCTTTATAGCCTTGCCAGTTTGGCGAACCAAACACATGTATTGTTTCCCCATCTTGCTCTGACTTGTGGCATGCTTAACACATTATGCTGTTTTTTCCCGTTTAGACTTCTATACTTCCTTATACAAAAAGAATTTTCCAAATACAACTGGTACTTCCAGAGTGACTTTATTAACACTATGGATTTTTGTGTCTTAAATAAAGCTATTATATTAGTATCGATATTGCATTCGTTTGTACAGCTCGCCTCGCAGCTCGTTAGCGCTGGCGGCAGCTTCGCCAGTCTGTTACTCTGTGCTACAACGTTAATACGAACAGAGTTATCACTCACCGTTGATAACGGAGTAGATCTCGGTGTTGGAGCGCACCCGCATGATGATGACAAGTGCGGGCATGCGGTCCACCGGGATGTTGCGTATCGTCATGCTCGCCACAGGCCCTAACGCGTTGGCTACTGATGATAATAACCTGGAAACACATCAAGTAATATTAACCTAAGGCTTAAAAAAGCAAAAACAAGAGAAAAATAAGAAGAGCTGGAGGCCTTTGTGTTAAAGAGACACGCCGACTGTCTATATAATAAATATATAAATAAATAATTATAACACGAAGAGAAGATAACAGAAGTTGTGTACTAAACATCTTTGCTATTATATCTATACTAATATTATAAAGCAGAAGAGTTTTTTTGTTTGTTTGGTTGAACGCGCTAATCTCAGGAACTACTGGTCCAATTTGAATTTGAAAAAATTCTTTCAGTGTTAGATAGCCCATTTATCGAGGAAGGCTATAGGCTATATATCAACACGCTAAAACAAATAGGAGCGGAGCAGTAATGGAAAATGTGACGCAGACGAAGTTGCGCGGGTCAGCTAGTTGTTTCATATTAGATATAATTATTTCTCTTTAGAGGAGTCAGAGATAGAAAGATTTTGTCTTTTATATATTGGCTGGAAACCACTGCCTTTATTGGCCATCTTGCAAAATGAAATCGCCACTTCCAAGGTATGCTTCCTTCTAAGTTTTCCTAATCATCAATCACAAAGGCTAAACTATCTGACAGCAGATCTTCTGCTTAGAGATTTGATCAAAACAGAAAGGAAAATAGCCTGAAAGTTGTAGGTAGGAAGAGCTTGCATTGCTTGTATCTTACATGTTATTGTTGTCGGGGTGTGAGAGGTCCCAGCCGTACACGATGAAGTTGGCGGCGAGGGTCTGTAGGACCGCCTCGCAGCCCAGCAGTTGTGCGCAGAACACGTTGGAGAGCACTGACTGTTCGTGGTGCAAGTATACGCCTAGGAGTTTCCGCTGAAAAAGTAATAAAATTAGATAACATCAACAGATATTAACTCTCATTATTTACAGTGAAGGTTAGCTCACACCGAGACATTTTTTTAAGTACCGAAGCGTCACATCATGAGCTGATTCTTACAGCAAGTGCCAACAGGACACTAGCACATTTTCACGAAATTTCTCAGTAGCAGCGTAAAATCTAGGTTTTAATCTTTCCCGGATGCTGAGCTGGAGCTCTGCCCCTTTGTTCAGGAGTCAGATTACGTCCATTGGTGGACAAAGACTTCTGCTATTCCTTTTCATAATTATCTGTTTTTGGACTGCTGGAAACTATTCTACCGCGGTAAGCAGCATGATCAAAAAAAAGTAAATGATAACTATGAGTTTTATAGCATCCGATTTTTTAACATCCAATGAACTAGGCAAAATTGCATTTTTTTTTAAATAATTATTTTTCAACTTTTTCATTTTCAACCTTCATAAAGTTATCCTTATTTCACTTCAAAACAAATTTTATTGAAACTCACTTTCACTGAGATAACGCTTTGCCATTATGACGACATTATTGGAATCCTGCTACTTACACCAATCAATATAGGAAACTTGCAGCTCCATGGATAAGTAAGAGCCAAAAAAGAAAAAGGTGTATTTTTGAAGTTGAGACTAACCTCTTTGGCAGGTTTGAGACAGGACTCCTTGATAGCGTCCTGTAACGTGCCTTCGAAAAAGTGTGGCGTGTTGGGCCCGTACCGCGTCCGGAAGCGCTGCGAGAACTCGATGCAGCCCAAGGCTTCGTCCTCTACGCTATCTGACACTAGAATATAAAAAAAATATAGGTGAAATTAACGTCACTAAGAGATCAAAGTCAGGTCTTGAGAGCCGAGCATAAAATAAAATTAGTGAGGTCACTGTCCAACCGCACATTAGTGACTCTAGCACTCCTAAAACCGATCTTTTCACAACGACATAATGGTAAAACACCATTATGTCGTTATTATGATGTATTATTGTTGTGGTTATCATATTTTTAAAATTTTCAATTACTATCGTTTCGTTTTTTTTCTTCATTGAAGTCACGTGTGCCACAGTTGACCATTTATTTTCAATTCGATTTTTTTTCGTTACTCCGACGTTTAATTTGGTTGTTTCATTGTTTCCGAACAAACAGTTTGGCCACACTATTTCATCTATACTTTTTGACGTAACTTTTTATCAGGCGCCATCCTAAGCGTAGTAGCAAGCATTTTTTCTGTCACCGCTTCGGCGCCGGCTGCGGGGTTTGGGCAGCCCCACGTGAGCTTATCGTCGCAGATGGTTTTAACAGCTTCCAGCCACCGCAGCTTCGGCCGCGGCTACACGGGCTTAAATTACAGTCTAGGGGTAGGGCTGACAAAACTGCATAAAGTCGATTTTGCAGCGATTCGTTTCTGTCATTAAAATTTGTAGCACAATATATAGACTTTATACAACACTATTTTTAATTTAATATTAATTAACTATTATTAATTACTATTAACTATTATTAATTACACTATTATTAATTTAATATTGAAAATGCTACCAAGTAACCGGCTATATATTTGTGACCAAATAACATTTCGTAAAATATTGTTTTGGTGTGGTGAAAATATGGCAAATGAAAAAAGTTCAGAAGAAACTTCAGCCAAAGTTTGGAAAAATAATACCTATGATACTTCGATGATCTAAAAATATAGCAAACAAGACTTCGGTCAATAGTTTTCGGTAAAATTAAAAAGTGGTCGATTCCCCAGTGTTGCGCCTCAATTTAATAAAAAAAATTACAGTCAATGTGCTTGTCTAGTAGTCTGTTGACTCTTTGCACTGTTAAAGTAGCTATAGTACCCGACACGAGAAGCTATAAATTGTGTAAACAAAGAAATTCTACTTAGTTACGTAGCGACAGCAAATAATCTCAAATTCAATCAACTCAAAGTAACATACGTGTTATACGAAACTAACAAGCAATTTCACTTGGTCGGGTTATATTTGATCGATATAAAGCGCTGTCGTCTAATGTTTTGTGGTACTGGAACGAGTCTGACTCATGGAACAAACAATTGAATGTGTGTTTACAAAACTTATACCTTCTCGTGGCGGGGACTATAGTGTGTACTCACTGAGCGGCTGCAGCCTCTCGGACTGCACGAGGTCGACGAACATGTCGTCCTCGCCGGTGTACCCCTCGGCTGTGTCCTCTACCTCCTCGACTGAACTGTTTTCACTGTCCGAGCTCTCCACTATTATCTGCAATAAATCATCACGCATATAAGAGGTTTTGGACCATAGGTCTGCAGAACAAAATCAACATAACTATAAAAATTGACTAGTCAACTCAATTTTCAAGCAGCGTGAAAGTGAGTGCAGTTGGTGACATTTATTCTAATTAAATCACAGGTTTGTTGTCACTCACTGCATCACGTACAAGTGATTAGGATAGTGTGTTCGTAAAAAATATATAATAATAATACAATTTATAAGACGCACTTGCAGAATAAAAAAGTTAAGCATCTTTTCCTTCTAATTCTTTTGAACTACTAATGCCATCTGTTATTGTGGGCGAAATAGGTCTTATACAACCTGTAACAGAATAAACGCATTACGAAAAACTTTCAGTGCGGGATGGCGAAACAAAAAATCGACTGCTCCGTACATTTTAAGTGAGCATAACTCAACAAAATGTACTGAACACTAACAGCCGATTTGTTTTGCGCGAGTTCGGGGAGCTGTTTATAATGATGAGTACAATGACCCTTTAAAACGTATTGCGTTTATTCTGTTACACATTGTATTCAAATTGACATAAAGTGGCTTAACCGGTTCATAGTACAATGAACCACATGGTTGTGGTGTTCGCTGATTGCTGAACTATTGGGTCTGCTGTGGGAACAATGAACCTATTAATCTTCCCCCCCCCCCCGCGCCCGCACAATAGCGATAGGTTAGTGAAGGGTCCAGTACCGTGCTATTTACCCTCTTATACTCCTTCTGCTTGGGCGCGCGCCTCACCGTCAGCTCGTGCTGCGGCAGCTCCAGGCCGGCCATCGCCAGCACTGTCTCGTCCAGCCCCGTTACTGTGGGCCAGCCTGTCCATTGCTGGGGAATATAAAACTTGAATTAGTAACGAAGAACGCGGTTTTATAAGATCTTGTGGTCGGAGAATCAATGAGGGTTTTCAGGAAAATTTACTCCACCAGTTGGCGCAACATAGGCATGAGGTCCTCTTGAAAAAGTGACTTTGACATTAACAACATTGAAATTGACATAGACAATTGTCAGAAAACAAGCGATTTGATAGGTTGTTTGGGTCGGACGCCTCAGCGTTGCCACCTGGTGCTTGTCATTACAGAAAACCCTCATTCATGGCCTTTTCATTAATAGAACATTCATACCAGCCAGTGAGAGTACAACACACATCTAACTTGAAGTAGCATGAGGAACCATGGGTTAGTTTTTGTAATAAGTCCGACATAATGCCTCCCATGTTCCCGACTGAGAGCATTCACTGTATCTGTGCTTGTATTTATTATTTGTTTGTCGTACACATACCACAGTGTAGTCTTTTTAACCCAAAGGTAGAGTGGTAGAGAATGCCTTGTTGCATTAAGTCGTCTGTAATGTACAGGTCGCGTCACATAAAAAGAACGCTGCATGAAAGTGGGGGGGGGGGGGTGTTTGCGCATGGGTACACTCGCGCACGAAAGTACTAGGCCTATTGTTTTATTTTTGAACTAGACTTTCGCTCGCGGCGTCGTATATTGGTTATTGGTAGGTAAATTGAAAAATTATATATGCTGGAATATCATTCAATTGAATTAAAGACATGTTTGATTCAGTGTAGAATGTTTAATCTGATTACCAAAACTTATGTAAATGTTTTAAAATATTTTATTTTCGAATCTTTTTAACCTTTGCCTCTGCGGTCCGTTTCAAGCATTGTTTTAAATTATCAACTGCATTACTATCAGCCTCTCTCTTCATAAAACAATATACGTCATATATAATTTTTCTCTCTTTTCTATATAAAACTTTTGTGCGCGATGAAATTTTGAGAACGAACGTGATGTGGACACGGAGCGGGAAACAAAGGTCGGCTGACGAACCAAAGGCGCACCGGCGATCACACGGCGAGCCTCGCGCCCCACCTCATACCACCAAATAGATCGATAAATCGCCTAATGCGCAGCTTGACCGCCAGCGTTTACATGACGCGACCTGTACCACTAAATAGTTTAAATAAATAAATAAAAAGTAAGAAGGAACAAGATGTTAATTACATTGTTTTTATGTTTAAGGGCTATAAGCGGCGTCGTTCATAGACGCTGATAGGGTCTCGAATTTCCCACTATTGCGCGTAACGAAGGATTGAGTATAGCTAAGTGTGATATGACGAGATATCAACTAAGGTTTGTAGAGCTCTGGTCAGACTGAAATTCGCTCGCACCGAACTGTCCGCGCAACTTCCTTATCGTTAAAACCATTGGCGCACAGTCGCGACCAGAGCAAAAACTGGGTATTACTGACCTGATGTCTGACGGGTATGTCTGTGAGCGAGTATATGTCGCTCTTAACCTCCTGCACGGTCTTGGTGCCTGGGTACTTGAGCGTGTACTCCTTGTCGTCAACTTTCACGTGCAGGACGTATGTTGTTGTCAGCCTTTCTGCGACCCTGGTAGATATAAGTTTATATTAATAAGAAGGGTACATAGCAGTTATACAGAAAATTGCACCTAAAGCACGGGTGAAGAGCTTAGGTAGACATGACCATTGCTTAACATTTATTCATTTAAGTTTTCTTCATCCATATAAGATGTATTGTAGAATATCTAGTGTTTGCAATCGCCTTTTAACCGCTCAATCAATCTCTACCAACCTTTGAGTTTGTTTGGATTAATATTTGTTAGAAGAAGTGTCACTATGAGCGGTAAATATGAAGAAATAGCACTCACTCATCATCAGCCATAAGAGCTTCAGCAGCTTTGAGTCGCAGTACGGCATTTTGCGGCAGATTGAGCGTCTGTAGCGTCGCGTTGTTAGTGGCGCGCGAGCCGCCCAGCCCCGACAGCTGCTGCCGGCACACTGGCACGCCGCATTTGCTCTCCAATTCTTTTTTTAAATCACCTGAGAAGAAAGAGGTTGAATGTAATGTTGCCAGTTCTAATGTCTTGGGTTGAAAACGCACTGACAGGCGGCTTAACGCTAGCGATTCATCTAGAGAGCAGCGCAGTGAAATGTTCGCAACCAACCCTACTGCACGCTTTTCTCCGCGAGTCGCCTTGCGTGTATCACTGCAAGTCTGGGTATAAGGTTGAGTTGAAGTTATAATTGACTTTTAAGTTGATGGTTCGTGGCTGTAAACCACATATTACGTAGCTACACCCACATAAAACAAAAAAAAAAGGTAAACATAGCGTAATACTAGCCGTAACATCCGCTGTTTTATTTATGTATACTTACGACACAGCCAAAACGAAAGCAACTTGACGTAGGTGGTTTGTGAAAGCAAGCACATAGGGCACTTTTCATTCATCAAAATCATATATCAAAACATAAATAAAAATTGCACTTACTGACTGTCGCATTCGCAGATATTTTAACTTCATGTATCTTATTATTACAGTGAACTTGTAGTTCTACAATAGGAATGGGTGTATAATTTAAAATCGTCGAGGTTGATGCTTGATTATGGTCTTCCCGGTCTGCGGAACAAACAACTAATTGTTAGGTAAATCAGATCTGTTTATTTGTGAAAATCTTAAGCTCTCACAAAAAAACATCAAGGAATATATTGCGAGCGACAATAGAGAATTGACTGAGCGTACCCTCATAAAACTCAAGATACTGTCGAAAGAGAACAAGAATTTTTTGGGCTAATATCTGCCTCGTTTCTGAAGGTCATGGTGGCGAAGGACTGCTTCTAAAGGTATAATCGAACCTACTGATTCGGGACACTCCGCGAGTAGCTTTGCAGTAGCTTTATGTGACAGCGGGGGTGAGGGGTACTAAAGCATATTTACTTCATACTTGGATAGGATGCTCAGTCCATTCTCTGTGTATGTTACATGCTTGTGAAAAATTTAAAAACGTAGTATTTTAATCTCTGTTGGGTTGCAAAGACCACGTCAAAAAGTTTACCGTATGCAGCGATTTATCGTAATAAGTAAACAATATTATAATATGATATCATACCTGGTGGGTGAGTTTTTGGAGTTATCACAGATATATCATCGTCTATCATCTCAACGTCATGTGTGTCGTTATCATGATCATGCTGTGCTGACGAGCTGCTCGCGTCCTGTGGCATCACTCGGTTGATGGCTGCCTGTAAGCATGACATGATGAGACTTAGTGAGATGGCATCATGTTGTGATCATGACGTCATCAAATCGTGCGCAACAAAAAGAAAATTTGGCGAAAACTCATGCTTTGTGCAGAATATTACAAACAGCGAAAATAGCTTATTTAGTCCTTTGAACTTGACTATCGCTCGTAAATCCGGCTTAATTTTTTAGATGCTAGTTATAAAAACCGCTTGGCATTGATGATGTGTTGTATTTCGTACAGAATCGAAGACACTGAAATTACGAAACCCGAAAAAATAGGAAGTATGAGAATAGGTTACTGTGTCATGCTTGGAGAAAATATACTTTTATTCATTCTTTCAAGTTAATAAAGCCAGGCTAATGCTTTCTTGAATCTACATGCTTTTTTATTAAGATAAACACACTGGACAAAACAAGAGTATGTTATGATGGTTTGGCCATGTCTAGAGAAGGACGTACATAGATCTTAGTGGTGATGTTATGAATGAGCTATTTCCTTATTTCCTTTGTTTTGCTTTGTATTATTATTTCCCAGAATTTGATCCTTATAAGCTACACTTTCGGATGGTGTAATAATACCAGGTGTGTTTTATTTTTCAAAATCAACCGGTTCAATTCTTAGGTAGGAACAAAATGTTTTCCAAAATTCAATGATGCAGCTTTGCTTTTCATAAAAATCGGGCTCGAGACTCCTTTCAGTGTTTTTCAATGTTCCTCATAGTTTCAGATTTGGCCCTGAAGGCACACTTTACAATTTCACCCAGTTTACTAATATTATAAAGCTTATGTGTTTGTTGAACGCGTTAATCTCAGGAACTACTGCCGGTCGATTCTGTTGACATCTCACCGTGATCACTTAGGCGCAGTGAAAGACAAGTGAGCTGTCATGCCATCTTGTTTGTATGGTTTGACAGCTCACTTGTCGTTCACTTCGCTTAAGTGTTCACTTCTACATGTTTACAGAATCGCTCTGCAGGTTCGAATTGAAAAATTTGTTTTACTGATGAATAGCCCATTTATCGAATAAGGCTATGGGCTATATAACAATACGCTACGACCAATAGGAGTGGAACATTAATGAATGTATGAATATAAATGCAAAAGCAAAATGAGTGTGTAAGGATCGCAGAAGGTGGCATTGTATTATGTTGACTAACGTCTGATCAGTTTTTTAATTTTACATTTCTGTTTTATAATAAAGGCCAACTTTAAACAAAAAGATAATAAAAAAAACCTAGCAAAAGACTAAACAAAGACATGTTTTATTTATAGCTAAGTGTTGAGTTCCTAGAGCTAATTGACTCATTAGGACTAATTGGACACAGCCGTAACAACTGGCCACGGGTCTTTTAATAAACACCTCTATGCTATAGGAGCCACTGATAGCCCACTATGCAGAGCCTGTATGGAGACAGCAGCAAACCTGCTTCTAAGCTGCCCGGTAATCGCAGATTACAGGGCCAAGTGCTTTGGTAACCCAGGTAACATCTGTGAGATAGTTGGTAACACCAAGGCGTTACTGGCCTTCCTTGGGAAGCTGGGGTGGATCGAATGACACATTTGTCCCACCTGCACGCAAAATACGCGCCTAGTCGTGGAGTTGCAGAAACCAGCCCGATTTACATACATACATAGGACTAATTGGAGTTCGGCATAAAAGTATGTGTGTACAGTTAATTTTAAAATATATCATCATCATATCAGCCGAAAGACTTCCACTGATGGACACAAGCGTTGTGACAACAACCGGTCCTGTGCGTCTCGCATCCATCGGCTACCCGCGACCTTCACCAGGTCGTCAGTCTACGTCGTGAGAGGCGACTAAGAGAATGGGCCACAGCGTTCTTTGTAAAACGCAACACCATACACTGCGATCGACAACCCGCCTCCCAAGCGTAGCGATTATGGCAAATCCCCCCAAATGACAAGCACAACTAACATACATCGTATCGCAGAAATTTTTATTCTAACAATATATATATTTTGTAACTTCTTCTCTAAAAAGAAGTTTCTACCTAGACCTACTAATAAAGGTATGATTTTATGTTGTAATTTTAGCCAGTTTTTATTCAGGTGTGGGTTGTGGGGATATTATTAGCCAACATTATATGAAAAATGGCAAAAGATGGGGTGGATAACATAATTAGCTTGCGAAATCTGGATAAGAAGGCATTTGGCAAATGGCAAACTGATTACATAGTATTTTGAAGGATATAATCAAAGGATCTTATTATTCTGCCATTAAAACCAAATAAGTAACTGCCAGACAGTGCCAGATTGGTTTAAATACTGTCACAAGACTTGCTTTCTATGATTTATACTATTAAATAAGGATAGTGCTATTTGTTTAGTTTCGTGTCTCTTTCACATCCTAACTAATATTATAAATGCGAAAGTAAATCTGTCTGTCTGTCTCTTCTTAATGCCTAAACCACTGAACCGATTTGGATGAAATTTTGTACAAAGATAGTTTGAGACCCGAGAAAGGACATAGGATAGTTTTTATCCTGGAAATCTCACGGGAATGGGAACTATCAGGGTAAATAGGTTATATATATATATTCCGGGAGTATGTTCCCTAGTGATTATGCGGGTGAAGCCGCTGGCAGAAGCTAGTATGGAATAATAATAGCTTTAACAAGCATGGCTTCAGACCAATAGGTATACAAGTTAGTTGGATGGACACTCATATCAGTCCACCATTTGTAGCAGGCGCAGTTACTGCTTTTGAAAACTAAATCAACATGCTTTTTATTAGTATGTGCACTAAGGATTAAGACTTAAAATAATATAAATAGTCCGTCTGTCTGTCAGCAGGCTGTATCTCAAGAACCCTAATAGGTAAACAGTTTTCACAGACTGTATTTATATTGTCACTATAACAACAAACAGTAAAAATTAAGGTTTATGGCACGGAACCCTTTGTGTGCGAGTCGGACTTGCATTTTGCTAGTTTTTAGTCATTGTAACTTGTGTAAAGTGCATCATGGAATTTTTTAAACATTGTTGCTGGTGAAATTATTGAGCATGAACTCTGTCATGCACATTGCTTGCATATGGAAAAATGTTAAAAGCATATTCTACAGTTGGCAACCAATTTTAATATAGAAAAATGATATGCTAAGTAACTAAACATTGGTATTAGTATTGTTATTTATAGCCATAACACCAAGACTAATTTATTTAAATCACTATATTCACACATTAACACCATAGATTTTAAATAATAGTACAGATAAAGCAGACGTAGTGATGACATGCAGAATATGAGAAGGTCACATAACCATATTTAGTAAAATACATTCTAAATAAGAATCATTGTATTTCATATTATATTACAAAAATGTTAGCACATTAAGATTATATTGACAAGTGTTTTTAAATATTTTGGTTACTGACACTTGTGACATCTATAAAACTAAAAATATAAACAAACCCTTATATGGGCATGTCATAAAGAAAGTGAGAAGCCTTTTTGTATAGAACTAATGTTTTGCGGTGTGATGAATTGCATAAAACTGAAATAAGTTTTATGTTTTATAGTTTCTACAGTATCAAATAAGAATAATAAAGTATTGTACTTACGAGTAAGTCCCAATTTGCTTCTTCTAGGTGGTATATAGCTTCAGCAACATCTTCTATGGCTGTTATACCCTAGAATAATTTATTTAATTAATAATAACGAAGTTTAACATTGCCATAATTACATATACTACGCAATTGAAGAACGCAGTTAACGCCAACCACAAGGTTTACCTTGTAGCTTAGTAGTTTCAAGGAAGTGAACATCGACTATGCACAAAGAAACAATGAAGGCAAAATTTGTAACGTATAACACGTGTCTTATGTATGATTCACGATCATAAAACCTACGTAGTTATACAAAAAGGACAAAGAAATTTCGAAAAAATCTTTGAAAACCATGATAAGACCAAAGCACAAAGAGATAAACGAGAATTAAGAGTCACTGTTGTTATACACTACATAACCTTTTTGCATCACTAAAGGAAAGTGATATATAAAGTAGGATGACTCTAACATAGAAAGGCACTCTTACCTGAAAATTTGCAAGAATTTCCTCTCTGTTTTCTGCCATCCTGATATTATTGAGCTCAAAAAATAGTACTATGACATTTGCGATTGCGACAAATCACTCAAACATTGACCATCGACAAACAGCAGAAACTGCAGGAATGAACTTATTGCCATATTCAAAAAAGAAAATTGAATTTAACCACAGATGAAAAATAACGTGAATCGACAAAGTCTACAATTGTAACACCATAGACCTACGATAGTGGCGTAAGATGTATGACGTATATTTTTGGCGCCTTCGGCGAAGCTGAAGGGCGGTAATACACAAACTTTGATGACTTAGGTTCCACAAGATCATGAAAACCAAAGCATATCACAAAAACTTTACCTAGGTTTGCAGGTATCCTTCTCTGTTTACGTTGTAACATTTAATCTATAACTATCTATACTAATATTATAAAGAGGTAACATTTGTTTGTAAGTATGTATGTAGGGGGTAATCTCAGGAACTACTGGTCCGATTTGAAAAATTCTTTCAGTTTTAAACAGCCCATGTATCGAGGAAGGATATAGGCATACGGCGACATATCATCACGCTAAGACTAAAAGGAGCCGGGCATTAATGGAAAATGTTACGCAGACGAAGTTGCGTGGATCAGCTAGTTTTAAATATAGAAAGTACCTAGGTAGGTAATCTATAAGATTTTTATGTTTACCTACTTAGTTGATATTTTCACGAATTGTTGTATTTTCCTTTCGCTTGTGCCATTTCACTTGTTGTTTTTGCCACCTTTGTTACCTTTGCCAGTGGTGTCAACCACGAGAGCTAGGCTCGGCTACAGATCAAAAATTGAACTTGAGTCAATCGAAACGAAAAGATGAAGACTCGTTAATTTGCCGTAGCTATTTATTTTAAGTAAGTGACTGTCTTGAATTTAATATATACGGTCTACCCTATTCAATTCAAGTCAGTTGGGTATGTAGGTACTACTTACTCGTTGTCGTTAGTTCTTACCTAAGTAAAGTACTCTATACGGACAGCTGTAAAAATCATGATGACTCTTTTACCTAATAGGAAACTGTAGCCCGAGATCGCGGCAGTTGAAAAGCGCGTAAGCGGCTCGCGCACGCGCACTAGTCCACTCGAGCTTGCGCACCATCGAAACTTTACGCGGGAAAATAGTGTTCTACAAAAACATCTAAAATCGCGGTAAATTAAAATGGGAAATTATATTCATAAACATTTCATTGCAATTTCAGGATTAGTAATGAAGTATTTAAATATAGAAGAAATTATTGATATTTTTATGTCAGTTTCGTATGAAAAGATAAAGCCCCGTATTTTACTGAAAAAAATAAATGAATAGAAACTGCCCGTTGATAAAATAAAAAAAAACTATGCTTAAACATCCTACAAAGAAATATTAAGTACCTACCTATATATAAGTGCTTTAATTTTTTAATTTTCTACAAAAAATATGGTGTTTCAGCAGACATGGCTCCTTCAGCCATGTGCGCGCGAGCCTTGGCGCTGCTTGCTGTGGTGGTGGTCACACAATCACTCACCATGGACGAAGGTGAGTCTAATTAACCTATCTAATAAAATATAAATAATGAATAGTTTACATAGTTACCGAAAGTCTTTTTTACAACGACGAAAACTCGTGTTCTTTTCATCAATGCCAGATATCACCAATCGATGTCATATGTAGGGCAAGTTATATTTTTATTTATCTTAACCGGCCCAAATATCAATAATGAGGTTGTTTTGAGCAGTAGATAAGTATGTATGTACTTACCTACCAACCGTATAATGTAAAGGTATACCTACATAAAGGCAATCAATCATGCGGTAAGTTTTCGTAAAATGAATACTTACAGCAAAATTAATGGCGCAAAAAGATTTCGTAGATAAATTAGTCCTTTCGAATTAAAATCGCGGTGCTAAGGATTTTTTTCAAACCAACTTAGCTTAGCTCTTGGACTGCATCCACCTTAAAAATGAAAAGTAGATACACTATTATAAGTCTGATAACGGTGTTAATAATTTTGGTAAGCAGAATTGTCACGGTGCGATGAATTAAAGGGACTGCATGAAAGCCGTTGGTCGCTCTCGCTCATGGCAGCAGGACGGTGCCCACTTAAACAAAATTAAACAAAAAAAGAGTAGCGTTCATTTGACTTTCAGTTGTTTTGAGAGAAAAAGTTGGGTCAGTGGGTCGTCTTAGGGGCGGATTTAAAAGTTGAGAACAAATAGCTGCACTTACGAAATATCTTAATCATTATGAAGTGTTGGAATTTGTTCTGAAAGGGTAGAGGTCGGTAAGATAGAAAACGTACTAAAAATAAACAATGCGAGTCCGTATGTTATCGCCCATAGGTAGGTACTACATAGTAAGTAGGTACTTTTCAAGTCATTTCTACTTACGATTCTATGACTGTAGTACTTACGAATATAGTTAGGACGAAGACTGATCACCTACTTAATATTATAAAGCTGAAGAGTTTGTTTGGTTCAATGCATTCATCACTAGAACTACTGGTTCGACTTAAAAAAATCTTTTGGTGTTGATGTGTTGTTATTGAGGAAGGCAGGCTACACTTTCAACATCACGCTACGACCAATAGGAACGAAGGCGAAATGATTAATTTCATCATCATCACTGGCTTAGAACCTCTTCACAAACTATCCTCATTCATCCTCAAGCTTTTACGCTACAAACATACAATGTTCACCCCCAGACACAGAAATACATCAGTCAAATAAACATAAATTCCCATTAGGACAGCCGCGATTCTATTCTTGGTGTCATTAGCGCCGAAGAGAAATAGAACGAATGCACACAGAACGGCATAATTAGATGGAGCGGAAGTTCAGGAATTTTCTTAGGATACTAGCTGGAAGTTCAATGACTGGATTTACGCCAACAAGGTTCTTTTGCTCGTGCTAGCCTGTTATGTTTTTTTTTGCTTTTAGTGGTTTTATTGCTCTCGAACATGTTTTTGTGCTATTGGCAAAAGATGCTCATAGGTAGGTATCATCGTTCTCGCTCTCGCTCATATAAATCCCAATGTTTCAGTACATTAGGTCTTTTTATCTTGTAGCCCACGTAGTAACAAGCCTTCCTCTAGGTATAGTTTCAGCATGATTAGCTACTAAAAGGGCCCCTAGTCCCCAAAGCTCTAGCGACACGTTACTACTTACGATAGACAAAGCCGCCGAATTTGACCGGCGAGGTAAACAAACCGACTCGTAATCTATTTGTCACACTTAGTCGGGGCTGCGTCAAGTGACCTCAGGATTAAATGATATTAACATGGACGAATATTAGTCTGCTGTAGGTAGGAGAAATATAAAGGTATACCTAGGTAGTACCTTATAATGTAATACAAAACTTTTTACAAAAAAATAACCGACTTCCAAATATGAAAAAACACTACAAAGTAAAAAATATCTTTAATTTCGGAAGTCGGTGTTTTTGTTAGTTCCTTCGTTTTTTTTTTGGGAGTCGGTTGTATTTTTTTGTAAAAAGTTTTTGATTTTTTTCCCTTTTTAGTGGTACCCTACACCTAACAACACCACAGCAAAATCGCAGAAAAGCAAAATACGCAATTTCGATTACTTGAAAACCATCATCCAAGTTAAAGAATTCCAGCTATTTCGATTTAAAATCCAAACTTCGTAACCGATTTTGATAAAATTTATAATTTATATCCTTTCAGATAAAACGTCAATTTTTCAAATCGGCTAAGAGGTAACAAACATAAGAAAAAAAAATAAACAACCGACTTGAGAACATCCTCCTTTTTGGGAAGTCGGTTAAAAATGGAGAACCTAAAGCTAAGTTAGTGTTGTTTTTTTTAGTTGGGAGGACGGGGCACTTAGCGATCTTTTATTCCATTGGACTTATCACCATTTCAGTTTTTCCTAATTTTCTTAATTGCTCCTCCTGTCTGCATCTTTTCTTTATCATACCTATGTGTGACTACCCTGAATATTTAATGAATCCGGTTTGACTGGAAGCCGACACCAATATAGTTGGGAAAATGTAAGGCAGATGATGTGTGAGACTAATCGCTTATCTACAAGAAAAACTCATCGCTTATCCACACCAATAATAATATAATACACTTAATTAAACAGATAACTTCGCTTTCGCGAAGACTTGTTTACGTATTTCCACATTCCCTATTTAAAAAAATTCCGTTACTTTCATGTAAGCTTCATCATACTGCTTTTAAATGTCACCATCAGCATCCAAGCCGTATGCAAAGTAGTACAAAATGATGTTTAAAAGTCCGAATAAAGCAGAAGCATCACTATCAGGTCAAGGGACATATGGTAGCCCATATAGGGAGCAATACTGGTTTCACACAATGCATAAGCGCATCATCACAATGTTTACGAACTCTTGTGAGATTTAAATATTGTCGTGGGTGTCGTAATCCAGCTGTGACTCAAAATTACTGGAATTTGTTTACTGTTAAGGAAAAATGAGCTTAGTGAAGGACGTTATTGTGCCTTGACTTATATTAACTTGGATTTTATGTCATGGATTGCTCAAGTGCCTCATCCATTCGTTGCTAGGGTAAAGCAGTTGCGAAATTTGTTCGAAAGAGTCACCGCGGCCCTGGAAAGCAAAGGGCAATAGGAGGAACACGGATGGGTTTTACTCAGTAAAAGTCTGAAACTCCCTTCTGCTGCAAATGAAGAATAATGATAATCGTTACTTGTATAAAGTAGTTAGAAATCACACAGATGGTTTAATGGTCCCTGATAAAAATAGACTTCTTCAATTACTTACCAACTATCTTCATGTAAATAATATACCCACAAAATAAGTAAAGTATGTTTAAACCTTTTTAAGGGTGGGAAATCATCTAATGACTCCTCTCGCTCTGGGCGAAGCAGGAGGGAGTGTCAGACTCTTACTGGCTAAAACCCTTTCATGTTCCTCCTAATGAACTTTGCGTTCCAGGGCCGTGTGACTCTTTCGAACAAATAGAAGTACTTAGGTATGTATGCAATCAACACTTGCATTTGGAGAGTACACTACTAATGGAGACTGATTGCTCTACTCTAGTGGAAATAGCTTGTTACCATTTGAACATGTAGCTATTTTTATATATTGAGTGTTGCATAATGCGTTTTGAGTTGTTGAAATTAATCGAGTCAGCAGCGTTACAATTTAGGAAATAATTCCACAATTATAGCGCTGCCTGAATTGCAAACTGTGGTGCTTGGATGGTGTTTGTTTTTCAATAAAGTCCAGTTTTGCTTCGGCCTCAGTTGCTATGTGCTTTTTTGACAGTCGATTACTAAAGAAACCCATCATATTCCTATACTTGACCCAAGCTAGATTAGGTTCGGTGCAACGTGTTTTGTAATTCCATTCTCCTTTGTGTACCCGTGAACGTCACTGTATCTGCCAGAATCTATCCTAAAAATCTCGTAACACAGTGTTTGTTATCTAATTCCTCTGAAACGGTTGGACCGATTTTTATGTTTTTTTTTGTGTATTCTGAGAATAGGTCGTAGGCAATTTTTTTTATTTGGTAAAACAACGTTTGCTTGCTAGTGTTTTTATTTAACTACATGAACCAAACTTGACAGTAAAATGGTGGGTGCTGTGGCACACCTAAAACTATAATTAAATTACATGTTACGAAACGAGGACGATTAGAGTGGTTGTCTGGTCAATCAATCATCATCAGAACTTTGGTATTTGAAGGCTTGTTCAAAGTACTGAAATATCTCGTTAAGTAGGTACTTAGTCAGTTAATGGCAGAGCATTTCCAAAAGTAGCAAAGTTTAAAGAGGTAAAGTGACGGATCGAATGATTATATCCCTTTATTCATATTTATTATTACTATTACTAGCCCGTACTGTCCCACTGCTGGGCAAAGGCCTCCCTCCAATCCTTCCAATTCTCACGGTGTTGTGCCTCTTCCTTCCAAATCGTAAGGAAGCCATCTCTTTCGCGGTCTGTTGCGGCCTCGTCTCGCTGTTTCTGGGTTCCAATCAAGTATTTAACGAGCCCACAGTTTGTCCACAGTTGCATGCGGCATACATGTCCTGCCCAGTCCCATTTAAGTTGGGCAGGCTTTTGAGCCACATCGACGATTTAAGTTTTGGAGCGCAGTGTAGTGTTTCCGACGTGGTCTGTCAATATAACACCTAAGAAGTAGGTATACTGCGCTCCATAGCACGTTGGCAAACCTTGAGTTTGGACTTTTAAATGTTAGTCAAGGACCAAGTCTGTGACCATAGGTCATGATGGGGAGAATACACACATGTCCATCAGCTTACGTTTCAGTGCATACACATGTACATCAGCTTACGATTCAGCTTTAATCATATTATGTATGAATATTTATATTTACATTTTAACCGACTTCCCAAAAAGGAGGAGGTTATCAATTCGGTTGTATGTTTTTTTTTGTTTGTTATCTCATAACTCCGACAATTATGAACCGATTTGAAAAATTCTTGTTTTTTCTGAAAGGATATACTTGCAGATTGGTCCCATTTAAATTTTATGAAAATCGGTTACGAACTTCGGATTTTAAATCGAAATAGCTGGAATTCGTCGACTTGGATGATAGTTTTATGTCATCCAAGTAATCGAAATTGCGTATTTTGCTTTTCTGCGATTTTGCAGTGGTGTTGTTAGGTGTGGGGTACCACTAAAAAGTGAAAAATAAAAAACTTTTTACAAAAAAATACAACCGACTTCATTTCAAAATGTAAATATAAATATTTGTGTGAAAAAACATAGAAAATCATACAAGTAGGCCCACCATCGATGCACCTACCTATGGTGCATCGATGGTGGGCCTACTTGTATGATTTTCTATGTTTTTTAGGGTTCCCCATACCCAAAGGGTGAAAACGGGACCCTACTTCCTGTCTGTCTGTCTGTCACCAGGCTGTATATCAAGAAACGCGATACCGAGACAGTTAAAATGTTCACAGATAAAGTATTTCTATTGCCGCTATAACAACAAATACTAAACATCAGAATAAAATAAATATTTAAGGCAAAAAAATCAAACTTTTTTTTTTTTGCTGTTTTTATAGATAATGGTACGGAACCCTTCATGCGCGTGTCCGACTCGCACTTTTTATTTACGTTGGTATTATCCCACCTTTTGACGAAAGAAGATCAATTCGTTTTCTAAGTACATTCAAAATTAGTTACGAAGCCTATTTACCCCACTTGATGCTCGTCTACATCGTAAATTAATATTAATAAGCTTGGCTGTGAGGTTGAACAAGGAATTTTCTAAGTATTTTCTCCGACGCGTTCACGAAAAATAATGTAATATTCTGTGACGGCGCGGGTATTAACTTCCATGTCCCATCACACGTTTCTTCCTTTATGTCGGCAATAAATCAAGTTTGGTTTTGCTTGTAAATAATTAAATTACAAACTCTATATTACGAACAAATTTGTCTGCGAATAAATAAGTCCTTCTTTTGAAATAATCACGTAAAATCCACAAAAGTAGGAACTATTTTTCATTAACAACACACCGGATCAACAGGTTTATCAGTCACTCATTGGGTCGAGGGGCTTTCGGGACAGGGACCGCGGTCCCGGACTCTACCTATATTATTTTTGAGTAGGATTCCTTATCGGTCCTGTACCCGTGAGCCTCTTCACCTTAATCATTTCCAATACTGTGGGTTGAAACTGGAACGTCAACAAACGTAAATTTATTCTAATATCGGTGTCAATACAATACCCAAGACAGCCAGAAACACTGATGGGTCTGGGGTCGTTTCTGAGAATTCGGTTACCTACATGGTTACTTGATACAGTGTCAGCTCAACCTAATTCAAATACAAGTATTTGAGATGTCTAGCAGTAGCAACACATCTGGTACATTAGACATTAATTTATTGAGCACCACATTTGTTTATAAAGCCATATAAAGTAGACCTTATGAAATGTTCACCAAATGACTTAACTGCTATGTGAACTAGTATTTGATTAGGTTCACAGATGTGTTGATGGTTAAAACAATTATTTTGAGACTCAATTAATTAAAAAATCTGTTGCTAAGCTAACGGCCATGCTCAAATTAAATCACGTTTGGAGCCCCTATGAAATCATACTTAACAATTCAAATGTATTTCAACATAGTTGAATAGCAGTTGCCAGATACCTATGGTATTTAAGGATTTTGTTTAAATTTTGAGAAAAGACAATTGCGCTGGTACTTTCACGCAAAAGCTCACTCACGCAAAGTGTTTTTCGCGCAAGTATCTAGTTACCAGTTCTGATCTTTTTGACTTTCTTAAATAATAATATTATTATTAAACTGATTTAATAGTACATTTTTAGTCTCCAGCGAATAATTAGTTATTGAACGGACCACTGTTCCTAAAAGTTCAATATCTCTGGAAATTCTTTGCTCAAAATGTATGGCCTATCCAGAAGAGAATTTGTAAGCAGCACGTAACATAGTTTGGCCCTTTTACATGAATTATAGTTGTTTACTGGTCCTTGGGTAGGTAGGTTTGTTTTGTCCAAAAAACGAGAGTTATTAGCAAGTCAATGTTTCAAAATCTATTACATAATTTGGCAACAGACATTTAAAACTGTTGGCTCCAATTATTAAAATAAGTTTCCTGTCTAAGCTAAAGATTTCCCAAAGCCGACTAGGGTACAAAAGCTATAGAATACCCATAAAAACATACCTATTCAGAAACTTTCATATTAGAGCATCAAGAAACACGGTTTTCTCTTCGTTATTTTAATACCGGCCATAGTTGAAGTTGAGGCAAAATGCATCATCGACGTTATAAATCTCGCAAGCATATCTAATTTTATTATTGGGATTGTTTGCAATTTTGTCCTTTAAGCATCTAAATTTAATCTATACTAATATTATAAAGCAGAAGAGTTTGTTTGTTTGTTTCGTTGAACACGCTAATCTCAGGAACTACTGGTCCGATTTGAAAAATTCTTTCAGTGTTAGATAGCCCATTTATCGAGGAAGGCTATAGGCTATATATCATCAGGCAAAGACCAATAGGAGAGGAGCAGTAATGAAAAATGTTACGCAGACGACGTTGCACGGGTCAGCTAGTAGTTTATAATTTCTCAATTGCGACCAATCAGAGCTTCTTCAAGAAACTTGGCACTCGATGGTTTTTTGTCGGGTAAAAAGAGCAAAGACAAAAAAATAGGATTTGTTCGTTCGTTTAGTACTTATAATGTTCTTTTGATCTAACCACTAAACAAAGAGAGGCCGCGCCAGCTCGGGAACTTACGGCACTTGTACTCTGATTGGTCGCCATTTTATGTCAGTTCACAATTTCTCTTAACGAAATCGAGAAATTATAAACTATCGAATTTTGAAGCGTAAAAAAGCATTCCATATCACCAGTTGACAATTTATCGAAAGTTTACAACTCTCAAGTTATTTTATAAATATAATCTTACCAAGTTTACCACTTTCCAGTGACTTATATAAATCTAGGAAATTGAGTCAACACAGTATAGTGACCTAATTTTATTGGTGATTAATTATTATGATGATCTAATATCTAGTCACGTCTAAGTACCAACAGTCACCAACAAGAGTTACTAAGAAATGTAATTTCCTTAAACTCGGTAAAAATGAAGACCCTCTAGAATCCAATCCAAATGTCGGTATTGTTATAGAAGTATTTACGATGTTTTAACAAAATATATTTTAACCAAATACGTATTTAGGTTCGGCAATAAAGTTTGCAGTGAGCAGGTTGCAACAATGATCTCATCGGCGCGGATAGTTACGAGCCTGCGCCTACGCATCTTGTCGGGAATTGGGTCCTACAAGTTTAATTATGTTGCCTTTTAGATTTATTGTTCCTTGAATTATTGATAAGGCGAGAAAATTGTTTCAATAAATGCTTGAGTATTTGTGGTAGGTACATGTATTTCTTTCTTTGAAGTGTTTCTTTGAAGTAAAAAATAACGACTATGATAATCTATACTAATATTATAAAGCAGAAGAGTTTTTTTGTTTGTTTGGTTGAACGCGCTAATCTCAGGAACTACTGGTTCGATTTGAAAAAATCGTTAAAAAAAGTGTTAGATAGCCCATTTATCGAGGAAGGTTATAGGCTATATATCATCACGCTAAGACAAATAGGAGCGGAGCAGTAATGGAAAATGTGACGCAGACGAAGTTGCTCGGGTCAGCTAGTACCTACATATTATCTCTGTGCACAGTAAGTCACATTGTCAAGAGTTCTCTCCATAATAAGGTGAGAAGTTGTACAGACGCTGATTGTACATCGCTTGCAAGTGGTGTAGCCATTTCCTGAGCTAACTTCGCAATGTCAATGTGGCAGTAATCTGCTGTCCTTGTATACTTCCACTGGAACGGAACGTTAGTGAGCTTACAGGCACTTGCTTCCATTGCACCGATGATATTAATATTCTAGATTAGTTAGTTGGTCGCTGTGTTATGACAGGTTATATGTGTTCATATAATATTGTATTTGTTTTTTTATTTCGTTTTTGTTTTATTTATTATTTATCTATCTGACTATGTAGGTCAATCTTTCTTGAGTGTGTAAAAAAAGTCAACACTTGCTTGAGTGTGTTGTGTACCTATTTTGTTTTATAGTATCATAGTGCGCTAGCTTTAAATTTTTTTATGTTGTGACATGTATTAATTACTTTGCATTCTACTCATTGTATAAATTTTAGTTCCTAAAACGTAACAGATAGATGTGTTGCTGGGGAGTTTGTTGGCCACCTGCACCTCCACAGCTAAAACACTAGGAAGTGGTGACGGGCGGGCGTTTTTGGGAGACTGTCTTTTGTACAACTTGACGTTGGAAAAGTGCTGGCTCTCAGCCTAATTTTAATAAATGACTCTTGAATTTTGATTTAGGTACTTAAATTATAGCTAAGTTAACTTTTAGTCTTATCAAGCTTAACAAATGTTTTTTTTCTTGAAGATTCGTTACTCTATCGAAGTTGGGCTAAATAGAGTTGTAATAATTTTGGTCTTAAGAATGACCTCATATTGAATTAGCTAGTTTAGCGCTTAATTAATGTTTCATGCATACAATGAACTGTTATGAAATTGGAATATGAAATCATCTATGTAGGCAGCAAATTATGATCGGTATGCCGTCTGTTAGTATAGGTCGTTAATGTTCCTAGGTTCATTGTTAATTGAAAAAATCCGGCTCGAAGGACCAGATTTTGTATTATTCGAATAGTTTAGGTTTATTTGTAGAGTATACTAACACAACATGGGTCACTGTTGTCCGAATTATAAAGTTTTATTTTATTAAAGGGACTCTACTAGGCTGGATAGCATTAAGGTAAATCTTTATTTGCGAAGACACAATTTTGAGAGACTCCAATTACTTTGAAGTAGTTGTTTTTTTAATTAAAATATTCACGATTTAAAACCAAGCAAGATAATCTTTATTAAAGAAGTAACTTCGGCGTAATAACTTACGTATTCTCTTCATTTTTTACTTTCTGATCATTTCCATAATCTTTGTATTAAAAATACATTTTTACTACGGAACAGCCGATACAATCTGTTATTATAATTTCTTCCGAACTTCAAAATGCCATGGAAGGCCTCCGAAGATATTAAAGAAAATAATGTTAATAAGAAATTTTAATCTTGGGGATCGTTTGATTCGCAATCCTCGTTTCCGCCTTGAATCCTGTTTGCTTGAAATTCGGGAAATGTTATCTATTTTATTAAACAGCTAATTTGAATTCCATTGTCTCGAGATTTTCCCACTGACCGTTCCTTTGAATATTGTAACTTAACATGGTAGGAAAAAAATCGAATTTTTAGGGATACTTTTCTTCTTCTTTATCGTCACACTCTTGGCAGAGTGATCACGTTTGTAACATCTGGGATGGTGGCAAGGTTCACAGTCCGTTGCCTTTCCTCCAATACTGTAGCTCTTCTGAAACAATCGTGAAGTGGAATGTAATTTTGACCTGTTACTAGGAATATTGCCAGGCTCTAGTAGTTTCCGCGGCAGAACACCATTAGCCACTTTTCTTTCAATAGATTTATCCTATTCAAGCAAGATCCTGCGCACTCAAGCTCACTGTTCTGTAATAAAAGAACTGATTGCATGAACAGTTCCTTTAAGTTTAAAGGTATCAACAATCTGTCCAAATGCCTCGTAGAACAAGAACCGGTATGATCAGCTGATTATGCATCCGCCAAGCTTCGTTACTTATTAGGCAAGGCGGACCCTAACACCACCCACGTAACACTCTGATAGCCTAATTTGTCCCGCCCTCACGGTCCATGAGCCTTGTGACAAATATACGAGCAATACCTTTGTATTCATGTAGTATGTATACAGATTTCCTGTTACAAAAATAAATGCTTATGGAAATGATATCATTAATTTAATGCAGCCAGACTGACAATTAACTATGACACAGGGTCATGTTTTTGTGTGTTTCGTCATGATTTACGCCCGAATACTGAACTTCACTTTTTTGGAGATTTTTGATTCTAATACCTACTGATTCACAGTCACTTATATCCATACCCATATTTGAACGTAATACAGGTTATACGAGTATAAGGCGTTTGTGTAACTACGATATGATAACTTGACATCTTCCATTTTTGAACTAGTCTGAAGATAAATAATTCCCACTCGAACACCCAAGATGCATGTAACATAGATATCTGTAGGTAGAGCCTGTAAGGGAGTCGGAATAGCTCACATAATTACAGTAACAACCTGTCGGTAAACTAAGTCGCTATTGGATAGACTGATAAACACTACCGACGTTGATTGACGACACTCGAAGATCAATTAGATTGCCTTATGTAATATAATCCCTGTTAGACATTCGTCCGTAAACAATCACAGTACTTACCCTGTATATGGATTGTATACTTATCAGCTAGAATGACTTAGGCAATTAGCAGAGACATTTTTCTTATGGTTGTCTTTTTCAGGTTACCTAATCTATTCTATGTAGAAAAAAGAGTTGACTTCTTGCTTGACTTTTGGTGCTATTATATCTTCGTGTCGATTCCTAGTCTTCACTTTGAAATTTGACGCATTGCAATTCAGACAAGAAGGTTATTACTGTTATTGACTTCAAGTAGTTGATAGAGGAACTGGCGTCGGGTAAGCTATAGAAGAAAAACCGGCCAAGTGCGAGTCGGATCGCGCACGGAGGGTTCCGTACAAACCTGTAGGTAAATATTATAAGTAAAAGTTGCGGTTTACGATTTATGACGTGTTAAAAAAAACTCCTTACTAGATCTCGTTTAAACCAATTTTCGGTGGAAGTTTACATGGTAATGTACATCATATATTTTTTTTTAGTTTTATCATTCTTTTATTTTAGAAGTTACAGTGGGACACACACACACACATTTTACCACTGTGGAAGTGTCTCTCGCACAAACATTTCAGTTTAGAAAAAAATTATATCAGAAAACTCAATATCATTTTTGAAGACCCTATGCATAGATACCCCACACGTATAGGTATGATGAAAAAAAAAATGAGTTTCAGTTCCAGGTATTTTTGTGTGAACATCTTAATTCAAAATTCAAAAAATTCAAAAGTCATTTATTCAAATTAGGCTGAGGGCCAGCACTTTTTGAACGTCAAGTTTTACAAAAGACAGTCCCCCAAAACGCCCGCCCGTCACCACTTCGTAATGTTTTAGCTGTGGAGAAGAAGTGGCCAACAAACTCCCCAGCAACACAACTGTCTGTTACGTTTTAGGAACTAGAATTTAGAATGCGTTTCACAGAAACTACCAAGTTTCAACAGCATAGTTCTTATAGTTTCAGAAAAAAGGGCTGTGACATACGGACGGACAGACAGACAGACATGACGAATCTATAAGGGTTCCGTTTTTTGCCACTTGGCTACGGAACCCTAAAAACCACCTAGCAAATATTATCGATGCCATTTACAGGTCTTCAAGGAAAAAAAGCATAAAGCTATAGAAACGCATCGGGGTCAGGATCGCGAGGCGCGCTCAGCAGGAAGGCCCTACAAGGCGATACGAGTTAACTTTTTATCTCGTACCGTTACGCCATCGGGTCCTCTGTGACATCACTATGTCGCCATAATTACTAACTGTGCTATCGTCGAGGACAGCTGTTATAAGCTAACGGGAACTCCTATGATACATGTAGGGTTGCAGATTCATACATGTTGGGCAAAAGCTAAATTCCTTGGTATTATATCCGTTCAACTTACACAGCTTGGTCTCGATGCAAACTGTCATAAAAACGACATCCATGTCATGTTTTTAGTGGTTTCGAAGTGTGCTATCGTCGAGATCAGAGGACAGCTGTTATAAGGTAACGGGAACTCCTATGATACATGTAGGGTTGCAGATTCATACATGTTGGGCAAAAGCTAAATTCCTTGGTGTTATATCCGTTCAACTTACACAGCTTGGTCTCGATGCAAACTGTCCTAAAAACGACATCCATGTCATACTTTTAGTGGTGTCGAAGATGTGACGACGGATATGTTATTGTTTCTGTCCTAAACTCTACATTGTGTTATGTCAATGTCTTGACTGTCTAGCTGAATTTATTTCACGAATTCAGTTTGCAGTTATTTTCTTGGACTCTTTTCTAAACTCTCGGACTTTGTGACTTCAAAATCGATGGTATTTCTTATATCGGGACTCCGGTAATGAGTAGCTGATTCTCAAAAATCATTGTGGACCAATTGGCTATTCAAGACAAATGTCAGTACTAGTTCATATTCTGTGTTTTTTATGTCTACAAGCAGTATAGCATTAGGCTATACTGCTTGTAACTTACCTATGGATTCATACAAAACCATAAGTAAACTTATGTTACAGTAAATTCCTTGTTCAAAGGCTTAAAAAATCACATTCTTAGTTTTATTACTGCATAAACAATAAAACGCAATTTGAGTATTAATAAACAACAAGATCGAGTGTTTAACATAATAATTGAGAACGGTTTTTGTTTTACATTTCCATCAAGATGTCAAAATTTATGTAGACTTTGATGGAACGTTCTTATATTAAACTCACTCAACATGTGTGTACTTACGTACTTACTTTCTAGGATATGAAACACATTTTTGATGATATTTTCTCTATGGTCGACACCAAATTGCGAACTTTTTTTTATTTACGTATTTATTTATTTCATCTTACATGTATCATTACAGTCTAGACCAATGCGGTAAATGCGCTTATCCTAACTTAATAAAAAAACTGAGGCGGGTATCTGGCAGTAGCTTCGAAGCACACCTGGCAGGATGAGATTTTTTAAGAATTGAGATACACGGCGATACTATTTCAGGGACCATGTGCAGCATTTGTTCATTGTCGTAGGACTTGAAAAGATGTTTAAGACCAATATGGAACGGGAGTAAACGATAGTTAAGGAAATAAGTAAGAAACAAGTAAAAACAGTGATCCGTCTCGTGTGAGTCAACGGTTGTATCATACGGTCCAGAATAACTTTCCTGGGAGCGTCCGACAAGCGTTTTATTGGAACTGCCCATAGAGCGCCGAGTTGCCTCGGCCGCCACTGCTAGTGACAGGATTATGAAAACTTTCCATGCAATGAAACCATGTCAGTATGTGACTCTGTGTCACTGTTGACTCATCAGAATTGACGACTATCTTGACTGTGGTTATGACAACGAAACTTATGTTCCGCGTACAATGCGATTTCAGGAATGTATTAAAAGCGCCACTAGTCGCTGCCAGCGCGGCGATTCCTAGCTCTGATAGACGGCCCATCTTGTTTTTTTTTGTTTTTAAAATACTGTATGCGTTTTATGTTTTGAAGATCCTGCCACTGACGGGGGAATGGCCAACGTACTCCTAGTTACAATGCCAAGGTTTCATGTCTACAAGACTAATGTCCTTCAAATATTGAACGTTTTAGGATCCCAAATCTGGTAGTGACTGAATGCCACTTTATATTTATAAGCAGTCAACTAACTGGGCGCCTCATGGATCTTGAATTACGACTTAGATTGAAAACGGATTTGTTCAATCCTGATATATTTAGGCATAGGTAAGCGCGGTAACCAAAACTAAGATTATTTCTGAACTGAATTTCGTCACTGTAAATGCTAGAACCAGGTGTTTGTATTAATTTCTCATCGTTAATTTGGGCCTAGGCGACAGGTGGCACTGATTTCCGTTTTCAGCGTTTATCATAAAGTAATACCTACAACAAACCATGTTTACTTAGAATGATTCAGTATCCACTGCCTACCTCACCTAATAGCAGTCTATATTAGTGCCTACCAAAGAACTACAGCTTTTTCAATGTGGCTTCCAAGCGTTCTAAGTTCATTGATATCGGGAGTATCCACTGCCTACCTCACCTAATAGCAGTCTATATTAGTGGCTACCAAAGAACTACAGCTTTCTCAATGTGGCTTCCAAGCGTTCTAAGTTCATTGATATCGGGCCTAAGTTAAGAAATATGGTCTTATTCACACTATTCGATTTAGCAACAATATCCGCCTATCTCCCGGTTCAATGGGTTGACGAGCTGTTATCGTTCACAACTACGAATCCAATACAATTTATACAATAGGTACGTACTCTTATCTCTTGAACTCCTGATCTTTGTGACAATTTCAACAAATTTCTACTCGGATCATTTCGTGAGCTTCTTTTGTAGAAAGTCTAATAATCTGCCAATTTACTCGCTCGGTTTATTAAGATTTCAGTTTTGTTATCTTGCTTTAACAGAAAACTTTGCTCTCTTTTAAGAATTACTTTATCTAAGAGTTTTTTTTTATACCGAATAAAGTTTGACGAATTTATATAAATCACTGGAATTTGCCTGAATAAATTTTTAAGGTATTATTTTAAAAGTTATCGCAAAACTGAAAGTTTTTTCAGAATATTTTACTTTATTATAATGAAATGTAGACTGGCACTGGACATTACAAAACTTTTGTTATCAGACCCAAACGAATGAATTGAGTAATTTATTTATATCTTTTGGCTTATACTTAGTCACTAAGCTGCTATGAAATGGAAAATTATAAGTAATGTAATTACATTATTTGGAGTTGTTAACCTATTAATATATATAAAAATCAATGCCACTTTTCGTTGTAATTTTATAACTCAAGAACCGCTGGGCCGATTTCAGTAATTCTTTTTTTGTTTAGTTTGCCAGAATACAGGGAAGGTTTAAAAGTAAAAAAAATGGGTAGGTAAAGAAGCCAGTTGACGGGAGCGAAGCCGCGGGGGACAGCTAGTAGTATTATATAAAGTCAGCAAAATCCAAACGTGACGAAACATTCAGTTCCGAATACGTTTAGGAAAAACAGGCCAAAAACGAAACAATAACAGATATAATTAATTAAGTATTGAAGAGAGTGAAATAATCCTCCAATGATCATAATCCAATTAGGCGCAGTCAGTGATTCGTGGCACGAAAGCCCATTAGGAGCCAAATCTGCTGACTTAAGTAAACGCTTCGAGCGTTTTCTTGAGAGTTTTTCCAATAAGAATAATAAGTGCTAGTGCCATTATTTTTTAAGAAATCTGCTTTTCGGTCCATTGAACTCCGGGACTTCACCTTGAGCTTGCGTAAACAAAAATATGTCATCAATATTTGGTATGATTTTAATTCGAATTCTAGAGGGACGAACGGTTATTTCATGAAATGATACAACAAGGAAAATGTAGTTTAGTTATGAACAGCATGTGCTTTAATAGCATCGCAGACGATTCTAGGCCACAGTTACTCTCGAAGTTCCGTCCACATTCAGATGTTATAACAAGGCTTTTTTGGGTTTCTACGCATATATACTGATGTTTCGATATAACAGGTAGTGCTAATACGAGTGTAGAATATATAATTACTAGCTTCTTCACTCACCTAGGGAACATATTCCCGGGATGAAAAGTAGTAGAGACTATAATCTATCTTTGCTTCAGAAGAGATGGCATAAATATTCATTAATGGATTGTTCAGTGTTTAATAATGTTTAGTCTATATTAATATTATAAAGAGGTAACATTTGTTTGTAAGTTTGTAAGTTTGTAAGTTTGTATGTAGGGGTCTCAGGAACTGCTTGTCCGATTTGAAAAATTCTTTCAGTATTAGATAGCCCATTTATCGAGGAAGGCTATATACATATCATCACGCTAAGACTAAAAGGAGCCGAGCATTCATGGAAAATGTGACGCAGACGAAGTTGCGTGGGTCAGCTAGTGTTTCATAATTTCCTAGAACTTTCGTGAACTGTTTAACATAAAAAAAATATCTTAATTGTTTTTCAAGCATTTTCGGTTTGACATGACAAGATAGTACTGCAAGCTAGGGACCCCTCATATCGCATTTTCAGAAAGTCAAATTGAAACTGTACATTTATCGATTTTTCTGGAACAACATAATTGGGGCTGGATAAGTACATTACTAACACTTCAGACGACTTCGGGCCTCATTGTGATGTCAAGATCAAGATCCGTTCAGCCGTTCTGGCGTGATTGAGTAACAGACATCTAAAATTTCGCATTTATAATATTAGTTAGATTTGGTAGAAGAAATAATCGAATTATCTCTTACGTACCTTTTCTCTCAATTTTGCTTGGTTACAATAGATACCTTGATATTAAACATAAACAAGAGGGCTGTCCTCCACCGCATCTTCCATCGTGTCCTCCGTGTGATCCACAAAGTTGTGCCACCCGGATGTGTCCTCCCGCCGAATCTGAACCGGACGAACCGGTGTCCAGTGAGGACCTGCGTCTGGATTATATTTCGATTTTCGGCCCATTTCTCTCTTACAGGAACTGCAAAAGTTGTTCTATTGACATGTACTCTGATGCTAAATGGAAATAAATTCCTCCAATAATCTTTCCAGACGCAACAAGCAGCGTGATAGCGGCAGCTGGGAACGTCCGCGATGGTGGAGAGCTGGCCATCCTAGTGAGAGGTCTCCACACCAGCAGCACCAGGCGAGTGGAACTGCTTCACGCGAAGGGTGCCGAGGATGTTGCCATCTCACTGTACTATAATGGGAAGAGCAATAAGGGTAAGTGGGAAAGAGGGAGGATCATTTACTCATAGATGGATAATCGTATCAGACGTGTCACACAATCAATGCAAAACCTGAAAACGAGGCCATTGTACTCATCACATCATTGTTTGTAAGTACGGCTAAAATGCCTAATATAGTGACTACACCCATCTGACACCAGTCTTGCCAAGGAGTACCGTGTTACCAAGTTAAAGGGTTGTGGAGGTCTGGTAGGCAGCCGCTCCACGTAAAATACTGGTATTCAGCTGAATCCAGCTTGACTGGAAGTGGACCCTAATATAGTTGGGAAAAAGGCTAGGCAGATGATGATGAGTGACACCCATTCACAAGAACTTAATTTAGCTACCTATACCCTTGTGTGCAAGATAAATTATCATTCATCACTATGACGACACTATTACTATGAAACCAACCTCAAAATCTGTCCTCGAATAGGCTTGTGTCCTGAAAATATCTAATTAGTCCTTCAGTTAGATTATCAAAAAATATTTGACTCTTATTTTTTATTTTGTTACGGGAACCAAAATTGACGAAGTTACGACGCTTTTAAAATTCTCAATACGTCACACCTTCGCATAATTTTTAGTGAGTCGTGACGTCACGAGCCCCCAATCCCGAGTTTTGATGCGTTTTAACTTTGTCAATACTCTAACTGACGGACTAAATAGTTTTGCAATTTGTGGATGATGGAATCTAGCCTAATCCGAAGTTTAAAAAAAACCGAACTAGGTTCCAGAAACACTAACTTTTGCCTACATGTTAGACAGAGGAGAGCCAAGTTGAAAATAATGAAAACGCAAAACCACGCTGTTCCTCAGTATCCATATTGAAAGAAACCGTGAGAGTTAAGTAGGTACCTAACTACTATCTCAATAAATGCGGAGGAAATGGTAACTTAACCACTTCCTCGAAACAGTACTTGTTTGCTTTTACGCAAGGAAACACATTTTACCTCTGAACGAATCCGTAAGCCATTTCCAATTTATATTACTTACAATGGATTTTACATGGCTTCCTGCGTACACAGCAGGTACCTACTAGTTATTATTATTTATTTCTGTCCCTGTTACTAACACAAAAATATAACACGTCTAAAAGAAAAATACAGTCAATATCAGCCTAAATTGCCGCTCGGGTGAGCAAGAAAAAGTGTACAATTTATGTTGTAGTAACGCCTAAAGGCATTAATGTTAGAGCGACCACGCCAACCACAAAATGTGCTAAATGGCCACATTTTGTGCTCAAACTTCCACAATATATGTGCCGTAACGAATAAAACCACTCAGTTGTATTACCTACAGCTACTTTTATACGTGTTCATCGGGTAAGCGGAGAAGCTACAGAGATAATTTAAATATTCTGATAAAATAAAGATCCTTCGTCTTGAAAAAATGTCATTTGATATCTTTAAATTCACAAAAGATCTGCAGAATGCTATATATTTCTGAGCGTTAGAAGGAAAAGGTTGTCGTAAACGATATGACTGAAAATGCATTTGGCGATAAACAAAACAACTCGATTAAATAAACTCATCAGATGACCAGTTCTTTATTGAAATTAATTTTTCCTTCCTTTTTTTTAAAACGTTGCCTTTAACTAGGAATTTCTCCTGTATCGTGGGTGCGTTTACAAACATACAAAGTCACATACACAAACAGCCAGAGCCGGAACAACTATCTGTAGGCCATACAAATATTTGTTTCGTGCGGGAATCGAACCCACGACACGCGACGCAGTAGTCGATCCCTCAACCACTGCGCCGACCGTGCCGTGCCGTTCCGTTAATCGTACTACTGTGGATTAATGTAGGTACAGAGTCAGATCGATACCTATACTAGATACTAGAATCTCAATATCGCGGCGTGTTTGCCAGAAATATATATTTTTTTATATTGCATACAAATTCTGTTATATTCAATTTTAATTTATCTTTTGACCAGCTATTGCCACGACTTCGTACTATAAGCCGTTTTTTCCCGTTTCCGTAGGAATACGTTCCCCTCGGTATTCCTACGGGAACGGGGACCCTGCACTCCCCTAAAGGAACTTAGGTGCCACATTTCAGCTTTCTCAACCAGTACTTTCGGCTGTGTGTTGTCTGTCAGTGCCAGAGCTCGTGGCTAAATAATAACAGCCGCATAGGTCGATCTTCAAGGTTAAGCAACGCTTGCCAAGGTTGGTATGTGGAAGGGTGACCATCTTAACATACCGAGTTTCCTCCGTGCCTCGGAAAGCACGTTAAGCTGTTCGTCCCGGCTGTCATTTGGAGATCTTTGGCAGTCGTTACGGATAGTCAGAAGCCAGAAAATCTGACACCAGTCTTGCCAAGGGAGTACCGTGTTACCCAGTTAATGGGTTGTAGAGGTCTGGTAGGCAGCCGCTCCACGTAAAATACTGGTATTCAGCTGAATCCGGTTTGACTGGAAGCCGACCTCAATATAGTTGGGAAAAGGCTAGGCAGATGATGATGTCTGTCAGTCAGTCACTCACAGTCACTCAATCACTCAGTGACGGAAGAATTTTGTAAATATTGAATTTAATATGGAGTACCTAATACCTACCGATTATATATATACTGTAAAAAATTCATCATGTCACACAAATTTAGATCACTTTCGTCTTTTTTAGTATCGTTGGAGAGCCTCCACGGCGGTAACCTGAAGTCTGTATCGTGGGGTTTGAGCGACCAGCCCCGGGGGACCCTGGCGTTGATCATCACTCCTAGCCGAGTGAAGCTGGTCGTGGCCTGCAAACCCTTGCACTGGCATACGATGGGCGGCAGACACAACATGCTGGCGATGTTGTCTAGTCTAAAGATGAAACTGGTAAGTGTGAAAAGCAGCTTTTTTCTTGTGGCCTATCCTACAAGAACCGTGATTTTTTCCCGGACAAAAATAGTCATTGACACTCCATGATATATCTGGGAACTTCTTACAAACATGTTAACAATTTGACTTCTTTATTGAGCAGGCGGTACATACTAATTTCAAAACGAGTCTACTGAAGATCTGAAGATTCTCAATGGGATTACAATCTATTTTCTTTCGAAGCATATCTTCAATTATAATAGTTAATAACGGGATCGCTACCATGTACCTTTTTATTTGCGAGTTTCCGATATTTCGGCACTGTTGCAAGCGCCATGATCACGGAGTAACTGAAGATCTTGCGGGTGGGATATTAATGGTAGACATATCGGTCTACCTTCTTTCGTAGTCTTTTATTACGACCATCTCCGGTACCACTGTCCACAAACTCACTTTTTTCCAGCAACTGTTCTCGACACACAACACTAACCGTATCTGATAGCTAAGTAACACTTTGTTGAAATCTCCGGTTTTTACACATTCGAAACCGGAACCCGGTATCGGAAACTCGCAAAAAAACAAGTACATGGTAGCAATCCCGTTATTAACTATTGTAATGTTAGTCACCATGAAAGTTTAAAACAATACGTCTTCAATTCTTTTCAACTAACAGAAAGTTCACGAATAAGTCAATGGCAATATTTTTGGAGGTAATATCAAATTTTTCAGAATATTTTACTATTCAACGAGTACAAAATAATATACGACGTTTAAATACTTGAGTAGCCAGCGTTTTATTTTCAAGCACCCTTCAGCAAGGCCCAATTTAACGATATTGCGGAGTGTGCTTGAAAATTTATAGGATTTCATCTAAAAACTTATTTTACCCTACCTTTATCAAAATGAAAATTTATTCTAGCATATTTTATTCAAGAGAAACAAAGATTATTGTCAATAATCAATAATCATTCGAAGCTAGCTAAAGTTTTTCAAGTAGATCTATGTTGTTCCAGTACCACGAAGAAAATGCCCCAGTAGAAGTATACAACAGCGAACGAGCAATATTGGACTCTCTAAACTGTGACCACTACGAAGATACTATGAGGCCTCCCGCCCTCACGACAGTTGGAGAGACTGACTTCGAAGAAGTTCGAGACTTTATTGCTAAAGACGCGAGGAGGAAGCGAGAGGAACAGATGCAAGGAGACGATTATAGAGGAAACTATATTGATCCTAACCTATCGCTGACAGCTCCAAACAGAGGAGATATACCGTCTAATGCTATTGAGTCTTGTGATGGTAAGGATAGTTTTATTCATGCGGTTTTTTATAAGCTTCATTTAAACGTTGATATACGTTCACCATCGTCTTGGCTTGAATCCAATAATTTTATCAAAGATGCAGCATTTATTCTTATATTACTTCCATACATTTGTACATATTACCTGTAATCTCAGCAGTGCTTTTTTTGTATCTTCAACACGTCAAATATGAAACTTTCATTACATACATCCCCTTTAGAAACTATACAGGCACATTTTTTGTGTTCACAATAAAATTCTAAATTTAAACCATCAAGCAAGCTATGAGTATAAACATCACCTTTGTACCTATTTTTCTGTTTGTTATATAAATAAATAAACTGTTATTGAGATTAAGTTATTATATAACTATTTTTATAACTTCAAACACTTCTATCTTGTGTTACTTCTAATAACTTTCTCTTTCATGGTTCCAGACGAAGTGATCCGTCAGCTGTCTCTCCTTCGGACAACGATCGAGCAGCTCCGTCGCGAGATTGGCGATCAGAAGGGCACCATCGATGGCCTGCGCACGCAACTGCGCCAGTGCTGCAACCGTGTGCCTCCGCCGCCTCCTGTGGATAGATGCACCGGGTCCTCATGCTATCCTGGTTATTAAACATTCTAATGATAAACTTATATTCAATTTATCTTCATTTAATAAATTTGTCTTGCCAGTTTTAGCGTTTACGACTAGTAATTTTGGTTCTATGACTAGGCTATTGACGATATTTCAGAAGAATCACAATTATACATTTATAGGTTTTGGCGTGTTGTAAAGGTAGTATGGAAAAAAGATGTTTGTGTAAAGTTGTTTTTTATCTACAAGTAAGAAAAAAGTAAATCAATAGAAATGTAATTTAGGACCAGCATAATATGTTATTTTTGTCTTGAATTTGATCTACAATCTAGTACTAATTTGTATGAATCTCAATAACTACTACTACTTAATATTTATATTTAACACTAGTATTTACTAACTCGTATTCTATATCTACATTTACTTCACAATCATCGATGATAATAATGTTAGCTTCATTATCGTTAGTAACCTCATCTAGTTCATTCCATATCAGATCACCATCTATTTTAAGGTGTATCAAGCAACTTTTATATTCAAAGTGTGGGTTTTTATTAAAAGTGTTCTTTTAAAATCGCGTTTTATTTCATTTAGTTCGCATGAGAATATATCACGCATCATGTTCAGTATGAACTGGCCTTTCATTGTACGGAAAGTCTATACAGTGTGGGGTTAGATTATACTAGACATGTATACCTTGATATATTAACTACTCTATATATGTCAGAGAATCTTTAATATGTCTGCCTACAGAGTCACATGTATCGCCCACCTAATATCAAGTTGCTTGATTAACCTTATTCATATTTGTGAATGAATGACTAGATATTTTGTCAATTATATTAATGTCGGGATGATTGGTGGCTCTGTAGGCGAAAGTGTAACGATTTTCCTTGTGGATGGTTATTTAAGTAAATGGAGACAGTTAATTTTGTTTTGCTGTAAGTTATTTTCAACTTTTTGGGGATAACATTGGATATTTATTGAAGAAGTTGCAACATTGGAATAACTGTTAATTATTTATATTATTAATAAGATGAACAGAGATATATTGAACTCAATTAGCACACTATTATTGATGTACAATAGACCGAAAAATCCGAGCTACATCGTTATAAAAGCAATTTTCATGATAGTAAACTTTGAACTTTGAATCGTATGAATAAGGAGTTCCTAGTTAAGATGAAACCATTTTTTGAGGCAGTTGACAATTTTTAGTCAACTTGTACTAACGTAAATGGAAAAAGAAAAAGTAGATAGAATCTGCAGATAGCAAGATTAAATAGAAAATCATGGTGACAAATATTTGCTTAACATGCTATAGTGGGTTCACACGATACAAACTTTTGTCTGCACAGGATTTTTTTTCTTTCACATCGACATTTGTCTCCATTGCTTTTTGCTCCGACAAAATTATATAAAAAAATATGATAGTACTCACACTTATTCAGCTCTATTCAGCTTATGCCCATAGAAAACAACGATTTTGTATGGAGACGCGTACGCCACTGTTCAGCTTTCCACGTCATACAATTATAAAATGAGGACAAATGTGTTATTATAGATAGAGTTAAGCGCTTTTCTGCCGCTGCCACCTTCTAATTCTTACGACGCTGTACGCTGATAGAAGCAGAATTGTATAAATGTGACCAAAATCGTTCAGCGAAACGCGAAAGGAGCTAGATAAGTGTGAGTAGTCACTATATCGTATGGTGGGGCCATTATCCATAAAAACTGATGATACAGGCGTGGAATGCCGTAACACTGCGACCGGGTTCGAGTGCGGCTCGTGTCCGCCCGGCATGCAGGGGGACGGCAGGAGGTGTCGCCCCATCAGCTGTGACACACGACCCTGCTCGCAAGGTAAGTGCTGAACAGCCAAATATTGGTTGGATATGTAGTAATAACAGCCGCACGGGTCGATCTTCAAGGTTAAGCAACGCTTGCCAAGGTTGGTCTGTGGATGGGTGACCATCTTAACATATCGAGTTTCCTTCGTGCCTCGGAAAGCACGTCAAGCCGTTGGTCCCGGCTGTCATTTGTGGATCTTTGGCAGTCGTTACGGATTGTTCGAAGCCAGTAAATCTGACTCCAGTCTTGCCAAGAGATACCGTGGGTTGTGGAGGTCTGGTAGGCAGCCGCTCCACGTTAAATACTGGTATTCAGCTGAAGCCAGTTTGACCAAAACTCGACTCCAATGTTTTGGGAAAAGGCCAGGCAGATGATGATGTACAGATAAGTGATTTCAAAAAAAAAAGAAGATGGGGAGCTTAATTTACTAGGTAGGTGGAAGGTGTTTAATTTGGAGGTAGTTTGAGAAATAAGATTTTTACAAAGTGTGACTTTTACCTCGAAATATCACGGCAACGTGATACTTTACTCCATCTACGCAACATTTTTTCACATATATGCATGTATAATAGAATAGAACACCACAGCTTTGAAAAAAAAAAAAAACAAAATGGCGGTGGGAGTCTATGTCCACAATGGTTCAATGCCCTTTTTTACGAAACCTATAACTACTGTAACTGTAACCCCATTACACAGAAATGAAAACATTGGTGACAAGAATGGCCTTTCCTTTTGATTTTGCCGTAGTCGGTGAAATAGAAGTGGCAAAGTCTAGTCTTCTGACGAAGAAGAAAAACTTGAGGAAGAGGGCTACAATACCGCCTTCGCAATAGGATTAAATAACCGGCCAAGTGCGAGTCCGACTCGCACACGAAGGGTTCCGTATAATAATCCAAAAAATCGGCCAGCGGAGGCTTAGTAATAGGGTACCTACTTTGGGTACGGAACCCTAAAAATAACGCTTCATATGCTTTTCCTGAAATGGCTCAAAACTTAAATAGTTAATCAAAAACGTTTTGGCAAAACTCCAAGTGCAGATGCAAACTGTCTGTTGGCAAAGCGACTAGTGGTGACATTAGGTTCAAAGCACCACACTACCCGGTGAAGTTTTATGTGGCATAATATGTGTTGTGTTGTCGTCGAAATGTCGGGTAGATGCACACGTCATGTCGACATTGCCTTATCAAGCCTCGCTCAGCTCAAGCGATTCTATATCAAACACATCCCTCGCTACGAATCCTCGCTCAGCTCTGGTGAAAACGCAGCCTGAAGCTTTGAAAGCTCAAAAATTATAAAAAAAGCGTTTTCGGACCTACTTTTGCCAGATATGCTACGAGTAGAAGAGATGTTTAGAAAGAAGCATCACTTTTGTACCATTTTTTTGTTCCTACTTCTCGTCTGTTTGTTACATGTGTAGATAATATAATTGTTAAATAAATAATTATGACCAGCAATCATTCCTCCAAGGCTGATAAGATTATCGGTCTGCCAGGAAAGAGAGAGTCACCGCGGCCCTGGAACGCAAAGGCCATTAGGAGGAACAAGGATGGGTTTTAGTCAGTAAGAGTCTGACTCCCTTCTGCTTCACACAGGTCGGGAGAAGTCATTTGATGACTTCCCACCCTTAAAAAAAAGGCATCATATCAGCCAATTTCCGTCCACTGACGAACCTAAGCCTCCCCCAAAGCCTATGTTGCGTTAAAGTAAAACAATATTTATTTCGAATTCACGATTGGTCTTTAATAGAAGGCCCTAGAGTTTATGAACTATTGAGATGAAAAGTAGAACATCGCATAAAAACACTCAGAACCTGACATTTGCTGATATTCATTAACTGTTCACCAGTGGAAAGATGCGTGGACACAGATCAAGGTTACCGTTGTGAGAGATGTCCCGGGCGACAGACCAGCGACGGCCAGACCTGTCGCAGCGCATGCAGTGCCAACCCATGCTTCGGTGGACGTGAGTAACAGTTCAATTATCCTAGAGGTACATGCAAGTGTTGCTTAGATGGTTGTTCTACAGTCTACGAGTATGTTATCCACTAGCTTCTGCCAACGCTAGGAATCTCTAGGGAACACACTCCCGGGATAAAAAGTAGCCCATATCTTTTCTGAGGCTCTAGAGTTCTAGACCATCTCTGTACCAAATTTCATTTAAATCGGGTCAGTAGTTTTGGCGTGATTGCGTAACACACAGACAGACAGAGTTATTTTTGCATTTATAATATTAGTAAGTAAGTATGGATGGATTATACAAATACAGATCATATTTAAGGTTGATGTACGATGATAGTTTTTGCGTTCAAGGGTAAAGTTACCAAGAATTTAATAAAACATAACATGGCTTTGCCTGTAAATGGTTTATTTAATAATGGTTAATTTAATTTTTTACAATGATTATTGATGGTATTTGATATACACTAAAAAAATCATAAAAAGAGTGTCTTATCAGAAAACCAGACTGCAAAAAATGAATAATAAGCTCATGCATTCGATGACATCAAATCAGTGATTGAACTAAAATAAATGCCACCTAAATCATCAGACTACAAACAATTAGTTATACCAATCTCAAGAGATGACCGTACGTTTAATACGTTAAATAGAAACTGTTATGGTTAAGACGAATCGAAAGGAGAAGATAAGAAATCAATGATTTTTCCAGGTGTAACATGTGAAGACTTATCGGATGGTGGCTATCAGTGTGGGCCATGTCCAGAGGGTTACCATGGAAACGGAGAGCAATGTTACAGAATAAGCTGTCGTCAGAATTCTTGTTTCCAAGGTAAGCTGTTCAATGTTACTACAGTACTACTGATTTAATTTCCATTTTAGTATGTATGTTTCCTTTTCTTAAATTTGACAGCTGGTTATCTGCAGCTGTTATTGTTGCTTGAATTTTGAAATAACAGCCAAATATTTTCCATGTTAAATTCTCAGGAGTAGAATGCACAGAGACGGCATCAGGTCCCCGTTGTGGGCCCTGTCCAGCAGGTTATAACGGCAATGGTCAACAATGTCAACACATTTGTGACACCCACAGACCTTGTGGATCTAGACGTTGTAGCCCCAGGCCCAGCAGTCCATTCTATGATTGTGAAGGATGCCCCAAAGGATATGATTGGAATAGTAACTTGCAACAGTGCCAGACAATCTGCGATACACGCAGACCCTGTGGAACTAGACCTTGCAATGCTAAGTCCACCAGCCCATACTATGAATGTGAAGGATGCCCCAAAGGATATGATTGGAACAGTAACTCGCAACAGTGCCAGACCATCTGCGATACACGCAGACCCTGTGGAACTAGAGCTTGCAATGCCAAGTCCACCAGCCCGTACTATGAATGTGAAGGATGCCCCAAAGGATATGATTGGAATAGTGGCTTGCAACAGTGCCAGACAATCTGCGATATACACAGACCCTGCGGAACTAGACCGTGCAACATCAAGTCCACCAGCCCGTACTATGAATGTGGGGAATGTCCCAAAGGATTTGATTGGAATGGTAAGTTTTAATTCGGAGAACTATATAACAATTTTCTTAGCAAATAGTTACAGTAAATCTAAAACAAACCAGTTCAATGGAGTTGAGATCATTGCCTGTCGATATTGATATTAGTGAAATCAATTTAATAATGCAAAATTTTGACGAGCGTTTCGGGAATTTATTCCGGTGATTTTTCTTGAGATATTTTACAACACATTGAGAAAGTGTACACCTACGTACAGTACGCCACAAGATTGTACCTACATCGTATTATAATTTGGTTGCCAGGAATTATAATGCATCAGTACAGACAATATCTAATCAATGCTCTCTACTTTTGAGCTTTGATTAGTTTAGTATTGTGAATAATATTTTCAATCAAATCTTTCACTTCCAGGATTTGCTTGCGTCGATATAGATGAGTGCGACCTCATTCGCCCTTGCGACGAGGTGGTATCCTGTCGCAACGAAGAGGGTGGGTTCACTTGTGGGCCCTGTCCGGCCGGGTATGAAGGTAGCTCGGGGTGGCGCGGGGCCGGCCGCGAGCGCCGCAGGGAGCAGTGCGTCGACGTCGACGAGTGTGCGGAGGGACGAGCCAACTGTCCCCGAGGCAGGCTTTGTGTTAACACTCCGGTAAAATACGACAGCTTTTTCAATATTCCATGGAGATGTGGCACCCTTTGCCTGCAAACATTCATTAGAAAAGGGAGATTCATTTAAACGTGAAGAATAGTTCTTATGTTCTTGTTCCAGGGTTCGTTCACGTGCGTGCCTTGCGGAGGTACTCCAAACTACTACGAGAACTCCACACGGGCGTGTTTCGCTCCAGACGACTTGGTCCAGCGCTGCGACCAGGCGCGCTGTCGCCGGTACAATGCCGTGTGCAGCTTCGGGAACAAGTGTGTTTGCGCGGTACGTACTATACTACTACGTAAACACCACGCGGCCGTGCTTCGGGCCGAGCGAGCATCATCGGAAAGGTCGCAGTATATAGCATCGTTGGCGTCATCTTGGATATTTATTTCGAGACCATTATCGTATTTAAAAATCCTGAAAACCATGTAGGAGGTATGGTATACATGAAAAAAAAATCGCTCAAAATCTTTTTCAAATCTTCTACGGCGAGGCCTATATTAGTCAGAGAAATTTAACACTGCGGTGTATATTGCAGTTTTAGATCAGCGCCATCATTTGACCGATAGTGGAACGTAATTTTGAAAGGACAGACAGGCAAACACATGGACAGACAGACACCCGAGTGATCCTATAAGGATTCCGTTTTTTGCGGATGTTCGGAAACCTAATACATTTTTATTTCTTTAATACTAACTAAAGCCCGCGGCTTCGTCCGCTTATAAAATTGCATGCTAAATAGTTGACCAAACGTCATCTAAAACTATGCCAAGTTTCAAGTTGATAGCATTAGAAATTCTTGAGATATCTAGCTGTGACAGACGTACAGACTTAGTCTCACCATAAGGGTTCCTTTTTACGATTTTCGTTCGGATCCATAAAAAAGTTGAGCTCGAAGTGAAAATGACGCGCAGACGAAATTTTCACTTCGAGCTCATATTCAATTCGACCCCAAAAAACATGAAGTTGCACACAATATTTTGAAGACTCCCCACCACTCCACAATAAAAAACCACACCTTCATCAGACAATGGCTTCGTCCTTTAAATTCGTGGTTACGAGTTTGAGATGACACTAACACAAACCATGAGGGGGCCAAGTTTCCTTTTTTACTATAACACCTAAACGGATGAATTTTAGACGTCGCCAGTTTATATCAGTTTCCAATTTCCCAAATTCAAATAAAAAAATCAATATCTTTGGAAATGAAGCGTCGTAAAGTTCAAACTACGTTTTTTTTGCAACATCTCTTGGTTATTATGGCAGTTTACTCGAAATAAATATAAATGGCACTTGACGTAAAGTTACAGGAGACACTTTCTTGTTTAAGCTTTCTAAAATGGTATTTTAATACCCACTTTTGGCACGCACTGGAAAAACAAACTCAATTGTTCTCGACGGGGTAGTACTTTCGTCGTAGTACTAGATAACTAGATAGTAGGTACTCATTCTTCGATATACACCTTGCTTACTGTAGATTTTATTAATATTGGTATGTGACGATAACTGTTAAACTTACTGCGACGGTTTCTGCAGTGCGATGGTGTAATCATGTCGAAGTCAAAACTTAGGAGAAGTGAACGACAAGTGAGCTGTCAAACCATACAAGCGAGATGGAATGACAGCTCAGTTGTCGTTCACTCCAACCTAAGTGAACACTATGAGATTTCGGCAGAATAGACCGGCTGGTCAATCAGATCTATAACCATCAGATGTTTACATATTACTTCGGGTGACGTCGTTCACAAAGACCTCGATGTACTTCTTTGTTTCTCTCTTGAGTGGTTAGATATTCACAAGGAAATATATTTATGAACCAAACGTGACGCTAGACCTATTTGGCAACATTTCGTTACAGCGGGCAATGTTGTCGTATGAAACCTAACATGTCGACCCTATATTTATAGGATAGATAACAATTCCTAATAAAGAAGTACAAGAAATGTGGAACAAACAGTGCGTCTTATGGATTGTCACGAATCTAAATAAAAAAACCCAATCTTATTTTTAAATTGTCTCTTTTTCAGACCGGCTGGGCAGGAAATGGTACAGTCTGTGGTCCAGACAAGGACCTTGATGGTTACCCAGACCACCAGTTGGACTGTTCTGAACCTCAATGCAAGGCTGACAACTGTCCCGATGTCTCCAACTCAGGACAAGAAGACGCTGACGGCGATACTATCGGAGACTCTTGCGACTCTGATGCTGATGGTGATGGCATTGCTAATCTGCCGGTGAGTTAGTTTGATGTAGTAGGTGACTTGGACAAGGAGTATAGTGTAGTGATAGTATAGGGAACTATCAAAAGTAAAAAAAGTCATTTATTCAAATTAGGCTGAGTGCCAGCACTTTTTGAACGTTAACGTTTACAAGTAGACAGTCCCCCAAAAACGCCCACCCGTCACCACTTCCCAGTGTTTTAGCTGGGAAGAAGAAGTGGCCAACAAACTCCCCAGGAACACATCTGTCTGTTGCGCTTGAAGAACTTGCGCTAATACAATAGTATGAAAAGTATTATTACTAAGAAAAATAATAAAACATAGGTAACACATGCAATCTAAAAACTAAAATCATTCGACAATTGTAAGCTAGCTTGTATCCAATGCACGGC